>CM031242.1:57166088-58507093 GCA_018340775.1 Taxus wallichiana var. yunnanensis | reverse complement strand
AAGGAAATTGTTAGTAACAAATATGAAAGATGAAAAGTGAAAAATTAGGTGTATACATATTCCCCAACCATTGATCACTACATGTTGCAATAGAAAAACATGGGGAATTAATGGAAAAATATAGTTCGTAACACTAATACTGAAATTGAAGTACACAAAAAGTGTTGAAAAGACTAGCCGTAATGAAATATACCCACTAATGCATACCTGATAGTGTCCCTCATCCTGCCATGTGTGGGTACAATCCATGTTGTAAGAACCTTGAAGAAGACAAAATGAAAGGAAATAATAGAATATCATTAGTAAAATAAGACACAAATAACCTAGTTAGGGGCCCATTGGATGGATGTCATGTCGTAGTCATGCTTTGAGATGTTGAAAAGAGGTGAATGTTGAATATCTTCAAAAGTATTCATGTAATAGGTCAAAATAAATGGCATGATATTATGGTCATACTGCAATGAATGGTGTGTGTTGTGGAGTTTAAGAGTGAAAATGATGGGCATTTGAATATTTAGGTTGATTGCGATAGTTTTGAATAGAAAATTGAGTTTTATATAGTGATTTTTAATTTTTATTTGGTTATTACTATTTTTGGAATTAAAAGAATTGAGCTTTGGAATTCCAAATTTGAGGTGTATTTCGACGCCATGTCACGAGTATGAGGTGGTGATGTAGGATGATAAGGAAGAGCATGTGGCAGGGTGTGACCACATGTAACTCATCACATTTAATTCTATTAAGTAGATTAGGAGATATTTAGTTATTTTGATTTTTAAAATTCATTAAAGCATTAAAATTAGTGAAAATTATGTCATACGATAGGTTATGAAAAAATAAAAGTGGGTTTGGAAGGGATTTGAATTTCATTTTGTCATTTTGTACACTTTTAAAGTCAAAATTTTGAAATTCGTGACAACTTTCTGGCCAGACACTAGTATCCCCTTTGTAACAAGAGGTTATGGTCCTGTTATTGCATAATCACAGCACCCTCAAATGGCCTTGTATTTGAGGGGAGCATTCAGTGTGATTGATCCAGGCAGCAATTCTAGTGGCGCAACTTCCAGAGACCATAACTTTTGCACCGTAGCTCCGATTGACTCCGTTCAAAAGGCAACGGAAAGCTTGGAATGCGTAGAATGTGATGAGAAGGTGCTGAACTCTGTTCGGAAATGTTTGACCCCCGAAATCCACGTTTAAGGGGCCCAAATTGTGATTTTTGTAGTGCTGTCTAAAAATAGTAAATTCTAAAAATAGTATGTTTCGCAAAATTAGTGCACATGTAAGTCTTGGAAGATGAAACACCTCGTCTCCCTCGAGACTGGTGACCTTCCACATCTTTCTAGGTGTCCTTTCGTATTTATAAAATTATTATAAATACATATGTAACCGGAAGAAGAGATAGACATCTCTTGGCAGAGATAATTGATGTATTTTGAAATCTTTGAGTAATTTACATCTCTTTTCAGAGATAGTTGTTTTGCAATTCATTTGGCACATTTGTTAATCTATTCCTTAAGTCTGAAACCCCTCGGTTTTGGATCAGTGGTATCAGAGCTAAGTCGTCTTGAGAGTGTATGATCCCCAGAACGAGGTCGGGATATAAAAAGCTTGGGTGGTCCACATACAATCCTTCAGAATACTTGCCTGTTCTCAGCAGCGACCTCCAATGGCGGACAACACCGGGATGGATGATCCTCTCAAAAATATGGTGAATGAAGCTCTTAGGGAGCAAAAGGATCAGATGCTACAACAATTCACCCAAATTCTGCAACAACTACAAGTAGGAAATCATGCCTCCTCATCTGTAAATCAGTCCTTTGGTGCCCCGACTCCATTCAAGGTGCAAGTAAATTTCGACATTCCTATTTTTGAAGGTAAGATCAATTCTGATGCAGTAGAGAACTGGTTGGACCAATTGACCTCATATTTTTCTGTCAATCAATTTACTGATAAGGAAAAGATAACATTTTCTCTATTGAAATCATCTCTTGCTGTCAAAAATTGGTGGGGTGTGTATAAGAATGGGCTCGAAAGGGATGAGCTAGGAATCACAGAGGAACCCACATGGAATGATTTCGTGGATGCCATAAAGGAAGAATATTACCCTGTTGGGGCCTATGATGATCTGTACATACAGTGGCAGCAACTTCGTCAAGGTAAGGACCAGTCGGTTCAAGATTATACTGACAAATTTCATTCTTTATCTGCAAGATTGGGCATTCAAGACACAGAACAACATAGGATTCTAAAATATCGCAGTGGCCTACAATGGAGCATCCGAGAGGACTTGGAATTCTTTCAGTTTCAAACCCTCGGTGAGGCATACAAGTTTTCAGTCAAGATTGAACAAAAGCACAAAAGGAGGACTACTAGGAACCAACCCGTGAGGGGGAAGAATGATAAAGAAGGCCAGACCCGAGGTCAAGGATGGAAACAGAAGGAGTCGCAAGGAAATAAGATGCAGAAGGAGAAGACAGGGAAGTGGTGCGACCTCCACAAAACAAATGGCCACTCCAAGGAAGAATGTCGAGCCATCAAGTCCTTACTGCTTGAATCATCTTCTTGAACACTCTCTGCACCAAAGCGATTCTGATGACCACTCGAGGTCAAGGATGAAGATGATGAAATTATAGATGCTGATCCAGATGTGATCATTGCCACCTCAAAAGTCAAGAATATGGATGAGAAGGAAAGGCTCTTCCACTCCAAGCTCTGGGTAAAAGGTAAGCCTCTGCATTTTATCCTTGATAGTGGAAGTCAGAAGAATTTAATTTCTGTTGATGTTGTAAAAAGCCTAAACCTCCCTGTAAAGCCACATCCCCAGCCATATAGTATCGGGTGGTTAAACCCAGGAAGAGACCTCCAAGTCACACAACAATGCCTCCTTCCATATGCCATCAAGCCCTTCCATGATGAAGTCATGTGTGATGTTGCTCCATTAGATGTTTGTGATGTGCTCCTAGGCCAGCCATTCATGTGGGATAGACATGGCATCTATGAGTCACGACCTAGAAGGGTCACCATTACCATTGGGAGTCGACGTTATCGGATACCTGAGGTCATTCCCCCAAAATCTGTCTCCCTCATCAGTGCCAAACAATGTAAGAAGTTAGTGGAGAAAACCAAACAGTTTGTCGTCTTGATGATCGAGCCAAAACCTCTACAAACAAAATTGTTGCGACCTCCATGAACATGCACTCAATACAGCAACAGAAGCAGCTCAACCAAATCATAACTGAGTATGATGATCTATTCCAGACACCTAAAGGAGTGCCATTTCAGTGTCAGGTAAAACATGTTATTGATTTGGTCCCGGGGTCTCCTTTACCCAATAGCCCTGTGTACCGCAGGTCAGTCCTTGAAAATGAGGAGATAAAGAGGCAGCTCCAGGAATTGATTCAAAAGGGACATATTAGGCCAAGCTCTTCACCTTGTGGAAGTCCAATTATCTTGGCACCAAAGAAGGATGGAACATGGAGACTTTGCATAGACTATCGGGCTTTGAACAAAATCACTGTGAAGAATCGCTACCCCCTCCCAAGGATTGATGATTTGCTGGACCAGCTCATGGTGCAAAATTTTTCACCAAAATTGATCTCAAATCGCTATCACCGATCCTGCCGAGCCCACTGATGTTTGGAAAACTGCATTTAAGTCTCGTGAAGGCCTATTCGAATGGTTGGTCATGCCTTTCGGACTAACTAATGCACCTGCAACATTCATGCGGATGATGGACAACATCTTGCGGCCCTACACCAATTCCTTCGTAGTGGTCTACCTAGATGATATACTCATTTATAGCCCGACCTGGGAGAGGCATCTGCAAACATGTTCAAGAAGTACTTCGGACCCTCGGGAAGCCTGGGCTGATCGTATGCAAATCTGGATAAGTGCACATTTGGGATGACAAAGGTCCAGTACTTGGGTTACGTCGTGGATGAGGAAGGAGTCCATGTCGACCCGGAGAAAATTCAGGTTATTCAGAGGTGGCCTACCCCAAAGAATCTTACAGAGCTTCGTAGCTTCCTGGGCCTTGCCAATTTCTATCGCCGGTTTGTCTTGGGTTTCTCACATATTTCCTGGGCACTCAATCAGGTGACTAAAGGAGGGAACAAGGCTAAATTTCAATGGGGGGAAGCGCAACAGAAAGCATTTGAAGGGCTGAAAGAAAGGTTATGCTCAGCCCCTGTCCTTTCCCTTCCTGATCTACATCATCCATTCGAGCTGATGACAGACGCATCTGAGTATGCCTTGGGAGCTATTATCATGCAACATGGCCACCCTGTTGCATACCATAGTGAAACATTCAATGACACGGTCAGAAAGTACCCAATATATGATAAGGAGCTTTATGCCATTGTCCAGGCATGTAAGCAGTGGAAACACTACATTCTGGGGAAGGAGACAGTAATCCACACTGACCATAGGCCTTTGGAGTTCCTTCAAAAAAAAAAATTGAGGAATGAGAGACACCAGAAATGGGCCACATACCTACAACAGTTTCACCTGATAATAAAGCATAAGAAGGGAAGTGCCAATTCAGCTGCTGATTGCCTAAGCCGCCCTCCAATTGCAGCCCTCACAACTATTCTTGATCTCTGTGGACATGAGACTTCAAGTTGGTGCAGTTTGTATGAGAAGGATCCTGAGTTTTCAGACACATATCAGGCCCTCCGTGAAGGAAAACATGTCTCTGATTTCTATCTACAGGATAATCTCCTCTGCCATATGGGACACATCTGTGTTCCAGCAAGTGAACAACAGAAGATGATCTGGGAAGCACACTTCAGCAAGACCGCAGGGCACTTTGGCGTGGACAAGACATTGGCAGTACTTCAGAAGCATTTCTACTGGCCTAATCTAAGGACTGATGTGGTGAAGTATATTAAGTCCTGCACTCCTTGTGCAATTGCTAAGCCAACTAACAAGAAACAGGGATTGTACACACCATTGCCAGAACCAACCAAGCCTTGGGAATCTGTCTCGATGGACTTCCTCTCAGGTTTGCCAACTTCGAAACATGGGAATGATGGTGTTTTTGTTGTAGTTGATCGATTTTCTAAAATGGCTGTAATGGTTTCCTGTAAGAAAAATATTTCTGCTGAAGATACTGCTAAAATTTATTTCAGTCATGTATGGATCAACTTTGGGCTCCCCAAGTCTATTGTTTCTGATAGGGATAGCAGGTTCCTGAGCATCTTCTGGTCCACCTTATGGGGAATGCTAGATACAAAGTTGATGAAGTCCACATCCTTTCACCCACAGACTGATGGGCAAACAGAAGTGGTGAATCGCCTAATTGTTCACATGCTTCGTATGTACCACTCCAAGCACTCCCGCACATGGGACGAGGCCCTGCCATACATACAACATGGATACAATCGAGCCCTGCACAGCTCCACTAAACATAGTCCTTTTCAAGCTTGTTATGGATTCCAACCTATGGCTCCCATTGATGTATGCATCCCAATTCCTGCCATGGAATTCACACTTCATGGAAAAAGTGAAGCAGAAAAGGCGACAAGGTTTGTTGAGCAGATCCAGCACATTCAGCACCAAGTCCATGACATTTTACAGAAAATGAATAAAAAATATAAGAATCGCCATGATAAACACAGGATTCCGCATCATTTCCAGGTTGGTGATAAGGTTTGGTTGCGGCTTCAGAAGGAACGGCTTGCAGGTCCACACAGAAAGATTCGACCTCTCTGGTATGGTCCTTACACTCTCACTAAGCAAGTAGGGGAAAATGCTTTCGAGTTGAATATTCCACCCTACCTTGGTCTGCACCCCATCTTCAATGTGGACCTCCTCAAGCCATACCATCCACCTTTGTTGGATACTTCAGTCACAGCAGAACAATTGGACATCTCTGAGCTCAATCCAGCAAGTCTTTCCCCAGCTGAAGAAGATCAGATTGTGGACAGTTTGACTAAGACCACTAGAGGACAACCTATTCAACTCTATCGTGTGATAAAGAAAGGAAATCTCAGTCACCAAGGTGAATGGCTCACTGCATACCAGGTAAAGAAGCAATTTCCACAGCTGATGGGGCATCTTAATGCAATGGGGACCATTGCTTCTGAAGGAGGGAGGAATGATCCAGGCAGCAATTCTAGTGGCGCAACTTCCAGAGACCATAACTTTTGCACCGTAGCTCCGATTGACTCCGTTCAAAAGGAAACGGAAAGCTTGGAATGCGTAGAATGTGATGAGAAGGTGCTGAAATTTGTTTGGAAATGTTTGACCCCCGAAATCCACGTTTAAGGGGCCCAAATTGTGATTTTTGTACTGCTGTCTAAAAATAGTAAATTCTAAAAATAGTATGTTTCGCAAAATTAGTGCACATGTAAGTCTTGGAAGATGAAACACCTCGTCTCCCTCGAGACTGGTGACCTTCCACATCTTTCTAGGTGTCCTTTCGTATTTATAAAATTATTATAAATACATATGTAACCGGAAGAAGAGATAGACATCTCTTGGCAGAGATAATTGATGTATTTTGAAATCTTTGAGTAATTTACATCTCTTTTCAGAGATAGTTGTTTTGCAATTCATTTGGCACATTTGTTAATATTTTCCTTAAGTCCTAAACCCCTCGGTTTTGGATCGGTGATTGCACAACATTTCTCAAGCTATGGGACTTGAAAAACTTGAGATGGACCTCTAGATAAGGTTGGTTCCTACTTCTTAATCTACTTTCCACAAGCTACTCTAGAGCAGGAAAAACCTAACTAATCCTAATCTAACTGTTCCAAGAGAGAGAGAGAGAGAGAGAGAGAGAGAGAGGGGGTGAAAGAGCCTACGGTAAGTAGTGATACACTAGAAAAGGAAGTGGCAAGATACCTGCCGAGGGAGAATGAAATAGGGAAAGTTGAATGAGGAGGTCAAACAGAAGTGACATAGACCCAGATCCAAATCCACCATTGAAACTCCACAAAGCACGACATCTTACACCTACAAATGTGAAATACATACACAGGGAGAAAACACGAGATAGAGAGGCAAAAAAAAACAAAAAAAAATGTCAAGGGTTGAAAGATGCCACAAAACAAGATTTTATTGCTCTATAAGGTACACAGACTATTGCATGGGTGCTCAAAGGCACAAATATGCTCGCCAGGCATAGAAGAAGGATTACAGCTCAAATGGAGTTGGGAATTTTTTTTATAGAGTTTCCCCACATCCCAGAATGTCTCTCCTTTGTCAAATGAGAAGTGTTTACAATATATAGATGATGAAATTAGAGAGAGAGAAAAGAAACTCGACTCTACTCTTAAAGCTCAACCACCAACCATCATTGCCCACTGTAGATCTGCCCATAATCTGTCAAGTCTACCTACTAAGTTTGTCTGGCTTGTTGAATAAGGAAGAATGATGGATTAGATCAAATCTGATCTGGTAGTTGAAGTAATCATATTCTGCATTAATGGCCTAAAATATTTTTTCCCATTTTTCACCCACCTAACCTCGTCAAAATTAAATTTTTAGGCTCCCATGGTGTAGACGAGGTCAAGATCTTTCCAAAAATTCTTCTCCCACCCAAATATGAGCTTCCAATCAAAATATATGGTCATCTAAAGATCAGGGTCACGGGCACGCAATATTTAAAAGAGTTTGTCCGTACCGGGTCCATGTGGTAGCCTCACGCACCTTGAAGATTCATCCCCTACCTTTCTCTCTTGAAATTGTGTTGGATTGACACGTGGCGGCTTCCACGGGCTCCTCTATGTTCCTTTATATTTTTCTTGAGTCCTTCCTGTTGGTGGAGACACTGTGTTTGACCCAAGACACGTGGGGCCCTCATTCTTATTAGAAAATTGTCCCTAGATTTTACCTTTGAAGTTGCATGGTCGAGACATGTGGAGGCCACCGCTTGCTTTTGGACTTTTCAACGGTCGACTCTGTCCCTTTTCAGACCTGGGACACGTGGAAGGCTAGCGCTTATCTTGGATATTGGCCTCTTGGATTCGACCCTTGAAGGTGCAATCGCTGTTGAGACACTTGGCAACTTCCACTAAATCTTCCATACTTAGCCAATTTGGGCCCGCTCTGAATTGTTTGTGAAGCCCGAAGACTTTGAACCTTTTCCTCATTTCTCTCCTGAGACCCTCTGGTTTCTTTGACACTTTTCCTCCTTAGCTGACTCTTCTCCTCTTTTTTTGAGCCCGTCTACAACTTGATCATTAGATTTGAGATATGGGATCATGCGAATGAAATGACCCTTAGATTTCTTCTGTGTGGGGTCATGTTTGACCAATTTTACCTAGGGAAAAAATTGGGATAACAATTTGGCGACTCACGAGGACATCTGCCTGCTAGATGAAGGGACCAGTAGCCTTGAAGCATCCATTGGGTGTGGATTCAAGAATGATAGCCTGATACTGATCCTTTTTGCTTTGAAACTTCTCCCCAATTGCTTACATCTTGCTGACCCTGAACTCACCCCGCTAGGGCTTTACCTATTCCCAAGAATGGACTATCTTGAATCCAATTTTAGTTGCTCTGTATTTATGTTTTATTTGAAACTAGCAACTGTTACATGAAACTATGGGTTTCTCTATCATGAACATTGAAGAGCTAGAGAAATACGAACAAAACTTATGTACAAAGACAAAAATCATACATGCCTCAAATGAGACATGCAGAGTGTGCACAAGCACTTCTTCTACTGAAAACAAAATCTACTCCTACTCCTATACTAACCCTAACAAAGAAAATCTTAAACAAAGCCTACCACATGTAGGGAGAAATAGCTTCCCTTCCTCAAAAGGGGCAGCCATGTAAATGGTTTGATGCTGAATATGGCTTCTTGTATGAGTGAAAAAATGACAAGGGGTTGATCCTCCACCCATATCATCAAGGTATCAACATTAATGGAAAATACCTCCTCAAGATGATTTGCATTGGACTCCTGGAGGTGTTGATGGTGACCCTTGGTGCTTTGATACTCATCCTCATGCCTTGAAGTGGGAATGACTAGTTTTGGCTTCTCCTTGGCTCCACCGAAGCTAAATATCTGATTGGGAAAGGTCTGTCCTTTGAATTCTCTCATTGCTATGATATTTAACTCCAAAAATGGAGTCTTCTTGTAGATTTTCCTGGATGGGTGATGTGAGAGGGATGATAGCCTCATACTCTTTCCCTTCCTCTGCAGTAGGTGTGACTTTGGAAGATCAAATTCTTCCAACTTTGATTTAGGAGGCATGCTTTGCAAACAACGAGTTGTGCTTGCATGTTCTCTTCCATGGCAGCAGGTTCTTGTGGTTGAAGAATGAATGATGGGGGAGAAAAGATTACAATTTCAACTGGCTCCTTTTTATCAAAACATTCTTTTGAGTTTGATAGGAAATCAAACTCTTTACTGTCCTATTGTAGCAAGGTCTCTCCCTCTTTGCATGGTGATCTTAAAATATTCGTTATCTTCACCATATGAAGCTTCATCTTCAAACATGAAGCTAGTGAGTTTAGGATCTTCCAAAAAATCATAATTTTGGAGAGGTTGAATGGGAGAGGGGTCTATAATTTCTTGTGCAACCGGCTCATGATTCAATGCCTCTAAATTTTCTTGGTCACCTACTCCTCTTTAACTGGACTTGGAGTTGGTTGTTCTTCCTCTTTCATAACTAATTATGCAGCTTGGGTTGGATCAACATTATCATCAAACAAAGTTCCATTACGGAAACTACATTTAGAGCAAACATATTTCTGATCTTCTCCTTCTTGCTCTTATTCTTCTCCTACTGCAAACTTAGCCTTAGCCACCACTGGCTCTTCAACCTTGACCTCCTCTATTGGCTTAACCATCAAGGGGATCTTTGTAAACCAAAACCTAGTAGCCCAACTCTTCATATCTTCTATCATTTCTTCTCTGTTGGGTTCCTCTTGCTGTTCTCCTTGATTGGTCTTTGGAATCTCTTCCCCACATGGAATTGGGAAGGAAAGAGGAGGGTGGATGGGGTTTCAACTAGCTTTGCAATTGTTTATGGTGGTGAGGGAAGTGGAACTTCTTGTTTATTTGGAGGGAATGACTGCTTGGAAGGGAAAAGGGTAGAATAATTGAGATGGGATGGAAGATTAGGAGATGGAGAAGAGAAATCAACACTTGGGGCAGAAACTGAGGGGCTTGACTCTTGACACTGCTGAAATGATAAATCTTGAGAAAGAGAAAATTAAGGACAGGGAGCTGGTGATTGACTTACCCATTGAAAAGGTTGTCTCAAACTTTTCTCATATGCCTCAATATCCTCAATCCAATGTGTAAGTTGAGGAAACACTTCAACCATGAAGTTAAACTTCTCTTGAGGGCTGTAATGTCTTGGGAAAGGGCCTCCCCATGGACAAGGTGCCCTAATACTAAACTTGAATGCCTTCATCTATGCTGAAGCCCTAGACTGCACCATGCTAGCCTCACCATAAAAAGCCAGCATTCTCCATGTAGCTGTCACCATTGTATGTGTCCCCTTGTTCTTGATAAGCTCCATAGCCAAAATAGTTTTGACCCTGCTTATATGGGTAGGCATAATGGTCTTGGATCCAGTCATAATGTTGATTTGGAGGATTCTTGATTTACATTAGAGGTGGACTGCACTACTATAGGTGTGAATTCCATGAGGGGAATGAAGTCATGATTTCACAACTTCATAAAATGGAAGAAAATGAAAGATGTGGAAAGAAAGGTGAATGAAGATGGGTGGAAATGGATGGAAAATGTTTTTAACTTTAGAAATGGGGTTGTTGAGCAGATGGAGTTGCCATATTTACTTTGCACGTGCCTCAAAAGTTTGAATCTCAACGAAACACACCAACCTACTAAGATGAAGTGGTAAGGTCCTTTAGACCTCTCCCACCAGGCGTGCCAAAACTATTAGTGCAGAATCACAACACTGCTGAATGACCTTATATATGAGTGGGGAATTTAGTGTGATTGCACAATATTGGACCATCTCTCAAGCTGTGTGACTTGTAAAACTTGAGATGGACCTCCAGAGAAGGCTGGTTCTTGCTTCCTAATCTACCTGCCACAAGCTACTCCAAAGGTAGAACCTAACTAATCCTAATCTAACCATTCCAAGGGGGGAAGAGGAAGAGAGAGAGAGAGGGTGAAATATCCTACACTAAGCGGTGATGCACCGAAAAGGAAGTGGTGAGATACCACGATGAGGGAGAATGAAATAGGGAAAAGTGTACCGAGGAGGTTAGGCAAGTGACATAGATCCAGATCCAAATCTACCATCGAAAATCCATGAAGCATGACATCTTACACCTACAAATGTGAAATACATACACAAGGAGAAAACATGAGATAGAGAGGCATAGAGAAACAAAAAAACAATGCCAAGGGTTGAAAGACACCAAAAACAAGATTTTATTACTCTATAAGGTGCATAGACTATTACATGGGTTCTCAGAGGCATAAATACGCTCACCAGGTGTAGGAGAAGGCTTACAACTCAAATGGAGTTGGGAAAAAACTTTGAAAGAGTTTCCCCACATCCCAAAATGTCTCTTCCTTCTCAAATGAGAAGTTTTTACAATATATAGATGATGAAAATCAGAGAGAGAGAAAAGAAACTTGACTCTACTCTTAAAGCTCAACCACCATCAATGCCCACTGCGGATCCACCCACAATCTGTCAAATCTACCGTTATGTTTATTTTCAATGTTGAAGAAGGAAGAATGGTGGATCAGATCAAATATGATCTGGTAGTTGAAGCAATCAGATTATGCATTAATGGCCTAAAATACATTTTCCCATTTTTTACCCACCTAACCTCATCAAAATTAAAGTTTCAGGCTCCCATGGCATAGACGAGGTTGAGATATTTTCAAAAAGTCTTCTCCCACCCAAATCCGAGCTTCCAGTCAAAAGATATGGTGTCTAAAGATCAGGGTCGTGGGTGCGCAATATTTAAAAGAGTCTATCCATACCGGGTCCACGTGGCAGCCTCGTGCACCTTGAAGATTCAACCCCTACCTTTCACTCTGCTAGAGTAGGTATTTACCTTAGCTCATGTTCACCTAGGTACTTTATTTACCTTTATTGTATTTATCCTCACCCACTTATGTGTGTGGATATTTCTTTTATCTTATTTAGATATTAGGAGATATTATCTAGTTATTAGGTATAGTTCTTTCCTTGATCTATGGTATTGACTAGTTCTTTGATGACTAGTTATTTCCTTGATTTATGGCTTGATCTATGACCTTGACTGGTTCTTAGATTGTTATTCCTTGCATATTTAAGCAAGACCCATTCTCAATGTATTGCATTGAGTTCCATAATAATATATGATATTGCTACTCATTTGTTTGCAAAGGTTTTATGTAAAGCTATTTTGGTGAATTGCTTTCATCTTATTGATCGTGGTGTTTGATTAACATTTGTGTTATTAGCTTGGTACGATCTGGTTATCATTCCTTTTATGGTATTAGAGCTAGAGATTGTTGTTGGCATCCATCTATAAGTTTTATTTTGCAAATAAATTCATTATATATTCATATATTTGGGATTTGGTCGTATTTTTTTGTTGCATGCATTTTTATGTAAAATGGAGGCTTCCATTGGATCTCGAAAGGTGGGAAAACCCTAAGATCGACTGTAAGCTCGACCATTATTGAGGCAGACATTTTTATGGGTTTTTTGTATTATTGCAAGGAAGCACACTAATCTACCTCGGGATTCATGCCGTGAAGAAAAAAGGATTCTTTTTTGGGTTTTTTGGGTTTCTTGAGATCTGCACAAGGAAATTTTCTGTTACAACATATCTATCTCGGTTTGCATGCAGGAAGGTTTTGGATCTTTCCTTTTTTGGTAGGGGTCCACGGATGTTGTGCACATTTTTACTATTTCAAGCAAATCCACAGGTTGCTATTTTTGGCAAACAAAGGTCACTATCTACATAGTCTAGAAATAGTATTTTTTACCAGAAGAGGTAGTTGGATGTGACTTTCTCGAAAACACGTGACACACCCCAGAATAGTAAGTTGTGCAAACACCCATTAAAATCCTTAGCCCTTGGTCATATGGTATGGTCATATGAGGGCTTAAAGATTTTGATTCCTATTATTAGGTGCTTAACTTCATCCCCCTTTAATTTTATTTATGTGGTGAAGGAAACAACAATTTATTTTGTTCCAGTGTGGCAAAAAAAAAAAATAACAGAGCAAAATATTAAAAGCTTGTATCTTTTGATCGATTACTCGGTTTTGAGTGCCATTTTTGCAAAAGTACTTATTTTTCATGATCTTTCCATTAGAATTAATTATTTTGAGGATTTCACTATAATTATAAAGTGCCAAATATGGAGGAGTGTTGTAATCAATTGTGGATGCAATTTCGGCTAAGCTTGATGTCCTAAATTTTTGGAGTTGCAGTTTGTACCTATCATGGATTATGAGAATGATATGCTTTTCTCTGAAGTATGTGGACTTCAAGAGGATATTGTAAAATTTTGGAAGAAAATAGATCACTCAAGAAGTGAAATTATCTTCTACAATCACTCATTCATGATAAGGATACAATAATACACTCCCTATAGAACAAACTTGCTAGCCTACAACATCACCATCATATTGTGGACAGTCATATCCATGCTTCTAGTCCACTTGCAGCTATTTCTCCTGAACCCACTAACATTGATATGTCATTCTTTGAGTTTGTTCCTACTCTTGATGCTCATACACCTATGAAGCTTGTTACTACATGCTCTTCCACATCTGTGCCTATTATAGTACCACATGTTGTGTATCCTATTTCTTCTCAATTGCATGGCTTTTTTAAGAAGCATACCACTGCATTTAGTTCTCACATGCTCCATTCTATGGGTCTCACTAGTGGAGTCATTGATAGACATTCACAAGGTATTGTTTCCTCTATTCCACATGTTAAGTGGAATTCTCATCATGACATTGGTTTTTGAGTAGATACTTCATTAGGATCACACATTGACAAAGCTCCTTTTTTTGTTCACTCGACTCTTTCTGAGGATCATGAGCAACACATGAGTTATGCACCTTCACTCAGGCTTGAGAAACCTAAGATTTTATTCATCTAGACATGATCAACTTGACACACATTCTGATGTTCTTTTGCATGCACCCATTGTGCATTTTACACCAAGTCATATACAGGCATCTTCTTCATCCATTTGTGTTGATTTGGGGTGGATATCCAATCACTCGTGGTGGTGACATAGGCATTCATTGAGAGGACTCTATAGGCATGGCTCCTCCACCATTCGACCTCTTGCTCCACTTTTTATACCTTATCCATTGTGATGTTTCTTATTTTGAGCATTTTTCTTTAGCAAGTGTAGTGTATCTCTCTTGTTTGTTGAGAGATTTTGTATCTGTATTTTCAACACTTTTGGCATGTTGATAGTATCTCTTATGGGGGATCTATTCTGGTGCATTCTAGTGTTAGTTTGTCAGTGTTCGAGTAGTTGTTTTGACAACTCATACAGATTTGTAGCGTCACTCCACCCATTCAGCAGTATGGGAGGGTGTGGTGTTGATCATGCTTCTTCGGGTTTCATGTCCTTGCCTTGTTACCTTGGTTTTTCTTGGATCGTGACACTCTGGAGTTTGTGTCCTTTCCTTGTTGCTTTGGTTATTGTTCTTGGATCGTGGCACACCTATTTGCAATAGTTGATCGAATTATGTTTGGTGTTTTTTTACACTTTCGACATCACTCTGTGTGATCTCCATGTATGGATCTATTCTAGTAAAGTCCAAAGGTGTCGATTGTTTTTGAGTTCTCGTGATTGAGACCATAGTGCACACCAAAATTCTTTAGCATTGTATGAGTTTTTTGAGCTGAGATTCTTGGGATGCCTTGGAGTGGGTTTTTACTCTCTTTAATTTGTTATTACTGGTTTTGGGTACCTTGCGGTGTCCCTTTTCCCCAGCTTATTGTACATGAGTACCTCATCGAGCCTAGTTATTGGGACTCATACTGTGGACATGCCATTTCTATTTTGGCCCCTAGCTTGATTGAGGGGGTGTGTTAGAGTAGGTATTTACCTTAGCTCATGTTCACCTAGGTACTTTATTTACCTTTATTGTATTTATCCTCGCCCACTTATGTGTGTGGATTTTTCTTTTATCTTATTTAGATATTAGGAGATATTATCTAGTTGTTAGGTATAGTTATTTCCTTGATATATGGTATTGACTAGTTCTTTCTTTGATCTATGGTATTGACTAGATCCTTGATGTCTAGTTCTCTCCTAAATCTATGGTCTTGACTAGTTCTTTGATGAATAGTTATTTCCTTGATTTATGGCTTGATCTACGACCTTGACTGGTTCTTAGATTGTTATTCCTTGCCTATTTAAGCAAGGCCCATTCTTAATGTATTGCATTGAGTTCCATAATAATATATGATATTGCTACTCATTTGTTTGCAAAGGTTTTATGTAAAGCTATTCTGGAAAATTGCTTTCATCTTATTGATTGTGGTGTTTGATTAGCATCTGTGTTCTTGGCTTGGTATAATCTAGTTATCATTCCTTTTACACTCTTCAAATTGCACTAGATTAACACGTGGCAACTTCTACAGCTCCTCTATGTTCCTTTGTATTTTCTTGAGTCCTTCCTTTTGGCAGACACCATGTATGACCCAAGACACGTTAGGGCCTCATGCTTATTTGAAAATTGTTGCTAGATTTAACCTTTGAAGTTGCACGGTCGAGACACGTGGAGGCATCCACTTGCTTTTGGGCTTTTCAATGGTCGACTCTATCCCTTTTTAGACCTGGGACACATGGAAGGCTAGCGCTTTTACGGGAGACTAGCCCTTAGATTCGAACCTTTAAGGTGTGCCATTGAGACACTTAGAAGCTTCCACTGACTCTTTCATACTTAGCCAATTTGGGCCCACTCTGAATTGTTTGTGAAGCCTGAAGACTTTTAACCTTTTCCTCGTTTCTCTCCTAAGACCATCTAGTTTCTTTGACATTTTTTGCCTCCTTAGCCGACCTTGCTCCTCCATTTTTGAGCTTGTCTACAACATGATCGTTATATTTAAGACGTGGGCTTGTGCAACGAAAGAGACCCTTAGATTTCTTAATGCGGGGTTATGTTTGACCAATTTTACAGGGGAAAATTGGGATAACAAGTCCCAAGATAGTTTGGGAAACTGATGCTAGTGATGATACCACCATTTCCACCATACCAATTTCATCATGTCGAAAGGTTGCAAGAGTAGAGGTGAGGGTATTATCACTTCAACCCTATAGGATACGGGAAGCTAGCACACCTATTCGGAGGTAGCATCGACATGGTGGAGATGTTCGGGCTCACCACAAATTATAATAGTTAGTAGTTTAGAGGAGGGATCCATAGAGGATCTACATATATAAGGATACATGCTAGAGAAGGTCCCAATACCATAGGAGGGGGAGCCGACGATTAATACCATGGATTAGAGAGCATAAGATGTGATGTTGTGGAGGAATATTTTTGACATCATTCAAGGCTTAGATGATTGTGCATCCGAGACATGAGGCCATACCACATAAGAGAGGGGATATGATTTTGGTGCCCCAATACAGGTGGGTATAGTATATGGGTGCAATACCTTGTTATGATGATGAGGTAGTGGAGGTGTTGGGTGAACGAGGAGACAAAGAGACCATTGTGGAGAGACCCAAGTAGCTAGGTATGATAATATGTTATTTAAATGATTGTTAATAAATATATGTGACATTTTTAGTTATATGTGTGGGATTTCAGTTTTGTAGAGGGACGCCAAAGGAGTGACACTCCCGATTGAGAGCTCCCACCATGAGATCTCGAGACCCCATGTTAAATTTACATAATACTACAATGATGGTGGATCTAGTAGCACCATCATTCATGGATTCAGTGAGTTCATTTCATCTAGTGTGCAAGGCATCCATGAAATTGAGGATATATCGGGACGCATAGGTGTTGATTTCTACTAAAAACATAGATGTGATTTTATAGAGTTTATTCTAGGCACATGAACCCCAGTACAGGAGAAAGTAGCTCTCTAGCATATTCCCAAAGTTTTGTGACATGGATCACTTCATTAGATACCCCATTAACAAGAGCATATGGAGAGGCCTCTGGATCCTAATTTAGGGTGGCTTCCTAGCTCGCATAATGAGAGTGGCCAACATAAACCCATCAGCCAAAAGCATCTAGAGACTCCCCACATGGGGTGAGGGTGCTTTAGCCATTTAGTAGATGGGCATAAGCCATTTTGTATAATATTTTTTAATGTATAAAACTTGATTCGACACACACACACACACATAGATATATATGATCATTTTTGTTGAAATTTGGGTATTTGGATGTTTTTATTTTATGATTTACTTATCATTTTCCTTCTTTCTAAATGTATGTTTGTGATAATACCATGGTACTTAGGAATAATGATAATGTAATTTTATAGGTAAAGCCAATGAGAAGGGGATCAATAATACAACCGAACCCACATGACGTGAAAAATCTAAGAGCCAAAACAAGGCCAATAAATCGACGATAGGATGATGGGGTGCCATTAGGTATATAAATCCCAACAAGACCCTAATCTTAAAAAAGGATACACATGATACCACGGTGATTCATTAGGAAAAATTGGGGTGTATCGAATCCAAAATAGGTGGAGTTGGGACTAAGTTACTCTAATGGTAAGAGAAACTAAGGCGTATGTGGTGATGAATCCAAGCAAAGTGAACAACCTAAAAAGGATGTAACTAGATATTTGAAATTTTGTGATAAAATCAAAGGGGGTTGAGAGCCTAAGAAAAGGTTGAAGATGTTTTTAAAACAAAAGTGGGGGGTGAGAGCCTAAGAAAACATGAGGGATCAAGACAAAGGATGAAAATGAGATGTGATCAAGGTACTTATAGGTAACTAGCCATGAGGGGGAAAAGATCACAATATATCAGTGATAATGTCGTCAATTTGATTCGAATATGGGTTCTAGCATGGTTCATGAGGTATTTGATAGCATGTTGTGTAATAATGACTTGCTGATGAACTTCAGACCTTGTGGTGAATAAGGTATTATCAATCTAATCCTCCACCAAGTGAGAATGACACTTCAAATAACATTCATAGTGGGACGAGGATTAGGCGCGGGGTAGTGGTTCATAGGTAGGTTATGGTATAGTTGTAAAATGGGAAGGTGGTTGGTTCCGAGAGGAATCGGCTCCACTCTTTCAATTACAAAAGGAAGTTTTAGGAATGGGATTTTTGCTATGCGAACGTGACACTCGGCGTCGGTGTGTACACAATACCTATGATGAGAACAAATGAATGGAGATGAAGAAGAATTCTAATGTATTATTTTTGTTTGGTCACGTTTGACCTTAACTTCAAGATTCTTCATTTGGATTTGATTGTATCTACAGTCATAAATATCATGCTCTAAAGCCGAGTGCCATGTGTACTATAACTCGATTATATAGGGTGAGGATCCATAAGAGAGAGAGGTAGGGGAGAGGTTTCATAAGCTACGAGAGGGGCTAGTGAGAGTATCGATGAGGGTATTGGTGAAATGGATGAAGATGACACTGATGGAGTAGTGTGTTGCAAAATCATTGAGGCAAAATAGATATGATCATCACCCATAATATCATTGGCTTCATAGTTAAAATTTGTAACCCAATCATTTGCTTCTATTAAGAAAAATTGTTCAGCTAAGTCGACGGTGATAAGTGGGAGTGTAGTCGGTGGATCATTCTAAGGCTCAAGCACTTTGGTGGGGAAGAATCACCAAATGTATTTAAAGGTTACGCTTGTACTAGGATGTTGTTCACATCTTCATTAATTTTTATTCATAGGGTTTTTTGGTAGCGCAAGATTTCCGATCACTAATCTTGGTGTAGCTAGCTAAGTGAGGGTCATTTAAAGTGTAACCATCATCGTAATCTAATATGGATACATCAACCATACAATAATCAACTATGGTCTTGAGTTGGATCATACACTCCTATGGGGGATGTGGTGTTTGTGAGATACGTACAATAATAGAAGAATCCTTCTTATAAGGTTGAAAGGAAGGAGAAAGCTAAGATATGATGAGTTTAAGAATATCAGAGGTATTGATTCTAAGTGTCAATTCATCAAGCTCATCATCATTTGATTCCAAGAGATTGGGAGGTATGCACCTGACCAACTCAGGATGACCAGAATTGTTGCGAAGATTATCTATAGGGTAGTTAAAACGTTGATATTCCTTAAAGGGGATAGGTGATAGTTCATCAAGTGTATATGTAGAAATTAATCTGATCTAATACAAAGAATCTATGAAATAGCTACAGACAATAATTGAAATCAACAACTCTATATTATATTTTTATTATTATATTCATTCACTATTACACTCCATTATATAGGAGATGTAAAATAACAATCATTACAACAACATTTGTCTTCATATACAACCATACACCCATATGGTTTCAACCTCTCACCAATATAATAATAAAACAATACTAATTGTTTTATTATTCTAACTTACTAACTTACCACATACTAACCACATTTTACATTTACTATTTACATTTACATAGTAAATGTACTTTCACTAATTTACCATAATAATAATTACACATGTAATTATTATTCACCCGTACATACAAATGGAGCACTAAGATATATTTCCTAACATTCCCCCCCTTAGTGCGAACATGGGGAAAACCTGCCTTATACTTGCACCTGCTCATGATCTGATGATTTTACAGGATGATCATAAACCTAATAGATGGTTTTTCATAGGGTTGACCATAAACCAAAAATGATGGTTTTGCAATTGGTTTACCATAAACCAAAAAGGGTGATGGTTTTGCATAGGGTTTACCAACAACCGAAAATGGTGGTTTTACAAGTGGTGTACCACAAACCAAAAGGGTGATGGTTTTGCATAGGGTTTACCAACAACCGAAAATGGTGGTTTTACAACTGGTGTACCACAAACCAAAAATGAAGGTTTTCAAGTGGTTTACCTACAACCACATCATGATATGCCAAGTATTATTATTAGCCCTCATCACATCTCACTGCAGGGAATAACATAGGAAATTCTGCTGAAATCTCCTGCATATATAGAAAATACCAGAAATGTAGAAAACTAGAAATGGAACATTGAGATCATGTTCCCCCCTCAATGTGAAATTTCATTTATTCTGAAAACCACAATAGGAACACTGCAACCAAACACTCTACCAGAAATACAAAGAAACAACAAGAACGCACTGTATAAAAAAATAATCACCATAGCTGATACGGCCCCGTCGTTGGTGACTGACGAGAGGTCGCTGAATGACCTCCAACCTCCTGTGCCTCCTTCCTCCAAGAACTTCACTTAGTATAGAAATTCTTCATAGTTATAGTCAATTTTATCTGTTATTTTTTCATCTCTAGTTTCCCATTCTACAATTTTGCTTACATCTGTAGGTTTTTTTTCTTTTCCATCTACTATCCTCCATAGATTTTTATTCATTAACTGCATCTGGATTTTTACCCTCCATGTATGGAAGTTCAGCCCATTAAATTTATCTAATGGTGTATCCATTTTACTGAATCTAAATATCCAAAAAAAATTGAATGTAGATTTGAATTACCTTTGATTCTCTGATTTCTTCAAAAAACAACAGTGATCAATGTGCTGTATAGTAAATTGCATGTTTCTCCCAAACTACGAACTGGGTTATGCTGAAATTTCTCCTGTAGCTTCCTGTATAACAGATCGTTCCACGCACAAAATTTTGGAGAAACCTAGATCACGAAACAAAAGTTACAAGATCATCTTCGAGACAGATTTAACCTGCTCTGGTACCAAATGTAGAAATTAATCTGATCTAATACAAAGAATCTATGAAATAGCTACAGACAATAATTGAAATCAACAACTCTATATTATATTTTTATTATTATATTCATTCACTATTACACTCCATTATATAGGAGATGTAAAATAACAATCATTACAACAACATTTGTCTTCATATACAACCATACACCCATATGGTTTCAACCTCTCACCAATATAATAATAAAACAATACTAATTGTTTTATTATTCTAACTTACTAACTTACCACATACTAACCACATTTTACATTTACTATTTACATTTACATAGTAAATGTACTTTCACTAATTTACCATAATAATAATTACACATGTAATTATTATTCACCCATCGTACTACAAATGGAGCACTAAGATATATTTCCTAACAAAGTATAGAGGTTGCATGTCCCATTTTCTTGAAGCATATCATAATTTACAAGGGCTAGTGTCCCCTTAAATCTTATAGATAGATCCTTGGTGAGAAAAAAAAATCAAACAATAACATGCGGAAAAAGAAATGAAATGCATATGATGAGGCCAAGGATGCCCTAGGGAAAATAAAAAAACATGACTTTGATGTAGATAGCCTTAGGGGGAATGGTGATGGGTAATCAAATACACCCCATAAGAGGCATTTTTCAGTGATCGTATCCTTGAAAAGTGGTTCGTGTGGATTTTAAGTTATCAATAGAATAACCAAGAGCCTTGATGAAATATAATGATGCCACACGCATGCCTTTTGCCTCATCAATGAGAGCATGTTCAACCGTAGTATGAGCAATCTGAAATGAGATGAAGAAGGGTGGATCATATGCATGAAGAAAGAGCTCATCCATAATCATAGAAGCTATAGGGAAATGAATGAACATATGTAGTGAGATCAGTATGAATGTGAGTTCCTTCTAATACATGTAATGTAGGACTTTACCTCAAAGAGGGAGGAAATGGAATGTTCATGTCAAATAAGCGCAATCATGAGACGTTCACAATGGTGAGACGACATATGCATGAGATTTAGGAAAGTGATTGGACCAATAATTTGGGCTAGTTCTTTGAGAGGGTCCCACTCCTCTTGACTTGACTCTGTAGTAGGATGAGACTGTTGGGAGTCCTTAGAAATAGATCCTAAAGGAGGAGGGGTAGTTAGAGATACTTTTGAAATTGATTTTTGCTCGGTTCTATGCAATCAACCCCATAAGTGTTATTTGCATAGGGGTTGATGGTGCCCGTGTATAGGGGTCTAAATACTAACACAATTGGCCTTATAGGATAATTTTCATAGGGGATGATGGCATCTGGAGGAGGCGGGTTTTTTATTTGAGGAGTTTGATTATGAGGTACAAAAGTATATATGAATCTATGAGTCCAAAGTTAGAATGCTACATGATATTATAGTTCTACATAAGCTATGACACATTTAAAATTATTAATTACAACTATATTTTTCAGGAGGGTAATCCGTGTCAACTACATTGTTCGTATCATTTTATTTCTTTTTGGGACTTTAACAAAATCATGATTATGCATAAGATTAGAGAATTTTTTTAGCTTTTCATTATCCTGGTTAATAGTTTCATGGTGATCCTTTTTTGAGTTGCATCATGAGCTTTGAATGCCTCGGTAAAATGCTTATGAGTGATGAAATCATAGTCAAAGTTTGGTTCTAATAATAATTTGATGGTATCCATTCACAAAGGTGCACAATAATTCTCATGTGAGTGAAACCAATTGACGTGGCACCAACAAAACTTAATCTCATTATTCCAATGAGGAGTAGGTTGAGAGGAATCCAAGATCATGGCAAATGGATCAGGAAATTGATGCTTCAAATCTTTCTTACTTATAGGTTGATGAAATTTAGGTTGGATTTTGTTGTTATTAGGTTGTTGTTTAATATTGAAAATAGTCCTATTTGAAGAAGTGACAAGAGGTAGAGTATTTGACACTCCGTCGTCCATCATGTTCTTTTTTAGAGAGTTAAAGTATTTGGACTTATTTCTTAGCTTATGTCTTGGGAGGTGATTTCTCAAATTCCCCCATGAGATAGTCTAGCCTCTTGGCTTATTCAAAGGTCTCTTCTAGGGAAGTAGGAGAAAAGGACCTCACCTTGTATTGAAGGTGAGTTTCAAGAGCTCATAAAAAATTTAGAAGATACTATCATTGGGAATGTTATGTTCTACCCATGTAGATAGATTTTTCCAATGCTTAGTGAAATATTATGATGATTCACTCTTAGATTGATGAAAATTGATAAAGGCATTGATGTTGTTTTCAGGAAGATCACAATATTGGAATTCATTTACTATGGTTACTAGGGACTCTAGCTCAACTATATATATATGAGGAAAAGTATGGTACCAACCTAAAGTATCTCTAGTGATTTTTTTCTAGTATTTTGGTGGCAGCATATGAAATGTTTCGATCCACTTATTGTAAATATTTCCAAATGCCTTGATATAAAGGGTGGAATCGGTAGAGCCATCTTAAGAGATGGAAGGAGCAATGCCACCAATATCCATACTAGCAATATAAGGTGCTAGTTCTCTTGTTGGACTTATTGCAAGACATTATTTTGAATGGGGGTTGGGTGATGGGTACCCCATTAGGCCCATTTGGTAAAGGAAGGGGCATGGTTCCATAAGATCTCGTTGGAGGGAGGTTAACTAATTGAGCCATGTTGGCTTACATTTGGAGAAATTGAACTGTAGTAGCAGATTGTTGTTGGCTCATTCTATCAATGAGTTGGAGAATGAAGTTAGTAGGGTTAGAATTGGAGGAATTTTTAGATGATCCTACTTTAGTAGCTTTCCCCCTTTCTTCCCTATTGTCAAGTTGTTTAGAGAAAAATTAAAGAAGGTTCTTTCCAAGTGTTTATTTTAATTCTCCTTTGTATTGAGGAAACAAAGATAGAAATTCCAAAATATTAAGAGGATGTTCAAAGCATCATCATTCTAGTTTTCTTCTTCATCATCGTTAGGTGGGACATTTCAATGGGTAGAAGGATTCTTTCTAGTTGTGCCTACAATACAGCAGTCTATACAAAAGGGAAAGTTAGCTTCAGGATGATATATCTCAAGAAACTTCTTCACAATAGAGTCGAGAGGACCCCAAGCCCGGATACTTCATGGTGAAGTGATAATGTAACTTAGAAAAGTTCTGAAAATTAAGGCTACAAACATAATTGGCTATACAGAGAATGTAAACAGGGGCCGAAGCTATATGAGAGTAGATTTGGGAAAGTAGATATGATGGGTCATGTGGTAAGGTCCTCGCACGTGGTGAAGGCATTTAGATATCGAAACAAAGACATAAAAGATAATCCAGGGGTGATGGTGTTTATGTAGATAAGTTTTTTACATTTTGTGGGTTAAGTCAAAATTGAAAAATAGGCGGTTTTAATGAGTTGAGCTCAATCAAAACGTTTTTAGGATTCACTTTGGGTTCACCAAAGATGTATGCAAGCCAAGAATGTGTCTCAAAATCTTGCACTCCTAAATCATCCATTCTACAAGGGTATCGAGGAAACACATATAAAGCACATATGTAATAGGATACAAGGGGTAGACTTAAAGGGGCTACAAGTGAGTGCTAGGGTCACATATTTAGAGGGAAATAATCCCTGCACTAGGTCAATCTATGGTTTCCAAGGTCTGTGGTCAAAATAGGGGAAGGAAATATACTTGAGATATCGTAGTTGGGTGTGGAGAGGTATGTATTAACAAACATGAATTTTGAAACTATAGTGAAATGATAGCTAAGGAGATGATAATGGATAAGAGTAATATGATAACTAGCATCCAAACGTATATGATACTAAGTTAACATATCACAATGAGAGAAGGAAATGAACGTATCTATGAAAAAATGACAAGATATGGTTAGAGCACTCACCTTATACCTATAGGGTGGTCATAGATGCATCTATCTCTCTAGAGAAGCAACACACATAGAGAATCACTATTAGGTGGAGAAGGGGAACACCTTTCCTATCCTAGATTTGTTGTAGGTGACCTAATAGTGAAAGATACCATCCAAGAAGAAGAGTATCCAATCTAATCCAAACAATATGCAAGATGAACCAATATCTAGGTGAGTAAATGCAACGATGATACAAAAGAGTAGAGAAAATGGAAGTCCAAATGATGAGGCTTCCTTCTCTTATGAATTTCAAATGTGTAGCAGGTATATATAGGATGCCATTGCCCATGGGTGATGGAATTGGCCATGGGAAAATACAACACCAACATCATCATCCATGAGAAATGGCACCATCCATAGGTGATAAAAAGAGATGGTATGTCATAAAATGTAATAATAGTGTGTCATAGATCATGAATGTGGATAAATAAGGTACAAAGTGGTGAGATGTAAGAAAGAAATCATGAATGTGATATGCATGGGACCTATGAGGAAAATGATAAATAATGCAAGGAAAATAAGGAAAAGACCAAATAGCTACACTCTCTCTGTGTACATTCTCTAACCCATAATGGTTATGTGAATAATCATTCCCCATTCCCAGTAGGCCCCTTAAGGCACCCACTCTATAAATAGATACATCAGTGACCCTTATCTGCACAAAGTAAATCATTAGTAACAAATACGAAAGATGAAAATTGAAAATTTAGGTGTATACAAAAACCACATAGGTATGCATTATAAGTGAATCACCATGTATTCCTTTCTCCCATCATGAATCAGATGTTGATTTTGGTAAATTTGAGAATCATACTAAAGGTATTGGAGCCAAATTACTAAATAGGATGGGTTTTGATGGAAAGGGCCTTGGAATAAATGGACAAGGTATTACTAATCCCATATAGGTAGAGGAAAGACCTCGCTATGTAGGTTTGGGATATGGAAGTGGTAAGAGAGAAATTGGGGAATGCTCCAAAATAGATGAAGATAGACAGCTTCAAGAGAAAATCCTACACCACTAGATCTCCAAAAATAACCTATTCAAGGTAGAGACAATATTAATTTATCTAAATATTGGGTAGGACTCACAAAGTGATTGTGGGAGTGAGTGCAAGTTAGGGAAGGAACCACCTTCTAAACAAGGAAAAATCATCCAAAAAGGTTGTATGATATCTCCAAGGCATGGTGAAAATTCCAAAGGAGGAGATAAAATAATTTCCCCTTGGCAATCTTGCACAAGTAAAAGTCCTAGAAAGTTTGGGAAAGGTAAATACTCCAACATGCACTTTGAGTATGCAAAGTATGGTCAAGTAACACCAAATTTTTGGTATTCATTTCCATGCAATTTTTGGATTAAGTAACCACTGTGTGGCCATGTGTTGGAAGAGGAAATCCTTAGAAAGAAGGATTAACAAAGACTACTCTCCAAAACAAGATACAAGGAATAGAAAAACATATTGTATGATCATTATCAAATGAGTGGACACTAGATTGAAAATTGTTATAAACTCTACCCTTAGCTTTGTAGGAAGAAAGTGGAATAAAAATCAACAAGCCAATCCCATATAGAAAACTAGTCTATCTAATGAAATAACCAATAAGCACAAAACCCCACAAAGGAGCATCCGTCAAAATGGGCTAGTGAGACATTGCTTGTCTTTTATGGATAACATATTTTACATATTTAATATTTATTTAACATGTATATTTTGCACCTCCAATTCAAATTTTTGGATTTATTAAGTATGAAGAATACTAACTCATTATTTGAGTAAAATATAAAGGTAGAAATCGAACTAGATATCGAATTGAGAAGATACAATATGAGAAACTAAATATAAGTTGTAACACTTTTAACAACCTTCTCATATACATGCTAAAATTAGCATGTTTTCTTACCTTTCTTATAGAAGTGATAAGATGGGTAAATAGATTCTCCATATCAATGTTTAAGGTATATAATAAGCATTGTTGTTTTCTGAATGTACGTTGGCATTCTTTCCTTCCATTTGAAAATGTACTTTTGATACATGTGTAATGATTTAAATGAAGTTTTAAGACTCTATATTGGAAAAAATTGTAAGTAGAAGAGTATTTAAAATCCATGTCTATTTGTAATTGATAATAATATCCCATTGAAGGGAAAATTATACAAGTAAATTTCAATATAAGATAAGGATGCTAATATACATTCATCAAGAAACTACTTGTTATTACCATGTATTATTTTCCATTTATTGATAAAAATGTATAAAAAGGATAATATAAGCATCCTTTCTAGCTTGTAGTAGTGCAGCGGCTAATATAACCGCTCCAAAAAACAACGAGACACCGTGAGTACAGAGGGTTAGATGGAAAAAATAGGAGGGAGTTGTGAAACTTATTCATCACCTAGTTACAGTTCCAATTTTGGAAGTTATATTCTAAAAAATGAGAGACAAAACACATTCTAGTAAACTCTGAGATACATCTCTATAATGAAAGAGACAGCTCCTATTGGGAGAGACCACTCCATAACTAGAAGGAATAGCTTTGCACAAAGAGATAAAAAAACATATAGTGAGAGATAGATGTCAATGGTAGTAAATCAAGGTGAGAAGTTAAATTTTCCTTCTAATGTTTTTTTACTCTTGAGCACTTAACAAGTTATAGGAAAAGATGATACTTAAAAAAGATAGGGGAATCCATAAATGAAGGAATTATACATTCACAAATTTTTTGAGGATGGAAACTTTTGATGGTATACAATTTTTCGGTGGGGAGGTGTGATCTAGAAATATTCATAATTCAATTGTCCCCAAAACTTCCCAAAACCATTTTCATATATAATATATCGTTGAGATATTTTTGATGCCTTTTGACTATAGGAAAATGGATACCATTTGTGAAGATATAGTCTATTGAATTTTCTCTCTAACCGTAAACATTAAGCGCAAGTTTCACAATGCTAATGTGGCATGATGAAAATGTGCCGATGGTAAAATTTTATTGTGAAAAGTGATAGAGTTACCTATGCAAAAATATTTTTTATCCTCTGGTCTTTGATAATCAAGGTGGGTCCCACATAGTAGATGTCATCTGGGGCCCAATGACTAGTTGGGTCCGCACATTTTCAAGAGTAGGACCGTGTTTCCTTTCTTCATATTATGATGCATATTATTTTACATATATACCTCATTGAGTTTTATATTTTTGTACATGTGGGACTAATTCCACATTATTCTCAAGTTTCTCAACCAACTTAGTGAACTAACTATGGTCAATCAATAATATGATATATATTAAATCAATTATACACTTGTCACTCATGATCTAAACTATGAACTTATTGAGAATATTTTCTTAGCGCTCATATTTTGTACATATAAATTATTGCACACATTCTTAATCATATGAATTATATAGTAGAATTATCATATCCACTCCACTACACAAAGAGAAAAAAATTCACAAAAATCATACGTCTAAATGAATTATGTTTCTCATTGAATTTAACCTAAATTTATCTCCCAAAATTTTGTCAATAGATAAGTAATTTTCTATTAGTTTGATGAATCACCACTAATATATTTACAACCCCTCAATCTTTAACTTTTATATAATTCTATATTTATCATATATAAAATTGAAGACTTCGGCATCAATACCAATGAGGATTTTGAAATCATCATAGATTTTGACACCAAATATAGAACAAGGGGGTGGAATAGGCATTTCCTTTTCATGCCCTAATATTCCCCATTCCTCTTTCATTTAAATTAGAGTTTATATGAACTAACAACATAACTATGTATGAAGCACTCATTATTGGTCTCCAATTATCTATTTCCCTTAAAATCAAATGTTTATACATAAATTTTGACTCAAATCTATTTTTAAACCAAATTAAAGGGCCATACCAATGTCATAATGAAATTTTAAAACAATACAAAGACACTCACATATTCATTTCTCATTTGATTCAAACAATTTAAATTGATTTTATCCCACAATATTCTAATATGTTGATAAATACCATGGCTTCCTTAAGGTATTATGTACCTTTGGAAAAAGAGACTGATATTCTCCACAGCTTTCATTTGTGTCTTATCTCAACCATATTTTTATCACACAAACACTCTAAAATATTTCAACACCAAGACCACACCCTCTCTATTCAATGTGAGGATATTGTTGCTTATTTTAAATTCAAGACTTTACAACCTAGTCTCATTAAAGAAATATGATGTATTTTCCACCAAAATTCCACTCATATTTTCCTTATAAGGATTTCATCTACAATCATGGGTACAATGGTATGATCATACATTTTGTATTGCCCCAAGATACTATCATTGTGCTTGTAAAATCACATGATGATACATGTGGGGGTCATATTAGTTTCATGGCTATTACATAAAATATTCTCTTCATGGCTATTTTTTTCCTATACTAGAACATGACCCTTGTACATATGTTAAGAATTGTGAGAAATGCCATTGGTTTTAAAATATTTCTCATATTCATACATAGTATGTAATACCTCTTCTATCTTCTTAGAATTTATCTTAATATGTGTTTGACCTTATTGGAAAGTTTTGATGTAGGAGAATCCAAGGTTCAAGGAAATCCTACACAAGTTTTTGCTAAATATGGTTGCACATGAAATTAAGAGAGAATGTGATAAGGAATCAAAAGTGTAGTGGGATAAAGTGCATGATAACATGTGGTAAGCTTGTGAAATGTTAGGTAGAGTATAATAGGCATAGAGTAATAATGTGCAAAGATGAGATTAGGATTGTGGGAGTACAATAGATAATTTTGTCTCAATCAAGAATATTGGAGGTATGAAAAGACTACAAAAAGGTTATGTATAAATTTAGTAAGTGTGAAAAAGGTACATAGGCACAATTAAATATTACACAAAGGATTGGAATTTGTAGGAAGCTAAAATGTCATGAAGGAATTCTAAGACTACTGTGTAGAAGAAAGAGAAAGGTAAAACTTAAAAATATAAATGTGCAAGAGAATTTTGAAGTGGCTTGGAAAATATAAGAGAGCTAGAATTACACATTGGAGTAGCCATTTGGTATAAAGTGACAAATATAGTCAAAATTATCTAATAAAGGTAGGCTGATGGTGAATTAATGGTCAGCGGATCTCAAAACCATTTTGACATGGCATAGAAAGAAAGTATAGATGGTGTAGAAGTATATCGTAGAATTTATGATCTTGAATTCCAACTTTGTGTTTAAACAGAAGTCAAGAAGTGTCTATAAAAATACAACTAGGAGAAAGAAGTGGGAATGTGTGGGTACAACAGAGCTTGAGTTCACTTTTTAGAGGCTACTTAGCATAAAGGAGGAAAGGTTGAAATATATTAGAGTCAAATTTATTGAATGTTCTTGTGATGTAAAAGGAAAATAATATAGGTTAGTTCCTTAGAAGAAGCACCAAATTTCTATGTAAGCTCCATTTGAGATATTTTAAGATCCATGAGAAAATATTCATATAGATTATGTGAAGGCCGTTAAATAAATATAAGAAACCTTAATTTTAATTATATTGTGTTTGAATCTACAAAGGGTGTGGGGTTATTTTCTCCCTTGAATTACCATCAAGTGGTATAAAATAAGGCTAATTTTTAATGAGAAAGAAGTATAAATTTTGACAAAATAATGAACATGAGGTAGATAGAAAAATAAATTGTTCTCCACCGTGATAAGGGTGGGTAGATGATTCAAAGAAGATCCTAGAGTACGGTGTCGAGAGGATATCAAGATATCGAACATGAGCAAAATTTGTTGGTAAGGATAAGGGAAATTTTGGATCCAACATTCACTAAAATATTGGAAGAGATGGAGGAAATAAAAGGTGTAATGATCATACTAGAGAGTTTTGAAGAATACCACTAACAAAGAAGGGATCTTCGGTGTGGAATTCCCAAAAATATAAGAAAGAATTAGTGAGGACTCAATAATGTAGATAATATTATGTGGTGAGAATGCCAAGATAGAACCAAAAGGAAGAAAAGGCATGTGCAAAGGAACATCTAAATATTGTGTGAGAAGAGAGAAAAAGTGAAGAAAAATCACATATAGGAGTAGTGACAAGGAATATGAAAAATATGGTGCATGAAGAGATCTCACGAGTTGAGTATAAGGTGAATAAATAAGTCACTTGGAGGTATGTGGTAGTTCATAAGAATATTTTGAAAAAGAAGGAAGATTATAGGGAGGAAAAGGTGAGTTTTAATGGCCATGTGTCCACAAAATATTGTGAAAAAGTAGATACAAGAAAAAGAACAAGAATAAATAAAGTGAGGATATTGTACATCCAAATATTAAAGATAATGTAAACTGAGGTATGGTAGAAGGATTGGAAGGCGTAGATGATTGTATGGAAAATTATGTCTTGGAGGAAGGACATATGGGGTATAAAGCTAGCTACACAAAAACATGAGGCACTAGTGGAAAGGAAAAAGAGTGTGGAGGAACACACGAGAGGATAAAATATCGAGAGGATTTTAGGAGTGTGAAGATGAAGGAACACATGGAAATGTGAACAAAATTGAATATGAAACATAGGAAGGATTTGAAAATGTTTCAATAAAGGTAACTAAAGTAAATCATTCCTCGGAGGAGACTGCGAGCGTACACATCAAAAATAACACACCAGAGATAGAAGAAATCAAATCATATCTCAAGGAGCATATAGAGGATAATGTTATGGAAGAGGAGTGAAAAAAAAATGAGTAACTTCATGAGGAAGTAGAAGTATCCCTAAGAGAAACCAAGGAGGTGTGGTCTAATGAAGAGGTTGAGGAAGTTCATGGTGTGATAGGTGCATATAAGAAAGAACACATGAACGTGGAATTTCATGATAGTAGTGTAGAGAAAATTTAGAGAGATTTGAAGTATTCCCTAAAGAAATTAAAGGAAATAAGGGATCATCACGAAGGATACAAGAAAGAAAGTGTCCTAAAAGCGTAGCTTGTAGAAGATGGAAAGAAGATATGGAATATAGCCATCACAACCCTACACATAAAGAATAAGAAAAGATGATGATAAGAGGAAAAACACTAGAGAAAAGGAGAAGTGAAAGAGAATCCCATGAGAATACATTAGGAAAGGATATGAAGATTGCACGGAAAAATGCACAAGGAGAAACATGCAAGAAAATTCGTGCCTAAGGAAGATAATCCCTAGGTAGAGAGGGAGACTAAGGATATGGTATATGGTGGGTCCACACCAAAAAATGTGTAAAGAGATGAATGTGTATAAGGAAATAAATTAATATAATAAATAACAACAAATGGAGTGAAGAAGATAATGTGTGTGAAGAACATTGCAGCTAATGAGTGTGAAAAGGAAAATATGCAAGGATAAGAGGTAATGGAAAAGAGGTGGTACGGATAAAACATAAAATGAAATGCATAAGGATGTAGTGTGTAGAAAAGGAATGTGGAGAGATAAATGGGATGAATAGAGAGAATATATAAGAGGAGGAATGCATGTTAGAAAATATCACGAGAAAGGGATCTCGAGAGATGAAAAGGGAAATAAAAAAGAAAATCCCCAAAGTATTTAAGTGGACGTGGATGGACATAGGTGAGTGCAAATTCATAAACTAAGGAATTTAGAGTGAACATAAATTAGAAGGCTTGATAGGAAATCCATACGAGGAGGATGATGGTTTATGGTGGATACAGACTCCCATATGATAAGGATTTCAACAAGTAGAATTTTACAAATGATCAAGAATAAAGATTAATCTGGTGGAGATGGTTAGATAGTGGTTAGTTCTAGCTCAATGAAGTGTGTAGGATAGTGTGGATGAGTAATAAGAAAGTTTTAAAGGAATAGAAGAGGTGTTGGATAAGGCTAAAAGGATGAAGAATATGAAACTATTATTCCTAGTGGTTCAAAGGGTGATTCTACCACTTACTCTGTTGACTTGAGTTGGACCTCAAGTTTAAGTACCTTGAGTGTGTTATTCAGGAGCATCCAAGTTTTAAGAAAATCCTACACAAATTTTGGCTATGGGTGCATGTGAAATTCAGAGAGTGTGTGAGAAGGAAGTTAAATCATAGTAGGAGAAATCGTGTGATAATGCATGGTAGGATTTCAAAGGTTAGGAAGAGTAGAGTAGGAATGAAGAAATAATGGGAAATGAGGTGCATAGAATTTTTGGATCATAAAAATAAGTTTATCTAATCCAAGAATATTGGATGCACACAAATATTGTAAAAAGGTTATGTACAAATGAAATAAGTGCACAAAAGGTATAAAGGCATGAATAAATGTTAGAAAAAGTCTTGGAGTGTGAAGGAAGTATGAATGTTTTGAATGAATCCTAATGGTAGTGCATGGAAGAAAGACCAATGTGTAAATTAAAGCTTTAAATGTACATGATAATTTTGAAGTGGCTTGGTAAAGAAAAGGGAGCTATAAATTTGTGGCGAGTAGGTGGTTGTGAGAAAGTGATAAAGCTGGTCATAATTGTCTAATCAAGGCGATTGACAATTACTTAATGATCGAGAGGATCCCAACAACAAGGTTAACATGGTATGGAAAGGATGTATGGATGAAACATAAGTATCTCGAGAATTTATGAGATTGAATTCTAACTCTAAGATTAAGAAATAAATATGGAAGTGTCTATAAGAATCTAGGTAGGAGACAAGTAGAAAGACACGGCTATAACAGGATGTCAATTTCACCATTTATGGACTAGTAGGCACAAAAGGAGAAAGGCTAAAAGAGCTAAGAGCCAAAGATATTGAATGTGATTGTGATACAAAAGGAAACCAAATCTAGATTAGGTACTTAGGATAAACACCAAAATACTATCTAAGATCCATGGGATCTTTTTTATTTAGATGTCATGAATTCCATTAAACAAATAAAATAAAACTTAGGGTTTCATTCCATTGTGTTAGAATCTACAAATGGCTTGGGGTTGTTTCATCTCTTTTGTCACCATCATGTTTTCTCCCATATCTTATAACGGCCAAACATTTATCATAACTATTACTAGACACTTTATGAAATGGGTTGATGTTGTACCTCTCACATGTACTATGAGTCCTCAAATATTTAAGTTTACCATACGAACATCATTTTCCACTTTGGTATCCCAACCAAGATCATTGTTGATAATTGTGGCTTATTCAAACTTCAGTAAGTCAAAGAATTATGTAATAAATATAATATCCATGATAATTTTTCCACATCATACTATCTGCAAGCCCATGGTCAAGAATAGGCCTTCAAAAAAAAATCAAGTATATCCTCAAAATGGTTGTTAATGCTTCCAATAGAGATTAGAACACACGATTTCCCTATACCATTTGGGTGTATTATACATAGGCACACTTATTAGGACCATGAATTTATCGCTAATTTATTTAGTGGATCTTTTCATGCTCCTTGAGCTTGATATCCCTTCACTAGAATCATGATCCAAGATTTCATCACTAAAAATGATTATCTTCATGAATTCCTTGCAAAACTTAATCTTCTTAACTATAAGTGTGTTAATGCTCTAGATTACCTCCAAGAAAACTATTATTGTATTACACGTGTTTACCAAAAAAATTCATATTCATGAATTTGAGTTACATGATTTTTTTCTCAAATAAAACTAACTAAATTATTTACAAGAACTCCGACCAATGCAAAAAGTTTTTTCCTAACTAGTTCATATCCTATGTCATAAACAAAAATATGGGTTTGGATTTTATAATTTGATCTTAATGGAAAATAATAATTGGAGCCACTCAATTCTATGCATTTATAGCATTTATATGCTTAAAATATCCAAAAACAATAATTAAGAATCTATTTTTTTATAAAACCTTCAAAAATTTAAAAATAATATTAAAATTTCATAAAGACAAAAAAATAGTACAAAATGTTTTAAAAATATTAAACACAAAAAATAAAAGAAAACATAGCAATAAAACAATGTGTGACTATCTATGTGCACTACCAATTCCATTCACCTCCCATGTAAATCTTCATCCCTCCACAATTAAGTTTCCCGACACCATATTTATAGGTCATTCAGTACTTATAGGCCCCTTACACCCGATTTGGTCACACAGAAGTTGATCTAAAAAAATGGCTAACTCTGACATTTATGAACATGGTATTCATTACTTGCTGGATTAAATAGTGAATTTATATTCTACCATATCCATGCACTATAAGCTTATTTAATTTCTTGTTGTAAAGATTACAATGCCTTAATTTTTGCACGCTATCTAAAGGAATATCCATTTTCACTACCATCTCCTCCAACAAACCATAATGGTTTTAAATTCCCTTCAAAAAAGAGAAATATTTTAATAGCATATCAAAGAACAAAATTAGATTAAAAACACACAAATAAATAAATCAATTTATCAACCTCAAGCAATATCAAAAATCTCTCACAAGATATTTCCAATTTCTACTAAGGCTATGGATGCCTAGCTGGCCATTAGGGATAGAGATGTTTGGATGTAAGAAGAGAAATGTATGGACTATATTTACCTTCCATTTATCACAATCCAAAAATCATGTGTGAGAAGTATAACTACACATTAGCTAGTGTGTCCTCATTTATTGTTTCTTAATTATTATACCTTAAGTGGTAACTTACTTTCGTGTACACATATTTGATCTCGATGAGATGAGGGGATAATATGTCTCCTTATGATTTTTTATACTTCATTCAAATAAATGGTTTTATCCATGCCAATTTCAAATGCAATTGTGTTCCTATCTCAATTTATATCATACCTACAAGCATTGTCTCACATCATCTACACTATATCAATAAAGATACTCTTATATCACACATACATTGTATTCACATCTACCATTCCATGTTATACATTACACATATACATTTCATCATAAAAATCAAATTTAACACACACACACACACACACACACACACACACACACACAAAAATAAAAATAAAAAATCATAGTGACTCATGACGTGACAAATAAAAGGGTTGACATTAATGTCTCGTGTGTGTGTGTGTACAAAATAGTTATTACACATTAATGCAATCATGGATTATAACCCATATCAGGATTTGGTCTACTATCACAAATATGAGATCCTTCTAGATGCATTTGTCCACTCCTAGGTAGACCCATGTTTGTTAAATGGATGCTCTCAAAATTGGTGGTACTACTACATGCAATGCATGTACCTATAATAGTTCCTCATAATATCCTACACATGTACCCTCCATCACTACCTTTTGGACCATTCAATATAATATATCTTTTGTATACTCTTGATGACCCCACTCACACTCAAAATTTTCCATGACTTCCTCCAAATTATTGACCCAATCACTATTTTTATTTATTAATTGCAAGTTCGAGTTAAAACTAAATTCATATTAGAATAAGATCATCATGATATCTTATATCATAATGCATCATGTCATGTGCTACATTAAAATAAAGATGCTCAAACAAAGTATGGCTCTTCATGGAAGATAAGCATCTTGTTTAACACATTAATTTTCCACTTATTACCTATCCACATAAACTCATCCAAAAAATGAAGCTCACCATACTTTATTTATTTATTCATTACTATCATCTATTCATCCATGTCTCATATTAGATTAGGAATCTAACATGATTACACCTACAACTTACCAATATTACTTAAGAAAATCCTTAAGATAGGTTAGATATCCTAAATCTCTACAATCACCACCAAGGTCATCATTCCCTTTTTCCATTCCTCCTCCCTTATCATATATCCTAAAAATTTATCCAATAACCATGTGTTTTTCATAACCCTCCATTTCATCCCTCATCCATGACCCCCATTTCACAAAAGTTACTCCATCATCACATCCAACCTCCACTCACCACTCACCATCTCATCTTGCATACTCGGCTTACAAATATTAATTAATCACTCATGTATCATGGTAATTTTACTTTAGTATACTCCTTTAGGTAATCCCTCCCTTCTACACATATTCCTCCATCAATGCATTCCTCACCCCATTTTACCATTCCTTCACTAGGATATTTTCCCCAACCACCCCTAAAGTCACCAACAACCTCACCCTATCCATTATCACATCCTTCACCATTATTTATCTTGTATAAAATTTTATCACCATTAATTCCATCACTCCTAAACTTTCTCATCTTGGAAATCTTACTTAAGCATCATCCAAAGTAAATGTTTTAGTGGCAAATATTTGTTAATTCATGAATATTTCAGTTTTAAAAATTTACATTTGGAAAATTCCAGTGGTCGGAATTAGGACCGTGACACCTAATTTTTTAGGTACAAGTTAATTTTGGGGTTGGTTGGCCTAACATTTACACCAATAGTTGACTATTTTAATTCAAATCACCTTTAGTGTGAAATTAAAAATTTCCTTATTCTCCTTCCTATATAGTGATTACATATTTACAATTCCGTATGTGAATTTCAACTATCAATTACAAGTAAAATATTCCTTACAATTCCTTTGGGCTTTAAAGATCAATATCAACTACATATTTTATCCCCGCATTAAGGTATTTATAATTGTTATGGTATTTTATTATATATTTTTCAAAAAGTACAAATCAAAATGGAATCGGCCGATAGCACTATATATATGCTATTGGTTGGAAGCATTTTTTAGGCTACCAATCGACAACATATTCAAGGACACTAGCTAGTAGCATAACAATGATACCGATGCTCGCATACATAATGATATCAGTCGGTAGCATTTTATATACTATCAAAATAAAGTATACACAATGTTACTAACCTTTATAATAAAAAATGATTCTAGTTGGTAGCATTAGATATGTTATCACCAAGTAGAATTATGTATGCTACATGCTTTGGTAGCATTGTGTATGCTATCAACCAAGAGTAGCATTATGTATGTTACTTGGTTGGTAGTACGTACAATGATACCAAATGATATAATATGCCATGCCATTATATGGTTAAAATGTGTACGCTATCCTCTAAGTAGCATCATTCACTCTACTAGATGGTAGTGCAAGACTACGATTTGAACACTTATGTTTCACGTGCCATTTAAATTTCTTAAAATATTATATTTAATAAATTGATTTATTTAGAAATTACACTTGGATAGGTAAAATGGACTTTATTAATGATGATTACAAGGTAGATCAATTCAAAATAAAAATTATCTTATTGAATTATTTAAACCAACCAAAATAATGAGGACCCAAATCGCATCCATCGCGAAACATTAACACAGGTAACATATTATCATTAAATATTTCTTGTTTGTTATTTTAGTTTAAATTTTTAAGATCTTTGTCATGGTCAAACCTTTCTCATGTTTGAATACAAAAACCCCTACTAATAATTGTATTCGACCTGAAAAAATTAACCAAAACATATCCCCTAAAGAAACAATTAACATTTCAATAGATGAATATATAATTGATGATGACATACTAGAGATGGAAGATTATACTCACTACCAAATGCATCCAATAAATGAAATTTCTAGTGAAAAGATTCAATTAGAAGATGATATTCACAATACTCTTTAAAAAAATAAATTTGTGTGAAGGAAGAAAACTACCTAGATGATTAGAAGGTATTTTAAGGTAGGATGGGAAGTGAAATATCCACTCATTGAACTCAGAGCTAGAAAATGGTAAAAAAATCCAAAAGAATAAATATTTACAATTTGTCATTGGAAATTATGAAAAGAACATAAAATGCAACTAAAGTTACACACAATTGAGAAACATTAACAAAGTATATGTGACAAAGAAGGAAATGATGGAAAAATAAAAATACACATAGAATGAAAATTGCAAAAGAGTGCATGCCTGTAATATATGTGGAGTATGAAAATGAGAAGAAACATTGTCAAAATATTAAGGAGAAAGGAGGAACAATTAATGCAAAATTTTGACAAGCTTTGAATGAAAATATTAATGATAATACACGAGTTTTCAATTGTATTCTTCATTCTTAAAATGGGCGTGAGACTCCATTTTAGATTTTTTCTAAATTTAAGAAATTGTGTAATTTTAATGGGTTTCCTAACCTTCCACAATCACATTGGTTAGATAATAGTGCTTGGGAAATGGAAAAATGTCTTACAATGATTGAAAAGGAGGATTTGAAAGATAAATTCAAGAATGTAAGTTTTATCTCCCTTTCCATTGATGAGGTTATAATAGTGGAAAACACATCTTGGGTTTGCATGCATGTTTATACTTTTGAGAACCACACAAGGAAACCTCATCTTCTAGTTGTTCATAAAATGAAGGAAAACTATAATGTTGAAAATATTTACAAATTGGTTATATCTAATTTGAAGGATATAACAGGATGGATGATTATTCAATAGCTATAAATATTTTATTTTTAGTGCTGATGGTACATTAGTAATGTAAGGTCATAAAATTGGTCTATGTGTTCACATACAAACATCAATTTCCCCTTACATGATTCCAATTAATTGCATGGATCATAGTATGAGTATTAAATACAAGATAGTTAACACGTTTTAAAATTTTGCAAACATTGAAGAGCTTATTCTTGATTACACACATATATGTTAAGCATTCCAAAAATATTTCAATATTTTTAGAAATTTGAAATCAGTGATACATTGTAAAACACTGCTTAAATACGTTGATACAAGATGGATTTCCATGTATGAGCCTACATGCATAATTTTTGATGAATATCCATTGTTAGTTAGTTTCATGTTTAAGTATCATATGTATGTTGACAAGGAAAAAGATCTTCTTTACCACTTAACAGATTTAGAAACATTGTTTACACTTTGCAGGATTCTACCCATGTTGAATGAAATCAATTTCTTAACAAAACATGCTCAAGAAAGATCCATCTATATAGTTGACTTCATTAGATTGAAAAATAGGTATGTCAAACACTAAATGTGTTATACAACTTTGATGAATGTTTTCAAGGACATGTATTTAGTAGTTAGAATTTTTTTAAACTTAAAGAATCCTAAAATCCATTTTAGATTCAATATAAGTGGTTGTCTCTATATCCTTGTAAATAGGAATGAGATTGAGATGCACAATTTCCAAAAAATAATGGATATTGTTGGAACATACATTGAATAAGTACATGTAACACATAATTTATATGAAGGTATTATATCTCAAACATGGATCAAATTGCATAAAAATCGTCAATACTTATCCTATGAGATCAAAGAACGCTTTAAAGGGGATGAGAATCTTGAGTCCATGGGAGTGTTCAATCCTATATTTTGGAATCCTATAGTAGTTAAGAAAATTATAAGCTATTTATATAAAATACACATGGGTAATATAATTAATTATTTTGGAAAATAAGTAGAATGTAACATAGTTCAAATTAAGGTTCATCTTCAAAAGGAATTACTTTTTGTAAATTGAATCATTTTAGAATCAAAATGGTCAAACAATATGAATTGCTAAGTGAACCAATAAATAATGGTGCAATTACAAAATTGAGGAAAAAATTATGTCTTAATATCATCCTACATGAAAGAACCAGAGAATATTTATGATTGTATAAATTGTGTCAAACAATGATATTGGGATCAGTGGAAGATGAAATGGTATTTAATGCGTTAAAATTTGTTAAGTCAAAATATTGAAATATACTAGATAAAAATCTTGAGTTTTTTGAGATTGTATGTTTCACGATATGATGTAGACACATTTACTTGTGAAAGAAAAATGACGGTGAAAAATTCTCTTTCAGAAAGGAGAGGGGTCTGTAATTCTAATACAAGGTCTAATAAAGAATACATAAACATCAAACTATGACTAAAAATAACAATGAAAGATTAGATAACAATTTGAGTTTTGAAGAGCTAAATAGTCAAGAATTGTTTGAGCTACCTGATATTGACTAAAGATGTATGTATGAACATAGTATTTCTAGAAGTCAAATTTCATATCATATTATAAGTATGTAACTTGTTATTTGTTATATATGCATGTTCTTTATTGAATAATATTTTTAGTGTTGTAACTTGTTGTTTAGAGTTTTTAATTGACAAATGTGATACTTATTTTTGTCTTTTAAATTAGAATAATATCCTAGCATATTATTGTGTTAAAAAAAAATCCAACTTCAGTTGACAAAAAGTGTTTGAAATTGATAATAATGTATTATGTAATATCAAACATAATTGAATATTCTAATCACAATATGATTTTATATGGATAACTTATGCATGAATATAATACAAGTACAACACAACATAGATTGAAACTCTCAATATTTTTATATAATAAATAATATTAAATATATGAGAAAAGTATATATATTTATAGTCTAAATACCTAACTGTTTTACAACCAATTTTTTTGAAATCTAGTTCAAAATCCATATTTTCAAATGTCAAATTTTACAATTTAATATTATAGCTTCATCCTTAAGAAGTAAAGTCTTTCGTTTGCATTATTGTGTCTTCTACACCAAAACCTTACTTTAAAAATCCTATCTCAACATGATCCTTCATGACTACATTTATATTCAAAAGTATTTCACAATCTAGATTTAATACATCACCGAAAATTAGTAACATTGGATCCTCTTATTCATCTCGTTCATCGTGTGGGGCTAGGTGAGGAATTGCCGACTTCTCCCTACCGATCCTCTTCTTTGGGTTGAAGAGGTCGATGAACTTGCAATCGGCACAGGACGCGGTATCCAGTGGATCTGTGGTCAGTACAAAGCTCTTCTTCACCACGCACAAAGTGTTAACAACCTCTTCACAATGGGTCAGCTTGATCATCGTCTTTTCTATGGAGGTGGACATTGAGGCTGTTGGCTTTCCGTTTATTCTACAATTGATCAATGGAATGAATTAAAGGATAGGAATGCGGTTCTTATCAAATTCTTCTATCAAAGGCCAATCATCATGGCTTTGGTACACCGCATTAGATGAGGTTGTTGTGTCCCTTTGGTTGCTTTGGTCATTTTTTTGCGTTGCTTGGGCTTTTGGATCTCTCTCTGCATTGTGGGCAGTCGCCCTTCTTCCTCTTTCCTTCCTTCTTCTTTCCTTCTTCCTCCTGTATTTTCTCTTCTTCTTCTTCTCTCTTGTTAGGTTGGGGCCTAACCCCCCGGTTCAAAGCTCTAGTCAAAAGTGTTAAATTATCAAAAAAACATTGGATCCTCTTATGTTTTCTTCTTTAACAATATTTCAGATCCATTCCATTCTCCTTTATGATCCTTCTTAAGGTATTATTCTGCTTTTTTAAAGTAACAAGATTTTGCTTCAAATCAATAGCTGCAATTAAAATTTTCCTTGCACTTTTTAAATGCACATCAAGTACTATTGCCTCATTCTTCAAATTCTAGTACTTAAACCGCATTTAAAAATAGAAAATAATTAATTAAAATTAAAAAAATTGTAAATCATATTTGAAAATTTATTAAAACTTACCAATGCCTTATCCCTTTCCACATTCACAATAACTACAAGGCCCTTATCTCTTGACCACATATTATGGTAGGATTGTGCTTCTGCATTTAAATTCTCAATTCTATTCAACATTATATCTAACACATCATCATTGTAAGTATTTAAAAATACACAATACCAAATACAACCTAATTCAATAAAATATCAAGATTTGTTGATTTTTTTGAACTAAAGAATATAATAAATGTCTTTGAGAGTGGTTAAATTGGGAATTTATTTCTTTTATCAAAACTTTAGCCCTAAAATCCCATAATTTTAATTATTCAATATCCTTTGTTAAAATATCATTAACAATGGCTAGATAATTTTCATCCAAAAGACTTTCAAGTGAAAAACTTGTTTTTCATCATTTGTTAAGGCATTTTCTCTTGGAGAAGGTGTGTTTGATCTTTGTTCTCTTACTAGAGAAGGCTTCCTTAACCCATGAATCATATCTTGTGGATTGAAATTTCCATGGGCTTGAACCCCACTTTCAATCCCAAGATATTCCTCATCCAAATAAATTTCATTTAATATTAAACACCACATGCACTCAAAACATTTCCCAACAAAAAAGTTGGAAACTCAGTTGTAAAATTAAGGGTACCCCTACTTGAAGTTGGAGCATGAAATGAAATATGTTTCCCATTTCCCTAGTCCTCACATTTTTTTGCGGTGGTGGAAGGAATTGTCATCTTTTTCCTCAAATTAGAACATCTATTTCGGGGTAGAGGATACAATACAATAATCAATTGTAAATTATATGAGAAAATTGAAATGAAAAACATAATAAGAATGGAATAAATGAAAATTATAAATAATTTATGATAAAAATGTTATTGATTTGTGTAGTTTGCAGCTGAGATGAAGATGGAACCTATTGTACTGTTGTGGTTATCATTGAGGAGTAGAGAAAAGATTCTAAGAGTGGTACTAGGAGTTGTGATATAAACCTAATTAACCATTAACAATTTAAAATAATCAAGTTCTTCATTTCAAATAATATAGTAGACTAAAAACAAATTAAGATTACAAATTAAATGGGATAATACCTTAAGGTGACAAAGTTATTTCTTAATGTTGTGTTTCTTCAAATTCATACATTTTTGTCAAAATAGTACGAGGATATAAACCTACACTATTGGAGGTTTCAGTAGCAACGATTTGTAAAAAAATATAAATGTTTAATGTATATTTCTATGTAATTATATATAATTTAAAAAATATTTAAATATATAAACAATAAATACATGTGATAAGTGACATGGTCATCGTGTCAAGTGGATGAGGAATTAAGGAAATCCTTAACCGTTTCACTTGAGAAGTTGTTGATTGTGGTGTGGTTTCCTCAGATCCTCCAAAAACTAATTAAAACTATGAAATATGTTGGGAAATGTCCTCTTATAACAGCCTCTCTTTGGGAAGAAATTACAAGTAGCTACGCCATGTTATATTTCAACATACTATTAATATATAATATAATATATAAAATATGAAGAAAATTAATTATAATTATTATAAAACAAATAATCATAAATTTTGGACTCACCTCTTACTCTTCAATTGTTAAGGACATAGATGTTAGCTTTATGTGGAGTGTAGTAGGAGAAGGGGTGTTGCATAAATTGTAAAGAGATTCATAATATAATGTAAGAATAAAATTTGTGGAACTAATAGAAGAAATTTAATTCACAATAATGTTACTCATGTTATTTATTATCCCAGGATAAGAAAGTACACAAATCATATTTTTGTCCACTAATGTTGCACATGATATGAGTCAAGGAACAATATAGAATATCCGTATATCCACCCTATAAAATAATTTTGGCCTTGAAAAATATAATCATATCTTGCAGAAATGGGTGACTGAAATCCTTGAGGGGAATTCACCTTTTTGAAGGATTTGTAAATCGTAAGGAAACACATACTCGATAAATATTTAATAAATCAAAAAATAAAAAATTATTAAAACAAAAAAAGTTGTAAACCATCATATGATTATAAAAAACTTACTAGTGGCTGCATCAATAGATAATTGGTAGTGAAACACTAAATACTTGACATATTCATATGTTAAAATGGCCTTCATTGTGATAAGATCCACATCTTTGTGCGGTATACTTTTCTAATGATCAAATTTTTAGGGGACATTCTAAAGGATAGTATGTGTGATGGGAATTTAATGTGAAAAGTACAAGTGGATTTGGTATAGTTAGTCAAAAGATAGTTGAGTGTTTTTTTTTCCTGTTTGAAATTGGGGTATATAAACTATCCCTATGAAACTTACAACTTTAATTCATTGTGAAAATGAATTGGGATATGATAAAAGGATGTAGATTTGTGTGAATACATGTCTCTTGTACATAAACTTACGAAGTTGAATAGTTATGGTCACGAGTGGTTTGGTGATGATATTCCTTTTTAGCATTTTTACAACATATTAAATCGATGCCTCATATGGAATTGATGGATGTTCTCTCTAGTTTTTAGTTGATGGCTAAGGTTGTTTTTCTCATTTTTGTAGGTTCTAAAAGTATGGTTAAGTGATTATGTGAAGTGAAAATAAATAGAATGGTTGTCTATATAGAGGAAGATTTAGATATGTGGCGTAGTTGATTAGTTAGAACCTATAGGAACATTCTACGATCAATAATATGTTGGGTTATACCGTCGGTAACATGTTCCATGTTACTCGATTGACATCATCCACATGCCACTAATCGGTAGTATGGTACATGATACTAGTCGATAGCATGTGAATGCCACCGACCGGTAGCATGTGAATACCACCAACCGATAGCATGGTATGTGCCACCAATAAATAACATGTTGGGTGCCACCGATTGGTAGCATGTTGAGTACCACTAGCCAGTAGCATGTTGGGTGCTGCACGCCGCTTATATACCGGGTGCTCTTGACCGGTGGTGTAATGGATGCTACTAGTTGGTAGCATTCAATATGATACCATTTGATAACATCCAATATGCTACTAGTCAGATTGCATCCAACATGCTACTAGTTGGCTACACCCACCATGTTACTGGTCGATATTGTCACACCCTATAATAGTTGATGGTTTTGTCACGAGAAAAAATGTTGAGAATGAATAAAATAATTACGTAGGTTAATTGATAAGTACATATATAGTTATTTAAGAATATATATAAATATATGTATGTGTATATATGTGTGTGTGTGTGTGTGTATGTATGTATATATGTATTTATGTACATATATACTTGAAACATATGCATACATGTGTATAGATGTATACATAACCCTATATGTGTATTTACCTTCTAACGATTATTGGATTTGTTTGACAATTACTTTCTAGTTTGCATTGTTGTATGTTGATTGGTTGGTTGGACCCCACCACTATTTATAATAATTAATAATGTTTGTAATTGTTAAGGTTACTTTGCAATTGTTAAGGTATTATGTGAGTCGCTCTTAGAACATAATGCATTTTGGAAGTTGGCCACATTGTTTGAAAAAAGGTTTAAATTTGAATGTTGTGTGAAGTGTCTTTGACCACTTTGTGAAGTGTTGTTTATTAGTTATTGTTAGTTTTACTAACTAATGGTCATAGAAAACTCTACAAGGTAATTAATTAGTGGTTATTGTTTAAATGGTTTACTCATGAAGTTGATCCTTCTTGACATTGTGAACATGGCCATGGACCATTGACAAGGTAATAAGTTTAATGTTTAGTTTATTGGTTAAAATGGGTCATCGACCACCTTACAAATATAAAGTTTAATGGTTAAATTTTATTTAAGATGGTCATAGACCATGGGAGCAATTGAATTGTTATGTGAATAATGGTCTTGGACCATGAGGTGATTAAAGTGTTTATTGTTTATCTGTTAACAATGGTCATTGACCATATTACTTGGCATTGGATAAGGTAAAGTTTATTGTTTAATGTTGCATGGACATTGGTCTTATGTCATGATCTAGTATTTTTAGCGCCATGAAAATTACATGCAAATAATTGGAAATTTGGAGGGAACTACAAGTGGCACTTTTATTCATTTAATGCATCAAATAAAAATAGGGTTCTTAGAAACTGTTATCTTGCTTAAGCAAGAAAAAGCATGCATTCACTTCTCCCATTCACATTTTTGGTCTTAGTTGTTGGTTTTCTCTGCATGAGTATTTTGGGGAGAAAATAACGGAATGTTATTTTGGGTGACTTCATGCAGATTTGAATCTCTACTTAAATTGTGATTTTTTTATTCATGATGTTTTGGAAAATTTAGGAGTTTTTCTGGGCATTCGAATTCTAGATCTCAAAGAGAGATTTGGAAGAGAAAACAAAGGAAAATACAAAACTAGGCATGGGTTATTTTCACTCAAATTCTTGTTTTCAATTCAAAATCTAGAATATGTTTTTGGTTTCAAATAATTTACAAATCTAGAATGATGGATATGTTGTTAAAAATCGGTTTGTTGAGTTAAGGGAAATATGGGCTTAAAATTTTAAAGAGTTTGTATGGGTTTGCTTTCTTGCTTGGAAAAAAATGTATTTAAATTTATTTTATTCTTTTTATAACATCTTGCTAGAGCTTGTTGGAAGTTGACCTAGCATTGGGATTTTTTCTTGAGTTTTTCTTATTAAAAATTCTCAAGATTCTCTTCAATTTCAATATGGAAATTTTTGTGAAAATAAGTAAAAGAATGAAGACATTGTGGGTGTTTTGGAAAAAAATAGATCTATAGTTTTTGTCATTTTGAGCATTCTGGATTTGAATTTTTATGGAAAAATATGGGATTAATAGAAAATGGTTTTATTGTATTCAATGTATAATGGTTAAATCCATTGTTTTGTCAACCATTTTAGCATGGCTATCGGTTATTATTATAAATTTTTATATTCATTCACTATCGACCTGAGATTCATTGTTTGGTCAAAAACTTGTTGCTTATAATTTTCAAACCATTTCAGACTTATCAGTTTAAGTTTGTTCCAACTCGTATGAGGTCATCATTGTTGGTCTAAAAACATGTTTTTATTATTGAGAGCTCACTTGGAGTTGGTTTGTTTTAACTTGTTTGATTTTAAGTCCTCCTTAGACTTACAAGCACGATGTGCTAGTATTTTTTATGTGGAATTGATTGTTGGTTGAACCTTTTGGGTATTGTTAGTGAATTTTGTTGAGTTAGTTAGTATGTCTTCTTAAATCATGTTGTTGTTTATTATTAATCCTTCACTTTACTTGGAGACCGCAAGCACTATTCCTTTATAGTTATTACGAACATAATTAAATGAAATGATTGTTATTTTGATCTATAGTGAGATAGATGAAATGGTATGTTAAAATGTTTGATAACAACTTATCATTGAATTTTTCTGTAGCAATGATTATGATCTTGTAACTATAATTGTTGACTCCTTGATTCATGAAATGATAGTGGGATAATTATGTGGTATTATATGTTCTACTTGTAAGGAGTAATGTTGATTTATTTCCTTGATAATCAATTCAGGAATAGAGTTTATGGGAAGGAATGGATGTGCATATTTGGTATTAACCTTTGACTAAAATAAATAGTGAGTTAGATTATTCTCTCTCTTTGTTGAAAAAGACAATTATATTTAGCTTAAAGATACTTTTTTCATATTGTTCTTATGGATTGTTTGATTGGATCGATAGATATAAATATAAATCTTATTCATGAATATTGTAATTAATATTTACAACAGTATGTTACCTTTATTACTTAAAAGTTATGATTTCGGTTGAATACATGTGATGTTGGAAACCATGGCATTCTTATGAAATAACAATTCATTTGAACATGTCATAGGTAATTTAATTAATGAACTAAAAGTTTATTAACTACCAGTTAAGTCAACCTTAACTTATTATTTTATTTCAATTAAACACAACAAGAATATGATTTATATAATTCATGTCAGTTCTTAGAATTGACCCATGTATACATTTCTCTCTCCTACAATGTGCAGGATGGAGTGAAATTTATGAAATGATTGATTGGATGATTATGCGTGATTTCGTCATGTAATATTATTTAAAAATCCATTTAGGATTATTGTATTGAATTGATATTGTGAATTATTTATCTTCACAAGTTGATTTAAGGTATTTTTCCTATCACAAGTATTCTCAATACTTGTATGTCATTATTTCATAAAATAAAGAGTTATCCTTATTATGTTTAAATAAAGATACTTGTTGTTTTGTATCACATTTTATGAGATATGGAAGTGTTTAAATGTTATTTTAACAACAAATTATAAATATAAGTTATTGATATTTGTTATGTAATCATAACTGATTATATAGTTTCATTATGGATGAACAAATATGTTGTTGACAAACATAGTATGATATGGAAAACAATACAATGGAAACAACGTTATATTATTATTGTACCTTATTAAATAAAGTACACAATTCATATCAAATGATGATTAAATGAGATAAAGTGAATTATTAATATTAAATGATGTACTTATGAGGTTAAGACCAATACTAACTAGGAAGTGATTGGATCATTTAAATACGAGACATGGTTAAATAAACCTATATTAAACGACAACATTAAGTTGTGATAAATAGATAAGAGGTACCCATAAAGGATAGTAACTAGATGAGTTACTATAATCCTCTATCAAGAAATGGATAATGTGTTATGATACCTAATAACCTATCATAAAGATGAACTTATTTACTTATCCTAAATAGATAACTAAAAGTGTAAATGAATCATACATACTAAGACTCATCATCCTTTCGGAGGTATATGTACAAATGAAAATTGACATGCAACCTTCAACCACACTCGACCCCCCAAGGTTGTTCCATAGCAGCCGATGTTGAATGTGTGGGTAGCTAACTATAGGAGGATCAATGAATAAGATCTGGTAGTCTGATCTCCTAGTAGCTGAATTGGAAAAGGGGAGATTTAGAGGCTATGAACGGGAAACGTAAATTCCATTTGGTTTGTTTTCCTAACTTGGATCTAAGTGTTAATCTAGTTTGAAGTGTCCAAATTAAACAACAACCTATGCCACTATTGAAAGGGAAACTAATCTAAGAAAATCACAAAACTGAAATATTACAATCACAAACAACAATTTGCTTCTATTCTAAATAAAAACAAGCGAGATAACTCGGTGTGGTTATTCACCTATGTTGATTATATTGAAACTAAACTAACTTAAAACAAGAACTTTTCCAAATGATCTATGATATATAGACAACCTCCTACAGATATTATCTCCTTCAGATCCATAGGGATAAGAAGAAGAGGATCCATCACCGGGAGTTGCTATGAAATATTCAAACCCTCTTAGAAATTAACTAATTACTTGCAAATGAAAGGAAATTGATTTCTACTCTATTTGATATGATGTAACAATGATAAATTACAAGAATGAAGGAAATCAAACAAAAAATCCAACCTAGAATTCATAGAAACAGAGGTAAATCTAGCTATGTAGTAATTTTTCCCCTCATTTTATCCTTTATTCTCTATGTTTCCATATCATTCTAAGGAATTGGGAATGTAAAGGCAACAATAGAAGAAGGTACTTGAGAAATGGCGGTGTTATCCAAAATGAGCCCTTACTCATTTTGTGGCTAAATCCCTTCATTTCATTCCTCCCTTGTGCCTCGCTTATAATTTTTTACTTTTCGAGGCACTCAAAATGTTCTAGAAATGGCACCATTGGATAGAGCTCTTTCTCACTTTCCCGAAAGTAAAGTTTTATTCCTAACTTCATGCATTTTTGAAGTTATGGCTCAGCAGATTTTTTGTGGGAAATTTTCCCTAGCAAAGCCTGGGCCAATAAGATGAGGCCACATGTCCTCAAAAGGGTGGAGGTAGAGGTAAACTTGAAAATTTTACCAAGTGTTGGCAAAATTTAGAAAGGAATTTTTCGGCCCGATGGCCCACCAAGTAAATGGGATCGTGTCGCGTGTCCGTGCAAGGAGAAGTTGGGAAAATTTCCAAAGGGTTGGTACAAACAATTTTTTTAACGCTAGGCCCACATCCATTAATATTGTGCCACATGTCCTTAGGCCAAAGGAATGGCGGAGGGCGGAGGTAAACTTGAAAATTTTACCAAGTGTTTGGTGAGGATGCTAAAGAGAGATTTTGGCCCGTAGGCCCGTGCAACAAATGAGATCACGCCATGTGTTCTCTAACCAGTGGATTGCGGGGGGAGAATGGGAATTTTCCCAAAAACAAAATCAAAGAAAAATTTCAAAAGGAAAACCCGCCCCCAAAGTCTAAGCCAGTGAAACCATGCCACGTGTCCACGTGGCGGCAAAAAAACATAAGGAAGGCCCACAAAGAAAAATGAAAGGAAAAGCTCATGTCCAATGGAGTTGTGCCACATGTCCAAGTCAGAAAAGATATTCAAAAGTGATGGAAAATTTGGAGGAGAGGCCCGCGACAAAATGGATCACGCCACGTGTCCTCGGAGCTTTGGTGGCGGAGAATTTTGGAAAATTTTCCAAAGGCCGAAATGATGAAAAATGAAGCAGGAAGGGCCGCAACCAATCAAAACATGCCATGTGGCACTAGGACAGTGGGGCATGGAGATTTTGAGGAAATTTTCCCAAATGCAAAAAGTGGGAAAATTTCAAATTTTCGGCCCGCCAACCCATTTTGGCCTTGTTTTGCCCTAAATTTTCAAATGAGCATAACTTTCGATCCAGAGCTCGGTTTTTGGTGTTCTTTATATCAATGGAAAGACAGTGAAATTCTCTACATGATTCTGGGGTCAATTTTGTTTATTGGTGGAGTTTGGAGGGAGAAAATTAGAAAACTCCTTTAGCACGTGGAAATGAACAAAAATGACATTTCAACCACCATTTTTAATGCAGCATGGCTCGCATTCTCTCCCAGCATGGTCAAAATATCAAGGAATGGAATTTTAAGGATGCCCATGCTTTGTTTTATTACATTTTGGTTGGTGGTTGAAGCTTCTCTCATATTTTCCTACATTTCTCTCTCCTGAGCTCGAATGGGCATTGTTAAAAGCTAGATTTGGCTCATTTTGTAAGGGTTGGACATTTTTATGTTTTGCAGGCTCCCTCTTTCACCCTAGAAAGTGATTTTGTGGAATACCAGACCTCTTTCAAGACTGCAACATATTTTCTACCTTTTTTTTGATGTAATGCATGTATTTTAATATTGGAAATGACAATGCAAGCTCTGTGAATGAGTTTCAATCTTCTTCTTGTGTTGTTTGATTCATCCATGATTTTTCATTACATTTTATTATTTTTGCATGATGTTTTGCTGCATTTTTATAATCTGTGTCAATTTACAGAAGTAAAAATGCTCACCACTCCTTTGGTGCATCACCTTATTAGCATTAGTTTTAATTCTTTTGCATTCTCTATCTTTGTCCCCTTGGAATTTATAGTAGGATTTTGAGTTTAAACCTCTACAATTTTCAAGTAATACACCTGATTAGAGGAGTTGAGGAACTAACCTCTAACCTGGAGATTCTTTTCCCATTTTTACAAGTCCCACACTTGGGGAAAAGATTCAATGTTGTGCAATCACACTGGATGCTGAGATGTCAAACTAGAAATCTGATAGAACATCCAGAGGGTGCTGCTAATTTGCACTAATAGTTTTGGCACACTCGGTGGGACCTTAGAGGTCTTCATCTTCCATTGCAAAAAAATTGATGTGCATTTGTTGCAAGTTTCTTACTTAAAAGAGCCACTGAGTTACACATCTGGTGACTCTAAGGAAGAAAATTAGCTGGTTTTAGCGATACAGGCTAAAAACTCATGAGAAGAATCACCACAAGGTCAATAGTTGGAGAAGAATAAGTATTTTTGAGTATTTTCAATTATCTCTAAGAAGAAGACTAAGGAAGAGAAGAATCCAAAGGTCTCCATCTCCACCAAACAGAACTCTATCAACTCCTCCACCTCAGTAGACCTTTCATCTAATCAACAAGGGTTCTAAGGCCAATCAAAATGGCACAACACAACCCCTATGTCAATTTCACTGGTAGTAGTCCACTTGCTCTCAATGCAAAAAATCCAATCCCAGTTGCAGCATTGAAGAACATTCCATACTTTACTGGAGAGAATCAGACCACTCCTGGTGATCATGTCAAGGACATTGCTAATATTTGTGTAATCCATGAGATTGATGAGATGCAAGTTGCTATCAAATTGCTGGCATCTTCATTCAAAGGGAAGGCTTTGCAATGGTTCAGGAGCCTTGCTTCAGCTCTATCTAAAATTGGAACCAGCTTATGTATAGCCCTCCATGAGCAGTTTGGAGAAAAGGGAGATAACTTGTCCCTTAGAACAATTGACAACTATCAAGAGATCTCCCAATGAGTAGTTGACTAACTTCAAATTCAGATTTCAAAGGACTTGGGAGAGAATTCCAATAGCAGTAAGGCCAACAACAGAAGGTTCTTTTCTATATTACCTTAAAGCTTTAAATTATGATATTTCTATGTTAATTCAATCCATGGGAGGCACAACTATCCATGCTGCTTATAACATTTCCATTAGAGATGAAAATTGTTTGATTCAAGCTGGTAAGCTAGCTCCTAGGCCTCTAATGCCATTGTACCCAAATTTAGAAAGTCCGAGCACTAATCAAGCACCTAACCTAGCTCCTATTCCCACTCCTAGAAATTAGAATTCAAATGAAGCTTCTACTTCATCTTCTAGTGCTCCAAATGAACTTCAATAAGTCATGAAGCAATTATAAAATTTAGGTAATGAGATGGTTACACTCAAGAGGCAGCAAGCCCAAAGTTTCATACCTTCATATCAGCCTTAAGCTCAGCCTAACAGGCAGCCATATCAGCCTCAAAGACCACCCAATCTAGTTGCAAATCAAAATCAATTTAGGCCTCCTACTGCCAATAGACCATTTCAGCCCTATAATCCCAATGCTACATTTGCTTCCAAAGCACTAGTGACAGTATAAAAAAACATAGATTAGGAGTATGATTAGTGTTTCCCATACAATGAACCTCACAACCAGTCTATGTGCTTCAATGGTGCTCTAAATCAAGCCTTGATGGTAACAACTAGTGTGGAGAGTGAAGGGAGTTAAGGAAATAACCAACAACATGAAACATCCCAGCAACAATCAGCTCCAAATGATACCACACTTGTAAATTGGTAGGTAGAATACTTTTGTGGTATGAATCAAACAATATCTCAAAGTGTTGCAGCCAACACAAGGTCAAAAAGGAGAAATTTGGGTGAAGGACAACCATTGGCTCCAAGTAATCCACAACCTTCTACCACTCCACAAACTGTTGGCAAACAAAATGTAGTTCCAAACATGCAAGGACCACCCAAACCAGCTCCTAAGCCAACCCAGATGCCAGTTGTTGTTGCCCATGTGCAAGGAATGAATGTGCAGGCCAGAGGATAGCAGAGGGATGCTTCATCTCCATTCAACATCATTGATCAGATGAAGAAGACAAATGTAAACATATCAATGTGGGAATCACTATCCATCCTAGGCCAAAGAGATTTGCTACAAGCTACCATGAAGGACTGGTCAACTTCAAATCAACAGGTCCAAATGTAAGAGAAGGTACTCACAAATGCTACCCAGCCTGAGGGGAATCATGAAGGATAGCAAGGTAAAATGTTGAAGCCCCCTCCATTCTATGTTTCATTGATCATTGGAAACCAATTAGTACACAACTGCATGATTGATTCCGGAGCAAGTAGTTCAGTAATGCCCAAGCAAATAGCTGATCAGTTGGGGCTTCAATATGAAGTCATATCCAAAGGGGTAGTGCAATTGGATGGGACAGTAGTAAAAATAGTAGGAGTGATTAAAAACTTGAGTCTCACTTTGCATGCATGCCCCAACGTTGTTGTTTTGTAAGATGTCTCGGTGATAGATCTTCCACCACTCTTTTCCCTATGTTTGTCAAGGGATTTCATAGCTAAGATTAGAGGTTACTTATCTACTGATTGGTCACACATGTTGTTCAGAACAAGATATGGAACTAAATCCACAATCAGATCTGAGCCTATTGCAAACTTTCACATTGAGCCTCACACTCCAAGCCAAATCAATACCAATTGTTCAACGTTTGATCAAGAGGATTATCCAAGCACTGATGAAGCTGACACCAAGGTTGGAAGCATCCCAAATTTGACTCTTGATGAATGGGAAAGAAAGGTGCATGCTTTTGATCCTTATCAAGAAATAGAAGAATCTGAGCTAGGAGTCTATTGCATGCATGAAGAAAATCAGCCTATTCCTAGCATCACCAAGCCAGACCACAAGGATGACAATGAGGTATGGTAGTTGTTCTTTGATGGATCAAGAAGTAGAAAAGGTGCAGGAGGGGAGCTATGCTTGTTTCACCTCAAAGAGTTAAGTATTATTCAGCTTTTAGATTTCATTTTGCATGTTCTAATAACACTACTAAATATGAAGCTTTGATACAAGGATTGCATTGGTCAATCAAGAGAGGAATAAAGAACTTGCAAGTCTTTGGTGATAGTGAGTTGATTGTCAACCAAGTTAAGGGGTAGCATGCTACCAAGAATGATTTGCTCAAGTGCTACAAAATAGGGTGTGGGACCTCATTGAAGATTTTGAGGGTTTAACATCAAATCCATCCCTAGAAAAGATAACCAAGCTGCTGACAGGCTTGCAGCAGTTGGAGCAGCCTTTGATGTTGTTGAAAGCATCAAAAAGACAAAGTATAGCCAAGAATTCATGTGATTGTAAGACCTTTAGTGCCAGAAAACAATGTAAGTTGGAAAGTGTTTGAAAATGATCAACAAATCATCCATTTCTTGCAAGAAGAGGCTGAGTTCTTAGTTAAAAATCAGGAAAAGTTAGAACAACAATATGGTGATCAAGTGGTACAACTGAGAACCAATAAACTACCAAAGGGACTTGTCACTTTGGAGTCCATTTTCAATCCTAATGATCAGTTTAGGAAGGAGAAAGTAAACATCTAAGTCAAGGGAGAAGATTCAGTGCCCATCTTGGTGGAAGAAGGCAAGTCACTCCAAATTGGTAAAGTGACAACTGAGCAAGAAAGGTATGAGTTCATACAGACTTGTCATGAATTCCCTGATGTGTTTGCTTGGAGCTATGAAGATTTGAAAGGTTTCAATCCCAAGTTAGCTCAACACACCATTGAATTGGACCCAAGTGCTAAACCCATCAGGAAAAAACAAAGGCCAGTCAATCCACACCTAGATCCTCTCATGAGAAAAGAATTGAATAAGTTGATAGAGTCAAGTATCATATTCCCTATCAAGCATTCTAGTTGGGTGGCCAACTTGGTTCTAGTTAGAAAGAAGAGTGGAGAAATCAAATTGTGTGTTGACTTTAGAGTTTTGAATAGATCATCTCTCAAGGATCATTACCCACTTCCTTCCATGGAGCATATCTTGCAAGTTATTCCTAGCTCGGAAAGGTTTTCATTGCATGATGGCTATTCAGGGTACAATCAGATTATGGTGAAGGAAGAGGATCAGTTCAAGATAGCCTTCACAACCAAATGGGGGACTTATGCATATAGGAAAATTCCATTTGGATTGTCCAACGCTGGGGCTACATTCCAAAGGGAAATGGACATGGTGTTCAAGGATTTGATTAACAACATGGTGCTGATATATCTTGATGATATCACTATTTTTTCAAAAAATGCAGCAGACCATCTCTTTCATTTAAGACAAGTATTCCAAAGGTGCAGAAGATTTGGGGTATCCTTGAATCCCAAAAAGTGCATTTTTCTAGCTCATGAAGGAAAGCTCCTTGGCCACATTGTCTCCAAAGAAGGATTAGCAATTGATCCAGGAAAAGATTTGAAGCCATAAGAGCACTACCATTGCCAAGTCATAAGAAGGCCCTTCAAAGTTTCTTGGGAAGGATAAATTTTGTTCGGAGGTTTGTCCCAAATTTTGCAGCCCTAGTCAAGCCTATCACCAAGATGTTAAAGAAAAGCATAGCTTTCAAATGGATAGTAGAAGGAAAGGCAAGTTTTGAAGCAATCAAAGAGGCCATCTCACAAGCCCCAACTCTCATTAACCCATATTTCTCTAAGGATTTCATCCTCTATGCATTTGGAGGTGATGATACTATTTCTGCAATTTTGGTATAGTAGAACAAAGACAATGATGAGCAGCCAATTACTTTCTTCAGCCAAAGCCTGGAGGGCTATGAGGTGAGATATTATTTCATTGAGAAGCATGTTCTTGCAGTAATTAGGAGCTTGAAGAAATTTAAGCATCTAGTTTTAAACAACAAGGTTCAATTGTTGGTTTCTCATGTGGGAGTTAAAGACTTCCTCCTCAATAAAGACCTAAATGAAAAGAGAGCAGGTGGATTACTCGTGTCATGGAGTATGACATTGAGATCAAAGTCACCAAGTTGGTTAGAGGAAAAGGATTGTGTGAGAAGCTGGTCTTGAACAAAAAAAAGGAAGCATGCAATGAGAAAGAGGTTGTTTTGGCGTTGCAAGACAACCATGAGCAAGGAAGCACTCAAGAAGAAAATGATAATGTCCTCACTCCTTGTAGACCCAAGACATAATGCACTTCCTACACACAGGTCTATGCCCTCCAGAGATGAACAAAACCAAAAGGAGACACTTCAGATTGCAGGCTCCCATATGCCCTTGTTGATGGTGTTTTATTCAAAAGGGATGTGAATGGAGTGTTGCTGAGATGCATTGGTACAAATCAGATTCACAGAGTGTTGGAAGAGTTCCATGGTGGATCAGCTAGTGGTCATTTTGCACCAAGAGTGATAGCTCTCAAGATCATGAGGGCTGGCTATTATTGGCCCAAGATTTTCAGTGATTGTTATGCATGGATCAAGAGGTGCAAGAATTGTGCATTCTTCACAGGTAAGGAGAGACTAGCTACCCTTCCATTGCATCCAATTTCAGTTGACCAGCCATTCATGCAATGGGGTTTGGACTTCATTGGAGTCATTAACCCAAATTCAAGCCAAGGACACAAGTGGATTCTAACAGCAATAGATTACTTCACCAAGTGGATGAAGCAGTGAACACTCAAGGAAGCAAATGAATCTAGCATCCTAGACTTCTATGAAGGGATAGCAACCAGATTTGGCATACCTGCTACAATAATATCAGATAATGCATTGGCATTCATTGGGTCTAAGGTAACTGAATGGGTTGTCAAGAATGGGATCTACCTAAGCACTTCATCAAATTATTATCCTCAGGGTAATGGCCAAACTAAATCTACAAACAAGAACTTGTTAAGGATCATCAAGAGGACTCTTGATGAAAATCAGAGGTCTTGGCATACTAAGTTGAAATCAACCTTATGGGCTGATAGGATAACCCCCAAGAGATCTATAGGTAACTCTCCATTCAAGCTTGTTTATGGAAGAGAGGAAATTTTTCCCATGTCACTTGAGTTGCCAACATTAGAACTCATGAAGCAGTTGGAGTTGTTGGAGTTTGACCCATGGAGGTTAGGTATGCAGAATTGATGGAGCTCCAAGAAATTAGAAATCAAGCATCCCAAGCAATGGAGAAGGATCAAGCTTTGATCAAGAAGACCTTTGATAGAAATTCCAAGGATAGATCTTTCCAAGTTGGAGATCTAGTGTTAAAATGGGATGCAGACAGAGCAAAACCGGGAGGCATTCAAAATTTGATGCCATTTGGAGTGGCCCATACATGGTCACAAAGTGTAAGGACAGCAATGCCTTCTAATTGTCTACATTGGATGGTGAAGAATTGTAGATTCTAGTCAATGGAATCCATCTGAAGCATTGCTACTAAAGGAAATTCTCCACCTTGTACATATTAGCTTAGGTTTTCATTCCTCCAAGTGCTTATGCACATTGTTTTGTTGTAGATTAGCTTTGCTTTCCCTAAGTGCTTTGGCACAAGCTTGTTGTTCCAGGAAATGTGTTTTGCAGGCCTTGCTCCAATCAGATGGTGTTCTACCCTCCCCTTCCTCCTTGCATTGTTCTAATCAGTTGGGGTACCAAGCAGAGATTTGATGACTCCATGCCCAATGGATTGCTTCAGGAAACTGGTAACTTCATCCAACAGGCAGATGACCCCTCTGAGTCACCAAAATTGTTATCCAAAATGAGCCCCTTGCTCATTTTGTGGCTAACTCCCTTCATTTCATTCCTCCCTTGTGCCTCAGTCAGAATTTTTTACTTTTTAGGCACTCAAAATGTTTTGGAAATGGCACCATTGGATAGAGCTCTTTCTCAGCTTTCCAGAAAGGTAAATTTTCTTCCTAACTCCATGTATTTTTGAAGTTATGGCTCGGTGGATTTTTTGTGGGAAATTTTCCCTAGAAAATCCTGGCTAATAAGATGAGGCCACGTGTCCTCGGAAAGGCGGAGGTAAACTTGAAAATTTTACCAAGTGTTGGCAAAATTCAGAAAGGAATTTTTCGACCCAATGGCCTGCCGGTGAATGGGAGAAGTTGGGAAAATTTCCCAAGGGTTGGCACAAAAAAAATTTCGACGCCAGGCCCATGTCCAATAACATTATGCCATGTGTCCTTAGGCCGAAGGAGTGGCGAAGGGGAGGAAAGATTGAAAATTTTACCAAGTGTTTGGCGAGGGTGCTAAAGAGAGATTTTGGCCCATGTAGGCCCACACAACAAATGAGATCATGCCACGTGTTCTCGAACAACGGAGCATGGGGGAGATTGGGAATTTTTCCCAAAACAAAATCAAAGAAAAATTTCAAAAGGAAAACCTGCCCCCAAAGTCCGAGCCAGTGAAACCATGCCACATGTCCACGTGGCGGCAAAAAAAAAACATAAGGAAGGCCCGCAGAGAAAAATGAAAGGAAAAGCCCATGTCCAATGGGGTTGTGCCATGTGTCTAGGTCAGAAAAGATGGTCAAAAGTGATGGAAAATTTGGAGGAGAGGCCCGTGACGAATCGGATCACGCCACGTGTCCTCGGGCTTCACCGGCGAAGAATTTTGGAAAATTTTCCAAAGGCCGAAACGATGAAAAATGAAGCAGGAAGGGCCGAAAACAATTAGAACATGCCACATGGCACCAGAATGGTGGGGCATGGAGATTTTTGAGGAAATTTTCCCAAATGCAAAAAGTGGGAAAATTTCAAATTTTCGCCCGCCAACCCATTTTGGCCTGTTTTTTGCCCTAAATTTTCAAATGAGCATAACTTTCGATCCAGAGCTCGGTTTTGGCGTTCTTTATATCAATGGAAAGCTGGTGAAATTATCTACATGATTATAGGGTAAATTTTATTTTTTGGTTGATTCTAGAGGGATAAAATTGGAAAACACCTCTAGCACGTGGAAATGAACAAAAATGACATTTCAACCACCATTTTTAATGCAACATGGCTCGCATTCTCTCCTAGCATGGTAAAAAACATCAAGGAATGGAATTTTAAGGATGCCCATATTTTTTTATTACATTTTGGTTGGTGGTTGAAGCTACTCTCACGTTTTCCCACATTTCTCTCTCCTGAGCTCGAATGGGCATTGTTAAAAGCCAGATTTGGCTCATTTTGTAAAGGTTGGACATTTTTATGTTTTGTAGGCTCCCTCTTTCACCCTAGAAAGTGATTTTGTGGAATACTAGACCTCTTTCAAGACTACAACATATTTTCTACCTTTTTGTTGATGTAATGCATGTATTTTAATATTGGAAATGACAATGCAAGCTCTGTGAATGAGTTTCAGTCCTCTTCTTGTGTTGTTTGATTCATCCATGATCTTTCATTACATTTTATTAGTTTTTGCATGATGTTTTGCTGCATTTTTGTAATCTATGTCAATTTTCAGAAGTAAAAATGCTCACCACTCCTTTGGTGCATCACCTTATTAGCATTAGTTTTAATTCTTTTGCATTCTCTATCTTTGTCCCCTTGGAATTTATAGTAGGATTTTGAGTTTAAACCTCTACAATTTTCAAGTAATACACCTGATTAGAGGAGTTGAGGAACTAGCCTCTAACCTAGAGATTCTTTTCCCATTTTTACAAGTCCCACACTTGGGGAAAAGATTCAATGTTGTGCAATCACACTGGATGCTGAGATGTCAAACTAGAAATCTGATAGAACATCCAGGAAGGTGTTGCTAATTTACACTAACATGAAGCTTGAAGGTTGTCTAGTTGCAATGTAGGTGGAAGAGAGATAACACACTGTAGAAATCATAGAACATCCGAAGGTGTGCTTGAAGGTTGTCTAGCAATGTAGGTGGAAGAGAGATAACATTTGGTTATGTAATTTCCAAAAGAAGATTGTACTATACAAGATACACAAAATTCTCGTGCCTTTTTCTTGTATACAAGAATTGAATATATAGGAACTGGATGGGATGTGCCTTCATACACAAGGCAGCCTTGGAGTGCCAAATCATTGGGTGAAGAGGTAGTTCAAACTAATTAAATATATTTAAAAATAAAAGAGGGAAGGAATACCATGCAATCAAGACTATTTTTAGGCAATTTGGTTCACAAATGTGCCCTAGAAGTCAAGTTAAGTGAAATCACGTGTGTTAAAATCACGCATGAATATTTCTGGAAAAAGTGTGTAGGACCACCACCTTACGCAGGGGGTGGTGGTTGTGGGACTACCACCCTTCCTAGGCGGTGGTTTCAGAACCGCCGCCCAGGTAGGGTAGCGATCCTGACACTAAAGGCCAAAACATGCACAAAATGAAGTGGAAAATTAGAAGAAAGCATGGAAAAGCTAAGGATGTCTAGGCTATAAATATATACTGTGATTGAGTTTAGGAACTCAAACACATTATGAAAGCACATGAATCATCATTGGGGACTTTTCTAACCATTTTCTAACAATATAACACATGTAATTTTGGGTGCGTACAAATTTCCCCCTCGGAGAAGCATCTTAGCCATGAAAAGGTGTAATACGTAGAGTTTGAGTATGGTGTTCCTAAAATGGGGAGTTAGAAGCTATACCTGACATGCTCATGTGTCGAAATTTTTTTCGTCCAAATTTCTGCTACCTACAAAAGGAAAAAGAAGACTCAAGTGTAGATAGATGAAATATCAAAAAATATACACTAAATTAAAATGAAAAGAGGACTTACCATTTGTGTGGGGATAAGAACTTACCTCCGCCAGTGCTCTAACCCTGTGAACATATGCACTCAAAATGAAGTTATATTAATATATAACTCATTTTCCAATTCATTTGTGCGTATTGACTTGGTGATTTTTTAGCTCTGGGCCCACAGTGACCGTTTCATTTGTGAGTATGGTTGAATTGGAATGGATTTAGGAATGGTATTTTGCATTTTGCTTGGACCTTTGCTATTTGAATTCTTTTGAGAAGAAATCCTAAGAAATTTGTAACTAGAGTGGTCATAAGGGGGCTCAAAGAGGCAGATAGGCGAGTGCCTGTATTTCTTAGTCTCCATTTTGTGAGGCATATATGATGTTTTGGTATTTCATGCTCATTGCAAGTGTTTTGACCGCACCTAGTGTGCAATGGCATTGTACAAAACTATGACACACCATGATATGTACATATATCTCTTTTTGGCTCGGTTATTCCTTGCATAGAGTTGATTTCAATTTATGATTTGATTCACATGTGCACTTTTAGTTGTTTATAATTTTTGATTTTATATTCTTTTCATAATGTATGCAGTGGGCATGAATGCTAACAAAATGATTTATTTTTGTGTTTTGTAATGTTGATATATGATAATGCAATCACATTGTAATGTTGAACTTTAGTTTCTCTAAGTAAATTTTGGTACTTTGTATTGTTTTGAACGTGGCGAAAGAGTGATATGATAAATGAACAAAATTTCTCAAATCCTAACTCCACGCAACTGGTAATATGCGAAGGCTCGACACTAAGAGCCAGAAGGGGCACAAGTTATAGAAATTTGTTGAATGGTAATGATGAGAGAAAGACAAGGATTTTGAAAAACCAAATTGAGACCCTACAACCTCATTCTACTCAAGTTTGCTTCATAGTTTAAAATGTGAAATGCTTTCCAGTTTATCTAGAATTAGATCTGTAGATGGCCACTTGGTTGAAAAAATATGGTTTTGAGGTTTTAAACTCTTTTGGAATTTGAACATCTAACTCACTTTGTTCTAATTTATGATTTCACAACATTTGAATGAATTGTTTCTAACTTTCAAATTTTTCAAAGAGACCCCCTACACCTTGCCCCATGCTACCAGTAGGAAGTATGGGCTCATCACCATGGACAAAGACATAGGTGGGTAAGGGCATTTCTCTCCTTTCCAAAACCCACATCACTATTAAGAGACGCAGGATCAACACCGAAGGTTGTTAGGGAAAATAAATGTATAAAATAAAAAATTTATGTGGATTTTCATTTGACTTGTGTATCTAGGCCAAATGTCTAAAGTGTTCTTATTTCCAAAGAGACGTATATGGGATATATGTGACACCATGAAGCTTCTAGAATAGACCATAGGAAAAGACACCTAATCTAGAAGAAACTACAAATAGAACCAAGTATGCAGGCCTTGGTATGGTTACTATCAAATCTTGTCTTATCTTATTTGAACTGATGAAATGATTCGAAAAAAATTGATGATACTATGAGGATTTGAAGAGATATGATTTGAATGTTTTGCCAATGTTTTTAGAAGTTTTTAGGAATTGCTATAAGAATAAGTCCCTTGATCACAAATTTACGAAAATGAACTAGAAAATGAAAATGCAATGTAGATGCAGTAATGTACATATGGAAATGCAGGTGAAACTACATGTCATGATGGCTAAGGTGAAGAAAGTTGACAAATATCAAATTCTTCACCCCTAAAAGTACACAACGGAGAACCATTATCCTCAAAATTTCTGTTCTCTTGACAAGGGCCTACCATTCTGAGGTTAAAACTTACAACCCTTTCCCAAAAGTGTATATGTCCAATCATTAAAATCATTTTTCTGAAAGAGGCGTTCATGCACCTATTTGTCATGTTCTTGAGACATGACGTATGGGTGAGCATGACTATATTTCTCATCCTTATTTCCTATGTAGAGAATTGTGTTTACTTGTGACCCTTGCTAAATTATGAGGCCTTTCCCCATGGATATGGAAAACTTAGTTTTAGATGCACATGGATTGAAACCGGGGTTTAGAAATAGAACAACCCTTAGAGATGGTTTTGATGGGCATCATTTCAATCTCAAATTTCCCTTCTTCATTTTTTAATTCTAAACCTAGACTTAGGTCATCACAGGATGCGATGTTGAACCAAGAAGACTACCCATCCCCTATGGTTCAAATGGGAGGAAGATTGGATCAGAATTCTCTAAGAGTTTTATAATTTCTAATGTGGTTTTAGTGGACATTGTTTCCATAGATATTGATTTACCCTTATCTATTTTTGCCACCTCAATTTTTTTGGGTCAATGACTTGACCTTCCAAATTCCCGGGTGATTGGGACTAACTTGTATGATGGAAGTGGTTTGTTCAATTGATTTGCACAAATTTCATACTTTGTATGGACTCCTTTCTTCTTCTTGAGGTTTTCTAAGTGTATATCTAAGGGCTTAGGATCCCTTGACCGATGAAGACCTTCCCAAATGGATTAATCTAATCTCTTAGAACATGGTAGAGGGGCCAACCTTCATTCGATGAATCCAAGGTCTCCCAAGGATCATGTTATAACTTGTTTCCTTATCGATAATATAAAACTCTGTCAAGATGGTTTTTGGACCAAGCGTGACTAGAAGAACTATGGTTCCAATCAAGGTCGCTTTAAGACTTTCATACCCCATAACATGTTTCTTGTATAGGGAACAATTTTTCTCTCCATATCCCAAATTCTATAAGAAAGAGAAGGGAACTACATTTACAACATCCCCATCGTTAATCATGGCTCTCTTAATGTAATTGTTATAAAATAAAACTTGTAAAAATAAGGTAGGATCACCTCTTTGGGAAATTTCAACGTCAGATGACATCTTGTCTATATCGAAAACAAACCTACTATCCCTATCATTTTGTCCCAGAGGATGTATGTCAAAATCAATATAATTTATTTGAGCGCTAGGAGGTGGCGTAACATGGATTAGATGACTAAGACCTAGTGCATCAAGTAACACAAAATGATGTGCGGTGAATTCTTCAAAAATCTAAAAACGAAATGTTAGAAAAGTTATTGTTCAAATATGATATTTAACCATAGACTCCTACTCATTTTGAGATTGTAGGAACGTCAACTTGTGGGAAGTAAAGAGTGGGTAGGGGTTGTGAAACATACTCCTTCGTCACATTGACATGTGATTTTGTCTTAAGATGGTGTACTCTTGTGAATATGGAAATCATGTTTGTAGTAGAAAATAATTCATCCTTTATGCAGGTACATTTTTTCATGTTTTACTATATTTAATAAGAACAACCCACCTCCTTATGCAAAATTAGTTCACTGCTTGAATGAGAAATTTGGGTTCAATTTTTATAAACTCTTCCTATTTTAGAACAACATTACCTTGGATCAATTCCATTATCCAAGGTATGCTTTTAATTCATAATTATTGTGGTCAAAATGACCAATTCTATTACATCAGTTGATCATTAGAGCTGGATTTTGATAGAGAATTGAGGAGGTGTTCATATCCTACTGTATATTGTATGCATATGTCATGGTTGGTTCTTCTTTTGTTAGCATGTAATGTTTGTTTTGAATGGGAACCTATTGTATCTATGACTAAATTTTAGTGACTATCCTAAATCTAAGCCTAACCTATGTCTTTTGCAATCTTTTGTAATTATGATGTGGTGACTTAACCTAGAAACCTACCTATGGACCTATGTTGATTTCCTAAACTTATGTTAACCTAACTAAAATGTGGCTAACCTAAAGGGGGCCTAAGGAACACATGGACATTGGATGGTTGGTGGCATCGGTTTCAAGGTAATTAAATGGGAATTAATTCATTCTTATCTCCTACTCCGCCAACTTTGGCATGGGAATTTGGGAAAATATAGGGGAGGATGCGTTGGCATCTCCATCGAGCTTAGTTGCATGCAAAATTTAAAAGTAGACACTGCTAAGTGTGGAGATGGCGGTGGTATGGAAGGTGGAGGGAACTGATCAGTCCTTTGCATTTAATGTTTTTGAATTTGGTGAAACCCACCTAGGAAGGTGCATGAGGAGTTTTGGTTGTTTTTTGTTCTTTTGTTGTTTTTAGCCTGGGCTCTGCATGGTGTTGTTTCAGTCCTTAGAACCTCTAATTCGATATTTGCATAACTGTAACTCTTGCATGACTGTAATTTTTGCATGGCTTTGGAATTTTAATGGGCACTATGGAAACTATAAAAGGAATGGGAAAGTGTTGAAGGTTTTGTTGACATTTGTGGCAAGAATAAGGTATTGAAGTTTTTCTCAGAGATCTTCTGTGAAACGGTGAAGGAGAAGCACTATCAGGCATGATAGGCTCTTCCCATTAAGTTGTTTTGATTTTACTTAAATGTTTTCATTAAAAGAACTCTTCTCTTGGGGAATAAATGGGTTTTTGTTAAATGTTATGATCTTGCTTTCGATGCTTGTATTATTTATTGTGTTTTACTATTTGACTTCACTATTATTATGGATGATCTATTCTGGGTTATGATTCCCTTGTTTGGAATAAATGATTTACTCCTAAATTTTGTTTGAAGCATGAGATGAGGTTGTAACTATTGTACTTTTGTTGAGCTGTGTTAAACTTGTGAGTAACTCGACTATTGTTTGAACTTGAATAAATCTTCTTGGGAATAATCTAGTTTAACATGATTATTTAGTTTATCTCTACTTGTGTGTTTTGTGGTGTTGTTAATTTGAATACTATTTTACAACTCCGCTGGTGTGAGGAGAGTGAGATCTTGGCTTCATTCATGTTGTTTTGAATTTCTTAGTATGCCTTGCTCCTCTTACTTAAAATAAGAGGTGCAGTTGAAATTGTATGTTCTCTTGCTAAACAGTTTTGAACTAGCTAGCTAGCTCGAATACTTAATTTGTGGAACTTATTTAGAGAACCCTTGTATCGCTCAAAGTGAGAATACTTTAGAGGATTAACTATTTTTTTCCTTGACTATTGTTGGATCTTGTATGAATATTTAAGGGATTAAACTTATAAGACCCTAGCTTTAGCATACTTTTTAGGTCATGAAGGAAAGATTAAAATATGGAATGCAATTTTCTTATATCTTACTTGGATTGAAGTTTATATTTGTATTTTCCATTCTGGACTTCCTAGAATTTAGGAAGGTTTATAAGGGTTTTACTTTGAAGTTTAAATGTAATTTGGACTTCCTAGACCTTTCATTTTATCAGGGTCTGAAAATTAATCTTAGCTTACAAAAAGTAAATTTTTCTTAACAAAAGTATAATTTTCTTGAAAAATCCATAAGGGAAGTGTTATTTGTTCTTTTCTTTTGTGTATTTGAGTAACCTCTGAAATTTGGATAGCTATTGCTAAAGAAAGGAAAATGGTCTTTGAGTATGGCATACTATTTTTCTTTTGTTGTTGTCGACTTAAAGGTTGGACAACTCGATGGTCTTGTTGATGTGTTGGGTTTGCATGTTTCTTTACCTTGACCATCAATCTTGGTTCAACTCACTCTTATTTTAGATAATTGTGCATCGATGAAAAATAATCGATTACTCCTATTGGATTTAATATGTTGATTCATTTCCTTATCTATTTCGGTCCTAGTTGGAGGGTGGGTTATGACTTGCTCTTCTAGTTGAATTTTTCCTTATCATCCCTATATCTTGTGGGAAACAGTTTTTATTATTATGTAAAACTTGGTTACCTATAATTTCTCTAGAATGATGGAAGGTGATGAATTTCATTACTCCTTATTCTTTCCTCTCTCCTGGTTTGTTGATCATTCAACATGAATCCTAATTGGATCTCTATTTTGGGATTTTAGTTTGGTACGTTTTATGAATGACCGTATCTGTATATTTTTCATTCTTGATTTTCTTTTGATCATTCAAAGGTAAAATTGGAAAGTGGTCTCTCTTTCCAATTGTGCTAGGATAAGTTAGTTGAAGCAAAGGTTACATTTAAGAATTGTTTTGTTTGGTTAGAAATATTTTGAGTAAGTCTTTTATTTGGTGAAAAATATTTGAATGGTTGCAGGAGTTGTAGCTGATTGTTAAATCTCTCCATTCTTCTATTTGAATTAAACCTTGGTAATGATGTATCTCATTTGGGATTGTGTGGTTGATTCCAATTACATGTCAAATTGATCTCATCCTTTGTTAAAATATGTTTAGTGCTGAAATTGAACTTGGATTGGTTTCTAACTTTGGCTTTGAGTTTTAGGATTCTTTAATTAGAAACTCTGACATTGTTATGTTGTTGTTTCATCCTAAACTTAGTCCTATTTTTGATTTGAACTTGGCATCCCTTATTCTAGGATAGAATTAAGTGAATTAAATGCTGAGATGAAAGTACTATTGTTCTATCTAAAATGCTTGACTTATTTATAAGAGATAGTAGGGATAGTTATCTTCTCATGTTAAATAGGATTAATTGAGAAGTGAATTATGTAAAATGACAATGAAAGGAAAATTGTGATTTGGATGAAATAAGTACTTTTCTGGATTAATGTTTAATTATTTTTATAAAACAATAGTAATAAAGTGAAGTTGTTTATATCATGATTTATTCTTAAATTATGATATGGTTTACCACCTGTTCTCTCTCTCATTAGTGACTACTAAATTTATTTTTGGTATGTCTTTTTGTAATGCTTAAACTGTTTCATAAAAGTAGAGTTCTCTTTATGAAACAATTAGCTAAAAGCACATATTTTTAATGCTAAGTTCTTATCATGCTCAGTTCAATGAATTGACCCATGCTAGAATTTTTGCAGATGGACTTCGTAAGTGATGAAAGGAGAAAATATCTTTAGGATGTTACTTTTGTTTACCAAAGAGATTGGATCTTTTATGATGAAATATGGATCATTATTGAAATGTATTTGTTGGAAAAGAAAGTTGTACTTGTAATTGATCTTTTTGTTGTTGTTTGACTAGAAATGTCTAAAGTGTTTGGACTTATAATGTATGAATCCCATTTTGATGAATGAAAGAGTTGTGGGTTTGTTTGAACTTGATGTGTAATCTTTGTGGGTATTCTGTGAATGGAAATTATAAGATTATAAATGTTATCTATAATTATTATATATATATATATATATATATATATATATATATATATATATATAAGCAATAAACCCTCTCGGATGGTTTAAAATGAATTAGAGGTTAAGGGTACTAGATATACTACCCTCTTAATTAAATGCAACTTATTAAAGTTGACATTCATGATTGGACATTCAACTAAATCACTATGGCTTTACTAAAACAATGTATGTGGGTAAATGAAACCATGATGATAACTTATAATGTGTATGGGGTTATAAATAATCATGAACCTTATAAGAAAAAGGGAAGACAAATTCCATGTAATGAATAATAGACTATTTTAAGATCTCTTGGAAATAAATCTGAATGTTATCTTTGGATTAGTTGATGGTGTGATTTTCTTGAAAGAGTTCCTTAAATTTATTAGACAATGAAAGAAAAATTAAAAAGGATTAGACTTCATTCTATTGAAGTCTAATATAAAAAAACTTGATCTGAACTTATGTAAGCTAAGGCTTGAGTAGGTGAGTAAATAACAACACTATTATGTATGTTGAATTTGTTATGTGAAACATAAATTAAAATGTTAATGGATTAAAAACAAAAATTATGAAATGGTTAGGAGGTAGATGTATCTGCATACCAACTCTAATTATAGTTTTTACTTGTAACCCTAATGGTTAATGAACCTAGTTGTTCAGTAGGGCTGCTGTAATTAACCCTTAATAGGAAAAATTAATAAATATTTAACTTCTTTCTATGATATGTTCATCCAGATGAGGTGAAATCAGTCGGATGTTGGCACATGCCAATTGCATATACATACCTTTGTGAAGACTTGGGTCTTCATGAGGATATTGTGTTGCAGTTGACATGTTGCAACACCCTTCAGAGTTTAATCATCTAGATCTACATAAATTTGACTTGGTCATAGTTCTTCCCTAGGTAGAGTTAGGGGTATGATCTAGTGTTGGGTCAACTCACAATGACTTAGGATAACTAGACACATGTAATCGAATTAGGTCGATTGAGTATGTCTATGTACCCTTAGTCACCATGAGTAGTCCTCCACACTAGACTATGTTGCTAACCTTGGCTAGGGTTAAACCTTGAACAAGTGGACTGACATGAGTCAGTGAAGACCATTCTAGATAATAGATGAAGTGGGGTGAAGGATGTATTCCATTTGATGAGTATGTCATCTAGGAATATAAACATGAACAATATGTTTTAAAATATTTGGCCAAAGTATCGCAAGTTGTTGGTTGCGTTGTCCTATATCACCTAGTTTAAGAAGTGGATTTCAGATGAATATTGGTAACAAATATTCAGATAGGCCTCTTAAACAGAACACTTAATACCCCAAAAAGGGTAAGGGAACCAAGTATACATAGTATATAAATCATTAAGTTAACATGAGAGATCAGTATGATACCGAGTCATGGAATGAGAGATCGGTGTTTCACCGAGTCATTTACATTGCATATGGTTTTCTATTATGAGATTGATTGGCTTAGAATGTGTGTTCTAAATTATGATTATTTAGAATAGTGAACATTATTAAAAAAAAATTCCCTTGTTTCTAAAGTCTTAAAATGGGAATGTTACATCTTGGTATCAGAGTTAAAGGTTGCAGCTCTTGGACCTATTATGTCCATAATATGATAAAAACTTAAATTTTCTTGTTAATAGAAAATGGTTAGAACAAGAGGAAATGCTATAAACAACCCACCACCTAGTGGAGAAGCAACTACTACCCAAAAAACTCGATGAGATCCTTGCTTCCTTGTTGGACACAAGAGATCATCTAGGTTGTATACTTGAACAACAAAAGTAATGGGAATGAGGAGGAGGAAGAAGATGTTGGTAATAACAATCAGCCACCTCCTATGGACAACACCAATGTTGGAAATTTGGGTTGATAACAATAATGCAGCCAATGCTAATGTTAATGTACCTAATCATCTTGAGAATAAAAAGGCAAGATTGGCATGAACTCACTAATGACATAAAAAGGATAAGTCCACCCAAGTTTGATGGCACTACACTAGGAGATGGAGCTGAGAACTGGCTCATGCGAAATGGAGAAGTACTTTGCAATAAGGAACTTCTCTAAGGAAACTAAAGCAATATGGGGAGCTTATCAGCTTTCCCATGAGGCATCTTCTTGGTGGGACAATCATAAGGATGAGTTAAACATTGATGAAACAAACATCACTTGGGATCAATTTAAAAATTATTTTAGGCAACGATGGCTGCCACAACTTTACTATGATCAAAAAATGACTAAATTTCAGAACTTAGCTCAAGGAAAATTAACGTAATAGAGTACTTGGGAGAGGTTTACTAAACTCCTTAAGTACGTACCTCAATATCAAACTGACGAGAAGTTTAGGATACAAAAATTCATCATGGGATTAAATCCCATTATAGGTGGTGAAGTGGATGTTCACAACCCAACCACTATGGAAGGGGTTGTTGAAAAATCCATAAGGTAGGAGCAGAAATTGAAAGCAATCTCTTCCCATAAGGAAGAAATCAAAAAGAAAGTTCCAAATTCTTCTTCATCCCTTGCACCCAAAAAGGGACCATGGAAAAAGTTTGGTATGAAAAACAAATTTTTTTTTCGATAATAACAAGAAAATACTAACAAATAAACTTGTTGCTAATGTACAAACAACTTTGTCAAGAACAATAATAATGGACATAAGTCCTATGGGGTCAAAATGATAACTTTAAGGCTGGAAATAAATTTGAGCCTAAGAAAGGACCTATAGGAGGTTATTACAATTGTGGCAAGGATCATTATGCAAATCAGTGTCCTTTGAGGAAGGATGACAAAAATCAAGCAACATAAGATTCATGCTGTGGTAGCTGACAAATAAGTTGAAAAGTAAGTTACACCTATAGAAGTGCTAGGTAAGTTATTTGGTATACTTGTAACTATAATTTTTGATACTGGAGCTACTTGAATGCTTTATTTCTACTAAATTAGCTTCAAAATTAAAAATAAAAGCTAGAAAAATGGATAAATCATGGGTTGTACATTATGGAAATAATGTTGTCCACACAGTTAGTATGTGTCTTTTTGGAGCAGTCCTTGACTTGCCTAGTTTTTCCACTTGAAGTTGATCTTTATGTTGCTCCTTTGGGGTCTTATGATGTAATCATAGGTGTTAACTAGCTAGCTGAACATAAGGCAAAAGGTTGATTGTTTTGAAAAACATATTAGTTTTGGATGACTTGTAGAAAATAACAGACATTCAGGATAAAATGTGAGATTTTAGTTAGGAAATTGTCAGCTATGCAACTTAAAAAGGCTAAAAACAAAGGTTGCACTTTGTATGTAGTAAAAATTTCTGAAACAACGATGAAAGTAGTGAATTTCTTGGAAAGATACCCATTGTTATGAAATTTCAGTGATGTGTTTCGGAAGAGTTACCCGATCTCTTCCACCCAAAAGGGAGTTTGATTTCACAATTGAAATCAAGTCGGGAACGAAACCTATTTCCAAGGCACCATATCAAATGACTACCATTGAATTGGTAGAGCTTAAGGCACATTTGCAAGAACTTTTTCTAAAGGATTAATAAGGCCAAGTGTCTCACCTTGGGGAGCACCGGTAATTTTTGTGAAAAAGAAAGATGGAACACTTAGATTGTGCATTGATTATAGGATGTTAAACAAAGCAACAATAAAAAAGATATCCACTTCCTAGAATTGATGATCTGTTTGATCGATGTGAGGTGCATCAGTGTATTCTAAGATAGATCTTTGATCTGGATATCATCAGTTAAGAATCAAGGATGAAGATATTCATAAAAAACTTTTAGAACAAGGTATGGACATTATGAATTCACATTTTTACCATTTTGTTTTGAAAATGCACCTACAACTTTATGAATTTAATGAATAATATTTTTCAAGAATACTTGGAAAAATTTGTGCTTGTATTCTTGGATGATATTCTCATATATTCTAAAAGCATTGATGAGCATCATGAGCATTTGAAAATAGTTCTTGGAAATCTTAAGAAAGAGAAGGTTGTATGGTAAGTTGTCCAAATGTTCCTTCTACGAGATGAAAGTGCACTATTTGGGACATGTCATAAGTAAAGATGGAATAGTTGTAGATCCCATCAAAAATTGTTGCAATAACTGAGTGGCCTGCACCTAAGAATGTACATGAAGTTAGAAGCTTCATGGGTCTTGTTGGTTATTATAGAAAGTTTGTTAAAGACTTTTCAAAAGTTGTTGCACCAATCACTTCATTGCAGAAGAAAGATAAGAAATTTGTGTGGAATGAAAAATGTGAATCTACATTTAAGACTCTAAAAGATCAATTAACATCTGCACCTATTTTGGTTGTACCTGATCCTAATGGAGACTTTACTTGTAGTAATAAATGCTTCCGGGAAGGTCTTGGAGGTATTTTATTACAAAATGATCATGTTATAGCTTATGAGAGTAGAAAAATCAAGTTACATGAACTGAATTATGCTCCACATGACCTAGAGCTTGTTGTCCATTGTTCATGCACTTCAAGTATGGAGGCATTATCTTCTTGGTAGACCTTTTGAACTAAAGATTGATCATCTTGGGCTGAAGTATATTTTCACTCAGCCAAATCTAAATGCAAGACAATGAAGATGGTTATAATTTCTATCTCAGTATGATTTTGACATAAGTTATATTAAAGGAAAGGAAAACAGAGTGGCAGATGCACTAAGTCATAGGAAACATATTTCTGCTCTTATAACGTTGAGAACTCAGTTTAAGGATGAAGTAAAAAGTGTTATGGAATCGATTCTTATTTTTAACAAGTAAAAACAACACTTCTATCAGATCCAAATGATGTGAGATATAAAGGTTTTCACTTTGATGATGAAGGAATCTTGAGGTTTGAAAATAGAGTATATATACCTTCATTAAATGAATTAAGAAAGAAATTGTTAACTGAATTTCATAATTCACCTTTTTCTAGACATCCCGACATTACAAAAATGCTTGCTGACATAAAACAACAATATTTCTGGAAAGGGATGAAAAAGGACATGATTGATTTTGTGACACACTACTTAGAATGTCAGCATGTTAAAGCTGAACATATGCATCCAGCTAGTTTATTATACCCTCACAACATACCACAGTATAAATGGAAAGTAATTAGCATGGATTTTGTTCAAGGGTTGCCAATGTCAAGAAATAAACATGATGTTATTTTAGTTGTGGTGGATAAACTAACAAAGGTAGCACATTTTATTGTTGGTAATCTTAAGGATGATTCACCTGTTTTAGCAAAATATTTGTGCATGAAATTTTCAGATTGCACATGGAGTACTGAATTGATCATATCGGATAGAGATCCAAGAATGACATCTAGATTTTGAAAAACACTCAATGCATCCTTAGGGACTAAACTAATTTTAGTTCCATACCATTTGGAAATGGATGGGTAGAATGAAAGAGTTAACCAAGTTTTGGAAGATATGTTACAAATGTATTACATGGATCAATAGTATAAATGGGAAGAGTATCTTCCATTAGTTGAATTTTTATAATAACATGTATCATGCCTCTCTAAAAATGGCACCTTTTGAAGGCATTATACGGAAGGAAATGTAGAACCCAGTTAGTTGGGATAACATAGAGGATAGAGAGGTAATTGGACCTGAAATCCTTACTGAAATGGAACAACAAGTTAAAATGATTCGTGAACATTTGAAGGAAGCAAAAATAGGGAAAAAGAGTTATGCAGACTTAAAAAGGGTTGACAAGAAATTTGAACTTGGTGAAAAGGTCTTTTTGCGGGTTAAACCAAAAAGAGTTCTATAACTTTTGGCAAGGCTGCCAAGTTATCACCTCGTTATGTGGGACCCTTTGAAATTGTTGAAATAATCAACCATGTAGCTTATCGTTTAGCTTTACCTCCTACTTTATCATGAATGCATGATGTTTTCCATATTTCTTTGCTTAAGAAATATGTTTTAGATTTATCACATGTGTTAAATTGGAATTCCTTGCAGGTCCAAGACCCAGGAATAATCATGGTTAAACCCATTCGAGTGCTTGGAAACTCACTAGTTGCACTTAAGAAATCATGAAATAAGTCAATGTAAGGTCCAATGGGACCATTTAATGAAGAAAGTGCAACCTAGGAAAACCTAGAAGATATGAAAGTTTCTTTTCCATATTTGTTTGAAAAAATTGATTATGTGATTGATAAAAAATTAAGATTTTATTCTTTATATATCAATAAATCTACCAATTTTGGGTAGAAACTAAAATTCTTTAGTACTGAAACAACTATTTTAAGTTGAATAATTATGAAAATTTGAATTTCTCAAATCTGGTTCTATTATGAACTTATGAATGAAAGAACTATGAATTTGGTTATATTCTTTATTGAAATTATTGACTAAGTTAATCATCGGATGATGATGCTTTTTAGGAGGGAGGTATGTAATGCCTCTAGCATGACAAGTACCTAAGATGACTTCTACTTAAAAGATACAAATGTTGACATGTGATTTGGTCTTAAGATGGTGTACTCTTGTGACTTGGAAATCATGTTTGCAGTAGAAAATAATTCATCCTTTGTGCAGGTACATTTTGTCATGTTTTATTGTATTTAATAAGAACAACCCACCTCCTTATGCAGAATTAGTTCACTGCTTGAATGAGAAATCCAGGTTCAGTTTTTATAAACTCTTCCTTTTCAGAACAACATTACCTTGGATCAATTCCATTGATCCAAGGTATGCTTTTAATTCATAATTATTGTGGTCAAAATGACCAAGTCTGTTAGATCAGTTGATTGTTGGATTCAGATTGTGCTAGAGAATTGATGAGGTCTTCAGACCCTCTATGTATATATTATATGCATTTGTCATGGCAAGTTCTTCTTTTGTAAGCATGCAATATTTTTTTTAATGGGAACCTATTGTATCTATGACTAAATGTTAGTGACTTATCCTAAAGCTAAGTCTAACCTATGTCTCTTTGGTCTCTTTTGAAATTAGAATGTTGAATACCTTAACCTAGAAACCTACCTATGGACCTATGTTGATTTCCTAAACTTATGTTAACCTAACTTAAAAGGTGGCTAACCTAGAGGGGGCCTATGGAACACATGGACATTGGGTGGTTGGTGGCATCGGTTTCAAGGTAATTAAATGAGATTTAATGCATTCTTATCTCTTCTACTACCCAACTTTGGCATGGGCATTTGAAAAGATAGGGGAGATGCGAGTTGGCATCTCCATCGAATTTAGTTGCATGCAAAAATTTAAAGGTAGTATTCACCAAAAATGGAGATGGTGGTGGCATGGAAAATGGAGGGAACTATCAGTCCTTTGCATTTAATGTTTTTGAATTTGGAAAACCCTACCTAGGAAGGTGCATGAGGAGTTTTGGTTGTTTTGATCTTTTTTTGTTTATTTTGAGCTTGGGCTCTACATGGTGTTTTTTCTATCCTTCAAACCTCCAGTTTGATATTTTGCATAACAATAACTTTTTGCATGAATGTATTTTTTGCATATTTGGACTTAGACTTTTAATGGGCAATGGAAACTATAAAAGGAATGGGAAAGTGTTGAAGGTTTTGTTGACATTTATGGAAAGAAGAAGGTATTGAAGTTTTTCTCAGAGATATCTTCTGTGAAATGGTGAAGGAGAAGCGCTATCAGGCATGATAGGCTCTTCCCATTAAGTTGTTTTTCTTTTACTTAAATGTTTTCATTAAAAGAACTCTGCTCTTGGGGAATAAATGGGTTTTTTTTAAATGTTATGATCTTTCTTTTGATGCTTGTATTATTTATTTACTATGTTTTTGTTTGACTTCACACTTTATTATGGATGATCTATTCTGGGGTTATTCCCCTTGTTTGGAATAAATGATGCTTAACTTCTGATTAGAGCCTGAGATGAGGTTGTAACTATTTGTACTTTTTGTTGAGTTGTGTTAAACTTGTGAGTAACTTACTTATGTTGAACTTGAATGAATCCTCTTGGGAACAATCTGGTTTTGCATGATTGTTTAGTTTATCTCTACTGTGTGATTTTTGTGGTGTTGTTAATTTGAATATTGTTTTACAACTCCTCTGGTGTGAGAGAGTGAGATCTTGGCTTCATTCTCTTGTTTTGACTTTTTGAGTACATGCTTTCTCTTTTACTTAAAATATGAGGTGCAATTGAAACTATATGTTCTCTTGATAAATAGTGTTGAACTGTAGGTAGCTCGAATGCTTAATTTTGTGGAACTTATTCTAGGGAAACCTTGTATCGCTCAGTGAGAATACTTTAGAGATTAACTATTTGTTTTTCTTTGACTATTGTTGGATCTTGTATGAATCTTTAAGAGGATTAAACTTCTATGACCCTTGGTTTTAACATTTTTTTGAGTTATGAAGGAATGATCAAAATATGGAATGCAATGTGGGTTCTTATATCTTCTGTGTTATGTTTTAGAGTTATATCCTCTATATTTTCTGTTACAGTCCTCTTCCCTATGATTTTGAGGAAAGATTAATTGTTCTGAATTTATTTTACTTGGATTGGAAGTTTACATCTGTTTGGACTTCCTATAACTTAGTCATTTTATAGAGGGTCTAGTAAATGTAATCTTATTGGTTTCTTGAAAGAAATTCTTTCTTAACAAAAGTATAATTTTCTTGAAAACTCTATAAGGGAAGTGTTATTTTGTTTTATTTCTTTTGTGTATTTGAGTAACCTCTAAATTTGGATAGCTATTGCTAAAGAAAGGAAAATGGTCTTTGAGTTGGCGTATTGTTTTTCTTTTGTTGTTGTTGTTGTTGACTTAATGGTTGGACAACTCGATGGTCTTGTTGATGTGTTGGGTTTGCATGTTTCCTTACCTTGACCATCAATCTTGGTTCAGCTCACTTTGATTTTAGATAAATGTGCATCGATGAAAAAGAATCGATTACTCCTGTTGGATTTCAATATGTTGATTCATTTCCTTATCTATTTTGGGTCCCAATTGGAGGGTGGGTTCTGACTTTCTCTTCTATTGAATTTTTCCTTAGCATCCCTGTATCTTGTGGGAAATGGTTTTTATTATTATGTAAAACTTGGTTACTGTATATTTCTCTGGAATGATGGAAGGTGATGAATTGCATTGCTCCTTGTTCTTTCCTCTCTCCTGGTTTGTTGATCATTCAACATGAATCCTAATTGGATCTCTGTTTTGGGATTTTAGTTTGGTATGTTTTATGAATGACCATATTGTATACATTATTCATTCTTGATTCTCTTTTGATCATTCAAAGGTAAAATTGGAAAGTGGTCTCTCTTTCCAATTGTGCTAGGATAGGTTAGCTGAAGCAAAGGTTACATTTAAGAATTGTTTTGTTTGGTTGGAAATATTCTAAGTAAGTCTTTTATTTGGTGAAAAATATTTGAATGGTTGCAGAGTTGTAGCTGATTGTTAAATCTCTCCATTCTTCTATTTGACTTAAACCTTGGTAATGATGTATCTCATTTGGGATTGTGTGGTTGATTCCAATTACATGTCAAATTGATCTCATCCTTTGTTAAAATTTGTTTAGTGTTGAACTTGAACTTGGATTGGTTTCTAACTCTGGTTTTGAGTTTTAGGATTCTTTGATTAGAAACTCTTTCCTTATTATGTTGTTGTTTCATCCTAAACTTATTCCTATGTTTGATTTGAACTTGGCATCCCTTATTCTAGGATAGAATTAAGTGAAATAATGTTGAGATGAAAGTACTATTGTTCTATCTAATACTGACCTATTTTCTAAGAGATAGTAGGGATAGTTATCTTCTCATGTTAGATTGGATTAACTGAGAAGTGAATAATATATGAAAGGAAAATTGTGTTTTTGATGAAATGGTACTTTTCTGGAATACTGTTTTAGTTATCTTATGTAAGATGAAGTTGTTTATATCATGAATTATTCTTAATTATGATATGGTTTACCACCTTTCTCTCTCTCATTAGTGACTAGTAACTTTCTTTGGTATGTCTTTCTGTAATGCTTAAACTGTTTCATAATAGCAGAGTTCTCTTTATGAAATAGTTAGCTAAAAGCACATCTTTTTAATGCTAAGTTCTTATCATGCTCAGTTCAATGAACTGACCCATGCTAAAATTTTGTAGATGGACTTCATAAGTGATGAAAGGAGAAAAGATATTTTAGGATGTTACTTTTGTTTACCAAAGAGATTGGATCTTTTATGATGAAATATGGATCATTATTGAAATGTATTTGTTGGAAAATAAAAGTTTGTACTTGTAATTGATCTTTTTTGTTGTTGTTTGACACTAGAAATGTCTGAAGTGTTTGGACTTATAATGTATGAATTCCATTTTGATGAATGAAAGAGTTGTGGGTTTGTTTGAACTTGATGTGTAATCTTTGTGGGTATTCTGTGAATGGAAATGATAATCTTATCTCTAATTGTTTTTATATATAAGTAATAAACCCTCTCTGGGATTGGTTTAAATGAATTAGAGGTTAAGGGTACTAGATATACTACCCTCTTAATTAAATGTAACTTATTAAAGTTGACATTCGTGATTGGACATTCAACTAAATCACTATGGCTTTACTAAAAAAATGTATGTGGGTAAATGAAACCATGATGATAACTTATAATATGTTATGGGGTTATAAATAATCCTAACCCTATAAGAAATAGGGAAGACAACTTCCATGAAATGAATAAATGATTGTTTTATGATATCATGGAATTAAATCTGAATGTTATCTTTGGTTAGTTGATGGTGTGATTCTCTTGAAGATTTCCTTAAATTAGGAATGTAGAGAAAGGGAATTAAAAAGGATTAGACTTCATTCTATTGAAGTCTAATATAAAAGAACTTGATCTGAACTTATGTAAACTAAGGCTTGAGTAGGTGAGTGAATAACAACATTATTATGTTGAAACTTGTTATGTGAAACATAAATTAAAATGTTAATGGGTTATAAAAATCAAAACTTATGAAATGGTTAGGAGGAAGATGTATCTACATACCAACTCTAATTGTAGTTTTTACTTGTAACCCTAATGGTTAATGAACCTAGTTGTTCAGTAGGGCTACTACAATTAACCCTTAAAAAGGAAAATTAATAAATATTTAACTTCTTTTATGATATGTTCATCCAGATGAGGTGAACTCAATCAGATGTTGGCACACGCCAACTGTAGTATAGTACCTTTCATGAAGACTTGGGTCTTCATGAGGATATTGTGTTGTAGTTGACATGTTGCAACACCCTTTAGAGTTTAATCATCTAGATCTACATAAATTTGACTTGGTCACAGTTCTTCCCTAGGTAGAGTTAGGGGTATGATCTAGTGTCGGGTCAACTCATGATGACTTAGGATAACTAACACACAATCGACTTAGGTCGATTGAGTATGTCTATGTACCCTTAGTCACCATGAGCAGTCCTCCACACTAGACTATGTTGCTAACCTTGGCTAGGGTTAAACCTTGAACAAGTGGACTGACAAGAGTCAGTGAAGACCATTCTAGATAACAGATGAAGTGGGGTGAAGGAAATATTCCATTTGATGAGTATGTCATCTAGGAATATAAACATGAATAGTATGTTTAAAATCTTTGGCCAAAGTATCACAAGTTGTTGGTTGCGTTGTCCTATGTCACCTAGTTTAAGAAGTGGATTTCTAGATGAATATTGGTAACAAATATTTAGATAGGCCTCTTAAACATAACACTTAATACCCTAAAAAGGTAAGGGAACCAAGTATACATAGTATACAAATCATTAAGTTAACAGATTGGCTTAGAATGCCTTTTTCTAAATTATGATTATTTAGAACAATGAAAATTATTTAAAAAATTCCATTGTTTCTAAATTCCAAAAATGGGAATGTTACATTTACAGGAACTTGTTGTAATCGTGGCAAGTCCTATCATTATGACCTCTAACCTTATATAAACCATGGTATATGTTAGGGTCATAATATCTTGGCCTTTGATAAGCATATTTCGTTGTTGATTATAAAAATCAGTTATGATTTTGAAATTGATTGTTATAACTGATTTTTTTCCCTTGGCCGAGTTTTGATACTTGGTTTGGGCCTTGGGTTTGATTTTAATTTTGGGAGGAAAGATTTAAATCAACTATGTTAAATAAGGAGATAATTTTAGGGGCTCTTTGATTTCTTGTGTTTTTTTATTGTTATTTTTATAGTTGTTTGGAAAACCAACATTCTTGGCTTGATCAGTAGCACTAATCATGGTAGCACCATGATTGTGATTCACATCCTTATTTCCTTAGTTTTTGGCACCATTTTTTTGATAATTTGTATTATTTTGATTTGGGGATACCAATTACCCATTGGGACCAAATATCTTACGCCCACTATCTATAGCAGTTTTGTCAATCAAGTGCACCTTCTAATACTTCATCATAACTATGGAAAGGAACATTTTTGACCTCTTCCTTATTCTCTCAATTGAGAGTGAAGGAAAAGATTGAAAAGTTTGATCTAGTCCATGTTGGGCACACTTAAGAGGAATAGAGAACTTGGTGCCTTATTTGGATGAAATGGGTGGCAGATTCATTTTTCTCCTATCTAATATGTAGGAACTCCCTAATCCCCATATGCAAAAGCTTGTTCATGTAAAATTATTTGATGGAATTAGAAACAAGTTGTTGAAAGGAATGCATAAAATCTTCCAGAATACGGTAATACCAATCTAGTGCAATTCCTTCGAGAGTCTTTGAAAATATATTAGAAACTATAAAATCCCAAGGAAGTAATTACCTGATAGCATTAGCATAGGCCTTGATATGAGCATTCGGTATCCTTCTCCCTTAAATTTTGTAAGATCTAGAAATGGGTGTGGAATCATGACACCATGTATGGTGAAGTCAAGAGGATACTTTAAGTACTCAGCATATGTACCCATTGCATAAGATTCCACCATTGAAAATCCTTGATGAGGAGGTGGAGAAGGAGTTGAATAAGATGTATTATAAGTGTTTATGGGAACATGTGGAGTCCCTTGATATGGCATATAGGGAGCAGGAATGGCATATGGGTCCATCTGGGGAGTTTTTGAATACATGTGCATATAAGGTGGGATAGTACTAGGATATGGATTAGTGGGCATAAAACTAGGGAACATCGCATTTCTGTTGTGGTGGCATTCAAGAATGCACTTCTGAAAACCTCATGCGTAGGATAAGATTGAGAAGGATGAGGACCCAACCCTATTTTGTCTAATTCTCGTGAGAAGATCACCTAGATTTGATTGAGCCGATATAACCTTGTTGTACAAGATATAGCATTGTGTGCTAATTGGAAGGGATGTATCCTTTGTTGTCAACTAGATACCTTGTGTTCTACCCTACTATATGTGTTTGTTGTGAAGTCTGGGAACTTTCTAGTTCTCTAATCCTCCCTACTAAAGTAGAAATAAGATCATTGGGAGAGGATTGAGTCCCTTGTTGGGGTGCCTGTGGCGTAGGGTTTGATTGAGTAGGCTCATGATACCTGTCATGAATTGTTCAATGTTATAATTCTTGTCTTCCTCAGAAGTAAGAATATTAGGATAGGAATTCAAATCTTAGAGGTTATAGCCTTCATTCTATCCAAAGAATCATCTATCTAATAAAGAGGATTAGTTATTCATGTAAATATATCATCTTTTGTTGATTACATGGAAATGTGAGGTCTTGAAAAGACTCTATGGTAAGAACCTATTCTGTTTGTGATAACAACATGGTTTTCATTGAGTTCATCATATTGATTTTTTAACGGTTGATCAACCTCCTCCATCCTTACATAGCTAATGGGGTTTGAAGTGTAACTAGGGGAGGTTTAGACGTTGCTTGTGTAATTTTCACCCCACCTCAAAAGAGAAGGGGATTGTTTTGGTTGCATGTTGGTGTAATATCTATCAGAGCCAAATGGCCCACCAAAATATCTTCCAGACATATTTTAGAAAGTATAAAATACCTACCAAAATAGGTGAAGAAAAGGAAAGATTAGGTACTAGCAATGCAATAAAAGGGAACAAGAAGGAATTAATCCTTCATGTCAGGTTCACCAATTTGTACAGATGAAAATTGACATGTAACCTTCAACCGCACTCAATCCCCGAGGTCATCCTAGATTCACCAATGTTGAATGTGTGGATAGCTAACTATAGGAGGATCAATGACTAAGATATGGTAGTGTGATCTCCTGGTAGCTAAATTGGCAAAGGGGAGATTTAGAGGCTATGAATGGGTAGCGTAAATTCCCTATGGTTTGTTTACCTAACTTGATCTAAGTGTTGATCTAGTTTGAAGTGTCCAAATTAACTAAGAACCTATGCTACTACTGAAAGGGAAACTAATCTAAACAAATCACAAAACTAAAATATTACAATCACAAACAACAATTTGCTTCTATTCTAAATAATTAAAATATTTCTACACTAAAACTAAACAAGCGAGATAACCCAATGTGGTTATTCACCTATGTCAAGTGTATTAAAACTAAAATAACTTAAAACAAGAACTTTTCCAAATGATCTATGATATTTAGAAGAAAACATACTACAGATATTCTCCCCTTTAGATCCATAGGGATGAGAAGAATAAGATCCGTCACCAAGGGTTGCTATGAAATATTTAAACCATCTTGAAATTAAATAATTACTTGCAGATGAAGGAAATTAATTTCTACTCTATTTGATATGATGTAACAATGATAAATTGTAGGAATGAAGGAAATCAAACAACAAATCCAACCTGGAATTCACAAAATATAGGTAAATCCAGTTGTGTAGTAATTTTTCCCCTTAGTTTATCCTTTCTTTCTTTACGTGTCCATGTGATTCCAAGGAATTGGCAATGCAAAGGAAGCAACAGGAGAAAACGCTTGAGAAATGGCAGTACAAGGCAGCTGTTATAATGCAGTGGAAGAGAGATAACACAAGTGAACAGAGCTTGGCTATGTAATTTCTAGCAGGATTGTGGTAGAAATACTATGCAAGATACACAAAATTCTCGACCTTTTTCTTGAATATATAGGAATTGGTTGGGATGTGCCTTCATGCACAAGGCAGCCTTGGAGTGCCAAATCATTGGGTGAAGAGGCATTTCAAACTAATTAAATCTATTTAAAAATAGAAGAGGGAAGGAATACCATGCAATCAAGACTATTTTTAGGTAATTTGGTTCACAAACACGCCCTAGAAGTCAAGTTAAGTGAAATCATGTGTGTTAAAATCATGCATGAAGAGTTCGAAAAAGTACGTAGGACTAGTGCCCTACCCGGTTGGCGCTTTAGAACCACCGCTCAGAAGTGTTATCACCGAATCACAACACCCTAATGTTTACACAAGTGCATATACTTGAATTCATGGTGTGATTGGACAACATGGGTATCGTCTCTAATTTGTGGGACTTGTTACTTGATATAGACCTCCAGAGAAAGCTGGTTCTTACTCTTAAACTACCTGCCACAATCTAATCTAATGCAGGAAAAACTATCTTTCCTAATCTAACTTTCTAAGGGACCAAGGAGAGAGAATGCATAAAAATGAAAGCCTACACTAAAGCGGTGATACACCAGAAAAGGAGGGGTGTGAGAGTAGTCTTCTAATGTGTGAAAAATAGAAGTAAAATGCATACTAGAAGGGGTGATAACAATTCTCCACAATCTGGAAAATGCATTCACAACAATATTTCATACATGCACAATAATAATGAGTCCTTGCAAGATCATAAAAATAGACACAATATTCTTGTAATGAAGGTTGAAAGGGCAAGAAGAGTGCAAAAAACACAACAGGGGAAGATGCATCCACAAACTTGTATTTTATTGCTTCATGATAGACACAGCTTTAATTTATTACAAGATAAGGGCCTATATCACCATGCAAGGAGTCCACTATAAGGGCCTAAAACACATTGGTTTCACAAAGAAATTACAAAAAGCTTTGCTATAATAAAACTACCTCCTTTTACAATGAGCCCAACACTCCAATTTATAGAAAAATAAGAAGAGAGAGAGAAAGGGAAAATGGAAATCCCAAAATCTCTCCTTCAACCACTTATAAGAGGTATTAAATGGAGTGAAATGATATTCTGTTTCTTGTAAAAAGGATCCCCATACTGTTCCATGACTTGTAGTAGTGAAATATGTCAGCCCATGCTTCATTGAATGCATCCAACTACCAAATAAAACACTATTTTGGACTTGGCCACATTTTTAGGAAACTATTCATCAATCTCTCATAAAATCTAAAATGTCTTGATTTCTATGCATTAGGCTTAGAAACATGATTCCAACGGTACCAATTTCATGTGATTTCATTGAGAAATGTAAAAGTTATGGCCTTCTGAGTGCAAGTAGCTATTTTGGGTCTGCTAGGCATTTTCTGTCATTTGACGGAATGAGCATTAATTGACTAGAGATGAATATGTTTCTTTTATTTTAATATATCTACCCTCATCAAAATTAATAAATCTAGAAATTATTTCTCATTCCAAAAAGTATTAATTGAATTTTGATGCAAAGGATGTTGTGCTCATTCCAGAAAGTCCAATTTTATGAAAATCAGAGCTCGGAGTCAAAATTTATGGCCGTTTGAAGTTTGGGAGGTCAAACATTGACTTTTTCTCTTCACTGTGGCTATTTTAGAAAAATTGGGTGCACATTTCCCATCTATCCTGGACACATTATTCTCGCATCACCCGATTCGGCTTTCTTGTCCTTGTGCGTCGCATTGACTAGGCCACAAGGGGCCGTTGACCTCCGCATTCTCCACAATGTATGGTTACTTTTGTGGCTTTTTCACATTTGCGCGTCCCACACGTAATTTTGTCCTAACTATCCTATGGACCGTGTGGTCCAAAAAGTTCTTACTTCGCCAATTTCCCTTTGACTTTGACATTTTCGCAATGCATGTCCCACGCATCCATGTTGAACTTGTGTGGTCTAGGACACAGAAATATCATTTAGCTAATTCCTTTGAATTTCAGCTCCAAACCTAGTTCAATGAACCTTGGTATGATCCACACTAGTACAAATCACAACCTCCAGACCTGTAATGCATTAAAACAAGCCCGTGACTTCATTTTTTGGATTTTTTCAATTTTTTCTAACTTGTTGGATTTTTTCCTTGGATGGGGAAGTTAGAGAGAAACCAAAGGGACCCCCAAAACATTATTTTGGGCCTTGAATCAATTATACTTTCTCGATACTAAATAATCTGATGCATGTTATCAAAATTACCTAGAGGGGTGAATTTTGGATAACAGAAAGGTGGCGGTCCTAACACTAAAGGCCAAAACATGCACAGAATGAAGTGAGAAGCTGGAAGAAAGCTTGGAAAAGATAAGTAAGGATGTCTAGGCTACAAATATATACTGCAAATGAGCTTATTAACTCAAACACCTTCTGAAAGGACATAAATCATCATTGGGGACTTTTATAACTATTTTCCGACAATGTAGCATATGAAATTTTGGGTACGTACAATATCCTACCCATACCATTTTAAAATGGCTACAGGAAGGTTAGAGAGGGCGTAATGACGAAATTCATTATATGGTCACTATCTTTCCCATAGGGATCCTAAGATGGAATTGATAGGATTATTTCATTACAAGGATGAATCATGGTTCATACTTCTTCAAAATAGAAACTTGATTTATTAAACATTGAAATGAGATCCAAATAATTATCTAGAGATGGTCACAAAGATGATAGAAACAAGTTTTGATGACTTGTGTGTAGTCAAGAAACTAAGCTTGCAAAACAATTCTTGAAATCTTGGAGAAGTATTGTAACTAGCTAAATACATTGTTTGTTCACCATAACCCTAACTTGTTGTGTTAAATACTAGATGGATTTCATCTTGAATTATTTCGAGGCTAACACTTAGGAATTTCACATAGTTCTCAAGATCTGTTCAAAAGGTGTAGCCAAAAGTATACAAGTTATACAAACTCGGTTAAAGTGAAGTTAAGGGAGACTGTAGATCTAGTTGACCCTTATAATTGCATATAGTTATCATTTGTTATCATTGTAGACACCAAAATTGGGTCACACTCCCTTGGTCCCTCAAAAATAACCAACTCGAACACACTCACCTAATCATGGACTTTTTCACCCCACTCTAATATTAATTTAATTAAATTAATTCGTGATCTCATAATATCTATTATTTAAATATCCTAATTAAGATAATGCCAACACACCCACCTCACCTATACACCTCATCTAGCCACCTCACCCTAAGACCTATTATTAGTATGTTGCAATAACTAACTAAGACCTACCTAAACCCTAAAAATCAAAGCCTACATTCCTCTAACCACATTCTCACCCATTAGAAAGGAAGTTTCCATTTTAATCCACGTAAGAAAATGAACGAGATCCAAGAAATCAAGTGGATCTATCTATTTTTAGCAAACCTAGGAAATCCCGCCTAATCGACGCCGCTACCCTAAACCACCACCGATCAACCTAGAACCATCGTCGGTTACCATTTATTCCCCAAAACAACCTTATTTCGAGGTTGGCACATTTTCTGAGAGTAAGAGACGAAACTAGAGCTACATGCAAGCAAAACCAACATTCATGCACACATTAGATAATCCACACCAACATTAGAAGCAATCAAAGAGCCATTTACATTTAGGAATGCACCTGTGGAAGTGCCATCACCACATCAAACTCCATCCATATGATCAACTGCCATTTCCATCCAGCCATCAAGCTCATATAACAATAAGTATTTTATTAACCAACATTCATCCATTTTCATTTTAGTAGGTTTTGTTATATCTATTATCAGTTTCTACTCCCACTCCCATTCTCCCATCATTTACCTTCATGCAAACTTGATCATTCCTTCACCCACACCATTAAATTTCCCATACCCAAATTTTAAATATCTCTGAGTATATCTAAGATCTCCATAGACCTTGCCATTTCCCTCTCCATTTCCATTTAGCCTCAAATCTGCCCTCACACCGATATTTTAATAAGTTTCCTCTACCCCAACCATACCGACGCCGGTTACCCACAACCATTTCTGATTAACTTAAACCGACATTGGTCATACCAGACTGACATTGGTCTCTATGTTTTTACCCTCAGACCAAGAACAAAGCCTAAAATCCCCACCAAATACCCAAAATAGCCCAGAACCAGACCTTGACCAATACCAGTACTCTGACAGAGACCTTGACCTTTAGATTCAATCATAGCTTAGCCTGATTATGAACGAATTTGCTTATTGTAGTCGAATGAGATACCTAAATCATTTTAACTACAGTAGGATTTCATTTATTATTAACATTGAATTATTTTAAACAATGGATTGAAACCGTCTAGGGAGTATCACACTTCCTGGATCTAGCATATGCTAGGCAATCCACTACATATACTTGTTTAACTTCTATTTGGTGGTCTTGTTTTCTATTTTAGGTAGTTCCTCCTAGCCAAAAGGAAGCTCTCACGATCAGTTGTGGATCAAGAAGTCATACGCGTGCAACAACCTTCAACTAGCTTTAATAGGTATTCCTCCTAGCCCATTTACCCTTATCTATTTCATCAATATTCAAAGAAATGCTCTAAGAATTAGGTGAAACATTTTGGAACGCCCAATGGGAGCCACTCAGGTTTCTTTGCATTTCTTCATTTCTTGGTGAAAATTTGCATGTTTTTCCTTTCTAAAAGGTTCTCACATTAAAATTTCTCCCTTGGAATCTTCTCTTCTTTCTATTGTCTAAAAGCAATCATGTTTTGGTGCTTTAAAAAGAACATTTATTTCCTTTCATTAGTATCATATTAGTGAAAGAGAATCCCTTCTTCTGTTCATTTATTTGTGTTATTAAATTCAATATTTTGATTTGGGCTTAAAATCAACTTCATTTCATTCTACTTTTCTGCATTAGCTCACATTAAATGAGGGAAACCTATACGTTGGAAGTCATTCCTAGTTGATGGTTGACAAACGAATCATAGAAAGCACTTTCTTTCTCTTTCTCTCTCTCTGAGTCTTACCAAACAACAAAAATTCAAAAATATACACATTCTTAAATGACATCTTACTCGTGAACATTTGTCGCTGATCACACACCGATTGATTGTACTCCCTAGCTCACTTACTTCTATCGAGTCATTATCTAAGAGGACAGCCCACCCCCATATTAACATACCTGAAACCTCTCCCTTTAGATATATTTCTTCGTAGGAAGCCTTCCTCACCAAAAAATCTATTATGAACTTTATGAGTTAGTCCTTAATAGCATAAGTTGAACAAACATAATAGAAAAAACACTCTTAGGATCATATTTTTCTTAGTGTTTCTACTTGGCTTACATTTTGAGGTGAGAGGACACGTTCTTCATATTTTTATTTTTCCTTGCACACTCATCATCATAGTTGGTGTATTCCATCTTTGTTTGTGTGTTCTTGGACCATATTTTCATCATTCTCAGAATTCTAGGTTTGATTCCACATTTGATTTTAAATCACAACCACCTTTTCTTCATCTCTGTTTCAATTTCATAGTAACTAGTGTCGTTTCAACAACTGTCGTTGGTTACCCTCTGACCATCATCGGTTTTACCCAACCAGCATTAGTTTACTGTTCTTTTGGTTAACCTACCTAAAAGGACACGTATTCCATATTATTTATCATTTAGAGTCTCTATAACTCTCATCATCTTCTCTGTCCTAACAAAATCCATTTCAGTAGCTTATCTACCTAGCAGATTATTAGCCTTTTTCCTTGTTTTGGAAAACTATTATTTTTCCATAGTGACCGACCGTGGTTAGCTTTGACTTACCATGGTTACTCCCCGACTAACATCGGTTAGCTTTGTGTAATTTTCTAGCTAACATTTTAACCCCAACTCACCTACCACTACCTATTTTTCCCTATTTCTACTTTATTTCGTGTCATTTACGTAAAATAGTCCTACCAGATCAAGATTGTTCGGATGGTGTTGACTCATCGCCAATCAAACACTCTCATATTTCATGCTAGTCATCAACCAATCCCACCTAGTCCTTCACCACCTTCCATTCTATCACCCATTAAGCCTATCTAACCTATCTCTATCACCATAGGTGATGAGGAGTTCACATGACTCCTTGATCGTAACCCCGCCTTTGCAATTTTATCTTTCCCACTCGTCCACTCAATATGATTCAAGTTAGTTGATATACAACATGCCCATATCTATCCCCCCGACACTCATTCCTACTTCTACGTCAACCCCTTCTAGCTCTGCACTACCCTCACCTACCTTGCCCCCTATCATTTCACAGCTAGGCCCTATACCTTCTATGACCACCACATCTGCCACATCTATTGCACCCGCAACATCCACTATACCTATGTCCACCACCCAAAACATAACCTCATCCACGCCTATTGTCTCACATATACCCATAGAAACAAAACCACCCCTGTCGATGACCCCTACCCCTTTTCAAAACATTGTCCTTTCTATTCCACAGTCCTTAGCCCCCATCGCTATTAGAGTCACCTTGTCCCTTCCACTTCCATATACGTACTATCAATAGCCTACCATTTTATCTATAATTCATTCTAGGTATGTACCCCATATCTGACTCCCTCATTCTCAACCTACCTATGCAGCATCGCCATATACTAGAATGCCACCTCTATCATATGCCTAACACTAACCCTCTTACACTACAGGAGGTACCCATTCATCACCACCTACCAATGACCTAATCAAGTTAATGATGGATAAGATGCAGAAATTGGAGGCATTGGTTTCTAGCTCTCGCAACACTCTCACCTACGATGAGATTTTTAATGAGCCCATACACCCATCCATTCCTATCTATCCATATCCCGTACATTGGGAAATGCCTAAATTTAACCGTTTCAACAACAAAGAGGACCCGTAATTCAGGCACTTGTGGTCTTTCAAACATGGGTGTTATCTCGATTGCCCATGATGACGCTTTGCTCCTGAGGACATTTCCCATGTCTCTAACCAGGTCCACATTGATGGTATAGTGGTTTACCTAGACATTCTATCTTCTCATTTAATCAGGTAGCCCAAGCCTTATTGGATCACTTCTCCATCAATGTTGTTAAGAAGGTTACCATGATGACCTCTACTCTACGCGTCAATACGACGATTTACGAGTCTATCATAAATTTTCTTTCTCGTTGGCATAGCCTGATCAATCAACTTACGCTCTAATTACCACAAACCAAGCTCATAGAGCTCTTCACTCGGGCTTATACCAAACATATCTCACCAACCCTACAGGCCCAAACTTTTTGAACCTTCATGAGGCATTCACCATAGCGCAAAAGCTAGAGATCCGGGCCATCGAAGAAAAGAAAATTCAACTATGCAATAAGAACATGGCATTCAATTCAAATGATACCTCTTCTTCTTTAAAACCACAGAATAATTATTCAAAATCCAAGGGAACCGCTAACGTAGTGGTACTCAAGGCTGACCCATCTCATCCATCAAATCAAGCTAAGCCCTCATCTAATCTTTCTCCTGTCCATACTTTTCAATTCAAACGAGAACAACAGAAATACACCCCAATTGGGGAGCCTTATTCTTTTGTTTTAGAAAATCTCATTAAAGTTGGGGCCATCACCCTTCCTCCCATAAAACCACACACTGGTTTTGATCCTACTCGCCCCACACCCACGTGGTACAAAGAACATGACTTCTATAACTATCATTAGGTAAAAGGTCATAGTGATGGAAATTGCATCACTTTCAAGAACATTTTCCAAGAAATGCTTGAGAATGGTGAGTTAGTCTTGGATAACCCTAATGCACCTGCCAACCAAAACCTACACATCTTCAAGAAACTATTTCCTAATCACGCTCCTTCCGATAAAAATGGAGAGACCTCAAATAATGATAGCCATACCCGCAAGGTCCATGCTATTTTCAGTGACGCACCAATTTCTTCCCAATTACCCCACATTCCTTCCATAGAGGAAATCCTAGCCCAAAGTTTGCCACCTACACTTCAACCCACTTCACCTATTCCTTCACCCATAGAGGAACACCCTTCGTCTCCTCCCCTCACCTATGAAGGAGCCTTCTATTAACATTGAGACCACTTCACCTTTGGATTCTCCACCTAGAGAACCATCACTAGTAGTACCTCTCCAACCACGAAGATGCTTGTTCATCTCCTCCACCCATAGAGGAGCACCCATCATCTCCTCCACCTATCAAAGATCTAGCAGAAATTATATTACCTCTAGGTGACCATTATATGTTAACCACTCAAAATCCTGTCGACTTACTTTTGGATCTCTTACCCACAAAGGATGAAGCTAGCGAATTCCCCATTTCTAAGACACATTTTATGAGAATCACCATTGGATCCACATCGACCTCACCTACAGCAGTGTCATTCTCACACTTAGCTGATTGCCTAGATTATGTGGATAGAGCCTTACTTTGGGGGCGTCTTCTACTTTTGGTCTCAATGTAAATGCATATGTCACTCGCTGACACTTCCACTATCTATCCAAAAATATTTTAGTTGATCGAACCAAACAAAACCACAACTATCACAAATTCTCCCACAATACCACTCATGGCTCAACTCACACCTCTACCCATAACCCAACATGCATCTACATCCAAACCCACACCTACATCATCTTCCTTGCCTAAACCTATTACTACTTTAGGGGTCATCCCAACTGCTAGTATCACTCATCCACCCATAAAATTAGACTTAGCTACATCCTTTAAAGCCAACACCAAACTTAATGCAAAGCACCCAAATAGAAGAGCCAATCCCCTAGATCTTGTACCCCAACCTTGCCAATCACACCCTCATCACCTTCACCCCTTCCATTCATCTTAAAACCTCTCCCTTCTATCCTAGTTAAGAAACCTTCACCCACCGGTAAACTAAAAATGTAGCATCTCATTCCTCCTCGCGAACTCTAACATACCCAAGCGCCCGACATAATTTCCTCCCACACCTGCAACATTTTTACCTCCAATACCATCGATAACTTCTTCACTACCCATGACACTTCAGTCTCTTTCCCTCACACCTCCTACATGATCCATGCCATCTACCTTCACATCACCTCAGTTATCCCCATGGATATCTCTCCCTCTTCCACCATTTGCTTTTCCCTCTAGATCTTGTGTGCCCATATCACCTTTACCCAAGAAGGTGTAACCTAAAGGAAAAAATCTGCTACCCTCCAATAAGGTAGTCAAACCAACTACACACTCTATTGCCAATTCATCTACCATGCCCCTACCCAAGTAAACACAACCAACACCTAAGACCACACCAACACCTAAAACCATAGCTCAACCCACTCCCCCTCTTGCAAAGACCCTTCCTATACAATCAGCCACACCTACACCCAAACCCACATTCACTTCCCATTGTGATCCACTAGCGGGATCCTATGCCAAAATCTTAACCAACCTCCTTGAAACTTTTGTCATCACATTACCACCTCTTAGACCTTATGACCCACTCAAACCCAAACCAAAAGGGTTTGATGAAACCAAAATTTACGCCTACCATCATGTGCTAGGACACGATGTAGAGAACTATAAGGATTTGAAAACTGTTCTTATCCAGTTGTGTCCTCCTGAAGAAAAATTTGATGATGATGACCTTCTTGATGAGGACCCCATTTTGCCAGCACTAGTTTCCATAGTTCTTCCCTCATTGCCTACTCAGCAACCAAGACCTCCACCCCCAAAACTCTTAGAGCCACCTCCAAGATTTGAAATTGACATGGTTTGCATCAGAGATGTTACCAAACCTCTGCCCAAACGTCAGTGTGCCCAACTCATCTCAAAAGGTTCCGTCCCACCACTTGGATTTTTCCCTTCCTATCACTACACCTTTCATGGCTCACCTACTCCACCTACCTCCCCACCTCAAATCAACATGATCCACATGGATACCTATGCATAGAAGGATAAAGGGAAGGAAAAGGCACCCGATCCACCAACCAACCCTATACCCAACATACCATCTCGCACCCACACCTAAAGTCACTATCTCATGGCCCCACATATCTTATTTCTTATGGGGTTACACATTGCGCGATGCTCAAATAATTACATCAATCCTCCCTCAAAATGTCCCTATATGACCTCATCCAAACCTCTAAATCCCATCGTCAAGCTCCCATGGAGGTCCTTCAATCTATTGAGGTTTTACCCAATGATCATACACCCGTAGCCTCCATCACCACACCTCATCATGTAGCCTCTCTTACCAAATTACCATCTTCTCCTACACCTCCACCTACTCACCAAGTAGTAGCCCTCAACTTCTCATACAAATAGATCACACCGCACCAAACTGATGACCTAGATCCAGCTCTCTTCATCTCCGTCCACATCAATGATATATGTGTACAATGTGTTATGATCGATGGGGGTGCTAGCATTAATATCATCTCCTCCCATGCGTTTGACCAAATGTGCATACTTGACAATTACATGCATAAACATCCCGTCATGTTACGTTCATTTAATGATGCTATCACCTCTACACTTGGCACCATCATCCTCCATGTTCACGTGGGCCCCCATACTATTCCAGAGTTATTTTACATCTTGGAGGGGGAATTTCAATACAACCTATTGCTTGGTAGACCCTGGATTCATGTTATGGGTTGCGTTCCTTCCACTTTGCATCATTGTGTAAAGTTTGAGCATGAAGGACACACCTATACCATTCTGGCTGACCCATCACCCTTCAAAACTTGTAACATGCTTTACCAACCCAATGACGTGCTTATACCCATTAAAGCGTCTACCTCCATGACCACTTCCTCTTCACCTACACCTCCACTCACCAATGCCTGGCTACCTCAACCGCACCTACATCCTCCATTCCTACCACTGCCACAACCTCCACAGCCGAACCGTCAGCCTCCCAATCAGTTGGCTCCACCTCCGATTCAACCTCTACATCATCTATCCTAGCTACCCACATATCAACCACCGATCCCTTGGAAGACATTTTTCAACACCTCACTTTGGGGGAGTATCGCCTATATAGTCTCAACACATTCCTTAGTCCACAAGAGTATGGAAGTCTTCACCAAAACCCTAGCTATGATCACTACATAGGAGAGCACCTCCTTTATAGTCCTCCCCACCTTTGTACAAATCTTACCTATGGGGGACTTGATACTACCACTTATACACTTGGACCACCATCACAAACCCCCTTTTCTGTTGACCTCTAGTCACTCACCAATCATCGTTATGCTCACACCTTCCTACACCGATGTGCGTGGAAGGATTTTGGTTTTGGATTTTACAAGCAAGGCCATCGTACTATTATTCAATGTACTACCTACAAACATAATAACCATAGCACTATCAGCTTTGTTGAACCACCTACCAAGAAGCCCCACATTGAACTCATCGAGGACATCAGCCCTTCTCCACCTTCTTCACCTGCTCCACCTTCTTCACCACCTTCAGACAGAGTCGATGGATCCATAATCCATTCCTCCTAAAAAAATCATAAACACCATTTCCTTAGGGCCTCTGACTTATCAATGCGAGCATGAGGATCCCTCTTCTCTTACCTTCCTACATCCTGAAATGATTTATGATGATACACCTTTGATTAACATCGTTCAATGTTAGGATGATGAATCTATTCTCACCTACCTTCGTGCGGAAGACTCATATATGCATTGGTCATTACCATCTAAGACACAAACCATATTGAATGAATTGACTATCGAGATCAACATTCATACTCAGGATGACCCACACATTCTAAAGATTGGTCAATCTTTAGATACTGCTGAACATGAAGCCATCACTTATTTTCTCAAAAACCATAACCATACTTTCACTTGGTCTTATGTTGACATGCCTAGTATTGACCCCACCATAGTGGTCCACAATATCGTAACCATTCCCGATGCCAAACTCGTAAAACAAAAGCTGAGGAAAATTTACCCTCGCATTGCTCTTTTGGTCAAAGAATAACTTCAATGCCTTCTTTATGTTTCCTTCATCTTACCCATAAATTATCCTCACTGGATTTATAACATTTTCCCTATCACTAAGATGACAGGGGGACTCCGCATTTGTACATATTTTCATGACCTCAACCTAGCTTGCCCGAAAGATGACTTTCCTTCACCCAGGTATTGACCAATTGGTTGACCTTACCGTTGGTCACTAGATGCTATCAGTCATGGATGGTTTCTCGGTTATAACCAAATCTTTCTTTCCCTATAGGATTAAAAAAACCACATTCATCACCCCTTGGGGACCTTACGCTATTGAGTCATGCCTTTTGACCTTAAAAATGCTTTGGTGCCACATATCAAGAGGCTATGAATAACATCTTCCATGACATCATGCATCGTATATTGGAAGATTATGTGGAAAATCTCCTTGCCAAATCCAAATGCCACTCGAGCACCTCACCTGTCCTAAAAACCATCTTTGACTACCTCATTAAGTATTGCGTTCACCTTCACCCAAAGAAGTGTGTCTTCGTGGTTCTCTCGGAAAACTCCTAGAATGTATTGTCTCCTTACGTGGTATAGAGGTTGACCTGCTAAAGTCAAGTCCATTCTTGAAATTCCTCTTACTACTAATATGTGGCAGCTCCATAGCCTACAAGGTAAGTTGCATTCTAATTGTTGTTTCATCTTGCAATTGTCTGATTGGTGTCAACCATTTCATCACCTTCTCAAAAAGGATGTTTCCTTTAAATGGGATGAGGATGTCATAAAGCTTTTAAATATTTAAAACAATACCTTCTCCAACCACCTATGCTCATTCCACCTAAATACGATCAACCCTTCTACATATACATCTTAGCTATAGACCACTCCTTAGGGGCCATGCTCCTTAGGCGGTTTATTACATAATCCATACTCTTCTAGACTACGAAACCTGATACACCCATGCTGAAATTTTTTTCTTAGCCTTAGTTTTTGTTACCACCAAACTCCTCCATTACCTACTCAACCACAAAACCTATGTCATGACCAACACCGACCCCTTACACTTCATGTATGCCAAACCTTACCAAAATAAACGTGCATGCATTATGGCTTATGCTTTTGGCTGACCTTGACCTCAAATTCATCCATCAAAAGTCCATCAAGGGCCAAGCTATTTCTAACTAATTGGCCGACACACCTATTTCTCGAGGATTAACACTTTGACTTTGAATTTCCGGATGAGTCAATTCTACCATTTCCTGGACAAACTCGCTTACTAAATGAAAATCTTCTTTGACTTTTCCAAGTGTCGGCATGGGGGTGGGGCTAGTGTTATCCTCATTCCACTTGATGGTGAACCCATGCCTTTGTCTTTCAAACTTGATTTTTATTGTAAAATATATTTCTAAGTATGAAGCACTCGTATTGGGTCTCCAGGATTCCTATGCCTTAGATGTTAAGTCAATCAACATATTTGGTGATTCTTAATTGGTCGTAAACCAAGTCAATGGTATATACCAATGTCGTAATGAGATACTTAAAAAGTATAAGCATCATGTGGACATACTTTTGACCACCTTCAACCGTTACGCCCTTCAAACCATCCCACGTTCTACCAACAAATTTGTAGATACCATGGCCTACTTGGCTTCTCAAATACCCGCTTCACCCACCGACTCTAAAATATTTGTCATCGTATAAAGACTCCAATCACCCTCTTATTTACCTCACAAATTTTACTCTATCGAAACCGCTGCTCCTAACTCCGAGTGACATTTGGTATAAACAATACTTAGAATATCTTTCCCTCTCCATCTTACCTCCCGACCTCACTTGTAATGGAAAACGTGCCTTTCTTAAAAGGTATCTCATTACATCATCATGGGTGGCCTCATCTATAAGAGCAGCTTTGATGGTATTCCCTTACGGTGCCTTACGAGTTCTAAAATTCCTTATACCATTAAGGAAGTTCATGATGGTATATGTGGAGGTCACTTCAGTGGCCTTGTGGTTGTTAAATGTATTCTTCGCCTAGGCTATTACTGGCCAACCCTCAACCATGATTATTGTGATTACATCAAGCATTGTGTAAAATGCCAACATTCATCATACACCTAATCATGCCTTATAGGTCACCTGTGACCTTTGGCCCTTCTCTTAATGGGGTTTGGATCTTGTCGGAGAGATCAATCCCCATTCTTCCCATGAAATCAATGGATAATCACCAGATCAATACTACACCAAATGGGTTGAACTCATACCTCTCATCTCCACAAAAGTCAAGAAAATATGTGATTTCATTAATCATCACATCATCTATCGCTTTGGTGTCCAACATCACCTCATCACCGATAACAAAAACAATTCAAAAATAAAACCTTGCATAAACTTTGTGATACCTTTGGTATTCAACTAAGTTTCTCATCATCTTATTACCCAAAACCAATGGCAAAGCTGAGTCCACTAATAAAATCCTGAACAAAATTCTCATGAAAGTGTTTAACAGTACTGGGAAGGACTAGAATACGCACATTCCTTTCACCCTATGGGCGTACTGTACTAGTATTCACACTTCCAATACTGCCATACCTTTTTCTCTCGGTCTACGGTACAAAGGCTATTCTCGCCTCCCGAAGTCCATATTTCCTCACCCATATCATCATTAATTACATAAATTAATGAGTTACAAAATCAACCCATTTCAACTCACCAGGCCTAAAACCAACCTAAAATTCATCATGCCTAAATGACAACCTGAATCCATTCACGCCTAAACCAAAACTCCGACTCCATCTATGCCTAAACCACAACTGACTCAACCATGCCTATGACCTGATTCCACCATGCCTATGACTTGACTCAATCCATGCCTAAACCACAACCTGACTCCATCCATGCTTAAACCACAACCTGACTCAATCCATGCCTAACACACCTATTATCCATCCATCTATGCATAACAATAAAATTCTATCAACATAGATACATCATCACCAAATCATCCATCTCATCATATAAATCTGTGTATCCATACAATATACACTGATACCAAATAATATGCATCTCTCAAAAACTCTCATATACAGACCTCACCATCTTCGGCATGTAGGCCGGTATATGATAAAAATACACAAAACTCTCATATACAGCCTCACCATCTTGGCACGTAGGCCAATATATGATCAAAAATAAACAAAACTCTCATATACATCCTCACTCTCTTTGGCACACAGGCCGGTATATATCAAAAATAAATAACTACATAAAAATGGAGGGACATACATCACGCATCATCCTACCGGATATCCTCCATATCGGTCTCTCCCATCTCCTCCTCCTCCTCGGCTCCTGTATGGTGGCTTGCTAACATCTCACCACCTCTCATGGGTCATGGCTGGGTCCCCGTGGTACATCAACTGGGGCTGGCCTCTGTGAACTGGTGGCCTCACCGATCTGTCTCGAGCTTGATGCTCCCCTGTGCTCTCCACTCTATGAGTGCAGGATTTGGTCCTCTCACTCGAGGCCTGGTTTGCCTTATACTCTCCGTAGGATAGAAAATATATCCCTACCACCATCAAATGATCCTGATAATACCTGGCCTCACCTAGGGCATCCCATAATCTAGATATGGGTACCGTCTGTGGTGGCCCTATTGGCCTCTAACCCTATACCTATCCTGTGGGACCTATCACATACTTTCCTGTAAATTGGTACCTAGTCTCGGTGCACTGTGGTGGTGCCATCATCCTTGCACCCTATACATGTATCTAGGCTTGTAATTCCTCAATATGTGCCTGTGTAGTGGCCAAATGGCCTTGTAAATGTGTAACATGCGCCTGTAGGGCAGCCACGTGAACATCATCACCATCTCCACCCTGGGCCATCTAGGCCTGTAAAATGGCCACCTATGCATGAAAAGTGGCCACCTCCACCTCTAAACCTACCAACTACCCTTGTACCATCCCCAATTGTGTAATCAAGGTCGCCACCTACCCTTGTAGGGTGTCTCTTTCTGCAAAGTGATGGTGGCTAAATCTAAGGCTGCCTCGGCCTAGGTGGTACTACTCGTAAATGAGTAGCCCACCATTGTTTATATCTCTCCATCACACCATCATCATCAATTCACTAGTCTCTCACCTGCTCCTCCTATATTGTAGGTACTATCAGGCTATGGTAGTGGCAGTGGTCTCTCCACATCATCTCTTTGGTACTATGGGAAGGGTGGGGGTATGTCCTATGGCAGCCCAAACTACCATCTAACCCTATCTATAGGAATCATCTCGTGCTCTCCAAAGATGGTTCCCCTCTATCAATCTAAGTAGCTGCAAGCCATCTAACTCATCAACCATCTATATTTATAAGGGATAACCCACATATGGTCTCTAAATAATGTCCACATCTGACAACCCTCAAATAACGCCTACAATATACTACATCATGCATATCCCTACTTGGTTAACACTCTTACATCATTGGATCCCATCGCTTATAGCCCTCTTGAACAAAACTAGGCTCAAATGCATCCACCGGGCATACCAATCGGACAAACACACATAATGTGCTCATAGTCCCAACAATGAAGAACAAATTTGCAACATAAGCTAAACCTGCAGAGTCACCCATACGCCCATAGCTCTCTATATAACTACACCAAGAATGCTGGCGCCCATGCAAAATAGGTCCTATCCATCACCATATCATGCAACACCCCATCAGTGATCATGGGAATCTCCCACCCTCTGCATCTGGCAGTGTAAAACAACAAACTACCTCTATCAATAACACTACTAGCCTTGTCTCCTCTAGACGGGCCAGGTACATCTCTTCATAGCTCATGCTAGCACTATGGAATGTCATCTTCACTAGTCCCTCACCAAATACTATCAGCATCAACTCCTCATATGCCTCCAAGGATATTGCGTATACCTATGTCCCCAATATCGCAACCTTTGGATCTCAGTAAACATCCTCCAGGGTGATTGTCATCTCCCCGTCGGTAGGTGGAATGTGTTGGTCACCGAATCCCATCTATCAATGAGGGAGACCATCAAACTCACTTTTGGACTACATTCCAGTAGTGTCGACCCCAATTAGGCCCATATCTATGACATGCCTCCACTCCTCAACCGTCGTAGCCCCCCGCAAACTATCAAGAGCAGGGGCAGCACTGTCTCGGATCCATAACCGATCTCTTTCCTACATCCAGCAAAACATCACATTAATATACCTTAATCATAACCACCATCCCACTCAACACCTCACATATACCTACCACCCTACCCCTTTTTTTCCCTCCTAACCTACCTGTATCACATATTCTATCTACCCACCTCAACCCTAACCCACTATCACTCACCCATACCTCTTTTAACCCCTTTACCCACGCAATGTATTTCACCACAACATCTTCTCTTACCCCTACCTACCTCACTCACCCAACCTAGGGCACTTTTGGCCCCCTTTTCCCTAAATCATGATTAGTCTTGGTTATCTCTAAACAACCTTGGTCTCCCTAAACTGGCATCGGTCATCTATTTCATGACTAATACTAGTTCTATGCCACCGACATCGATTGAACCTCGACTAACATCGATTCATCATCACGCTGAAAAATGCAACACACAAAACCCCCTCTTCCTAAAAACCCCCTTTCTCTCCCTTCTTCCCACCCATTCAGACCTAATATATAACTCCACCCCTCCCCACCCCTCATTCACCCAACCACCTCCCTCCCCATTCCTATTTTACCCAATTTACTTGCCCAAAATTCAAATTCATTTCCCCCCAAAACCTATTTTCTCAAACCTCGACCTCTAAACTAATCTAACTCAAAAAAAAAAAGGGATTAACTCTTACCTCATCATGCTGTCATCGCCATGGTGGCACATTAGGCCACTACATTGGTGGTCCACCCGATCCCTCTCCTACCTCTTCCATCACCCAATTAACCTACTCACCTCCAACAACCGGAATCGATAAATCCAATCTCATGGACATGTCTATCAATTGCCAATCACCCATTACACCGCTCACCAACTCGGTTCCATTCCACATGGATGCTTTCAACCTTTCTCTCTCTCACCTGTCATTTTCTCCTATTTGGCAAGTGATAAATGATTCCATAAAAGTGGAATTTTCCTTTTTGTAAACCTACCCGACTTGACCGGTGATGGTTTTGACCTCGACCAACATTGGTCCTATGCCCTAGATTACCATGGTTGGTCCATAACGACTGGCATTGGTTCCTTTTAACCATCATCGGTTATCCTACTTATTCTTTTTCCTACCCCTACCCCTAATTTTCCACTGAATCCTTTTTACCTAACCCACACCCGACTTGGACACTTCACTTTATCCTCCTGACCTCATCATTTACTACCTCACCTCGTCCTCATTTGGGACTCATTATTTTACCCATACCTTGGCCTTACCCATGTTGTGACCTAGTTACTTGGACCTGGAACATTGCTAGTGACCTGTGACCTCATGTGCTCGTTATACCTTGCGGCACTATTACCCGTGTTGATTGACATACTAACCTTACCTTGCCTCTTTCCATGACCATTTATCCTGACCCAACCTTTGGTGTACGGAACATACCTAAACGTTCCTGCACCTGACCTGCATCATGTTTCCTGACCATATCCTATACCTTGGATACCGGAATCACCTCAACCTTGTTTAGATAAACCTATCGACCTTAGACAATGTAGAGTTTGTATGCTCTTCAACTTGGTACCGTGCTGAAGTTATACGTGTGTGTGCATTGAATATTACTACCTTTGACCCTGACCCATTACCTAGATTACCTGATTTGACATTTACCCCTCTTTACCCCCGTTTCCCACCTTCCTCTTCATCACATTCACCTTTTATCAAACCACTCACTGATTTTTCCTTCGCCTCTAGTTCCTAGTTTGAGGGTGATCACCTTCACCCACACATGGGGCAACCACATCGTATTTTTGTTAGCGTTGCTTACCAATACAAGATATGCAAAAAAAAGGGGAAAAATTTAGACACCAAAATTGGGTCACACTCCCCTTGGTCCCTCGACAAATAACCAACTCAAACACACTCACCTAACCATGGCCCCTTTCACCCCACTCTAATATTAATTTAATTAATTTAATTAAATTAATTCATGATCTCATAATATATATTATTTAAATATCCTAATTGAGATAATGCCCACACACCCACCTCACCTGTACACCTCATCTAGCCACCTCACCCTAAGACCTATTCTTAGTATGTTTCCATAACTAACTAAGACCTACCTAAACCCTAAAAATCAAAGCCTACATTCCCTCTAACCACATTCCCACCCATTAGAAAGGAATCTTCCATTCTAATCCACGGAAGAAAATGAATGAGATCCAAGAAATCAAGTGGATCTGCCCATTTTTAGCAAACCTAGGAAATCCTGCCCTAACCAATGCCGGTTACCCTAAACTACCACCGGTCAACCCAAAACCATCGTCAATTACCATTTATTCCCCAAAACAACCTTATTTTGAGGTTGGCACATTTTCTGAGAGCAAGGGATGAAACCAGAGCTGCATGCAAGCAGAACCAACATTCATACACACATCATAGCATCCACAGCCAACATCAGAAGTAATCACAGAGCCATTTTCATTCACGGAAGCACCGGGAAGTGCCATCACCACATCAAACTCCATCCATCTGATCACCTGCCATTGTCAACCAGTCATCAAGCTCATACAACAGTAAGTGTTTTATCAACCAACATTCATCCATTTTCATTTTAGTAGATTCTATTATATCTATTATTATTTTCTACTCCCACTCCCATTCTCCAATCATTTACCTTCATGCAAAATTGATCATTCCTTTACCCACACCATTAAATTTCCCATAACCAAATTTTAAAGATCTATAAGTATATCCAAGATCTCCATAGACCTTGCCATTACCATCTCTATTTCCATTTAGCCTCAGATATGCCCTCACACTGAGATTTTAATAACTTTCCTCTACCCCGACCATATCGATGCTAGTTACCCACACAACCATCACCGATTAACTTAAACCGACATTGGTCATACCGATCAACATCGATCTCGTGTTCTTACCCTTAGACCAAGAACAGAGCCTAAAACCCCACCAAATACCCAAAACAACCCGAGAACCAGGACCCTAACTAGTAGTAGTACTCTGACAGAGACCTTGGCCTTTAGATTCAATCATAGCTTAGCCTGTTGTGAACGAATTTTCTTATTGTAGTTGAATGAGATACCTAAATCATTTTAACTACAATATGATTTCATTTTTTTGTTAATTTTGAATTGTTTTAAACAATGGATTGACATCCTTTTAGGGAGTATCATACTTCCTGGGTCTAGCATATGCTAGGCAGTCCACTGCATATACTATTTAAATTCTATTTGGTGGTCTTGTTTTCTATTTCAGGTATTCCCTCCTAGCTAACAAGAATCTCTCATGATCAGATGTTGATCAAGAAGTCATACATGCACAACAACCTTCAACCAACTTTAACAGGTATTCCTCCTAGCCCATTTACCCTTATCTATTTCATCAATATTCAAAGAAACACTCTAAGAATCAGGTGAAAACAATCATATGGATTCTAAACATTTAATTATGTTGGATTTTAATTTTTGCAAGATGAAAAATCAATGAAAGAATTAATTGTGATTAATTGTTTTGTTTTAAAACAAATCCCTTAACTTGGATAATTAATAACATGGGTGTTACATTAGCATCCAACATGCTACCATCTTATATTATGTTGGATTCTATCAGCCAAGAGCATGGGTCATGTTATCGTCGATAACATGGACCATGCTACCAATTGCTAAAGCATCTAGCATGTTATTGATTGGTAGCATCCAATATTCTTCTAACTAGTATCATTCCTTCTCTTACAACAAAATATTCCCTTGATGTTTTAAACAAACTACTAACCCCACGAAACAAATTTTCTCGTGATTTTCCATCCTTTCGAAAGTGGTTTTTAAAATTCACCAAATAATTTCTATAGTTATATTTTAGGGGCCTTAAAAATTACCCTATCATCATTATCTTGACTAGTTTCTATTCCTCCACATCTTTAATTAAAAACTCTCTTTCTTCACCCCATTTAGTACTATTTCTCTCATATTCACTTTATATGATCCCATTTTCATCCTCTTCACCATCACTCATTTCTCATTTTCTCATACCTTTCCGGGAAATCCCCTTATCAAAGCATATCTAAAACCCCTACAGTCCTCCCATATTTCCTTGTTTTCATCCTCCTTTACTTGTCCCTTTTCTTCCCTCAATATCCTCTCATGTCCATCTTCAAATTTACATGTATTCCTTATTTTCCCTTCCCTACTCATACTTTTTGCCTTCTTCCCACATTTACAATCCTCCACATCATCCTATCTTATGACTCAATTCTCATGTAATCTATTGACTATCTTCATTATCTCAAATTTTGTATGTCCTAATCCTCCCATATCACCTTATATTTCATCCTTATCCACTTTACTTCCTCTCTTAATTTTCATCCTCATCTTTGGACTCATTCCTCAACTTCGTCTCTAAATTCTAAACCTCCTTTTCACCACACATCTATTAAACCTCTCCTAATAAGTACATACACATTAACACCTTGGTACTTTTTAAATTTCTTATGTTTCCCCTTTAACCTCATCATCCCTCCTACCCTACCCATTTTCATTGTTCAAAACTTCATTTCATTATCATGTAAAATATTCATCATATTCATCTATTCTTCCTCACTCCCATTACTTTGGACACAAATTTCTTCACAAATTTCCACTCGACTAAAATTTTCTTGTATCTAATGACACATGATGATCATCCTATCCATATTCATCTAATTTATTTACTTACATTGTTTGTCCCAACTTTACCACCCCATAGTTCTTCCCTCTCATACTACTCACCTTTGATTCCAATTTTATATTCCAACACATCCACCTTCCCCACTTATACTTAATTTCTTATATTTTTATTTTTCTTTCCTAGTTCATCTTATTAATTTTCACATCTCCCCATTATGTGTTCTATATCTCATTGTTACTCATCATTTTTTACACATCCATCATGTTTAACCTACTCTCCATCTTCTAATGGCTATACATGAAATTCCATTAGTATTATTTAGTTCATTTATTAGGATAAAGTCACCTTATCATACCTTACCCTATATACATCTCCATGTGGTATGTCCCATATACACTGGAACCATACAAAACTTTGAAACACCTCTCCCTTATGTATCCATGTTTCTATCTTATTTTGTATTTCTTTTTTTTATTTTCTCCACACTTTCATTACATGATTTCCTAACTCTTAGCATCAAGTCCAATTCCCAAAACCTCCATATTCATTCCCTCACCTCACCCATTCTATGTTCAAAGTTTTTCTTCATCAACTAAGCATATTCACTTCACCATCACCCTATAAACATCCATGTTTGTTCCCCCATACATCATCACAATCACAATTCTATCTTCTCCCATCAATATTTTCTCATCTAACATAAAGAATTATTTAATACAATTCCCTATTTACTCTCCCTCCTAACTATTTATTCATCATTCCATTTTCTTATTTTTCAACCAAATATATCATTAGGTTGCTTCATATTTCCATTTTTCTTTATTTTCTAGAAATTTTTCATATATTTTATCTTTTCTATCACTCTCAATGGGGCATCATCATATCCACCCTCAATCACTCCATCAAACATTTTTTTAGGAGACCATCATCAATCACTTTCCTTCTCAAACAAAAAAATATTCAATTTTTTTCTTGAGAAGATTTTTTTCAATCACCAATCATGCCACTAGGGGAATCATCTCTTTAAATAGTCATACCTTACAAAATAAGTACATCAATCCCTTCATAAAATCTATTGAAGTGACATATCAATAAACATTTCTAAGTATCGTTAATTTTATTAAATCAACCTATCGATCCCTTCACACAACCTACTAAAGTGTCCCATTGATCAACATTTCCAAGTATCATCTATCTTTTGAAATAAACCTATCAATCCCTTCACATAGATTTCTAAATTCACCCATCGATTAACATTTTTAATTATCATATATATTATGAGATCATCATTTAGATATCTTCACACAACTTGTTGGAGTGGCCCATTGGTCAATATTTCCATGTCATTTCCTATTTCTACTATCCCTTCCCCTATGGGAATCTCCTTCCATCCATCTATTTTATCTAATTTCTTTGAAAAGGTGTTACTAAATGGAAATCATTAAAAATAGAGGAAAATATAGACACCCTAATTAAATTACCACGTTAATCATTTAAATTATTCATCCCATCCAAATCCCATGAAATTCCATGAATAATTAACATCTAATTAATTTGGGTGAATTAACTAATTAATCAATATTATCACCTAACTTAATTCTACTAATCACCCCATCTACATCACCATCCACATCACCTGCAAAATCATAACTCCACTACCCTAGATGTATCCCACCACAAAATAAAATAAAATGGATAATCATCCATGCATCCCACCAAAAAATAAAATAATATATGTATAATACTCCACTATCCTCCAAGTCTCCCTACAAAAAATAAAATAATATGGTTTATTCTCCATGTATCTTGCCACAAAATAAAATAATATGATCAAATCCTTTATTATCTTCCATGTTCCCCTATTGAATAAAATAATGAATATAATTATCCATGATCCCCCACTTTCAAAGGGCCATAACTATTTCATCACTATTTAACATTATTCCCTCGCCTAATCCCTCATTTTCCTTCAAATAAATTAATTGCACCCACTAAAATCATCCTAGGAAATCCTATAAATAAACCTTCTACCCCCAATCTTAAGGACATGTAATTTCATGAGGATAAAATGATCATTCCCATGGTTACCTATATTTTCATTCAAAGTAATTGTCTCATAATATAAAAATTTCTCCCTTCCTCATATTTTTGGTGTTGCAGTTTTTGGAGAGGTGAAGGAAAATCTCACATTATTGTTACATCCCATGGAACTGCTAGTTTAGAGAAATTACATCATATTTATTAGTTACAACCATGAGTGTATTTAGATTCATCTGTAATTTTTATTGATCATTGTTCAAGAACAAACACTAGGGGGTGAATTGATGGGAATAAAAAAATTCTTTAACATAAGTATTAAAATCCATCATCCATTTAATATATTCACCAAACATTCATCAACATATAGATTAAGAAATGATTATCCAAACACATGAGCGTGCACCATGAGAAAACAAGAGAAAAATTACACCAAATTTAAGTCGAAACCATTATAGGGAAGAAAACCCACTCAAACAAATATTTATTAGAGAAATGAATTAAATTTAGTTGAGCACCAACCAAACAAGGAGCACCAACCCCTAGGTTTAGTGAGGTACCAACCCCACAAGGAGCACAAACCCTTAGATTTAGTAGAGCACCAACCCTACATGGTGGAAAAAATCCTTAGATGACTCAGCTACCTAATTTTTTTCACCTCTATAATGTTTCCACAACTAATGATGACACCTATTAATCTCTCTTTCCTTTTATGCTCTCCAAATTTTTCTTCCTTGCTAACTCGCTCAAGAACTTCTTCACCAAGCTGATTAGGTCATTTGACCTATCTATCCAATAGCTACATGCCCTATAGAACATCATGACACACACTCTTCCCTCTCTATATGGTCACAAATACCTTCTTCACCTCTATACTCTTCCCTCTTTCTCACACTTTCTCATACTCACCCAACAACCTCAAATAATCCTAACAACTTTCTTTTATACATAACTTAGGATCATAACTCATCTTGGTCAGCCATCATAGGGGATATAAACTTTTAAAAATGTGAAAAATTATGAAAACACCATAAATAACACCAATTAGGTCAGAAATGGCATATAATGACCACATTTCACCATTATGACCCAATTAGGCCTAAATGCACTCAAACCGCCTCTCACCAAAACTAAAACCTCTAAGGCCTATATGGCCTTCACAAAAATTCTTAAACCACTTAGAAATTTTTAATAAGTATAATCCATGCCTCCTAAAATCTTGAATCATCCTTCATCATCATCTCATGCTATGAAGCCACTCATTAGAATGACTCTCCTCACTAGGTCAGTGACCTATAAAACTAGTCTTCAAATATGAAGCTCAAAATAGTACCAAAACACCTCAACCATTAAATTTTGACACATGGATGGAGATATAATTACATAAAGGTCATCAAAAAATTCATGCGACACCAAAAACCCAGGGCTTACGGTCCCAAGAACATATCTACAAATAGGACCACCAAAACTACACGAAAAATAATCATGATAGAATGATTTCCAAAGACCTCTAAACAGCTCAACCATGATCTGAAACCACCATAAAAATTTAGTATATCTTCTAAAAATCCTTTACCATTCATTTCATCAACTGTTCCAATGCAAAACTTGAGAACAAACAAAACTTTTTCAGAAAATGTAGATAATTGTGGGGTCCACATATTTTCAAGACACCTAAATAACACTTAGAAAAAACTTAAGGAGTCCAATACAACCTCCAATAACTAACTAAGGTAAAATAATCCATTCTGGGCATCATTGAACAATATCTTCTCCATCATTTCTAAACTATGGTTTAAGGAGGGTTTTGAACCACCTTACCTTCTTAATGATTGTTTAAAAAGCTATGCCCATTAATGTCTAAAATAATGCTTGAAATTTCATCTTACATCCATTCCTAAATACCATGAAGATGTTTCTCCAACACCTAGAGTTTACACATGCCAATGAGCATAATAAAGTCCTTTTCAAGCTTTTTGTTTACACTTCTAGGATTTTGGTAGAGGTAAAAATCCCTTTTCTTGCTTTGTCCTGCAAAAAAACTTGAAAATTTTCTCACACCACTGGAACAACCTACTACACCTTCCCTAATGCTCTCCTTTATATCTCCATGATGAAAAAACTTTGCCCATCTCATTAGGCCACATAGGACATAAGAATGGGTTTAGGTACAAACCTAGAAAGTAGTCTTATCCTCGTATCTGTACTTTGAAACACTTGAGTGTCTCTAAACTCCATCCTCATTATTTTCATGCTCTTACAATACATAACAAGTTACTACATATATGAGAACCACCATGTCACACCACTTTGCTGACTAGGCCTTCTAAACAAAGTATCTCAAACATGCTTACACCTTCCATATAGAACACCTCATGAATTTGGCACTCTTTCCCATCTCGAGGACCTTAAAAAAATTTCATGTCATCATCATAACATCAATCCACCTCTGCAAGTCACTATACCAAAATAGTATACCATGTTACATCATCAATGAGACCAAGCTACTTCATTAACAAAGCAACACAACACAATTGTTGAGCAAAAAAATATTACTCTAATGAGAAGACAAACAAAGGATGCGCATGTAGGAATAAGGTGCATTTGAAAGTATAGGAAGATAGGAAAGGAAATGTACACCATAACACTTTGGCTTGGGATTTAGCCATTTTTGTGGATAAGGGATATTTTTGGAGATAGCATGTGGAGAACACATAGAGATGAATACTTACACTACACACAATGGTATTTTGGGAACAAGTGGCTATTAAGTGCCATGCATAGTTTAGGCTAATAATAGGATTTCTTCTTAGAGTTAACTATAGGACATCTATTATTAGAACACTTACATGTTGTGCAAGCCATTGTAAAGGTGCATGGCTATTATCAGCATGTGACCTATTTTGAGAAGTGCATGGGTGGTGAAGGGAAAGTCCCCACCTCTATAAATATGTATTGAACTATGTAGTTTAGAGAGACTGAGTTATTATAGAGTTATGCTGTTGATCTTAATACACGCATGACTCATGGAAATAATTTATAGTGTAAGGTGTTTTACAGTGTTTAATGCAATGGAATATATTGGTTGGATAATGGTGTTAGACATAACTAAATATGGTTCTTGTATGGTTAACCTTATTATTTTCATTGTTTAGTTCATGATTCTCTAAGGTCTAGATCTAGTTTATGCACTATGAAATGTTTATGTTTGGTTATGGATCTGAATATGTATTATCATCATCACACTAACATCATGTACAAGAAACTCTAAAGAGGGGTCAGGTACCTTTGTGTGCTTCAAGTGAGCAATCAACTCAGTGCCGAGTGACATGTCAATGCGCCTAGGTTTTATATAGTATATTCTAGGATGCATCATTGGTTCCATTTCCGAGACCTATTTTTCAGCTATTTTCAGGATGTTTCATGATGAAGATGTACATGTTAACCCTAGAAAGTGTTGAGGAGTGGATAATATCTAGAAGAAGAGTACGCTCAGAGGTTTAGTCTTGGATCTCGAGTTTGACACATGCACATGGGTGGAGAACAACCTGTATGACTGTTTATATGAGAGTTTCTTTGCTATCTTTCTAATAGATTTGTACGAGTGGATTGTTTTTATGGATGGTTTCTAATTTCTAAAGGAATTAGAGGTATCACATAGTTTTCTAGATGTAGGAAGAATTTCGAGGCCCTCTATGATGATGATCGATTTGGACATGCGCTATGGAAATTTGGTTTTGTGGTGTTCTGAATAGATATATTTTAGAGTACTCAATTTCTACTTACTCTTTCCCAGAGTTAGCTAAGTTCCATTTTTGCATTATCCCAAGGGAACGTATCTACAAGGCATTCCACTAGTGATGAAAATATTGATGGTAACCCTGAACTTGGAAGAAAAGTTGATGGCTAGATAAACCCTACCATGCGCAGGGGTAGGAGTAGGTTTGGTGAAGGATAGGGGACCTAATGGTGGCGAGGAAAAGAGAAGAAAGGTAGCTTAAGGACTATGAGGTGCGTGAGAGGGAGATATAGAAGTAGCATGATATTTCAAAACAAATGGTGTTGAGGAGAGAGATGGATTATGAAGGATTTGGAGCTCACGTAGAAGGCGTGGAGACAGAGCATCTGGAACTCCCCCATTTGGGAAAGCATGATAGGGAACCCACCTCAACCTCATATGGGAGTGTTCCAAGAGAGATGACATGTGCCATGGAAGTGCATCGAATCTACTTAGAAACCTAGCACTTGCGCTTGGATTTCTAGTATATATTATAACCAGTAGTCAGCAAGCTAGTTTGCAGAGTAGTAGAAAAGGAGTAAATAAAGTAGAAAGTGCATCTATGGCTGGAAAAACATCTTTGTTTCTATTTGGAATTACCTTTTCAGATGCATCATTGGCATAGAACTCAAGTGCATAGAATTTTGGAATCAATTCGGGAGTAATACCATCTCGCAGATCAGTAGGAGTTCGGTTTAGTATCACTATTGGGACACATGGTAGTACATCCAATGGTCCACTTTTGGCTACAAGAGGAGGATCGGGGCACATAGGCAGATCTAGTTCTAGTGGAGTCTGGAAGTAGAGGTAACACAAGAGGTTTTGAATCAGGTGGGCATGGTACTCACCAACCCCATAATATTTACATGGATATATCACTACATCTTACAGAGTATATGGGAATAGAATAAGTTGTTGAGCATGTGCAAATGTGTTAGATACTGTGGCACGCAAAAGGGATCATGAATTCTGAGCGCAAGGAAAGTTAGTTTGCGAACTACATTATAGGGATGCACTCATAGTTGGTACAGGGGAGTTTGACTCAGATCATACTTGTGTAGATTATGCAACATTACGGAAAGATTTCCTTAAGGAGTTTCATATCCACGAGTTCAAGCGAAGATTATAAGCACACTCAAGGATTTTAAGTAGGGCACTACCGAAAGCATCTATGAATATGATGCCCATTTCAAAACACGTTTTCTAATCTTTCTTATGATATCCATATAAGCTAGCATGCAAAGTGGTTCGTTGGGGGTTTGATCACACCATTTAGGAGGGCACTCTCACATAAGACATATATAGATCCACACAAAGCACTTGAAGTAGCATTGCATGTTGATGCAATCAGAAGTATAGACACTAGAATGAGCCCATCCTATAAGCATAGATTGCAGCTATGGCGAAGTATTTAGAGAAAATATCATCCAATTAAGCACACGAGACACGTCTTGGGATTTGGTGTATATAGTGTGAAGTGGAAGGGCACACTAAGGATAATTTTCCCCATAATTTAGTACATTCATTATTGCTAGACTGCAAGATATGTCATTTAGACCATGATGCAAGAAATTTCCCATTATTATAACGCGTGATTAGAAAGAACGTATATTGATATTGTATGATTTTTCGGTCCACAACTCACAATAAAAATACTTGCATGTTGATTGGTCGATCCATGATGCCATCAATATTGGTGTGTGATAGACAAGAGTATCAAATAAATCTAAAATTAAATGTGAGCACCACAATCATGATCACACCTAAGGGTGCTATGATCGAACGAGGGATGCTTCAAGAAATTCATGGAAAATGTGGAGGATACCATGGGGATTTTGGGGCTAAGGCCATGGTGGTAGATGAGGTGAGTTTCCTCATATAACATGTTATAGATGTGGATCTCCTGACCACTACTGGACATGAATGCCCTCAGAATATTACTTGTTCTTTTTATGGGAAGAATCATAACTATGAGGAATGCCCGGACTTATATGAGCATCTTAGCAAGTAGCATAAACAAGAGAACAAGGGCATAGGGATGGTTAGAATACAATGTGCCATGGAAAATCATTGGATGCCAAAGTTAGCACCATAACCTGAGGTAGTACCTGTGAATATTACTACACACACTGAAGTCGTGCACGCCATAGAAATGTTACAACAAAATCCTACCATTACTAAGGAGGAGGTTTTACATACAAGGTACCCAGATCCTACACATCATAAGGAGGTTTATCAGAAAACCATGGAAGTACTCAGAAATATTTAGGGTGAAATACATTGTTTAAAGGAACAATCACGAAAGTTATAACAAAAGAAAGAATAAGAGATGGTCCAGTTAGATGTTGATGATTTGAAAGAGGTATGCAAGATGATGCACCAGGAGAATATTATTCCTTTACTAGGGAATTGGATAAATGGAAACACTCCACGCATAGGGATTGAGAATGGACGGTAGATAATGCATGTTATTCTTCCCCCACATAGCTTGGATTATGACAAGGAAATCACTTTGAATGTTGTTGTGGATGGGTGGATTTTGAGCAATATATTGATTGACACATGCACGAAAGTGAATGTGCTTACTTTAGATGCATGGGTGTAGATGGGAAAACCTCCATTACAACCTTCCTCTAGTGTATTGTGCATGGATAATTGAACTAATGCCACTCCAATCAGGGGTTTTAAAGGATGCATACATTACTATATAAGGTGCCAAGTTCACTGAGGACTTTGAGGTTTTGGCACTTGCAGAGGCGATCAACTTCCCACTCTACTTGGGTGCCCTTGATGTTATGTAAATAATGTTTATCTATGGTTCAAAAAGGGGTATATAAGTTTTGAGAACAATGAAGAATGGGTTACTATCCCTTTGACAGATGGAAAATCTACATCTTATGTTGAACCTTTGAGTGAGGAATACTTGAACATAATTTATGTGCGCGTCATTTGAGATCCAGAAGTACTTGAGCTATCTAAGGAGGGAATCCTCTAGTGGGAAGATGCATAGTCTATTAGTGATACTACAATTATTTCTTGTGACAATTGGGTGCATGAAACCTATGAGATGGTTGGGTGCAAAGTAAGAAGTTCCTTTGCATGGAGGAGAAAACCTCATTGTATTAGGTGGATAGGTAACAAATTTGTACCCTGGTACACTGGAGAAGGAGATCCTATAGTATTCCTACGCACCATGGAGGAGCAATGGATGGATCAAGTGGAAATAATAAATATGTTAGTGTATACCCTATGCGGGATAGCAACACGCTAGTGGATGGTTCACATGGATAATCTCATAGAATGGAATGAAGTAAGAATTGATCTAACAACCCGGTTTCTCGGGAGAAATGCACTGCTCAAATTTACATATATCATGATAATGAACTTGTTTAGCACCATGTTCAACAGTTTGAGAGAATCTAAACAGAGTGGTGGGAATATTTACCACCTTCACTTTGGGTGCACAAACTTTATTCCATGTTGCAAGGTTACTGCAAACGCGCTTGGTATGTTTATACGTAAGCTGCATAGGAGACTTGAAATTTGAAAGACTTGATTGCAGTAATGGTCTAGAATCTTGACTAATTTTCTACTAAACCTTTGGTGAGAGAGGAATTACAGGTTATGGAATTCTTGACTATGGGAGATAGTGAAAAGGATGAAGAACTCATTCAGGAGTTATTTGGTGAGGAAGAACTAGGAGCATGTTTTGATGAAATAGATGAGATAGATGTTGAACTACTTAAGAGTGCTTTCTTTGAGAAGGAGAAAGGAAATATGGTCTACATAGAGGATGATGAAGAGGTAGAAAAATTGGACATTGGTCATTCACGAAAGTAACATGCAAGGTTTTAAACAAAGATGGATAAAATTACACGCACCTATGTAGTCATGTTTTATACCCTTAGACTAATATTCTAATCTCATTCATGCTGGCCTATCACCCAACAGTCTTTGGGCACTCACCCAAGGCACTGCAGTGCCAAGTCTCTCCTTTATGTGATTTTTGTGAGAATGCACCATCTAGGATAGAATCAAATGCAAGACAGAATATAACTAACCCACATTCTTATGAACTTAGAAAGAGTTGTCATCTCATTGTATACAGATAAGAGAAATAACAAGAAACACATGAAGATGGTTCATTCAGAAAGGAAATGCATAAGTATTGAACACAGATGATTTATAACAGAGCATTATATTCATACTAATAGAGTTAATAACCCACATTACATCCCTTGAGGTCATAACAAATCCTCATATAATTATGTAGAGCCAAATTATGCATCAGAGCTATATTATGCTCATCATATTACAAAGAAGAATGAGAACCCATCCCCTACAATGTACTAAATGCTCACAGATCTCTCCTAATCCCTAGCCATAACATCCTCATTTTGTTTCTACAGGGATTTGCCTCTTTTCTCCCTCTCTCTTCTCTACCATGAACTTGTATTTATAACCTTAACACCCACTGCCATGCCTTCCAGAAGTTACAGATCAGTCACCAAGTGTCGAAGTGGTCCTCCATGGGAGCATTCCTTCACAGACCCAAGCTCTCCACTCTGCATGATGATTCTCTTCTAGAACCCTCCATCGCATGCCTGGAATATTACCTTCTTGATCCCATAGTTGCCAGTGGCACCTTATCCACAAGGATCATTCTTTTCTCATGTGTTTCCTAGGGTAGTCTTGAATACGGCTAAGTAAAAACCCATTTTTCCTTTCTTTGACTATGTCCCGTGTGCCCACATGCCTTCTCGTACTTAGTTGATATTTTGGGGATCAAATTTGGACATTTATCATCTTGAAGGAAAGTAAGAGGTTTTAAACAATGTGGATAAAAATGCACGCACCTATCATGAACCTATGAAGACCAAGAAAGTGAACATTGGAATGGATGCTAAACCTAAGGAGGCAGTAATTGGAGATTATTGGTCTAATTCTAAAGTGGAAAATATAGTTGAGTTACTACGTGATTTCTAAGATGTATTTCCTTGGGGATACCATGAGTTAAAGGGGGTACATGAGCCATTAGGCAAGATGAAGATTAAGCTAAAGGAAGGAGCATGCCTAGTCAGGAAGAGACCTTACATGATGAACCCTAACTCCGTGCATAAAAGTTAAAGAAGAAATTAACAAAATGCTAAAATATGGAATCATTAAGCCCCTAGAAGAATCAGAGTGGGTTAGCCCCATGGTAATTAATATAAAGAAAGATGGTCGGATTAGGATTTGTGTGGATTACAGGGAGTTGAATGTTGCATGTGTGATTGATCCTTTTCCTACGCCTTTCACTAAGGAAATATTAGAAGGCGTTGTTGTAGGGCGTGAAATTTACTCTTTTATAGATGGATTCTCTGGGTATCATCAGGTAAGAATTGCATAGGAGGATCAAGAGAAGACAACCTTCACCACTAAATGGGGAAGCTTTGCATATATGGTGATGCCCTTTGGTTGAAGAATATGCTTGCTATATTTTTACGCATAGTTTTTCAAGCATTCCAAGATTTTATTCACAAATTCTTACAGGTTTACTTGAATGATTGGATGATATATAGGCTTGTTAAGGATCATTGTGACAACTTACATTTAATGTTTGAAAGATGTAGATAGTTAAGCATCTCTTTAAACATCAAAAAGTGTGTATTTTCTACACCTTTTGGAACTCTGCTAGGGCATATCATCTACAAGGAAGGTTTGTTAGTAGATCCAACTAAGGTTACAATTATTGTAGGCACGGAGAAGCCTACTGCAGACAAAGTGAGGTACATGGATTATCGGGCGATACGGGTATTAAAAAAATTATGAAAGGATATGAAAAGATTTTCATGACCACGGAGGAGTTACTAAAGGGAAGAGGGACATTCTATTGGGGAGAACCGTAGCAGCGTGCATTTGAGGCATTGAAGGCGAGACTTACTATAGTTCCTATTCTACATTTTCCCTCATGGAGACAACACTGTTTCACATATATTTGGATGACTCTAGCATGACCATTAGCACAGTCTTAGATTATCTAAGAGAAGGTATTATAAATCATCCTATCTACTTTTCTAGTAGAAATTTGACTCCTACAGAACAAAATTATACAACTACAAAGCATGAGGCCTTGTCAATAATCTATGCATTGCATAAGTTTAGATAGTACTTGCTAGTAAAACCTTTTATATTTTATACAAATCACATGGCACTAAAATTATTGATAAATAAGCCCTTTTTATAGGGGCACATATGTCGATGGTTTATCTTATTCCAAGAATTTGACTTTACAGTCATGGTAAAACTAGGTAAAAGTAATTCTAGCCCATACCACTTATCAATAATTCAATCAAGAGAGGATGCACATTTATATAAGTTACATCAAACACCTTCAACCTTTGAGGATATTTTTGTCTTCAACCTCAACTGAGACTTTGTTGAGCGTGTTTCATATTTTCTCATTTGACATCCTCTGAGCATTCACCAAGGGTTTTATCCCTTTTGTTTTTGGCTCTTGCATCAATGCTCCTTAGCATACCTCAAATTACATCTCATCAATGTGGGACTCAAATTCCCATGACAAATTTTTCCTTGTTCGATGGTATACACCTTCCTCATCAAATGAAGTCATGGCTAAAAGATTCTCCATTGGCATGGTGCTTTGGAAGTGCACCCAAAACACCTTATTTAGATCATCAATGTAGCCCATTCCTTGAAATTTTGATGCTTTTTTACTCTTCCTCCCTATGTGTGTAGCTCTTGGAAAGCTTACAGCCAAACTAGGATCTCCTCCCATGCTGCCATATTCTTTTCCTATGCTCTCCTCCTCACTTCCTTCATCACCACATCTACGTTGCGTTCCACTTCTTGTTCCACCAGGTCCTTGATGATTTTTCCACTTATTTCTCCACACCTTGTCTATTTTTTCCTTTGTGAGGCTTGGGGTCCTCTGATCCTTTGTATTTTCCTCTCTGCTTACCCCCTTGCCTTGGGTCTTAGCCTCTTCTTCATCCTCCTTCTCCTCATCTCCTTCATTATACTCCTCATCTCTTTCTTCTTCAGAATCATATATCTCATAGATAGGATGGTCTTCACCTCCTTTTGGATCATCATCATCATCATCATCTCTATCATCGATGTAGGCATCTAGACTCTTTGTCTCTTCTGAATCGGCCTCATCCATCACCTTTTGATTTTTCCTTACTGGGGATTCTAGTACAAGAGATTCTTCTTTTACTTTCCCTTGATAGGTGATCTCTTCCTTAGATATTCCTCCTGAGTGAGGGGTTCTTCATGTTCTGGTGCCTCTTCTTCTAAGGTATTTAATTTGACTAGAGACTTATTCCCCCATGCATAAGTACTAGGCTTAGCACTTGTCTCCAGTGCATTTACCGTCTGTGTAGTTTGAACACTTGGTGCCTTCTGCACCTCTTCTCTTTCTCTCGTTCTAGGTGTAACCTTCTTCCTTCATGTAGGATCTTCAAGGATGGAGAAATCATTCTCCAAGTAAGCACCTTGTTCAAACTTCAGCCTTATGTGAAGGTATATCCTTACTACAGCCCTTCCAGTGATTGGCAACATTACAAGATTCATCATTTATATCTCGTGGGAGACATATCTCTCCACATACACGTGCTTCTTTGGGTAGAATAGCTTTTGATGCAGCTCATGGTGGTTTGCATCTACCTCACTAAGGTTGAACCTTAGTATCTTGGCCTCCTTGAATCAATTAACTCTAGCTTGGAAGTATAACGTGGTGAAGGAGAAGGGTAGTTTGCACCACGGACCCATGTTCTCATTTTTCAACCTAAATCTTTCAATGCAGAAGTGTTAGTAAACTAAAATTTTTTCCTCTCCACTCATGAGTGTAGGAAACTACTCTAGGATTCTCCACTCAACCCCAAATGCATCACACATTCACTTATACCACTTCTCTATGTGCACCTTATGAGCGACCATCATGGTTTCACAAGGATATTTTGTAAATCTCTTTATCGGTGATAGATACTCTTTTGTAAACAATTTTTTCTTGCCCATCAGGCACTCTAATCTCTAAAAACACAATGGTGAGGAGGATGTTACCAAAGAGTATCTTCTCTCCCTCCTATGTGCTACTTATAATTTCATCCGCGATGAAAGCAGACAAGTTGTAGATGGTCCCTTCGATATTTTCTAACATACATTCAGCCATGCCTTGTTCACTTGTGTCCATCGTTCTTGGTCATTGAGCTTGGTGACCAAACACATGGCCATCCTCATCACTAGGTCTGGTATCTTGGCAATGTCAAAGTATCGCAACCCCTTTTGTATTCATACATGGTTACAGTCTCTTTAATATCTTCTTTATCGCTCAGATCATCATCAATGTTATCTCCTTCACAATTGAGGCCTGTGAACTTGGATATCAGTTGTGGTGTGATGTGCATCTTGCGCCCCATGAAATAAAAATGATCCTCATACACACGCGACATTAGCCACTGGTAAAGGTGCTTAGGCTTTCCAAAGTAGGGAAACTCATACAATTGCAATAATCCAACCTTCTCCAATTTTACCTTTACCTCATCATTATAAATGGGCATTCCATATGGAATCCTATTGTTAGCTGGTTGGACCAACTCCAGTGCCATTTCCTTTTCTGTTGTGCTTGTGTGATGGTTATAATCACTTATAACCATCTTTCATAAGTGTGACTCCCATTATTTTCCTAGCAATACCCCATCTGGGTACTGCATTTCTACGTACCATTCTTTGTTGGTGCTTGCGATGGCAGCGATGATTTTTTTCCTTGCCCTTTGTTTTCTTTGGTGAAATAGTTTGTTTCCTTGGTGTCATTCTTTTGGTTGGGCTAAACTTAAAACTCCTTCCTCCTACTCTTCTCTGTTACTCTGTTCAAACCCAAAGCTCACTCTAAAGCTTTAACTCCTGAAATGAATCTTTCTTCCTCCATGCCCTAGCTACAAAACCCTAACCAAGAAATCCTTCCACAAGACGATGCTCTTCACACAACCTTCCTCACGCCCGTGTACTCCTTCCTTCTAGTTCACAGATCTACTCTAGATGCACACTCAAATTCCTCAGATTCTCCTTTCTTCACACAAATTTCTCTCTGGATGCACTGGTTTGCAAGAGCTTCTTTCACTTCATAATCACAAGGTAATGAATGACTTACCCGACCTTGTATTTATAGTTTTTCCTTCTTTCCAACATTAAATGCTATATCACCTACCACCGTACTTTAACATTAAATGTGGATTTTTCCACTAAGACAATTTTAAGTGCCCTTACCTACATGCCACATCCTATGTGCAAAACCCTTTACAACCTTCTGGTGCACAAAAATCCAACCCGATTGAAGACTCTTATGTGCACGTCTCTACAATGTTGAAGGTACTTCTTCTATCATTTACCCAATTTTTTCCCTTGTCTACCTCATGTTGTTCCTACGCTCTTCATCCTTTATGTATGTGGTTTCGCAAAGCCTTTTTGACACCAACCATTTTCATCCACCTCTTTTCTATGCACTTCTTACTCCTTATGTGTTTTTATCCATCAACCGGGCCATTTACCGCAACTTCTACTATTAGTTCAATCTTGTATTATGGGCCTATACTTTGCATCACTCCACCCCACACTAAAATAGATGTGCGGTCCTCTGTACGCATACATAACCTTGGAAAAATAATGTGGTTACTAGTACACAAGGCATAAAACAAAACAAAGAGAGGAACAAACAACAAGAAAGGGAAACACAAGAAAAGAAAAAGCATAAAGGAAATTCTAGACTAATTGGCAATATTGCCTTATTTACAAACACCAAGAAGACTTATTTATAGTAGGGCTTCAGCCTACTCCCATTAAGTGACTGGTAACCTCATCCCATCCATCGCTTGTAACTAGAAAGCATCTGAATCAAGAATGTACAAGATGATGTAAGGTCCCAACTAATGGACTTTCAACTTCCCAGGATGGCGCAAATACTTGGAATCATACAACAATACCATCTTCCCAACTTCAAACTTCTTGTTCTTGATATGATGATCATGTCATGCTTTTTACCTTACTTTTTCTATCTTCTAACTCCATCTAGCAAGTGATCACCTTTCGTCCAATTACATCAACTTATCAAATCTTTCTTCCGAGTGCTTGTTCATCTACAAATCATCTTGCACGTGCTATACGAAATGATGGTAACATGAATTCCATTGGTAAAACAACCTCCGTGCCAAACACCAATTGAAACGGTGTGGCCTTATTCAACCTTTTATAGGTTTTCCTATATGCCCATAGAATGGTTGATACCTTATCATCCCAATCCTATCTTCCAACATCACAAATCTTAGTTAACGTATGACTTAGTATCTTGTTAAATGCCTCAGCAGTTCCATTTTCTTGAGGGTGATATGGGGTAGTCTTATGATGGGCCACCATAAATTTTTCTAATAGAATCTTGACTATTTCATTGAGAAAGTGTGTACCCCTATCACTTGTTAAACTTAAAGGACAACCATACATGTTGATTATGTTCTCCCATAAAAATCTAGTAGTTGTTGTTGTAGTGTAAGCCCTTATAGGCATTGCCTCTGTCCACCGTGTCAAGTAATCAGTGCAAGTGATGATATAACATGAATTAATCCTTTACATGACTAGCTCAATTTGTTCTACAAAGTCGATTGCTCATTTCTCAAATGGTTCAGTGCTAGCTATTAGTCACAAAGGAATTTCATATCTCTTTCGAGGTTTTCCAAGGCGTGGGCAATGGTCACATGCCTTGTAAAACTTAATGTAATCCTTGTAGATGGTTTCTCACCAAAGCCCTACTAATAAAATATTCCACATGGTAAAATTATTTGTATAGTGTCCTCCTGCAATCCCAACATGCACTTCTTTCATAATAGATATGCACTCATGTTCGATATGCATCGGTGCACAATCTCATCAAAACCTAACTTATACAGTCTCCACTAATCAACATGTAGGGTGTGGCATGTATTGCCAACTACTTTCTCTCCAGAGCCTTCATCCCTTCTAGTGCCACACCTATTTTTAAAAACACTGCGATATATTCCAAGTCTGAGGGCACACGCCATAATCTAAATAATTGTGCATCGACATGGTATCCTCAATGCTTTGTGCATCCTCTCCTGAATCAATCCTTGACAAGTGGTCAAGCCTTGAATTGCTCTTTCCTAGATTCACCACCACTGTGAATTCAAACTCCTGAAATAGAAGGACCCAACGACATATGTGCCCTTGTAAAATGGGTTTGTTGACTAAGTATTTCAATGCCATGTGGTCTGTGTAGAATATGAAGGGCATTTCCAACAGATACTACTTGAACTTATGCAATGCATAGATCATTGATAATTCTTCATGCTTAGTAGTTGTGTAATTTTGTTCTGCTAGTATCAACTTCCTACTTGCAAAACTCAAGGGATGATAAAAAATTCCCTCACCAGGTTGTGCTAGCACTACTCCCATAGTTGTCCCTGAGTCATCAACACGCACATGGAAAGGCTTTTCCTAAGAAGGAAAATGTAATATGGGCATCGTGACAAACCTGTCCTCTAAGGTATAAAATGCCTTCTTTAGCGCCTCTCCCCAATGAAAGGAAATTTTTGTTTCAAGAATTCTTCTAAGGGTGCGGTGATCTTGGCATACCCATTTATGAACTTCCTGTAATACCCTATGTGTCCAAAAATCTGCACACTTTGCTTTAACTAGTAGGTTCCCCTAATCCTACAATAACTACAACTTTGGTGGGATCCACTAGTAAGCCATCTTTACATATAATGTGTCCTAACAAGGTTCCAAATGGAGTGGAAAAGACACATTTCTTAATGTTGAGGGATATCCTCAATTTCTGACATCTCTTAAACATCAGTCTTAAGTTGTCATAATGGTCTTTCACTAGTCCATACATAGTCCAATCATCCAGATAAACTTGAAGAAACTTATGGATGAAGTCCTGGAATGCTTGTACCACAATGTGTGAGAACACAACAAGTGCATTATTCAATCCAAAGGGCATAACTATGTAGGTGAAACTTACCTATCAAGTGGCAAAAGTTGTCTTTCTCTAGTATTTCCTTGCAATCCCGAATTGGTGATATCCTGAGAATCCATCTCGTGAAAGAGTAGACTTCACTCCTAGCTACTCCGTCCAAATTTTTTTCAAGAAAGGGGGTTGGAAAGGGATCGATGACACACACTGCATTCAGATCCTTGTATTCAACACAAATTCTTATCCTACCATCCTTCTTAATATTGATAACCATCGGCTTATCCATTCTGAATCTTCCACTACCTCAATGATACCAGATGCTATTATTTTTTCTATTTATTCCTTAACATGTATGCGTAAATTTGGATTCATCCAATAAGGCCTCTTCTGAATCAGGAGTGCACCTTCTTTTAGCTTGACCTTCATCTCCCCCAAGGAATGGTGGATGCCTTTAAGTTCATGGCACCCACAAGGGAAAAAATCTTGGAACTCGCATAACAGATCAATGATCTTTAAAACTTATTTTTCCAACCAATAGTCACCAATGATAGCCTCCTTAGGTTCTGCCTCCATCCCAATGTTAACCTTATTCATCTTCAAGGGCTCATGGTAGGTACGTTCTCACTCATCGTGATGTCTATGACCTCATACCCTCCGAATGATTAACATCCAACGTCTCCATCTCTTCTCCGTCTATTACATAGACCATTTTTCCTTTTTATTTTTCCATACATGTGCACTCAAAATGTACTTCCTCTAATTCTTCCTCATTGAGGCGCATCTCCAAATAAGGCTCACCTAGCAATTCTAGTAGCCTATCCTCTGCCATAGCACTATCTCCCATTATAAGGGACTTGATGGCTCGGTACTCCTATCCTTGAAATCTTGAATGAGATCAGCCGCCAAATCTTTCCAATTACCCGTTTGATGACGCATCTCCAAATGAATGTACCAAGCACATGCATAGCCTTGTAAGGTGGAATATAACTTATGTACCCATAACAAAGCTGAAAACACTCATGTGCTTCCCATCTAGGCCTCCTTGCATGTTTGTATATGAAATGAAGTGGTCTCTTTGCCATGGTAGTCTTGTATGACATTGTGCATGTTACTCCTGGAGAACCTTACAAAAAATGTGATCCTCACCTTGCGCTACTCTAGGAGGTTCTTCTGATGTGTAGCCCACCAATGTGTTGTAGTAATGAGTAGGTTATAGCTGAGTATTCCTCTTCTTTCATCCTCATTTTTCCACTGAGCTTCCATTTCCCACAAGAAAATTTTAGGGTATGCCCCTCCAAAGTAACTTGGCAACTTCTTTCCTCCTAGGCGCTTGATTGAGCACACCTTTGTCACCCTTATTACAGGTCCTTTTAATTTTCACCCAATTAACTCATAAGTTCCATGTGCCCAATTGTCACATGCCACACTAGTGGTATCACTTAAGGACTGAGCATCCTCAAACTAGATAACTCCCTCCATGGGGTGAATTATCTTAGGATCTTTGATGGAGTGCACATAGATTCTATCAAGGACTTATTCTCCTAATGGCTCCATGTAGGGCACTGAATTCCCATCCATCAAAGGGATGATCACCCTTTCTTCCTTGTTCTCGAAGTTGATATACCCTTTTTTAAACCTTAGGTTAGCATTGTTCTTGTAACACCATGGGCACCCAAGCAATGCTGGAAAGTTTTCTACCTTGGCGAGTGCTAAGAATTTGAAGTCTCCAGTGAACTTATCCCCTTGAATGGTGATAAATGCATCCTTGAGGACTCCAATGGGAATTTCCTTAGTCTTGTTTGCCATATACAATACATTTGAAGATGATTGCAACGCAATCTTTCACATCGATGCTAGGCATCTAAGGTAAGAACATTCACCTCTCTCTGTGTCGATGAGGATATTGCTCTTTAAACCACCCATTAACAACCGCATTCAAAGTAATCTTCTTATCATATTCAAGGTTGTGAGGAGGAACGTTTGCATGTAAAACTGTCTTTCGCACTCTTCTCTAGTGCGTGGTACCTTCTCTCTCGGCCATTATCCCAGCAAGGGAATACTATTATCTTGCCTTAACATGTTACATACGGTCTTGGCATATCCATGTTACTACTTGGAACCTCATTATCCTTCCGTTTCTCTACCTTCCTTGATTTCTCCTTGAGACATTGGATCTCCCCTTGTAAACATCGAATCACATCCATAGTCTCCCGGTACAATTATTTTTATGGGTAAGGTCTAAATAATTTCCATGTATTACTTCCTCGTTTGACACTAGTGTCCTTGGTCTTGCATCTCCCGATGTGTGCATCCTCTTCTCACGTCGTCACCAATACATGTTCTAGTTCTAACTCACGTGCCACTCTTGGCATCCATTTTGAATCAGCCTTCTTGAAGCTCACCATAGTAGCACCCTTGTCTTACGGTGTTGTTGGTTCATATGCTCATAAAGTTCTGACACTCTTCATACTTGTGTTTCTTTCCACACCATGAGCAAAGTGTAATAGATTAGGAAACTCTTGTTTATAATGTTCTGTAGATCCACAATTATAACACGTTCCTCACAAGAACTCACTCTTTCCTCTGCTGTGGTTACCAAAATCATGAAATCCTCCATGAAAACCTCTTCCATGTGCCCCTCCATTTGCACGCCCTTCATAACAATGATCATCATCCTTAGAATCCGCTTACAAGGCTAGTCTAGCCCACACCTAGATCAATAACATCATGGATCTGATCAATCAGTCTGTAATCCTTAGTATTATGGGTTTTAGAGGTGTCTATCTTACAGTAGTAAGAAACATTTTTATGGATTACGTGCTGGAGTAGAGGGCATCTACTTGCATCATGATCCCCATAGCAGATCTCACATTCTACTGCCATAGTGTGCATCGAATTATGAGGGAAACTATCCTTTGGATGTCCCTCCCTTTCGTAGTCCGTATACCAAATCCCACTGCAAACTTCATGCACCAATTTTGGAGACAGATTCTCCAACTCCTTGGCCATTATAGAAATTTGGGCCTCCAAAAGGACTAACACCAGTATCAACACCCCCAATAGCTTCAACCCGGTAGGGTAGCTTCCAATGCCTCATGCGGGTTGGTGAAATTCTTGTGTGACAGATCCCTTCTAAATGGCATTATCAATCCTTTGACAAACCATTGAGCATGTTGAGAAGGATGAATGTCATAGGAGAGATTTAATAAGAGAGTCTTGAAACACGCGTCATACTCCCACACACTCTCTATCATTCCCTATTAGATCTCCTTCAGAGTGTTGATGCTCTTCTACTCAAACTCTAGAATATGGAACTTTGTGAGGAAAGTGTTATTCAACGTGGTGTATTATACCACCATCTGATGGGGATCATACTTCCTATACCAACTATATGTGTGCCCTTGCAATGTTGTTGCAAACTAGATTTCCTTCCGCTTTGAGGTAGTGATCCCCTTCAAGCGCATTAGTAACTCACACTTGTGCACATGCTCTGAAGCATCTTCAATACCCCTATAGTCTAGTAAGTGAAAAGACATCTGAAAAAACACTTAGGGAGGTGGCTGAGGTCCTTTTCCTCCCATTCTAGAGCCTTGGTTCCCTCTGGTGTTTCCTCCTCCACCAGATCCATTGGATCCACCATGTCCTATTCCTTCCAACCCACTAGATCCATTGCTTGCATTTGGAAAATTTCTTGAAGTGGTTGCGCCAAGGGTTCCCAACATTCCACTAAACTATGTGTCAATGGTCTGTGATATTGTGCCACTACCAGTTGTGTGTCTTATGTCACTCCCAGATGCGATACCAAAAGCTTATGTACTTGCACCTTATATAAAGATTCCCCCAAATACAGGAAAGAATTTTTTAGCCATAGATGTTCCAAATGAGAAATTATATCTCCTAGGTGCATATCAGTTGTTCCCACTGATACCAACTAGGTTAACAATACTTTTCCCTTGATTTGGAAAACCAGACATTAGGGATTGGTCACTAGGTGGGTTAAAATGTGCACTGATGGGTTTCTTTCTCCATGTGAAAAAATCTCATCAAAAGCTAAAGTGGCTTATCTCCAACACTTGCCAAGATGGGGTAGCACATAATTCTCAAGTTCCACGTCCTCTGCATGAACCTCAACTCCTTCCCACAACGTCTACCTCTATAGACCCATCAAACTTGCATTCTCACATTATCTAGTCATCTCCCTTTCATGAGCTTTGCTATAATTGAGTCATCTTTCCTCCCTTTCATTTTCAACTACAATGTCCACCATCTTCCTCCACCCTAGCTTCCTCTCCCAAAGTGGTTAGAGAAGCTTAGGCAGCCATGGGGAATGTTTCTAAACTCAAAGTAGAGACTAAGATATTCATAGCCAAAGGAATAACATACAAAAATGATCCTATATGCTCCCTTAGAAACTTGAACTTAACAACTTCTGGGAAATAACATGTCGAAATGGCGTATTCTAAAGTATAACTGGTCAATACCCTCTTCCACCAGTGATCAATAGCATGTGCCCAAGTCAGATCTGCATCTTACAACCTATGATAGTCATCTTGGGTCCACACACGTAATCTATAGTACCAACTTGATCTAGATGCATAGGCTAAAATCCATTCATATAGTTCTACTGGGAAGCAACAAAAGAATGTCTCATATAGCTCATGGTATAGGTTCTCTTCTACCCATCTACACGCATTGAACTCAAATCCAGTGTTGAATCTTTGAGAAAATTCATCCTCTATGCTCTTGAACCATGTTTCAACACTTTCTAAGGTCAGGTGCTCTGTCATCACACATCACAGGGACAAAGATGCATGCCATTTCTCATAACAACTTTGAAAAGAGGTCCCGATAATGGAACCAAGATGTAGTCATATTTTATACCCTTAGACTAATAGTCTAATCCCATGTGTGCTAGCCTATCAACCATCAAAGGGCGTTGTTCTCTCACCCGAGGCACTGCGAGTTTCGAGTCTCTCCTTTATGTGAGTTTCGTGAGAATGCACCATCTAGGACATATTCAAATGCGGAAAGAACAAAACTAACCCACACTTTTATAAACTTAGAAAGATTTTTCATCTAGTTGTATACGATTAAGAGAAATAACAAGCTACACATGAAGATGGTAAGGAAATGCGTAAGTATTAAACACAGATGATTTATAAAAGAGCATTATATTCATACTAACAGAGTTAATAACCCACATTACATCCCTTGAGGTCATAAAAAATCCTCATATAACTATGCAGGGCCAAATTATATATCAGAGCTATATTATGCTCATCATATTATAAAGAAGAATGAGAAATCATCTTGTACAATGTACTAAACACTCACAGATATCTCCTAATCCCTAGCCATAACATCCTCCTTCTATTTCTGTAGGGCATTTCCTCTTTTCTCCCTCTCTCTTTCTCTATTGGGTGCTCATATTTATAACCTTAGAACTCACCGCCATGCCTTCTAAAAGTTATAGATCGGTCACCAAGTGTTGAAGTGGTCCTCCATGGGAGCATGCCTTCATAGACCCAAGCTCTCCACTCTACATGATGATGCTCTTCTAGAACCCTCCATTGCATGCCTAGAATATTCCCTTCTTGATCCCACAGTCACCAGGCTGGCACCTTATCCACAAGGGTCATGATTTTCTCATGTGTTTCCTGGGGTGCCAAATATGGCTAAGTACAAAATCCATTTTCCTTACATGCCTTCAACCCGCATGCCTTTCTTTGACTAGGTCCCATGTGCCCACGTGCCTTCTTATACTTAGCTGATATTTTAGGGATCAAATTTGGACATTGATCATTCTAAAGGGATGCGCGAGGTTTTAAATAGTGTAGATAAGAATGCATGTGCCTAGCATGAACCTATGAAGACCAAGAAAGTGAACATTGGCACAGATACTAAACCTAAGGTGGCCATAATTAGAGATTATTGATCTGATGCTGAAGTGGAAAATATAGCTTATTTACTACGTGATTTCCAAGACTTATTTCCTCGGGGATACCATGAGTTAAAGGGGGTACATGAGTCATTAGGCAAGATGAAGATTAAAACAAAGGAAGGAGCATGCCTAGTTAGGAAGAGACCTTACAAGATGAACCCTAACCTATGTGTAAAAGTTAAAGAAGAAATTAAAAAATACTAAAATCTGGCATCATTAAGCCCCTAGAAGAATCAAAGTGGGTTAGCCCCATGGTAATCAATATAAAGAAATATGGTCGATTAGGATTTGTGTGGATTACAGGAGTTGAATGTTGCATGTGTGATTGATCCTTTTCCTACGCCTTTCACCGAGGAAATATTAGAAGGCATTGTTGTAGGGTGCGAAATTTACTCTTTTACAGATGGATTCTCTGGGTATCATCAGGTAAGAATTACATAGGAGGATCAAGAGAAGAAAACCTTCACCACTAAATGGGGAATCTTTGCATATACGGTGATGCCCTTTGGTTTGAAGAATACGTCTGCTATATTTTTATGCATATTTGTTCAAGCATTCCAGGATTTTATTCACAAATTCTTACAGTTTACTTGGATGATTGGACAATATATGGGCTTGTTAAGGATCATTGTGACAACTTACGCTTAATGTTTGAAAGATGTAGATAGTTAAGCATCTCTTTAAACATCAAAAAGTGTGTATTTGCTACAACTTTTGAAACTCTGCTAGGTATATTATTTGCAAGGAAGGTTTATTCGTAGATCTAGCTAAGGTTTTAGTTATCATAGGCCTGGAGGAGCCTACTAGTCAGAGTGAGGTGCATGGATTCTTGGGCCATACAGGGTATTACAGAAAATTTATCAAAGGATCTGCAAATATTTTCATACCCCTGGAGGAGTTACTAAAGGGAAGAGGAACATTCTATTGGGGAGAACCATAGTAGCGTGCATTTGAGACATTCAACGGAGACTTACTATAGCTCCTATTTTGTGTTTTCCCTCATGGAGCCAGCTGTTTCATGTATATGTGGATGCCTCTAGCAGCACATGAAAATTGGAAAAATGGTAGCTCGGCCTGGAGAAGGTATTATAGATCATCCTATCTTCTTTTCTAGTAGAAAGTTGACTCCTCTGAACAAAATTATACAACTACAAAGTGCGAGGCCTTGTCAATGATCTACATGCTGCATAAGTTTAGATATTACTTGCTAGTAAAACATTTTGTATTTTATACAGATCACATGACACTAAAATACATGATAAATAATCCCTTTTACAGGGCGAATATGTCGATACGTTATCTTATTCCAAGAATTTGACTTTACATCATTGTAAAACTAGGCTAAAGTAATTATGGCCCAAACCACTTATCAAGAATTCAATTAGGAGAGGACACATAGATAATTGAAGATACAATGCCGAATGCACAATTGTATAGGTTACATCACACGCCTTCATAATTGGAGGATATTGTTGTCTTTTTACGCACAGGTATGGCGCCAGAAGGAATGAAATCCTTAGAGAAGAAATAACTTACAATTCATGTTGCACCCTTCATGTTGATTAGTGGTGACTTATACAAACTAGTCCAAGATGAAATATTACACCGGTGTGTATTAGAACATGAGCACACATATATCATGGAAGAGGCTCATAGTGGTATTGTAGGTGGGCATTATGCAGGTGACACCACAACACACAATATTCTACTCATTGGATTATGGTGGGAGACCATGTACAAGGATTGTAAAGAGTATTGTAAGGTGTGTGATCACTTTGTTAGCACCTTGGAAAACCTAGACAAAGAGATGAAATTCCATTGAGGCCTATTACTAATGCAGATCCATTTGAAAAATTGGCAATAGACTTTGTGGGTCCTATTTCCCCATCCGTGCATGGAACCAAATTCCGCTACATCATCACTTATACAAATTATCTTACATGATGGACATAAGCATCACCTATAAAGGATTGTACAATAGCTATAACAACAAGGTTCTTATGGGAAAATATTCTTACTAGGTATGGATGTCCATTGAGTTTGACAAGTGATAGGGGCACACACTTCTTGAATGAGACAATCAGGATATTGTTGGATGAATTTATGGTCGTGCACCAAAAGACTACACCTTATCACCCTCAAGAAAATGATACTACTGAGGCCTTCAACAAGATATTGAGCTAGACCTTAACAAAAAATTGTGATGTTGGAAGGAAAGATTGAGATGATAAAGTTTTTGTTGTACTTTGGGCATATAGAACAACTTACAAAAGGTTAAATAAGGCCACACCCTTTCAGTTGGTGTTTGGCATGAAAAGTTCCTCCCATGGAATTCATGTTACCTTCTTTGTGTATTTTTCATGTGGGGTGTCTAGCCGATGAGCAAGCATTAAAAGAAATAATTGACACAAGTTAATGCAATGGATGTGAGATGTTCCATACTTGGGTTGGAGTCAAAAGTAGGAAAAGTCCAAGTAGAAGGCATGGCATGACAGGACACATCGTGATAAGAAGCTTGAGGTTGGACAGATGGTACTTTATGATTTGAAGTTTCTGCACCATCTAGGAAAACTTAAGGTGCATTGGTTGGGACCATATGTTATCACTCACATCCTTGAATCAGGTGCTTATCAGTTAGAGTTACTTGATGGAACATGGTTACCTAGTTACTTTAACAGGAGTAGGTTGAATCCCTAATATAAATAAGTCTTCTTGGTGCTTTTAATAAGGTAGTATTGCCATTTAGTATAGATTTACATTTTTGTATTTCTTTTAATATATTTCCTTCTTCGTCACTATGCTTTGTCAATTTAGTTTGTTTTTTTTTGTAATAAGCATGTTTGCACACTAGAAGCTAATTACAATATGAAGTATTTTTATGCGCAAAGGACTGCACATACCATTGGTGTGGGGTTGTTTTTATTTTTTATTCAAAAATGGGTACACATAAGAACAAATTGTTACAGGTGTTATTCAAGTATGGAAAGGAGCTGCTAGAAATAATATTGCTCCTAGAGAAGACCATAGATGGAAATAAATAAATGAAAAGTATAATGTGAGGTAAGCTTTAGCTATAGAAAATACTATAAGAATTCATAGTGGTGAGGTACTTTGGTGAAAGGAAGCAAACATACATAGGTCTATAGCTAGAAGGTAGGAAGGCACACGTAGAAGGTTATAGTTAATACGCATAGGTGTATCATGCAGAAGTTGGGAAAATGGTCAATTAATGAGAGGATTGGTGGTAGCTAAAAGAAATAAATGCAATAATTTTTCAAAAATATATATAAGGACTTGATGCGGTTTCATTTTTACCTTTGCAATCACAAGTATTCAAGTGAGCTAGTTGTGACCGAGCCAAGTGAAATGTGTTGAGGTGTGGAGAGTTGCAGAACCAAAAGTGGAGAGCAGATTTGTGTGCAAAATTGGATTGTGTCCCCATTAGAGAAGGGTTTGAGTGAAGAAGAATAATTCGAAGAACCTAGGGCACGTAATTTTGAGCTAGGGCACACGATTTAAAGCTAGGGCATGTAATATTACTCGACAGAGGAAAAAGGTGACATTTTTACAATGACACCAAGGAAGGCACCTACATCAGGTAAGAAGGGGAAGAAGGTCAAAGTCAAGGTTGAAGATGCTCTCAAGAGAAATTTTTCAAATATGTTGTATCTAGAGGGAGTGATCATCGGGAAAGATTGGGATTCCCATATCCACAGATGCAAAGTAAGTTATTACAACCACCGCACAACTAATAACAAGTGATATTTGGACAAATTTTTGAATAAGAAGACCAACAAGTGCATGGTGGATGACATGCATGTATATGATGATGTTGGGGAGAAGTTTCTCAATAGGCCGGGGTGTATCAACTATATGAACTCCCATATTTTAGAAAACCATAAAGTTTATACCAATGGCTTATGAGTAGAGTCCATGAGGACTTTTTCTATTTTGCTAGACAACGGGTAAGGATAACTACACCTTTTATTGCCACATCGGCAAGGATGAAGGGAATAGGGATAGAGGTTAGTAGTGATCTAACCAATAAGGAAGTTATTATAGCCATAACCAAGGAGTTGGGATACTCCAATGGTCTGACGTGGAATGGACATCTAAAAATTAAGGAAGTACCATGTGGTGCAGGCAACCACGCATCTGGTCACTAATCTGAATGATCAAGAGAGATGGTCTCAGGTAAATACCATGTGGATACATATTGTGAAAAAAATTTCACAAGGAGAATTCTACAACTTAGTTGGCTTCATCACAGAAACAATTTTTGAGGAAGCACACACAGTGAAAATATAAGTTCACAAGGAGTGTCGATGGGCCAAATGACAAGATCTGGGAATACCCCATGGAGAAGAAGTCCCTTATAGAGAGGTTTTAGAAGTATTTTTGTGAGGGAACAATGAGTGGCCCATTCAAAAAAGGGCAAAAATATGGATAGACACGCACACACTTCGAAGAGGAATGACGCATTCCAAAGGAGTTACCCTCATTAGTGGTAAAGGAGGTGCATTTTGTGATGTATCAACATTTTTGCATCGCATGGTTTGCAATTAAGGATGGTATATGAATTCCCTAGTGTAAACTATCATATGCCTTTAGAGAGCATTATTTCAAGGTAGCAAAGACATAGGTTTACTAATGCATGTCAATTGAGATTTAATGCAGACAAGGTAGATTGTGACTACCATACTCTCAAAAAAACTTATGTTTATCTAGGTCAATCTACCTACATTGAGAGGCTCATTTCAGATGTTATAAGTATGAAGCCGAGTAATTTTGGCTATTGGGGATAGTGGAGCCATGCTTGTCTATCTCCAGCTTAAGCCTAGGTTGGAAAATAACAAGTATATGGAGAATGAGTTCATGCTTCTCGGACATCCTAAGGGAAAACACATAGTTGAAAATGTGGCAGCTCCAAATCTTGCCTCGACCATAGAGATATACAAAGAAGAAGAACACAAGGATAGTGGAGGATTTTACCATAGAGGCCGGAGGCATCCCACGAGCAGTGGAAAGTGAGTGTGCACATAAGCCCCCAAAGGCATAAGGAAAGGAAGACTTGGACGTAGATGTAGTCCATGAGGAGTACTAGTTTAAGAAGGTGTTTAGAAGAACTAGGACCTAAGGTGCAGAACATCACAACCTTTATGAAGGTCACCTCAACTCTCCCCTTAGAAATAAGAACCTGAGAGAAATATAAAAATAAAGCTGAAGCTTAACAAGGAGGAGGAGGAGTCTAAAGAAAGGACACTAGGAACCCTGGTTCAGCCTAAAGGCGTGGAGGAATCCTGGGATGAAGAAATGAGAGATGAAGAGGAAGGGGTGAAAGAGGCAGAAGAAACTGTGTAAGAACAACCCAACATGCCCGTTATGACTCAGGTAGGAGAAGGACCAACCTCAGACCTTGGCACCCAAGTTCCTAAGGGGCCAAGAAAAAAAGAGAAAGAACAAGTGAAGAGTATGTTGTCCTTAGTATGGGCTATACTGAGAACACAAGAAAAATCATTTACACCCAATTTCAAAGCACTATGGGCCTTAAGGAGTTATATGAGTGGGAGCTGATGGATCCAGATATGGCCACTACATGCACAAGGAAGTAATTATCTTGGTCCATGTAGACTCATATGGATGAACCATATTTTGATGTGTGCGAGGAGTCCTGTGTCTCACGAAGAGTGAAGAAGGCACCCCAGAGCAGGCACATGACAATAAAACCTACTCTAATGTCTGATGAGTAGGTCAGTAATGCAATGGTCAAAGTATCTGTTGAGGTGGTGTGGAGAAACATTGATAAGGATACCACCATTAGAGTGTTGCTTGAAGATAACAAGGCTAAAATTAAAGAGATAACATGTTTAAAGGAAGAGAAGGAACGAGAATGGGAAAATAATGAGGCCTTCGTGAGCATGGCGGAGGAAATTGGTGATCACATCCTTAAAACAAGGCCTCATCTAGAATCTCAGGTACCATAAAAGTTTCCATCTGCTATGCATTATGTGCACACTTTGGTCGATTTGGTGTTAGATGACGGACCAATTCGATGCCCGCACCAAAATATTCTAAATAAGAGGTAGAGATCAAAGGCCTCTATGGTTAGGAAAATTTCAACTTATGAGGTGTTGCTCCAAAATTTGAAGGATGAGCTGAAGAAATCTGACCAAGCTCTCAATTTATGTGTGGCACCAAAAGTAGTAATAAGGACCAGAACTCTAGTAGAAGATAATGAAGTTTTGATAGCAATGAAATATGAGACACTAGGGTGCGCAGAAAGATTGGTGTTGGTGAAACAAAAGTGTGAGGCCCTCGTAGCAGCCTAGGATCCACACAAAGAGAGGATTGATGAGATTGGGAAGCTCATAGCATAAAAGATGGACCTCATGGAAGGAATGATGTCAGGTATGGCCAATTTTGTCGAGTACTACAAAATGAAAAAGAAAAGATTACTTAGGATGAGTTGGATGCCATAACTATAGATATTCTAGAAAATACAAGGACTATGCAAAATGACTAGCAAACATTGGAGGCTGAAATCAAAAATGAATATCCAGAGGTAATCCTCCCAATTGAAGAAGAGGGTGCTTTATAAAGTAAAAATTTATTCTTTTGTATAGTGTTTCATTAATTCTTTCATTCCTTATTCTTTATTATTGGGAACATCAAAAATAATTCCCATTTCTAGGATGGAAATGTACTTTAGTTTGGGGTAATGTTGAGTAGACAAAATGTTTCTCTAAGGAGAAGACACACAAAGGATGCACACATGGGAACAAGGAAAATTTGAAGGTGCAGGAAGATAGGAAAGGAAATGCACACCAAAACATTTTATCTCAGGACTTATCCATTTTTATGGATAAGGGATATTTTTGGAGATAGCGTGTGGAGCACACATAGAGATGAAGACTTGCGCTACACACAATGGTATTTCAAGAACAAAAATCTATTAAGCGACATACATAGTTTAGGCTAATAATAGGATTTCTTCTTAGAGTTAACTATAGGACATCTATTATTAAAACACTTACATGTTATGCAAGCCATTGTAAAGGTGCGTGGCTATTATCAGCATGCAACCTGTTTTGAGAAGTGCATGGGTGGTGAAGGGAAAGTCCCCACCTCTTTAAATATGTATTAAACTATGTAGTTTAGAGAGATTGAGTTATTGTAGAGTTATGTCTGCTGATCTTAATACATGCATGACTCATGGAAATAATTTATAGTGTAAGAAGCTTTTGTGTTTTATAATGTTTAATGCAATGGAATATATTGGTTGGATAATGGTGTTAGACATAACTGAATCAGTGCTTGTATGGTTAGCCTTATTATTGTCATTGTTTAGTTCATGATTCTCTAAGGTCTAGATCTAGTTTATGCACTGTGAAATGTTTATGTTTGGTTATGGATCTGAATATGTATTATCATCATCACACTAACATCCTACACAAGCAACTCTAAAGAGGGGCTTGGTACCTTTGTGTGCTTTGGGTGAGCACTCACTCAAGCTAAGTGATGTGCTAACGTGCTTGGGTTTTCTACAGTAGATTCTAGGCTACATCAACAAGACATTAATGATACTACCAATCAACCTTCATGTTTCGTTATCCTTTTGACATCAATGAAACTTATTGAAATCAATGAAAAAACTAATTTCCAACAATCTCCCCCTTTATCATTGATGGTAAACCTATTGATGGAAATCACATATAACTCAAAATATCAAGCCATCAGCTCATTATCCTCCTTTTGACGTTAATGACAATGAAAAATAGCTACAAAAACTTAGTTTTTCTTATCTTATCATCACTAAAAATCTTGCCATTTTTTTAGAAACATAAACCAAATCTAACAAGGTCCATTTGAATTCTTCATCTTCTATTTTGAATCATCAAAGAAACATAGCTCCCCCTGGACTGAACATAATCCTCCTTTGGAATCTCATTAAGAACATAAATATGATCCCTATGTCTACACATTCATTTAAAAGATACAAAACGTGATCATATTTATACAATATATAAACACATCTTCTTGCAACAAAAATAAGAACTCTCCCTAACTCAATGCATTATTTCTCAAGAATACAAGACCACTCACCTAGTCTTGGTTACTTAATACCAACATCAATAAATTATTGATTTCAAATTTTGTTATCAACTCACATATGAATTCCCTTGAATATCCTTCTTCTCATCTCCCCTTAAGCTCTTGAATTCTTCTTGACACCACATATTGCTTTGATTAACTCATGGAGCTCTTCTCATATCCCTTTGACTTCTAGATACCACTATCATGATTGCTAGATACCAACTGATACCAATTTAATAAATAAAAAACAAACCATATTCATACCTTAAACCATCTCATAAGACCAACAAACTACCCCTCGGTCCTATGCACACTTCCGCACCTTCTTGGATGAACATGTCAACTACTCAGCCCCTCCTTACTTCTTAACACATTTACTAACTGTTAGATGCCATACTAACTTTCCCTTAACTTGAACCTTTGAATCACAAATCCAATAAGCTTCCCTTGAGTCATACACTCATACAAGGATAATAAGCACTCCGAGTAGTTGGGACAATCATCAATTAAATATTAAAGAACCAAACTAGTCCACCATAAAGATTTCATGCAAATTTTCTCCATGACAGTCCTTCACAAGCCATTAAAATACAAATTTCAATATGTAATACACTACCAACTAGGTCTTCACTCCAAGAATTATTATGATATACCTCTGTCATACCCTGATTTTACTTTGTGAACAAATAACCCAGACCAAACCTTCAACACTTAGAAAATTTTGCCTCTAATTACCTAATCATGGCCTCAAAAGTAATCATATGGATTCACAATGGTCTTCATACATTTTACAAGCATATAGGCTATATATCTCAGTCATATCAGACCAATCCCCTATTCACAAATCCTAAAAAAATCCTTAAGACTCAATTTTAATCTTGAAACATTCTTCAAAATATTAATTCACCTTCTAGGTCTTCACACACCATCTTTTCATAAATTTCCACCTATGATTGTTCCTTTATAATGTCACCGATACCAATTGTGAAAAATTTACATTCCCATTTTTCTCTCGTATAATCATATTTCAAACTCAAAATCATACTATCACATTTTCTTCTCCCCTTTCAAACTTCTGATTATGACCTTACCAAGCTCTTGAATTTCAAGACCACATACCTATATTATACCTTAAGACACAATATTAAGCTCTTCACACTCTTCAAATAGACAAACTAATTGCAAAACCTCCTCAAATGTTTTTTATGCTTATAACATGACTACATGAATGTCAATATCAAGACAAGAAATACATACCTTCTTGATTATTTCATGAAAAATTCATACCTTCATGACTAAGACCAATCATAAACACACCTCTGTTATACCTTCATACAATTATCTTGAGTCTCCAACATGACTCCAACTCAGCAACAAACCTTCATGAATCATGACACCAAGACTATGCCAAATCTTCTTATTTCTGTAATCCCCCTTACTATATGTTTATTTTGATTGATGAATGCCTATAAGAAGCTTAGTAGAGACATGCCTAGTCATAGGGATCTAAAACAATAATCTTAGGAAATTCCAAGACCTCCTAGGCACCTTTGGGTTTACCTCTTTAACCTTCTTTTGATTAGCAACCTTTGAGCATCCTTGACTTATTCAAACATCTAACTTGATATTGGATATATTACCCCGATTAACTCTTAGTTCTCATGCCTTGTTTTTATTTCTCTCATGTACTCTAGGATCCTCGATTTCTTGATTTTCCTTAAGGGACCATGAAAAGAAATATTTCAATATGACCAACATGATGAGAATTATATCAAACAACTTCACTCTTACCTCTTGGTTGGGGTGAACTGATGCAGCCTAGAATTTTTAGTTAACACCTAGTCGTGTTGGCACATCACTTAGCCTAGGTTGAGCGCTCACTGAAGCATGCAAAGGTACAGGGTCCCTCTTAAGATTTTTGTAGTAGAATGGTGACATGGTAAAGCAGTACACATATATTTTTAGTATCTAATTCATCTATTCATCATTATACTAAACTAGATTTGTAAGCACTTAAATGTAAATCATCGTGATAACAACAATATACATTGACAAAACATATCAGACACTGTTATTCAGCCAATATTCTTTATATATTCATCGCACCAACAGTACAAAAGCTTCATACAATACCAGACATGCGTGCATGGATCTGTTACAATTATCCAGTCTCATATACTCATGTATCTCTCCTATTTACTAAGTAATTCATTACATATATATAGGGTGGGGAAACTAGCCCTTCACCACTTAACTCTACTAGAAATAGGTCGCATGCTAATAACAGCCACACGCCTTTTACAACTATAGCCATACATGTAAGTATGCTATCTATAGATCGCTGACAGTTAACTAAAGTGGTGGATCTATTCTTAGCTCATGCCCATGTAAGAGTGAGTTGACATGTTCTTCAAAAATCTCCATGAAGAGTGGCGTGCAAGTCTCAGCATCACTTTGTGTGCTATGCACATCAATCTCTAAGAATAGACTTGATCTCCAAAATCAGCTAAGTTCTAAAAGTTTGACTTTACACCTCCACGCGTGATGCCTTCCTATACCTTCGTGCCTTTGCTCTTGTGTTGTTCTTCCGCACGGACTTTGTGTGTAAGTTCAGCTAAGTGTTTTCTCTGATCAACATTACCCCACACTAATCTCATTATCACCCCGATAATGGTGATGTCCAAAACTTACACAAAGAATGGATAAATAAAGAATGGTTGAATAAAGAATTTTGAATAAGGAATTTTGAATAAGGTATACACAACTAACAAAATTGTTTAAGCCTCAGGCCCCTTTGTTTCATCCTAAAGCAACAACTCTAGATATTCTTCTTTGATATCAGCTTCCAGGTTCTCCCATGCCATCAACGCCACTCCTGCCACCTCAGGCACATCTACAATGATAGATTGTAGCTCTTCCATAGTGATTTTCCTTGCTCATTTTGTATCACAAGCATTACGCTTGACATAGAGGTTTGCACCCCTTCCAATACATCCATATTTTGAGAAATGAGCTTTCCAAGCTCCTCTAACCTCTCCTTATGCGGTGCCTATGCCGCAGCTAGTGCCTCGTGCTTTTACTTCACCAAAACCAACCATTTAGTGCGGCCAAGGGTAGCATCCTTCATAGCCTTGTGGACCTCATTTTCCTCCTCCAATGTTTTCACCGCGATCAAGACTGGGGTTGTGCATATTGTTAGCGCATGATTGGCTTTCTTTAATTTGTCGTGGGTGGCTTGTAGTAGGCCTTCATAAGTAGCAATCTTCCTAGCTACTACAGCCTGTGCTTTTTCTACCTTTTCCTCGAGTCCTTGGGCTATGAGGATACACACACCTTTTCATCTTCCAACACTAATGTTATTATTGTCTTTACATAATGCATTGTAGAAGGAAATTCTTTTGGCACTTGGGATTCCAAATGTGGGCATACTTTGAGGACATCATCCCCAATTTCCTCTACCATATTAACAAAAGTGTCATATTTCCTCTTAATCAAATCCTTTTCCTATACAAGGCATGCTATCTCCACATCCCTGGCTTTCAATTTCTCTGTCAGCGCCTTGATGGTAGTAGATTTATCTATGTTTCTTCTTGCTACTTCGGAGGATACCTTTACCAGAGCATTGCTCACCTACTCATCTATCATCATTGTTGGCTTAATCGTCATGTGGTACATTTCAGGGGCCTTCTTCAATCATCTTGACGCACATGATTCTTCACCGATATCAAAATCAGGCTCATCCATATGGGTGTGCATCAACCATGAAAGTTGCTTCCTTGTGCGCAGAGTTACCTTGTCCTCGTCCATGAGTGCCCAACCGAATAAATCCTTCTACTCGATGGTGCTCGAACCGAGCATGAACAATCATCTTTGGGTCTTCTGTGTACCCCATGGTATGTGCCTTGGTGTCCTCCCCTATTCGATGGGATCGGGGCCCTCTGGGAATGGCTACATCAAGGTTAGGAATACTAGATGTATCCCCACCCTTGTCCTATGTAGCCTCTGATTGATCCCCTTCTTCTCCTTCCATTCTCTCCTCCTTATGTTGAGGCTCTTCTTCAGCTAGAGATGAAGGCACCTTCTCCTTATATTCTTCTGTCTCCTCGCTCAGCCTGAGTTTTCTTCATTTCTTCTCCTCTGGCTCCTTCACCTACGGGGTTTCTCCTTGTGCCCTTGTGTGCTTAAACACCTTCTTAAATCTTTGTGTGCCCTACTCCTCCCCCATAACTCCTTCTCCTTAGGGAGTTATCGTGTGCTCCTCCTCCTGGCCAGATGGCTACTTCCTCCTTCACACCAGGTTGCCACTATCTTCATGTTCTTTATTCTCTTCCTCATCATCTTGATTGGGTGAAGAGGGCCTAGGTGCCGAGAATGTTATCCATAATATGCTTTCCCTCTGGTGGCCCTAGAAGCATGAACTCATTCTCCACATACTTGTTATTCTCCATTTTGGGCTTCAGTTGGAGATATATTAGTGCGTCCCCGATATCCGCAATGACCAATGTTTCTGGCTTAATGCTCAAGATCTCTAAGATGTTATTCTCATTTTATGCATTCCTCCCTAGATATCCATATGTCTTCCGTAGGGTGTGATATTCACAATCCACCTTGTCTGCATTAAACACCAACCTTTGTGTGTTGGTGAACCGATGAACTGCAGCCTAGAAGTATTGTGCGGGAAATGAGTATGGAAGTTTTCACCAAGGGCTCCATGACCCATCTATCATTGGAAAGCATGCAATACAAAAGTGCTGGTAGATTGTAAAATGTACCTATTTCCTTAGGACTGAAGGTAAGTCCTTGGGTATACGCCCTTCTTCTCCAAATGTCACATGAAGCCTATCATACCACATCTCCGTGTGCTCCTTCACCTCCTCTATCATTGATCCCTTACAAAGATACTTGCTGAATCATTTAGTCGAGACTTATGGTTCATGAAGTATTCCCATATGTTCTCTTTTAGGCCATCGATACCCCAATCTCCATTAAGACCAAACTTAGTAGGATGCAGCAAAAACTTATCTTATTCCCTTCGCGCTTCCTCTACTATTTTCTCTGTAATGAAGCCGAAATGTTATAAGTGGTTCCTTCTGACATGCGCTTGGCCACATGCAACCACATAGAATTAACTTGGGACCAACGTTCTTGGTCATTCAATTTTGTGACCAAGTGTGTTGCTACCTGTACTACTGGATAATTTTTCAGCTTGTCAATGTCCATTCCGCATGGTCCTTTCTGATAGCCCAGCGCCTTCTGTGTCTCCAAGATGATGTTTTTTTCAGCTAAGTCAGTCTTAATATCTTCACCTATTTCCCATAATCTAGTAACTGTGGCAATAAGGATGGGTGTCAATCTTACCCTCCATCCTGCAAAGTAGAAGAAGTCCTCATGGACTCGGCTCATCAGCCATCTATACAAGGGTGCATACTTTCCAAAGTATGGAAGCTCATAAAGTTAGTAGACACCATTTCCTTTTAGTAGCTTTTCCTAGCATCATCATATATCAGCATGCCATCCTTAGTGTGCTTGTTCATTCGAGAAGTGAGCAGGTCATCTAATTTCTTCTAGTTTTCATTGGTCTCGGTGATTGTATTCACTTATCTTACTCTGTCTTATGTGGGTATTCCATTCCTGCCCCATAATAACTTCCTCAGGGTACTACATTTCAGAAAAATTTCTCTCTGGGGCCATCTCCTCCTCTTCTTCCACCACCACCTTCTTCTTTTCCTTTACCAGTGCTACTTTCTTATTTCATGTCATTCTTCTTTCAAGGTTTTGTTTTCTAGATTTTTATGCTGTAAGTTTCTCGTGGTTTGCTTCAAACCCTAATTGATCCAATTGTGCCCTAATTTGCAATCATGAACTTACATACCCTAGCTCTATTTTGTTACTCTACTTTGTCAAACCCTTTTCCTAGGGGATTCAAGCCCTTCTAATAAACAAATCTCTTTTCCGTGCCTAGTTCACTTTCTTCATACCTTAAATCTCTTTACTTATCTCTTCACATGTAGTTCTTCGTCGAATTCTCGTAGTCGCAAGGGTAAAAATGAAATCGCATCCCCTCCTTATATAGATTTCCATTTTTTCTGAATTAATTGTGACTCCACCTACCAAATTCTCCTCATTTATTACCCGTTTTTATCATTTCGTGCGGTATATCTTCGCACCAAAAGCTATAACCTTCTAGCGCACCTTTTTACCCTCTTGTCACAGACTTCTCTTCAGCGTGCACTCTAGCGCCCGAGTACCTCGTCACTGCACCATCTCCTGGTAATTACCATGGCCGCCGCTTACCTTGCGTTATACTTTCCCTCATCCATCTTCATCCTTTCTTATCTTGAGAAGCAATCTTTTGTCAGTTACCCTTAGCAACCTTCTTTCTCAACACCCACAACATGACATCTTCACAACGATATACCTGAGAGTCACCAACAATCCACCCCACATGGAAAAGGATGTGTAGTCCTATATGTAGCAACATGCTTCATATTGAAATTAGCTTCACGCGTGCAAGCGCACTTATTACCCAACAAAATTTACAAAGCATAGCGACAATGAAAGAAACACATTAAGGAAATGCATAAAGGGAAACCTAATTTATCCGCAATACTACCTTATTACAAACACCAAGAAGACTTATTTATAGTAGGGCTTCAACCTATTGTTGTTAAAGTAACCGGGCAACCTGGTGCCATCAATTGTTTCTAGCTAGAAAGCACCTGACTCAAGTATATGAGTGATAATATATGGCCCCAACCAATGTACCTTGAGCTTTCCTGGATGGTGTAAAAATTGGAGTCATACAGAAGTACCATTTGTCCGACCACAAGTTTCTTATCTCTGATGTGGCGATCATGCCATGCCTTTTGGCGCGCTTTCTCCTATTTCTGACTCCAACATGTGATGGCTCGGCACTCATCTAGTTGAACCATATTCTCGATCTGTTCTTCTAAGTCTTTCTCATCAACGAGACCTACAAAGACATGCAATGCGCAAAGAAGGTAATCTGTTGATGCAAAATCACAAAGACTTCTGGACGCACATCGTGCTTCTAGGTTGATGTTCGCATCTAGTGTGATTGCACAATATGGAAACCTCTCTCCAAGCATGGGACTTGTAAAACCGAGAGAGGAATCTCCAGAGAAGGCTGGTTCCTACTCCTAAACTACAGCCACAAGCTATTCCAAAGGTGCAGGCAAGCTAATCTAATCCTAATCTAACCATGCCAAGGAGACAGAGAGAGAGAGAGAGAGGGAAAAACAGCAAAAGCCTACACTAAAACGGTGATACACCAGAGAAGGAGAATGTTGAACATCTATCAAAACTGCCATGGGACAAAGAGAGGTGAGCAATGGGAAGGATGGACAGAAGCATCACAAACCCAAGGATAGATTTCACACAGAAAATGTCCCAAAACTCCATGAACACAGCTCCAAACCTGCAATGAACATTCGAACATGCACCAATACCTGCAATGAAGAGAGGCAAGAAGAGAACAAGCAAAAACGAGGAAGGATGGACAGATGCATCACAAAACATGTTTTGTTGCTCCAGAAGTTTGCACAGAACATCATTCCATTAATAAGAGGCAAAAACGCCATTACAGAGCAAGGGAGGAGGTTCGAACTCCATTTTCAACCCTAGAGAAGAAAAGAAGGGAGGGCCCAGCCGAAAGAATGAACAACCTCTTTTTTTTTTTTTTGAAAAATGAGCCAAATCTGGCTTTTACATTGCATGGGTCGAGCCCAGGGGACAGAAAACATGGGAAAACGTGTAAGCCCATTCCTCATTGACTGCAGATGCATTAAATCAGCATGGAGGATCTTACCAACCCATACCCTGTCACTTTGAGTGATTTTAGAGGAGAATGCGACCCATTTGTATTAATTTGGCCGCTAAAATGTCACTTCTGGCCGTGCAGAAGAAGAATGCGACCCATTAGCATTAAAACGGGTTGTTGAAAGGTCGCTTCTGGCCATTACCACACGTCAGAGCCGTTTCTTGATTTTATCTCTTCAGACTACACCAAAACTCAAGATTGATCCCAGAATCATGTAGAGCATCTCAACAGCTTTCCGTTGATATAAAGAACGTGGAAATCTGAGCTCTGGATCAAAAGATATGGCGATCTGAAGATTTAGGGCACGGAACAGATCAAAACGAATTTTAAAATGTTTTCCCGCTCTTCGCCATCTGGATGACACGTGGCACGTGCTGATTGGATGAGCAATTCTCTCTCCTCTGTCTTTCATAGGATTTCCTTTTGAAATTTCTTGTGGCACCTTAAACTTGGACACGTGGCGTCATTTCATTGGTTCGGTTCAGCGCTCGATAACTCGCCCCTTTGACCTTTTGACTTTTTCTCTTGTGAGGACACGTGGCAGTTTCTGATTGGTCTTCGGCTCCTTCGCGTACTTCACTTCCATTTGTCCCGGATGTCCCATTTGATTTTGGGCCCTTTGTGCTCATTTCGGCCGGTTCGGGCATTTCGCGTCCATTTGTCCCAGATGTCCCATTTGATTTTGGACCCTCTCGACTCATTTCGCCGATTCGGCGGTTCGTTTCGCATTTTTGGCCGCTTGTCCCACTTTGTTTCGATCGACTTGACTCTTTTCGGCCGGTTCAGCCGTTCGTGCCTTTTTGGCCCAATTGTCCCATTTGATTTTGGGTGCGGCCCTTTTTCGCCTTGGCTTCGCCGGGTTCGCACCTTTTGGCCCGATTGTCCCATTTCGTCCCTCTCAAAGAGCTTAGCCAATTTTTTCTCGGTCGAACCGGCATTTTGCGCCCGCCGCACTTTTTGTCCTGATGTCCCATTGCTTTGCGGGCTGTTTGTGCTTACTTCAGCCGAGCCGGCCGGTTCGGGCCTTTTTGTCCCAAATGTCCCGACTGCCCCTAGGACTAGGACTTAGTCATTTTTACGATTTTTTCCTGGATCAACCTACTTGCCTTCTGCAACCTTTTTCGCATTTTCTCAGAGCTTGCTCTTTTCCTCTCAGATAGGGAACTTAGAAAATATTTGAGGGGACTCTAGCAACATGATTTTTGGCCCCGAATCAATCAATTTTCCTGGGACTTGAATATTCTGATGCATGTTATCAAAATTACCCAGGGGGGTGAAATTTTGACAACAGTTTGGCGACTCAGCGGGGTCATCTGCCTGCTAGATGAATGATCAGTAGCCTGAAGCATCCATTGGGCATGGAGTCATGAGTTGTAACCTGCAACTGATCTGAACTTTGAAAACCTCCCTCTGAGCCACTTGAAACCCACCGGACATGGAGTTGTTCTCACCAAAAACCACTGAAAAGAACTGTGCAAGAGCAAAACCAGCAACACCAAAACTATGTACAAAACTGAAAATCATACATGCCCCAAATGGAACATGCAGAGTGTGCACAAGCACTTCTTCTGCTGAAAGCAAACCTACCTACTCTACTCTAACTGGAAGCAAAGGCAAGCTAAACAAACCCCGCAGAATCAAGTTGTGTAAAATAGCTCCCTTTCTTCAAAATTGCAGCCATGCAATTGATTTGCACTCGATCATGGCTATTTGGATGGATGGAAAATCAACAAGAAGCTGGTCTTCTATCCAAATCATCAAGGTATCAATCTGAACATAAATCTAATACCTATTTTAGTTGCTCTACATTTGGATTGGAGAGGTATGGCAGCTGATCCTTGGTACTTTTTAGCTCATCCTCATGCTCAGAAGCAAGCATGACTAGTTGTGGCTTCTCCTTTGGCTCCAATGAAGCCAAATACCTGATTGGGCAAGGTCTGATCCATTTGATATGCCCATAGCTCTGATTTTCAACTCCAAGAATGGAGTCCTCTTGTAGACCTTGAATGGATGGTGTGGAAGCAATGGTAGAACCCTTCTGCCCTTTCTCTTCCTCCGATGAAGAACATGGAAGATTAAAGTCTTCCAATTTTGATTCCAAAGGGCTGCTTTATAAGATGCAGGCTGCTGCAAATGAATGTTGTCCTCTATGGCAGCAGGCTCTTGTGTTTGGAATGTGGATGATAAAGAGAGAATGGTGAAAACTCAACTGGCTCTTCTCCATCAAAACAGTCCTCCAAATCGACAGTAAACCGCCTCATTATCATGTCCTCTCGCTGCTCGCTTTCAACTTCCTCCATGGTGTCCTCTTGATCTCGCAACTTGACCATCATGGTTCCTTCACTTCCAATATTGAGTTTGAGAGATCAAACTCCTTTTCAAGATTTAGAACTTGAGAGAGATGAAGTGGAAAGAAGAACTGAAGGTTCTTCTGTAACCTGCTTTGTGCTCAAAGCCCTTGGATCTGCACTTTTCTCCTCCACAGCTAGATTGTGCTCCTCTTCTTTTGGATTTGGAGAAGCTTCTCCTTCCTCCAATGTTTGAAGAGAATCTTGCTCTTGATTGAACTCCTTCTCCAGCATGAATTTTGTCAAGTCAAACTCTTCAATATGCTGCTCTAGAGGACAAGTTGGGACTGCAAGATCTTCTTCTTCTGCTGCAACCAAATCAGTCCTAACCACCATTTGTTCAACCTTAGCCTCTTCTGTAGGCTTAACCATCAAGGGGATCTTTGTCATCCCAAATTTGGTAGCCCAAACCTTCAAGTCATCTGTCATTTCTTTTCTGTTGGGCTCCTCTTCTTGCTGTCCTTGATGACTGATTTTTCCAATTCCTTCTTCCCCATATGAAATTGGGAATGCAAGAGGAGGAATAGGTTGAAACTCAACTGATTTGAAAATTTTGTGTGGTGGTGGAGGTGGTGAAACCTCTTGTTTCTTTGGAGGAGGGGGTATTTCTGTTAGCTCTTGTGGAGGGGATGACTGTTTGGAAGGGAAAAGGAAAGAAGAATCGAGATGGGGTGGAAGACTAGGGGATGGAGGGATGGATTCAACACATGGGACAGCAGATGGGGAGTTTAAATGAGATGATGCTGCTTGAGTAATGGAAAGAGAAAAACCAGATGATGGTGTAGAACTTACCCATTGACAAGGTTGTTCAACAACAAGTCTGTAGGCCTCTATTTCTGCTGTCCATTGTGCAAGCAAAGGCAGCATTGCAATCATGAAGTCAAGCTTCTCCTGAGGGCTGTAATGCCTTGGAAAAGGTCCCACCCATGGACAGGGTGCTCCATAACCGATTCCAAAAGCTTTCATTTGTGCTTGAGCCCTGGACTGCACCATCCCCACCTCCATCTTTTGGATTTTCTCCAACAGACCAGCATCTTGGATCTGATTGTCTTCATTGTATGCATACTCTTGCTCTTGGAAAGCTCCATAGCCAAACCGACTTTGCACTCATTGTTCATATGAATATGCATGCTGATCTCGGGAGGATTTGTAAAACCTATTGGAGGTGGAATATACTACTGTTGTTGATATGAAATCCATGATAGGAATGAAGTCATGATTGCACAACTTCAAAGAATGAGGGAGAATGAAAGAGATGGAAAGAAGGATGAATGGAAAATGAATGAAAATGAATGGAAAGGAAGGTCTGCAACTTCAGAGATGGGTTGTTGACCAGATGGAGTCGCTAGATGTGTTTGCAAGTGCCTCCAAAGGTTGAAATCTTCACAGGAACACATCAACCTCGCAAAGATGAAGTGAAAGACCTCTAAGGTCCCACCGGGCGTGCCAAAACTGTTGATGCAAAATCACAGCACCCCTGGACACACATCAGGCTTCTAGGTTGATGTTCAGGCATCCAGTGTGATTGCACAACATGGAAACCTCTCTCCAAGCGTGGGACTTGTAAAACCGAGAGAGGAATCTCCAGAGAAGGCTGGTTCCTGCTCCTAAACTACCTGCCACAAGCTATTCCAGTGCAGGCAAGCTAATCTAATCCTAATCTAACCATGCCAAGGAGACAAAGAGAGAGAGAGAAGGGAAAAACAGCAAAAGCCTACACTAAAACGGTGATACACCAGAGAAGGAGAATGTTGAACATCTATCAAAACTACCATGGGACAAAGAGAGGTGAGCAATAGGAAGGATGGACAGAAGCATCACAAACCCAAGGATAGATTTCACATAGAAAATGTCCCAAAACTCCATGAACACAGCTCCAAACCTGCAATGAACATTCGAACATGCACCAATACCTGCAATGAAGAGAGGCAAGAAGAGAACAAGCAAAAACAAGGAAGGATGCACAGATACATCACAAAACATGTTTTTGGCTCCGTAAGTTTGCATGAACATCATTCCATTAATAAGAGGCAAAAACGCCATTACAGAGCAAGGGAGGAGGTTCGAACTCCATTTTCAACCCTAGAGAAGAAAAGAAGGGAGGGCCCAGCCGAAAGAATGAACAACCTCTTTTTTTTTTTTTTTTGAAAAATGAGCCAAATCTGGCTTTTACATTGCATGGGTCGAGCCCAGGGGACAGAAAACATGGGAAAACGTGCAAGCCCATTCCTCATTGACTGCAGATGCATTAAATCAGCATGGAGGATCTTACCAACCCATACCCTGTCACTTTGAGTGATTTTGGAGGAGAATGTGACCCATTTGTATTAATTTGGCCGCTAAAATGTCACTTCTGGCCGTGCAGAAGAAGAATGCGACCCATTAGCATTAAAACGGGTTGTTGAAAGGTCGCTTCTGGCCATTACCACACGTCAGAGCCGTTTCTTGATTTTCTCTCTTCAGACTACACCAAAACTCAAGATTGATCCCAGAATCATGTAGAGCATCTCAACAGCTTTCCGTTGATATAAAGAACGTGGAAATCTGAGCTCTGGATCAAAAGATATGGCGATCTGAAGATTTAGGGCACGGAACAGATCAAAACGAATTTTAAAATGTTTTCCCGCTCTTCGCCATCTGGACGACACATGGCACGTTCGATTGACGAGCAATTCTCTCTCCTCTGTCTTTCATGGGCTTTCCTTTTGAAATTGCTTGTGGCGCCTTAAACTTGGACACATGGCGCCATTTCATTGGTTTGGTTCGGCGCTCGATAACTCGCCTTTGACCTTTGACTTTTCTCTTGTGAGGACACGTGGCGCTTCGATTTGATTGGTCTTCGGCTCCTTGGCGTACTTCACTTCCATTTGTCCCGGATGTCCCATTTGATTTTGGGCCCTTTGTGCTCATTTCGGCCGGTTCGGGCATTTTACGTCCATTTGTCCCAGATGTCCCATTTGATTTTGGACCCTCTGGACTCATTTCGGCCGATTCGGCCGGTTCGGGCATTTTTGGCCCGCTTGTCCCACTTTGCTTCGGACTGACTTGACTCTTTTCGGCCGGTTCGGCCAGTTCGCACCTTTTTGGCCCGATTGTCCCATTTGATTTTGGACTGTCTGGCCCTTTTTCGCCCGGTTCGGCCGGTTCGCGCCTTTTTGGCCCGATTGTCCCATTTGCGTCCCTCTCAAACAGCTTAGCCAATTTATTCTCGGTCAAACCGGCATTTCGCGCCCGCCGCGCACTTTTGTCCCGAGATGTCCCACTGTTGCTTTGCGGGCTATTTGTGCTTACTTTCAGCCGAGCCACGGCCGGTTCGGCCTTGTTGTCCCAAATGTCCCGATCGCCCTAGGACTAGGACTTAGTCATTTTTACGATTTTTTCCTGGATCAACCTACTTGCCTTCTACAACCTTTTTTCACATTTTCTCAGAGCTTGCTCTTTTCCTCTCAGACAGGGAACTTAGAAAATATTTGAGGGGACTCTAGAACATGATTTTTGGCTCCGAATCAATCAATTTTCCAGGACTTGAATATTCGATGCATGTTATCACAATTACCCGTGGGGTGAAATTTTGACAACAGTAACATAAATTCTATAGGAAGAACAACTTCCATGCCAAACACCAATTGAAAAGGTGTGGCTTTGTTCAATATTTTGTATGTTGTTCTATAAGCCCAAAGAATAGCAGATACTTTATCATCCCAATCTTTCCTTCCAACATCACAAATCTTGGTCAATGTGTGGCTCAAAATCTTATTAAAAGCCTCAGCAGTCCCATTTACCTGAGGGTGATAGGGTGTAGTTTTATGGTGGGCAACCATAAACTCGTCTAAAATAATTTGTATTGTCTCATTTAAAAAATGTGTGCCCCTATCACTTGTTAAACTTAAAGGACAACCATACCTTGTAAGAACATTCTCCCATAAGAACCTTTCTATTGTAGCTACTATAAAGTCCTTTGTATGTGTTGTTTTTGCCCATCAGGTAAGATAATGCATGACAGTGATAATATAGCGTGATCCAGTCCTACGCGTGACTAGTGAAATAGGCCCGAAAAAGTCAATTACCCATTTCTCAAAGGGTTCTACACTTGTAATTGGGTGTAGAGGCATCTCATCCCTTTGTCCTGGTCGACCGAGGCGTTGACAATGGTCACAGGTCTTACAATACTCTTTACAATCCTTGTACAATGTTTCCCACCAGAAACCAGCAAGGAGGATCTTGTGCGCTATTGCATCACCTACATAGTGGCCACCTGCAATACCACCATGTGCTTCTTCCATTATATATTTTCGTTCATGCTCCAATACACAATGACGTAACACCTTGTCTCTACCTAACTTGTACAAATCACCACTGATTAACATGAATGGTGCCACGTGAATAGCAAGTTATTTCTTCTCTAAAGCTTTCATGCCTTCTGGTGCCATACCAGTCTTGAGAAAGACAACAATGTCCTCCAATTCTGATGGCACATGCTGTAACCTATACAACTATGCATCAGGCATGGTCTCTTCTATTGTTTGTGCCTCTTCTCCTGATTGAATTCTAAACAAGTGATCTGGTCCAAATTTCTTTTTCTAGTTTTAACACAATCAGTAAGTCAAACTCTTGAAATAAGAGTATCCATCGGCATAGGTGCCCCTATAAGATGGGCTTGTTCACCAAATACTTTAATTTCATGTGATCTCGTATAAAACAAAAATGGTGTAGCCAACAAAAATACTTGAAATTTGTGTAAGGCATAGATCATGGACAAGGCCTCGTGCTCTATAGTGGTATAATTTTGTTCTAGAGGGTAAACTTCCTACTAGCAAAGAAAATGGAATGATCCATAATACCTTCTCCTTGTTGAGCTAAGACGATAGTAAGTTTCTCCTTCAATATCTCAAACACTTGCTATTGTGACTCCCCAGAGAATATAACTTTTCCCCAGAGCAATTCCTCCAAGGGTACGGCAACTTTTGCATACCCTTTTATAAACTTCTAGTAATACCTGTATGACCCAAAATCCACGCACCTCATCCCGATCGCTAGCTATTTCAAGCCTATGATGACTGCAACTTTAGTGGGTCAACTAGAAACCCTTCCTTACAAATAATGTGTCCTAAAAGTGTGCCAAAGGGAGTGGTAAAGATGCACTTCTTAATGTTCAATGAGATACTCAACATGCGACATCTTTCAAAAATTAAGCATAGATTTTCACAATGGTCCTTAATTAGCCCATAAACGGTCCAATCATCAAGATAGACTGTAAAAAGTTATGAATAAAATCCTTGAAGGCTTGTACTACTATCCTTGAAAATACAGCAAGTGCATTCTTTAATCTAAAGGGCATCACAAGATAGGAAAATCTTCTCCGTTCAAAGTAGTGAAGGTGGTCTTCTCTTGATCTTCTAGGCAATCCTAACTTTGATGATACCACGAAAATCTGTTTGTAAATGAATATATCTTGCGCCCACCACTCCTAATATTTCCTCTGTGAATGGCGTAGAAATGGATCTATAACACAAGTTGCATTCAACTCTCTATAATCAACAAAAATCTGAATCCTACCATCCTTTTTGATGCTTATTACCATAGGATCGACCAATTCTCGATTCATCTAATGGTTAAATGATCCCAGATTTCAACATCTTGTCAATCTCCTCTTTTACGTTCTCGCGCAAATTGGGATTCATCCAATATGGTCACTTCCTAATAGGGTGCGCACCTTCCTTGAGCTTTATCTTCATTTCTCCAAGTGATATATGCATGCATTTAAGTTCATGGTATCCTCTTGGGAATAAGCCCTCATAGTCTTAAAGTAACTCTATGATCTTTGCTACCTCTGGTTCTAACTAGTAATCCCCAATTATCACCTCCTTAGGTTCAACTTCCATGCCTATATTGACCTTTGTTGTCTTCATAGGTTCATGATATGTGCACGCATCTACATCCGCACTAGATAACACTTCACGTGTCCCATGTGAATGATCCACATCCAAGTGCTCAACTTCCTCCTCATCAATTATGTAAACCATCTTCCCCTTATCTTTTTCCAAGGAAGTGCGCTCAAGTAGTATGACATCATCTTCTTCTTCTCGTAAAATGCGCCCTGTCTCTTTCTCACCAAATAGTTCCTAAATAAGTTCTTCCACTTTCCCACTGTCTCCTATGGTTAAGCACTTGATAAAGCTTAAAGTCTGTGTTAACCGGTGGTACAAATGAAAAGAAGTAAAAAAGTTTGGATCATCCCAACAACAAAGTCTGCCAATTTCTAGTGTCACGATGTAATTCATCATATACATACCAAGCACACGCGTAACCTTGTAGAGTAGAATAAAATTGATGCACCCAAAGTGAGGGTGATAATGCTTCCTGTCCTACTATCTAGAGTCTCTCACACTGCTAGATATGATGCTGAGTAGGTTGAGCACCATGATAAGGGAAAATCTTTGTATGTGCGTTACTTCATGAAAACCTGGTTGATAAGGTGGTCCCAATCATTCCCCATTCTAAGAGATTATCCCTGTGGACCACCCACCAGTGCGTGGCTGTCCCGCCCAAAGTATATGACAGCATAGCACATCGTTTAAGCTAGTCAGCCCAATTTGTTTCCATGGCCTGTAAGAACCTAGCCAAATCTTCGGATCCAAAGATAGCGGGTACTTGCCACGACCTATACATTGAACAAAGTGAAAACCCATTTTGCAAGTAAACACATGCTTAACTTTGTGCCCCACCAGTTCATAAGTGCCATGAGCCCAATTATCACAAGCAATACTAGTAGTATCGCTGATTGACTGAGAATCTTTCCAATGAAGGATTCCTTCCTTAGATGGATCCTAGACCTCTAGGTCCCAAATAGCGCGTATATAAATTTTTTTCATGTCCTCTTCGCTTAAAGGTTCTACATAGGACATGGATTTCCCATCAGTCAATGGTATTATAACCCTTTCCTCCTTTTTCTCGAAGTTGATATATCCCTTGTTAAATGTCAAATCAACATTATTCACATAACACCAAGGGCACCCAAGCAAAGCTAGGAAGCTATCTCTGCTTTCTGCGCTGGCACTTCAAGTCTCTTATGAACTTGGCCCCTTGTATAGTGATGGATGCATCCTTAAAAACTCCTATGGGAGTAGCTTTCATTCTATTTTCTATGAATAATACATTAGATGATGGCTACAATGGGGGTCTCCCCATTTGTTCCCACGCATCTAATGTAAGTACATTTACTTTTTCACTGTATCAATCAAAATATTACTCAACAGTACCCCGTCCACAACAGCATTCAACATGATCTCCTTTTCATAATCAATTCTATCGGGGGGAATATTCACATGAAGTATTTGTCTTTTAGTCTCAATTCCTGTGCATGGAGTATTCCCTTTCAACCAATTCCCTAATAAAGGAATGATATTCTCTTGGCACAACATTCTATATACCTCTCTGATGTCATCAATATCTGACGGGGCCACTGTTTTGTATCCTTGTGCTCCAATTTCTGAGACTGCTCTTTTAAACCTTGTATCTCACCTTGAAGGCTCCTAAGGACCTCCATTGTTTCCTAATAGACTTCTTTCTGATGAGTTGGATCTAGATATCTAGCATGCAAAACCTCCTCCCTAGTGATTATTGGTTTCTATTGCAACACCTCTCTTGCACATGCCACCTCATCTCGTGTGGTTATCTTGACTGTTACTGCCTCAGGTTCTGGTGTTAACTTGGGCATCCACTGATTCTATATCACGCGTTGGATTCTAACCATCCCTGCACCCTTGTTTTCTTGCTTGTGCTACTTACTGAGATGCTCATACAAGTCCGGACACTCTTCATAACTATGCCTCTTTCCGCAAAATGAACAAGAAATATTCTGTAGGCATTTACACCTATAATGGTTAGGTGAACCACATGTATAGAAAGTTCCTCGAGGAAATTCACTCCTTCCTCCACCTTGGCCTCATCCTCCATAGCCGCCTTGGTATCCTCATCCCCTTTCACAAACCCCTTCAAACCTTCTATCATTCCTATCATAGCACATTTTATTATAATCCCTATCCTGATGCTCATTCTTCCATTTACAATTATCAGCCACACGCACCTATCTCGACGCCAATATCAATGGCATCATAGATCTAGCCAATCAATCTACAGTCTACAGTATCATGGGTCATGGACCTATAAATTTTACAAAAGGATGATAAATTCTTTCTCATTACGCATTATAGTAGGGGGCAGTGACTAGCATCATGATTTAGATGGAAAATCTCATAGTCCAATAGCAACGAATGTATAGTACTGTGGGGGAAACTATCCTTGGTGTGGCCTTCCACTTCATAATCTATACACCAAATTCTTCAGCATGTTTCATGAGCTGAGTTTGCTGATTATTTTTCTAACTGTTTTTCCATAGTTAATATCTGAGCTTCCAAAAATGGACTAACAATAGTGTCAATACTCCCAACTACTTCAGCACGTAAAGTGGCTTCCAATGCTTCATGCAGATAGGTATAAGTCTTATGTGACAAAGTGGTCTTTGAAATGGGGTAATCAATCCCCCGAAAACCATTATGCATGTTGACTTGCATGAATGTCATAAGAGAGTTTAGATAGAAGTGTTTTAAAATGAGTATCATACTCATGTACACTTTCGATAGTGACTTGCTTAATATCCTTGAGTGCGTTGATACTCTTCTACTCAAACTCTGGGATGTGGAACTCTTTCAAGAAAGCATCTTTCAATGCTGCATAGTCAATACAAGTTTGATTGGGATCAAACTTCCTATACCAGCTGTGCACGTGTGCCTACAATGTAGTAGCAAATTGACTTGCCTTGCACTCCGAGGCCATAATACCTTTTGTGCGCCACAATATTTCACACATAAGAACATGTTCAACAACATCCTCAATACCCCTTTATTCTGGGAGATGAAGGGACATCTCCATATAAATGTTCTAGGGTTACTTCGAGCCTTGACCACTCGAGCTAGAACCTCCTGTTTTCCTCTTCCTCCAAAACCACCCAAACCACCGAACTAGAACTTCCCATACCACCCAATCCTCTGCTAGGATTTGTAATAGGGCTCGTGGATGCACTCCCCTATGCCCAAACAAGGTGCTACTATACCCGGACCCCTACGATGTGAAGTAGTCCCAGTTCCAAAGGTGAATCCCACACTCAGCATGCTCATATTCTATGTAGATGATGAGCCTGAAAATGTACCCCCAAAGAATAACGAAGTTGTCTGTGCTACCATTGATGTACTTGTTGTCTGACCTATTTCTGCGCTTTTACTTCCTAAATTAAAATTGTTTTTACCTGTTGTACTAGATACTGGAAAACCAAGCACAAGGGCTAGGTCAGCAGGTTGGCTTAGATGCGTGCCCACGGCCCAGGTCATATCTACTGGTGCACTTCCATGTGAGGCCGAAGAGGGTTCTCTATCATGCTTTCCTAGATGGGGGAGTTCCTGATGCTCGGCACTTCTTCCTCCCCATGAGCCTCAAATCCTTCATGAGCCATCTCTCTCCACAACACCATCCATTCTATAATTTCTTGTCTCTTACATAATTCCCTCTCGCGCACCTCATCATACTTCAGCCACCTCTCTTCCCTTTGTTGTGTTGCCACTAGGTCTGCCATCTTTCACCAATCCTGTTCCTGCCCCCGTGCATGGAGATTCTTTTAGCTTTTCATGGGTTTAGCTTCCAAGTTCAATGTTACCATTAGTATTTTGATAGCTAGCAAAATACCTTGCAAATACGTTCGTCTAGGATACCGTAGGAATTGGAACTCTGCTTTGCCTTCGGACATGAATAAGTTGAAATTGAATACTCCAAAATATAAATTTTTAGGACACCGTGAAACCAGTATCTACTATGCGAGTCCAACTCAGTCAACATCATATAGTATTTGAAATTCCTCTTATGTCCAAACAAGTTCACGATACCTCCAACTCCGCTTAGACACATATGTAGTGAACCATTCATACAATTCTACTAGAAAGATATCAAAGAAGCTTTCGTATAAATTTTTATACATATTCTCGCTCTACCCAAGTACGTGCGTGCGCTAAATCCGGATCTAGTATCAAACCTCTGCATGCGTATTCTTCCTCCAAATTGTGAATCCATTCTTCAACGCTCACCAAAGTTAGCCAGTATTTCTTCATCCCAAACCATTTTGAAAACAATCAAAAGAGGTCCTAGCAACGGAGCTAATGATGCGACCTAGAATTTTTAGTTAACATCTAGTCGCGCTAGACATCACTCAACCTAGGCCGAGCGCTCACCGAAGCACATAAAGGTACCAGATCCCTCTTAAGATTTTTGTAGCAGAATGGTGGCATGGTAAAGCAAGACACATATATTTTAGTAGCTAATCCATCTATTCATCATTATATCAATTAGATCTATAAGTGCTTAAATGTAAATCATCATGATAACAACAAATATACATTGATGAAACATATCAAACACTATTATTTGGCCAATATTCTTTATGTATTCATCACACCAACAATATAAAAGCTTCATACAATACCAAACATGCATGGATGTATCTATTACAATTATCCAGTCTCATATACTCATGTATCTCTCCTATTTATTAAGTAATTCATTACATATATATAGGGTAGGGAAACTAGACCTTCACACCTTAACTCTACTAGAAGTAAGTCGCATGCTAATAATAGCCACGCACCTTTTACAACTATATCCATACATGTAAGTATGCTATCTATAGATCGCTAACAGTTAACTAAAGTGGTGGATCTATTCTTAGCTCATGCCCATACAAGAGTGAGTTGACATATTCTTCAAAAATCTCCACGAAGAGTGGCGCACAAGTCTCGGCATCGATTTGTGTGCTTCACAAATCAATCTCTAAGAATAGACCTGATCTCTAAAATCAGCTAAGTTATGAAAGTTTGACTTTACACCTCCGCACATGATGCCTTCCTATACCTTTGTGCCTTTTCTCCCGTGTTGTACTTCCATGCAGATTCTATGTGCAAGTTCAAATAAGTGTTTTCTCTAATCAACATGAACTAAAAATTATTACATGGTTCTATGGATCCTCATTCTTTGAGGACCTTATACCACATTTCCTTTCTCTATGAACAAATTCGGTGTAAGAATAACAAAGAACCATTGAAATACTTTACATACCTTATTACATTAGGTTTTCTCGATATGGTTTTATCTCCTATTGGCCATGCTAACATCCTCATTTATCTGAAAAACATCTTTTTGAGTCACCATTTCACCCTTTAGGTCTTCCTTGAATCCTAGGTCTATCCTATAACCTTCAATCTTTTGACTATGAAAGAGATCATCTAGATCCTTGGAACTCTTTTCAAACTTATGAAAGTGTTGGAGAGAAAATTTTTTGGGGACAAATTGGTGGTTATCTTACCAACCCTTTGGGATTCTAAATCTCTCTTAACTGGTGCATCATGTCGTATGTGCATGCACAAGTAAAAATGAGTTTTCTTCTTGGTGGCCTTACAATCAGGGATCCAACAAGGAAACTCCACTCGCCTGCGGAAAAAGCTTACAGATATTTGTAAGGGAAGAATTTTTTAGGAGAGTGGGAAAGGGAGTGATAAAATTAGAAAAGATAAACTAATGTTGCAAGTAGAAAATTAGAGACTTGTATACACCATCTAGAAAATTCATTACATACACTTGACTTTAGAAGAAAAAAAATCTACGTAATAACAAAAAGACCAAATAGCTTTTGATGAACACAAAGTACCACTAAACCCCTCACCAAAAAGGCTAAAATTCCTTCTTCCTTTATTGAAGCTCAAGCAGAAATTATACATATCATAGAAATGGAAGACATTTTGAGTAGGAAAAAATAGAAGAAATTTTCTATCTCTTTTCTCTCTTCACAAGGATATCTCTCTCATGAATTCACAAAAAACAGATCTAATATCTAAGAAGTTTAAGAAGATTTTAGAAGTTGTCTAAGAAGACCATAAAATGAGGAGCTAGTTATAATTTATAGAAGAGGATGCAACTCTTCATCTTCTCGGTGACTTTTCAAATACTTTAATTTGACTTTAGACTATTCATATTCCACTTAAATATTTAAGTCCCTTTTATAAAATCAAGGAAACTTAAAGTTTACATTATGTTTCTAAAGTCACTTAAAGTAATATTAAAAAGTGCAAACCTCAACACAAAAATATAACATTGATGAGAGAGAGCATTGAGTGAGAAGAGAAGAATAAGAAGAAAGAAGAAGAATTATGCAAAAAATGAGTTGCTGTGGTGGACTTGGCTCCATTTTCTAACTGCTCTCCACTTCACGTTCTTGAGAAGACTTCTATCTTTCCAAGATCCTTGTTGAAATGAGCCGCTGTAGGTTCTACTTTGTTGGTATGAGGGATGTGAATGCAACTCAAGGTTTCATTCCATCCATCGATCACACTGTTGATGTCCTTGCACTTCCCGAACCATGATGAGTGCTTTTATGCGATAAGTGCAATGGAGGCTCAGATCTCTGAGAGGAAGTTGAGAGTATCCTTAGTGAAGGAAAATGGGTTGCCCACCCCTTTCTTGACATATTATTTGAAAGGGCCAATCAAATCATCAGCAGTTGTGTGTTCACTCATTGTAGGTACTCCAAGTTTCTAAACTTTCTGATTTATACTATCCTGCAGCTTTTATGTTTGTTCTTCTTTCTCCTTTAGCTCTGTGAAATCCTGATTGATTTCCTCAAACCTGATTTCCAAGGCCCTTTCCCATAAATGTGTCAAGTCTTCTACAGGAGTTTCAAAACCTTCTTGTCAATCAACTCTTGATGATGGGTGTTTCTCATCTCACTCACTACTAGTCCCAGAGGTTCCCAATACTCTCTTTCTTTCTCCACATCCTCTTTGAGTGCTCGTGTTTTATTGTTTTTGCACACATGTACGCAAAGATATTGAATTCCTCTTGGATTTTTGGCTTCCCTTTTTCATAGATTGAGTCGATCCATTCATTTTTTCGTCCTTGAATTATGATCCCATGCATTCTTTTGATGGATTCTAGATCGAAGCTACTAATGGGCGCCACTTTCTCAATAGGAAGTGTTGTAGTGCTTGGTTCCACCAGGTGTTGCACATAAGATGAAAGGGTTTGTACTTGTTCCTCTAGTACCTCAATATTCTCTTTATATTCTTTATTCCTTGCCACCATGCAAGTAAAAGATTGTTGATATATGTGCAAATATCCCTCATGAGTAGTTAGTCCCAATTGGATCATGCTCATCTCATAGTTGGCCGGTGTCATCTCATCCACGGCTTGATTACCTTTGGCTGAGCTACTTCAATGTACTGATTACTTATCTCCCCACTGTAGAATCATGAGGCTATATGTGTGATCTTTCTTGACCTTTTTCTTTAGCTAATGAGACAATCGTTGATAGATTAGGGGTTGCTACTTGTTGCACAAAGTGTGAGCATCGGGGATTACCATTTCTGCATCCATGGAAACATTTCGTCAGATTTAGGATCGATGATGGGTGCATCAACCATTCTTTGTTTTGGAGGAGGAGGAAAGTCCTAAATGAGAGGGGTGTTGGTTTCAACAAGAGGTGAGACCTCCTGTGGTAGCTCAAATACTAAATCGTGAACCATGTACTCCTTGTTCACCTATGCTTTTGTTGCTAGATTTTTTTGTTTGCATTGCTGAGATCAAGTTTTCCTCCTGCAGCGACACCAATGAGCCTTCTTCTACCTTGACTTTCTTGGGTGTCTTCTCACGGGAAGAAGTTTCCAATTCCATGGCCTTCCTTTTGAACTCGCTCCAGAGTGTTTAGAGATAGAAGTCACCTCCACCACTTTTGAAGATGAATGATGTGAAGCTTGCTTCTGGCTTGGATAAATTCCTCATGACTGGATGACCATAGTCCTCTTCTTCTGAAACCAATTCCTCATTCTCCTCACCACCTTTTCAATTTGCTCCAATATATCTCTTGATTCATGAACATGCCAGTTGATTTGGGGTATTGGGGACATCTTGACTCTGCGTACTCAAGATAATACATTTATGTCCCATCATCATGCATGATGTCTTCATACCAAGAGAAATTGAATTTCTTCATCTCGTTATTTCTTGAATGCGAGCACCTTGGCGAATGTTCTATGTGATAGGAAATCCTTTCTATGATCTCAAGCTTGCAAGGAGATAAACTAGGTAAGAATTCATGTGGAGATTCCTTATCGTGGGCACTTAGAGTAGTTGCAGATGAATATTATCATTGATGATCTCGACCCCGCTTAATCCTCTACTATCCTTTTGTCAATGTCAGGATGAAAAGGCCCATCATGTCCTATGGAAGTCTCTCGTGCTTTCTTTTCCCATAACTCTACTAAGGAGAGTGATGAAATCATAATACCCTTCTCGGAACTCACACCTTGGAAGATTCTTGGGCATCCTAGAAGGATTTCTTCCTATTTTCAACCATGAGCCGAGTGCTACTCCTTGAGACATATGAATCCATTGTTTCCCAATCATGTAAGGCTCTATCCTTTGAGATGACGACCATGTTGGGGGATGTCGGTATCTACAGAGAGAGTGAAATGGTCCTAGGGCTGATGACCACCATCATTGTACCATTGTCAGCTCAGATGGTTTGTGTCTCGGGCTTGTAGTGGAAAGAAAAGAATAGGACTAACTTGAGACTCTATATAGACACTTTGAGTGTCCTACAAAAAAAAACAAGCCACTTGTGAATATCTAGTCTTCAATCCTCTTCCTGGTCCTTAATGGCCATGCGAGTCTTAAGGTTGTTTAGGTCCATGTACAAGACATCGTTGTCTTTCACATCATACTCATAGGTAAAGAGTTATGTTGTCTTTTGACCTGTCTACTTCGACTTCATGTTTAGCCCAGAAAGAAAAACTTACTATTTTTAGTAAGTGTGAAAAATAAAGTCCTCGATCTTCAATTGAATGTTGTGGCTCTGTTTTCCTCTTTCTCCCTGTGTTCCTTATTCCTTCTAGATCAACTTTCTATTTTTAGCATGTGTCTATGGGACCACTTACTATTTTTAGTAAGTGTCAAAAATGTCCATTCTGGTGAGTTCTCAGCTGCTGTGCATATTGAATGTCACTGTTTCCTTCGCAGGTTCTTTTGTTGATGACTTTTCCAAAATAGCAATCCCTATGTAGTAGACCTGCTATTTTTAGAAAATGGGATTCTAGAGTTCAGATTGATGGGGAATGATTTTTTAATATGGATTTTTTTCCCAATATCGCCCCTTTGAAATTTCAGCCCTCCCGCTTAATAGTCCAGGAGATTTTAAAGTTTCAAATTTTGGGCCTAAGAAGATGCTTCCGGATCACAACACCATTAATGGACCTCGAAATTGCAGGTTTGGTTTTCTCCTCTGTTTGTGAAAAAACTTATATTTTTATTTTTTTTTTTCTTTTGATGCTTCATGTGTAATTCTACTTCATTTCGCCCAACAGTTTGATGGGAAATTGGATTTTTTCTTCGTTGAGCTAGAAGTGGGATTTCTTCGTTGTGGATGCTCTATTGCACGAGAGGAGAGATTGAAGGTTTCTTCTTGATGGCATTGGGTAGAAGAATTAACAACAAAATACAACTTTTTGTTTCACGCATCCGTTTGGGATATTTCTTTAACTTCTCATTTCATGGCCATGAAGTTTTCTCTATTTTCTCCTTCCTCGTTTTGTGCCTCTCCTTCTATGTTTGCTCAAATTTCCTTTTGGGACCTACATGATTTCATGGAGTGGAAGGGAAGTACCTCTATGGAAGGTCTAGTTCAAGGTTCAAAATGGTGGAATGATGGATGATAAGTTACAGAGGAAGAATGGAAATATATGTGCATGGGAGTGGAAGCACTTAAAAGCACTGGAAGTAGGTAAAGCGGTAGTTAGATTTTTAAAATTTTTAAATCATGGAGGGAGAAGAATTTTAATGTCTTGATGTCCCTAACCTCATGGAAGTGAGGGGAATTAAATTCCATAGTGGTCAAAAGGATGACATGTGTCCTTGATTCGACGATAGGTAATGGAGGTGAAAAAGATGCTTTAAAGCACTGGGGGCTGAAATTCGGTCACGTGGATGACGAAAAGATTCCCCATAGAGGTGGGGTGCATTTTTCCATGTCTTCTGTCCCTGAACTTAGGGACATGAGGGACATCAAATTCCATGGTGGTCTTGGAGCTGACATGTGTCCTCGATCTCGATGGTAGGGATTTGAGCTCCAAAACTGCACATGGGGTTGAATCATCAAGTCTAAAGGTCACATGGGGGCTGGGCACATTTTTCCAAGGTTGGTGTACTGACATTAGGGACTTTGGGGACATAAAATCCTGCCAAGATCCTGGTGCTAACACGTGTACTCTTGAAAATTTACTAATTCCTAAACTTCCTTCAAGAGGGAAACTTGGAACAATGATAACATGAGCTCCCGGTGGAATTTTGGTTATGATTTGCCATCACACAAAAATATTGAATTGGTAATAGAGAGGATCTCATCGTGTTAACCAGCTGCTATGCCAACACACCCCCACACGATGGAGCCAGATGCAACCACGTGAGCCTTGAGCTCACCATGTATTCACCAAATTAGGCCCAACAACATTAGGAGGCAATGACACTGGGACTTCCCGGAGGTCACCCATCCCAATACTACTCCAGTCGAGCACACTTAATCGCCTCAGTATCGACTCCGCATAACTTTTTGTCTCACTAAAAGCTTAAATTGGTTGTGGAGAGTGATCTCATCGTGTTAACCGATTCTATGCCAACACACCCCCACACTTTGTGGAACCATATGTAACCACGTGAGCCTTGAGCTCACCATGTATTCACCAAATTAGGCCCAATGACATTAGGATGTAATGACACTAGGAATTCCCAGAGGTCACCCATCCTAGTACTACTCCATGTCAAGTGCACTTAACTTCCTGGCTCTAATGCCATGTTACAATTTACCTTCACACTAGAAGCTCGAACTAGTTTTGGAGAGGGATCTCATCATGTTAAATAGCTATTATGCCAAAGACACCCCGCACAATGGATCCAGATGCAACCACTTGAGCTCTAGGCCCACCACATATACACCTAATTAGGTCTAATGAAATTAGGAGGAAATGACACAAGGACTTCCCAAGAGGTCACCCATCCCAAGATTACTACTCCGGTCGGGTGCTTAACTACTTGGATCTGATACCATGTTATGATTTTCCGTCACACCAAAATCTTGAACTGCTAATGGAGAGGGATCTCATCATGTTCAAGCCACTGCTACGCCAACACACCCCCACATGATGGAGCTAGATGCAACCACATGAGCCTTGAGCTCACCATGTATTCACCAAATTAGGCCCAATGACATTAGGAGGCAATGACACTAGGACTTCTGGGAGGTCACCCATCCCAATACTACTCCAGGTCGGGCGCGCTTAACTACCTAGTATCAGAGCTACACAACTTGTTGTCACACTAGAAGCTCAAACTAGTGGTGGAGAGGGATCTCATCGTGTTAACCAGCTACTATGCCAACACACCCCCACATGATGGAGCCAAATGTAACCACGTGAGTCTTGAGCTCACTATGTATTCACCAAATTAGTAACGACAAGTTGTACATCTCGATACCGTGTAGTTAAGTGCACTCGACCTGGAGTAGTACTGGGATGGGTGACCTCCAGGAAGTCCCGTGTTGTTTCCTCCTAATGTTGTTGGGCCTAATTTGGTGAATACATGGTGAGCTCAAGGCTCACATGGTTGCATCTAGCTCCATCGTGTGGGGGTGTGTTGGCGTAGTAACTAGTTAACATGATGAGATCCCTCTCCATTACCAATTCAAGCTTTTAGTGTGACAGAAAATTGTAACAATTTATTGGTGAAATTTTATATTATCTTGACTAGAAATGGAATTTTTAATCTAATGGTCGAGTATCATGTCTTTATTCATCCATTTGATCCTCAAAAAACGTAGTTTTGATTTGGGACCCCACTTGTGCGTGAGGAAAACTACGTGCAAACCCTATATACTAAGGTGTTGTAAAAAATATGATTTCACCATCATGTAGGTATTGGCATCCTCTTTGCATTGATGTTTTTTTACATCTAACTCCATCCGGAGCTCCTGAGAATCTTCTTTTGAAGCCCAACAATTGTTTTAGGCATATGTACTTCCTAGGCTTGTGAACCCTGCTTTTTACTCGCATCGCTACAAGTATTTCAAAACCTTCCCGCACCTTCCAAAATAATTTCCATGATGTTATAAGGTCTTCAATTCACCTCCATGTTGAATTTTTCCCTTCCATTCCACTCCAGGGGGTTGATCCAGTCCTGGGAAGGCCAGCGATAGCCCTTCCCAATACTGCCAGAAGATAACATCTTTTCAAAACTTCCTAAAATCACCTAGGGGACTGATTTGACTTTCCTAAATCACCTAGGGGATGAGATAACATTGCCTGGGGGGTCACTAGACTGACTTTGGGTGGACTTGGTGTGCTTGGGAATGACAAAACATGAAAATTTTGGCATAGGGGTATAGTTGTCATGCTTGGAAATTGTCAATTTCCATGTTGCACATTTGCATGACAATAGAAAGGATCTTAACTTGTTATCTATTTTAGTCACTTCTACCTTTAGGGACTCAATTTATTTCTCATCTTTGGATGTACTCTTCTTCTTTAGAATTTAGGCTTCTTGTTATAGTACTCACTTGAGTTTCCAACTGGTTGAGGATATCATCATGATCATGGGTGTCCACCCAATATCTCTCTTCAAGAAGATGAATCTTTTATTCATATTCCTTATCTTGTGCCTTCGCTTTCTTGTTCTTCTTTTCATGTTTCAACTCTCTTAAGACATAGATCAACTCGCCAAGTTCAACATTAACCTATTCTTCATCTCAATCCACACATGAATCTCCATATATGGAACATTCATTTTTATAGGTCTCAACTCTTTTATCCATGAATATATTTTCATTTCCAACATCATCATTATCAGAATCACAATAACTAGTTTCACTACTAGTGGTACAAATTAACTCGCAACAATTAGTATGTTGTTTATTAATCCATAGTCATTTAATTATTAGACCTAGGGATGTAAACTTTCAATATTTCTAGTGGTGTATGCACAGTTATAGATGTTGGGAGGTATAAGGGAAAATTGTTGTCACTACAATTAGGAAATACAATGCTGAAATGAACTAGTTTATAACTGGAAATGAATACTATGGTTATCATCAAAACATGTAAAATACGAGATCATAAATAAAGGATAAGCTGCTGAAAATCTAATCTAATCATGTAAGAAACTATAATAGCAAACAAAAGGAGAGGGTTAGTAGACCACAAGTGGGCCCTACCTTGGGTGTTAATCCCTCCTAAGGCATGTGTCTACAATAATTTAACAGAACTCATATTTTATTCAATATCATGAAGATTACAAATGGAACATACAACTAAATTTCTACCTATGGATTGATCCCCTTTTCTAGAGCCTTAGCATTATTTTATATTCTTCCCTTCAAAAGATATGTGAAGAGACTACCTTATAACTAACAATTACAATTTGATTAAGTACAAGATCATGACCAAGAAATCTGGAGATTCTCATGCATGCAACAGAACTATTAAAGAGTGTCCTCATTCAATGACATAACTTAACAAACTGATCAATTCAAATAGCCAGTTATCAAATTAAATGAACTAGTTCCTTGTTGGAGTTGCAGAGCATAATTAGGTGATGGCGTTGAATCTTCTTTGTGTTCTCATAACTTCTCCTTTAGCAACATGTGAAAACTCAGGTGAAGTGTCCACGTTGCTCAATATTTCAATAATTACGGTCTTGTATATGCATGTGACCTACCTTGTCTAGAGGTGCTTTGCTATGGACGAGTCCCAGTTGTTGCATGTCGATTCTTTACAGACAAGTCCCTTTTCATTGTGAATGAGTTTATTTGGCTACATGTTAGTGGGTACACATAACAACTCATTGGAAATTAATGCTAACATTTATTCAAAGCACTATTTAATCATCACATTGTATTCAAAAGAATAAATTCATCCATAATCCACAAAATAAAGTAAAATTAGTAGTAATTATATTAATTAATATAAGTGCCATAAGTTCAAGGTTTAGCAATATATGGAAAACACAAGTTTAGGGGTACACATGGATAAAAAAATACAACAGATGAGGCATTTGAAATAGTAAATAAAAGGGCTCATCACACCCCTACACTGAGCTTCTTGAATGCCCTCGTTTAAGAATTCTTGCATTTTTCCTCTTCTTTCTTGGGGTCACCAGATAATGCTTTGCACAATCTCCTAAAGTCCATTGGTCTTTGAGATACCTTCTGGTTTTGTGAAAAAATAACTTGCACTCCTTATGTGTTTATCCATTATTCTTTCTTGCAATTCCTCATTCATTCTACATTTCCGGACTAAGGGGGATAAAATAGTGGAAATTTTGTGGATAAAAACCAAAAGGAAAATAAGCTTTTCCACATCCCTTGGAGACTTCAATATATGCATTTATCCTTCTAAAAGTTGGGATAATGTTAGGATAAGAATGCATTTATTTTCTCCTCTGGTCATTGTGACATTTCTTCCCATCTTGACTTGCAGCCTGTACTATTTCTATGCCATTAAACTTAATGTAGTCTCTTGCCTCATCATGGGCTTCTTGTCTCATCCTGTAAACCCTTTGTTTTATTTTTTGCTCTGCCATAAACTTTCCATATTCCTCAATCATTGCTTTAGTGTTTCCTGCCTCTACTCTTATCATCAAAGGTTGTACCTTACACAAGTGTCTGTAATCCACCATCTTTTTCTCCCTATATAGTTCATTGTTAAAGTAGGAACACAGCCTCCCAAATTTGTACATCCCCAATGTAGAGTGTAGGTATCCAATCTCTGTCATACTCTAGAGCATAGTTATACATATATAATTCACACAACAACAATTGAATTTCATGTGGCATTTTAAAATACAATCTAAAGAATCATGAGCTGCACTAATGTCAAACTAAAAATATGAGTTGATGCAAGTATATTTTAGTTACAACATTTGTTCCTTCAAGAAGACAACATATACATTTGAAGGTGGCCTGCATAAGAGTATTTCATTGGTTACCTTAATAGTTTCTTCTTTCTTCTTCTTTAGTCTAGCAATCTCATTATCCTTAGCCCTGAGCTGCCTATCCTTTTCTTCAATATCTAGCTGATGTTGGAAGAGAAATTCTTCCCTCTCTCTATCCCACTTTCTCTACAACTTGTTAACATAATTATCAAATTGTGTTACCCAATAATATAGCAAGGTGGTTTGAGTTTCCATATCCCTACAAGATGGTTTGGGAGGTTCTCTAAAAATTCCTTAATCACAACATGTGGTTGTAGGTTGAGTGGTGGCAATGGTGGATACGTAGGATCTAAGACTTCATGAACTTCTTCTTGGGAAAATGTAAGATCATCCAATTCTATTATCCCAATAGGTTTATGAATAAGTTCTGGCTCAAGGTCTTGGAAAATATTCTCAATTGTATCCTTAATATCTTATGGAAATTCATCCATAGTGTCCATTACATCAATTTGTGGTTCAGGTATTGAGTGTTCTAGTGCTTCCTCGGTCTTTTCTATATTATATGTGGTCACATTGGCTACATTTACAATTTATTATGTAGATATGTCTCCTTCATTTTGTATTTTGGTTTCCCTAGCATGAACGACCTTTGTTTAAATTCCAATTGGTTCATTAGGGAACTCATGAGTAGGTTTCTCACCTAACTCATCCTCCTTTTTCTCTTCCACCTCCTTAGTTGCATCCTCCATGCCTATGTCTACATATGTGTCTACATGAACTTCCTGCTCAACATCCATTGGAATAGGTTCCTCAGTCTTTTCTATCTCCTCTTCATCACTTTATCTAGGAAGATTTGAATGTTTCTCATAGGATTTAAATTTTTGATCTTTTTAGTATGGAGTCTATGGGATCTCCTTGGTGGTTGGTTTTTCTTGAATACTTCTGCTTGCCTTTGGAGGAAGAGGACTCAAGTGTGGATATATTTAGCAAAGTTTCAACAATAAGGATTCTATCAGGGGAGATTGGCCTAGATTCCTTCTTAGGAGATGGAGGTTTGTCATGGACAGTGTTCCTATAGGTATGGAATTTTGTGTAGGAGTAGGGGTTTCTAATTGAACAAAGGTTTATATGTGAATAGATGTAGCAACTATGGTTTTAGGTGGAGGAGGTGCGGAAGAACCAACTGAGCTTCTCCTATTTTTCTTCCCCTTCTGTAACAAATCATTAATATGTTTTTCCCTAGAAAACTCCCCCAGTTTACTACAAGATGTTCCATCACCAATGCATGTTTTACAACTAAGGTGACAAGAAAATGGTGAGACAATGCAAATCCACCCCTTTGAGATTCTCGTACTCATTTTCTTTAGGATTTCATGCAAGAATTTAGGTACATTGACATGTTTTCCATTTTTCAAATGATTGGGAAATTTAAAATGAATGGTGTTTAACCGTGAGTACCTACCCTCACAGGGGAAGTAATTTATAACATAGTTGGTAACATCATCCTAGAAGGATTTTAAAGAAGTGCATAAGGTACCTTGTCTGTCACTAATGAATTTTTCTGCTAGGTCTCCAAACTCTATGTGAGATTCATCGTGATTTACCTTGGCAGGATATAACTCTCCTTTTGCACGAGAGTCCGGTTACTTCAGCCATAATTCTTTCATCTACCTTGGCTATAAAACCTTTCATTGTGACCTTTCCATCCTTGAAGGTGGGGAAAAATCTGTTACTATTGAATCATTAAATCCTTGAATTTTTTTGATACACTCCATCTAACCACTATCATGAAAATACTTTAGAATTTGCGCTTTATTACGGAGCTTTGAATGATTTGTAGGCTCATTCCTAATTAGGTATCCACCCATTTTTTAATTATGAAATCAATTTTAGCTCGAGAGGTAAGAAATTTTACACTTCGAATTGATTTTGTAAAAATTGAATGAGTGCAAATATCTCAAGTACTTAGTGTTTTTGAAGTTCGTAGCCGACTTACACGCATCTTGAAAGGGCATGTATTAATTGGATTTTAAGGATGTACCCATGTGAGGTGATGAAGTGGGGTGACATGGGAGACAACTCACATTGATGGAAGGTGACGTAAAATTATGGAAAATAAAGTTATTGAGGACATGACACAAATATTAATTAATTATAATTATTCTATCACTACTCTAATAAAGTGGATCAAGTGCACTTATCTCAAGAAGTACATTTGATGATTGTGACATGTGCCTTATTGGAATTCATGCCTTCGGCTACATGTAGAGTCATCATGATGCTACAAGTTGAGATGTTACATTGTTGCAAGCATTTCATAAAGTGTTGTAAGTGCATGCTAGAGGTCCCTTAGTAGAATCAGTTGATTCCCGAGAGAGGGAAGACTGAATCTTTCTGGTGCCAATATTTTTCATAGGTGTTTGTAGGTGTAATTTGATCCTTATTTTTCTTCATGCAATCATGATTTCTACTAACAGAAATCAAAATAGAGCTTTTTGGATTCTCTTGCAAGTGGACATTATAGTCTTTACATCATATCCTTCCTGTAAGAGATGATGCACTTCTTAGAACAAATACACCAAAACCTGCAAAACAAAAATTCTAAAAATAAAACATGTTAGTTGAGTGGTGATGATCACCAAGAAGGCTGATCACACCACTTTTATTCTTCCTTGGAGTATCCAGCAAGATGAATATACCAAGGCCACTGAACATCTCATTCCTCAGAAACTTCAAAAGATGAACTAGTAGGTTCAAATTCTGATCTTAACTCTGTTGTTCTCATCTCCATCTTGTTTTGACTTCCTCTGAATTATTGCATGAAAGTATTCCTATCAGTTGGATTTTTGTACAACTTCAATCTATGACCATTAACTAGTAGTTTAAATCTCACAGGATCTATGGTGGTGAGTTTTACATCTCCATTGGAAAATATTCCATCAATCTCATATGGGCCTAAACACCTTATTTTGATCTTTCCCATGTGGTCCTTATACTTTGAGTCAAATAAGAGAGCCCAATCACCTTCTTGGAATTGTATTATTTTGATGAACTGGTCATGCCATTTTATCCTTTACTTTTGTACCACCTTTGTATTATGAAAAACCTACCTCCTCATTTTATCCAACTCATTGAGTTGGAGAATCCTTTGTCTCTGAGCTTCAAAAAAATCTATTTGTAATTCAAGTGCATTACACAAACCAAAGGGAAGAACATACTATGCAAAGGTTTCCCATGGGCATGTGAATGTGGTCTTGTCCTAATCCTCTGGTGCAATTTGAATTTGGTTATAGCCACTATATCTGTCTAGAAAAGAAAAATATTTTTGCCAGCAAGATTTTCAAGTACTTGATCAATGAAAGGAAGTGGAAAATGATCCTTATTTGTTGCTACATTCATCTCCCTATAGTCCACGTAGATTCTCCATTTTCCATTATTTTTAGGTACAATAACAAGGGGTGACACCCATTGATTATCTAAAATTGGATATATGAATCCAACATCTAAAATTTTCTTTAATTCTTCTTTCACTATATCCATCACTGTTGGTTTCATTATTCTTTGTGGTTGTCTTATTGTCTTGCATTTTTCTTTGATGTATATCTTATGGGCACAAAGCTTAAGATGGATTCCATGCATGTCTTTATAGTCTCGTGTAAATTTCATCTTATGATTTTTAAGAAGAGAAACTAACAACTGCTCTTGTTGCATGCTCAACATTTTATTCACATTAAATGGCTTTCCTAGTGTAATTTCCACTTGCTTAGAAAGATCAGTCATGGAGCATATGCTGCTACTTATAAAATTCAATATACAATCATGTGGAAGAAGCTGGTGTAGGATGCAGTTCTTACCTGGAACATTCATAGTACTATGCTGCAGTAAGATTTGATTCTTAGGACAACTTATGCATTGCAATTTTCCATCTTCTTCTTCATTCTTACCATAATTATTCTGTAGGATGTTAGAAATAACAACATCCTCTTCTTGTCCCTCAATTATGCATGACTTCTCTAGCATCATGAGTTGTTGAACTGAGCTTTGATCTTCTTCTAGTTCTTCTACCCAAATGGTTTGGTCTTCTTCATTAAATGGTTGTGTAGGGGGTAAAGCATAAGATTTTTGGTGCCACTTCCATTAGAGATGATCATATTACCATATTTGCATCCTATGAATGCATCAACATTTGCTAACCATGGTCTTCCTAGGATGATAGGATATCCTCCCAAACTTGCTTTTGGTTGAAGAACAATAAAATCAGCAAGGTATTCCCAAGAGTCTACCACTACTACTACGTCCTCCAAGACTCCTTCAGGCTTAATCTGTTGATCATGCTGTAAGATGCAAGAATATGGTTGTTGGTTTTAGCCCCTCTAATTTCAAATCATCCATGATTTTTTTTTCATTACATTTATTGCTGCCCCCAAGTTAATCAGAGTGTTTTTAATCATTGTTCCATTGATTGTAACATTTACTAAAGGGCTTTCTGGATTTATGTATTTAAGTAGAACTGAGAGTTCCCAAGAAACATATCAGCTAATTGTCCAATGACTCATGTAGCTTGATGGATATTTCCTTTTTCTACCTGGTTTCTTTATACATATATCTTTAACCAATTTGTTATAGATGGGAACATCCTTGATAGATTGAATCAATGGAGTTTTGACACAGATGTATTTTAACTAGTTGACAAAATCAAAATCAGATTCTGATTTGAGATCAATCTTCTTTTCTTGTAATCTTTCAAAAAAATGGTGGCTCATTACCCTGCATTTTACCCTTGTTGGAATTTTGCGCAGGTTATTACGAATCAACCTCGCAATGTCTTTTGGCTTTGTTGTGGGTAATCATGTAGCAATTGTGGTTCCTCTACATTTTCAATGTCCATTTGGTGGAGGAAGGGCTCTTCCTAAGCAAAGATGGATATTATGAATATTAAAATAATAGGTAGGGTATTAATTTGGTTCGAGTGGAATAGGTCAAGGTTGAGCAAATTTATTGTTAAGATTAGGTGTTGGTTGAATGGGTAGTTGTGTAGATTTTGGTTGGGATCTTGCTTAGGATTTGGCATTAGAGCTTGTTGTTTTTGTTGATAAGGAGGTTTTGGATAATCTTATTGGTAATTAGGAGGTGGTTTGTTCCACTTTAACACTCCCCTCCGTGGTTGTTTCCATGATTCGTGAGGTTGTTTCCATTATTGTTGTGGTTTTCCTTAGAATTGAGGTGGCCAACATTGTTGATATTGGTTAGGATATTGGGCTCATAATTAAGGGTTAGCCCAAAGTGGGGGCTACATATATGAATTATTAGACCAATTTTTAAATGAATGTATAGGGTCTTATGTCAAACCTCCTTCCCTCGGTGGCCATGGTTTTCTTTGAAAAACATAGAAAACTTGCCCAACCTCTGTCTCCAACATCTTGAAATTAGGTGAAGCCTCCCATTCTTGAGAAATGCTGGCCAATTCTCTGCATCTACAATATAATTTCTTTCTTTTGCATTCATGGAATTAATCTGTGAGTGTAGTTTCTACATCTTCTTTCCTCTTTTTGGCATGAAGAGCATCCAGTTGATTGGCCATATCATTAACAATCTCCTACTTCATGTTTTTGAACATTCTTACAATCTCTGACTTGGATATGTACCCCATTATTTTGGTAGATGATACACCTCTTGATCTTTAATTTCTTACTCTCTTCATAATAGCTCTTGAATAGTTTTTATAGGCCTCACATATTTATCAAAAGTATCTTTTGAAATATCCCCGCTCTTATCAGATCTAGAGAATCCATATCCTCCTCACTTTGATTCCCTTCGAAAGAGTGATTTGAGGGAGTCAGGTGGTATTTTAGTGGTGTTTCTTAACTTTTAAATTCAAAACATGAACCTTTCCAAATAGTCTTCCAATGGTTCATCCTCTTTTTGTGCCATTCTATATATTTCATCACCCCTATGTTGTTTGGTCTGCAATAGTCTTGGTACTTATTGAGGAACTTCTCCTTCATTTTTTCCCATGTGGTAACAACATTCCTTCCTAATCCCATGAACCACCTCAAGGCTACATCTTTGAGTGTTGCAGAAATAATTTCAACTTATGTGCATTAGTGGTATAATCATAGCTCCTACACAAAACATCAAACTCAAAGAGAAAGGTGTCTGGATCTTCTGACATAGCTCCATGGAAATTTGGCAAGGATGATGGAGAAATATTATTCATATTAGTAGCTAAATTGTTTTCAGTGATGGGGAACTCAAAGGTGGTTGCCCCATTTCGAGCATTCTAGTCTACTTCTTTTGTCATCCCTAGTTACTTAGGAGAAGCTACATAACTATCACTTGGGGATTGTCTTCGAAAAGAAAACCTAGTACGAAGGTTTCTTCTTCAAAATATTTAGAGGTAAATGAAGAGATTTGTGTTACTTTTGGATTAGGTAAAAATATACCATGGGCATCCCTTGGATGGTGCATGCATCAACTACTCAACTCATTCAATGGTAATTAGTAGGGGTTTAGTTTGAGGTGAATTCCTAAAACCTAGATTGTTTCTAAGAAATTAAAAAACCTCTTCAAAAAACTCATAGCTTGGTAGTATCCCCAGAACATCGTAAAACACGGTGGTGCAACTTAACTCATGAAGTTAGTATGTTGTTTATTAATCCACAATCATTTAACTATTAGACCTAGGAACATAAAATTTCAGTATTGCTAGTGTTGTATGCACAATTATATTAGTTGTGAGGTATAAGGGAAAATTGTTTTCACTATAATTATGAAATAAAATTCGCAATGAACTAGTTGATAACTAGAAATGAATACTATAACGCTTATTTCACTAAATCGACTTATTCCATCAACGGTAAAACAATACCGTCATTATTGGAATCCAAAATTAATAGTTTTTGATTCCAAAATGTTAAATATTGGAATTATCTGGACTCCAAAATTACACATATTGGATTCCAATATCGCATATATTGGAATCCAAAATCACATATATTGGAATCCAAAATCACATATATTAGAATCCAAAATCACATATATTAGAATTTACTGCACTCCAAAGTCCCATATATTGGAATCCAAAAATCAAAATATTGGAATCTGACATTGATCTGCAAAATAATAAACAAAACATGTCTTTGTTTTATACGGGCTAATAGTCACATGGATTCAATTATTCCTTTAGAATAAAGGTTCTTATCAGTTTTAAAATTTATTTAAGATTAAACTATGCAGTTGTTGGAAAATATTTTAATTATTTTAGGGGATCCAACATTGATCTGCAAAACCATAAATATAACATGTAACTATTTTATATGGGCTGGCGGCCGCTAGTCTTTAATTTTGCTTTGGAATAAGGTTTTTATCAATTTTAAAATGTCATTACCATTAAACTATATAGATCTTGGGAAAATATTTTAATGATTTCATGGAATCTGACATTGGTCTGTAAAATAATAAACCGACCATTTTTCTTTTCTATATGGGATAGCAGCCGCTAGGCTAATGACTTTCAAGAGATGTGAGACACTTCCTAGTTCATTTAATATGATGTAATTGAACCTTAATGTAACTAGAGAATTAATAAAGATATTTTGAATAAACTAGTAGAGGGTATCAATCCGGACTATGATTGTATAATTAAATGTAATTTGTCTTCGATGCATATGGTAGTAGTACAAACCACCATTTGGCTCAATATTTGAACTTATATTTGATGATCTTCTTCATCTAGCCCGATTATATTCGGCGATGGCGTAAAAAATTATAGATCCGAATTATCCTCATACTTAATCTCTCTCGCATCTCACTCTGTCAAATGCCATCACTATCATCCCTAACTCAAGAAATAGGAAAAGTCAGGAAATCCTCATGCATCTGGAGTAAATTTTAAGGATTTTCAGACACACAAATCACCCTACAAATAAAATCAAACAAACATGTTAGTTAAAGTGGGCACTGTTGAGGTTAATCAATAGCGGATAAATCATTATAATGAACAAGGATAGTTAAAATAAAAGGAGAATCATTGTGTTGAAATGAAACACAACTCATCCTTTCAACACTAAAAACCCTGAAAACCTAAAGTGGAAATAGGTAAAGGACTCCATAGAAAGAAGGAAATATGTCTGATTTTAAGTCTTCCTTACTTCAATTTTTTTTTAAAAGGTCTACCTTAGAGTGGCCCATTCGAATCTGAGAATAATATTATCATAACCATAGGAATTGAGCTTATTGATAGCTCTCTCAACGTCCTCCTGTTGATGAAATTCATAAAACCAAATCCCATTCTAATCATTCTTATGATCTATGGCTATGTAGACATGTGTGATGTATCCAAATGACTTGAAAAAATCATGTAGATTGACATACCTCATGGTCCTCGACAGACTGGTAACTCGAGCAAAATCTTCATCATTTTTGTGGTGCATGTTGTTGCTTTAGAGTGGTCCACACTGCCCCCGAGAATAGGGGAGGTGCTTAGCGGTGGAGGTAGCAGATAGCCCCACCAATGATTCTTCCACTGGAGGTGAGGCCCTCAACGGCCTTATCCCTTATTAAGGTGTTTGTGGCATGGGTGGGGGTGAGATCCTTGTAAGGTCATTTTTATGTACATTGACCACCCTTCTTACTGTAGATACAAAAAACTATGATCACCACATTGCCCTTGGAGTGAGAGAGGTCGGACAATGCATCTCCACTAGGACTTGGAATCATTGGCCTTGGATCTTGGTGGGTGAGGTCACTCCAACATAATTCCTATTTGGCATCGATGCCAAACTTATGCCAATCATAGCGCTCCGAGTGCATTTGTTAAGGCACACTTTATCCACTTTGTGGATGTGCATGGTACTGGTGCAAACCACCTTCTGGCCCTGCTCATTGAACTTGTATTTGACAATCTTCTTCATCCAAATCGATGATATTCGGTGGTGGAAAAATAAATTCTAGATCTTCACTATCCTCCTATTCAAGCTTCCCACATCTCACTCTATCAGATGACATCATTTTCATCCCTAACTCAAGAAATGGGAAAAGTCATGAATTCCTCACTGCTTTGTGTAAGGCTTAAGGGTTTCCAGACACTCAAATCATCCTACAAATAAAAATAAACAAACATCACCATGCTAAAAATGTCAAAATGAATTTAAAAATTAAAGATTTGATAGGTTTTCTTTAGTGAAAACAAATAAATCATTATACTAAATGAGGCAAGTCAAAATAAAAGGGGAATTATTGAGTTCAAGTGAAACACAACTGATCCTATCAACACTAATAACCATACAAATCCTAAAGTGGATTTAACTAAAAGACTCCATAGAAAGAAGGAAAGACACCTACTTTTAATTCTTCCTTGCTTTATTTTATTTTATTTTTAAAAAAATCTTCCTTGGAGTTGCTCGTTCGACTCTGACGAGAATAAGATTATCATAACCATAGGCATTGAGCTTATTGATATCTCTCTCGAGAGTCCTCCTATCGATGAAATTAAAAAAGCAAATCCCTTGTTAATTATTCTTCTCATCCATGGCCATGTTGACACATGTGATGTGTACAAACAAGTTAAAAATATTGTGTAGTTTTACATCCCTTGTGGTCCTTAGATAGATTGGTAACTTGAACAAAATTTTCATTATTTCTGAGCGCATGGTGTCGCTGAATAGTCCACGCCACCCCCGAGACCGGGAGGCCCCCAATAGCGGAGGAAGAAACATCTCTACTAGTGATGTTTCCACCAGAGGTGAGGCCCTTGATAGACTTATCCCTTGTTAAGGTGTCTATGGCATAGGTAGGGGAAAGATAATTGTAAGGGAATTTTGATGTGAAGTGATCTCCCTCCTTACTTTAGATATGAAAAAATATCATCGCCGGACTTAGAATCTTAGGCCTTGGATCCCAATGAGTGGGGTCACTCGAGCAAGGTTCCTAGTTGGTAGTGACATTGAAATTGCATCACTCACGAAACTCGAGAGTGTACTTGTATGGGCTAGCGGTAGCAAGGATTTAATTTTTAGTTTGCAATAAAGGTTCTTATCAGTTTTTGAATTTATTTAAGATTAAACTATGCAGTTGTTGAAAAATTGTTTAATTATTTCATAGAATCTAACATTGCTCTACAAAACCATAAATACAACATGTTTCTATTTTATACTAGCTAGCGGCCCCTAGGATTTAATTTTTGTTTTGGAATAAGGTCTTTATCAGTTTTAAAATTTCATTAACATTTATCCATGCAGATCTTAGGAAAATATTTTAATGATTTCACGGAAGCTAACATTTATCTATAAAACAATAAACCGACCATGTTTTATTTTATATGGACTACCAACTACTATTCTAATGAATTTCAAGAGATGTGAGACACTTCTAGGTTCATTTACTATGATGTGATTGAACCTCAGTGTAACTAGAGAATTACTAAAGATATTTTGAAGAAACTAGTAGAGGGTGATGATCCAGACTATGAGAATATAATTAAATGTAATTTGTATTCTGATGCACATAGTAGTGGTGAAAACCACCATCTAGCCCTACTCATTGAAATTATATTTGACTATCTTCTTCATCCAACCTAATGATATTCAATGGTGGCAGAAGAAATTATAGATCTTCATTATCCTCCTATTTAAGATCCCCACATCTCACTCTATTAGATGCCATCACTATCATCCCTAACTCAAGAAACATGCAAATTTAGGAAATCCCCATGCGTATGGAGTAAATTTTAAGGGTTTGTAAACAATCAAATCACCCTACAAATAAAATTAAACAAACATGTTCATTAAAGTGGATCCTGTTGAATGTTATCAATGTTATTTAATCTTGTCTGTGAGCTACAACGTATGACATTGTAGGGGAAGTTGATCTCTATGCACATGTCAACAAGACACTCTTATGAGAACATGTTTCTCAGAAAAAATAAATAAACCAACTCACGTCCTTTATAGTGCATCTATGTATCTGACGACATATTTTGGTACAACTTAATTTTAAAATCTAGTCCTTTTATTATGGCATCATTATTGTTGGGGGAACCATATTATAACTCATAGAATAGGTAAATATCCTTCCACGTCACAGTCCTTCAAGAATCATATATCTAAAACCTGAACTGCTCACCATAGAGAGAAAATCAAATAATAATTGAATTTACAGTACTTGCTACTTTCACATGATTTGATAAGAAGCATGTTAGAGTCAAAGCTAGTTTGTTCTACATTGAAGTAATATTGAACTAAATTTTAGATAAACTCTTTATTTTCAAGTACTATGTTAATAAAATTTTCTCAAGATATAGAATATTACCTGATAGTAAAAAACACATATTTTTTGTAAGTACACAAATGATTTCTCAATAGTAAAAGGTAAAATTAAAATTTTAACTTTCAATTTTCTAAAATATACCATTAGAAAAAATGTCATGATGATTTTAAAAAATTAAGATTTGATAGGTTTTCTTTATTGAAAACAAATAAATCATTATACTAAACAAGGAAAGTCAACATAAAAGGATAATCGTTGTGTTCAAGTGAAACACAACTGATCCTATCAATACTAACCTAAAGCGAAATAAGTAAAAGACTCCATAGAAAGAAGGAAATATGCCTTCTTTTAAGTCTACCTTGCTTCATTTTATAAAAAAAAATTGCCTTGAGTGGACTCTTCAACTCGAGAGTAAGATTATCATAATCATAGGCATTGAGCTTATTAATAACTCTCTGAGCATCCTTCCCTATTAACGAAATTAACAAAACCAAATTCACTATTAATCTATTTTCTGATCCATGGGCACATAGACTTGAAAAGTTGGTGTAAATTGATGCAGCCCCGAGACTAGAAGGCCCGCAGCAAGAGAGGAAGTGAAATCCATGTCGGTGTTTCTTTGGTAAGAGATGAGGCCCTTGATGATCTTATCCATTGTTAAGGTGTTTGTGGCACTCGAAAGATGTGAGATCCTTGTAAGGGCATTTTGATGTGCAATGATCACCCTTCTTACTGCACATACAAAAAACTACAAGCACTACACTTCTCTTGGAGAGAGAGAGGGCAGACATTGCATCTCCTCCAAACTTGGCATCCTTAGCCTTGGATCTTGGTGGGAAGGTTAGCTTCAAGTATCATTCATTATTGGTAGTGATTCCGAAGCTTGTGCCACTCACACCATTCAAGAGTGGAATGGCACGAGCTAAAACCCAAATTCAAAGAGAGGAATAAATACGTATTAACATCCCCTTAATAGCTATAAACCCAAATTCTAAGAGAGGAATAAACCTAGATTACAAAAACATTAACATCCCATTAAAATTTATAAATTTGTAATAGAATTCATCATTAACCCACCACGTCACCTTTCGCCATCCTTGTCTGCCTCGAAAGAAAGGGACATGAAATCACTGTGGAAATTTTCCTCATACACTTCACACTTTAAATTACAATTAAAATTCTCCTTACTCCCCTTGTCAGAGAACATCTTTTTCTAATTAAATATAGATATGAAATAAATTAAAACTCCTTTTCTAAAGGTATAATTATGGTAAATCATTTTAAGAAGTATTTGAATTTCATTGTAAAACTATTTGTCATGCTGGAATCCCAAATTCATAGAATAAATCATAGCAAATTAAAATTATTTTCGTGGATATCTATTGTGTGCATGGTTTTGTTTAGCTAAGTTAGAAAAATGAGAACTAACACCTAAATAGTTCTATAACAAAGCTAAATCAAAATCTAAAACACCATCAAGATAAGAGCTAAGCAAGGTTAGACAACAACATTATTGCATTAGAACTTTGAAGCATAAATCAAACTAACATGCTAATTATCAAGAACCTCTACTCTTTAGATTGACAAAAAAATCAAATGGACCTATGTAGATTCAATGGAAATCAATAATTGATTGTTTGATCTTCAAGAAATTAGGAATGGGAGCTCATCAAAGCATGGCTACAAGACCACTTTGATTATTCCCATATGACCTAAGAACTTGGATGAATGCAATGCAAGAAATGAGGCTTAGCTCTTCCAATGGTGAATTGCTCAAGAATGAAAAAAGGCTTATAGTGTATTTGCTATATGTTTACTTTTATTTCTCAAGAATTAGGTGTAAGTGTAAAGGAAGGAGGAGGGATCTTTATATAACCCAATGGATAAAGAAATCTCTAAACCCCTTTGCATGTGGGATAATATGGATAAGAGGGGTTTAGAAAGGGTTGATTAACTTTATGAGAGTTTAGCTTGTCCTTTAGTGACTCATGTGGATAAAGGGGATTTATTAATTGATCAAGATGATTAATTAATAGGTGTGCAAGCTTATAAAATATTTTTAGAGGAATATTAACATGATTTAGACTATAGAAGGGATTAAATCAATTAAATAATGATTTATTGGTTTAATGAAAGGGGAAGCTAATTAATTAATAATAATTAATTATTTTAGATAGAAGGAAAGATTAATTAATGGAAGGTCATTAATTAGGTATTTGTTGAATATAAGACTTAATTAATTACCTATTGTAATTAATTAACGATGATAGAAGAAAAGAAGGAGAATGTGATGGACGAAAAGGATACGATCTAAGGATTGAAGAATATGGGCTACCGGGAGGTGAGCCATAGATAGAAGATGAAGGGATACTAGGATGTGGCCCAAGAATAGAAGAATAAGGGCTACTAGGATGCAACCCATAGATGTAAGATGATGGGCTACTAGGATGTGGCCCAAGAATAGAAGATGATGGAATACCCAGGGGTGATCCATACATAGAAGACAAGGGGATAGTTGGGTGTGCCCTAAGAATAGAAGATGATGGACTACCCGGGGGTGATCCATACATAGAAGAAAAGGGGCTAGTTGGGTGTGCCCCAAGAATAGAAGATGATGGACTACCCGGGGGTGATCCATTCGTAGAAGACAAGGGGATAGTTGGGTGTGCCCCAAGAATAGAAGATAGTGGACTACTCAAAAATGTCCCACAAATAGTAGAGGGAGGGATACTAGAAGGTGACCCATACCTAGATGAAGATGAAGGGATAGTTGGCATTGATCCCATAAGAGATTTTGATTGAGGAATTATGATAGACATAGAGTGATTGGGTGATGAGAAGATAGGCCATGGATCAATGTAAGACCAAGGAGTTTCATCACATAATGAAGAATGTGAAGATGGAAGAATACGAGGAGGACCATGTTGCATAATATGAGGATCTTCCTCTGTTTCTTGATAAAAATAATCATCCTTTTCCTCACAATATGTGGGTGCATCAAATTCTACAGAGAATCCTTTCTCATAATTTTCTAAAGGAATATCGTCATGTACCCCTATAAATGCCCCTGATTGTTTCTTCATTCGAAAGAGATCGATCGATGAGTTGTTGATTGACCACCAAGGGTTGATTGGAAGAAAGAGGTTCACTTGGTGTGGAAGAATTAGAATATGTTTGATGATAATTGATAGAAGAAGATGAAGTGAGGGATGAAGAAGATGTGGAGCTAGATGTCTCAGAAGTAGAAGAAGGTGGTGTGGACCTACCTATACAATGGTATATCATCTGTAAACTATTAGGATTAAGTCCAAAGTCTATATATTATGACGCATGGGTCGATTTAGACATTTGAATCAAAGGACTTTGAGTCACACAAATATTCAAAGAAGGAAGATTTATCGGGGTGATTGATGAAGAAGGTCCTACAAAGAAGGGGAGGACCATGATTCAAGAATCGTATTAGATGAATAATAACAAGGGTCCTGCAAAGAAAGAGAGGACCGTGTGATTCAATAATTGTATTAGATGTTTTATTGGAGGGATTTAGAGTCACACGTATCTTCAAAGGAAGAAGATGTCGTTGAGGTGACTGATAAAAGGGGTCTTGCAAAGAAAGGGAGGACCACGACATAGGAGTCATATTAAATGTATGATGAAGAGGGTCCTGTGAAGATAGGGAGGACCATGACATAAGAGTAAAATTAGATGACTTAGTAGTTGAATTAGCTGAATCAAAATAGTAGTTTGGATCTGAATCATCAGAAGAGTCAAAGGAAATATTTGGATTGGAATCCTTAGAAGAAGAGGAAATGTTTGGATTAGAATCAGAAGAAGGGTGGGGGAACTCAAATAATAATTTATATTAGAAGCATCTAAATCATACCACCAACTATGAGATGAAGGTGGGGAACGAGTTACTCAATGTGTTCTCTAGCGAGAAGAACTAAACAAGGTTTTGTCATGATGGGCATATTTTGATGTGAACACTAAAACTTTTATTCCTTATTATTGTATGTATAAGGGAGCTTATGATAATCAATCATTTTTCCTAGATTGTATGATCAAAAATTTTCAAAGTGAAGAAGGTTTCATGTTGATTTGGGCAACATAACGACAACCAACTAGACATTTCATAAATATGGGGATGCTTGTGTGATTTTCCAAAAGGGAAGCTAAGGAAAACATACATCGTGATGAATCAAGACTGATAATCCAACAAGGGATGAAGGCATAAATGTCAAAGGATTGATCAAAATTTTAGCAACATAAAAGATACAAAGGAAAAATTTCCAATGTTTGATTGATGTAAAAGTTTCTTGAATATTTTTTCCAAGGTTTGAAAGATGTGTTCAAAAATGATCATGAACTTAGGAAAAAAAAAGAATATCAAGAGGATCAAAGACCCAAAGGATTGTCCTATAAATGAGTTTATAAGGTGGATAAACACAAGGAACAATCATGCAAGTTCAAAACACAAATCCAAATTAATGACCAAAGAATAATGAATGATAAAGAATAAATGGATCAAAGTGATTGTCTGAAATGGATAAGTCAAAAGTGATAAACAAGATGCAATCACACAATGTTTAGTTTCAAACCAATCAGTCAAGTGGAGTACTTCCTAAATTTTTCCAATCAATCAATAGTTTGATGCGTAAGATGACCAACAAAATGTCACCACTTATGCCAAGTTCAAAAATGAATGAGACGTAAGTAATAACTAAAGGTTGATACGATTTCCAAACAAGGTATACTAAAAGCAAGTTTAGATCCAATCAAGACCTAAATCTCAAAAAAGTAGAAGTTACAAACATGAACGATGCAACAATACCACTAAGATACGTTAACCAAACTTTATGGAAAAGTAAGGTATTAGTATCGAAATAACATTATTACGACGTGCACAAAGGTAACAATAACACTTTCCAAAATCAAGGTAATGTTTGAAGGAAAACTAAGGCTAAAGTATACCAAGGAATTGTTACAATTCATGTAGCATAACGTTACAATCTAGACACTTAGGTCGAGTTTGTAAGAAACAAGACGTAAGTATCAAAATTGTGGTGATATGATACAAGAAAGATAACACCTCAAAGGAGATTAAAGTGATGAATCAATCCTAACTATGATGACGATCTTGACTTGGGTATCAAGATCAAAGGGGCTACCAATGATATAAAAATGTCTCCACACACTTTAGATGTTTAACTTACCCAACCGCAAATATGAATGGGCGTAAAAAGACAAAAAAGTGGCAGAAACAATCAATTGATAATGCAAAGGTAGTCACTCTTCTTTTGATCAACAAAGTGTCAAAATAAAGTGAAGGAAGTAGATCAAAATGGGGGTGAAAAATGTTGGCTTTACTTCGGTAGAGTTTTGCCTCGCCTTAAGGAAAGTGAAAAACTAAGCAAAAGTAATGCTTCCCACATTTTGTGATGAATGATGGCTCACAACTCAACACTATTTTGAAATGGTCAAAGTGGGCTCGGCAAAGAATATCTTCCTAGGTGGTTCTCTCTTCCTAGGTGTTACAAATTTGTCTTAAGCGAGCTCAATTTACCCAAAAAGTTACAATGACTAGTTTGGGAGTATCTCGCTTTGCTTTACCCCCTTCAAGAACAGTGGGAAACTAGTGCATCAACATGTACTATCACTAGGGTCATCATACGGATAACCGGTAATGCTAACTCACAAGGAACAACTAGTCATGTAGGTTATGCGAAGAACTTTCCATTTCATCCATAAGGTTCCCTTTTACGTGGACTACTTTGGGGTTCCCAGGACCACCCCCATTATTGTAGCTTAACACTTATGCCAAAGGGGTTATGTCCTAGTTTTAAGTGGATGGGACATACCCTTATCCAAACCTGTAAATATAGTGTTTTGAATGTGGTGTTATTTTTATCTTGTTTAATTTGATGTGGTTTGCTTGAACATCTTTTGGTAACCTACATGGAAACTCGTATTAGTAGTTTGATTTTGTTTCAATCTCCTTTATTTGACAAACGTATGTTTTGGTCCTACACAAAGATTTAGTAATTTTACATAAAAAGAGTAAACATAATTTCGATTCTCAAGATCATCCAAGGATGCAAGAGAGGAGCATATGTGACATTTCTAAAATCTAAGAAGATGCAAAATGGAAAAACATTTAATTCAAACACACCAAGTTTAACTCATTCCAATTCAAATATTATTGTTACAATTCATGTAGTATAATGTTACAATCTAGACACTTAGGTCGAGTTTCTAAGAAACAAGACATAAGCATCAAAATTGTGGTGATATGATACAAGAAAGATAACACCTCAAAGGATATTAAAGTGATGAATCAAGCCTAACTATGACGACGATCTTGACTTGGGTATCAAGATTAAAGGGGCTACCAATGATATAAAAATGTCTCCACACACTTTAGACATTTAACTTACCCACCGTGAACATGGATGGGTGTAAAAGACAAAAAAATGGCAGAAAAAATCAATTGATAATGCAAAGGTAGTCACTCTTCTTTTGATCAAAAAAGTGTCAAAAGAAAGTGAAGGAATTAGATCAAAATGGGGGTGAAAAATGTTGGCTTTACTTCGGAAGAGTTTTGCCTCGCCTTAAGAAAAGTGAAAAACTAAGAAAAATTAATGCTTCTCACGTTTCATGATGAATGATGGCTCACAACTCAACACTATTTTGAAATTGTCAAAGTGGGCTCTGGCCAAAGAATATCTTCCTAGGTGGTTCTCTCTTCCTAGGTGTTACAAAATTTTATTAAGTGAGCTTGATTTACCCAAAAAGTTACAATGACTAGTTTGGGAGTATCTCGGCTTTACTTTACCCCCTTCAAGCACAGTGGGAAACTAGTGCATCCACGTGTACTATCACTAGGGTCATCATACGGACAACTGGAAACGCTAACTCACAAGGAAAAACTAGTCATGTAGGTTATGCGAATAACTTTCCATTTTGTCCATAAGGTTCCTCTTGCGTGGACTACTTTGGGGTTCCTAAGACCAACCCCATTATTGTAGCTTAACACTTATGCCAAAAGGGTTATGTCCTAGTTTTAAGTGGACGGGACGTACCCTTATCCAAACCTCGTAAATACAAGTGTTTTGAATGTGGTGTTCTTTTTATCTTGTTTAATTTGATGTGGTTTGCTTGAACATCTTTTGGCAACTGTACATGTCTAAACCGTATTAGTAATTTGATTATGTTTCAATCTCCTTTCTTTGACAAACGTATGTTTTAGTCCTACACAATGATTTAGTAATTTTACATAAAAAGAGTAAACATAATTTCTGATTCTCAAGATCATCCAAGGATGCAAGAGAAGAGCATATGGGACGTTTCTAAAATCCAAGAAGATGCCAAATGGAAAAACACTTAATTAAAACACACCAAGTTTAACTCATTCTAATTCAGATATTATTAACAATTTCAAAGCATAAAAAAGACCTAAGAATCATTTTTGATTCCCAAGATCACCCCAAGGGACACGAGGGAAGAGCATACGTGACCTTATTCTTATAAGAAAACATGCAAAGTCTATCTAGTCTAGAAAAAGCATGTAAACATACCCTGTAAAAATAGGCATTAATTAGATAAAACCTACAAATAAGTTAGCACTTTAAGCACTTTAATTTTAAGAAAACTAAAAGACACCTGTGCCCCGGTTTAGGCATGTGCACGCGGGTTAGGGCAGATGCGCCCCTCTATGTTTTACAGACTCACTCACGGTGCACCACACGAAGAGGTGTCTATCCTAGGATTAGGGTGTGTGTTCTAGGGTAGTGTAAACAGTAGTATCAAGTTCGACAAAATGCCTATGCCACTAATAGGTACCTATGCCGTTTTAGGGTGTGTGCGCCACGGTAAATAGAAAATAGTATCGATTACGACAGAGTGCCTATGCCACTAGAGAGGTGCATGTGCTAGGGTTAGGGCGTGTGTGCCATAAAAGATAAAAAGTGGTACCAAATTCGATTGAGTGTCCATGCCACCCGAGAGATGCCTACGCCAGGGTTAGGGCATGTGCACCACAATAGATAAAAAGTGGTAACAAATTCTGACAGAGTTCTTACACCACTTGAGAGATGCCTACGCTAGGGTTAGGGCATGTGCACCATAGCAGATAAAAATTGGTACCAAATTCGACAAAGTGCCCGCACCACCCAAGAGATGTCTGTGCGAAGGTTAGTGTGTATGCACTGACCGACAGCGTGTTTTCTGCTGCAAAGTGAAGGTACAATACGAAAGAGTGTCTGCACCCGGTTTGGTGTGCCTATGCCCTAGTTAGGGTATGTGTGTTGGGGTTAGTGTATGTGTGCCAGGGTTAGTGCACTGCACCCTCCTGCGCAACCAAAGTATGGAAAAACACAAAAAATCTCACAATACTTCAAATTTTAGCAAGTTAGCTTGAAATTGGCAACAACCCATTAAAATGATAGCTATAAATGAGAACCTACACATATAATACTAGCAAAAATCCTAAGAAATTGAACATTATTTATTATATGTGTATATCAAAGGTTAGCCAAAAACAATAGAATTCAAGCTAGAATGCTAAGGGACTAAGGATCCGTCCCACTGGGCATGCCAAATGTGTGCATGATTTTGTTTAGCTAAGTTAGAAAAATGAGAACTAACACCTAAATAGTTCTATAACAAAGTTAAATCAAAATCTAAAACAACATCAAGATAAGAGCTAAGCAAGGTTAGACAACAACATTATTGCATTAGAACTTTGAAGCATAAATCAAACTAACATGCTAATTATCAAGAACCTCTACTCTTTAGATTGACAACAAAATCAAATGGACCTATGTAGATTCAATGGCAATCAATAGTTGATTGTTTGATCTTCAAGAAATTAGGAATGGGAGCTCATCAAAGCATGGCTACAAGACCACTTTGATTATTCCCATATGACCTAAGAACTTGGATGAATGCAATGCAAGAAATGAGGCTTAGCTCTTCCAATGGTGAATTTCTCAAGAATGACAAAAGGCTTATAGTGTATTTGTTATATGCTTGCTTTTGTTTCTCAAGAATTAGGTGTAAGTGTAAAGGTAGGAGGAGGGCTCTTTATATAGCCCAATGGATAAAGCAATCTCTACATCCCTTTGCATGTGGGATAATAGAGATGTTGAGTTAGTTGTGGATAAGGGGGTTTAGAAAGGGTTGAGTTAACTTTAGGAGAGTTTAGCTTGTCCTTTAGTGACTCATGTGGATAAAGGGGGTTTATTAATTGATCAAGATGATTAATTAATAGATGTGCAAGCTTATAAAATATTTTTAGAGGAATATTAACATGATTTAGACTATAGAAGGGGATTAAATCAATTAAATAATTATTTATTGGTTTAATGAAAGGGGAAGCTAATTAATTAATAATAATTAATTAGTTTAGATAGAAGGAAGGATTAATTAACGAAGGTCATTAATTAGGGTATTTGTTGAATAGAAGACTTAATTAATTACTTATTGTAATTAATTAATGATGATAGAAGAGAAGATGAGCATTATTGACAATATGTCACCAATTTGCGGGAAAGGGGATAATTAGCACAATTTAAGTGTTTAAATTGTTTAGGATAAATTATAGGTGTCTACATCTATAAACACACTAATTGTTGAAGCGGATGAGAATTTTTCAATTCCTTATATTCTTTAAAGTGAGGTGAATAGTTTGTGTAGCAGAAATTTGAAGTTAAGAGGATAAAATGACTTAAGAAAAAAAGTAAGAGAGTTAAAACTCAACTCTCGATAAGTAATGCCATGTAGCTTATGTAGTTAAATTAGCATTAATCAAATAAGAATTCACCAAAAATAAAAATGTTATGTACACTTTTTATATATTAACATATCTATTATCATTTAAATCCTTTTATTGTATTATAAAATTACTAAATATAGTCACACATATTATACATATAAACATTATTAAGATAGTCACACACATTATACAGAAACTTGTTCTCAAATAAATTTATGGAAAAATTACATAATTTTCTTTTTATATAGTTAATTTTTTTTTACCAAAGATATGAACTAGAGGGTTGATGGGTCCCCACCCTACAAGTATCGAAATATTTGATCGATGAAGGGATACATAAAAAAACCAAAAACTAGTAGGAAATATTGTAAATAACAAGGCCAAAATGTAACATGAATAACTAGGCCTGCAAAAAACATAGAGTGGTGAACACAAAAAAAGAGGGGGAATGATAGAGAAACCCTATAGTTCCACCTCTAATTGGTCCATCAAGCCAAGCATTGCAATCTTCCTGAGAAAGGAATAGGATGATCCAACAACAAAGTATTCAAGTGAAACATGCAATCGGAAAGGGTAGGGCGGTTTTGTGAGCATGACCAGTCTAGGGATGGCATGCTAGAGATAGACATCCCATTGGATCGATAAATACTTTGAAGAGACTTGGAAAATTGAAGGAGGGCCCAAATTTTCAATTCCAGGGCATCACAAATCCTACTATCATCCCAAAAAGGAGTGGAAAAAGGATGCATATTAATAAAAAGAATAGAAAGGTAAACTTCGCTAGAGCTTTGGTTAAACCCACATGATGACATGGGTAAATAAAATGGGACACGACTGCCATCATCACTTCACGTATCTTCACGCAACACCAGGAAATTAAACATGAAGACCCCTGCAATCTCGGAGTTGACACGAGATCTCCTAGTGCTCTAGAGATAATCCATGCCTAGGACTTTCTCAATCGCATTCAGAACAGGTGTGGATCCTATGTGGAAGACATTGTGAAGATGAGTGGAAGACATAGGAGAATGGAAATCCATTTTTGGCTTCTTTCCATGCAATAGGATGAAAGGAACATAGGTAGACACCATGAGAGGGAAGGGGAAAACAATAGAGAGAAATGTGAGAAAATGAGTGAGGGAAGGCAAAAGCACAACCCAATTAAGTAGTCCCTCGACTCATGTGAGGCAGGTCAACATAATAAAAATGGATGGTGTCATCAATATTTTCCCATGCATTGGATAAATTATGAATAAAGGCTTTCACTTATTGATAAACACACATTATACAAAATGACATTACTAAATATCATCACACACATTATACAGAAAGGTGTGTTATCAATTAAATCTAGGGACAAATTACATATTTGTAATTGGGTTATTGATTTAATGAAATCACATACATCTCCACATCATCTTCCACATCCTTCAATAGTTGTTATATAGGTAACAATTCATCAGTCAAGTACAATTGTAATATGCATTATAGGCCATAATTCATCCTTCAATAGGTATATTTTTACAATTGTAATATGAATTACACTTGCTCTAAATGGCGCTAAGATTTTTGAGAAATATGTTTTGATTCCTAGATCCTTGATAAACGGTATGTTTGATGATAATGCAATCTTCCTGTATGATCACGATGCAATCTTCCACACAAAAATAAACAAAAAATATTTTAAATAATGATCTGCAAAACATTAAACAGAAAATATTTCTATTCTATACATGCTAGCAATTGCTAGGCTTTATTTTTCATTCGAACATGGTTTTATCATTTTCAAACTGTCATTAAGATTAACATATAAATATCTAGTAAAAATCATTTTATGATTTCAGGGAAGCCAACATGGATCTGTAAATCAATAAACATAACATGTTTCTATTTTATACGGTCTAGTGGCCGCTAGGATTATTTTTTGCTTTGGAATAAGGTTCTTATCATTTTCAAAATGTCTTTAAGATTAAGCCATGCATAACTTGGGAAAAAAAATTGATTTCAGAGAAGCCAACATCTATCTGCGAAACAATAAAAATTATATGTTTCCGTTAATTAAGCCTAGCAGTTGTTAGGCTTAATTTTTTATTTTGAATAAGGGACTTACCTATTATAAATTTTGTTTAATTTTAAACTATGTAGATCTGGGAAAAATCGTTCTTTTATTGGTCCATTATCCATGATTGTCTCTTCACCCAAGTTAGAAAAAAGGTTTTTCTTGCCAAAAAAATTGAAAAAAATGATTGTGCTTTGCGAATTTTTAAGAACCTTAAGGTAGTTATTTTATTACATAAAAATACACAATACATTGCTGGATTTGGAATCAAAGTATACAATTCAAACGCTAATGGTGTGTTTGAAATTTTTCAATAATCTACACATGTTATTTTGTTCTCCTGTATGTTTCAACCATGTACATAATTTAGTGTAAATTTTTGAATCAGTATTATAGTTTCCATCAAATCTCCAGTATGTTGGGGTTTTGAGAGTAATTTCTTCTTTGAATTTGTGTGACAAGAATCTTGCATCATCGATCAAAAGTATATTTTTTTCACCATAGATATTACCATAAATGTCGAATATATGTTGACTTGTATTTGTTTTGAAATTACATTGGTGGCATCCCCAAATGAACCTGAAGTGGGTATCTTGCAGCCAACTAAATTATTTGATGAACATGTACTTCACCATTATTTAATCCATAAATGAATACCATAATGCAATGTTAATATATTTTGATATAGTTTTATCAATTCAGCACTAAATACTTGTTTAAAGTATTTAGTATTCCTTGTTCTAAAATTCGAACCATATTACGAGGCATTTTTTCACCAATACTAGAAATTCCAAAAAACAAACCTTCAACTCCCAAAACTAGTAATTTATGAGGCTTCCCAATGGATCTATAAAAACTTAGAAACAATGTAGGCTTTTAAAAGTGATTTAAAACAGATCATCATATTATTGTGATAATATTTTAATTGGACAATTCACACAAACAACTTATAAAACTATAATATCAACTCAATCACAAAGAAGATATAAATATTGTCAAATTTTAAATTTGTAAACTCAACATATAAAATAAAGAGTAATGATATGACTGCATTTAATGAATATCATTGTAAAATAAGATTTTGAGATAATTAATAGTTATATATTTTTTGTTTGCTGTAATTTTTGGATGCCTGTGTGCAACACTCAAACCTTGCATGACAATAATTGTGATATGTTTGTGTACAAATTGGTCATCAACCACTTATCTTTTAAAAAAATTATTCGTCGATTTCCTCCCCACCATAAAATTTTCCTGAGGGTTTCCTTTAGGTCCATTGTAATACACAATGTGTCTCTAGGGCCGAAAATAACATCTTCTCTACTCCAAATATTTTAGAGATATTTTATTGCAATTTTGTCTTCTACACAACAATGTTCTTTAACCAAACAAGTAATTGGAGTCAATTCAACCACTAATTTTTTTTTACAAAGACTTAATCATCTTTTCAACTTCGGCGAAAGAGAGATAGCTAGACCAAAATCCCACTTCACATTTTGCTGCTAGTATCTTTAAAAATTCCTTGAGCCCACCTTAGAAGTTGATAGAATCCTTACTGAACTTGATTGCCAACTCCTTAAGGGATTGGTTTTTCTCATAAAGCAAACCCTCCAAATCTAAAATAATCAAATAATCCTTTTAGTCAACTGCAAAGAAGTAATTTTTTCTCAAAGGTTCACAATTTGATATTAACCAATTCAAATAATCAAAATTTAATAATGTTAACACTTACTGATTGAGACTTCAGCTTGGATTCCCTCGCAATCCCCCTTTGCAGGTTCTTGTGATGCACATTCTATTCAAAAGAACAATAATCAAATCAAAATAAATTTTAATTCAATGTAAAAAAAATCGTGATACAACCTTATTTTATACAATATTACATTGATCAAATTTTATATTAGAGTAAGCCATTAAGGCTTGGACTTTATTTGGGTTGACTATCTTTGATGGGCTTAATGACCACTAATGGCCAAATACACAGAAGTATTTGTGTTTTCTATTCTCGATAGTTTATTGTTAACCAATAAAAAAATCATTAATCAATTGAAAGTAAATACCATGGCAACATAATTAAATTCATGATATAACTTGCTTCTATTCAATGAAAAAAACTTTGATGGACAATATTACATAGATATTGATGTATATTAGCATCTGCTAGGCTAGCCCATTATTGCCTAGACTATGTTTGGTATGACATACTTTGATTAGCTTAGCAGCCCCAAATAGCCAACTATACATAAGTAAAAAAATTTTATTGTCCGCAATTTAATATTAACCAATAAACCAAAAATTTACTCAATTCAAAATAAATCTAATTAAAAGATGTATGTTAACAACCATTATGGTAATACATATAATAAATAAACTACTTCATTATAGGTTCCTACAATTATGAGGGGCTTATAAATGGTCTTGTTTATAATTGTACATGACCACCATACCGTTTTCTGTCTACGAGTTCATGCGTGATGTGTCAATAGCCTCCCCATTTTTCATTAAATCTGGAAAATTTTGAAGTTTTATTAAAAACATGTAAATAATGACAATAAAATTTTATCTTATAGTACAAGTATTTCCCACACACCTTTTATAGATTCATTGGATAGATGGTCGAGACATCTAGAGCAATAATTTGAATTGGCTATGACGTATTAAGAACTTATTCGTCTCGTTTGTTTGAATGTGGAGAGGAAGAGATGGTGTCTTCCTCTCTCGCTAGTTAATTCTGCATAAATATTATATATATATCAGTTCAAATGCATTAAAAATATATAATTTTTTAAGAGATCTTAATCAATGTACCTTTTTTTCAAATGAGAATAGTAATGTTTTAAAAAAAATTATTGATCATGAGATTCAACAATAAAACCCACTGATAGATTGGAGTCAACTAAAGCATGCACTACAACACTATCGTCATATGACACTATAACTAGAATATTTTCGGATGTGAGTCGATCAAACATATGTGACCGAAACCCATAAGATCTCTTGTAAAGAAAAGGGTGTGTCTTTCCTCGTAGGTTGATTTCTCTTGCAGTCAAAAATTGTTACGGAAGTTTATCCATCCAATCCATGGTGATTTCTGCTCTTTCCTCGTCATCAACATCATAATTGTGTACATCAATTATTATGTACATAAGACACAAGCTATTAAATTTTCCGTTGTTGTCATAAAATATGTAACAACCTTCCACAGCTTGATTCCCCCTTGTCTTTAACTTTTACATGTATTTTTTACCGTCTCTCTTAACATTTTTGAAGAAGCAACATGTAAGAGCACAATAATAACAAAATTTAAAAGACTAGATCCAAAAATGTAAGTAGGTCCATTATTGCATCGGAAGTTAGTACACTAGACAAGTTACAGAAATCTGCGATCACACATTCTCCATTGAATGGATTAGTTGACGGAATAGAAGATAATTTTGACTGGAGCTAGAAGGGATATGCACATTGATAGGTAAATTATTTTTTGTCTTCCATCCTTTTTGGAATTGTTTCTTCCATTGAAATCACGTATTTGTTAATAATTGTTTGAAATGTCTTTGGGAGAACCTCTTCCACTTCAGCATCAATTTTTCTTTTTGATGATTTTTCACTTCCTATAGAATGAAATTTTCTTTTTCCTTTATTATATTCTCCCAAACATACACACAACTGGTGGTAGTGAGATTCATGCAAACCAAATTTTTCAAAAAAATATTTTCTTTGCATTGTTCTAATACAATATTACATGGATATTTACTTTTTATATATTTTAGAAATTTTCCTCTCATTCTTCTATCATCTTTTACTCTTTGGTCAAGTAAGAATCAAAAGTCTTCACTATGACGGCTACTCAATAGATCTAGTTAGCCGTACTTTTCCCGATTACATTTTATCTCGCTATAATTGATAGCTCCTCATGTGTCATTTCTCTTGCAGCCTCAAGAAATTCATTGTGAACCTTGCGGTGAATGTTCATGAAAGTTAGATTGGTTATCCTTATAAGGAGAAAAAACAAGCCCACCTGATTTAAATAACTCAAAGGTTGTTTTCCATTTTGTCCATATGTCCTCGTAAAAATAGAAATGTCATTTTTTCATAAAGACTCTCTTCCCTAGCCACTTTGAAAATAGCAAGACATTGTTTCTCGAAACTCTGCATTGAAAGAGGAAGTAGTATATTTATTTTATGCATATTACAAAATTAAATTTTAAGAACAAATGCATTAAAATTAAGTATCATTACCTTCAACTTGTTTGTCTTTGTGTTTCCCTCTTGATTCCGAGCACATCCTAGGGATCTCCAAATCATTTGAGCCTTGTACAATATATCAATAAAATTGGTATCAATCCAATTTTTGTTTACCTCATTTTGCTTCCTGCAAATATTAACAATGTCTCCACTTGGCACATTTGAAGAAATAATGTGAGCCTTTCTAAACAACATATTAGTATGTAATGTCTTATATTTTATTTCAGCCAAAAAAATTGCTGGGCAAAAATGGTATGTTGGTCGTCCATAATGTAGAACTGCACATCATCCCTTTTCAAGTCATTTGGATCCTCAAGTAGCACAATTTCCTTTATAGATGGTAAAAAGGGAAGAAGAATTACATCCCTCAATGTAGGAATAACATTAATCAACATTCTCTTCATGCACATGACATAATTAATATTGTATAGGCGACACATGGCACCTAGAAACTTCAACTAGAAAAGCATCACCATTGAACAAAAACAATTTTAATTGTTCAACGTTTGTAATTTCTATTTGCTCAAATATACTGGTCACTTTCTTCAACAACACAACTGATTTGTTATTCTTTTTAAGCCCTTGCAACTTTGGCTTAGAGGGATCTATCTATAATTTAGACAAATAATATCACCTCAGTGTTGTAAATAACTTTGCATGTTTTGATGGAGAAAGAATTTTTCTATTCAAATAATGACAAATCGAAGAGCTATTCTTGTTTCTATACAATTTTTTGAATACCAATTTAATGTTAATATGAATTTCAAGGGAATTTTCATAGCCTATTTTTCTGTATAAACAACCCCAAATTCCAACCATATTTAAAACAAGAACACGTTTTATTTTTTCTAGAATCCTTCATTTCCAGTTTCTTGAACAATGAAAATTCCAATTCCATGTCAATAATAAGGAAATTATTCATTACAATGTCAATGTGTTCAACCTAAATACACAATGTCTCGCTTTGATCAATAACCTTTGAATTTAGTACCATACTTCTTTGACAACATCTTTGTCAACAAAAATAACCTCAAATCACTTGTGTGGTAATTTTTCGAGGAATGTATTTCTACAAACCATTCATTGTCTATCTTTTTCATATCCTCTGCTCCTTCAATAAAAGGAATTTGCAGAACAAAGTGCAACCAATGGAAGACATATTTCCTAAAAATGAATTAAACAAATTAATAATATGTAACTAAATGGAAATGATAAATATTGTTTTTCAATTGTGCAAAAGAAAGGAAATTATGTATCTTGATGTCATTATTTTCATAGAGTAAAATTCAATAGGAATAGATATTTATAGGTTAGCGGTCTTCAGGCATACTTCAACCCTCATTTAGTTATAAAAATAAAAATCATTAATAAAACTTTTTGTTATCCTTTGCACTAAGCAATTTAAACAATTAATCGATTTTAAATTTGGTTTGTTTCGAGTTATCAATTTATTGCTAGAAGTGAAGACTAGTGGCCACTAGCATCTATATATTCCAAGATATTTTTCCATCAATGTAAAAATAATATGTATAGTTTTAGGATAGAGGAGATATTAGTGGATTGATGGCTATCTTCCCATCACTATAAAAACATATTTGAGTTACACTACTTAATTTTGGAAACCTAGAATCCAACATGAGTGATAATGGTTGAGAATTGAATATTTAATAATAACAAATATTACATGTCATGATGTGATTAGGTGTTGTAAATAGGTACGTTTTTTATTGTTCTCATAAGATATATCACGTATATCACATAATTGAAATAGGCTAGTAAAAAGGAAAATGCCTAGCAGCCATTATGTTCAATTAGTAATTAAAAGTAATGGTTTTTCAAGCATCAAGCCTCAATAGTTTCTTAGTTTGAAACTATAGATCGAATAAAAACAAAACATGGAACATAGCTAGTCTTGAAAAATATAAATACAATAATGGAGCATAGTTAGTTTTTTAGTGAAGTCATTATTATTTTTCCCGTATGCAAGACTATAGATATCTCGAGCAGTCACTAACATGTAATAGACATCGAATATCATATTGAGCTCAACAGAGACGATAGGCTTAAAATTTTGTTTTTAATTACATGTATTCAGAAAGTCTGTAAATATTTTTCTTGTCTTGGAATATTTTTGTCTTCTCTTGTCTTGGAACATCAAAGAAAGGAAAATCCTTGGCGACCACTAAGCTTCCTGACTTCCCTTAGGTAGTTTCCTCTCTATTTTATTGGAATCCATTTTAACTTGGAGAATAACAATCGGAAGGATGAATCCTTATGTATTACTAGTTGGATATATTGTCATATCATGTAATTCATGTCGGTTCTTATCAAGGAAAATGCTTAGTGACCACTAAGCTACATTACTTATTGGAAGGAGTGGCTTGGCGCTCACTAGGCTATACCTTTTTTAAAAAATATCGACCTAATAAATATTCATTGTCTACCTTAGTGACAAATGTAAGTGTTAGAACACAATAATAAAAGTACATATTTTAAACTTGAAGGCATATCCTGATCATCTTAGCCTTGCATATTTCCAGAAATTACCCATTAAACAAAATAATCCTAAACAATTTACTAAAAATAGAGGGCGAAGATGAAGACGAATCTTTCTCAGGAATAAATGATCAGAGGCTAAGATAAACAAGTTTTGGTAATAGACATAGCCACATAGTTAGGCAAGGTTAGATCATAGTAGTATAAGTTAGAAGAAAAAGTATCCTTGAAGCTTGTATGAAAAGGTAGATGTAAAAAAATAATGGGTGTGCCTCTTCCAGAGGCTATCCTCATAATTAATAACTTGACTAATGACTAAAAATTTAGTAAATTATTAAATATATAAATCAGTAAAATTAAGTGTTGGAATGTTTTCAATCCCTAGCTAATTACTCGAATAATAATGAATTAATTAATATAGAAGACCCTATATTATTTCCGACACCGCCATAAAAATGAATACCTTTTAGGGAAAATCAATCTTGTGTGAATAAATTTCCCTTTGTATGCTCTATATTTTGTCGGAATTCATTTTAACTTCAAGAATAACAATCCATTTTAACACGAATCTTTCTCAAGAATAAATGATTCGTTGATGAGAAGGCTAGCGATGCCACCCTCCACATTGTCGAGGAATCCATTTTAACAATGTAAAAACAATATGAAAAGCTTTGTTGTCATTATTTGTAATTATATTATGTTCGTTGGACTATCCCTGGCAGAGCCAAGTCCTTGAATACATACCTTCAAGAAGGTTGATGCCTTATGTAGTTCTCATTTGATATATTGTGTAGAAAATGTAATTCATATCTTTTCATATAAATAAAAATGTTTGGAAACCAGTAAGCATCGTTAGTTAATGAAAGGGAAGGCTTTGTTATTGTGAAGATAAACAGTTTTACAACAAACATAGCCACATAGATAGGAAAGGTTAAATCATAGTAATAGAAGTAGATCATAGTAGAAGAATTATCCTCAAAGCTTGTATGGAAAGGTAGTTGTGAAAAATTAATGGGTGAGCCTCTTCTAGAGGCTACCCTCATAATTAATAACTTGACTAATGACTAGAAGTTTAGTAAAGTATTACATGTATAAATCAGTAAGTTTAAGCTTTAGAACATTATTGGTCCCTAGCTAATGAATCAAATTGCAATGAATTAATTATTATAGGAGAATCCCATATTATTGATAATGCCACCTTTAAAAAGAATACCTTGTCCGGAAAATCAATCTTGTGTGAATAAAATTCCCTTTGTATGTTGTCATTAACTCCAAATTGAACCTTTAATCTAATCTATGAAGATAACTAATAAATAGGTAGATTTTGTAGAAAATTAAGGACCAATTCTACGTTTTGTGATAAGATTGGTAATAAATATGTTGATTGGCCGGACTCATCACCATTTTCAATAAAGGTTGATATTAAAGTCATTAGAAAGCTTGTATTAATTACATAATGCACCGACATATTCACTCCATATATTTATCTAGTCGATCTCCCTTATTTTCATACCCTTTTGGGTTTCTCTCATGAGATTTAATTTATTCTATCATGGTCAGACCAATGTTTCCTTTCATGAAATTTTCCACATTGGTTCGTGAAATGTGATTTTATACCAAAATTTCACGTCCCTGTTTAAAATACAATTTTTGGATTGAATCAAAGCAATACACAGTTCTTTTATTAAGGGAGTTATTTGAGATGATTATATTTCTCTAGAGTGACATCTAAGGGTGAATGTAGGATTTGCTTCGATGTTTTTTTGTCATCTTCTTACCATACATCCAAAGGTGAAGGATTGGGATTTGGAGATGGGTCGTCACTTGGACCAAGCCACTTATAGGGTTGGCATGGAAGCTGAAATTGACAAAACCTTGAGTGCATCATGGCCCTTGATTTTTGATGCTCACTATAAATAAGAAGTTTTTGTGGACTTCGACATTTTTTTAGAGTTACAAAAATAATTTCATGTCCTAAATTGTTTCTTGTATGAAGTGGACAAATTGGGTGAGACATACTTGACAGAGGTAGGTCGCTCCACTTACTTGACCTAGATGTTATGTCTTCTCCACTGCAATAGGAACACACACGTTGGGATGTTCTTTTTAGCAAGTTCATGAGGCGTATGATTGGTTAAAGAGTCGGATGCTACTTTGAAAAGAGTAAGTTTTTTTGAACCGCCAACGAAAAATATTTTCATGCCTATTAAGGTGGAGGTTGCAGAGAGATGTCATCTCGATTCAGATAAATAAGTGGTTCTAAAATCTTTCAGGTTGTATCTTTGTTTCATTTAATATATAGCATTCCCAATTCCATTGTTATCGATTCATATTGTCCGCTTACTAGTCCGGGGTTTTTGTATTCCCAACCACATGCATTTTTGGCATTTTCCTTATGTTTTTCACCAAAGTATTTTTGGATTATTCGGGTTTTCAGATCGATCCTCCCATTATATCTATAATGTAAATGGAAATGGACCCTTCAACCCTCCTTTAATTAAAAAATACAAGAAATCATTAGTACAAGTTTATGTTATGCATTGCACTTAGACATCAAAAAAATTAATCACTATTGAATTTGGTTTGTTTCAAGTTTTCAATTTGTTAGTAGAAGTGAAGACTAGCGCAATGGCATCTATGTATTATGTTGAGTTATGGAGCTCAATTACTTGAGTTAGCATGTAATTTGAAACTTCTTGAAAACACAAGAATCATCATCGGTCACCTATGACCGGCATTGGTCGACAAGGAGGAGACATCATCAGTTAGGGCTAACTGGCATCGGTTACCTATGTGGGAGTGTTTTATTCAAATATCGTGAATTAGATCTATTTTTAGTATTAAAGCGAGATCTATTGATTATAATTACATGGATAAGTTCCCTAAGTTTCTATACGCTTATATAAGCATGAAAGCTAGGGTTTAGAAGTAAGAATTTAGAAGAACTTACAAAAGTTGATGATTATTATGAGAATAATTGTGAGTGAGAGAATTCTTGGTGAAAAAGCAAAAGATTGAGTGAAAGAAAGTACTTGTACATCTGAGAGGTGTGAAAGATTGTAAATCTTCATTGTATATCTTGTCAAAGCTTTGGATAATATATTGGCTTGTTTCTTAGTGGATGTAGCCCACACTGGGTGAACCACATTAAATCTAGTGTTGATTTATATCTCTTGTTTTATATAATTCTTTTGGTAGAATATCCACTTTCATTGCATGTATTTTTAAATCTAATATATTATATATACAACCGGTGTGCTAACCCCAACAAATGGTATCAAAGCTTTGTTTGAGGGTTTTATGTGTTGATAGATTTAATCACGAGAGGATTTTTGATTGAGTGGGAGCTACATCAATGGCGAAGAAAAAAATACAAGGTAGAGAATTTTGACGACATAAATTATCAATTATGGAAGATGCAGATTGAGGATTATCTATATCAAAGATATTTGTATTTACCATTAGATAAGAATTCTAGACCTATGAAGATGATTGATGAAGAATGGAAGATTCTTGACAGAAAGACTTTGGGATCTATAAGATTGAGCCTAGTAGCATCTGTGGCTTCCAATATTATAGAAGTGACTTTTATGGTAGGATTAATTAAATATCTTGCTAATTTATATGAAAAACCTAGTGCGTCAAATAAAGTTTATTTGATGAAGAAATTATTTAGTTCTAAGATGCATGAAGGTGGATATGCATCTAGTCATTTGAATGATTTCCGATCTATTGTAAATCATTTAAAATCAGTTGATATATCATTTGATGATGAAGTGAAATCACTTTTATTCTTATGTTCTTTTCCTGATAGTTAGGATAACTTGGTAATGGTAGTTAGCAATACAACATCTGCTAATAATATTTTGAAGTTTTATCATGTGGTTAGTATAATCTTGAATGAATAAATTCACAGGAAGAGTACAAAGGATTCATCATCTAGGAATTCTTTGAATGTATAAAGCAAGGGTAGGTAGAAGAAGAGATCCAAGAGTAAGAGTAATGGGAAATCAAAGTCAACAGATATCAAATCTAAATCTAGAGGTAAGGGAATTACTTTATTGGAAATGTGGAAAGAAAGGACATGTAAAGAAAGATTGTTGGTAAAAGGATAAAGAGAACTAACAACCAAAAAAAGGTAAAGAAGAAAATCTTGTTGCGCAGAGAGTAATGCAATATTCTCTTATTCCTTCTTTAGATAATAGAATTGAATCATGTATTTTATATTCAGAGCTTCTTTCCGTGCAACCCCTAATAAGGGTTATTTCAGAAGTTGTGTCCAAGAAAATTTTGGACATGTTTATTTTGGTGATGATGAACCTTACAGTATTACGGTAAAGGGAAGTTCATCTAAAATTGTAGAATGGAAATACATGGGTATTGAAAGATGTGAGACATGTGTCAAGCCTCAGGAGGAATCTTCTTTCTGAGGCAACTAAGTGAATCTAGTTACATGGTTACTTTTACATGAGACTCTTGGAAAGTCACCAAGGTTGATTTTTTTGTGGAAAGAAGTAAGAAGGTAGGAATGTTATATTTATCTACATGTGTTATTGATTCATTTTCTACATTATCTACTTCAGATTTAGATGCATGCATGTGACATAATCGGTTGGGCCATATGAGTCAAAAAGGAATGTAGATCTTAAAGGCTAAGCATAAGTTATCAGATTTGAAAGATTTAGATCTTGATTTATGTGAGCATTGTGTCTTTAGAAAGTAAAAGAAAGCGATATTTCTCAAAGTTGGGGAAACTAAGAAGGAGAAGAAATTGGAGCTTGTACACTCAGATGTATGGGGACCGGATCAAGGAGCTTCTTATGGAGGATCTTAGTATTAAGTTAATTTCATTGATGATGCTACAAGAAAGGTATGGGTTTATTGTATTAAACATAAATTTGATGTTTTTGAGACTTATAAAAGATGGAAATCCCTTTCTCAAAATGAATCAAATTCAAAATTAAAGTTTCGTAGATCTAAAAATGGTGGTGAATATTGTAGCAAAGCTTTCAATGATTATTTTTCAGTGAATGGGATACATAGAGAAATAATTGTTCTAAGAACACCACGGAATAATGGTATTATAAATAGAATGAATAGGACAATCATGAAATGTGCTAGAAGTATGAGGATACATTTTGGATTGCCCTTGCAGATTTTAGGACGAAAGCAATTGATACAATGGTTTATTTGATTAACCATGGGCCTTCAAGTTCACTAGATGGAGGAATACCAGAGGAAGCTTTGACCGAGAAAAGAGGTAGATCTTTATTTTTTAAGGTTTTTTTCAAAAGCTTTTGTACATATTGATAAGGAAAATAGGAAAATTTTGGATGCAAAATCCAAGAGATGCACTTTCATTGGTTATGGATCTAGTGATTTCAGATTCCGTTTTTGGGATTTAGAAAATTCTAAAATTATTAGGATTTTGATATTGAATGAAATGAAAATAGAATGTAAAGGGATCAAATTTTAGTACCCAAGGATGAAAAGGTTGAGAGGTTTGTGAATGAAAATGAACTCTTGGATTTAAAAGTAATACTGACAGGGTTACATAGTAACTGATGTCGATTGACCCTGGACCGATATCGGTCAATGAACTAATATCAGTTACAAAAGAGCAGAACTGACATTGGTTAATAGAATAGACACACGGTTATAGGTGACCGGCTTCATCCACTCGATAGATTTGGATACAAATTTCTAGGAGGTCCAGAATGAGCCTCTGGTACCCCAAATTTCTATGAGAAGGTCACAAAGGGTAAGTAAACCTCTATAAATATTTACACCTTCTCTATTTTATTTATTATTGACTGATAATGGTGAACCAGAAAGTTTTGAAGAATCAATGTAGGATAATACCCACGCCCAGTGGGAACATGGCGTGGATGAGGAGATGGACTCCTTAGAACAGAACCAAACTTGGGATTTGGTTAAATTTCTAGCAAGTAAGAGGAAATTGTAGAAAAAGTGGGTTTATAGGATCAAGGAATAAGACGGTAGACATAAAAGGTACAAGGAAAGGCTTGTAGTAAAGGGATTTACATAGAAAGAAGGTATTAACTTTTTGAAATGTTTTCTCCTGTTGTAAAGATGACTTCTATTTGTCCTGTATTGAGTTTAGTTGCAGTAAAGGATTTGTATTTAGAGCAACTAGATGTGAAGATTATTTTCCTTCATGGTGATTTAGATGAAGATATTTATATGTACTAGCCACTTGGGTATTAAGTCAAGGGTAAGGATAAATTAGTGTGCAGTTGAAAAAGAGCCTATATGGGCTCAAGTAATCTCCAAGGAAATGGTACATGAGGTTTGATAGTTTTATGTATGAGTATGGTTACTTGAGATGTGAATCTGACCATTTTATTTATTTCAAGAAGCTTGAAAATGGGAGCTATAATATTTTGTTATTGTATGTGGATGATATTCTTATTGTAGGATCTAGTATGCAAGACATTCGTGAACTTAAGGGAAAGCTAGATCACACATTTTATATGAAATATTTAGAAGCTGTAAATAGAATCCTTGGCATGAAAATATATAGATACAGGAAGAAAATGAAATTGTATTTGTCTCAGGAGGATTATATCTACAGGGTGTTAGAAAGGTTCAAGATGCAGAATGTAAAACCTATTAGTACACCTATGGCTATACACTTCAAATTGAGAAAAGATCAGTGTCCTTCATCACACGAGGAGATCAAATACATGACATGAGTGACATATGCTTCATCAATTAGGATTATCATGTATGTTATGGTTTATACCGGACCATAAATTACACAAGAAATGGGTTTTTTGAGTAGATATATGGCTAATCCAGGTAAAGAGCATTAGAAATCAGTTCAATGGATACTCAAGTATTTGAAATGGACATCTAGCATGCGGTTATGCTATGAAGGTTTAGATATTTCATTATGTGGCTATGTTGATTCAGATATGGATGGAGATATAGATGATAGGAAGAGCACTACTGGATATATTTTCATAGTAGGTGGGATGATAATTAGATAGATTTCAATAGTGTAGAAGGTTGTGAATTTATCTACTACATAGGTAGAGTATGTTTCCACTACAGAGAGGCTAACAAGGAGATGATATAGATGAGTATGTTCATGAAAGAGTTGGGAAAGGAGAAAGATGATTGTAAATTGGTTAGTGATAGTCGAGTGCAATTCATTTAGCAAACAAATCAACATTTTATTCAAGAATGAAACACATTCATTGAGGTATCACTTCATATGGCGGTATTAGAGGATGGGAAATTAAATTTGGAAAAGATTCATACGAGCAAGAAACCTATGGATATGCTAACCAATCGATTATCAAAGGAGAAGTTGGAGATACACTCCACTTCATTAGTCTTCACATTTGAGACTTGAAGAGGAAGAAACATAGATAAGGAAGGATCCAAAATGATGTTTTACAGGTATGGTGCGGTAATTAATCTCCAAGCGGGAGATTGTTGAGTTGTGGAGCTCAATTACTTCGAGTTAGCATGCAGTATGAAACTTTCTGGAAAACACAGTAACTTTCATCGGTTATGGAGGGACCAACATTGATCACCTATGTCCACAATCGGTCAGATAAGGAGGAACCATCATCGGTTAGGGCTAACTGACATCGGTTACCTGTGCAGGAGTGTTTTATTTAAATCTTGGGAATTATATCTATTGATCGTAATTACATGGCTAAGTGCCCTAAGTTTGTATACGCCTATATAAGAATGAAAGCTAGGGTTTAGAAGTAAGAATTAAGAAGAACTTGTAAAATTTGATGATTATTTTGAGAATAATTGTGAGTGAGAGAATTCTTGGTGAAGAAGTAAAATCTTGAGTGAAAGAAAGTATTGTAAATCTTAGAGGTGTGGAAGATTGTAAATATTCATTGTATATCTTGTCAAAGCTTTGGATAATAGATTAACTTGTTTCTTGGTGTATGTAGCCCACACTGGGTGAACCACGTTAAATCTAGTGTTTATTTATATCTCTTGTTTTGTATAATTCTCACACAGTAGAATATCTACTTTCATTGCATATATGTTTAAATCTGATATATTATCTATACAATCAAAGGTGCTAACCCCAACATATTCTAGGATATCTTTCTATCAATGTAATTTTTTTATAGCTTTAGGTTAGAGGGGTTTGAATGCGAGACACGAATTATCCTAGTGGTCACTAATATCAAGAGTTTGTTATGTTACACCAACACGACGGAAAAATCTACGACCTTAGCTCATGCTATCCTTCGACTATCATGTGGTGGACTTAGAATAACATATTGAACTCAACAGCTGCTAGGCTGAAAATTTATTTTTGGAATATGTGTAATCGAGAAATTCGTTAAAATTTGTTATGTTACACGATGGGAATATAATAAGCTTCAATATTAGGGGCTACATATACTCTAGAAAATCGTTAATATATTTCATGTCTTTGAATATTTTTTTTCTAGTCACGTATTGGAATATCCAAGAAATGACGTAAACATCCACCCTAGTGTTCTCTATTCTTGGAACATCGTTTTCTAAATTCTAAATATAATAATGGAGCTTAATTAATTTTTTCATCGAGTCATTACTAATTGTCTTGTATGTAAGACAACAACTATCCTAAGCTGCTAACCTCAAGCCTATGTGATCTTGTAACAATGTTAATTCCAATGACATATTGAACCCAAAGGGATTCTAGGATTAAAATTGAACCCAATGGCCACAAGGCTTAAAATTTGGTTTGGAATTCATGTGATAGATTTTGAATATCCTATTGAGCTCGGCGTAATACTAGGCTTAAATTTTTATTTGGAATCATGAGTATTCAGGAAATAAATGTAGTAAGCATCCACCCTTGTGGTCACGAATCTTTGAAAATATTTTTTAAAATTTAAATATAATTGTGGAGCATAGTTATATTTTGAAGAAAGTTGTTACTACACATCCCGAATGCAAGACAACAAATATCCTAGTGCCCACTAACCGTAAGTCTTTGTGATTTTCCTCCATTGCTATGTAATTATCTTTGACCGTAGTGGATTCTATGAATATCATCTAATAAACTTTGAATAACATGTTGTACTCGGGACGCCACCGACTAAAAAATGGTGTTGGAGCTTAGTTCAGTTTCAAGTTTTTAGTCGGGTCGTTAATCAATATCTTGAATGCAAGACAAGAATTATCCTAGCGGTCACTAATCTTAAGTCTTTGTTATGTGACACCAATTCCATGGAATAATCAGTGACCTTAGTGGCTGTTAGGATTCAAATATCATGTGATAGAATTCAAATAACATGTGAACTCAGCAAATTGATAATGCGAAATTTTTGTTTTGAAATATGTGTATTCGGAAAATCGTTTAAATTAATCTTGTCTTGGAACATCAAAGAAAGAAATTAAACATCCACCCTAGCGGTCACTAGTCTTAAAAGGTAATATTGTAACATCCAAATATAATAAAGGAGCTTAGTTAGTTTTTCGATCGGGTCATTACTAATTGCCATGTATGCAAGACAACAAATATCCTAACAACCACTAATCAAAGTCTTTATTATGTTACACCAATAAATTATTTAATAATATTTGACATTAGAGGCCTCTAGGCTTCAAATATCATGGTAGGATTTTGATATCATAAGACGGAAATATAAATATAATAATGGTGCTTAGCTCGGTTTTCAAGTGATCCGTCCTAGTTGTATCATATACGATTCAACTAGAATCTTAGCAACCACTAGTCTTTTTTTCTTATTTGAAAAATGTATTCAGAAACTCTTTAAAATATGTCATGTCTTGGAATATTTGTTTCCTTGTGTTGTCTTGTAATAGCTAGGAAATTTCGTAAGCATCCAACTTAGTGGCCTCTAGTCATGGAATATGTTTTTTTAGAATTAAAATATTGTTACTTTAGATTGGCTGATTTATCAAGTAATTCGTTACTAACAATAAATGAAATATATGTTTGTAAATAGAATGATTAACATTTATATTTAATAATATTTATGAGTACATATAATGTTCTTACCTTTTACTAAACATAAATTTTTTTGTAAAGACATTACATTTAATTATTTCTATGTGGGAAAACAAATATATATATATATATATATATATATATATATAATATAATCAATGCAAATCAAGTGAGAATCAAATATTGAATAATTATTCATGACTATTTCTTTCATATTAAAAATCATTAAAAGAGGTCAAAATGATTACCTAAACTATACAAAAGCAAACCATTACGATTTTTAAAAAAATATGTGAGTCATGTTTTGTTACTAGGATAGATGCCAACACTTACAAGAAAAAATAAATGTATTTAAGAAGAAGAAAAAAAAATTAACCAGAGAGACAGATAGAAGGGCTAAAAAGGGAACCCGTTTAATGTGACATGAATATTTGTGCTACGAATAAACATAAAAATAGGTTTTCGGAAGGAATAAATATTGTAAAAGGGATTACAAAATATTTGGTCATGGGTGGAAAAAATGCGGTTTCGAGTAGACCAACGCATTTTGAAAAGAAGATGAAATGAAACTGCAAAGGTGCCAAAGAGAAAGGCAAGGACGAAGTGCAGTGCAAAACACAAGAACTAGGTGAATACATAGTGGTACAAGAGCCTCGCCATCAACTACATTACACATACAATAACATAGATAATTTTATAAATGCATGTTTTAGTTGTATCTAATATTTTTACGTGCTTGACAATGTCTGTTAAAGCTCTCTATTCTCTCTAAAACACATTATGTGTAAGATTCTATCTGCAGCCTTCTTTTCTTATATCTTTTGATTCCATCCTTTGTGGGCCTCCTAATCTACACTCGTACACATGATCTATTGAAAATCACTATTTTTTTCTTGTTTGTGCAGCCCCAAATGCAATTACAATCATTGCCTTAGCTTACCATTCAAAAAATGACCAGGAATCAAGCACTTGGACAAGTAAATTAGTGCATGCGTGTGTTGTATTCTGATTTCAAGAGCTCATTTTTGTGATTATAAAATAAAAAAGAAACCCTAATATATATTTCTCCTATGTATTTAGTTTTTTCCAAATGCATTCAACGAAAGAAATTCCAAAAACTGAAAAAAAAAAAAAAAAAAAAGTGGGAATAGGAAATTTAAAATTTTGAATTTCCCCTTCTTAAAATGAAAGTGTGGAATTTTGATATTTCAAATATTGGCATTTAATATGAGGGATTTCACATATCACACTTTAAATTCACCTGTCATTAATATTTACATTTATTTAGGGGATATGGGGAAATAAAATTTATTAATTTTACTGCTTTAGAAACAAGTGGGACAACAACAAAAGTTTCTTTGTGAACACTCGGGAAAATGATAAATATTATTTTAAGCATAACTAAAAACCATTTTAAAAATAGAAGTGAACATTAGGAAACAAAATTTTTTAATTTTAATAGAGCGATAATCACCTCATTAATTATTAATTTTTATCGAGTGGGACTTCAAATTTTCTTGATATAATGTGCATTAATTCGAGGGATAGCGTAGGATATGGGGAAATCAAATTTATTAATTTTACCTACTTTAAAAATAAGTGGGATGGAGATAGAAAAAAATTGTGGACTTGCGGAAAATGACAATTATTAATTTCAGCATAATAAAAAACCATTTAGAAAACATAAGTGAACATTAGGAAACAAAAATTTAAATTTTAAGAGAGCGATATACGCCTCATTAATTATTAATTTTTATCTAGTGCGAATTTGATATTTTTAAAATATAATGCGCATCAATTTAAGGTATAGCGTGGGATATGGGGAAATCAAATTTATTAATTTTACCTACTTTATAAACAAGAGGGACAACGTCAAAATTTTCTTTGTGAACTAGTAGGAAAACGACAAATATTAATTTAAGCATAATAAAAAACCATTTAGAAAATAGAAGTGAACATTAGGAAACAAAAAATTTAAATTTTAAGAGAGCGATATACACCTCGTTTATTATTAATTTTTATCGAGTTCAAATTCGTTATTTTTTATCCAATAAAATGTGGCATCTTGCAAGTTTGAACCAGTTAATTACACAATTATATAATTGACACATTTATTAAGAAATTTTTAATTAATGATAGAATTGACAAATATTTTTTACCTATAAAAATATTCATTATTAAGGTGTAACTATAATTGATTAAGATGTTGACACATGACATGAAATTTGAATATATCTTGTGATTGTTGATATTTTGGAGTTATTTACACTTTACGTAGAAAAACTAAAACATAATTTTACACTTCACCACAATTTGAGAGTACCTTATAGATAGGAAAGAAAATAGCGACTGCTAAGCTTCATTAGAATGATATTTTTGCAGGACCAAATTCAAAATAATAAATACTTAGATTTTATACGGTATCGTGCTATTCTCTTCAACAAGTCTTAATGAACAAATCTGCATGTCGTATGTTTTTTGTCTATTTGTTGAGAAAAAGCCTAGTGGTTGCAAGCCTCTACAACTCCTGGGTTTCATTTCCAACATTGTAAATAAATATCTCTACATTTTCAGTCACTAGTATTTTTAGTAACTATAATCTTATCTTATTGACTATACATTCCTTCCATAGCCAAGTATGGCACTACATACAATGAAAGATATCACAACTTCTATATTACTCATAAGATTTTTTTTTTTTTCTAACACATAATTTATATTGGTTCGTATCAAGTAAAATACTTAACGACTGATAAGCTCCATTACTTGAACAAGATCAATCAAACAATTTGTGTGAAAGAAAATGCTTAGCGACCGATTAAGCTCAAATACTTACCGAAAAGAATGATTGTGTGGCAAATAGGCTAAACAATTTCTTGATAACATAGATTCTTTATGAAAAAATCATAGTAATAGATATTAGCAGTCTTTAGGCATTTTCCATAATATATTTCAATGACAAATATGTGAGATATGAACAATTTTTATTATCGAAAGCTATGGAGGTCTTTGCATAGTTGGGAAGAAAGATGGTTACTAAAAATGTTTTTAGGGTGCTCATATAACATCATAGGGACTGTTAGGCACACACCTTTGCATATTTTCTTTTTTTTACACATCGGTGTGCATTAATGAAAATTCTTAGCGACTGCTAAGCTCCGCTACTTATTAGGAGGATTAGATTAGCGACCACTAGGCTCAACTAATTTTTAATTTTGAATATAGATATCAAACAACAGTTCATATTAAATAAAATTCTTAGCGACCGCTAAGATCGAATACTTATAGGAAGGAATGATTTGGTGGAAAATAGGCTAAATAATATCTTATTTTGAACATAGCACTCTAATAACAGATCATAGTAATAGATATTATTATGCGCCAAGAATTTTTCATGCAAAATTTAGATGTAAAATATGTGACATATGAAAATTGTTTATTATCGAAAGCTATGGAGGTCTTTGAGAAAGTAATAAATTAGAGACCTTAAGGATAAACTATTTATTAATTTTAAAAATAGAGATCAAAAACAGTTAGTATAAAAGAAATGCCTAGTGACCGCTAATCTCGAATAATTAAAGAACATAGCACTCTATGCTTATTGTTTATTGTTAAATGAGAAATGAATAGATTAGCATCCTCTAACCTAAATTGTTTCTTGATTATGAAAATAGAGATAAAAAAATTTTATTACAGAAAATGCTTAGCAACCGCTAAGCTATGATACTTACAAAACATAGCACTCGGATAATAGATCATATAAATGGATAAAATGGGGTCACAAGGTATTTTTCATGTCGGTTAATATCAAAGAAAATGCATAGCAGCCGCTAAGATACATTACTTACTGAAAGGAGTGGCTTGGCATTCACTAGGCTCTACTATTTCTATTTTTTTAAAATACTAACCTAATAAAAATCATTATCTTCCTTAGAGACAAAGATAAGAGTTAGATCACAATAATATAAGTATATATTTTAAACCTAAAGATGTATCCTGATCATCTTGGCCCTGCATATTTCCAAAAATAACCCATTAAACAAAATAGTCCTAAACATTTTACTAAAATGGAGGGCAAAGATGAACAAGAGTCTTGCTGAAGAACGAATGATCTAAGTCCATAAAGAGTAATGCATGTTTTATGTTTACCAAGTATTTTTTGAATGAGAAGGCTATCGGCCTCTATCCTCTATATTGTCGACAAATCCATTTTAACAATGCAAAAAAACAATCTCAACAAGTTTGTTGTCATTATTTGTAATTATATTATATTCATAGACTATCCTTGGCAGAGCCAAGTCCTTGAATACAAACATTTGAGAAGTATGACTAACGACTAGAATTTTTGCAACCGATAAGCGTCGTTAATTAGTGAAAGGGAAGGCTTTGCTATTGCTACGATTGAAAATTTATTATAATTAACATAGCCACATAGTATGGCAATGTTAAATCATCGTAATAGATGTACATCATTTAAACTTGAAGACATTTCATGTCCATCTTGGCCTTGCATATTTTCTTAAAATCATCCTTCAAAGAAAATAGACCTAAAAATCAACCACATACGTAGGGCGAAGGTGAAAAATATTCTCACACACATTAAATGACAAAATTCTATCAGCATTGATCAAATCTTTCGATATACTATTTTTTATTTCCCATATTCATGGTTTCTATTCTGATTATCCCCAATGGTGTGTTTGATAAAATAAACAAACTTTTGTTGGCCTAGGAAAAATAAAAATTTGGGTCTAAGTGTTATATGTGTGTGTCAGCCTCTCTCCAATCATCAAAGCTAGTTTAGCGAGATAGCCACGAAAAAAAAAAGGGTGACCTTCTTCCAGATGCTAATCGCATAATTAATAACATGACTAATGACTAGAATTTTTGTAAATTAATAAATGTATGAATCAATAAATTAAAGTGTTGGAACATTTTTGGTCTATTGATAATGACTTGAATAGTAATGAATTAATTATTGGAGGTGACTCTCATATTATTGCTAATGCCGCCATCAAAAATCTTGTGTGAATAAAATTCCTTTTTATGCTTTCATTAATTACATATTGGACCTTAAATCTTATATATTGGGAGGCTACTAAATAGGCATATTTTATAGAAAATCATGGGACTAACAAAGAATTTTGTGATAAGATTGGAAATAAATATGTTGATATCTCGACTCATCACCTTTTCCAATAAAGGTCGATATTAAATCCCATAGCAAGCTTGTATTAATTACAAGCATGTGATGGCATAATCACTCCATATATTTACTTGATCTACTCTCCCTTATTTTCACACCTTTTAGGTTTATTTCACTACCTTTGATTTCATCTATCATGGACTTTCCAATGTTTCCTTTCATGCAATTTTCCACATCAGTACATGAAATGGTATTTTATACCAAAATTTCATGTCACCGTTTGAAATCCATTTTTCAAATTGAAACAAAGAAAGACCTGTTACTATTGAGGGAGTTCTTGGAGATGATTATCTTTCTCTAGAGGGATTTCCAGGGTAAATGCGTAATTTACTTTGATGTTCATTTGTCATCTTATTATCATACACCCAATGAAGGATTGGGATTTGGAGATGGGTCATCACTGGATCAAGCCAACGTATAGGGTTAGCATGGAAGTGGAAATGGATAAAACCATGAGTACGTTATGGCCATTTCTTTCTAAGGATCATTATAAATAGGAAGGTTTGGTGGACGTGGCCAATTTTTTTAGAGTTATACAAATGGTTTGACATCATAATGTGATTCATGTTTGGTGTGTCCAAATGAGGTGAGACACCGAGGGTGGGAAATAATTTACTCCTCTAGGTTTACCTAGATGATATGTTTTCTCCACTATAACAAGAACCGACACATTGGGATCTTCTTCACCGGAAAGTTTGTGAGGCATACAATTGGTTAAAGATTCAGGCTATTACTAGAAAAGAGCATCTTTTCCGTAACCTCATACTGAAAAACCATTTTCATCCCCATTAAAGTGGAGGTTACTGAGAGGTTTTAAGTGATTTAAATAAATAATTTCTTTTAAAATCATGTCAGTTGTAACTTTGTTTTGGTTGTTATATAGCCTTGTCATTTCCATTGTTATTGAATCATCCTATTTGTCTTATTGGTATGGTTTTTTTGTATTCCCAACCACTTGTGTTTTTGGCATAGGCCCTTGCATTTTTTCACCAAAGTATTGTTGAATCATTCTGGGTTTTTAGACATATCCTCTCATTGTATCTGTAATGTAAATGGAAAGGGACCCTTCAACCCTCCTTTAGTTATAAAAACAAGAAATCATTAATAAAAAAATTTGTTGTGCGTTGCACTAAAAAATTTCAACAATTAATCACTATTATATCTGGTTTGTTTGAAGATGTCAATTTGTTTCTAGAAATGAAAAATAGTGGCTGCTAGCATCAATATATTATAGGATATAATTTTGTCAATGTAAAAAACAATCTGTATAGCTTTAGGATAGAGGAGCTAATAGTGGATTGATGGCTATTCTCCCGTCATTGTAAAAAGCATATTTGAGTTACAGTTCATCATTATGGAAACTAGGAGTTCTTCAATGTCAAAAGCTATGAAGGTCTTTTAGAAAGGAATAAATTTAATTCTCTTTCCCTAATAATAGAAGATATTGTAAATGGATTTATCTCTTACAGAAAACTCTCCTACAATAATTTTTCTAGGGAAATTCTTGTCATTAATAATTTTTTCATTATTTCCTCTAGACCGGTGTAGATATAAACACAAATTTTCTTTGCATAGCAAGTCAGTTTTGTTTCTTATGGTTTTTAGATATCATCAATTAACGATGTAAGAAATAATATTTTTTTTTGAATAGCTCAAATTCTAGAGGCACTCTTCTATTGTTATCAAAAATTTGGCAAACTTGGAATAGTATGATGTTGTCTAACAAAATTGTGGCCCAATGCAATGAACAACATCTATCTCAAAACTAACAATTGTTTGCATCTATTAGATTTCAAGACTACTTTGTTTTGCATAATTATATCTCTGTACCATTCAAAACATCTAAAGGTATTTACAAAAGGCTCTGTAAACAACATGGAGAAAGGTGTATACACTAACATGGATAGACATTATTTCATATTGTATAGATTATCAGATAACACATCGAAATCAATATATTATTACAATTTATTTTTTGACACATCTATTTGCTACATTTAGGTTATCCAAGGTTGGTCATATTGCACATGAACATGGCTCTTTACATGTACAAAAACATAACAAAAATCATAAAAAATCTAAAAGAGAAATATGTAGTTGGATATGGTGCTACATACACTATTTATAACTCGATCTAAATAATTCTAAGACAATTTCTATAAAGAGAATGTACATTCGCTACCAAATAAGCTTGTTTTCATTTAAAACTGATGTGGAACTAGTTAGAAGCATCAAGCATCAGAATCTTGAGAGTTTGCATGGATGCTATCTTTCTACACTTGGAAACCTGATGGTTTATGATTACATGGTAAAATGTAAGTCATGTGACATCCTACATGGTGAGTAAAATGATTATGTCATGAAGACAAATGGGTCAGATGTACATTGTAGATTAATTTTTTGAAATAGAATTGTCCAATCAATCTCTAACCTTCATATTAAAATGGATTGTTGGAAAATCTAACAAATGTTTTATTAATTTTTATTTTTATATAGGATCATCAAAGAAGATTATGCTAGACTGGAAAACTTCTCAGGATATAGATTTCTCTAGGTGTTGAAGAATGATAGACATATCCTCATTATGATTGTAACCCACAAATTATTCACAGGGATGTGAAGACTTCAAACATTATTTTGGATTTTAATTTTGACACACATTAGTTAGAATTTAGCATTGCCAAGTGCATTTCCTCGGCCAAAAATCACACCTCTATATATGTTATGGGTACCATTTGTTGCATTGACCTAGAATATGCAAGAACATCAAGGCTTAATGATAAATCTTATGTAAACAATTACAAGATTGCTCTTCTGGAGTTGTTGATGGGAAGGAAGTTATGGCCAATAACTCAAATCTGCCAAATTTGGTAAGATTTATGTTTGTTAATATTCATTCAGAGCTTACATTATATGGTGTTTAAGTATTTTTAAAGTTTTTTTGGTGCAATCAAATGTGGGTGTAATTATCTTTGACATTGGCCAATGAACCATATTTTATCAAAAGAAGAAAACAACACAGTCATGGAAACTGTTCATACAGAAGTTGCAAAAACCTGCAAAGATATTGGGATTGTAAGAAAAAACTTCCAGTTGGCCTTTATTTGCACCAAGAAATAGCCATCCATTCGACCCACCATGCATGATGTTCCCAAAGTTCTAAAGTTGACATCGTCATTTCCTGCTCCTACGCAAATTCCTAGTATCCAAACAAACCAAATGACCCCTAATAATAATTACATGAGGTATTTGGATGGATATGCATATGGTAAGCACAACGATGTTACAGTTAGCACAATTTGCACTTCAGATAGGAATTTGTTTGTGATATTTAGTGAGTTGATTTCACAAACATTTTTGACTAGAATGAGACTTGGACGGTGTTGTGATGGAAAAAAATCATCCCCAAAGTCCTCTCTATCCAATGGTGTTGGACGGTCTACTTTTCTCAATGGTTGAGCCAATTTTCAAGTAAAAATGAGTAGTTTTACTATTATAGTCCATATTACTTCAAACCACTCGAACCCTTAAAATATAAAAAGTGCGCCCAATTTCTTTTCGAAGGGGCAAAATCAAGTTTTGGGCATTTTGTTCCTTTTCCACTTTCCCAATAGGATTGTTTTTGTCATTGTTGAATCAATTCACTTCCGATACTATTAGAAGTACATTATTTTGTTGTTTTCTGCTCATAAATACTAGTCTCTACTTTGATAGCACCTCCATTGCTACTTTACTCAACACTATTTGTATCCAAAGTGACAGTCCTGTTCAAGAGGCAGTAAAGGTATTCATGTTTTGTGCAAATAAAATTTTCCACAAAAGGTGACCACTCCTCATATAAGATTTACAACTATATATGTATGAATTTGTAACACATTTGAAATGTACAAATAGAACCTTTCAATGTAAAGATGATGATAGATCAGTTGTGTTATTTCTTGACTCACAAAGAATACAATTATGGTACAATGAGTCTTTTGAATGATGTAAACTATAAAATATTGGTTCAATGTATCTCGAGGGTGTAAGACAACATTTCTCATAAAAAAATTTCTTTAATTGTGTTAAGGATTATTTCATTTTATTGATCACGGAAGTGACTCATCATTTATATGGAGAATGGAACAATTTACAAGCATAAATTCTAATATCTTTAAGAGCAATATAATTTGTGATATACTATTTCCTTTTAATGATTACTCGAAGTTATAATTTATAATAATAAACACTATTGAACTTAATGTCATGTATAATCTAAAATATATATACTTGAGTTGTTACAAGGTATATTTTGGGGTGAGAACGTAATTTTATATTAAGTTCCACCAGAAATCAACATAACACTACTATCATTTAACGTCAATGGTGTCAATTTAATGATTATTTATATAATAAACATTGAAAGTGCAAGCCTCACACTTTTAAAGTTTGAGAATCGTACTTTGAAAGTGTGATATTCACACTTTAAAAGTGTGAGGCTCACACTTTCAAAGTTTGAGAATTGCGCTTTCAAAGTGCGAGGATCACACTTTCAAAGTGTGAATCTTAAACTTCGAAAGTCTGAGACTCCAATTTTTAGATTGCAGGGCTCACACTAAGAAATTATGAGATTCTAAGATTTTTCAAAGTGCAGGGATTGCACTTTCAAATTGTGAGCCTAACACTTTGAAAAGTTTGAGAGCCTCACACTTACAATAGTTAGTGACCACTCACCTTACATCGAGGCTCATGACTTATAATAGTTAGCGACCGCTCACCTTAATACAACGGGCTCACCATATAAATAGTTAGTGACCACTCATGACTTTGAACTTGATTTTGTAGGAAGTTATTGTTAATTTTTTTAATCCAATGAGCTCATGCCTTATAATAGTTAGTGGTTGTTGACCTTACAATACTACCAACATTGAAATTCTAAAAAATGGTAAAATTGGAATCCAAAAATAGCCAAATTGGAATGTAATTATAGCGATGTTGGAATCCAATAATAACAAAATTGAAATCTAATAATAGTGAAATTGGAACTAGAATAAGTCCAATAATAACAATATTGGAATCCAATATTGCTGCTAATGGATTCCAATAATAGTAATAATAGAATCCAGTATAGAAAAAAATGGAATCCAATATACACAAAAATGAAAATTAATTTATTTCAATATTTGAAATATTGGAGTCCAGATTTACTAGAATGTGTCTAGATTTAGTGAAATAAGAGTTCTATGGTTATCATCAAAACATGTAAAACACATATCAGAAATAAAGAATAAGTTGCTACAAATCTAATTTAATCATGTAAGAAAAAATAACAAAAAACTAAAGGAGAGGGTTAGCAGACCACAAGTGGGCCCTTCCTTGGGTCTTAATCCTCATAAGGCTCATGTCTACAATAATTTAGTAGGACTCGATTTTATTCAATAGCATGAAGATTACAAATTGTTGGCAAGAAAATTTGTCGGGGACAAATTGGTGGTTATCTTTCCAACGCTCTAGGAGTCTAAGTCCCTCTACTTAACCGATGTAGTTGTCGTATGTGCATGTGCAAGTAAAAATTTAGTTTTATCCTAGTGGCCTTTTAGCTAGGGATCCAATAGAGGCACTCCTCTGACCATGCAGAAAATTCTTGTAGATATTTACAAGGAGGAATTTTCTAGGAAAGCGAGAAAGGGAGTGAGAAAGTTAGAAAAGAGAAACTAATGCTACAAGTAGAAAATCAGAGACTTGCATACACCAACTAGAAATTTCATTACATGCACTTGAATTTAGAGGAAAAAAATATGCATAACAAAGAAACAAGACCAAATAGCATTTAATGAGCACAAAGTACCACTAAACTCCTTAGTCAAAAAAGGCTAAAATTCCTTCTTCCTTTATTGAAGCTCAAGTAGAAATTGTACATAGCATAGAAATGGAAGACATTTTAGAGTAGGGAAAATGGAAGAAATTTTCTATCTCTTTGCTCTCTTCACAAGGATATCTCTCTCATGAATTCACAAAAAAAAACAGCTCCAAAATCTAAGAAGTCTAAGAAGTTGTCTAAGAAGAAGCTCAAATGAGGAGCTTGTTACAATTTATAGAAGAGAAAAAACTCTTCATCTTCCCAGTGACTTTTCAAATACTTTAATCTGACTTTAGACTGTTCATATTCCACTTGAATATTTAAGTCCCTTTTATAAAAATAAGGTGACTTAAATTTTACATTATGTTTCTAAAGTCACTTAAATTTATATTAAAAAGTGCAAACCTCAACGCAAAAATATAACATTGATGAGAGAGAGCATTGGGTGAGAGGAGAAGAGAGAGAAAGAAGAGGAAGAAGAAGAGAGAGAGAAAAGGAAGAATTATGTAGAAGAATGAGTTGTTGTAATGGATTTGATCTCACTTCTTGACTGGTTTCCACCTCGTACTCTGAGAAGGTTTCTCCCCTCCAAGCTCCTTACTTGAAATGAGTTATTGTAGGTTCCCCTTTGTCCACATGAGGAATGTAAATGTAGCTCAAGGTATTTATTTATCCATTAGCCACACTATTGATGTCTTTGCACTTCCTAAACCATGATGAATTTTTCTCTACGATAAGTGCAATAGAGGCCTAAATCTCTGAGAGGAAGTCGAGGGTACCCTTAGTGAAGGAAAATGGATTGCCTACCTCTTTCTTGACATGTTATTCAAATGGACCAATTAACTCATTAGTAGTTATGTCCTCGCCCATTGTAGGTACTCCAAGTTTCTGATTTTTCCGATTTATACTATCCTGCAACTTGTATGCTTGTTCCTCTTTTTCCTCCAACTCTGTGATGGCCCAATTGATTGCCTCAAACATTATTGCCAAGGCCCTTTCCCATACATGAGACAAGTATTCTAAAGAAGTTTCAAAATATTCCCTGTCGATCAACTCCTGGTGATGAGTGTTGCTCATTTCATCTACTACTAGACCCAAAGGTTCCCAATAGTCCCTTTCTTTCTCCAAGTCCTCCTTGAGTGTCTGTGTCTTATTTGTTGTCGCACACATGTAAGCGAAGAGTTTGACCGATTATTAGAGCCATGAATTCCCTTTTTCATAAATTGATTCAATCCATTCATTATTCACCCGCCCCTGTATTGTGAACTCGTACATCCTCCTAATGGAATTTGGATTGAAGCTACTGATGGGCATAATTTACCCCATGGGGATTGTTGTTGAATTTGGAATCAAATAGATGTTGCACATAGAATGATAGAGTTCATACTTGTTCCTTTAGTTCATCAATCTTCTTCTTATACTCCTTATTCCTCACCACCATGTGAGTGAAATATTGTTGATACATGTGCAAATACCCTTCATGAGTTGTTGGTCCCAATTGGATTGTGCCCATCTCATATTCAACGATGTCATCTCATCCACGGCTTGATTACCTTTGGATGAGATAATTCAATGTATTGATTACCCGTTTCCCCACTATAGAACTGTGAGGCCGTATGTGCGAGATTTCTTGATCTTTTTTCTTTATCCAATGAGACAATTGTTGATAGATCAAGGGATGCCACTTTTTACATAGTGCGGGTGTCAAGGACAATCATTTCCTACATCCAGGGAAACATCTCATCAGATTTGGGCTCAATGATAGGTGCACCAACCATTCCCTGTTCTAGAGGAGGAGGCAAATCCTAAATGAGAGAGGTATGGGTGTCAACAAGAGGTGAGACCTCCTGTGGTGACTCAAAGACTAGGTCTTGAACCATGTGTTCTTCATCCACTTGTGTTTCTTCCACTGTATTTTCTTCTTACATTTTTGTGATCAAGTCATCCTCTCACAGTGACGTAAATGAGTCTTCTTCTACCCTGGCTTTCTTTGGCATCTTCTTGTGAGGAGAAGCTTCCAACTCTGTGGCCTTCCTTTTAAACTTTCTTCGGAGTGTTTAGAACTAGAAGTCACCTCTATGAATTTTGAAGATGAATGATGGGAGGCTTGCTTCTGACTTAGAGGAATTCCTCGTGATTGGATGATCATGGTTCTCTTCTTCTGAAACCAATTTCTCATTCTCCTTACCACTTTCTCAGTCCACTCCTTTATATCCCCTGATTCACAAACATACCAATTGATTAGAGGAAAGGGGTACATCTTGACTGCTACATACTCAGGGATCATACATCTTTGTCCCATCATCATGTAAAATATATTCATACCAAGAGAACTTGAATTTCTTCATCTCATTGATTGTCATCCTCATATGGTATTTTTCACACACTTCAAATTCATCAAAGACAATTGGCCTAGTATTCCTTAACTTGTGGCTCATGTTGCAATTCTGGGACGTAGAAAGAGTCGGGATCTTCTTGTATGTTGAAATTAGGCATGAAAATGTAGGAATGCAAAGTCAAATGAGAGAAAATGGCCTCTAGATGAGATGCGTCATTTGAGCTCTTGCACATGAATACCCCAAGAGAGATAGGAAATGAAATCAACTTCTTCCTCCTACTCCTAAGCCTATTATTCACTTGAATGATCTGCCTACAGATCTCGAACAATACAATTTGGTCACTAAGGTACTTGGGCAGCCTTAGTGGGGCTTGGTTGAAGCCAACAACTCACAGGTAGGAGAAGGTCGAGAATTGTATGAAATAAGAGCCATATTTATTAATCAAGGACACTGCTTGTGGTGACATCCTAGCTTCTAGATCCCCTTCTAAGATTCGGACCACATACATTGTGAATACATCATTCACGTGAGTGAAATTTCTATGGCTTTCCTCCATTACCAATTGTGGAAGCTTCTCGAACACAGGTACCTTGCAATGATATTCTGTGTGAGGGCCAATCCTTTGAAAGATCTTGAGCTAGTGAGGAGATAGACCAAGTAAGAATTCATGTGGAACTTCTTCATCATGGGTACCTGGAGTAGTTGTAGATGGAGATTATCATTGATGATCTTCCCCCAATCAATTCTCTTGCTTTCCTTCTATCAACGTCAAGATGAAAAGGCCCATCCAATCTTGGAAGTCTCTTGTGTTTTCTTCACCCATAACTCTGCTAAGGAGAGTGATGGCATCTAAATATCCTTCTTAAAACTCACACCTTAGAAATTTTTGGGCATCCTTGAGGGATTTCTCCTTATTTTCAACCACAAACCAAGTGTAACCCCTTGCACGTATGCATCCATTGTTTCCCAATCATGCAAGGCTTTGTCCTTTGAGATGATGACCATGTTGGGTGATGTAGGTATCTACAGAGAAAGTGAGATGGTTCTAGGGCTAATGACTATCATTGTTGTTCCATTGTCATCTCGAGATGGTTCATGTTTCGGGCTCATAGTGGTGAGAGCAGGCTAGGACCAACTCAAGACTTTTCACATACATTGGGTGTCATACGGCGGCAAACAAGCCACTTGTGAATATCTGATCTTTAATCTTCTTTCGGTATTTAGATGTCATGTGAGTTCTAAGGTCATTCAAATCCATGTACAAGACATCACTGTCTTCTATCTCATACTCACAAGTGAAGGGTTATGCCAGTTTCTATCATGTCCACTTCTGCTTCATGTTTTCCTTAGAAAGAACAACTTACTATTTTTAGTAAGTATGAAAAATCAACTCCCTCGAACCTCAACTGGATGTTGCGACTCTGATTTCCTCTTCCCTGCATTTCTCTCACCTTTTGGATCAAATTTCTATTTTTGGCAGGTGCTCATGGGACCACTTACTATTTTTAGTAAGTTCCAAAATTGGACCAAAATCCCGTTCTGGTGAATTCTCAGCTGTAGTGCATCTTCAATGTCTCTGTCTCCTTCGCAAGTTCTTTTGTTGATGAATTTCCCAAAATAGTAGTCCCCTATGTAAAGGACCTACTATTTTTAGAAAGTGGGATTTTGAGGTCAAATTGATGTGGAATAAATTTTTCTAATATGGGTTTTTTTCCCAATATCGCCCCTCTGAAATTTTAAACCTACCCGCTCAATAGTTTAGGAGATTTTAAACTTTTAATTTTTTGACCTAACAGTGCTTCTAGACACGGCAACCATTAATGGACCTTGAAAATTGTAGGTTTGGTTTTCTCCTCTGTTCACAATGAAATTTATATTTTTGATATGTTTTTTTCCTCTTGTGCTTTCGGTGAAATCTCGTTTTGATCCGACTGTCGGTTTGACGGAAATCCAACTTCTTTCTCCGTTGGGATGGAAAGAAGATTTCTTCACTGTGAATGTTTTATGGTGCAAGAGGAGGGTCTGAAGGTATGTTTCTGATGGTTTTGGATAGAGGAATGAATATAAAAAATGGTTCATCAATCCATGCATCTATTTGCAATATTTCTTCAAATTTTGATTTCACGACAATGGGGATTTCTACTATTCTTCTTCTCTATTCTTCGTTTCTTCTCCTTAGCTTGATGAAATATTCTTCTGGGACCTGTATTTCCATGAGAAATATATTTTATTTACTTTGGTGGAGATGGTTTGATCTTTTACAATGGCAGAGTGGTAGAGGAGTTTGTAGATATTGTTGTGCACGGGAATGTTAGAAGTTAGAAGCGGGAAGCAGGTGGGGATTTTTAAATTTTGAAATAAATATAAGAAGGGATGGGGAATATTTTCATGTCCCTGATGTCCCTCACCTCAAAGGGACATGAGGGACATTAAATTCCATGGAAATCAAGGTGATAACAGGAATGAAGGATAAAAAATCTACTTTAAAACATTGAGGGGGTTTGGAAGTCTGGTCATATGGGTGACCGTAAGTCTCCTTAGGGGCTAGGTAAATTTTAACATGTTTGATGCCCCTAACCTCAAAGGTACATAAGGGACATCAAATTCTATGGCACTCTAGGTGATGACACGTGGCAACAATTTGACGGTTGAGGCTTTGAGCTCCCACAAGCACCTAGGGGCTGAACTGACGATCCTGGAGGTCACATGAAGGTCCAGAGGTCTTATGGGGGCTAGGAAAATTTTTCCATGTCTGATTTCCCTAACCTTGAGGGACGTGAGGGACACAAAATCCTACCAAGCTCCTGGAGCTGACATGTGTCCTCCCAAAATTTGACTAACTCCTAAACTCGCTCCAAGAGGGCAACTTGAAATGGTGATAACTTGAGCTCCCGATGGAATTTTTGATGAAATTGTATATTATCTTGACTATAAATATCATTATAAATCTAATGATGGGGTTCCCATGTATTTATTCTTCCATTTTCTCCTTGAAAAAGTAGATTTTTGATCTGGTGCTCCACCTATGCATGAGAAAAACTTCTTTCAAACCCATTTCTCCAAAGTTTTGAGAAAAAAATAATTTCACCATATTTTAGGGATTGTAATTCCCTTTATTGAGATGTTTATTTTTTCTCATAACTCCATCTGAAGCTCTCGGAATCACCTTTGGAAGCTCAATAGTTGTTTTGGCATGTGCATTGCCTAGGCCTGTGAACCCTAATTTTAGTGAAACTTGCCCCAAACTCTCCAAATATTTCTTGAATCACTTCCATGATGTCCCAAGGCCTTTGACTCACCTCTATGTTTGATTTGGATTTTTGTTCCACTCCATGGGGTTGCTCCATTCCTAGGAAGGCTAGTGATAGCCCTTCCCACAACTTCCTAAAGCTTGCAATTTTTAATGAACTCCTAAAATCACCTAGGGGTTGATTTGACTTTCCTAAATCACCTAGGGAATGAATTAACACCAATTAGGAGGTTACTAGAATGACTGGGTAGACCTAAGGTGCCTCGGAATGATAAAAAGTGAAAATTTTGGTACATGGGTATAGTTTTCATGCTCGAAATTGTCAATTTCCTTGTTGCACATTTGCAAGACAAGACAAATGAAGCATACAACCAAATATCTACCTATGGATTTATCCCTTTTCTACATCCTTAGCGTTCTTTTTATATTCTTCCCTACAAAAGAGACATGAAGAGACTGCCTCATTACTAACAGCGATACAATTTGATTATGTACAAGATCATGACCAAGTAATCTGGAGATTCTCATGCATGCAATAGAATTGTTAAAAGGTTTCCTCATTTAATGAAATAACTTAACAAATTGATCAATTCAAATAACCAAATATCAAATTAAATCAACTAGTTCCTTGTTGGAGTTGAGGAGAATAATCGGTGATGGCATGGAATATTCTTTTTGTTCTCATAACTTCTCTTTTAGCAACACGTGAAAACTCACGTGAAGTGTCCACATCGCTCAAGCTTTCCAAAATTATGGTCTTGCATATGTGTGCAACATCCCTTGGCTGTAAGTTTTTTTCTATAGATGAGTTCCAATTATTGCATGCCGTTATTGCAGATAATTCCCTTTTCATTGTGAATGAGTTTCTTTGGTTGCATGCTAGTGGGTACACATAACTCCTTAAAAATTAAGGTTGAAATTTATTCAAAGCGCTATTTAATCATCACATTGTATTCAAAATAATAAATGCATCCATAATACACAAAATAAAGTAAACTTAGTAGTAATTATATTAATTAATATAAGTGCCATAAGTTCAAGGTTGAGCAAGATATGGAAAACACAAGTTCAGGGGGTACATATGGATAAACAAAATACAAAAAATGAGGCATTTGAAACAGTAATTAAAAGGGTTCATCAACTAATTACCTCATATGATATTCAATCCTCCTTGGAGTATAGGCTTGTCTTGGAATTCTTCTTTCCCTCATATTTTCTCAACTTCTTATTTTTCATAGCAGACCTATGGGACCTCTTATCATCATCATGATATTCATCATGCTCTTCATTATCTTCACCCTTATGCTTGTGAGGACACTTGTTTGCAAAATGCCCTATCTCACCACAATTGAAGCACTTGAAGGGAAACTTACCCTTATACTTATCTTGAACCTGTCTTCAACTTCCTAGCAAACATAACAATCAATTCATCATCATCAATATTAGAAACATCATCATTCAAGATCTTACCTTTTGACTTCCTTTCAGATTTTAAGGATTCATCATTTTTGGAGGTTTATCAACATGTGTCCTCATTTCATAAGTTATAAATATACCATGGAGTTCACATGTTTGTGGAGTATTCATATCCTTGGCTTCCTCTATAGATGAGACTTTAGGATCAAATTTAGGAGTGAGAGATATAAACACCTTTTTTGGAAGAAAAATTGACTAAGAGGGGGGTGAATCAATCCTTCAAAATCCTTATAGAATTTACCATTTATCATTCATCATCATTTATGTAACCATTCAATCAACCATGAACCATATGTGTGTTTACTTAAGCATAGAAACAACCATACACATGAGCAAGAACAAGAAAGTACACATGAACACCAAACTTAAGTGGGAAACCCTCAAAGGGAAGAAAATCCATGGAAGCATACAATTTATTTATTCATGCTTCAAATTTATTGAGGCACCAACCCCACAAGGAGCACCAACCCCTAGTTTAGTAGAGCACCAACCCTATAAGGAGCACCAACCCATAATTTAGTGAAGCACCCACTCCACAAGGAGGCTACAACCCCATAGGATGACTAAGAACCAACTCAGCCATATAAAGATTTTTATCTTTGATTTTGTTTATGGCATAACTGATGGAGATCTCTAATTCATATCACAAACCCTTGCTCAAACCCTAGGTCTTCAAAATTGCTCTATATTATTCTTGATCTTGTTTTGGATCTAAAATATTTCACACATGCTCTCAATCATTCATCAACCTTTCATCATTTTCCTCATACTTCAAATCATGCACTCAAATCGTACGTGTAAAATAATCTCTTCTAGGTCACACTTTTCCCTCTATTAGCTAGATTTTATACACACGGCTAAAGAACCTAGCAGTCATGAGATAAATCTCCCTCATTTACTAGTGAGGCTCCCATGTAAGATTTTGTCAATTATATTTTCTAATAATTATCTATTGGTTTTACTTCAACCATGTAGCTCATGCACCATAGCTAGGCGAGTTTTGTAGCAAGTAAGCGATTGTAAGCAATATGTGCGAAAGGGAAATAATTGAATACGAACAAAAAGAAAGAAGATGTGCATCCTAACCAATAGTTGTGAGTTGGTCACATGCACATAGACAAAAAAATTAGATCTAGAAATGTAGAATTCACAAAGAAAGGAAAGTTTGAGATCCAAATCCAAGATAGCACAAAGTTTATGCAAAGATCTAAAAATAAATAAGAAATAAATGCACCATTAACACAAAGTTCTCTGTAATCTTCCTCCTCTCTATTCATCTTCTTGTAGAAAGCTATCAAGGGTTTCAGCTCAAAGTCTGGAACACAAGAATGTTGATTACAAATTCTGATCCTTTAACCCGTAGGCTCTTCCTCTATTTATAGTGTATGGAGGGGAAATTACAAATAGGAAACTATAACTAAACTAGCACATGTGGAAGTTGTAAAGGAAACAACTAGAAATATCCCTCCTAGAATTCCTCTTTGCATGACATGCATGATTTATAACTAAAAATAAAACCTTCTATTTTGCATGTCTACCACCTATTTCCAAGTAATTGACTTCTTCAAGTAATGAATTTTAAACCAATCACTTAAGTTTTATAATTTAATTGATTTCTCAATTACTTTGTCGGAGAAAATAAGAGAAAGAAGAAGAAAGAGGAAAAGAAATTAGAAGAAAGTTGCAACACTTCCAGTCTTGTTCTTTTTCCATATTCTACATGCGGTTGACTCTTTTGCCTTTGATTCTCACCAAACTGGATCTGGAAGCAACTGACTATGATTTGCTTGTGGGTATTGCATTTGACTTATTTTCCCTCTTATCCTTGAAGATTTTGCAATTCTTCTCCAGTACATACACTAATAAAATGTTTTCCATAAACAATTCAGACAAAACTCATCACCTTTTATTTTTAATTGCATATGAGTGATTAAAAATTCTAGAAATCACTCCGAGTGAAGGAAATTACAAGTAAATTCAATGAATGCTTCAACTAGAAGATTGGGAGCACATGCACAAGCTCTTGGAAGGAATTTTCCATGCACTTACTTTTACACGGGCTGCGTTAGAAACAAGAGGATGATTTTTTTCCAGAAGCCTTTGCAATTATGAGAGTTGGATCTACCAATGGCCTTAGATCTCTCAATCAAATCAGTGATAAGTTTAGGGCCCATGTCTGTATCATTGATTTCAGTGATCCTAGAAGTTATGCATGATTTTTCTGACCCTTCTCTTTCATCATGATTCAACATGGCTGAAAAAATATTTGTCTGAGCTCTTTTAATTGTATTGGAATTCCTTAAAATTGGATCAATTTGTGTAATTCTGGTAATTTCTTCATATTCGGAAGATATATTCAATGTACATGACATTGATTTGGACTCCCTTTCACTTATATGAGCACTGTTATGAATACATGGGCACATATACCAACATGTAGATGCTCATAATGACAAAATTTAGGCTATCCTAACCCTAGGCGCCAAAACTAGAAGCTTCCTAGCAGTGGAAAATATTTATTAATGCAACATCCTCCTTCCTTTGGTGCCAAAACTTGTCTGGGCTGCAATATTCATAAAAAAAATTAAGTGCTTCTCCTTTATGGCATCTCATGCTTATATAGGTTTGTGCTTTCTATTTTTATAATTTCCTTCTCTATTTCTAGCAATTTAATTAATTAAAATCCAAGTCTATTCATCCAATATTGGTGCCCAAGTATGCATGCTTCTGGTTGCTTTTTATGAATTTATTTTATTTATTTTTAGCATGCATCCTTGAATTCTCTTCATCTTTTCCTTTTGCATTGAATTTCCTTCCATACATGGTGCCAAAATTAGATTAAAAAATCCATTAATAAATAACATTAAATGCATTGTTTAATGCCAAGGTGGGTCACACTTTTTGGCAGGGGTAGATGCTAAAAATAGGAAGTCAACTTGATGGGAATTTCCACCCTGCACTGCAGCTCCAAAAATCCCCTCTTCCACTTAAGTGATTTGACTTTCATCATGGGAATTTTTACCCTACAAGGCAGGTAAGAAATTCCCACCGGTGCTTTAAGTGATTTTTCTTTTATAATGGGAATTTTTACCCTGCAAGGCAGGTAAGAAATTCCCACCTGCCTGCCACCTCTAATATTCCCATTGCAACTTAAGTGACTTTGACTTCATGGGAAAAAGTACCTGTAAGGCAGGTAAGAAATTCCCTCCTTCCTGCCACTGCAAAAATTCCCACTGACAGCTTAAACCCTTCCTTCCAAAAAGTGTGACTTGCATGGAAAATAGCTATTTTCCAAAAGTGTAACTTGCATTGTGACTTCTGCATTAAAAATTACATGAAAATCGTCACTTAAGGCAGCGTGGAAATTGGACGCGAAAGGTAGCCTTGAAAATTGTGACTGGCATGAAGACAACATTTCTTTCCTTTTTGGATTTTTGGTGAAGAAAACACAAGAATAAAATAAAATTTGCCATTTTGGGAAAGGGTCCGGGAAGATGTAGCAACAAAAAATTGCAAGTGCCATAACTTTCATTCTCCGTGGCTCCATTTCGGTGTCGTTTTCTCTAAAAGTTATTATTTTCTTGAGCTCTACGCATTGATGGAAATATTTTTTAATTTTCATAAAATCCATTTTTCACCTTTTGGACCAAGCAACTTCTTGTAATATTCTTAAAGAATCTTGAGCTCGATCACCTATAGATAGATTAATAATTCAAAATACTAGATAAATTTTCAAAACCCTAAGCACAGGTAAAGATCACGCAGGGAAGAATGAATAGGCTACAGGAATTTCCAGAGAAAACAAACCAAAACATAGACAAAAATAAATAAAACAAAACCAAAGAAGTTATAAGCAATTACTCAAAAATTTCTCCAATTAGCTGATCTAAAAAAGTTCTTCACCTCGGGTAAATGTTCTATGGTAATAATGATGGGATGAAGTGCTTTATATAACCTAAATCCTCCAATTTTAGCTCAATCTATTTTTAAAATAATTTTATTTATTTAATAAATAAATAAATAAAATTCTCTCAGACAAAACCTAGTGAAGGGATAGAGTGAGTTTTAACATGTGGGTACTTGGGGAATTTGGCTTTTATGAATCTCTAGGGATACCTTAGAGAAATGCAAACAACTACAGAGACAAAACAAACACAAAATGACCCATTACTTTGAAAATAATAATTTTAAAAAAGGGTAGTCCCAGATTTCAGGGTGAAATCTTGGGGACACCACCCTCCAAGAGCACTAGTTCAAAAATGAACACAAACACTAGTTTAATAGCCTTCTCTTACTTCAAACTCACAATGTGTCAGTATTTAACCTTTAACACAACCAATAAATCTTAATTTCATCCCATTTTAATCATTAAAATGGTCACATATGACCCATATACGTTCTCCATGCAAAGAACCTCTCATCATGCACAAAAAATCCTCAAAACCCCATCACTAGAATGGAATAAATCCTCCAACACCAAAAGTATTTTTAGTAAAGATCTAAAACTCACCACAAATGTGTAATATGAAATTTAAACACTAACTATGGTCTCACATTTACTTGAACCAATCAAATTATTTCATTTAATGGGTCTATTAGATCATTTCCTTCTCAAAACAGATTGTTTCTAACAACCTAATTTTACCTTTGGGCCTCAAGACCCCTCAAGATGAACTCAACCATGGAATGTGACCACTAAATGGAAATCCCATAACCTTTAGAAAAATTCTAAGCAATTTATACATCATAAAACATACATACACTCAAACCATAATAACTTTTGTCTTCACCAAATCAATTTGCCCAAAATAAAAGTTTTGCAAACTCAATTATTTTCACCCTTTTTGACACTTTCAAGACCTAAAAATGGATTAAATAGATGAAAAATTAATCCCTATTCACTTTCTAGGTGATATCAATCATCACATAATCCATTTCATGCACTAACCAACTCATTCTTTCAAGTGAAAACACTTGTCCTAAATTACAAAGACAACGAGACAAATGTCTTCACAAAACAACATGAAAGAAACATCAAATATACTAACCATGAGATAAGCCATAAATAATTAGAACTATATCTGAATCACCTTTCCAAAACATATTATAAATCCTTCCAAATCTAAGTGAAAGGCCTTGACCAAGAAAATCTCTACAAACTCCTTTTTATGCCTATTTAGACTCAAGACTTGAACATTTTCCTAACATGATCCATCACCTCAAAAATAATGGAACACAATTATAAATGATTTATAAGTATTTATAATACTTCAACAATCATTAAGAACTCAAATTCATCATTTTATTTTATGTAGCCATTTGTACCTGCTAGATTGAGCATCCTCCAAACTTGGCCCTCAAATATTTAATCATAACTTCTGCATACGATATAAAAAAATAATATTTATATACTATTGAAACAATATTTGAATCATCTTCACAAAACAACTTGAATGGAGTCTTACTTCCTCATGTAGCTCCCGTGATATCAATTTCTTGAAGGTTGATCCAAACCGCCCCAAAAACAATTCTTCACAAATAGGGAAAACTTTACACTTTTTCATCACAAAAATTATTTTAAACCTTAACTAATATCAATAAAAATTGGTGAGGAATAGACTGGTGAATTAGGAAAATCACATTTTTGCTTGCACCTAATGGAAAAAATGAGTGTGATTAATGCGAGCGGGGGTAGGAGTTGACAACAAGTTCCGGGGGAGGACCTCCGGGGAAGAAGGATGCTTCAAGACATCCGGTTGAGTATTAGGGGAGCTCAGGCTGGGGAGGGAGTGTGGGATAGAGCCAAATGGGAGAAGGTGGAAGTTGTTCTACGCCCTAACCCTAGGGCTTCAAAAATGAAAATATTTCCAAAAGCTGGGGGGCAAGGAAGGAATGGTGAGTGGAACCAGGGGTGGAGATTCAGAAACCATGGCTCGGGTATCATCAGAAGGCTTCTTCCTTCAAGGAGGCACTGGAAAATAGGGCGGCAGTTCCTCGGGCATACATACAACTAAAACCCAGGCATACTTGGTCGATCTAGCCGAGGACATCCCTTCCCTCACTATAGAAAATCCAGAAGTTGAAGAATATTTCAAAAATTTAACACGGGATGCGGTGGTGGGTAGGTTTAATGAATTTTGGTTTTCCTCCACAACTCTGTACCAGTGGGTCTTCAAAAATTGGACCAATAAATGTGAAATTTCTCTGCTCTAAGGGGTTTTTCATTGTCCATTTTAGGAAACAAAAGATTACCAGTGGTGTTTGTGAGAGGGACCACAGTTGCAGGGACATGTAGATCTATTCATCACTCCATGGTTCCCATATTTTAATCTAAATACTTATTCGGTGACCAAAACACCAATTTGGGTCAGGCTTCCTAACCTTCCCTTACATCTATGGTATGCCTTGGAAGATATTGGAAACATCTTAGGCAAATTTATAAAATAGGATATGGATAGAACACACTTGGGCCTTTGTTTATTTGCTGAATTTGTGTTGAACTTAATTCAAGAAAAGGATTACCTAATCGAATCAACCTTAAGTTTGGTAATTTTCAGCACACCTAGGTCTTAGATTATGAGAATACCGCATTCCGATGTAGACTATGCAGAAATGCAGGAGCCCAATTTGCAAGCCTCCTATCCCTTCAATAAGAATTAGAAATATGAAAAAGAAAATGGATCAAAATATTCGAAGGGATGGGGTTCTGTAAACCAAATTTGGTTTCTACATCAAAATTTAAACACAATCTGTATAATCCTACCTCTGATGGTAAAACGGTGACAGAGAAAAATGATACAAAGATGGGATTTCAAGAAGAAAAATTGGTTGGAGGTGGCATAAAAAGGGGACATACTTCAGAAAGTTTGGAATCGATCAGGATTTTGTGCCAGGTAATTTGATAGCGTTGCGAACCCCAATGACCTTGTGTTGGTTATCTCGTCTGACCTTGGAAAATGGCAAGAAGTAAAGAGGCGTAAAAATAAAAAAGGATGCATGGGAAGCATTGATGATTATTTTCCATCCGAGGGGGGAAGTAATTTAAGGATTAATCTATCTATTATAATGTCGGTATGCAACTATTTTTTGTATTTTGTAGCCCTTTTTTTTTCCAGAGGATTTACCCTCTTCTTTTAAATAGGGAACGGGTCCATTCAATCGACTTTATCAATAAAAAAAACATCAATAAAAAACTCTCTAGATATCATAAATGTCAATTTAGACTTTACCTCATTTGGGAAACTTTTCTACAAACTGGAACTCTTCATAAACAAGACTTTTCAAGTAGGGCCCACATCATCACACTGCACTATATTACCTTTCAAATATGGAAGAGTCCCCTACAACATAAAATAATCATCTTTTCATAAAAAATAAAAACCGGCTCAAAATACTCACTTTTCTACAAGATGCTCCTAGCTAGGGTTTTGTTAGGGTTTCAAACCACTTTCCTTTCTTAACGATCGTTCATAAAAATTGATGATCACACCACCTCATTATTTTTTTGAAAGCTTCATAACATACCTAAGAATGTATTCTAAATATCTCAGGTCCCCATGAAAATCATATAATTCACAATGAGCATCAAAAGGTCAACGTGTTTTTGCCAAAAACTTGCATAACTTCAAATTTATTTAGCATTTTGACCTAAAATTTGTCATGAATCATCATGACATCATCCTATAACTAATAAAACTCACCAAATATTCCAAATACATCTTAAAATCTCTAGCCACAATGATTTACCTATGTCAAATTGTATGTTTCTCACTGGTAGCTTCCCAAGGACCTTGAAACACCTCCAAACAAATGAGTTCGACATGAAATTTACCATAAAACTCAGGTACATTAATATCATGTTGATCCCATTATCCAACATGGATTATTTGTTCCAAATCACATACCTCTAATTCATTCGACATGCTCAGGACTAGAAATAAGCCCTAGAATAACCTAATTTAACACCGACAAACCATGAACTAACCTTTTTGACCTCATGCAGACCCATGTACACTCATGAAACATCATATGGACCATCTAAAACCTCATGAAACTCAGCAACTCACTTGGGAAGACTCAAATCATGACTTAGCTCACTCAACCATGCACTAGGACACCATGACAACTCACCAAACTTAGCACTTCTAATTAACCTTCATTCTTAACATTTGAATAACATCACATGAAGACACACATGACCACATGACACCATTTTACATCAATAGGGTTGACATAAATGATAACAAAAACACACAATGGCCAAAAAACTTGTGCACCAATAAATCTTCTTTCACTTTTTCTCCTAATCCTCTAATGGTATTGACCACTTGATCTACCCTAAGAAGATATGCAGCAATGGTTTCTTCTTCCTTCATCTTCAAACTTTCAAACTAATTCCTATAGGTCTAGATCTTTTCCAACTTCACCTTATTGTTATCTTCATAAACTAATTATAACTTATCTCACATAGTATTATCTATAGCACATTGCATTACCTTGACAAACTCTAACTCTTCCAAACCACACAAAATGATATTCATTGATTTAGAGTTTTCATTAATTTCCTTCTCACATGCTACATTAGTTGGAGAATTTTGAGGAATAGTGTAGCCATCTACAATTGATTTCTAAATTTCTCACACCAAGGACATGTTATGAGTCTTCATCCTGATGATCCAAAAATCATAATTTGTCCCATCAAACATAATAGCTTTACGAGTAGAGGAACCACTTTGCTAGCTAGCCATATCTGTTCTTTAAAGGACCACCTCAAGCTTGTTGAGCTTGCTTGAGAGAAGTCATGTTATGATTCTAATTATTAGAATCATAACCATTAAGATAGGCATGAATAAGTTGGCATACAAATTTTCATTCACATAAGCATTAACATCCATCAACCATTTAATATATTCACTAAACGTTCATCAACATATAGATTAATAAATGATTATCCAAACATATGAGCATGCACAATGAGAACACAAGAGTAGAAGTACACCAAATTTAAGTGGGAAAACCTTGTAGGAAATAAAACCCACTTTGAAAAAAATTATTACAGTAATGAATCAAATTTAGTTGACCACCAACCCAACAAGGGTAATCAAACCCTAGGTGTAGTGAGGCACCAACACCACAAGGATCACCAACCCCTAGATTTAGTAGAGCACCAACCCTACATGGAGGAATCAAACCCCTAGGTGACTCAACACCAACTAAGCCACCTAAATTTTTTTTTCACCTCTAGAATGTCACCACAACAATTGATGATGACACCTATTAAGCTCTTTTTCCTTCTATGCTCTCCAAATTTACTTTCCTTTCTAACTCACTCAAAATATTCTTTACCAAGATGATTAGGCCATCTAACCTATCTCTCCAACAATTGCACACCCTAATTTCAAGGAGGAGGAGAAGGTACTTAGCTTATTTGTGATGAAATTTGGAGTGTACCAAAGTGCTGACCAGGTGAATAGAAATTCAGGAACGTCACATAGAGACCCCAAAAAATGTATATTTGGAGGAGCAAGATGGACAGAGGCACCCAAAAATGGGCGCGAGCATCCACGGGCGTTACAAAATGGAAACATGCACCTGTGTCTATGAAAATGCTTGGAAACTCAATTTTTTAGGGTTGCAAGTTGTTTGTTGTTCACTTTTGGTCATTATGAGGTCATCAATGATCACTAAGCTTGCTAAAAAACCCGTGTAATGAAATATAAACCTACAAAACCCTTAAATCAAGATAAAATCCTAAATAAGAAAGATGCAAAATGAAGGGTAAGATTGTCCTCATCTTTCACAATGGTGAATTTATGACTGAATGTTGCACTACATCTTAGACCCAATGTAGTTATGTATATGTGTGTTGAATTGTGCCCTAGGTGGCTCTTGTGCATGTCGCACTTGATAGCAAGCAAATAGCTAGATGTAAAGAAATGTAGTAGATGTGTGCATGAAATAGAATGAATTTCCCTCCTATGAAGTGTATGTAGAATAACCAACCCTTGTGTCCCTTTGATGGTGCTAGATGGATGTAATGGAGCTCTTAGATTATTGATGGATGCAACCTTATGTGGTGATATCTAATGCTTAGTGTTTGGTCCCTTATTATTGTCACATAACTTTATATTTATATGATCCCTTTTCTTGAATTTTGTAATTAACCCTGAAAAGGCCAACTACTAAAAATATAAGATGCTTAAATGGATAGAAAGGACCCAAAATATGTAAAAAAGTACAAAGGGGTCAAGGTAATCTAGAGGGAATGAAAGTTCCTAGTGATGGCGTCCTAGCTAGGTGCTAGTATCTAGTATTATACATTTGAAATTATGAAAAGGTAGACTAAGCAAGTAACGTTGTAAGACCAAAAGTGGAAACAGAAATCAAAGAAAGGTGGCCAAAGACATGGGTTGATTATTACTTTTCTTACTTAGAAATCATATGAATAGTAGTATGCAATCAGGACTAAATATATACCCAAAGTGCATGATTTTGTGTCTACATTTTCCACACACACTTTATGTTTGTAAGCGGGAATCTTGGTAACATAAAGTAGATAGAGATGCGTACTTGATAACCATGTAGATTAATGTAGAAAGAGCATGCCGAGGGACAAGACAAAACATGGAGTGATAAAAGTGTGAAGCATGGATGTTAAGGAGGAGAAAATGCAAAAAGTGGTGATGAAAATGAACCTAGGGTAGAAACACATGTGTAGATGTCACAATGTGCATGTTGTTGATGTCGATGTTGTGAATGATGTTCAGCTATGGTTGACTACCTCTTCCCATATGGTCGAACTGTAAAGAGAAGAATGAAAAAATATTCAAATATGCATATATATGTATAGAAAACATGCAAATAAGTATGTAAAATGCTGAAAATGTGAAAAAGGAACATGTGCACCTGATTCGTGATGAGGTAAAGAGTGTAAGAAAGGGTCCGTGAAGCTGTTGTAGATGAACTCATTTTTTGGGTGATCTCAAGCCAATTGGGCCACCCACGAGTTTTTGTGGCGATCTCATGCCAATGATATGGAAGAAGTGTAGGGATAAAAGTCTGGTGTTATCCTCCAACCTTTAACCGATTCCCGCAATATAGAACACCACTGCATATGGTGTGTTTAAACGAAAGTGCTAAGGATTGTGTGCCCTGTAAAAGATGATGTGTGGAGTTCTATAGACTATGTTAAACTACCAATCACCATGTAATTTCCCTTAGTTACATGCATCCAATAAGGGCCGCTCTATGCTAAGGACCCAGTCTTATTCTCGATCCACAGAAACTGAAAAATGTATTGTATCGGTATTGTGTTGTGTTGCGTATAACATTTTATGGGGTGAACCATTCACCCGAATGATGTCCCCTCTCATTTGGGGTACATGTGACATCATTGAAGGAGTATGCAACCTAAAAGAGGACCAACCAGATGTCTTTAAAAAAATTTCTTACAGTGGGGAGGGAATGTTCATGGTAGAAAATAAAGCACATGTAAACAAAGTGAATAGGAGACAAGTGTTAGTACAAGTAAACATGCATGAAAAATTTAAGATAAACATATAGTGTGTAAGCTAATATGCAAGAAGGCAATGTAAACACACAATAGGAAAATGACTACAAAAAGAGGGTTACAAACATGGGACACCACTCATGATGTCGCAAGATAATCAAGGTTGACTAGGCCAAAAGAAGGCAGTGTGCACAAAAAGAGAAAGGGGAAAGCCTGCAAACAAGATCATATAATGACAAGCAAGAACAATGAAATTAAACAACCTTGCATAATGAATGATGCACATGAAGCACATGTTAGCATGTTAGAATGATAAAAAGTATGTAAAAGCGTGTATAATTTGATAATGTAATGTGTTATAAAACAAAATGAAACAATAGAACTTGAAATGTATGAAATTGGATGTCCCAGGAGCTACAAAGTGGGACTAGGAATAGTACTACACCAGGCATCCTGTTGCATGTATCGATTTGTAAAATATGTGATCATAACTAAAAATCAAATGAACTCTCATTGTGTATGGAAAAATATAACGACATATAAGACATTTATCTAACATGTGTAATAAGATGTGCATGTAACAAGTAAATTTAAGAAATATTAAGTGTAACCAATATATGCGGTATGTTATGGATGGATGGAATGGAATGTAGAGTAAGTGTGATAGGCATCGCGTGCCCCTTGAGTAAGTGCAAATGGAATTATATGTAGTGAATTTCATTTGTTTATGCCCCCTTAGCAATCAAGAATGAACTGTAAATGAGAGTGTCATTGGGAAATGGTTTGAATGTGTGTACTAAAAATATGTAATCGTCGAAGTACAAAGTATAGAGTGTAAAATTGTGATTGAATGAGCAAGTTGACTAAACGTGTGAGTGTGACGAGGTCCATTTGAGATGTATACCCTCAACATTCAAGTATGGACCGTGGAACTAGAAAACATTCACTTGAGTAGGCAATGTGTTGATAAGTAGATACATAGTGTCTAGGGTTTTGTGGAGAGAATATTTACAAGATGGGTGCATTTTAAGAAATTGAAGCAAAGAGAATTGAGAGACATTATGAGCTATGATGGAAAAAAATAAGGATCCAAGAGTATTCAAATGTTGGGTTCACCAAAATGATTAAGATAAATATGAAAATATGTGCCTAATCAGATTGTTATTGTAGTAGTAGATAAATAATAATGAAGTACATCAATAAACCCAAGCAAGACTAAACAATAAACTATGAAACCCTAATTACAAGGAGGATAAGAAGGTAATTAGCTGATTTGCGATGAAATTAGAAGTATACCAAAGTGATGACTATGTGAATGAAAGGTAGGAGAGTCACACAGAGACCTAGAAAAATATAGATCTAGAGGAGAAAGTTAGACAGGGGCACCCGAGAAGGGGCATGAGCACCCATGAATGCTACGGACTGAAAATAGGCACATGTGTCTATGAAAATTCTCAGAAACTCAACTTTTTAGGGTCGAAGTTGTTCATTTTGTTCTCTTTTGGTCACTATGAGGTCGCACAATGATCATCGAGCTTTTTGAAACCTAGAATGAAATATGAACCTGTAAAACCCTCAAATAAACATCAAATCCTAAAAAAGAAAGATGAAAAATGAGGGGTGATTTTCCTTTGGTGTCATAATGGTGAACTTACGAATAAGCATTGCACTACATCTCAGACCCAATGTAGTTCTCTGTGTGTGTGTGTGTGGAATTGTGCCTTAGGTGGCTCTTGTGCATGTCACACTTGATAGTGAGAAAATAACTAGATGTAAAGAAATGTAGTAGATGTGTGCATGGAATAGAATGAAATTCCCTCCTATGAAGTGTATGCAAAATAACCAGCCCTTATTTCCCTTGGATGGTGCTAGATGGATGTAATGGAGCTCTTAGATGCTTGATGGATGTAACCTTAGGTGGTGATAGCTAATGCTTGGTACTTGGTCCCTTATTATGGTCACATGACTTTATATTTATATGATTCCTTTTCTTGAATTTCATAATTAACCCCAAAAATGCCAAATACCAAAAAAATAATATGCTCAAATGGCTAGAAAGGACCCAAAAGATGTAAATAAATTACACATGGGTCAGGGGCACACAGAGGGTATGAGGGTGTTTGGCACTGACGTCCTGGCTAGGCGCTAGTGTCCATGATGATAAATGCCAAAGTATAAAAAGGAAGACTGAGCAAGTAAGAGTATAAGACCAAAAGTGGAAATAGAAAGAAAATTAAGTTGACCAAAGACATGGTTTGATTAGTAATTTTCTTACTTATGAATCATATGAATAGTAGCATGCAATCAAGACTAAATATATACCCAAAGTGCATGATTTTGTGTCTACACTTTATATCATAACTCATCAAGTTCAGACATCATGGACATCATACCACTTAGGTTGTAAATGGAATATAATGACCACATTTCACCATTAGGACCCAATTAGGCCTAAATGCACTCAAACTACCCTCTCACCAAAAATAAGACCTCTTTGGCATACATGGCCTTCTACTAAACTTCTAAAACAACTTAGACATTTTTTTGAAGTATAATTTATTCCTCCTACAATATTTTATCATATGCATCATCATATCATGCTATGAAGCCACTCATTAGAACAACTCTCCTCACTAGGTCTGTGACCTACAAAACTAGTCTTCAAAGATAAATCTCAAACTAATACCAAAACACCTTATCCATGTAAGTATGACACATCGATGGAAATATCATGACCTTAGGGTCATCACAAAATGCATGAGACCTCTAAAGGGATCAACTAGGACCACCAAAACTAGCTATGAAATAACAACTTCCATAGACCTCTAAAGGGATCAACCATGACCTAAAACCAACATAGACATGTATTATATCTTCCACAATTCCTTTACTATCCATTTTATCAACCACCTAATGCAAAACTTGATAAACAACACAAATTCTTTAGAAACATGTAGATTACTATGGGGTCCACATATTGTCAAGACACCGAATAACACCGGAAAAACCTAAATGAGTCCACTAAAACCTCTAATAAATAACCAAGGTCAAACAATCCATTCTGGGCATAATTGAATAAGATATTCTCCATCACTACTTAACTATACTTGTAAGAGGGTTTAGAACCACCTTACCTTCTTAACGATTGTTTAATTATCTTCCACTTAATATCTAAAATAATTTTTGGAATGTCATCTTAGGTCCATTCTGCAACTACCATGAAGAGATTGGTCCATCATGCAGATTTCACATGTGTCGATGATCACAATAAATTCCTTCTCGAGCTTTGTGTTTTCACTTTTAGGAGCTCAGGTAGATGTAAAAAAACTTCTCTTTCTTTTTCTTGTAAACCAACACATAAAAATGTTCTTACACCACCGAAATAACCTACTATAGCTTCCTAAATCTAACCTTTATTGATCGGAGATCATTTTTGAAAGTTCCCTAAACATCCCTAAATGGTGTCAAGATAGAATATCATTTTGAGAGCTTTCCATCTCTTTTTGTAAGAATGCGACAAAAACGGACATCGGGAGCTCTAGTTATGTCCGGTTAAAGTTTGGTCAACGGGAAAGTCAACTCTGGTCAACTAGTCAATATTGGACCAATTGCACTATGACACGTGGCAAAAGGCTTTGGAAAAATTGAAGGGTTTTTATCCACCAGTCTTCAAAAATCATGAAATGGTTGGTTAGTTCCATTGCGGGTCGATAGGTGGTCTTGTTGTAAATATCTTCCCCAGAGTAGATATAGACAAGCAGAAGAATATGGAAATCAAAGAAACTCAGAGCTCGATATTTATTACGTCACCAACAACATAAGGCACGGGAAAGGCGCGAGGTAGAAGGCACATGTCAAAAATTATTGACATGAAAAATTTTGCACCAAGGCGTAGGTAGAAGGCGCATGTCAAAGAGTGTCAACATGAACATGGATGCGCCACATGCAGCACGGTAGAAGAGTGTCAACATGAACATGGATGCACGCAGCGCAAGTAGAAAAGTGTCGACATGAAAAATATAGTGCCAAGGCATAGGTAGAAGGCACACGTCAAAAAGTGTCTACACGAAAAATTTCGCGTTAAGGCACATGTAGAAGGCACACGTCAAAGAGTGTCGACATGAACATGGATGCGCCCTGGCACAGTAGAAAAGTGTTGACATGAAAAGTTCGCGCCAAGGTGCAGGTAGAAGGTGCACATCAAAGAGTGTCGACATGAACATGGATGCACCCTGGCATAGGTAGAAAAGTGTCGACATGAAAAAGTTCACGCCAAGGCGCAGGTAGAAGGCGCACGTCAAAGAGTGTCGACATGAACATGGATGCGCCCTGGCGCAGGTAGAAAAGTGTCGACATGAAAAGTTCGCGCCAAGGCGCAGGTAGAAGGTACACGTCAAAGAGTGTCAACATGAACATGGATGCACCTATGGCACACTTAAGAGTATGACGACATGCAAATGGATGCACCAAGGCACACCTTCAGGAGGCGCAACATTTTGAGCGCTGACAGGAAGCAAACCCTGACCCAGATATTCAGATGGCCATAACTTTTCACAGGGAGCTCGGATTCACGCAAGGTTGGACTTTTTAGAAATCTTACAAGGTCCTCTGTCCAACTACAACTAGATATCTTTAATTGGGTGAGAAAAAATTCTTAAAAATGCAAAATATAGTTCGCCACTTTTTGGGTTTGCTAGGGTTCTCACCTACCGCCATAATGAGATGAATTAAATGCAACTTGGAGGTGGTTGGGGTAGATTTGGATTTCCTCTCTCTTTTCTATCTCATTCTTCCTATAAATTTTGAGGGGATTCTTTCTAAAGGTTGGAAATTCTTGTTTTGCCCCTCCCTTCTTCTCTTTGGCAGGTGAGTTTGTGGAGTTCAAACCTCCCATTTGAAACCTAATGTGTAACTTTTCCTCTTAGCATTTTGTAGTGTATTGTATCAATATTTGGAGTAGATAATGCATGTTTGTGGATGATTTTCAACCCTCTCTATGTTTATTTGCATCCTCCTGATCTTTCACTACAATTTTGGTTATCTGTGCATGATCTTGCATTGCATTTTAATGGTTTGTGTTTATTGGCAAGACAGGTGTTCTTCATTCCTCGGTGCATCACCTTTTGTTAGTTTAGGTTTATTTTTATGCATTTTCTTACCCTGTATCCTTGGCAAGTTAGATTAGGTTTTTGAGTAAACCCTCTACATTTTTATGTGTGCATCTAAACAGAGGAATAGGAACCGGCCTTCATCCGAGAGCTTTCCCAATTCACAAGGTCCCACACTTGGGAAAAGCTCCATGTTATGCAATCGCACTGAGAGTCTCAACCCATCGAGTTATAGACATTCAGGGGTGCTTTGTGATTCACCATCAATAGTTTTGGCATGCCCGGTGGGACCAAGAGGTCATTCCATAGGATTTGAAGGAATTTTCAAGAAATTTGGACTTAGAAATTACAGGTTTTACAATTTCATTTTTTTACCTTCCAGTTGAACTTCAAATCAATTTTCAAGGGACTTAACTTGCTCAAAACAAGTCAAAATTTCACCAGTTGAGATATCGGGGGATAATATTCAAAAGGGTATTCTTATTTTTTTGAGATTTTGACTTTCAAAATTTCATGGTTTTTTGTATTTTGGGTTTTCCTAGTTACCTTACATGACTTGATTTTTACCCGTACCTTTCGGGGATTAGTAACTGCACAACAATACCCGATAACTAAATTGAAGAACTGTATCTTTCGGGTCCTTCAAAGTTTTAAATTATTTTTTAATATTGTCAGGTTTGGTGTGTAACTTGGCAGAATCTAGCCTTTTGAGGCTCACTTTCTAACACATCTGGCAACTCCAAAGGGATAGAATTCAGTGGTATAGCAACACAGGTTTCCTAGGTACATGAGAAGAATTTGAACCAGGTCTGATACTTGAGAAGAGGGGCTATTTTTCACTTGCAGCTATCACCAGGCAGAGGAAGGAGAGGAAGAAGACCACAAAGGTCACCATCTCCACCTAACCGGACTTTGTCTACACCTCCACCTGGTAGACCTTTTCTCGCATCAACCAGAGTTCTTAGGCCAATCATAATGGCACATCTACCACCGAATCCCTTTGTCAATTTCACTGGCAGCAGCCCACTTTCCCTCAATGCACAGAATCCAGTTCCAATTGCAGCATTGAAGAACATTCCATTTTTCACTGGAGAAAATCATACCACTCCTAGTGATCATGTCAAAGACATTGCTAACGTTTGTGTAATCCATGAGATAAATGAAATGGATGTTCTTTGTCAAATTGCTGGAATCTTCATTCAAAGGGAAGGCATTGCAATGGTTTAAGAGCCTTGGAGCTGGTTCTATCCAAAATTGGAATCGATTTATGCATAGTTTTCCATAAGCGCTTTGGAGAAAAGGAGACAATTTGTCTCTACTAGAACAATTGACAACTATCAAGAGAGCTCCCAACGAGTAGCTGACTGACTTCAACTTCAGATTTCAAAGGTCTTGGGATAGGATTCTAGTGGCCGTTAGGCCAACAACTAAAGGTGCTTTTCTATATTATCTTAAGGCTTTGAATTTTGATATTTCTATGTTAATTCAATCTATGGGAGGCACAACCTTACTTGTTGCTTATAGCATTGCCATTAGGGCTGAAAATTGTCTTATTCAAGCTGGTAAGTTGGCTCCTAGGCCTCCCATGCCCTTGTATCCAAACTTAGAAAATCCAAGCACTAGTCAAACACCCACTTTGGCTCCTATTCCCACTCCTAGAAATCAAAGTTCAAATGAAACTTCTACTTCATCCTCTAGTGCTTCAAATGAACTCCAGGAGGTTATGAAACAATTACAAAACCTTGGAAATGAGCTGGTGACTATCAAAAGACAACAAGCTCAAAGTGCTAGACCGTATCAGCCTCAAGCGCAGTACCAGGCTAGGCCACCATACCAACCCAATAGGCCACCCAATCCAGCTGCAAATCAAAGCCAAGTAAGGCCTCCCACCAATAGACCATTTCAGCCCTATAACCCCAATGTTGCATCTACTTCTAAAGCCTTAGTGCCAGTGTAAAACAACATAGCTCAAGAGTATGATTGGTGTTTCCCATGCAATGAACCTCACAACCAATCTATGTGCTTCAATGGTGCTTTGAACCAAGCCTTGATGGTGAAAACTACTGGCGTAGAGGGTGAAGTGAGTCAAGAAACAAATCAGCAACAAGGGACATCTCAACAAAACACAGCTCCAAATGATACCACACTTGCGAATTGGCAAGCTGAGGATTTTTGTGGCATGAATCAAACAATTTCTCAGAGTGTAGCAGCTAACACAAGATCAAAGAAGAGGAATATTGGTGAAGGGCAGTCATTGGCTCCAAGTGATATACAACCTTCCATCACTCCACAAGGTGTCGGTAAGCAAAATACAGCTCCAAACATGCAAGGACAGCCCAAACCACCTTCTAAACCAACTCAAATGCCACCACATTGCCCATGCAAAAGAAAGGAATGCACAGACTAAAGGATAGCAAAGAGTTGTTTCATCCCCATTTAGCATCATTGATCGAATGAAGAAGACAAATGTGAATATATCAATGTGGGAATCTTTATCCATCCCAGGCCAAAGAGATCTTCTACAAGCTACCATGAAGAATTGGTCAACTTCAAACCAGCATGTCCATATGTAAGAGAAGGTCCTCACAAATTCTGCTCAGCCTAAAGGGAATCATGGAGGATAACAAGGTAAAGTTTTTAAGCCCCCTCCATTCTATGTTTCATTAATTATTGGGGATAAACTATTACACAATTACATGATTGATTCTGGGGCAAGTAGTTCTGTCATGCCCAAGAAAATAGCTGATCAACTGGGTCTCCAATATGAAGTCATATCAAAGGGGGTAGTGCAATTGGATGGGACAGCAGTAGCAATGGTGGGAGTGATGAAAGATTTGAATCTTGTCTTGCATGCATGCCCCAACATTACCATTTTGCAAGATGTATCAGTGATAGATTTTCCACCACTCTTTACCCTATGCTTATCAAGGGATTTCACAGCTAGAATTGGAGGCTACTTATCTGCTGACTGGTCACACATGTTGTTTAGAAAAAGATATGGTACTAAGGTCACAATCAGATCTGAACCAATTGCAAACTTTCATATTGAGCCTCATACTCCAAGCCAAATCAATGTCAATTGTTCAACATTTGATCAAGAAGATTATCCAAGCACAGATGAAGTTGACACCAAAGTTGGAAGCATCCCGCATTTGACTCTTGATGAATGGGTACGCAAGGTACATGATTTTGATCCCTACCAAGAAGTAGAAGAATCTGAGCTAGGAGTCTATTGCATACATGAAGAAAACTAGTCTATTCCTAGCATCACCAAACCAGACCATAAGGATGACAATGAGGTATGGCAATTATTTTTCGATGGATCAAGGAGTAGGCAAGGCACAAGAGGAGGAGCTATGCTTGTTTCACCTCAAGGCATCAAATATTATTCATCTTTCCGTTTCCATTTCAATATGAGGCCTTGATTCATGGACTTCATTGGGCCAGGAAAAAGGGCATAAAGAACTTGTAGGTGTTCGGGGATAGCGAGATGATCATCAATCAAGTCAAGGGACAACATGCTACAAAGAATGATCTGCTGAAGAACTATAAGAATAGGGTATGGGACCTCGTTGAGGATTTTGAAGCTTTCAACATCGTGTCCATACCTAGGAAGAAAAATGAAGCTGCGGATAGGCTCGCAGCAGTTGGAGCAACGTTTGATGTGGTTGACAACATCAGAAGGGAAAAAACACAACCACATATCCATGTGATTGTGAGGCCAGTAGTTCCAGATAATAACATAAGCTGGCAGGTGTTTGAGAATGATCAACATATCGTCAATTTCTTACAAGAAGAGGCTGAATTCTCAGCTAGGAATTAGGATAGACTAGAGCAACAATACGGGATCAAGTAGTGCATTGTGACAAACAAGCTTCCCAAGGGTTTAATAACATTGAGTCTATCTTCAACCCTAATGACTATTTCATAAGGAAAAGGCTAACATGCGAGTCAAGAGAGAAGATTCGAGCCAATTCCGGTTAGGGAAGGTAAACACTTCAAATTGGTAAAGTGGCCACCGGCAGAGAAATCTGATTTCATACAACTTTTCCAAGAATTTCCGGATGTCTTCGCTTGGAGCTATGAAGACTTGAGAGGATTCAATCCAAAGTTGGCACAACATACCATAGAATTGGATCCAGATGCTAAGCCCATCAGGTAGAAGTAGAGACTAGTCAACCCCCACATTGAGCCTCTAATGAAGAAAGAGTTAAACAAGCTAATAGAGGCGAGCATTATATTCCCGATCAAGCACTCAAGCTGGGTTGCAAACTTGGTTCCAGTCAGGAAGAAGAGCGGAGAAATCAGGTTGTGTGTAGACTTCCGAGACCTCAATAGGGCATCTCTCAAAGACCATTACCCACTTCCTTCAATGGAACAAATATTGCAAATGGTATCTGGTTTGGAGATATTCTCTCTCCTAGATGGCTACTCAGGGTATAATCAGATAATGGTGAAAGAAGATGACTAGTTCAAGACAGCTTTCACCACCAAATGGGGCACCTATGCCTACAAGAAGATGCCATTTGGGCTATCAAATGTTGGAACCACCTTCCAAAGGGAAATGGATATGGCATTCAAGGGGTTGATCAATAAAATAGTTCTAATATATCTTGACGACATTACCGTATTCTCCAAAAATGCGGTGGATCACCTCTTTCATCCGAGGCGGGTATTTCGAGAGTGTAGAAGCTTTGGAGTATCATTGAACCCCAAAAAAATGTATATTCTTGGCTCACGAAGGAAAACTTCTAGGCCATATTGTTTCAAAGGAGGGATTGATTTATTGACCCGAGAAAGAGTTGAAGTAATTCGAGCATTGTCATTGCTTTAAGTCACAAGAAGGCTCTTCAAAGCTTCTTGGGAAGGATCAATTTTGTCCATAGGTTTGTTCCAAAATTTTTAGCTCTCGTAAATAATAACGCTGATGTATGAAAAGTCTAACATACTATTTCAACGGACTATTTCACCAAGTGGACCGAAGCAGTAGCGCTCAAAGAAGCAAATGAGTCTAACATACTAGACTTTTATGAAGGAATAGTGGCTATTTGGTGTAAGCTCGCCACTATCATATCGCATAACAATGCATTGGCATTCATAGGTTCCAAGATTACGGAATGGGATGTCAAGAATGGAATCTATTTGAGCACCTCTTAAAATTATTACTGCAGGGGTAATGGACAGTGGAGTAGAGTCCACGAACAAGAATTTGCTAAGAATCATTAGAAGGACTTTGGAAGAAAACCAAAGGACATGGCATACCAAGCTAAAATCAGCATTATGGGCTAACAAGATAAAGCCAAAGATATCTACAGGTAATTCTCCCTATAAGTTGGTCTATGGGAAAGAGGCGATGTGCCTATATCATTAGAATTGCTAGCATTGGAGCTCATGAAGCAGGTTGGAGTTATGCGAGTTTGAACCAATGGAGGCCAGGTATGCAGAGTTGATGGAATTGGAAGAAATAAGAGAACATGTAGTTCTAATGATTGAAAAGGATCAGGCCTTAGTAAAAATATGGTTTGATAAGAAGGCAAGAGCAAGGACCTTCCAGGAAGGGGACCTAGTTCTGAAATGGGATGTAGATCGGGCAAAACCAGGAAGGCATTCCAAGTTTGATGCCATTTGGAGTGGCCCCTACATGGTCACGGGATGTAAAAGTAGTAATGCCTTCCAATTGTCTACATTGGATGGAGAATAATTCCCGGTTCCAGCTTAACGGAATCTACCTTAAAATTTCTACTAAAAGGAAGAGGTTTACCCTTGTAAATATTAGCCTAGATTTAAAATTCCTCTAAGTGTGTATGCACATTGTCTTGTTGTAGTTAGGTTTCAATTTCCCTAAGTGCTTTGGCACAAGTTTTTTTTCTCTCAGGTTGAATTTCTATAGTCCAACATGCTCTCAGAAAAGGAGTTGTAGTATCAGGCTTGGGATTAGATATCAGGATGGTTTCAAGTTATTGCTTATGACTCCATGCCCAATGGATTGCTAAAAGGCCACTGATCTTCTACCTAGCAGGCAGGTGATCCCGTTGAGTCACCAAATTGTTGTAAATATCTCCCCCCAGGTAGATATAGACAAGAAGAAGAATATGGAAATCAAAGAAACTCAGAGCCCGATATTTATTACGTCACCAATCATATCAAAAAGGCGCAGTAGCGAGGCATAGGTAGAAGGTACACGTCAAAAAGAGTCGAAACGAAAAGTTCGCGCCAATCAGTAGAAAGGTGCACGTCTTCAAAGAGTATTGACATGAACATGGATGTGCCCTGGCACAGTAGAAAAGTGTCGACATGAAAAATTTCGTGCCAAGGCGCAGGTAGAAGGCGCACGTCAAAGAGTGTTGACATGAACATGGATGCGCCCTGGCACAGGTAGAAAAGTGTCGACACGAAAAGTTCGCGCCAAGGCGCAGGTAGAAGGCACACATCAAAGAGTGTCGACATGAACATGGATGTGCCTATGGTGCACTTAAGAGTATGACGACATGCAAATGGATGCGCCAAGGCACACCTTCAGGAGGTGCAACATTTTGAGCGCTGACAGAAGAAACCCCACGACCCGAGATATTCAGATGGCCATAACTTTTCACAGGGAGCTCGGATTCACGCAAGGTTGGAATTTTTGGAAAGCTTACAAGGTTCTTTATCCAACTATGACTAGATATATTTAATTGGGTGAGAAAAAATTCTTAAAAATGCAAAATACAGTTTGTCACTTTTTGTGTTTGCTAGGGTTCTCACCTCTTGCCATAATGAGATGAATTAAATGCAACTTGGAGGTGGTTGGGGTAGATTTGGATTTCCTCTTTCTTTTCTCTCTCATTATTCCTATAAAATGTAAGGAGGGGATTCTTTCTAAAGGTTTGGCATTCTTGTTTTGCCCCTCCCTTCTTCTCTTTGGCGGTGAGTTTAGGGGTTCAAACCTCCCATTTGAATTTGTAATGCAACTTTGCCTCTTGGCATTTTGTAGTGTATTGTATCAATCTTTGGAGAAGATAATGCATGTCTGTGGATGATTCTCAACCTTCTCTATGTTTATTTGCATCCTCTTGATCTTTCACTACAATTTTGGTTATCTATGCATGATCTTGCATTGCATTTTAATGGTTTGTGTTTATTGGCAAGACAGGTGTTCTTCATTCCTCAGTGCATCACCTTTGTTAGTTTAGGTTTTTTTTTTTATGCATTTTCTTACCCTGTCTCCTTGGCAAGTTAGATTAGGTTTTTTGAGTAAACCCTCTGCATTTTTATGTGTGCATCTGAACAGAAGAATAGGAACCGGCCTTCATCCAGAGAGCTTTCCTGATTCACAAGGTTCCGCACATGGGAAAAGCTCCATGTTATGCAATCGCACTGAGAGTCTCAACCCATCGAGTTATAGACATTCAGGGGTGCTGTGATTCGCCATCAATAGGTCTTATTTGCCATATTTCATGTGGGTCGAATTTCAAATTACCTTTTAATTATTTTCCATACATTATTCCCAAATTCCACATAGCACGCATTATGCCACAAACTATACATATTAATGCTTATACATTAGTATTCAACCGCCAACATATTATACTTCCACGTGGAGGAGGAGTGAAGCGGTGGTGGGGAACATGTTTAATTTTATGCGTGGTATTATCCAAGTAGAATGGGGAGATTAAGGTTTGTTAAAACCTACCCATAATAAAAGGGTACCCAAATGTGGGATTTATACCACTTTATCCTAAGCGCCTAAAATGGGAATTAATCCCCTCATTCAAACAAAAGCCACTTCAAAGGGATATTATCCCATTAATCCACTTCACCCAAATTTTGGGGATTTAATCTCATTAAAAATGAAAACCGCCCTATATGGGTATGTAATCCCATTAATTTTGCTACGAGTGAGGCTAAGGTTTAAAAATAGCCTAAGGGATAATATGTAAGTGCATATTTTTTGGGCCCTAATTTTGTATAAATAGGGAACCCATTTGCATTGTAAAACACTCACACATTAGTCCAACAAGCTTATTATTTGTTAAGCTTATTGTGGAGACACAACCCAAGCTTATTATTTGTTAAGCTTATTATGGGGACACACACCGGTGCAACGGAGAAGCTTATTATGGAGCGTGTCAACAAATATTGTTTATTGGCCTATTATTTTAGGCAATAGTAGATGAAATATTTGTGATTGGGAATAAATTATAAACTACCCAATAGGCCCATTGAGCCACATCAATTACTTGCAAATCCTGGATTGTCGGCCATCGGAGTGCTTTTTCATTGCATTGATAGCGTCGGGAAGGCCGAAGGAGATTGTGCATCAGGAAGGTGAAGAACAATTCGATTGATCATCAGAAGTTTTTGAAGAACTGGTGTACTGATAGGCAAGTAAAATTCCATTAGGTTTTCTTGTGAAAGTACTATTGTAACTTCAAGTTTTGACTAGTGCACAAACCCGGAGACATAGGCAATTGCCAAACTCCATAATCAATCTTTGTGCAATTGTCTTATTGTCTTGCATTATTTTAAAATGATTACTTAAAAGAGAAAATTATCGGCAAATAATTAAAGCCTATAAGGGTCCGAGATCAGGTAGTAATAATCTGATTATTTTCGGATCAAGTTTGGTATCAGAGCTGGTTTAGCTCCTTACTTGTTTTTCAGTAAATCTGATTAACAGAGTGATTGCTTCAAGCTTGGTGCAGTTGGTTCAGTTTGTGTGAACATGGTACATGTGCATTATGGGCAAGATGTCTAAACAGGTGAAGCTCGATGAAATTGAAGCATATAATCACCAGATCTAGGAAGAGAATTCTCTCCTACGATCAATGTATTACTCCTTGGAAGAGGAGAATGCTCATTTGAAATCGAACTGCAAACCAAGGATGAGCTCTTGGAAAGGTTGCAGTGTGGTGATCAGAGGAAGGAAATACCTTCAACTTCAGATGCAGTGACCATGACAGATGACTACACTGTAAGTTGTTCACCTTTGGAATATTCTTCTTCCTCCCATTCAGTTTTGGATTCAGGTAATGAAGTCTTTGGTTTGTTTGAAAAGCATACTAGAGGAATTGGATCCAAATTACTAGATAAAATGGGATTTGATGGAAGAGGCCTTGGTAAAAATGGCCAAGGCATTGCTAACCCAATACAGTTGAGGATCGTCCTCATTTTGCAAGTTTGGGTTTTCCTAGTGTGGGAATGGAAATTGGAGAATGCTCCAAGAACGCTGACGGGAGACAAGCTTCTGAAAGCAAAGTGATTACCCCACTAGTCTTGTGAGAAGATTCTAAGCAGGAAAGTTGTGCTTTGTCGTCACAAGCAAGATGTGGTAAGAGAAATCAGTGAAGAGGTAATGAGATTCCACCTCCAGTTTCTTACCATAATCATAAGCACAGTAAAACTTCTGATCCACTTTTTCAGCTTAAGAAGTATGGTTATGATTTTCAGAAGATGTGGAATTCCTTTCCATGTATTTTTGTGGATTGCATAATCATTCAGTGGCCAGATGCTGGAAGAGAAGGAAACTGATGAAGAAGTTGATGCCATTCGTCAGGAACAAGGCAAACTAGAAAGACCAATCTCGTCATGCAGAGTCGAGAAATGGAAAAAGAGTTCCTCATCTCAAAAGGAGTTTAAGAGGAATTTTTGTGCTCATTGCCAGAGGAATGGGCATCGGGTGGAAAATTGTTGGAAACTACATCCATCTCGCCATCAGAGTAATGGCAAGCCAAAGATGGAATGGAGGCCTATTGCAAAGGAAAAGGTAGTTTCTACTCAACCACCAGTTGACAAGTCAACCCAAGACCAGGTAATACCTGAAAGTGAAAGTCCTTTAAAATGGGTAAGTCGATAGTTTTTCAATTATATATTGCATAATTCAGATTGATGAATAGTATGCAGTATTAAGTTTGGAGATCAGATTCTGTGAGAAAATGCTGAGAGAAAGGTTTACAATACTCAATGGATTTTCTTACTTAGAAAATTTGATTAATGCTCCAAACATATCTCCTAATCAGTTTGTGAGTACTTGTTACAGCTTGGATACAGAATTAACTCATATAAAGCTTGGAGATTGATCTGCCATTTGTGCAGACAATAGAGTTCTCAAGAGATCAGCTCGGAACTTCATTTTGTGTAGAGGCATTGTGACCATGCAGCAGAATGGTAGCTAAATCACCGTTGGCATTGACATCGGGTCGGAACTTCATTATGTGTAGAGGCATTGCGATGTGCAACATAATGGTACCTGATATTAGTATGTCAACAAGAGCAACTCTCAAAGGATTAGCTCGAAATGTCATTTGGTGTCAAGGAATTATAACCACACATACGAATGGTAGCTGATCAACAGACTTAGCATCATGCATTAGAGGCTCGAGGTCTTGCAAGAGGCTTAGCATCATGCATCGGAGGCGTTGAGGTCTATAACAGACTTAGCATCATGCATTGGAGGCTTGAGGTCTTAAAAGAGGCTTAGCATCATGCATTGGAGGTGTTGAGGTCTATAGAGACTTAGCATCGTGCATCGGAGGCTCGAGGTCTTGAAAGAGGCTTAACATCATGCATTAGAGGCATTGAGGTTTGTAAAGGGACAAGGCATTATCCATCACCGACATCGAATCAATCAAATCTCTACGTAACATGGAGTTCCTTCAAACCAGTTTGGATTTTGCGGAATCAACTCGGAGCTAGGAGCTGTGTTATAGAGTAAAAGAAGATCCTTGTTGTCAGATATCAAGAAGCTTAGCACCGCATAGAAGGAGCATTGAGGTTTCATTCAGAAACTTAGCACCATGAAGCGGAGGCATGGAGGTATTCTTCAGATATCGAGTAAATGCGGCGAGAAGCATTGTGGGCCCATAACCCACAGGTCCCAAGATCGGAGCAGAGTTTTCAAAGTGAGAAGGTTGGAGGAGAAGACCCAAGGGTCTACTACAGCAGCACTTCCGAGGTGGCAGCAAAGTTTTTTAGATTCAGGACAGTATGGAAGCTTTTTGGGACAAAAGCCTTTCTCAATGGGGAGGTGTGATCAGGGGATCATTTTTAAATTTCCCTAAACATCCCTAAATGGTGTTAGTGTAGAATATCATTTTGAGAGCTTTCCATCGACTGTAAGAACGCAACAAACGGACATCGAGAGCTCTAGTTATGTCCGGTCAAAGTTTGGTCAACAGAAAAGTCAACTCTGGTCAACTGGTCAATATTGGACTAATCACACTGTGACACATGGCAAAAGGCTTTGGCAAAATTGAAGGGTTTTTATCCACCGGTCTTCGACAATTGTGAAATGGTTGGTTAGTTCCAATTGCGGGTCGATAGGTGGTCTTATTCGCCATATTTCATGTGGGTTGAATTTCAAATTACCTTTTAATTATTTGCCGTACATTATTCCCAAATTCCACATACCATGCATTATGCCACAAACTATACATATTAATGCTTATACATTAGTATTCAACCGCCAACATACTATACTTCCATGTGGAGGAGGAGTGAAGCGGTGGTGGTGAGCATGTTTAATGTTATGCGTGGTATTATCTAAGTAGAATGGGGAGATTAAGGTTTGTTAAAACTTACCCATAATAAAAGGGTGCCCAAATGTGGGATTTATACCACTTTATCCTAAGCGCCTAAAATGGGAATTAAACCCTCATTCAAACAAAAGTTGCTTCAAAGCGATATTATCCCATTAACCCACTTCACGCCAATTTTGGGGATTTAATCCCATTAAAAATGCAAACCGCCCTATATGGGTATGTAATCCCATTAATTTTGCTACGGGTGAGGCCAAGGTTTAAAAATAGCCTAAGGGATAATATGTAAGTGCATATTTTTGGGGCCCTAATTTTGTATAAATAGGGAACCCATTTGCATTGTAAAACACTCACACATTAGTCCAACAAGCTTATTATTTGTTAAGCTTATTGTGGAGACACAACCTAAGCTTATTATTTGTTAATCTTATTATGGGGACACACACCAATGCAACGAGAAGCTTATTATTTGTTAAGCTTATTGTGAAGGCGTGTCAACAAATACTGTTTATTGGCCTATTATTTTAGGCAATAGTAGATGAAATATTTGTGATTGGGAGTAAATTATAAACTACCCAATAGGCCCATTGAGCCACACCAATTACTTACAAATCCTGGATTGTCAACCGGAGTGCTAGCATTGCATTGATAGCGTCGGGAAGGCCGATCGAAGCTGAAGGAGATTGTGCATCAGGAAGGTGAAGAATAATTCAATTGATCATCAGAAGTTTTTGAAGAACTGGTGTACTAATAGGCAAGTAAAATTCCATTAGGTTTTCTTGTGAAAGTACTATTGTAACTTACAAGTTTTGACTAGTGGAACGGTTCAACCACAAACCCGGAGACGTAGGCAATTGCCGAACTCCGTAATCAATCTTTGTGCAATTATCTTATTGTCTTGCATTATTTTAAATTGATTACTTAAAAGGAGAAAATTATCGACAAATAATTAAAGCCTATAAGGGTCTCGAGATCAGGTAGTAATAATCTGATTATTTTCGGATCATTTACATCTCCTAAAAACATCTCCACCTATCTCATTAGGTCACCTAGGGCATAAGAATAGATCTAGGTACAAACGTAGAAAGTAGTCTTATCCTTATATTTACACTCGAGACACTTGTGAGTGTCTCTACACTTCATCCTCATGATTTCCACACTCTAACAATGCATAACTAGATGTTACATATCGAGAACTGCCATGTCACACCACTCGATTGATTAGGCCTTTTAAATAAGGCATCTTAAACATGCTTACACCTTCCATATAGACCACCTCATGACTTTAGAACTCTTTCCCATCTACAATGACCTTTAACAACTTTCATGACATCACCAAAACATCAATCCACCTCTATAACACCTCTGCAGTCACTATACCGACTCAAGATACCATGTTACATCATCAATGAGACCAAGCAACTTCATTGACCAAGAAACACAACACATGACATTAATTATACTACCAATAAACCTTCATGTTTCATTCTCATTTTTACACCAATAACACTTATTAACATCAATGACAACACTAATTTCTAGCAATCGACCCACATATGTGTTATAACTATGAAAATTTCAAATTAGATAATGCACAATAAAATCATCCATAAGTAAACCTTACACCATTTTTGGTCCCCTCATGACCCTATATAGGTATATTATTTCATTTATTTTCATTTTTCATTTACATGTCTTACATGTTCGTATTTTAACCTTGAAAAAGCTAGGGATCTAACCAAGGTAGGTCCCCAGCCACAAAAAAATAACTAACATTATCTAAGTGTCTTTTGTTACATATTTATATTTGGAGATTTTTATCCACTTTTTCAATGAAAGAACCTATGATATCCCTATATTATTCAATTGTGGAAATATAAGCATGTTTTCTTATTAGTAATATTAGTTTGATATTTGATATAATGTCATCTAACACATCTTGTTGGGTAATCCAAATCTATGCATACAAAAGGATGTAATGAGATAATTTGAAAAATATGGTACACTAAAGGATCTAATCAACATTAAATATTGGGAGGTGATAGGAAAATACAAATATATAGATAACCTATGTACTCTTGTAATATATAAAAGGGACTGCATGATTGAGAAAATGTGAAACCACAAAATAAAAATTTAATGAAGAAGGAAAAATCGAGTTAGTAGAAATCATTACAAATTAAAATAATTAATTTTATTGGACTCTAAAATTTAGAGAATAAATCGTAGAGAATGGAGGAGAGAGAAAATGCTAAGATAGGGGACTATTGAGAACAAGCAAAGGTATTAAAAATTTTGAGTTGCATGGGAATAATATGAGGATCTACTCCCAAAAACACAATATTTGTGGAATTAAGGAGGAGCTAGGCACTATGAAAATTCGAACCAAGGAAAGAGTGAAGAATATTAAGAATTAACCTTATACATCAAATCCCAATGTGAAAGTGAAAGTAAAGGTGAAAGTGGACAAAGCTGTGGTGGGAAAGATAATTTAACAAGCGAGAATATTTTGATTGGATCATTCATATGGTGATCTAAAATAATAAAATGGTTTAAATAAAAATAATAATTATAGAGAATTAAACAAAGCTTGTGCACATGACCTATTTCCAACAACATTTAAAGAATAAATGCTAGAAATTCTAGCTAGATATGAAGTTTATTTTTGTACAAATGTCTTCTAAGGGTACCATCAAGTGTAGATTTCAAAAAAACAAACCATAAACCACCTTTGGTACTAAATGGGGATCCTTCAAGTACATAGTGATTCCCTTTAATCCTAATAATTCACCCATAGTTTTTAGTTAAATAATGGTGAATGTATTAAAATATTTCATAAATTATTTTATGTAAGTGTATATAGATGATTGGACTTTATATGGAATGCTAAGAGATCATATGAAAGTGCTAAGATTGATGTTTGATTGATTCCAAATACTAAAAATTGCATTGAATTTTAAAGAAGTGCATGTCTTTAATTTTTTGGTACAACTTTGTTAGGACACTTTAGTTATGAGGGGTTACTAGTTGGCCCCCTAAATAAATTAATCATAGTAACACTCACGCCACCAAAAACACATTAAAAATTAAGGACAATTTTGGGGTATATAGGCTACCATCATAAATATATAATAAACTATTTCATTGTTAGTGCATTGATTGAGAAATTACTAAAAAGATAAATAATGGGATAGAATAGACTGTAAAGTGTTAGAATGCATTAGAAACATTACAAACTAAGATACTTAATTAAATGATCTTAATATTTCCAAAATAGAATGTGTCATTTCATGTACATGTAGATGCATCGTGGCATATCCATTAGAGTAATGTTAGCATAATCGGGAGTAAGATGGATCATCTTATATCATTTGTATGTAGAAAATTGGAAAAGGAAAAGATAAATTACTCAACTATAAATAGGAAGCAATAGAATTGATATAGAATATGTAAAAATATCATCATTATTTATTATCCATACCACTTGTGTTCTATATTGATCATTAACCATTAAAATATTTGATAAATAGATACATAAAATAAGAGTAGATATGTTGGTGGATGATTTTATTTTAGGATTTTGATTTTATTGTTGCATTGAAACCAACAAAGTTCATTAATGGTCCCAACTAATATTCATGGATTGAGAATGGGGAAGATAAAGAATGATTGAAAATGATTTTCCAAGAACACACATGTTTCGAGTATGGGAAGTCCAAAAGAAATTGAAAAATTGGCATAGTTCTTAGTGACATGGAAATTTCTATAAGGATACTAGAATAATGCTAATAAATGGTTGATAATTCAATAATTTCCATTTACAATAATATAAGTATGACTATATAGGAAGGGGAGGTATGAATTAATATGGTGGGTAGTACTTGAACATGAAAGAGAATAAATTCTAAGAGAAGCAAATGAAGGAAATGTTGGAGGAAAAAATGGAGGAGATGGGACTATGAGAAAAATGTCATTGGTGGGTCTATGGTGTCCCACTCTATTAAAATATTTTCATAAGTATGAAAGAATTTGTGACTTTCCTTAGATATTGGGTATCCAAAATTCTAGAGATAAAATTCCCTTGATATTGGTGTTGACATTTGATCTGTTTGAGACATAGGCAATATACTTCATTGGATTGATTAAGCACTGTTAGGAATATTATATTGTTTACATTGGTTAATGTTTTAATGTAATATATATTATCATGGAGATAATATATATGGGTGAATAAATAAAATGTAATATTATTAAATATGAGAAAACATATCTCATATTAATAATATAGGTTTTATATATTAGTTGTGAGTTTGTTGTATAAACAACTCACGTTGGTATTTTTAGGATTAGTTGAGTGTGTTGAGATAACTAAGGGATGTTAGAGAGATATTAGGAGATGGGGTTGAGATTATGTAGGGATTGAAGATCATGTTTGACTCCACCATTGTAGGGGTTAATTGATCTATATATGTAACTCATCAATCATGAATAAGATGTCCCGAATGAAATACAATATCTTTGGTTTTATTATTTTACTGTGCAATGTTTTATTTTTTTATTGATTAAATCATGCACGTTTTTAGATTTGGTATCAGAGCAGTGTTATAATCTTGTGGATGTGCATTTGTGGCTTTGGATTCAATAATTCCCGTGTAAAGATCAGGTCATAAGTTTGTTTTTACGATCTGGGTCTCTGCGATTTTTAATGGGTTTCAAGATTCATATTGGAGTAGACTACTGTTAAAATTTCAGCCGAACCCACATCACGGTTTAGGAGAAAACGTGAAAGAGATTCTGACGTCTGAAGCAATTTCTGGAATTTGAGACCACAATTCAGATGAATGTTGCATAATCCTTGCATAGTGATATTTTACATTAGCTTTGTTTCTCACAGCAATGGAGCATTACTCAGGAGTATTTAATTGCATATTTGATATCAGTATGAAGATAGCGTAAAGTTTCTCGATGGAGGCTGGAGGCAACGGAGGAAGGAGGTTGATCAGCGACCTCTCGTCAAGCACCATCGATGAGGCCGCGGTATTGATTTGGTGGCCAAGTATTTCAGTTGTGTGTTTGATTCCATTATTGTGTGTTTTATAATAAGAACAAAAGGAAATTCTTGTTCAATTGTAATTTCCTTTTATAAACCTCCTTGATGTAATGTTGTAATAGAAAGAAGAAAACACAAGTACAAAGTCAGCATCATGATACTTGAAGGGGATGAACAGAGGTTCATGAACAGGGGTTCTTACCTTGGACTGAGGTCCATATGTGTACCAAGATCATGAGCAAACAGGGGTGTGCAAGCTGCAGAGAAAGTGTAACTATTCTTTTCTACTTTGTTCACATTAGGGGAGTGTAAGGGAAGTAATAATGTAAACAATAGGGGAGTGAATGTTAGGAATATTATATTGTTTACATTGGTTAATGTTTTAATGTAATATATATTATCATGGAGATAATATATATGGGTGAATAAATAAAATGTAATATTATTAAATATGAGAAAACATATCTCATATTAATAATATAGGTTTTATATATTAGTTGTGAGTTTGTTGTATAAACAACTCACGTTGGTATTTTTAGGATTAGTTGAGTGTGTTGAGATAACTAAGGGATGTTAGAGAGATATTAGGAGATGGGGTTGAGATTATGTAGGGATTGAAGATCATGTTTGACTCCACCATTGTAGGGGTTAATTGATCTATATATGTAACTCGTCAATCATGAATAAGATGTCCCGAATGAAATACAATATCTTTGGTTTTATTATTTTACTGTGCAATGTTTTATTTTTTTATTGATTAAATCATGCACGTTTTTTAGAAAACCCAAAACCATCCACTATCATTTGATTTTCATAATAACAAGGAACAAGTACATAACACCTTGTATGGAGGTTATCCCCACGAAATTTTTTATCAAGAAGACAACAAAAAATATTTTATATGAAAATATCATTACATGGTTCAAAGGTTCACTTAGTTTAATAAGTGATATAGGGATGCATTTATTGAATGATACCATCAATGATTTATTGAGACATTTCTTGATGAATCGTAAAAAATTATGTCGTATCATACACAAGAAAATGGAATAGTTAAGGAACTCAAAAAGGGTCTTGAGAATATTCATATAAAAATATAACTTATATCAGAATATTGATATTTAAAGATGTCTATGAAATTATGGGCATACTACACAACATACAAATGGTCTATTAGGCATTTTCATTTCAACTAGTATATGTCTTGGAGGGTGCAGTCCACATGGAGTTTTAATTCCCAATTTTTGAATGGTTGTAGCATTTCACATAAAATAAGACAATTATATTCGTGAGTGATTAGTGGACTGCAGAAGTTAGATGAGAAGTGGTTCATAGCATGTAAAATCAAACTCAATAAAAGTATAGATAAAATGTATGGCATGACCAAAATTATAAATATAAGGTATTCGATATATGATATAAGGTATTGTTGTATGATATTAAGAATGAAAATCCAGAGAAAAAAATTATTTCTAGGACCATACATTGTTGACTAAATTTTATCATAAAAACTAATGAAATATATAAATTTATCATGAATTGAGAAAAGAGGGTATGTGAATGGTGTTAAGATAAAAGCCTATCTATCCACAAAGTGAATGAGACCACAAAAAAATTAAAGAAAAAGAAAATCAATAAAAATAGGATTTCTAGCAAGATAAAAATGATACAATATAAAAATAGTTTTGAGAAAACATTTAAAATTTTGGATTTTTAAAATACTAAAAAAATTGAAAAATAATGAAAAAATAGAAAATGGCCAAAAATTAGGAAAATAAAGGAAAAATATTAAAAATATAAAAAAATGAGTGCCACCGAATTGAAAATTAGAAATTTAATAGTTTGGAAAAGTGGACTTTTGAAAACCTACAAGGGTGTTATCTAAGAATAAAAGTTTGAATAAAACTTTGTGTCGTGGAACAAACGAAATAATAGAGTTAGTAAATTATTCACTACATAACCTAGGAAAAATAAAAAGGTATAACAGTTCATGAAGAAGGGAGCATGTGGTAGCTAATTAAGCGATAAAGTAGATAACAAGCTTAGAAGTGGGTGATGGATAAGAAAGGAGCACCAAATAAATGAAATTACTTGTTAAATATTTTATAATTTTAAAGGAATTAAAAACTAAAAAGAAGATCAAATATGGAAAAAAGATATAAATAATAATGAACCTCATTGTAAAATTACATTGATTTCCATATTTAGAGATTTTGGGAGAAAACAAATTTAAGAGAGAATGACCATTTTTAGTTATGGTCTATAGAAATTAGGTCATATTAACCATTTTTATATTCATGGTTGCACCCCAAGTAGTATTGAAGAGCGAATTGCAAAGGCCTAAATAAAAGGGACACATCCAAAAGGAATATATACTTTACCCTAAAGGGGTTTTCACACATATTTCATTCATGGCCATATATTCTTACAACATCCAAAAATACATTCACTCCAAACTTATAAAGATAGACCATGAAAAAATTAAAATGCATAGAAACTTCTGGTTGACCCGAGTCCATAAACATAAAGATAGGAATGAAAGAAGAATGAAAAATTTATTCATCAAATGAAATTGGATGTATGGCATAATTTCCCCTATTTTATTTTGGCATCAATAACCATTAAAAAAATTCTTACTTGATTACATAACAAAATTTTGTACTTGGATAACACCTACCTAATAAGCTACAAGGAAATAGATAAGTTTACATTATTGATGCGCGATAGTCACAATGTGCATATATTAGATAAGAAAATTGTAGTGAAAATAATCATGAGGTTATTGGGGACCATTATGAACAAAAAAGGAATGTGAATTGGTGGCATCCCAAAATCAGCATTAAGTTATGTAGTGAAGGTGATATCTTGGAATGTATGCCATATAAAATGAGATGGTTTTTCTTATCCAAGGATTTTCATAGTATCCAACAACATGGTTATAATATAATTCATGTATAACCTCTACCAAATTTTTTTGATGAATTCAATGATGACATGCATAATATAAAATCAAGTAAACACAATTTCTATTATGGGTCTTTGTTGATATGTCTAGCTATGTACATTACTAAACATAATTTTCATAAAACCATAGTTACACAAATAATATCCGATATCAAACCATGATATAATTAGATGTCATAACTTCATTATTACGATAGAGATAGAGTATTAGGCGAATAATAGTATGAAGGAGAAGGATCTTTGAGCAGATGGTGGATCAATATGAGAATGATGTCATTTTCATTATAGTTATAGATATTTAATAAATCTACCCATTATTTTCATGGAAAACTATGGTATTTTCATTTTCATATGAGGTTTCGGATGAACAAGTAGATATCATCATAGAGGTCATTAGAAATGTCCTCATAGATGAAAGCAAACATTTGTTTCCAAATATAAATGAATTCATAGAAGAGACTTGTAAAGAATATATATGTCATCACATGGAGGTCGTACCTCCCACATAAGAAAAAGAAAATTTAAAATAGGTAGTTGTGGGGCCTTAAATTATAAAATATATTGATATTTATTCAATTGGAGGAGAAGAGATGGGGGTAGCATATTTAAGCTCATATATGGACTATTTTGAACAAAACAATAATTTGAGGTCTAATATTTTGTAAATCTGGCGGTGGCGGTATGGAGGAAGAGTAGATCCAAAATATTAAAATACCTCCATATGATAAGAAATAAAAAGAGTGTGTGCAGATGTCATGGTGAGTACATAAAATAAGAAAAAGTGAATAAGTTATAATTAGGGAATTTCCCTAATCAAGTCACAAAAATAAGACATGGGTAGTTATGAGAGTACTTATAGAAAAGTGTCACGAGAAGGTTCTAGGAAAAAACAAAAAAAATGGAGAAAATCATGAAAATATCATAGAAGAAGACCACAAGTACAATTGATGTAATGGGTGGCCTTTCAATCTAATGGAAGAATATGATAAAATTTCTACACAAACATCAAGTACATTACTTTAATAATGTAATACATGGGGTGTATTATATAGGGTATCTAGTAGATATGAGAATGCACCCTCTACATAGAAAGTGGAAGTAATTAAACATTTAATATAGTATATAAATAAATCTCCTCTCCCTTAGAATAGTTTCTAGATTCTATTTCAATTCCTATGGGAAAATGTATAAGGGTTATATAGATAGTTGATATTAAGGTGTCTTAATTCAAAAATAATGTGAAGTTGACTAAGTTGTTTTCCAAAAAAAAATTAAATTAGAAAGAATTAGAAAATAGTAAATAATTGTAGGAGACATAAATCCACACAAAGAAGCACGGTGAGAATGTATGCATAGAGACAGAGAAATAAAAAAATATAAGGAGAAAATAAAATAGGAAGAAAAATAAGAAAGGAAAATGAGGGACAAATTGGAAAAGGAAATAAAATAATAAGAAGAGAAACCAAGGTGGATGTTGAGAAAGCCACATTAGTGGCCCAATAATGGGTAAAGTATGAAAACATATATGATAGGAAGAGGATACAAAGAAGAAATTTGTTTAGGCCCAATAACAAGAACAAAAAAAGGATAAAAATAAGAAGGTTGCATAGGCCAAAAAATAACAAGAGGAGAGGAATAAGAAGGTCATAGATTCCCGGAAAAATATAAGGAAAAGAAAAATAATAAAAATAAGGGAAAAGAGGATGAAAAGAAAGAAAAATAATACAAGGAAAAGGAAGAGGAGAGAAAAAGGTGGAAACAATAGGGAGATATAAGAGTCACAAAGGAAAAAGAAAAGGACATAAAACAACTAGAAAAATAAGAGAGTTCTATAAACTAATTGTCTCAACAAAAAGAATCATAGTTAAACTTTGTACAAGATAAAAATTTCCAAGTAAAAGAGGAGGAAGATAAGATAGAATATATAGTCTTGATGCAAGTGATGGGGGATACAATTTTGTTCAGATAATTTCAACTTATGTAGATTGGATCATGACCCTGAGACACAATCAAGAAATTTTCTAATAAATAAGAAAATAGGGTTCATTCTCCCTTTCTAAGGAAGTGGTTCATATAACTGAGCAGGGGTCTGTAGTACATCTAGAGAATTTATCACCCCTAAAAAGAATTAAAATTAGTGAACTCTTATAATAAATTACCCATCAAGATTGGATGAATAGGTGTGTGGCCCTATATGATGTAATAGAGATTTTTTTCATACATTTTGAAGGTAAGTTCACTATTTGATCCTAATGAAACTTTCTATTAGTAAGAGAGATGCAAGAAATGGTGGTAAATTTTTGTTCCACATAAATCTATCTAAGCAACAAGACCAAATAATTCACAATGAGGATATGGAGAAATAAAATAATACCTAGATGATGTCTCTTTAGATAGAGAATTTTAAGAGGCTAAAAATATAGAATCACAATTTTTATAATTAAGAACCATGTTAGATGACATGGTGGCCTATTTTTCCTACTCAATGGGTTGGCTAGCCATTACTCACTAGGAGAAAAACGAGTTTTTTGCTATTAAATTAGAATTCATTAAATCATCCATAGAATATGACATCAAAATAGATATGGATAGGGCTAAGAAGATGAGGTCGAACACTTGAGTGATGAGTATAGGAAAAGAAATGATCTATAGCACAAACAATTAATGACATGGATGAATATAGAAGCATGGTGAGCTCACAAATGAAAATTTTACAAAAGGAAGTAAGTGAATTGGAGGGTGATATTATGAAAATTACATGCAAACCAATTAGTTATAAACATAAAGAGTTGGATATCAAAAACACACATTTGTTACAAATGTAAAAATATTCACCACACATATTACATCTTAGAAGGATTTTAAGAAGTGTTTAAGTACACGATTTTCCAAATAAATACAAAAAGGTGAAATTTAAGCCTTTTATTAAATAGAAATTTTATGTTTCTTAGGAATGTTTCTCTCCCTAAACTAGATAGGAAAGTCAAGTGAAGAAGGTACTCTACCTCCTTACACCAAATTTCTAAGTTCTAGGTGGTTAATGAAAGACATTCTCCCACTAGTGTTAATAAAGAAACAATATGAAGAGTAACACCATTAGAATGTTTTTGAAGGTTTTTCATCATTAGGTAGTCTCAAGGACAAGATAATTGGTTATGTTTGGGGATGATTTCAGAAAGGTTCATCATCATACTTATTAGAACATATTATCATGGGCCACGCATTGAAGACACAATATACCATTGGTTAAGAAATACATGCATCAAAGGAACCATGATTTGTAGTTTGGATTGAATACTTTGTGTATATAATAAACATGTAAAATAGATGTGATTTTATACAAATGGAAGAAATATGTAAAATTAAAAATAGGATAAGGTTGGTATAGGTGTGTGTGTGTGTGTGTGTGTGTGTGTGTGTGTGTGTGTGTGTGTGTGTGGCACAAAGCAGCGTGCGTTTGTCTAAAGTGAATATGTATGTATCTGCAAGGTGGAAGATAGGTATGTGTGATAAGATAAGCTAGAATAAAATAGAGTAGTGAGGAAAATTAAGTTTATGTATTAGTAGTTGTAATATGAAAAATATATTATTTGTTTGAATAAATATTAATAAATAATATATGATACAATAGGAAATTATGTGTTTATGTGTAGACACTAAAATATACAAAAACATTATCACATTATGTTTTAGTGGACTTTATGTATGTAAGTTCTGAACAATGATACTAAGTATTAGTGGCGTTAGTTATTATTATTTTACTTTCTATTAATTTATTTAACTCGATTATGTGATTGTTCTACCATTTTACTCCACTCTGATTCAATTCATAGATATCTATGGAAATTATAATTTACTTGATCTTTTACATTTGACTCTAGTCCAAAACCATACAACTAGGTCAAGAATACACTACGGTCCTTCCCTAAGTTGTACAGTCCCGGACCTCTTCAATTTTTGGTTACTCTTTCTTGATTAACTTATTTGTTACTCTTTTATCCTTCATATTGTTTTTGGGTCGATATTTCCCACTAAAAAGGTCCAAATTTCATAGTAAATAAATCATATATATATACAAGTTCACTATAGGCATTTATTATCTAGAAATGATTTTTTATAGATACTAGATATTTATTGGAATTAGGGTAATTTTTTAGGGTGTTGAAAGGACCCACATCCTTGTACAATTGAGGATTTTTTGAGAGGATCCACAACCTAGGTTACAATGAAGGGGACCACCATTAGGAACCCAATTGAAGAAACCATGAAACCATAGTGAAGACACAATGGCCACAACGAGGGAGTAGCAACCAATGATGGCAGTGAGAGGAGAAGCCACTAGTGACAGAAGGGAGAGGAGTTTCCACCAGTGAGAGTAGCGAGAGGAGGATCCACCAACGATGAAAGTGAGAGGAACATCCACCAACGATGATAGTGAGAGGAGAAGAAGTAACCAAATGGCGACGGTGAGAGGAGAAGCCACCAACGATAGTAGTGAGAGAAGAAGTGACCAATGATAGCACAACAAGAGAAGCAATGACCAGTGATAACACAAAGCAAGTAGAGATGTCGCATCTAGTGACAAAATCACCTCTGAGGATGATTGTGCCTCAGGGGGATTTGAACACGAGTGGGAAATCATACAACCATGTGACTTGACTGCACCAATCCCACCCCATCGGAATTTGTCTACTAGATAGTGAGTTGAGAAGGAGAGATATATTTCTTCATACCACATACACAACGTAGGAGTGCATAAATATTATTTTTTTCATGTATGCATAAGGGTTTCATTGGGATAAATTAGTGTAGCCCACTATTGAATGTGGAATCATAAGGGTCAAACAAGATCAAGGGATACTTACATGAACATCTACACAAAGGACTAGGATAACTACATTGAGTTTGAAATTTGAGGCAATGCTCGGTGACTCATAAATGGAGTGACCAATGAGGTTAGTATAACTTAAGAAGTTACATATTTTATTTTTAGATCTAATGTTTTCTTGAGTGTGTTACGGGATAGCGATTTTTTTCTAGGAATCAAGTGTGAAACCTAGGGTTAAATGTGAAACTAATTTTATCAGTAGTGCAACAAATACTAAAACAAAGGGACATAGAAAGTTCCAAAATTTCATTATTCACATTTCCAAGACCATTAATCAAGGTTAATTGGTAATATACAATCTTGGAACCTTTATAAATTCTTATACAATTGCATTCGAGACATGGTTAATGATCTACAAAACTTCCAAACTCTACACTTGTTCTGGTTTTACCTAAGAAAAACCTAAAGGTATTTTGAGTCATCTAAGTCATTCTTCTAACACTAATTTCACTTTAAATTATATGTGGCTTATCGTAATTGTGAATGTTATTGTGTGTAGGCTCCTTGTATTTGTTAAGTACAAGTGTAGGATCCTTATCTTTTTAAGTACAAATCTAAATACATTATAAATCGATAACATTATATTCAACCCTTTATGCCTATATTAAATATTAATTAGTTTTATACATTATTTATGAACCCAATCTTGTTGAAACCTTTCACCTAATACAAAATATTATTTATATCCTTTGCTTGGGCCTACTCTTGATTTCCAAAACCACAAGGTTATCCTATTGGGTATATGATATTGCCTATTTAATTTATTATTCTTTGTTTTTCCATGGCTTGCTATCATTCCTTAGAAAATGTTAATTGTTAACATCCCTCTAATAATGTACATACAACATATGGGATGAAAATCATGTGGTTTCTTTTCCATATTTTGATTTGATTGATACCATCTATAATTATAATCAATACACCAATCCCTTTATGGTTCCCAAATTTCTGACCTGATTTGACCCATCCCTAATGACTTATCTTAGTCACTTACCTCCTATTATTCATGAACATTCCTATGAACCTAAAGTAAGATAATATCTTGCACAATCTTGTATTAAGGATTCAATTAATGAGGTTACCTATCTCACTCCTCCTACCCACTATGATTGCATCCCTTATGATTTCAAAGGTTGGGATAGTGAATGTGAACAAAATCCTCTCAAAAGTGAATTCTCATGATCATGTAATATAAGCTATAGAATCTAGTGATGATGAGAGTGTTTCTAGTTTAGCTGATGATGATGTTACTTTAATCTACACTTTAATTGATGGTGTCTCTTACTCTTCTAATAGTGACATAGATTCAATTAGTAGTGAATGCAAAAGTGATGAAATTAATTTTGATACCTCTCTACTTCTTTCACATACTCTCAGTGAATCTACTTATCTCTCTACTCTTTTCCATGAAATAAAAATAACAATCCTATTATTATCTCTCCTTTACCACTTAGAGATGATAATGTGAATATTGATAACATCATTTTTATTTTTCCTAGAAAATGTGAACATGTGGATTCTCTTCTTATTACATGTGATGTAAATAGTATTTTTCTTCTTCTAGTGTGGATACTTTAGTTGTAAATAATGATGATATTCCTTTAAAGCCCCATTATAAGACTTAAACTCTAAAACCTCATGTTCTACACAATGTGCTATCACATGACACATCATCCCATATATATTTTAAGTGAATAGTGTTCCTATGGCTACTATTAATGGTAAAGTATAACCCTTAAATGATCATTTACATATTTATGTCATACCTCCTTAAGATTTTATCTCTCTTATGCATGTGGTAGGTGATTTGCAGCATAGAGTGCATATCTTAACTTTTGAAAGTAAAAGGTACTCTACTAACATTGATTCTAATACTATTAATGGAAATCCAATTCAATGTAAAATATTTCAATCACATTTACCTAGGAACTTTTTTATGATTTCATTCTAAAATTTATTTGGTGGCACTTTGGATCCTTACCTTCGTCCTAATCATTAGCATACACTCGTGGCTTCACACAATTGTGAGATCTTTCTTCTAAAATATTTTCCTAAGATCCTCATAGGTGATGTAATGCATTGGTTTACCCATATTCTTATTGGATCTTTGAGTACCTTCCTCAAACTTTAAGAATATTTAATTTCTCACTTTCAAAATCATAAAGTCCTTAAGGTTACATATGAGTGTTTACCTTCCTTGCATCAAAGAAATATTGTTCTTCTATCTAATTATATTTTTAAGTTTAAATCAAACATGCACTGTTAGTGTATCATCCCATTAATATGGAAATGTAATACATATATTGGCATGGTTTCATACTCCCTCTTAAATAGAAATTAATTCTATGATACATGTGTTTCATTCACGATATTTGTCTTTTTTTATATATTTAGAACAAGACCTCATTCTCCCATATCAATCCACACATTTACATGTGGAAAATTCAGTTTCTTTTGCCATACTTGATTATGATGTACAGCTAGATTCATCACATAATGATGGTCAAGTTGAATTATTATATTTTGGTAACACTTTTGATCATTATAAGCCCAAAACTACAATACATGCTCCTCTTGTTCATAAGAAAAATCCACTACAGATTAAAAAATCAATAGGTTACACAAACAATATTCTACTCACTTTAATGATTAATCGGTTAATTATATTGTCATTTAATGACCATCACTGGAATTGGCTTGAATGTGAAAAAAATCACCATTTTGAAACTTTAATTATATAAATGAACATTATGAAAATTATTTCCTTACAGACCGATCAAAAGCTTAAGTTACTTGAAGAAAAAGGCATCATCACTTTTTATACATGAAATTTGGATAGATCTTATTCTCCTCCTCTCGTGGTATCTCCCTTGTATAAATTTTAACTTTCCATTCTTTTTCTTTCACTATGGGGTCATCTCTATAATCTTCTAAAAATGAGAGTGCTTGAGAAGGAGTTATTATTATGTAATAACCTTTGGTGGTTAAATAAAAAGGATTGTAAAAGAGCATAGATTTGTATCACATGTTCCACACATTAATTGTACACACTCTTTAGTACCATCCGTCACATGTCCTATCCAACCAACTAATTATTCACATGTAATTCACCCTAGTGAATTTTTAGAATCTTGTGTGACTATTCACTTAGTCTCCTTGTTATAGTATGATGTCTTAGTCAATCACCTACTTCACTTATCATCTACACCTACTATTTTTTCTCACCTTCACCGGGTACCTCCTAGCATATGAGGATAACCCTTCTTTCTTAAAAAACAAGTTACCTTATAGTGTATTCTCTTAGGAACTTATGCAATTCACTCACATAATAACTATTATTATACATTGCCTCATTTCTATCTATGTTATATTTTTATCCACATACGCATCAATGAATCATCCACAATAAATATCAAATATACATCAACCACATTATATTTTTCACAATATATGCATTCTAATAAAATCCATGATACTATTCATCAAAACATCATACAACATTCTCAATTATTGATACTTTCCATGATATCACCATACAATGTCATAAAACAATGATAACATCTCATAACTAGGCTATCTCGAAGTTATAAATCATTATACACAACAACATATTTCCAACAATGGAAAAATATATATGTATATATATCTCATTCAAATACAAAAAAATACTACAATATGCTAAGGGTATCACCCTTCATACATCTATCATCATCATTATCATTATCACTCAAGATGTGACCACTAGACTTCTATAGCTTGATGGTCCTCATGTTTCTCCATGGTCTCTCAATCATGATGTTACATGATAATGTGAAAAAGATCTTACAACGTATCATTATTTTCCATCACTTGAAAACACTATGTCTAAACATCCAACAACCTTGCTACCAAATATTGGGCTAACATAGGCCCCAGGGAGATTATTAGGACATTGAGCTAGATCCACTTGGATCTCATCCTTCTCACACTACAATACTATACATGTGGCATATTCTATGACCACTAACTCACACAATTAAACATGCTCACTAGCAATTTCATTTACTTTCTCAATCGGGATGCCAGTAACAACATCACCCAAATTTTTCCAAGTAAAATTCCTCACCAATGCATAAAAACATCTTCCATTATGCATCACCTATAATCACCAACACACATTTACACATTAGCACTTTATTCATAAAAAATATATCACATTTTCACTAATCCAAACTCAAATTACACATTACTTACATTATTCCACCACTATCGCTACAACATCCTCATTGGGAGAACTTCCTCTCCCTTGGCCCCTCCACCTATGAGTAGAGGTATCTATAGTCCAACTTATCCTACGGCTATTGCACCACCTTTTTGTTAGGAAAATTATATAGTGCTGATATTATTGGGAAATTAATATGGGTATATTAGGTGAATATTATTGTTGTGAGTTGTTTTAACAGCTCACATATATAGGATTTTAAGGAGAGAAATGTGAATTGTATGGCTTGCTCTAGTTGATTAATGAAGAATTATTCTTTTTATTATAATATTCGACTCTTTCATCTGATATCAAAGCGTTATTATATTTGTTCGGGTGATGGAAATTTAGTGTACTTGCAAGGGGAAACAAGTTCATTTTCCAGTGCCCCTGTTGATGAGTATTTTGTGATCTGAAAGGAGTTTGCAGTTGTTTTTCGTTGCACTATATTCTTTCGTACATATTAAGGTAAAAGAGTTGGGGATTCCAAGCACCTGCAGGACTGTTCAATCTGTGTCTCTATCAAGCACTCATAATATTATCAAAACATTGATATCCGTGTCAACTCATGGACTGGGGTTTTCAGTTGGGTAGGGTTTCGTAGAATATCTTCGAAACACAAATTGATTTGTATCCTTTTTCAGTTAGCAAACTGCAATGAAAGCACATATAACAACATCCAAGTTTTCATAGTTTTCAAATTTTACTTCACAGTGATCTGGTATGCATCGGTTTGTATTAAATATTATTCCCTGAATCCAAATGACGCTCATGTATAGATTTTTCAAAATGAGCTTGCACAGATCTCAATGTTTTCCTAGTGTTTCATGTGATTGTTTGTTTGCATCAACAAGCCTTGTGAGATCTCGGAGGACGTTTTAAATAAAACATAAATAATTTCTCCTGCTGTTGCTCTTCTATTCCACGATCCAATCCTATAATCTACTCGGCAGTGAAATCAAAAAATAAAAGCTCATCAAATACATGCAATGGATCTCTCAAGCTCTGCAAGAGAAGTATTTGGACGGTAGCGGTTATTTGGTTCCTCTCTTTGACCGGATCTGGGATGATCTAGGTCAATATATTCAAGAGTATCGGGCATTCTACTTTATATATTGGTCATATTGTTTAACTTGAGACTCGTGATCTCTCCATTAGTTTATTTCACATAGTCATAGTCTTTTTGTATTGTTTGATGATTTTTAAATTTTTTTAGCTAAATATTATTTTATTGCCATTAGTTTAGAATATTTATTCAGTACTAAATTCAAAAATATCATTTTTGTGTTAGTGTGTCATTGTGTCTAGTCAAATATTAGATTTAAAATGTTATTTGTGTATTGTATTAGAAATATTTTATGTTAAGTAAGTTTAATAGGTTTGTTTAATTAGTTTTGAGTCAAAATAAATGTCAAAAAAAGGAGTCCAGAGTCTAGAATCATTTTTATGTTGAGTCTTTCTATTGTCAAATAGCGTTTTGATTCATTATCGAAAGTTGTGAAAAGAGGCGATTCATCATCAGGTTTTCAAGTTATTATTGTCTCGTCAAACGTCAACAAGTGTCTCACGTATAAAAGTCATGTTGTCAATAAATTAATTATACAAAATAATTGCCTCACTTTTAGCCGAATGCATTTTCAATGTAACTCGGCGTTCAAGTTGAGGGGAGAATTTTATGACAAGCTTCATGATTGAATCTGGTTGAGTTAGCGGCACATCAACCAAAGGATGAAGGAAAACAAAGGTTAGAGGTCAATCAACAACCTCTCATCGATTTGCAACGATGGGGCCACACAAAGGTTTAGTGATATGTGTGTTTGCGGTTTACTTTTAGATTTTGTAGTTTGATTTTTAGAGTTCCATTTTCGGTATGCTTCGGTTTGTATTCTTCCAATTTGAATAAGTGGATATTTCACATTTGGGGGCGGGACATGATCCAATGTTCCATTTCCAATTTTCAATTTGTAATGTGTGAGCATATTTTCCTATGTTATTCCCTGTATTGAAATGTGATGAGGGATGAAAATAGTACTTGGCACATCATGATGTGGTTGTAGGTAAACCACTTAAAAACCTTCATTTGTGATTTGTGGTAAACCAATTACAAAACCACAATTTGTTGGTAAACCATTCACAAAACCATCACCTTGTGGTTTGTGGTACTCCAAATGTAAAACCACCATTCTCGGTTTGTGGTCAGCCATTTACAAAACTATCCTTGAGGTTTGTGATCATCCTGTGAAAATCACCAGATCGTGAGCAAGTGTAAGTATAAGATAGGTTTTCCCCATGTTCACACTAAGGAGGGGATGTCAGGAAAAATATATAGTGCTCACATTATTGGGAAATAAATATGGGTAGAAAATAATATTAGGTGAATATTATTGTTATGAGTTGTTTTAACAACTCATGTATATAGAAGTTTGTGGAGAGAATTGTGGGGTAAGTTGTTCGGAGAAGCTCCTTGTTTATAGGAGCACTTCTACCTATATAATTATATGGCTTGCTCTAGTTTATTAATGAATAATTATTCTTTGTGTTAGACTATTCGGCTCTTTCACTTATATATCACCGATTAATATATGAAATAGTAACACTTAATGGTTTTATGCCAACCACCGTGTATATGCCATAGTGTATATGTCATAGTGTAACCTTTGTCATCCATTATGCTCAATGATACTATTGGGTCTACCTCTCATATGGTATGGGGAAATGGATATTTCAAGGTTATTCTTGGTCGGTCCCATATATAAAGTCACCATGTGTGGACCTCCTCATGTATATGATACCAAAGGCACCTCCTAAGTAGTACCAAAGTTTTATGTGACACACTTATACTTGAAATAACTCACCGTATAAAGGAAACCATTCATCCAACCATATCAACATCCACATCCTTTGTAACTCCATGGAATCTTCTAGATAACCCTAAAGTCTTTGTAAGGCCTCAAATAAATATCTCTTAGTGATAATCAATAGTATAGCTTTATAGTACATTATATCTAATTATTGACTCTTCAAAAAACCCATCGTACCATTATTATCTCTCAATGGGACTAATCAATGTGGTCTGCACAATGACCATACAACTAAAATTTTCTCATAATCACATGTGTAATAATGTAATGGATGTTGCACCTCCGCCATGAATCTCTAACACAAATTTATACAAATCTTTGTATACATAGACTAGTATACTGAAGCCTCATCCATACCATACTCCACCATCCTCTCGCATCTAAGCATATCTTCCACGTCCCCGTAAGAAATGTACACCCAAATTTCATCTACAAGTGAAAAATGATTCTAGTAATACACATAATAAATTTTATTGAAACGTGAGAAGTCACCATAGAAATCAAACTGATTGATGGCTCCCTAAGCCATCATGACTGAGCCAAAACTTGTGATCCTATTTCATCGATATGAAGTATTTGGGGAAACATTTGTAACCTCTTAAAAACTATATCAAATCATAGGATGTGATACACATCCTCCAATGTCACTATAATCTCTAGTGTGGGGAGTCAAAAGTTACATGTATCGGTGCTCCAATGCTCATACAATGTTGTAATCAAGTGCATATTTGGGGACACCTCCCATATTTTGGACACATGCCTCAATATTGCCCTATCCGAATGTCCCACCCTATATCACCTAAACCTAGGGAAATAATGTTATCTATGTTTATGTCACCATGAAAATATCATACATTCACGCCTCTTTAAAAACCTAAATCACACACCCATACTATTTATTAATCTATTTGATATCATGAAACTCATCAAAAATTATTAAATCAAATCAAAATTTCTAAAAAAACACATTCATTATCAATATTTATTGCCCAGTTTGGAACCATATGGCTTAGGTCAAAAACATATGGTTCCTCCCATGGTCTAAAACCGACAATTCAAAACTATATGCTCTATCTACTTCAAATTTGACAATGTCAATATTTTCACAAAACTTACAAAATCCTATTTATTTTATCATAAAATACGCATTTTCACACACTTACCAGCTCATGGGTCATCTACAACTAGATGACATGCACCACCCATTCAACTTGTGATTTAATCACCTCCCTAAAATGTGGCATCTATTCTAGCTCAAAGCTCATATCTCTATCAAACATAGTAACCAATGAAAAGTAATTTTGATTTTTATACCTTACTATACATAGTAAATAAACATTTTAGCTTGATCAACCTAACTTTATACTAACCTTATTTACTTATATAATGTCTCTCTCCAATACGGCCCATATCTCAAAAAATTTTATCAATTATATGTGTCATCTACGACATTATGATTAGAGTTTCTCCCATTTTTACATCAATGTGTAATTACTCTATATATAACATCCTCTACATCTATGTACAAACTTTCATTCACATCCTTGCATAATTATCTATTATATCTATACAACATTTTCTCTCACTATCACTTGTATATGATCTTACAATTTATATTCTTTGATCTCAATTCTTATCTACATTACTATACTAACTATGCAATATTACTAATAAATATATTTTTCCTCTAGCGAAAATATTTCACACTATTAATTATTCCAAAAGGGGAAACTATATCGGTTGAATACACAAAGTCACTTTATCATTTCATTATAAATAAATAATTAAATTTACTTGAATTTGGATATGCAAGGCCATCCACCTTCATACAAATAACACATGAATCAAATAAGTTAGAGACATAATCCCACTCTTCCTCGTGTAATTCAATACATGTCCATCACTTAATGGTCAACTATGATTATGAAAATACACTATATAATGAATACACCAAATTATGAATGAACATTTTTCTACATTTATTATAAACATAGGGGCGAGTCAAATATTGAAATATAAAAATCATCAATACTATGGTTACTAATATACACCGATATAATTCACGGTGGGGAAATGAGACGCCATTCCCTTTCAAATTCATAGGGTTTCAAAAAAATTGGGACCTAGATATGTCTATAGTGGTATGGTCCCATTTATGGGAAGAATTATTAGTAGCAACCATAAATCTCTTTAAAACTCGTCCCTTGGTGATGGGAAACCCATTGCCCATGTAACTATAAATTTACTTGTTGGGGATTTGATCACTCCTATATCTTTGTATATTCCAAGTGTAATCTTTATATCTCTAAGAACCTCCTCTCTTATAACATATTTGAATCCTATGAAAAGTTTCTCCCCTATCTCTATAACGTTCATCCGGTGACTCACATCAATAATCGCATATGGTTACTTTTCTTAATATACCTATGGTTATTCTTTTTCGGTACCTTTTCACATATGATCATATTATCCTTTAAACAAGAAAGATTTATTCACTAGCATAAAGGGGTGAAATGTAGACACCATAAAATCATTATTGCATTATGTTTTTATTGAACTTTATTTATGTAAGTTCTAAACAACGAAACTATGTTCTAGTGGCATAATTTCTTATTATTATACTTTTAAATTCTTGATTTGAATTTGATTGTGTGATTATTCTACTCTTCGTTATACTTTTGACTCAAGTCATATAGATATCTAGAAATTTTATTTTATTGTTCTTTCACATTTGAATCTAGTCCAAAACCATACAACTAGGTCGGGACCATACTATGGTCCCGCTTGAAGTCATGTACGGTCCCAAACCTCTTCACTTTTCAATAACTCTTTCTTGATTTTCCTCTTTGTTGCTCTATTGTCCATATATTTTATATTTTTGTGTAATCCTTTCCCACCTCTAAGGTATAATTTTCAAAGTAAATAAATCATATATATACATATATGGTGTCTTCAAAAACAAACTCAATAACCTTCACATGTTAGATTAATCAACATTTTTAATCCATCAAATTTTTCACTTTATATACAATCTCTATTAAGCACTTACCCTTCTTGACTTGTCCACTTTTCTTGACTTAACTCTTAGCTATATACCAAGCAATATTTTTCACTTTGCAGGTATTATAATAACCTTTGTATACCTTAGTACCCTATTCTCATCCATAAACAATTTTAATACAAACGTCCACTTGGTTCAAAAAGGATTAAAACAACATCTTTTACTAAACTTTCTCAAACTTGCAAATTTGTGCCTTTAAAACAAAATAATTTGCTAGCTACAAGGTTGGAAAAATATATAGCTACCCACAATTTTTTTAACCTTCTCAAATAATCTTTTACAACATCATGGTTCATGCCAAATCTCATGCTTTAACTCTCTTTCCTTCTCCCTCAAACCTCACCTTTCTCCTCTTTGTTCTCAAACCTCCATTAGCCCCGGGACAGTCCTAAATCATTCATATATTTATTTTAATGAGGTTTAAAAAAACATATAATTTTTGGACATCCCTTTTAGGTTTCTATTTGAATATAAAGTTTCAAGGTTTGAATCAATATATAAACCATAGTTCCTTTGTAAAGTGACCTCTCAGAAACTAGCCCTTTTACTATGTTATCTAACCGTGTCATGGATTGTCATGAATTCCAAGATTTTGGGAGTGATTTATGTCTCAATTTTTTTAATATAGATTCAAAGGTATATCATATGCTATATTGAAAATTTCAGCCCTATACTCCTTTGTATGGTAAAGTTATGGTGGTTTCTAATACCTTAAAATTTGGGTATCTCTATATTGGTTGACTCTTATTTTTGAATTTGATCCCCTTAATGAATTCCAATCATCTTTAAATTTTAACCACATAATTATCCCACCATTTTACGCATTCTCACAAATTTTTAATACTTTTCCAATGGTTATAAGTTGAGTTATACTTTATTTACTAATTGTGCAAACTCGGGGTAGTAAATAACAAAGTTTTGAAGTTTAACCTTGTTGTTGAACCTTTAGGAGAATTAGACACCTCTAAGTAATTCATACACAATTTTTCACCCTCTTAGATATTTTTAAAGTCTTCTAATCTCTTTAAACTTCTTGAAAATGCTTATTTGGTTCAGTCCAACTCCATGATTGTCTTGTCAAAATTGTACATGCATATTCATCCAATATTGTGTTTCAACCTTATTAGATTAAGATCTTATTAAAATAAGGTCTTGATATTTCTTAGATGTCTAATCACTTATTTGAAACCTCATTCATAAATTCTAATTCTCATTCACAACCTAAATCTCATGATCTTGCATTTGTGTAGACTCATGTGACAAGGTATATGAACCAGATTGTGACAAATGAGTAACTCAATTTGCTTGTCTTAGTTTTCTTAATTTATCGACACCTTCACAGCCTATGCTCCACACTTTTATTCACTCATGGATTATTATAAATACTTAATTTCACCAACCTAATTTCTCAATAATTTATCTATCTCATAACTCTATTCCTGAGTCAGAATCTCATTCCGGGATAGTGAGATTTCTTAGGTATTTCATGTTATTATTCTTTGATCAAACTCTACCATGATTTACATTATTTCCCCATTTTATTTAAACCTTATTAAGTCTCAACCTTGCATTTTTTCCTTTCCAAGTTTTTACCATATCAACAAAAATTCCTTATCATGCGATAGACTGTCAAAAATATTGATCACGATTAAAGCACCATCAATCAATCTTTAGACACTTTTATTCCTTCCCATTTTAATGAATCAACCTAACTAATGGAACCACATAAAATTCAACCCTACCATAACATGCATTTACTTCCCAATAAACTTCACAAGTACCCGAGTTTAAGAACACTATACACTTAAGCAATGCAAGATTTATAAAAAGAAACTCACCAACATATTTACATTAATGGTTTGGTATAATGCATTTCTTAAATTACGCAGACCACATGAGCCCCTCTCAATCTCCTTCACATGTTTCCTTTCCTATGAAAAACCTCTTCTCCAACATTTTACTAACTATTTTCATTCGAATTCATCTCATTTATCCTTAAAAATGGTAGTTACAAACCAAATTCAAGATGACTAGACCATGGTTAAAGGTGGCATAAGACTCGATTCCTAATGAATGGTTTTAAACAACTTATTTGCCCTCATGAGGTCTGGAAAGACCTTTTTACATTATCCATAATCTTTGTATTTCAATTTTATCCTTCACTCTTGGTCATAGGAATTAAAATTTTAAACTTCTCCATTTTGGAGGGAAACATACAAGTGATACAGATCACTAAGGAGGACTCAAAAAGACCACGACTCACTCTAAAACACATAACATTAATATCAAGACTCGTCAGTAAACTAAAATTATGAAGGAAAACAAAAATTATTATAAACAAGCTGATGCTCCTACATCATACTCCACAAGAGGAGAGTTTTGAGCCCAATTTTGTTTTCTTTCTCTTCTTCCAATTTTTGTGCTTCTTTGAATTTCCTCTTCTTCTCCTTATCTTAAGATCATCGATCATCTTCACCTTCTTTGAATCTCTTTGTTATTATTTTTTCTTGCTTGATTCCTTTCTTTCCTTTTCTCTTCTTGCTTCATTCTTTCTCTTTCTTCATCTTTGTCTTCTTCTTCTTCATCATTCACTTGCTTTTTCTCATCCATGTCATGCTTTTCTTCATCTTTCTCATTCAAATCCAGGTATATACCTACACATTAAAATCTAAAAGCCACCTTAGATTGCAAAAATAGAGGAAAACTAGTCCTTTCCTTGTCTTCTCTTCTTTTCAACTTTCTTTCTTCATTCATTTTCTTCTCTACCTCTACTAAGAGTTCTGTATTTTTCTGCAAATGATCTTGTTCTTGCTTATTTTCTTCACCTTGCATCTTCATCTCACTTTCTTTTTCATTGTTTTCTGTAGTTGCCACTAATTCTATATATTTTTCCTTAGCTTTGACCTCATATTCTCCACTTATCCAACTCCACATGCTTGTGAGATCTCTCCATGATCCTTTCATCACATTAACTACTACACTTTCACTCTTAACTGGTCCATAGTGAGCTTGTACTTGCTCAAAAACTTCCTTTTTTTGCTTTTCTTCATTATTTTTCTCTTTTTCTTCATTCAAGGCATCATTTCTTACCTTTTCTTATTATATTTTAGTACCTACATTCACATATACAAATAAAATATAATATTGAAAACTTGGAGGCCTTTGAGCCTCTTGAAAAGCTCCATCAATGAGCTCTTTTCTTTCTTTACTTTGTTGCTCCTCTCTTTCACTTTCTTGTTCTTCTTCAAGGCAAGCTAAGAAGATTGCAATCACCTCTTCTTCATTCAATCTCTAAAAACTTATTTAGAAACCTCTTTCTCTTGTTTTCTCATCCTCTTTTCCATCTTCTTCAACTCTTTCTCTTCCCTTTTATTGTCTTCTCCATCTACTCTCTTTGTCTCTTCTCCACAAGTAACTTTAAAGGCCACTTGACTCCTCTATTTATTTCAAAAACAAGTATGCTGATCTCTCTCTGCTTGTTTGAAGCCTCTATAATTTCCCCTAACTTCTCCACATCTTTCCTAAGATCTTTGAGTTCTGTTCAAACTACAAATCATACTTTTTGCCATCTCTTTCTTATTTTCTTCTTTTCTTTTCCTCTCTTTGTCCTCTCTCATATTCTTTATTAATCTTACTATTTCATCCATCTTATCCCCCACTATGATACCAAATTATTTAGTTAAAAAAACACTCAATAACCTTCACATGTTATAATAATCAACATTCTCAATCCATCAAATTTTTCACTTTACATACAAGCTCTCTTAGCACTTACCCTTCTTGACTTGTCCTCTTTTCTTGACTTAACTCTTAGCTATACCAATAATTTGTTTTTGCTTTGCAGTATTATAATAACCTCTGTATACCTTATTAACCTATTCTCATCCATTAAAAAAATTAATACAAACATCCACTTGGTTCAAAAAGGATTAAATCATCATCTTTTACTAAACTTGCTCAAACTTGCAAATTTGTGCCCTTAAAACAAATTAATTTGCTAGCTCCAAAGTTCGAACAATATATAGCTACCCAAAAAAAGTTTTGGACTTATCAAATAACATTTTCCAACATCATGTTTCATGCCAAATCTCATGCTTTAACTCTCTTTCCTTCTCCCTCAAACCTCACCTTTCTCCTCTTTGTTCTCAAACCTCCATTAGCCTTGGGACATTCCTAAATCATTCATATATTTATTTTTATGAGGTTTAAAACAAAAACATAGCCTTTTTGGAAATCCCTTTCATGTTTCTATTTGAATATAAAGTTTCAAGATTGGAATCAATATATAAACCATAGTTCCTTTGTAAAGTGGCCTCTCCAAACTAGCCCTTTCACTATGTTATCTAACCATGTCATGGACTATCATGAATTCCAAGAGTTTGGGAGTGATTTAGGTCTAATTTTTTTCAAAATCCATACAAAGGTATATCATATGATATATTGAAAAATTAATCCATAAACTCTTTCATATGACAAAGTTAAGGTGGTTTTTGTGATCAGATTCATTAAAATATGGGTGTCTCTATATTGTTTGAATGTTATTTTTGCATTTGACCCCCTTAATGAATTCCAATCATATTTAAATTTTAACCACATCTTTGTATCACCATTTTACTCATTCTCACCTATTTTTTATACTTTTCCCATTGTTATAAGTTGAGTTATACTTGATTTACTAACTGTGCAAACTCAACGCAACAAGTAACAAAGTTTTGAAGTTTAAACTTGTTGTTGAACCTTCAAGAGAATTAGACACCTCTAAAGAATTCATAAACCATTTTTCACCCTCTCAGATATTTTTAAAGTCTTTTAATCTCTTAAAACTTTTTTAAAAGGATTATTTGGTTCATTCTAACTCCATGACTATTTTGTCAAGATTGTTCATGCACATTCATCCAATATTGTGTTTCAACCTTATTAGATTACGATCTTCTTAAAATAGGGTCTTGATATTTCTTATATATTTAATAAGTTCTTGAAAACCTCATTCATCAATTCTAAGTCTTCTTGACAACCTAAATCTCCCGATCTTGCATTTTTATAGACTTGTGACAGGTATATGAACCAGAGTGTGAAACATGAGTAACTCAATTTACTTGTCTTAGTTTTCTTAATTCATTGATGCCTTCACATCCTATGATACACACTTTTATTCACTCATGGATTATTATAAATATTTAATGTCACACACCTAATCTCTCAATAATTTATCTATCTCGAACTTTGTTCATGAGAAAGAATCTCAATCCAAGACAATGAGATTTCTTAGGTATTTATTGTTATTATTATTTGTTCAAACTCTACCATGATTTACATTATTTCCCCCTTTCCTTTAAACCCATTTAAGTCTCAACCCTACACTTATTCCTCACCAAGGTAACATTATTTATCATGCAATAGATGGTCAAAATATTGATAACAATTCAAAGCACCAGGTTTGAATATTTAGACACTTTTATTCCTTCCCATTTTTATGAATCAACCTAACTTCTGGAACCACACATAATTCAACCCTACCATAACATGCATTCAATTCCCAATAAACTTCACAAGTACCCGAGTTTAATAACACTATACAATTAAGAAATGCAAGATTTATAAATACAAACTCACCAAGGTATTTACATTAATGGTTTGGTATAATACATTTCTTGAATTACAAACCACCTTATCCCCTCTCATGAGCCTTCACACGTTTCCTTGTCTATGAAAACCTCTTCTCCAACCTTTTACTAATTGTTTTCATTTGAATTCATCTCATTTATCCTTAGAAAGGGTAGTTACAAACTAACTTCAAGATGACTAGACCATGGTTAAAGGTGGCATAAGACTTGGATTCCTAGTGAATGGTTTTAAAAAAATTATTTTCCCTCATGAGGTCTGGAAAGACCTTTTACATTATCCATAATCTTTGCATTTCAATTTTACCCTTCACTCTTGGGCTTAGGAATTCAAATTTTAAACTTCTCCATTTTGGAGGGAAACATACAAGTGACACAGATCACCGAAGGACTCAAAAAGACTATGACTCACTCTAGAACACCTAACATGCCTATCAAGACTCCTCACAAACCAAAAATATGAGGGAAAACCAAAATTATTATAAACAAGATGATGCTCTTGCATCAATATACATACATACATACATACATACATACATACATTACATACATACATACATACATACATACATACATACATACACATACACAAATACATATTATATAAAGTCCACTATAGGCATTTATTATCTTGCAATGATTTACCTATCTACCACATATGAGTTGAGGAGGCAACCGATATTTTTGCATATTGTATACACAACATAGGAGGGCATAAATCTTATTTTTTCATGTTCACACAAGGGTTTCATTGGGATGAAGTAGTGTATCCTACTATCAATGTTGAATCACAAGGGCTAAGATAGGACAAGGGATAGTTACATGCACATCTACACAAATCACTAGGAGAACTACATTGAGTATGAAATATAGTGTAGTGCTCAAGTGACTCATAAAGGGATGACCATTGAGGTCATTTTAACTCAAGTATTTGCATTTATTATTTTTAGATCTAATGTGTGCTTGAGTGTATTACATGATAGCTAGGTTTGTTTTATAGGAAACATGTGTGAAACCAATGGTTACATGCCAAACTTGATTTATCAAGGTGTGATAAAAAATTATGTAAAGTGACACAAAAAGAAATGAATTTCCATTATTCACATGTCCAAGAATGTAAAATTAGTTCAATTTATAATATCCATTCACGACACTTTTATACATTCATACATACTTGCATTCGAGATAGATAGTTGATGATCTACACAACTTCCATACTCTACATTTGTTTCAGTTTTACTAATGAAACCACCTAAATGTCTTACAAACCAACTAAGTCACTCTTATAACCCTAATTTCACTTCAAATTGTATGTGGTTTATTGTACTTGTGAATGTGATTATGTATAGGTTCCTTATATGTCTAAACTAAAAATATGAACACATTGAATACTAGTAGCATTATATTCAACCCTATACACCTATATTACAATTTAATTAGGGTTGGTACATGTTATGTTCACTTTAGTTGTAATTTTCTTATGATATATATGCAAATCAGTAGACCCACTTCAATTTATTTCTTTTTATTGTGCTAAATGTTTTATATGTAATATTTTCTATCCACCTCTATGTACATCAACTCTATCATAACAAAATAAACTTAATAAAATAACAACGTATAGTTTATTTCAACAATAGTCAACTTATTATAATGTTTTATTACTTGTTTCTCATCGACTAATGGATCAAGTCATTTCTTATTATATAATACCTTGACTAATGAATCTTATTTGATTAGACATGGTTCCTTTATTAATTCCTTTTTATTAAGTGGATTACGTACTTTTTAATAAAAACATTATTTTTCTCATGTGGTCCCTTATGATCTCTATCCTTTTCTATCAATTTCATCCCAACCAAGGTTTTGGTATATATTGACTACTAGGTAGTGTAATGATCCTATTACCAAGCATGTTTCATAAGCAAGTGGTAGGCGTATCGGTATCACAATGAATAATATCATGATTATATTTTTCTTACGTGAATAATTCTCTTCATCATAAGTTGAATGACTTGTGGTTGTTGACATAGAAGTATAAAAATATATATCCAAGGAATGGTTCCCTTTCATGTGTGGATGCACATGCGAAAAGTCTTCAAGTGTATTAGTCTTAACGGAATCAACTAGTTTAGTATGTCCATCTAATGAAACCTCTTAATTAGATACTACGTTTTTACTAATTGAGTAATAGACTTACTTGATTGATTAATAAATGATGTGGGAAAAGGATTTATCAAACCTTGTAAAAATGTGCTATGTTGTTCCTTACAACTTAGATTGAACATTTATTATGTACTAAACATGTGGATAATGTAAAATAGGCATGAATAGACTCATACAGATGTAGAAGTATTACTTCTAAATGCTCAAAATTGTAATGGGTAAGACTATATAATTGGAAATAATCAATTAATAAATCTTGTAATATTGGATGGTGTTATTAGAACCACTAGGTAAATCATGAAACCATACCAATGCATACTAGTGAGACAATGTGGGAAATATTTAAGAAAATTTTTGTCGTTGTGCACATCTAATTAGAGGAATCTAGATAAATGATCAATGTATTGAGAAGGGTCCTTTACACCCGAAAATCAACACATGATTTCGTATGATCTCTACTTCTCGAGGTTGTGTTAAGACAACTAGGATGTGATAGATGGGATGAGAATGGGACAAAAATATAATGTAAATGACATAGGTGGGAATAATGGTAATTCCAGGATCGATGATCAATGTAAATGTAAATGTTAAACTTGTAAATTGGGGATTTTATCATCAAGAGAAAAAAATGCATGCCTAACTTGTATGAGAGTGATACTACGGTCGATAATGATTTTTGTCCATAGATCTCAGTATATACCAAAGAAACCGAATGGGGATTTTTAGGCCCTATAAAATGGCTAAGTGTTTACAGAGGTTCATGCACATGCATAAGGTCAACGAAGAATAACACGAGAAGAGTTACTGAAGAAACACATGTAAGGATAAACATGGTGAAGGAGGTTTGCATGAAGATGATGGAGAGGGACGCGCGCAGGATCATAGCGAGAAAGCGGAGGACTTGGTGAGTTTTTGGCATATAGAGCTAAATATAGACTTGGATTATGTGACATGCAAGGAGGTTTGGCAAGTCATAAAGAGCCTATTTGTTAGGAAAGAACTTGTAATTCAAATAGGTGCATGTCACTAATGATAAGATCAAAACTAGAGCTAACTATAGGTGATCTATTAATAGGAAGAGTTTGCATGCTTATATATATATATATATATATATATATATATATATATCTTGTAGCGGTGTATGGATATTCTTAGCATGCAAATGATTTTGAGAGTGCATGGGAGGTGAAGGGAAAGATCCCCACCCCTATATATATATTGATTTGCACGGTTTAGATTTAGAGTTATGTTGTTGTTTTATGAGCGCACCTGACTTATGACAGTCATATATATGTATTCGATATTGGGGATTATTATAATGGATCATTGTGGTTGGATATTGATTTTTGATGTTTCTTTTACTAGTAACTATTTATGTGTGTTTTCAAATTAAGATAATGGATTTTGTTTTTATGATTATAGAATATATGTTCATGTATGTTAACCCCTTGAAAAAGCTGACATAAAAGAGGCACATACTACCTTCATGTGCTTTAGGTGAGTGATCGATCTGTTTGAGTGATGTGTTAGCATGTATAGGGTATTGAGTGAGAAAATAGACTACATTTTTATTCCGTTGTCAGGACCTCTTTTATAATATTTTGCAAGGATGTTACACACTAATGGCTTATTAGTTGACTCTTGCGACCATTGAATATTGGGTTATTGATGGACATGATCAGTTTTCTTGAAGATATGGTTCTAGACCTGATTTCAATGCACACAAGTGGGTTGAGGAACACCTTTATCATGAGCTTTATGAGTCATTCTTTAGTTGCTTCCCTATATAATTGTATGAGTGGTTGTCTGCGTATGCATCAACGAGGAGCTGGTATTATAGATCAAGGGTTTGGACATAGGAAGAATATCAGACCTTGTTTGATGTTGATGAACCTTAGACGTGTGTTGTAGATCACTTTGGTGGGCTGGTGTTGTGAATAGTTATACTCTGGAGTACGTTGTTTCCATGTATTCTTTCCCGGAAGTTGAGTTTCAGTAACCTGCAAGCCTAGAGGATCTTACCTTCGTGTTATTCCTTTAGCAATTAATATCTTGATGGTAATGTTGAATTTAGAGCACCTCCCTATGGCTAGCTAAACTCACCACCACACATGGGGGTAGGAGCAGGTGTGGTGAAAGATGGCAGACCTTGCAGCAGAAAAGGTAGAGAGAATAAAGGCAGCTTAAGTATAATGAAGTGCGAGAGAGGGAATTAGTGAAGAAAATTTATATTCAAGAGTGAATTGTGTTGTAGAGAGAGATGACTCGGATAGTGTTTATAGCTCACGTGGAAGATGTGGAGCTAGAGCATCTGGTTCTCCCCCATTTGGGTAAGCATGAAAGAGAACCCCTCTTTGCTTCCAATGAGATTTCATTGGAATAAAGTATAAGGACCACAGGTGCACATTTAATCCCACCTAGTGACCTTGCCCTTGTGCTTGGTGTTCTAGTTCGGAAACACTTATTGATATGAAAGCTAGGTTAGTGATAGAGTAACAATAGGTACATTTCTCTTTCTGTTGAGTACAGATTTAATCGGATAGAGAATTACTCTATGGTAGTACAAATGTCATATTTTTTATTTTGGGGGTCCGGTTAGAGGTATATTTTCTAGTGCATCATCGGGATAGAGTTTGGGCACGTAGAATCTTGGTGCCACATATGGAAGTACTACCACCGCGCAGACTATGGGAGTCTAGTTCGAGATAATTGTTATAACTCAAGATAGCACATCCTCCGATCCAGTGCCTACTTCAGGAGGTAGATCAGGAGGATCTTGAGGCTTGGGATCAAGTGGATCTGGTGGTTCTAAAGGTGGAGGAAACACTGGAGGTAATATAGGTTTTAGATCTAGTGGGCATGGTCCACACCAACCCTAGCAGGTTATCTATGAAATTTCATTTTTCCTTCCAAAATATCAAGGCATTAAGGATGCATCGAGAATGTTCACATGTGTGAGATACTATAGCGTGCAAAGGGGATCATAGCTCCTAAGCATAAGGCAAGCCAATTTGTAATTACTTTGAAAGGGCGTGTGAATAGTTGGTATAGGAAGTATGATCCAAACTAGACTGTGTGGATTCTAATGCACTATGTGATGATTTCTTGGAAAAGTTACATACACTTGATTTTGATCAAAAAGCATCGATTACCTTTGAAAGAGATTAAGCGGGGCATGACTAAGAGCATAAGTGAGTATGATGCATGTCTTACAAATTTATTAGCAAATTTGTCTTATGATATCCACAATAGCCAACATGCACGGTGGTTTGATGGTGGTTTGATCACACCCTTCGAAGGGAGATTTCACATAATACTTTTATAGATCTATGTGAGGCTTTGGAGGTAGCTCTTTTCACCGAGGCGGTAGGAAGCATAGCCACTAGCATTAGCTCATTTTTGGAGGCACAGATTGCACCCATGGAAAAGGCATTAGAAAATTTATCGGCCAATTAAGTTTATGAGACATGCAATGGGATTTGGTGTACATATTGCAAGGTGGAAGGAAATACTAAGGACGTCTACCCTCGTAATTCCATATGTGCCATGTTGTTGGACTGTGAGATATTTCATTTAGACCATAGTGCGATTAAATGTCCCCTCTTGCAACACGCGGTCCATAAGAATGTATCCATGTACTATAAGATTTGCAAGTCTCATACTCATGACACTGTTAACTACAAAATAATCAATCATATTCATGAGGCTATTGAGACTAGTGTAGAAATTGGATCTACGGATCAGGGAGAGCAACATAATGAAGGGTGTAATAATGGTGATAACTGGAATAGGGGATTTCATGGAGGATACAGAGGCCAAGGTCACAGCGGTGGAAGAGGAGGATTTCCTAGAGGTACTTGCTTTACATGTGGATCACCTAATCATTATCAGTGTGAATTCCCTTAGAATATAATTTTCTCATGGTGCGGGAAACAACACAAGTTTGAAGAATGTAATGATTTGTATGAGAACATGACTAAGTAGCATAAGAAATATAAGGGCATGGATTTGATAAAAATATAGTGCACCGATGGAGGTCAATAGATGCCAAATGTTGGAATAGATTTAGAGTTACAACCTTTGTTAGTCACTACTGCAGTGCAAAGGTAGTGTGCACGTGAGGCCCTGAGGAGTAAGCCTTGTTGGGCTAGTAAAATAGTGCCTAAGTGTTGAAGGCGCGGAAGTAGGGGGCACATGAGTAGGAATAGAAGATGATCAAATTTGTGCCCTATGGTTTCATGCCCGAAAAGGTTAAAGATCAATAATTAACCATTTTTCATAGACGGGCTAAAATGGGATTGAGTGTTGAGACCATTTTGATAAGAAGACTTGGAAGTCACGCCAAGATATTTTTGAAACAAGTGGAAGATGAAGTGTGATGTTGAGTTAAGCTAATAATAGAATTAGAACTAGAGTTATTAATAGGTAATCTATTATTGTGTGAAGCTTACATGATTCCTAGTTATTTTTGTAGCGGCACATGGCTATTATTAGCATGCATCCTATTTTGGGAGTGCATGAGTAGTGAAGGGAAAGTCCTCACTACCTATATATGTATTGATTTGCATGGTTTAAGGAATTGTTATCATGTTATGTTAGAGTTATGTTGTTGGTAAACTTGCACGCTTGACTTAGTGATGATTATTATGATGTATTCAGCTATTGTTTTTTCTATGGATTAATACAATGGATTATTGTGGATGGATTCTTGTTATTGATGTTTTTGTTGATGGATCTTGTGTGGTAAATATGTTACTAGGTCTTATTTGATTCTTTATGCTCTATAGTTGAGATCTATATTTTTATGTCTTATCTTGAATGGTTATTATGGATCTGGATTATATGTATTTTCATGCTAACTCCTTAACAAATCTACCATAAAAGAGGGATCTGGTACCCTTGTGCACTTCGGGTGAGTGCTTAGATCTATCTCGAGTGATGTGTAGGTGCACCTTGGGTTGTTCTTGGTAAAATCAAAGACTACGCTTTGGTTTTATTTCTGGAACCTCTTTTCAAGTTATTGCAAGGATGTTGCATGATGAATACGTATCAGTTGACTTTGGCTAGTATTGAGAGTTGGGTAGAAAATTTAGAGGAAGATTTTTCTCACAGATTTAACACTAGACCTGATTTTGATGTGCACACGTGGGTTAAATAACATCTTAATCATGAAATCTATGAGACGTTATTTTATTTTTTCCCTATAGATTTTTACGAGTGGCTAGTAGCATACGCATCAAAGAGAAATTGGAGATATAGAACAATTGTATGGACTCAGGAAGATTACCAGACTCTACATGATGTTGATTTGGCTGGGACACATGTTGTAAATCATTAGTGAAGTGGTTTTTGTATAGTTACACTTTGGGGTACATTATTTTGACTTATTCATGTCCATAAGTTTCTAATTTTAAGATATTACGTGAACCGAGAGGATCCTATTTTCCCTTTATTCCTTTAGTGATTAAGATCTTGATTATAACTCTGGATTTGGAAGAGAAACCTATGGATAGCTAAATCCCACAAACGCATGGGGAAGGAACAGTGTGGTGAAGGATGGTGGACATGGCGGTAGAAAGGAATATTAAGTATAATGAAGTGTGCAAGAGGGAATTAGCAAAGAGAAGTGACATTGAGGAGACTTTGGAGTTGAGGAGAGATATGTCTCGGGAAGGATTTGGAGCTCACTAGAAGACATGGAGTAAGAGAATTTGGTTCTCCCATCCTTAGGAAAGGGTAGTAGAGGATACCCTTCATCTTTTGATGAGAGCACGTCTCAAGAAGAATGAATAAGGACCGTGAGCATGCATCCGATCCCACCCGGAAACCTATCCCTTGCACTTGGTGTTCCAGGTTCTGAAATAATTTTTAAAATCAAGCTAGTGTTGGTGATAGTGTAGCGACAGGTAGATTTAATTTTCCATTGAGTAAAGGAGTTATTCGGATATCGCATTCATCTATGGTTGTGCAGACGTTGTCTTTGTTATTTGGGGGTCTGATTGGAGGTATATTTTATGGTGCACCATCTAGAAAAAGTTTGGGTGCAGCGTTGCTGTAACACGTCTCGGGAGTAACACAACTTCAAAGACCATGGGAGTTCAATTTAGTAAAACTGTTGGAACACAAGGCAACACATCCTCTAGTCTAATGCTTGTTATATGGGGAGGATCAGAAGGATAAGGTGGTTAAGGATCTAGTGGATCTGGTGGTTCTTGTTAGGGTTAATCACACCAGTTATATGGATATATATTTGGATCTAAGAATACAATCAATAAATATAGAAATAAACCAGAAGAAATAATACACAAGATATAATGTGGTTCACCCAATGTGGGCTACGTCCACCAAGAAACAACCAATCTATTATTCAAAGCTTCACAAAGGATATACAATGAATATCTCAGTAATCTTCAACACCTCACAGAATGTATAGTACTTTTCCTTCACAAGCTTCTCTTCTTCTCTCTCTAAGAATTCCTTCTTACTATTCTTCTAATTCTAGCTTCTAACCCTAGCTTTCTATCTTATATAAGCATATACAAACTTAGGGCACTTTAGCTATGCAATTACAACAATTAGATAACATTTTAATCAAAGGTTAGATCTAATCCCGTGTTTAATATAAAAACTTTCATGCACAGGTAATTGATGTCGGTTACCCCAAATGATGTCAGCTTGGTCCCAAGTGATCGAGGCCGGTCAACCAAATGATATTGGTTACTGTGTAAACCTGTAAGTTAAAAAACATGCTATTTGTGAAACAATTAAGCTCCACAACTCATGAATCTCCCACTTGGAGATAAATTGTTGCACTATACCATACAAATCCATCCTTGGCTTGTTTCTTCCTCTTCAAGTCTCAAACTTGAAAACAAACACAAGTGGTGTGAATATCCAACTTCTCCTTTGCTAGCAACTTCATTAGCATATCCAAAAGGTTCTTATTTGTATGAATTTTCTCCAGCTTCAGCTTCCCATCCTTCAACACCTATCGTATTGAGTTATATAGTCAGTAAAATACTCAAATCTGTCGTAGACAAGGCCACAACTTTTGCAATCTTGAAATCCATATAATTATTGTGCCACCTATGTGAACACATATCCAAAGTGGTGTTTCTCCTACTATCCAAATCTTTGGCCATATCTAAATCAACATAGCTGCATTAATAAGTATTTGACCCTCCATGGATGTCCATCTCAAATACCCGAGAATCCATTGGACTAATTTCCAATGTTTTTTACCTAGATTGGCCATAAATCTACTCACAACTCCCACTTTGCGCCCTCAGTGAAATGTCCTGTGCAGTACAAACTATTACATACATAAGACTTCCAACTGCTGAAGCATATGAAAATCATGTCATGTACTCGACCTCCTCATATGATGTAGGACACTAATCTTTTCATAATTTGAAGTGTCCAACCATAGGTGTAATTACAAGTTTTGAATTCTGCTTATTAAACCTTTCCAACACCTTATTGATATAATGTTCCTGAGACAAATACAACTTCATGTTATTTTTGTCTCTAATAATTTGCATGCCAAGGATTTTCTTTGTAACTCCTAAATCCTTCATTGCGAATGTATGAGCTAACTTTCTTTAAGCTAAAAATGTCCCGCTTACTAGATCCCGCAATAAGCATATCATCCACATACACTAACAAGATAATATAGCTTCCAATTTCAAACTTATTGAAATAAACACAATGGGAAAATTCACATTTCATATAACCATGCTCATGCATAAAACTATCAAACCTCATATACCATTTCCTTAGGGCTTGCTTGAGCCCATACAAGCTATTTTTCAACATGCACACAAGTTTCTCCTTACCCTTGACTTCATAACCGAGCGGTTGTTGTATATATATCTCTTCATCCAAATAACCATGAAGGAAATCCTTCTTAACATTGATTTTTTCTAAGTGCAAATCTTCTACTTCAAATAAACTCAAAATAGTACGTATGGAAGTCATTTTTACTACAAGAGAAAAAATCTCACCAAAGTCAATACCTGATTTTTGTGTAAACCCTTTTACCACAAGCCTTGTCTTGTATCTTTTCTATCTACCCTCTTCTTCCTTGATCTTGTAAACCCATTTGTTCTGCAATGTTCTCTTTCCTGCTGGAAACTTTACGAAATCCCATGTCTAGTTCTATTTCAAGGAATCCATCTCCTCATCTATGCCATGCTCCCATTGGTTATGGGTTTCATCCTACATTATTTCTTCAAAAGTTTTGGGTCATCACTATTAGTCAATAATAAATAAGATAAGGAAGGTGTAAATATTTCTGGAGGTCTACTTTCCTGTTGTGACCTTCTCAAAGAAATTTGGGGTGACGGAGGCTTATTTTGTACATTCTGTACATTTGTTTCTACGTCCCGATAAGTAATCCGACAACAATCACCTGTTGTTGATGTCGCTTTGGTAACCGATGTTGGTCCTGCAATTTTGTATCGACATCAATTCCGAGACCAATGCCGATCTGGGATCGAGATAACATCGATTACTTCGAAACTCCGTAGGTGTCAATTTTAAATCTAAGAATGCATTTTCATGCACAAACTCTTCCACCGGCTTCATCTTTGGGTACAAAAATTTTATCCTGTACATTCTCTTTTCATTCGAATTAATTTCATGACTTTTAATAATCTTAGCATCATATAAATCCCAAAACTAGAATCCACAACACCAAAGCCATAAGCAATAAAAGTGCATCTCTTGGATTTAGCATCCAAATTATTTATATCCTCTTTATCAACATGCACAAAAGTTTATAAACAAAGTACTCTAAGAAAATAAATATCTACCTCTTTTCTAGTCCAAGCTTCTTCTAGTATTCCACCATCTAGTGCACTTGAAGGCCCACGGTTGATTAAATACACCACCATGTCTATTTATTCTTCCCAAAACTACAAGGGTAATCCAACATGTATCCTCATGCTTCTTGCATGTTCCATGATTGTCCAGTTCATTCTTTTTTGTAACACTAGTCTCCTAGGGTGTTCTAGGAACCATTATTTCCTTGTGTATTTCATTCAATGAACAATAATAATTGAAAACCTTGCTGCAAAGACTACTCACCACCATTGATAGATCTACGAATTTTAATTTTAATTTTTTTCATTTTCCACAAGGGATTTCCATCCTTTAAAAGTCTCAAAAATACCATATTTACTCTTTATATAATAAACACATACCTTTCTTGTGGCATCATTAATGAAAGTCGCATAATATTGGGATCCTCTATGAGAAGCTACCCGGTTGGTCCCCACACTTCGAGTGCAAAAGCTCCATTTTTTCTTCTTATTTGTTTTCCTAACTTTGAGAAATATCACTCTATTTTTCTTTCCAAATATACAATGCTCACAAATATCAAGATCTACATCTTCTAAATCGATAACTTTCCTTTGCCTTTAAGATCTGCATTCCTTTTTGACTCATATGGTCCACCAATTATGCCACATAATTGTATCTCGAATCAAGAAGATAGCAAAGAAAAGGAATTATTAATACGAGTAGATAAATGTGATGTTCCTACCTTCTTAGATCTTGCCACAACAAGAGATCCCTTAGTAACTTTTCAAGAGTTGATTGTGAATGTAACCATGCGAACCAGATTCACCTAGTTGTCCTAAAAAAATTAGATTTCTCTTGAGGTTTGGCACATGTTTCACATATTTTAATATCCATGTATTTCCATTCTATAATTTAAGAAGAAATTCCCTTTACCAGTAGTATTTCATGGTTCATCATCTCCTAAATGAACATGCCCTAAATTACCCCGGACATAACTTCTAAAATTACCCTTATTAGGGATAACATGGAAAGAAGATCCTGAATCTAAACCCCAAGATATAAATAAAGGCATCTTGAATTACCTCGGAGGATGAAAAATTTTCCTCTTTACCTTTCTCTGGTACATTCTCTTTGTTTTCCTTGAACCAATAATCCTTCTTTACATGTCCTTTTTCCACTATTCCAACAAAGTTATTCCTCTACCTCTAGATTTAGATATTTTATTCTTATACTTTGATTTCCCATTATTCTTTCTCTTACATCTATCCATTTACCTTCCCTTACTTTCTACAATCAAATAATTTCCATATGATGAGTCTCCTCTACTTTTCCTGCCTATTTCTTCATTCAAGATTATACTAACCACATCATCAAAATTCAAAATATTAGTAGCAAAAATTGTATTACTAACAACTATAACCAATTTATCCCAACTATCTGGAAAAGATCTAAAAGTGATTTTACTTCATATTTAAACCGAATATTAACTGATTTTAATTGATTCACTATGGAATGGAAATCATTTAAATGGTTTGATACAGATCCACCTTCTTGCATTTTAGAATTAAATAATTTCTTCATCAAATAAAATTTATTGGAAGCACTTGGTTTTTCATATAAATTAGCTAAAGATTTCATCAATCTACCATGGTTGTTTCTTCGATAATGTTTGAAGCCACAGATGCTACCAAGATCAATCTTATAGATCTCAGAGCCTTTTTGTCAAGAATTTTCCATTCTTCATTAGTCATCTTTGTAGGTATTTCCTTCTCATCCAATGGTAAGTATAAATCTTTCTGATATAGATAATCTTCCACCTACATCTTCCATAATTGATAATTACAGCCATAAAATTTCTCAACTCTATATTTTCCATCTTCTGCCATTGTTGTAGCTCCCACTCAATCAGAAATCCCTCTGTGAGTAAATCATCAACACATAAAATCCTCAAACAAAAAATCTCTTATACTAATTATTGGATTTAATCACTCCAATTGTACAGATATATATTCATATCTAATTATACAAACAATAAATATGGAAATAAACCAGAAGAAATAATACACAAGATATAATATGATTCACCCAAGGGGATACGTCCACCACGAAACAACCAATATATTATTCAAAGCTTCACAGAGGATATACAAGGAAGATCTACAATCTTCCACACCTCACATGGATGTACAATAATTTTCCTTCACAAGCTTCTTATTTTCTCTCTCAAGAAATCCTTCTTACAATTCTTCTAAATTCTAGCTTATTACCCTAGCTTTCTAGCTTATACAAGCATATACAAACTTAGGGCACTTTAGCTATGCAATTACAACCATTAGATAATATTTTAATCAAAGGTTAGATGTAATCCTGCGTTTATATAAAAACTTTCACGCACAGTAACCGATGTCGCTTACCCTAACCAATATCGGTTGGTCCTAGGTGACCTACATTGGTCAAACGATGGATGTCGGTTACTTTGTAAACTTGCAAGTTGTAAAACATGCTATTTTTGAATCAATTAAGCTCCACAAATCAAAAATTCTAGAATTGGAGGAAATATTGGTGATATTACGGGTTTTGGATCTGGTGGGAATAGTTCGTACTAACCCCAATAAGTTTATTATGAGTTATCTCTTCACCTATGAGAATATAGAGGAATTGAGGATGCGGGCCGAGTATGTATACATGTGTGAAATATTATGGTGCGGTAAGGGAATCAAATATCCCGAGTGTAAGGTGAGTTAGTTTGCTACTAATTTCCAAGAGCACGTGCATAGTTAGTACATGAAGTATGATCTCGAACCAGACTTTTGTATACTATAATTTGCGTTACATGATGATTTTTAGTTGATTTCCATATACCCAATTTTGAACAGAAAAATCATCGCCAAGTGCACTAAAGTACATTAAGAAGGGCATGGCTAAGAGTGTAAGGAGTATGATGCATGCTTTAAAACTTTTTTATCAATTTTTTCTTATGATATTCTCCTTAGCCAAAGATGTGTAGTGGTTTTTTGCGCTTTGATCACACCTTTCAAAAGGGTGCTTTCTCATAAGACATTTACAAATTCATGTGAGGCTTTGGAGGATTCACTGTGTGTTGAGGTAGTTGGAAGTGTAAAAATAGAGTTAACCCATTTTTGGAAGTTTAGATTACATCTATGGAAAAATAGTTAGAAATTTTTTCGTATAATTCCTCCCATGATACACACAAGTGGCATTTGGTGCACGGATTGTGAGGTGGAAGGACATACTAAGGATATTTTCCCTCATAAATTAGTCCACACCACGTTCTTGGATTGTGATATATGTCGTTCAGATCATAATTCAAGTAGGTGCCCCCTATTGTAGCGCACGATCGGGAAGAAAATTTCTTGTTATTGTAAGATTTGTAATTCTACCACTCATCATACAAAGAATTGTAGATTGATTGATCATATTCATGATGTCATCGAAATTGGTGTATGCCAAACTAGAGTTGCAAACAATTATAAGGAACAAGGTGAACATCATAATCATAATCACAATAAAGGGCACTCTGATGGAGGTGGTAGAGGTAGAGGTTACCGTGGAGGATTCGTGAGGCCAAGGTCATGGCAAAGTGGAAGAGGTGAATTCCCATGAGGGATTTGTTTCACATGTAGATCCCCTAATCATTATAGGCACAAATGCCTTCAAAACTTTATTTTCTCATGGTGCGTAAATAATCACAATTTTTAGGAATGCATGGACTTATACGAGCATATGATAAAACAACAATGTAGGATAAGGGCACGGGACTAGTTAGAGTACATCACGTTTTGGAAGATTAGTGGATGCCAAAGTTAGCGCCCGACCACCGAGAAAATACCTGTGTTGGTAACTACATGCATTGAGGCCGCGCAATCTCGTGAGACTCTAAAGGAGAAACATGTTATTACAAAATAAGAGGTATTACATGCAAAGTATCCAGATCCTACCTATCAAAAGGAAGTTTATCAGGAAACTATGGAGGTTATTAGAAACTTACAGGGTGAGATACAATACTTGAAGGAGCATTTGTGGAAGCTGGAGTAGGAAAAATTAGTTGAGCTTCCTCATAAAAATTTGATGACTTTACGGAGGTTTGTAAGATGCTACACCAAGAAAACATACTTACTTTATTAGGGGAATGGTTAAGTGAGAAGGTATTGTGTGCTTTGGAGTTGAGTGCAAGAGATAGATATTGCATGCAAACTTACCTCCTCATAGTCTTGAATATGATAAAGAGATCACCTTGAATGTAGTTGTTGATGGATGGATGTTAAGTAACATACTTGATTGATACAGTCCAAAAGTGAATGTACTCAATTTGGACGAAGGGAATTAGATGGAAAGGCCACCATTACAGCCATCTTCAAATGTGGTATATATGGGAAATAATACTAAATCCACGCCCATTGGAGTATTGAGGGATGCCACTATTACTATATAAGGGGCATGGTTTACCGGGACTTTGAGGTCTTGGTGCTTTCCAAAGCATATATTTTTCCATCCTTTCTTGGTTTCCCTTGGTGTTACATGAATAATTTTGATTTCGCTTCAATAAAGGATATATCATTTTTGAGAATAAAGAGTAACACATGATTATTCCATTGGTAGATGGAAAAAATGCACATTATGTGGAGCCATTAAGCAAGGAGGATCTTAATAGAATTTATGTGTGTACCATTAGAGATCCTGAAGTGCTTGAACCATCAAAGGAAGGTGTTCTCCAATGGGATGATGCACAGTCTATGAGTGATAAAACTAGTGTTTTTGTGACAACTGGGCACATGGGATTTATGAAATGGTTGGGCATGAGATGAAGAGTGTATTTACTTGTGTAAGTAGGTTGTGGTGTGTTATGCACTTGGCGGAACCGTGTACTACAAGACACCGGTAAGGGAAATCCTAATGTAATTCTCGCATGTTATGGAAGGCCAAAGTGGATAGATCAAATGGAGAGAAGGAATATGTTGGTATATGCATAGCATGAGATAAAAATGTGCTAGTGTATTTCACATAGATATAGTCTTTTAGAGTGGTGAGAGGTGAGAATCACCTTCTCTACTAGATTTCTTAGGAACAATGCGCCTACCAAGACATGTGAATTTCATGGGGGGCCCGACACCTCACATCACATTTGAGAGTGTGAGAGACTCTAGATAGAGGGGAAGAATGCCTTACCACCTTCACTATGGGTGCATAATCTCTACTTAAATTTGCATGGCTGCGCATGTGCATGGTATGTTTATGTTGTTTGAGATTTAAGGCACTCGGAGGGGGCGTGAATCAAGTACTAATAAAACTTACAATCAATTTCCTCTTTCTTTTTGTATCTATTTTTGTTTGCTATTATTGATTGTTATAAGCATGCACTATTAATCATAAGACTATAGGAATAAGAAGCATACACTCGTAACATTCCCATTTTAAGACTTTAGAAACAAGGGAAAAAAAAATTGAAACATAATGTTCTATGTTCTAAATAAAACATCATTTAGAACACACATTCCATGCTAATAAATCTCATAACAAATAACCATATGCAGTTGTAAAGAATCGGTATACTATTGATCTCTCATTCCATGACTCGGTTACCAACCGATCTCTCATGTTAACTTAAAGTATAGAATAATTTATGTATACTATATATACTTGGTTCTCCTACCCTATTCCAGGTACTAAGTGATCTGTTTAAAGAACCTATCTAAATATTTATTATGAATATTCATCTAACATCACGTTTCTTTAAACTAGGTGATATAGGACAACGCAACCAACAACTTGCAATACTTTGGCCAAAGATTTTCAACATATTGTTCATGTTACTATTCCTAGATGACATACTCATCATTTTGGAATACGTCCTTCACCTCACTCTTTTGTTATCTAGAATGGTCTTATTGACTATCATTAGTCCACTTGCCCAAGGTTTGACCCTAGCCCAAGTTAGCAACATAATTTATTATAAGAAGACTCTCACAATGACTTAGGGTATATGGGCATACTCGGTTGACTCGAGTCAATTGGATGTGCTAAGGTACCATGATTCATTGAAAGATACTACCTATCATAAACATGCTACTAACTTGACCTAGAGAGAAACTAAGTTCAAGTCCAGATGTGCATAAATCTAGATGAATAAATACGGAAGGGTGTTGCCACATGTCAACTGCAACACTGTATCCTCGAGAAGTCCTATGACTTATTGAGGGTATAGTCCTACAGTTGGTGTGTACCAACATCCGTTAGAACTGATTCATCAAGATGTACATACCCCCTTAGTGGTCATTATTCATAATTAAATTGGATTAAGATTAATATTACAATAACCATGCCTAACCCTAATTCCAACATTTATTAAGTTCTTTATCCATAACTAGCTTGATTAGATATGGAGAACTTCATTAATTCATGTTTGCATTGTTGTTCATTAACGTGGCATAACAAGCAGTTATCCCAAAAATAAGACAAAAACATCAAACGTTTAATTCTTAATGTAACCTAGCTGTCCAAATCAAGAGTGTCATCCACCTAGATTCAGCTAGTGTTTACTTTATAAATGAAGTTATAAAGATTAAAGATCATAACCACTATTCATTTTATCTTTCATTCTTTGGGAGAGGAAGAGTCTTCCTCTACATGGTTAGATGTTAGGTTTAACATAACCTTTTTATCATTTGTTACTCATATAGTTTAATTGTATGTCCCAAGCATATTTCATTATTAAACTATAGTTTTGTAGTTAGAGAACGACATCTTTTGTAATTTAACAAGTTCATTATAATAAGGGAGATTATACTATCTCCTTAATCCAACTCATTATTTGATAACAAAAATAGTATACAAATAGATTCAAAGAATACCGCCAAGATATCACTATTTTTTCACTCATACAAGTACAAAATATTTCACACCACAAATTGGATTTCAACACAAAACCTTTCAATTCATGATTTTAAATATACATTTACAAGACTATGCAATTTAGACATTTTACATGTCAATCATAATTAAGATCTTAAAAGAACATCACTTTTCTTTTCCAATACAACTCAAGAATGATTCAAATTCTTTACATAAGATCCATAATTAAATAATCCAATGCATCATAAAATTTCTTGCCTTCTTTTATCACTTATGATGTCCATCTATAAAAATTGCTAGCACGGGTCAGTTCAATGAACTGAGCATGATAAGCACTAAGCATTAAAGTGAAGTGCATTCCACTAATTGTTCCATTAAAAAAATCTGCTTTAATGAAACAATTAATATATCATACAAATAATCATAAGTAATAACATCTAGAAAAGAAGTACAATTAAAGAGTATAAATTCACTTTTAAGAAAAGAACATAACATATAGTTTAATTGATTCAATCAATTACTTCTAAACAAACAACAAGTCTAGTCATCCAATTGTCTCATAGTTCTATAAGGATAGAAATACAAATTTATCCTTACTAAGTAGTAAAGAGTTAATTACAACATAGCTCTTATTAGGATGATTCATCCTACAACTTAAGCAAAGAAGAAGAATCAATACATACAAATCCTTACTCACTTCATCATCTGAAAGATGGAAATAGGTTTAGAACTCACCTAACTGCTTCAGTTCAAGGATAACAATATAAGGATTCCATAAATAAAGAGACAACATCTAAAAAAGAATCCTAAATCAATCCAAGAAGAATAGGAAATCAAAACAGTCTAACTGAAAGTCTTACTAACTTCTACATGTTAGAAGATATAATTCAAAGATCTGAAACCAGACTTTCCACAAATCCAAGCTAGAATCAAACAGAGTTAATCTCTTATCCAGTCCATCCAAGAAGGGTTCATAATAAAACAGTGCGCAAAAGGAGACAACCTTCCAATATCAATCCAAATGGAGTATGACTCAACCAAGCAAAACAGTCGGTCTAAGCATGTTATTATTTTCTTTCCAACATACCGACTCAGTTAATTTCCTTCCACTTCATAACAACCAATGACTTATATAAAGTAGACCAAACAATCTACAAGAAATTTCCATCTTGGAAGAGAATCGAATATAGAGAAGCTCAATCAAATGAACTTATCCAAACAACAGAAAAAGGATCTCAAATAGAAAAGGACCCAATCCATAATTCATTTCATTTATACTATGAAATGAATTCCCATTTCTAATTCAAACTTAAAAATTATTTAAATAGTTCCCAAAAGAGAACACAGAACTAAACGCACAATTAAAGAAAGCACACTTCAAATTTTCCATTAAAAATCTTACAAACTGGTTTTCCTATTTCCATTCATCAAGCACAAGTTTGAATTCAAATCTCATAACGAAGTACACAGTACAGTCCCAAAACAATATATTGTCCCCAAGAGAACATGTTCCTTTCTCTATAAAACTTGGAGATTCGTTCAATGAATCCATCAAGGAGTAGAAATCCACAAACAATAAATATATACAAGTTTAGAAGTAATCACAAACTCAAGAACTGAAATCCCATTACAAGGCTTCAATAGCTCAATACAAAGAAGTAAGTAGTTTGTGATCCAAATAAGAACAATAATACAAAACTATCTGAACAGAGATAAAATATATCCTTTCATACAAAATTCAGTACACTAAGGTACTCAATCCATATTTTTAATAAAACCCAGAAATCAATTAAAAATAACTAAAGAGAGTAAGAAAACTCAATAGTTTAAGACAAGTATTGTCCCAAACTTACCTCCAACTCAACTGAAATAGAATCACCACAAGACTCTCAAGTTCCCTCTAAAAATCTTGTGATAGGAAGGTATTCATTTCAACATTGTTCACAAGAATTAAAAAGCATACTATATTCCCATAAACCTCTTAAACTATTAACGACCATTCCAACAAACTCTATATCAAACCAAACCCACAACAGGGTATAGTTATAGTCTAATAATCCTTCAACAAAATAGTCACGCTTTCAACAAGATGTGGGTTCACTCAGGGTAGAGAAGAATGGGATATACTTTGTATTCACACGCCCTATCAAGTTCAAAGAAGGTTGTACAATCTAAAAGACAGAAGTACTAAAACCATTCACACTCAAGAAGCTACACGAAGGATATCTCAAATAGATTACCATATCAACTTCAAACCGAAACTAATCTCTCAAGCCCTTATTGAGTAGATAGTCCATAAATGAGTTCAAGCATTTCAATCCATGAATATGAGAAAAACTCCAACTCAAAATACAAGTACAAAATCAAACACATCGATTCAATTACAAGTTCAAATCACGTAAGTACTGAATACAAGTACAATGTCGAACTTGAAGCTTCCACAAAAGTTCATAACTACACAAAGCTCTAATACGGCTCAGAATAAACATGAAGTTCAAATATGAGCTCATAACGAAACATGAAACTCCCATACGAGTTCAGATGAAACACATACTCCAAATAATAGTTCAGAATGAAACATAAGACTCCCATAAAGGTTTAGAACCACACAAAGAAACTAATGCCAATTCAGAACAACACCAGTCTTGCATATAAGTTTCAGAATGAAATACAGAGCTTCCAATACAAGTTTCACATGCATGTCACCATTAAACTAGCACGAGAAATTTTCCCAAAAACTATCATTACCAACAATGGATTTACATTCCAAAAACCACATAGATTTCATAAAAACATGCAAGTAAATAACCAGACAAATCAAACAAACAATTATCTCATGAGAGTAGAGTTGTTTTAATGATTCATTTAGAAGAAAGCAAGAAATCTTAATGGGTAGAGCCTATCATGCCTGATAGTGCCTCTGCCAATTCGAAGGAGACTTCCAGCCAAGCTTCTAACTCTTTTTCTTCTCCATGATAGATCAACAACCAAAAAAATTTCTTCCAATGCCTCATATACATTCCCTTGATCGAAAATAGACCAGAGAAACCAAAAATAGCCAAGAAGAAGAAGAAGTCAAACTACTAGTTCAAAGAACCAGATAGCTCCATACAGAGGAAAATTCATGAGACATGTAAAACCAAAAACCTCTCACAAACCTGCCTCTTGTGTTTCCAAGATGGTTTACACACAAAACCAAGGTCCATTAATGTCATTACTCCCAATTCTCCCACTTATCTCTCCTTGCCACCGCCTCCCAAAACTGGTGAATGCCATTTCCAAGTTAACATGTAATTCCATATTTAGTGAAGCCTCCACATAAGCCTCCACTAGAGTTAACTAGCCCTTGCCAAAACTGGCAGTACCTCATGCATTAAACCCAAATCAAATCAATTAAAATCCATTAGAACCGTCACCTTAGTGCCATGCGACCCTTAGGTTCCTTTTAAATAGTTTAGGCTAGATTTCCCAAGACTTAGGTTAGTCTAACAATAAATCACCTTAGGTCTTAAAACATTGCCTTAGGTAGTTTCCACCTTAGGTTAGATTAAATTCACAACCATTAGTATTAGGCATTAGGTTAATATAGTCTAGTATCACCTTAGAAAATTTTCTCCCTTATTCATTTAGCACTAGAGCTTAGGTTAGGACACCATTCCAAATGAAAAATAGAATAAGAAGCTTAGGTTAGATTATAACCCAATTAAGTAGACATAGCTAGGAAGTAGGTTCTCTTACCTAGTTTAGGATACCATTAGGATAGTCCTTTAGTTTTAGGATTCTGATCATCTTCATAGTCTTGAAGCAGACTATTATTTTGTTATGCCTTTAATGTCCTACAGAGATCAATCCCAAATACCCAAGCACAAACATACAACCGAATGGAGACACATTCACTCAAGCCCAAAGAATTTGTAACACACAAAGTTCAGTCCGCTATGTCTCTCAACTAATGAATGTCAATTTACCATTCAATTTGTTAAGATGATTTAAAACATTCCTTGGATCACTGAAATTGATCCAAGCATGAGTCAGTAAAAGAGATAAGTTTGCAAATTTTAAAATTAGATTACAGCTTATCAAAAAGAAGTGAACATGGATTCCCGAAAGCCATATCATTCCATTCTAAGGAATTCAAGAGCATAAATGATTTATCCATAACAAGCATGATTTTTTAAAATCAAGGGTACACACCTTATTCAAGAAAAACACATGCCAACGCTTGTAATGCAAAAGAGAAATATAACAGCTTTGTCCAAGGTGTTACATACTCGCACATTCTCATGAGAAGACCAGATATAATGTGGGAAACCCTTTCGGGACAAAAACCACTTTGAAATAGTTGCTTATATTACTCAAAAAAAAGGAACCGCAAGAATATTATACATCCTGAAGATTTCTCTAGTGAGGTTCCAACCCCACAAGGAGCACCAACCCCTTACACCTTTGTTGATATTACATACAAAAAATAACTCAAGTGAATATAATGCATCATAGGAGATTTGTTTAGTAAGACACCAACCTCATAAGGAGCACCAACCCCTAATTTAATCGCTTATAACTAATCTTTCACAGCACCGACCCACAAGAAGGTCAGAACCCCCGGAAATGCTAAGATACAACTTATACTTGTTGTTTACACAAATTCTAATCATCTAATTTCTAGGTTGCACATACAAATGATTATGATCGCCTTGATTTTTAATTCATTTACAATCACTTATCATACTTTATACTTTTCTCTACACACCAGCTCTTCATCCGATAATGTTGTCTCCTTCGCACACATCTCTTTTCTTTCTCTTTGCACTTGATCTCTATTACTCTACACGCGTCTTGTTTCTTCCTCTCTATAATTAATTTTTCATTCGTTTCTCCTTGCTTAAAATATGTTCAACATATCCACATCATGCAACTACCTCTTCTTTCCTTGCATGAGATCTCTGTTCATCTCATCTCTATTAGCATTGGATGTTCAATAATGGTTGTGAGTCATTTCTTTCTCTCAGAAGCTCCTTGGCTTGATTTCCCTTTCTCTCTTTCCTCTATTCTTCAGATCTTCAATTCTTCATCTCTTTAACTCACAAGAGTTCTCTTGTTGATTCCATTAATCTGTAATGCATCTATTCAATTCTCGAGTTTACACTTATACCCACATTACTCCTTTGGCCTATCTCTTTCTCTTTAGCTCCTTCAACTTGAGTGCATAATTTTCTCTTTTATCCTCTTCTCTCTTGTTTCTTCTTTAGTTTTGGTGCATTGTTTTCCCACTCAAGACACACACCAAATGAATCCAAATCTCTCTATATGAACAATTGACCCAATCTTCCACTTTATCTTACTTGTCATGCAATCTCTCCTGCTCTTTCACCTAATAACTGACTATTAAATGCATGTCACTCACTCCATATTTTTCTCCTTCTATATTTGGCTTGATTACACCTTCTTCTATGCATCTGCAGAAATTATTTATGAGCTGACTCCTAAAAATAAATTTCTTGTATTTTTAGGATTTCCTCGTGATTAGGAATAAACGAGCTCCTTTCTTCTCCAATATTTAATTTTCTCCTTGGAATCAGAATCTTCATGAAGAGTAATTGACTTACTTTGAATTCAACACGCATTAAATTCTAGTAGTTAGAACAGTGGACTACATTTCTCTTTGTGGAGTTCCAGTTATACACACAACCATAATCTTCTCAATCGAATCATCATTGATTTTGGATATTGACTCTCACTTCTTCCATTTTAAAACTTCTATCTAATTGTCCTTGATCCATCTCCAGTTCATATTTTCTCAATCTGTGGCTTCCCTTGGCTTTTGTGACCTTTTCCTTTGTATCACGGAAATATTATTTATTCGTAGCTTTTCCCCTTTCTCGAAGTTTTTAGCTATCTCTTGTTCTCATATGCTTCTTGCGGCTTCTTCAATGTCTCACATTATACTCCTTGTACTTTGCCTTTATGTGGCTTATTATTTGTATGTGACTCTTTCTTCTTATCTGTGTTGCCTTCTTGTAACTTTGTTTCACGTTCGCAACTCCTTTTATCTGTGGCTTTGTTATTTCGTGGCTTTCTTCCTTACCAAATTTTCTTGTTACTGTGGATTTTCTAGTCCTTGGTGGATTTTATTCTTATCCATAGAATTATTTCGACTTCTTTTACTCCGCATGACTTCTCCTTAAGACTTTATAGTTCCCATGGATTTACCTTCAATCTATTCTTACTTCTGCGGATCTTCTTTCACATCTATGGCCTTACCAATCTTACTCATGGCTCATCCTTTGGCTCCCTTTTACTTTATTGGCTTCATTCCTTTTCACCTTGTTAAGCTTCCGTAGCTTCTTCTAGTACTTGCGCAACTACTCCAAGTCTTTGGTAGTTCTTCTTTGAGTTTCTTGGCTTGATGAATACTTTGGTGGCTATCTTTGAACTTCAACGCCTTTCTCCTAACTTTGGTGGATATTTCCTTATCTCGCGGCTTGCCCAAAAACTCACTAAGTCCCTTTGAACTTGTCCTTAGTCATCGTAAATATTTTTTTACATCTATTTAACCCTTAATGTCTTTATATGACTTCTAAATGCCTAATTCAATTTCCTGAGGCTATTGCATGCTACATATGATTTCTGAGCTGCTTTCTAATTCTTATGTTTTCTCTTATTAGTTGGCACTACTAATCAACCTTCATCTTCATTTCTTTCTCACTTTACCAATTAACCCTTTTTGCCATCAATGTCACTTCTTCCATCTTCTGTAGTTTTGACATCAATGACAACACATACCATAATGACAAAGGTTCAACATATGGAAGTTGAATAGAGAAATAGGGAATTGACAAGAACTAATCGTAGGTATGATTCGGACCTTTGACTATTTTTCTCGTTAAACCACTAGTGAATGAGGCATTACATATTATGAAGCACTTGAATATGGGAGATAGTGAAAAGGTGGAGGAGCTTATTTAAGAATTACTAGGTTAGCCAGATCTAGAGGCATGATTTGAAGAAGAAGAGAAAAATTAAGAACAATTTAGGTGTGCTTGGCTAGAAAAGGAGAAAGGTAAATGGGTTTATATGATTAATGATGAAGATGTAGAGAATTTGGATGTAGACCACACTATAGGTATGCGTGGGATCTTAGATAGTGTAGAAGAAAAGGTGTTTGCTTACTATGATCCTATGAAAATAAAGAAGGTCAACATTGGGAAAGATGCGAAACCTAAGGAGGCCATCATTGGTGATTATTAGTCCACCGAGAGAAGTTACAATAATAATTGAGTTGTTGTGTAACTTTTGGGACTTATTTTCTAGAGGCTATCATAAGTTGAAAGGGGTACATCACTCTTTAGGTAGGATGAGGATCAAGTTAAAGGAGGGTGTGTACCCGGTTGGGAAGAGGCCTTACATGATGAATCCTTATCTCGCATGTCAAGGTAAAGGGAGAGATTGATAAGATTTTAAAGTATGGAATCATTGAGCCAATTGAGGAGTTAGAGTGGGTTAGACCTATGGTGATAAGCATCAATAAATATGGAAGGATAAGGATATGTGTGGATTATAGGGAGTTGAATCTTGCTTGCATAATAGATCCCTTTCCCATGCCATTTACAGAGGAAATTTTTGAAGGTGTTGCAGGGCGTGAAATCTACTCCTTCACTAATGGATTTTTGGATATCATTAGGTGCGAATTGCTAAGGAAGATCAGCAAAAGACAACTTTCACCACTAAGTGGGGAAGTTTTACATACATAGTTATGCCTTTTGGATTGAAGAATGTGCCTGCAGTCTTTTCACGCATTGTTGTGCAAGCATTTCAAGACTTCATTCATAAGTTTTTGTAGGTTTTCTTAGATGATTGGATAGTTTATGAGATAGTAAACTATCATTATGATAATTTAAGACTTATAATTGAGAGGTGTCGATAGTTGAGCATCTTCCTAAACATCAAGAAGTGTGTCTTTATTACAACCTTTGGAACTCTGTTAGGACATATCATATGTAAAGAAGGATTCTTGGTAGATCCTTTTAAGGTTGTTGTCATTTTGGGTTTCGAGGAACCTACTAACCAAAGTGAAGTGTGTGGATTCTTGGGAAATTTAGGTTATTACAAGTAGGTTTCTCAAGGGTTGTGCTAGGATAGCCACACCCTTAAAATAATTTTTGAAGAGTTGTTGGTCCGAAAATCTGTCGCTTGGACAGATCTATGGATAGACGAGCCAACAGTGTGTAGGGCATAGCCCCTCTTTGAGTCAGCAAAGTGAAACTAGTTTATTGCTATTCTACCAGCAGGAATCTATGCAAGTCTCACAGATTCTGCCTTCGGGGGTTTGGGATCTCATCCCAGTAGGGGTGTTTCCGACTGCGAAAAGAAAGGAAAGGAAGAGGGGATGAAGAAAGAGTAGGTCCGAAGGAAGAAAAGAAATGAATTCCAAAGCAGAAAGGTCAGAAGGTTTATGTTTTGGGATTGGTAGTAAACAGAGCCAAACCTACTTGCATAAACGAGCAAAGCAATACTGATGATAAATAAATGACAATAAAATAGAAGCAGATCCAACAGAATAAACACACAGATCTAACGTAAGAAAGATCTAATGCACATAACACATGTATTCAGCACAAAGTCTAAATATTGTATTAATATTTTTCTTCTGTTACAAAAAGCTCAAAGTCTTTTTTCTTCACTTCTATTTTTCATCTGAAAGATATTCATCCATCTCACAATACAACAAGTATTGGAGTATTTATAGAAGAAGAAGAGAAAAGAAGGCAAAAAGGAGCCAACAACTATTTACAAAGATATTTACAAAATATCTAAAAGTCATGTTGAATTTTTACAACTTGATGGATGACATCATCCCATGATGCAACATGGATGACGTCATCATTTGTATCAACATACTCCAGATATTTCCAAAAGAAAGACGAAGAAGAGAAAGAGAAGAAGAAGAAGAAGAAGAAGAAGAAGAAGAAGAAGAAGAAAGCAGCTATTCGTCATCGTCATCTTGCGGCCGAAAGGGGGTGGACTGCTTTTGTTGCTGCTCAGGTGATGAGATATGGAACTGAGAGCGGTATTCCATGAACTTGTTGATTATTGGCCCTAGTTGATCCTAGGAAGGATCCTTGTGCCGCTCACCGATCATTTAACAAGTCTCCCACTCATCTCTGGGGAGTTTGGAATAGTCCTTTTCTGCCTCAATGAGGAACCCGATGAAGTCCCTACAGGCCAGCAGGTTGTTGATAGACTCTGTGTCAAATGTGACCTCTGGCCCCGTTCCTTGAGAAGTGATCTCCTTGAAGATCCGGGTGGTTTCATCAGCTTTCCTTAAAGTGAAGGAAGGAGTAAGTAACCCTGGCGACATATTAAGAACAATCCGTTCCATTTGGTGCATCGCATCCAGGGCTTCTTCCTTGAATTTTTCAATCTTTTCTAGAATAAATTCTAGCTAATCCACCCGTAGTCCGAGTGGACATGATTTTGTTGAGGGCCCTTTGGCCGAAGACACCGAACTTGACCAGATCTTCGATGAACAGTCGAACATTTGTTAGAAGGTCTCGTGCTGTAGTCTAGCATGTTCCAGCTCTTCTGATATGGGCCCTACTAACGCTTGGAGCTCTTTATTCGCCTTACCAATGTTCGGTACAAGTCGGAGAACTCAAAGCGAATCACTTTTCCACTGTCTTTGAGGATTTGGCTCCTCCAAGCGAAATGGCCATACCTGCGCTCGCCGATCTTGGCATACTCATTAATTTTCTCCCGGGCCGAGAAGCTCGAAGTTTCGATGGCGATTGTGGGAGGCGCACTACCTATCTTCTATAAGGCTTGGAGCAGAGATATTTGTTTGCTCCTTCGATTTGCCTTTTCTCTTCCTTTATCTCTTTAAGCTTCTTGCAGAGGGCGTCAACTGCAGAAAGAGCCTCCCCCTAAAGACTTTCGGAAGATGTCCCCATCGTGACTTGGGTCACAGTAAAATCTGTCAGAGACAGATCCTTTTTCTCTTTGAGGGGATTGGGGTATGCGATTTCCATAATTCTCTCTCCTACAACACTTTTAGAGAAGCGTGTGACAGGCTTCTGCTTCTTCGCCCCCTTAGATGGGATCACGGAAAATTCCATCGAGTGATGGGAACTTTCCTCTTTTGTTGACTTAGCTGTTGAGAGATCCAGGCTGGACCTATGGTAGAAGGACCAGAAACAGAGGAGGGGACAGCTGCAGTAGAAGAGGGGAAAAACATGGAGACACGTGGCGGCGGCATTGAGAGAATAGCCGAAGAAGTGCCCACGGAAGGAAGGGAAACTGTAGCAGTGGAAGACATAGGAAGGGAAGGGAGCTCGGAGAGGAGGGAAGAAATGGAGGACAGATCAGCGAGGGAAGAGAAGATAGATGAAGAGGCGAGGGGAACAGTAGAAGAAGAAGGGGGAGAGGACACGACCAAAGGGATGGTCGCCTGAGTCGCTCGAGGAGGGGAAAGAAGAGAAGAAGAAGGGATAGAAGGGACCTCAGTTGTTGTAGCAATGCCGACATCCTGAGTGGATGGGCCTATGGGAATATCCTCTTCTGCTTCTTTCTCTGGTGTGACCAGAGTTATTACCTACTCGGGTGCCGCGGAAGGAGGACTCTCAGGGGCTTCTTCCTGAATGGTGCTGGATTCACCTTCTACGCCTTTGCCCTTGCCTTTAGGCTGCTTTGTTTGGATCGTGGAGGTGCGTTACCCAATGGGGAGGTTGTGAAATCAACCCCAAGGTAGATTAGTCCGTTCATCCGGCACCAATGCTCTGTCCTACGCAGAGTCTCCTTGACCCTCTCCTCAATTGTCTGAGGGGCCTTAGTTCTATCAATGGCCGGAAAGGGCCAATTGTCCCCATCTGTGTCAGTATATACCTTGTCTACTTCATCTTCCATAGTTTGGAAGCCTTTGGGGACAATGGCTATCCCATATTGGATGATTTCTGCCAAGGCTAGGCGAGAATGATCCTTTCTCCTGAGCTCCACCTCATGGATGACGTCAATGTAAATGTCCTCGATCTGAGGGACGTGGATTGGATCAAGTTTCGCCCTTGGCAGACAGCTCCTTGGGTCGAAGGTAGGCCTGGCTGGGAAATCATGTCTTAAATTGAGCAGCTCCAGCTCTGCGAACATTTCCTTCGCCTTGTGGTGGGTAGAGCATGTATATCGGCCCACTGTGAGGGGGAAAGGAGTTCCACCCTTCTTTCTTTTCAGGCATTTCTCGTGGTATGTGATCAGCTGCCTTGACAGCTCCAGCAGAATCAGTTTAGGTCCAGCATACCTCGGTAGCCTGGTTGGCTCTCCTAAAAAGTTGGCAGCCCTTAGATAGGTGAATGTGGGAAACTGGGTGAACAAGGCCCCCCATTTCTCAGTGGCTGCTACTATGCTTTTGGTCGTGCGACCATAAGTCATATTCGGCCTCAATAGGCAGATGATGTGATAGAAAAACACATCGTTAATTTTTGTGAATTGGGAGATGCTATTCTCCAGCCTCAATTCCGGGTAGTACTCGTATATCTTGACCTGAGGCCAAACTCCACTCCGCGTCAGGCTTGGATAGTCCCTCTCTGATGCTGCAGCGTAGACCACGTAGGAGTTCATATGGAATGTCCCCGTTGTGCTAAATTGTTGTAGCTGCTCAGAGATTGTGCTGCTTATAATTTCTCCCCAGCAAAAGCGCTGATCAGGCATATTCTTGTTCATGGTCTCTAAGTACCGCAACATCCATTTATGGAAATAATGGGCGTCAGAAAGCCCGAAGACCCTGCTCAGGAACGTAATGGTGTCACTGAGCTCCTCTGAGAAGTCGCTGCGGTGGATGATTTGGGGCCACCGGGTTACTACCTTTTTGTTTTTCAAGTAAACCTCATTCATCAGTTGCATACACTGATCTGCATTGTCATCCCAGGCCTTAATGTAATCTGCTTGACTGATGGCCACAAAGTGCCGGTGGTGAGGTATGCCGAGTATCACTTCAAATTGACGGCAGTGAGGTTAATGACTACCTCACCCTTGCTGTTTACGACACACCTGGTGTCTTTGTTGTAACATTGGGCAATCACCATCATGAATTCGTTGTTGACGGTGTTGACCGGGATTCCTCTCGGTGAAGTGCAGGGCACTGCCTATCAGTTTGTCCATCCATGGACTCCTTGTGACTTTCTGAGTTCTGGCCCAGAATTCCTCCATATCAATATGCCCCAATTCTGAGTCTCTGACGTCCAGGCTACACTCGGCCTGGGACTCGGGCATTCTGACCCTCTGATATTTATATTTCATCTCTTCTTCTGTAAGTTTGGCCTTTCCTTTGGATTTGGTAGGTCTCTTGCTGGATGTTGACATATGTTCTTCCAAGTTTATTTGCTGATCTGCACGAAGAAGAAGCGAGACCCAATCCAAAAAGGTTGTATTAGCCATTTGATTTTCCATTGAAGTGTTAACAGAAGAAAGAGTTAGTTATTTTGAGGCTCAGGCGCATGGCGCATGAAAGCTGCAGCTTACAGGGCTAAATAGGTAAGGCGCACAGGAAAAGGGTGTTGCAAGGGTTAAACTGTGCCAGAGGCGCATGGCGCATGAAAGCTGCAGGGTGCATTTTGTAAAGGGCATGTTAACATTGTGTTACATGGAGACAGGATGCGCCAAAGGCGCATATATTTTCATGTTGCATTGGGATTTGGTGCGCCCTTTGGTGCATGTATGGTTTGTGTAACAAGAACTTTTCATGCGCCAAAGGGAACATGGCACGGCGCACGGAGGGTTTGCACAACATGAATGTTTTTGCGATGAGGAAAGCACCTGCGCCTTTATAACTTCATACTTGGCGCAGATTAAGCCGGTGTTGCGCAGTTGCGGGGTGCGCCTTGAGGGGCGCATGTTAATGCGATGCAGCAAGGAAGGTTGGTGCGCCAAGGTGGGCGCAAGGCTAGCGCTTGCATCATGTGAAGGAGGCACGCCTTGAGGGTGCAAAGGTATTTGATGCAACAAGCATGATGGGTGCGCCATTGGCGCGGATTTTATTCATGCTGCGAGGGGGACAGATGCGCCAAAGGGAAAAACAGAGTTTTTACATGGTTTAGCCTCTCCTTTATCCTTTCTTTTCCAAGATTTGTTTGGGAAATAAAATGGTTAATCCAAAGGGATTCAGACCATGCTTTTAGAAGAACTTCCTCTACCAGCAGATCTGGAAAGAGGGGGAGGGATATGGAAAGACAGCAAAGGGGGAGGCTAGATCAAAATTTCAATACTGCCAAACTAAAACCAGACCACCAAGCACACCAAGAACCAAAAACGTAAAGCGCACGAGAGAGAGAAGAACCTCTTACCCGGATAAATAGTGAGAAATGTGCAACGGGTCCACAACGCGTTGAAAATGACGAGGCAGGGGCTGACAGGCTCAGAGAATAAAAATCACGTGCTTTGTGTCTGGTGAAAATGACATTTGTGGGCGCGCAAATGCATATATATATGTGAGCTAGTCATAAATGTGCCACCAACTTTATAAAGGGTACATGAAAATTGTTGTCGACATAGGAAAGCATGCGCCCTTTGGCGCACCAAAGCATTCGCCAGCATGGAACTAAGCGCGCCTTTGGCGCACCAAAAGTTGTGTCGCCATGAGATTATGTGCGCCTTTGGTGCAACAAAAGTTTTGCCAACATGAAGGCGCATGCGCCTTGGCGCATGCAGGGAAGACTCAACATATAAGGCGCACCGAAAGGTGTGTTGACACAGGAAAATATGCGCCAAAGGCTTTAAAGGGGGCACACCAAAAGTTGGTGTTACATAGTAATTCCATGCGCCCAGCCAAAAAAGACCAAAAAGACTAAGTTCGAGAAAACCAGATTTTCCGGAAAGGGATTTTGCAACGTTCCGAACGCAAGGGATCCCTAATGAGGGATCGAAACAAAATTTTCGGTATGGTTATCGGTAAAATTGCCCTTGTCAATTTTACGGGATAACAACTGGCTCTTTCTGGGGACTATCCCTGAACAAACTCGGGGGTAGAGAATCCCAGATCTCATGTGCCTATCCATTGGGTAACAGAGTCAAAAACAAGGGCGACTGGAGGGAGAGAAAAAGAAACACACAACAAACCGAAAGCAACCACACAACGAAAACAAACACACAACGAAAGCAAACTGTACAAAGAAGAGAGCAAGCTCTACTTCCTGAAAATTTTTAGATGTTGCCCGCTATAAGGAAGCGGGAGCTCGGTTCCATCTAGATATGAGAGATAGAAGTTATTCTCTCCGTTGAGTTGCTTGATCTTGAAGGGCCCTCTCCATAGGGAATCCAACTTTCCGTGCATGCCCTTTGGCTCTCTTCGCTTGTCCCACAAAAGGACGAGATCTCCCACTTGAAAATCCCTCTGCTTGGCCTTCTTATCGAACAGTCTCTTAACTTGATTCTGATGTTCGGTGATCCTGTCGACCACCCTTACTCTCTTTTCTTCAAGTTCTGCTAGATACATGATCCTCTTTTCTAGAGAATTCTGGAAAGTTTCATCTTCAATGGCTCGTGCCAAGCGCAGAGCAGGGAGTTCAACAGAAATGGGAAGCTCGGCATCAGTGCCATATAACACTTGAAAAGGTGACATGCCGAGAGACCTCTTGGGAGTAATACGATCGGCCCACAAAGCGTCGTACAAAGACTTGTGCCACATTCGTTGATTCTCATCCACTAACTTCCGTATGATGGTCACCAAGTTCTTGTTGCTGGATTCTGCCTGACCATTTCCCTGAGGGTAATAATCTGAGGCATGAGCCAAAGTTATCCCATATTCATAGCAAAAGCCAATAACTTCTCGTGAGGAGAAGTTAGAAGCATTATCAGCAACGATTTTGTTGGGCACGTCGAACCTGACAATGATATTTTCTTTAATGAAATTGTAAACCACCTCGTGGTGGCATGCTTGATGTGTATGGCTTCCACCCACTTGGTGAAGTAATCTGTTCTTTGTAAGGACATAGCTATGTCCGGCACTTGATTGAGGATTGAGTGCACCAATAAAATCGATTCCCCATTGCCTAAATGGTTCGTTGATAATGACAGGCCTAAGGGGAAAAGTAGCCAACTTGGGCTTGCCGACGAATTGCTGGCAAGGTTCACACTTTGCCACCCAGGTGGCTATATCTTGGAAGAGCGTCGGCCAATAGTACCTGGCTCGAATGATCTTGTGTGCAGTCACGAGAGGAAGAGAAATGCCCCCCACAGGCTGAATTGTGAAAAATTTCTAGTAGTTTTACCTGCTGGGGTTTGTCAACACATCACAAAAAGACACCATCTATCCCACGTTTATATAAACCGTCATCCCAGATGACATATTTAGCTACTCTGAGCTTTATAGTGCACTTCTCCTTCATAGTTAGGTGCATTGGGCATTCACCGTAGGTGAGGAAGAAAGCGATATTGGAATACCATTCATCACTAGTCACAACAAATAGGACCAGAGGCAGTGAATCGGGTTTTTCCAGCCGGTCCTATGCTTCATCGGTGTAGTCACCCCTTTCATCAGGGTTTTCTGAATCTTTGTTTTCAGCCATAAGCTGACACAGGCCCTTGCCCCTCACCAGCTTGGTTGGTTTAATATCTAGGTCATACTCCTGGACCTTTGCGATCCAATTTCCTCGCAAGCTTCCTAACTCCTGCTGAGTTAGAATTGATTTCACCACCGTGTCAGGGACCAGCACCACCGTATGTGAGTTTAGAATGTAATACCTGAAATTCTTCACTGCTTTGACAATGGCAAAGGCATGCTTTTCCAATTGAGTCATTTTTAGTTCGTGAGGCTTGAGGGGAGAACTCATGAATGCAATCGGAGATTCGACGTCCTCCGAATTCTTTTGCATTAATATTGCAGACACAGTATGCTCAGATGCATAACTATACATGATGAAGTCCTTGGAGAAATCGGGACATACCAGGACTGGCGCGTGAGCAACAGAAGCTTTTATTTCTTCAAACGACCTTTTCCCCTCTTCGCTCCATCTGAAAGTTGGTGACCCCTTCATCATGTTCAATATGTGACGAGTCTTTTCAGCAAAGTCAGGAACAAAACGTCTGAGAAAGTTCACCTTTCCGAAGAAAGAATGAACACCAGTCTTGCTTGTAGGCAGAGTAAGGCTTTGAATAGCCTTAACTCTTTCGGTATCTATCTTTGTTCCTTCTTTGCTAACCACATGCCCTAGCAACTTTCCTTCCGTGACTCCAAAAATAGACTTTTTTGGATTTAGGGAAATCCCATGTTCTCGGCACCTGGCCAATACTTGCTCCAAATGATCACAATGATCATTTCATTGTTTAGAGAACACGGTTAAGTCATCTAGATAAACCACAATGACTTTCCCCATCATACCTTTGAATGCGAAATCCATGGCCCGCTGAAAAGTGGCGCCAGCATTAGTTAGGCCAAAAGGCATCCTGCTGTAGGAAAATGTACCCCAGGGAGTAGTGAATGTTGTTTTAAATTGATCTTCAGGTGAAACTTCAATCTGATTATAGCCTGAAAAACCATCAAGCATGGACAGCATCTCTGATCCAGTTACTGCTTGCAGAACTTGATCCATTATTAGAAGTGGGTAGTTGTCTTTCAAGGAAGCCTGATTCAAATTGCGAAAGTCTACGCATATGCGTATCTCACCATTTTTCTTGCGCACTGGCACAATATTTGCTACCCAAGTACTGTGATGGATAGGAAAGATGATTCTCACATCCAACATCTTCTGAATTTCGGCCTGGATAGTACCCGAGATCTTAGGATTATAGTGCCTCTGCTTCTGGCGAAAGGCTTTGACATCTTCTTTCAACGGGATGTCATGCTGAACGTCCTTTGGCTTAAAAGACTTTAGATCGGCATAGGACCATGCCAACACGTCCATATATTTTTTCAGCAACTTGAAAAATTTCCGTTTCTCCTCAGGCGTGCAACATTTGCCAATGTTCACAAATTGCGGGTGCTCTATCGAACCTATATTGACCGGTTCGGTTTCTGGGGATGAGTCAGGGTCATCTCGCCTCTTCTTTTTCACAAAACGGTCATGCCTGTCGAACAACCGCTCCAGAGAAACTAGGCCCTTTGGGATTTTATTTCCTTTGAGCTGACATATGCCATCGTTCCCTTCAGATTCATCGCCTTGATTGGTGACTGATTCACGGCAAGTGGAAGTAGATCCTTCAAAGTGCAATTCTTTAAAAAATTTCGCCTTCTCTAGAAAGGCAATGAGTTGATTATCATCGTTGAACACCTGCCAATGCTGAGAATTATCTGGCACGCTCGGGCGGAAAACCACCTCAATGGTGTATTTGTTTGTTTTCAAACCTGGGTGAGGAAGCATGAGGGATGCTGAAACAGCCAATGAATCGGCCATGTCATTTTGGGCTCTTGGAATGGATTCAATCGAAAAAGCATCAAACTCTTCAATGTTGTCCCATACCACATTACGGTAATGCCTGAGCCTTTCATTCTTCACTTGGTAAATCCTTTTAACTTGATTCACAACTAGCTCCGCATCACCTTGTACTTTCAGATTTTTAATCCCTCTTTCTTTTGCGGCTTGCATGCCAAGTAACAAAGATTCATACTCAGCAGTATTATTTGTGTTAAAAAACTGCAACTTGAAAGAGAGAGGAATGACTTCTTCCTCGGGAGATATTAGCACGGCTCCGGTGCCACATCCGCTGGTTGCACAGCTGCCATCAAACTGCAAGGTCCAGATCTTGTTAAGATCTCCTTCTTGAATGAGAACAACCATTTTATCAGACTCGGTAGACAAGAAATAGTTCCCCATCCCTGATGATTCAAAAAGGATTTGAGCTTTGGGGTCCTCAGAGCTCGTAACCAAGTACTTCTTTTGTGATTCCGGCTCCAAAGTCTGCATTACACCTTTGACGGAATTCTAGCTTTAGACCAGTCCATATGAATCTCTCCACCAACTTTGCTGCAAAAGCTTCTTCCCAGCAAAATTCCGTAGGCTGCCTGGAATGTCAGCAACGAGAACTGTCATCTTTACTCTTTTATCTGGGAATGCCGCAAATGTAAATTGTGCGTCTTTAATTTGGCCAATCAACAAAACCTGCTTGGTTTCCAAGGAATAACATCTGCCGAAAGGCTTGGTAAGAGTGAGGCCGGAGCATGGGCAAATTTTGCCAAAGATGACGTTATCGAAGCCTCTAATCAATTATGTAGTTACTCACTTGTGTCCATTGATTAGAGGGAGAGATAGAAAGGCTCTATCTTTCTTGATGCCAATGTTGAAGCAACATTTATGTGGGATTCAGGGGGAGTGGAAAGGATTCCTTTTGGGGAAACCTGATTAGATATAACACTTGACTCGAATATATTTGGTCAATCTTACAAGTCGCTCGTTCGGATTTGACCAAGGTACTCGGCTTGGACATTTGGATCTTGGTTTTTTTACATGATCTATGATATCAAACGCGACCAAGGGTTGCGTTGGTGAAGGAATGAGTCCCTCACTCACTTCGCGATGATGGAATAGGATTACTGGTCTTGATAGGAATATGAGAGGGCTGATTTGGAGGAGAGATGGGGGGAAAGGATTTCCTTATAAAAGATTTACCAGGGAGTTGAGTAGGGAGAGGATTACCTCTTTTAGCAATGATCGGAGGCGCGTTTGACACGGCCTTCTCTGCTGGACATGGGCAGCAACTTTCGCTTCTTTTCCTTGCGAGCGAGTAAAAACAACGTATGACTATCCACTTGCATATCCCTGGGTACCCTCTTCTTCATCAGATTCTTCCTCATCAAATTCCATATACCCGATAGTAGAGTCACCAGTCGGTTCACCGACATCTTGATCATCTTCACCCTGAGACGAAGGTTCTTCATAATACTGCTCTTCTTCTTCGATTTCGGCCAGAGCGTTGACCGGAGGAGCCTCAAGTGCCAACCGCGGAGCGGTTGCGGGTAAGCGCGGCCTTTGTGAAACATTGTTAGGAACGAAATTCCTCCGCGGAATATCCCGGTATGAGGAACTGGGGGAGGCCTGGGCCAACTGCTTCTTTAATGCAAGCAAGTCATTTGCCATCTTTTGAAAGGCTGGATCAGACGAAGTAGTGGGTGAAGGGCCCAAAGATTTAGGCTTGGATGATTCCTTTTTCAATTCGCCAGATATTATCAAATTATCTTCTATGCGAATGGCAGCGGCTTGGGCGAGAATTAAGGTAGCTACTCGCTCTTGAAGGAGTAAGAAACTAACTTTTGAGCTCATAGCGTTCACGAAGAAACATTTCTGATTTTCTGGTGTTGGAAGCATGGCAACAGGGACACGGTTGATTAGTGCATTGAACCGGGTGATAAAATGTGCATGGTCTCATTGGCCTCCTTCTTTAGGTGAGTGATCCGTGATAATAATGCAAACGCATCCTCTGAAGGCTTGTATCTGTCTTCAAAAGCATCCCGCAAGGTGGCCCAACTGGTAATAGATCCGGCTGGTAAATGCTGAAACCATTCAGCTGCAGGTCCTTGTAGGGTTTCCAGAAAAAGGTGAACCGACACATCTTCATGAGTTACATCCAAAATACTACATGACATGATGAATGCAGATATGTGGGAATCAGTACTCTAATTTCCACTCCCACAAATTTGGGAAAATTCTTTCGGTTTCCGTGAGGGAGTGTGTGAACTGGATGTGGTAAAGCCAAGGGACCCATAGCATTTCCCCATGGTACCACCATTTGAAAGGCTGGAAAAAGAACATGAACTGGAAGTGTGGTTCCACTGAGCAGCAAGGCACTACAAAGGGATGTGGATGCTCCTTGCGAAAGATTCTTCCTTCGTGAAGGCGAGACACTCCTGGATGACCGGTCAGCCGAGCTTAGCGCTGAAAAACGCGTGCGGTGTTATGCTGAAATTATGCCTTTGAAGCAGATTGAAAGTAGGATCAGCTTCTCCACGGGCTCTCCTGCTGCGCGTAAAAGGTTCACCCGCCAGTGCACCTTCCAGATCTGCAACATTATGGCGCAGATTTGAAATTTCTTTTTGGTTGTACTTGTTGATTTTTTGGTTTTTCTGTCAAAAACCAGCAGCAAATACTTTTCTAAATATTTAAAAACTATCCTCTTCCAAAAACCGATTGCGGTTAATGACAAATAACAACGAGGATAAAATGACAGAGAAGATTAGCAAGCTGATTTTCAGATCTGGTTTTGAATTTTTCAAAGAGTTTCAAACTTTTGGTAAACAGTCAAAAATTCAGATCTACGGAAAATACTGATTTTTATAAAAAATCAGTGAACTAAAGATTTGTAACTAGGCCAGATCAATGGATCTCAGAAGAAAATTTTCAATTTGGAGCACTTTTGCAAAATTTTGAATTTTTAACAAAAAGTTTGAGATTGCAAACAGGCGGTGATTTTTCTGATTTTTTCTGTTTTTTTTTTTATCCTACCACCATCATAGATCTGATAGATCTGTTCGATCCCCAGTAGAGTCACCAAAAACTGTTGGTCCGAAAATCTGTCACTTGGACAGATCTATGGATAGATGAGCCAACAGTGTGCAGGGCATAGCCCCTCTTTGAGTCAGCAAAGTGAAACTAGTTTATTGCTATTCTACTAGCAAGAATCTATGCAAGTCTCACAGATTCTACCTTCGGGGGTTTGGGATCTCATCCCAGTAGGGGTGTTTCCGACTGCGAAAAGAAAGGAAAGGAAGAGGGGATGAAGAAAGAGCAGGTCCGAAGGAAGAAAAGAAATGAATTCCAAAGCAGAAAGGTCAGAAGGTTTATGTTTTGGGATTGGTAGTAAACAGAGCCAAACCTACTTGCATAAACAAGCAAAGCAATACTGATGATAAATAAATGACAATAAAACAGAAGCAGATCCAATAGAATAAACACACAGATCTAACGTAAGAAATATCTAATGCACATAACACATGTATTCAACACAAAGTCTAAATATTGTATTAATATTTTTCTTCTGTTACAAAAATCTCAAAGTCTTTTTTCTTCACTTCTATTTTTCATCTGAAAGATATTCATCCATCTCACAATACAACAAGTATTGGAGTATTTATAGAAGAAGAAGAGAAAAGAAGGCAAAAAGGAGCCAACAACTATTTACAAAGATATTTACAAAATATCTAAAAGTCATGTTGACTTTTTACAACTTGATGGATGACATCATCCCATGATGCAACATGGATGATGTCATCATTTGTATCAACATACTCCAGATATTTCCAAAAAGAAAGATGAAGAAGAGAAAGAGAAGAAGAAGAAGAAGAAGAAGAAGAAGAAGCAAGCTATTATTCGTCATCGTCATCTTGCGGCCGAAAGGGGGTGGATGCTTTTGTTGCTGCTCAGGTGACGAGATATGGAACTGAGAGCGGTATTCCATGAACTTGTTGATTATTGGCCCTAGTTGATCCTGGGAAGGATCCTTGTGCCGCTCACTGATCACCTCACAAGTCTCTCGCTCATCTCTCGGGAGTTTGGAATAGTCCTTTTCTACCTCAATGAGGAACCCGATGAATTCCCTACGAGCCGGCGGGTTGTTGATAGACTCTGCGTGTCAAATGTGACCTCTAGCCCGTTCCTTGAGAAGTTTCTCCTTGAAGATCCGGTGGTTTCATCGCTTTCCTTAAAGTGAAGGAAGGAGTAAGTAACCCTGGAGACATATTAAGAACAATCCGTTCCATTTGGTGCATCGCATCCAGGGCTTCTTCCTTGACTTTGTCAATCTTTTCTAGAATAAATTCTAGCTGATCCACCCAAAGATAGTCCGTGAGTGGACATGATTTTGTTGAGGGCCCTTGGATGGTCAAGACGCCAAACTTGACCAGATCTTCGACTGAATAATCAAACATTTGTTGGAAGGTCTCGTGCTGCAGTCTAGCATGTTCCAGCTCTTCTGATATGGGCCCTGCTAATGCTTGGAGCTCTTTATTCACCTTATTGATGTTCAGGTACAAGTCGGAGAACTCGGCGATCACTTTTTCACTGTCTTTGAGGATTTGGCTCCTCCAAGCGAGAAACGGCCATACCCTGCTCACCGATCTTGGCATACTCATTAATTTTCTCCTGGCTGAGAAGCTCAGAAGTTTCGGTGGCAGTTGTGGGAGGTGCACTACCCATCTTCTGTAAGGCTTGGAGCAGATATTTGTTTTGCTCCTTCAGTTGCCTTTTCTCTTCCTTTATCTCTTTAAGCTTCTTGCAGAGGGCGTCAACTGCAGAAAGAGCCTCCCCCTGAAGACTTTCGGAAGATGTCCCCATTGTGACTTGGGTCACAGTAAAATCTGTCGGAGACAGATCCTTTTTCTCTTTGAGGGGATTGGGGTATGCGATTTCCATAACTCTCTCTCCTACAACACTTTTAGAGAAGCGTGTGACAGGCTTCTGCTTCTTCGCCCCCTTAGATGGGATCACGGAAAAGTCCATCGGAGTGATGGGAACTTTCCTCTTTTGCTGACTTAGCTGCTGAGAGATCCAGGGGGACCTATGGTAGAAGGACCGAGAAATAGAGGAGGGGGCAGCTGCAGTAGTAGAGGGGAAAAACGTGGAGACACGTGGCGGCAAAGATTGAGAGAATAGCCGAAGAAGTGCCCACGAAAGGAAGGGAAACTGTAGCAGCGGAAGACATAGGAAGGGAAGGGAGCTCGGAGAGGAGGGAAGAAATGTAGGATAGATCAGCAAGGGAAGAGAAGATAGACGAAGAGGCGAGTGGAACAGTAGAAGAAGAAGGGGGAGAGGACACGACTAAAGGGATGGTCGCCTGAGTCGCTCGAGGAGGGAAAGAAGAGAAGAAGAAGGGATAGAAGGGACCTCAGTTGTTGTAGCAATGCCGACATCCTGAGTGGATGGGCCTATGGGAATATCCTCTTCTGCTTCTTTCTCTGGTGTGACCAGAGTTATTACCTGCTCGGGTGCCACGGAAGGAGGACTCTCAGGGGCTTCTTCCTGAATGGTGCTGGATTCACCTTCTACGCCTTTGCCCTTGCCTTTAGGCTGCTGTTTGGATCGTGGAGGTGCGTTACCCAATGGGGAGGTTGTGAAATCAACCCCAAGGTAGATTAGTCCGTTCATCCGGCACCAATGCTCTGTCCTACGTAGAGTCTCCTTGACCCTCTCCTTAATTGTCTGAGGGGCTTTAGTTCTATCAATGGCCGGAAAGGGCCAATTGTCCCCATCTGTGTCAGTATATACCTTGTCTACTTCATCTTCCGTAGTTTGGAAGCCTTTGGGGACAATGGCTATCCCATATTGGATGATTTCTACCAAGGCTAGGCGAGAATGATCCTTTCTCCTGAGCTCCACCTCATGGATGACGTCAATGTAAATGTCCTCGATCTGAGGGATGTGGATTGGATCAAGTTTTTCCCTTGGCAGACAGCTCCTTGGGTCGAAGGTAGGCCTGGCTGGGAAATCATGTCTTAAATTGAGCAGCTCCACTCAATAACATTTCCTTCACCTTGTGGTGGGTAGAGCATGTATATCGGCCCACTGTGAGGGGGAAAGGAGTTCCACCCTTCTTTCTTTTCAGGCATTTCTCGTGGTATGTGATCAGCTACCTTGACAGCTCCAGCAGAATCAGTTTAGGTCCAGCATACCTCGGTAGCCTGGTTGGCTCTCCTAAAAAGTTGGCAGCCCTTAGATAGGTGAATGTGGGAAACTGGGTGAACAGGGCCCCCCATTTCTCAGTGGCTGCTACTATGCTTTTGGTCGTGCGACCATAAGTCATATTCAGCCTCAATAGGCAGATGATGTGATAGAAAAACACATCGTTAATTTTTGTGAATTGGGAGATGCTATTCTCCAGCCTCAATTCCGGGTAGTACTCGTATATCTTGACCTGAGGCCAAACTCCACTCCGCGTCAGGCCTGGATAGTCCCTCTCTGATGCTGCAGCGTAGACCACGTAGGAGTTCATATGGAATGTCCCCGTTGTGCTAAATTGTTGTAGCTGCTCAGAGATTGTGCTGCTTATAATTTCTCCCCAGCAAAAGTGCTGATCAGGCATATTCTTGTTCATGGTCTCTAAGTACCGCAACATCCATTTATGGAAATAATGGGCGTCAGAAAGCCCAAGACCCTGCGCAGGAACGTAATGGTGTCGCTCAGCTCCTCTGAGAAGTCGCTGCGGTGGATGATTTGGGGCCACCGAGTTACTACCTTTTTGTTTTTCAAGTAAACCTCATTCATCAGTTACATACACTGATCTGCATTGTCATCCCAGGCCTTAATGCAATCTGCTTGACTGACGGCCACAAAGTGCCGGTGGTGAGGTATGCCGAGTATTACTTCAAAGTGACGGGCAGTGAGGTTAATGACTACCTCGCCCTTGCTGTTTACGACACACCTTGTGTCTTTGTTGTAACATTGGGCAATCACCATCATGAATTCGTTGTTGACGATGCTTTGTCTGGATTCCTCGGTGAAGTGCAAACCTTTGCCCGTCGGTTTTCCATCCATGGACTCCTTGTGACTTTCGAGTTACGGCCCCGAAATTCCTCCATATCAATATGCCCCACCCCGAGTTTCTCGACGTCCGGCTACACTTGGCACGGGACTCGGGCATTCTGACCCTCTGATATTTATATTTCATCTCTTCTTCTATAAGTTTGGCCTTTCCTTTGGATTTGGTAGGTCTCTTGCTGGATGTTGACATATGTTCTTCCAAGTTTATTTGTTGATCTGCACGAAGAAGAAGTGAGACCCAATCCAAAAAGGTTGTATTAGCCATTTGATTTTCCATTGAAGTGTTAACAGAAGAAAGAGTTAGTTATTTTGAGGCTCAGGGCGCATGGCGCATGAAAGCTGCAGCTTACAGGGCTAAATAGGTAAGGCGCACAGGAAAAGGGTGTTGCAAGGGTTAAACTGGTGCCAGAGGCACATGGCGCATGAAAGCTGCAGGGTGCATTTTGTAAAGGGCGCATGTTAACATTGTGTTACATGGAGACAGGATGCGCCAAAGGCGCATAGATTTTTCATGTTGCATTGGGATTTGGTGCGCCCTTTGGCGCATGTATGGTTTGTGTAACAAGAACTTTTCGTGCGCCAAAGGGAACATGGCGCGGCGCATGGAGGGTTTGCACAACATGAATGTTTTGCGATGAGGAAAGCACCTGCGCCTTTATAACTTCATACTTGGTGCAGATTAAGCCGGTGTTGCGCAGTTGCGGGTGTGCCTTGAGGGGCGCATGTTAATGCGATGCAGCAAGGAAGGTTGGTGCGCCAAGGTGGGCACAAGGCTAGCGCTTGCATCATGTGAAGGAGGCGCGCCTTGAGGGCACAAAGGTATTTGATGCAACAAGCATGATGGGTGCGCCATTGGCGTGGATTTTATTCATGCTGCGAGGGGGACAGATGCGCCAAAGGGAAAAAATAGAGTTTTTACATAGTTTAGCCTCTCCTTTATCCTCTTTTCCAAGATTTGTTTGGGAAATAAAATGGTTAATCCAAAGGGATTCAGACCATGCTTTTAGAAGAACTTCCTCTACTAGCAGATCTGGAAAGAGGGGGAGGGATATGGAAAGACAGCAAAGGGGGAGGCTAGATCAAAATTTCAAAACCCATACTAAACCAGACCACCAAGCACACCAAGAACTAAAAACATAAAGCGCACGAGAGAGAGAAGAACCTCTTACCCGGATAAATAGTGAGAAACGTGCAACGGGTCCACAACGCGTTGAAAATGACGAGGCAGGGGCTGACAGGCTCAGAGAATAAAAATCACGTGCTTTGCGTCTGGTGAAAATGACATTTGTGGGCGCGCAAATGCATATATATATAGGTGAGCTAGTCATAAATGCGCCACCAACTTTGTAAAGGGCGCATGAAAATTGCTGTCGACATAGGAAAGCATGCGCCCTTTGGCGCACCAAAGCATTCGCCAGCATGGAACTAAGCGCGCCTTTGGCGCACCAAAAGTTGTGTCGCCATGAGATTATGTGCGCCTCTGGCGCACCAAAAGGTGGCGCAACAAAAGTTTTGCCAACATGAAGGCGCATGCGCCTTGGCACACGCAGGGAAGACTCAACATACAAGGCACACCGAAAGGTGTGTTGACACAGGAAAATATGTGCCAAAGGCTTTAAAGGGGTGCACCAAAAGTTGGTGTTACATAGTAATTCCATGCGCCCAGCCAAAAAAGACCAAAAAGACTAAGTTCGGAAAACCAGATTTTCCCGGAAAGGGATTTTGCAACGTTCCGAACGCAAGGGATCCCTAACGAGGGATCGAAACAAAATTTTTGGTATGGTTATCGGTAAAATTTCCCTTGTCAATTTTACGGGATAACAAGAGTAAGGGAAAGTTCCATTGGGGTGAGGCGTAAAAGTGCGTGTTTGAGACATTGAAGAAAAGGCTTACTTATGTGCTTTCCTTCATGGACCAAACCATTCCATGTGCATGTGGATGCCTCTGGCATGGCCATTATCATAGTATTAGCCCATCATGAAGAGAGTATTATTGATCATCTTATTTTATTTATAATTAGGAAATTGACCCCGGCTGAACAAAATTATACAACTACAGAGTGCGAAGCATTGTCCATGATTTATGCGTTACAAAAGTTTAGGAAATACTTGTTGGAAACTCCATTCATATTTTATATAGATCATATGGAACTTAATTATCTAGTCAATAAGCTCATTTTGCAAGGGCGCATATGCAGGTGGATTCTCTTTTTCCAATAATTTAACTTTACAGTTGTGGTGAAGCTAGGCAAGAGTAACTCAAGACTAGATAATTTATCAAGGATTAACTCAGGTGAGGATGTGCAGAGAATTAAGGATACAATGTTGGATGCCCAAATTTTTAGATTGAATCATGTACCCTCTGACTTAGAAGATATTGTTGTATTCTTGTGTATAGGTGTGGTGCCTGAAGGAATGAAGGCTTTGGAGAAGAAATAACTTATTATCCATGTTGCACCTTACATGTTAATTAGTGGAGGTTTATAAAATTTAGTTCAGGATGAGGTTTTGTGCTAGTGTGTACTTGAGCATGAGTGTAATACCATTATAGAGGAATCTAATGGTAGGATTGTAGGTGGACATTATGTAGGAAATGCTACCGTGCGCAAAATTCTATTAGCAAGCCTTTGGTGGGAAATAATTTACAGGGACTGTATAGAATATTGTAAGGAATGTGACCATTGTCAGCATGTTGGAAAGCCTAGGTATAGAGATGAAATTCCTTTGAGGCATATTTCTAGTGTAGAACCTTTTGAAAAGTGGGCAATTGACTTTGTGGGTCCTATTTTCCCACCTACGTGTAGCATTGGATCACACTACATTATAACTTGTACAGATTATCTTACAAGATGGGTAGAAGGAATGCCTACAAAGGATTACACTGCAGCTACAACATCAAGGTTTCTATGGGAAAACATAATCAACAGGTATGGATGTCCACCGATTCTTACAAGTGATAGGGGCACTCATTTTCTTAATGAGACCATCAAGATACTATTAGCAAAATTTATGGTGGCACACCATAAAACAACACCCTATCACCCATAGGCCAATGAAACTGCTGAGGATTTCAACAAGATATTGAGACATACATTGAATAATATTTGTGATGTTGAAAGGAAGGATTGGGATGACAAAGTCTCTGTTGTATTTTAGGCATATTGAACAACTTACAAAAGATTAAACAAAACTACAAATTTTTCAAATTGGTTTTTAAGTGGAGAGTGTTCTACTAGTGGAATTTATGTTAAATTCCCTACGTATTACGATCATAGGAGGACTGGATGATGATCAATCCCTTAAGGAGTGCTTATAAAAGATGGTGTAGTTGGATGAGTAGTGCACCATTTCTTGTTGGAGCCGAGAAGATAGAAAACGCTAGGTAGAAGGAATGACATGATAACATATTAAAAATAAAGAGATTGAATTTGGATAGATGGTCCTTCTATATGATTCAAATTTTTTGTGCCATCCTAGAAAGTTCTAAGTTCTTTGTTTGGGAGTGTATGTTGCGACTCATATACTTTATTCAAGCTCTTTCCAGCTACTTGCATTGGATGGGACACGGTTTCTGGTTACTTAAACGGGAGTAGCACTGAAGCCCTACTATAAATAAGTCTTCTGGGTGTTTTTAATAAGTCAGTATCTTGATTAGATTACATTTCCTTTAATTAATTCCTTTTATATGTGTTTCCGTTCATGTCATTATGCTTTGTCAATTTAGTTCAATTTTTTATTGTATTAAGAGCACTTGTGTGCCAATAGCTGATTATTATCTAGTTGATTTCATGTGGAGAGGACCGCACATAATTTTAGTATGGGGAGACTCAGGAAGTGAATGGTGCCTTATTACAGATTGATGTGCATTGCAAAATTACAGGTGCTCAAGGTAAAGATTGGAATAAAGAGAATTTCATAAAATTTTGCTCCAATTAAAGGCCACACATAGAGGGATGGGTGCTCGGATAATGTGAGGTAGGTTGCTTTGCATTGAAACTACTTGGTATGATGTGTATTGATAGGTACTTTAGTGTGGGATGGTACGCATAAGGGAATCTATGGCCGAGAAAGTAGTGAGATTTCCAGAAGGTTATAATTATTTTGCAGAAGAGTTAGGCATGGAAGGAGATGACGTAACACGTGGAAAATCATAGAGGCGAATCAATGCCACGTACAGTGGTGGTTGAGGATAAATTAATGCAGGGAATTCCAAAATAAGATATAAAGTTGGTGAGTGCAACATTATTGCTACCTTGCATCCTTTGAGCTTTCACGATTGAGAAGTGTGACGAATTTCTCGTGTAAAGAATGAGTTATTAACTAGAAAACCAGGTGAATTCATGGCTCATAATTGAGAGTATTCCACATGCATGTATGTTTGAGTTTTTCAGGATGGTGAGGGAGAAAGGCTCGCGTGGCTATGGTTTCATGAAGGTAGAGTTATAGCTAGGGCATGAGAAATTCAAGGGTTTGATTTGGGTGTAACGTGTACAATGGTAAGGTAGTGGAAAGGTTGAAGCTTAAAAGAAAACCCGGTAGTTAGGAAGAGAAATGGTACAAAGGCAAGCTCTAGTTTTTGAGAGAGAGACTAGGGAAGCATCGTAGGAATGGCTTGTAGAAATTAAGTAACTAGAAGAGGTGATCAAAGGGAGGTCATGGATGTCGAAATTGAGCTAGTGTAATATTTGTGAATTCAACCACGGGATGAGAAAAGCCTCAAATATATCAATTCAAAAGACCCTTCAAATACTAATAGGAGAATGGTAGATGGGAATAGGGTTTTGGAAAAATTGATGTAGAAATTTTTGGAAAGTGTTGGAATAATGTAAATTTATGAGTTGTTATTTGGCAAGCACGAACAGTTGTACCAGAGCTAGCTAACGTTGCGTGTGCACGATGATTTCTTCTACTACACTGAATTTGATTGGTGAAGTCACGGGTCTGCATGAATTTGGTTGATAAATTATACATGACTTATCAAATAATGAGGGGGTAGAAGTGATGGCCACCGCATACCACTACAAAAATGGGGTTTGAGCTTTTAACGTTACATGGATAGTTGATCTAGCTATACGGGTAGTAGTGTGTTTATTCGGTTGCAAATTGGGAACCTCAAAGAGATGGATAGATTAACAAGCACTGGCTACATATAACATGTAAAATGGTGAACAAAACTTATTATAATATTACAGTTACATCAGCAGAGAGCTTAGTAGCGAGAAGCGCACTCCAAGATGACAAAGGTGAGAAAATCACTTGGGGTGCTATTTTTTTATTAATCATGTTCAATGAAATCGGTGTTCCTAACGGGCCAAAGGAGAAGATGTGGGAATACCCCTTGGAGAAAAAATCACCTGCTCTAAAGTTCTCCAAGTACACACTGTCATGGTTCGATTTCAAACACTTATAAGGAGTGCTAGGAGAAGTGGTTTAGAAGGATGCGTCGGGAATTTAAGGGAGAGTGGAACATACCATGTAAACTTCCTAGTGTGTTGGAAGGATAAGCAGAGTTTGTGGCATACCAACACTTCTATTTGGGAAGGTTCTTCATGAAGATGGGTGAGAAGAGCCCATGGTGTAAGTTACCCTTCGCATTTACCACTTGGTATTTCAAATATTCGGTGAACAGGTTACACAATGCGTGGAAATTACAGTTTGATGCTAACAAAGTAGATGCAGACATTCATATTCTACACAAGACATATGTCTACCCCAATAAGGAGGCATATGTGGAGATGATGGAGTCGAAAAATATTGACATAACTCCGAAACTATGGTTGTAGGAAATATTGAGCCCGTGCACGTGTATGTATACCTTAGGCCGTGATTTAAGGATGGAAAAGTGGTCGTAGGAGAGGAATTGTCTTTACCAGGTCCTCTAAAGGGAAATCAAACTGTGGGAACAAGGATATCGGTGGAATAGAAAATCCCTAGGTAGGAAGAGAAAGGACATAAAGTCTTACGAGAATTTCCTAGAGCACAAAGAGGAACAAGACAATAACACTACACTTAATCATGAGAGGAGAAAATTACGCAGAAGGCATACAAACTACTGAGATATTAATGCTGGCCCTTCACAACTGCTAAGGATCTCACCACACGTAACACCAGTGAAGAAGGCTGAGGAAGAAAGAAAGAAAAGGTTGAAAGATATTCTGGTTAAGGATAGTGATGAAGAGAAGTCCTCATGTAGAAGCGTGCATGAAGATGTTGCCACACCTAGTCTAGAGGTGCGAGAGGATGAGGAGATAGGTGGTGAACAACCTTTTTTGATGAGGATTTCCTAGTGTAGGCATGCAAGGACACGAAGAGGAAAGTTACGCTGGTGGAGACACGAAGATAGTAGAGAATGTTGCGCGCATGAACAAAAAACTTGAGGGAAAAGAGAAGGTACAAATGAACATGGGTGCTATAACATAGGAGCAAGTAGATGATCACACAAGTGATCCCAAGGAAGAGAATATGGTGCATACTTAGAACTTTGGCGAGGATGACGCAACAAAGATAATTCACGCAAGGTTCTATAGCAAGATCAGTAAAGGAATAGTTATATGGGTGGGATATGATGGAACCCGACATGGCAACCACATGTACCCATAAGTAGTTATCATGGAATATGTAGACTCACATAGATAAGCTGAATTTGATGTGTGTGAAGAGTCATGTGTTTCTCAGAGGATGAAGAAAGCCCCACATTCCTGCCATGTAACCATCAAGCCAACTCAGTTTTCTAATGAACAAGTAAGTAATGTATTGACGAAGGTATCTATAGAGGTTGCACACGAAATATAGATAAAACGGAAACTATTTAGACTTTGTTAGAGGATAGGAAGGATAAATAAGTAGACATTAAGCACTTGACAGAGAAAAAATGTGAGAGATGAGGTGAAGGTGTGTGGAGTACTTGACATGGTGGAGCATATCGGTGATGAAATTTTAAAGGTAAGGCCACAATATGAGGAAAAGGTGGCTCAAATATTCCCATATGATATGCATTATTTGTGCATATTGGTTCACATGGCATTGTATGAGGGTATAGTATGAATGCTGAAACCAAAGGATGTTGCAGTGCATGCAAAAAAAAAAAAAAGGTAACGAACGATAGTGCACCAAATTACAAGTTATGATTCTTTTCTCTAGACCTTAAAAGATGAGATGAAAAAGGTATATTTGGTGTTGAATATGTGTGTAGATCCTAAGACAATAATCAAGATAAGGAATCTAGTGGAGGAGAATGCAATCCTTGTAAGAATGATGAAACACTTGGGCGCAAGGAGAGGATGACATTATTTGCATAAAAACACGATGTGCTCACAATAGCCTGGGACCCTCATAAAGATAAAATAAAGGAGATTGGGAAGCTTATAGCATGACGTATGGATGTGATGGATGGGATGATCTTGAGTCTAGAAAATGTCCTTAGAGTGTTACAAAATGAGGGCAAGAACATGACTATGGATGAGATGGAAGGAGTACTCACAGACATCCCTGATAAGATAAATAAGGCGCTCAGTGATTGGAATGAGTTAGAGGAAGAGATCAAAAGTGAGTATCCTGAGTTAATTTTTCCTTCAAAGGGGTAGGGCACCTAGATTATTTTGCATATTTTTTCATTCATTATGTACAGACATTATTTTATTCCAGTTATTTATTTTTCGAGAGATAAGGCATAATTACCCATTATCAAGGCAAAGAATGAGCTTAGTGTGGAGTAATGTTGGGCTAGTAAAATAGTGCCTAATTTTTTAAGGTGTAGAAGTAGGGGTACATGAGTAGGCACGAAAGATGGACAAATTTTCACCATATTGTTTCACACTTGAATAATTCAAAGATCAATACTTATCTATTTTGCATACACAAGCTAAAATGGGATTAAGTGTTGAGCATGTTTTGATAAGAAGACTTGGAAGTCACGCCAAGCTATTTTTGGAAATTGGAAGATGAAGCGCCATGCTGAGTTAAGCTAATAATAGGATTAGAACTAGAGTTATTAATAGGTAATCTATTATTAGGCAAAGCTTGCATGCTTATTAGTTGTTTTTGTAGCGGTGCATGGATATTATTAGCATGCAACCTATTTTTGAGAGTGCATGAGTAGTGAAGGGAAATTCCCCACTACCTATATATATGTATTGATTTGCATAGTTAAGGAGATCATGTTCATGTTATGTTAGATTTATGTTGTTGGCCAACTTGTGAGCTTGACATAGTGATGACTATTATGATGTATTCAGCTATTGGTTTTTCTATGGATTAATACAATGGATTATTGTGGATGGATTCTTGTTATTAATGTTATTGTTGATGGATCTTGTGTAGTATATCTATTTTTTTATTTTTATTGGAAAATAGTTTTTGAAAGGGACTATACCCTTGTACATAGAGGCTCAAAAGCCATATTTTACAATTTTATTAGAACAGAAAAGATCAACGTTAAGATTTGACATGAAATCCCAAAGCAATGAAATAGTCTGCCCAAAAAAAAGCATAAAAACAGTAAAAAAACAATGATACAATGAGCAAAACAATAGTTTCACATCCAAACTAGGTGGGAGAAGCAATATTCTTGCTATTTGATTTTTTCTTTTTGCTCACCGTCTTCCACCCGTTAGAAACCTCCTTGATAGGGAGATTAACCTCAAGAGATTCAATTGGTAGATATTTGTTATTTTCTTTTGGAAGAGGAGGGATATTTTCCTTTGCCACTTTGCACTCAAATAATGTAGTTTTTGTATTCTCCATGCTCCCACCAACAGAATAACCTTATTAGGATTTTCTAGGACTGATCCAGGCTCAATGTTTGAATCTACATTTGAGAGTAGATCATCCTTAGTATCAAAAACCAAATGCTTGGGAAGGAAATTTTTCCACCAATTATTTCTCTTAGTATTGCACTTAGCTAGCTCGCATTCCGAGGATGTGTGTCTAAGAGAAAAACACCTTTGAAACCTGAAGGGCATGCCCTCATAATCAATTGGTTGCATTCATTTTCAGGTTTACACTTTAAGCTCAATGTTTATGGGAAGGTTTTGAACGTGTAAAGTTCAACAAGGATTCCGAAAATGTTGTGTCAATATAATTGGTTGTTTGGGAATCAATGACAATAGTATCACACAAAACATTGCCTATGGAGGTCAAGCAATCACGGCTCCAGAATTGAATGGGCAGATGAGGCATTCTGATCCATATGAGTTTACGGGAAAAGGATTCATGATTAGGTTAAACGAGGGAAACCAAGGTTTTAATATGAGGTAGCCATAATTTCCACGCTATATCATCTTTATGAGTTATTGAAGAAAAAAGAGTAATGAAAATTCGTTTAGCACACAGATATAGATCTAGCATAGCTCTTAGAGTTGAGATCCAATGTTTAGATATCCATTCATGTAGATCTCGGTAAGTTGGACTATAACCCACTAAAGTTGAAAATCAAAACATGTTCTTGGTAAAATAATTTTGAATCCAAAACTTCCTTGCAAAGACGATGCTCGGGTTAGTGTCTCAGTAGGGTCATGGATCCGCAACCTTACATGGCATATTTGAAAGAGATGCTAGAGTTAGGTATATTTTCATTAGGGTTTGATCTGTCATCGGAGTCTCCTAGAAATCTGATGTAAAGCGGGGGTGTAAAAGGTGCCATCGAAAGGTCACCACCATTGGATATAAACCTAATATGCCTTCCCATAGATGAAACTACTTTGTTGTCCACGAAAGGCTTCAAGTCGCATATATCGTGATTCAACAAAAAGCCCTCCGAGATCCCCCTAGTGCTGCAACCCCAATCCATATCCCACATGTCGTAAATCAGTTACTACTTCTTGTTTTATTATTTCTACTTTGTGGTTGAGATCTATTTTTTTAATGATTTATCTTGAATGGTTATTATGGATCTATATTATATGTCTTTTCATGCTAAATCCATGACAAATATCCCATAAAAGAGGGACCTGGTACCCTTGTGTGATTCAGAGATGAGTGCTCATATCTATCTGAGTGATGTGCCAACGCGCATTGGGATGTTCTTGGTAAAATAAAAGACTACAATCCTATTATAACAAAGCAAGAAGTGATCAATGACAAGTACCCTGATGTTGAACATTAGAAAGAAGTCTATCTAGAGACCATGGACATTATTAGAAATTTACAAGGAAATATTTAGGGCTTGAAGGAACAAGCAAATGTGATGGATAGAGTAAAGAAGGTTTATCTTCCATAGAAATACATAGATGATTTAAAAGAGGTATGTCAAATGTTGCGACAAGAAAACATCATCCCCTTACTAGGAGAATGGTTGAGAGAAAAGGTTCCACACATAGGGCATGAGCGTGAGAGGTATATCCTTCATGTTAATCCACCTCCCCATAATAATGAGTATGATAAATAAATTACATTGAATGCATTCGTAGATGGATGACTCTTGAGTAATATTTTGATTGATACAGGTGCAGAAGTTAATGTGCTCACTTTGGATGCTTGGGATCAGATGAGAAGACTACCATTGCACCTTCTACAAATGAGGTATACATGTTGAATAGAACTAGGGCCAACCCTATTGGAGTGTTGAAGGATGCTAATATCATGATTCAGGGAGCCAAATTTATAGGGGAATTTGAGGTATTGGAGCTTGCAGAGACTGATAGTTCCCTAGCATTACTTAGGCTCCTTGGTGTTATACAAATAACATAGATTTGTGATTCAATAAGGGGTACATTAGCTTTGAGAATAAATAAGAGAGTGGTATTATACCATTGAAAAATGCAAAGGTTACTCCCTATGTTGAGACCTTGAGTGAGGAATACTTGAACAAAATTTACGTGCACACAATTAGAGATCCTAAAGTAAATGAGCCATCTAAGGAAGGAGTGATATAGTGGGATGACGCTCATTAAGTTAGTAAAACCACCAGTTTTTCTTGTGATAATTAGATGCATGTAACATATCAAGTAGTAGGATGGGAGAAAAATAATATTATTACTCATGTAGTCAAGCCACACATTGTTCATTGCTTGGGTCATAGCAAGGTACCTCAATATACTGGTGAAGGGAACCTTGACATATTCTTGTGCACCATGAAGGCCTGGTAGATGGATGAAGGAGATAAGAGGACTATGCTTATATATACTCTGTGTGGGACTGAAACATGCTGGTGGATCACATATAGAGATAACCTTGTGGAGTGGTGGGAAGTGAGAATCACCTTCTCTATTAGGTTTCTTGGGAGAAATGTCCCCTCACAAATATGTGGATTTCATGGGAAGGATTTTTCTTCACACCACATTTAGAAGTGTGAGAGGCTCTAGACTAAGGGGAAGGAGTCCTTGCCATCATCATTATGGGTACATAATTTATACACTACCTTAGGTGGTTGCATGTGTGCATGGTATGTACATGCAGAGTTAACAAGAGTAACAATGAATTGGCGGAGATTGTAAAACATACTTTTGATTTATGATTCACCGGTATGTACCTCGGTATGAAGCCACATATCAATGAAGCACTATAGATTGTACAACATCTTACCATGGGAGATACCACAAAGCATGAATAACTCTTTCTAGATATGTTTGGGGAATTGGACTTAGAGGCGCACCTTGACCTTGAAGAGAGTGAAGAAGAAGAGATGGTTCACGCCTAAGAAGAAAAAGATAAGGGTAAGCTACTTTATGTAATAGATGGTGAAGATGATGAGGATAATAATCTAGATATAAATTACACTAAGGGTATTCATGAGGTGATGGATAAAACCAATGCAAAGGAGTGTGTGTATCATGAACATATGAAAATTAAGAAAGTCAAAATTGAAACAGATATAGAGCCCAAGGAGGCCATTATTGGTGACTATTGGTTAGAGTAGGAGGTTGTAAGATTATTGAGCTCCTGCTTGACTGCTAGGATTTTTTCTAAGAGGACATTATGAATAGAAAGGATTACAACCTTCTTTAGGGGATATGTGAATCAAACTTAAAGAAGGATTACACCCAATCATGAAGAGGCCTTACAAGATGAATCCTAATTTGTGCGTTAAATTGAAAGAAGAGATTGATAAAATGCTAAATTTTGGTATCATTGAGCCTATTAAAGAATCTAAGTGGGTGAGTCCCATGGTCATTAGCATCAAAAAGGATGGGAAAATAAGGATCTGTGTAGATTATAGGGAGTTGAATGCTTCATGTGTAACTCATCCTTTCCTAACACCTTTTACAGAAGAGATACTTAAAGGAGTTACTGGGCATGAAATCTTGCCTTTACCAATGGGTTCTCTGGTTATCATTAGGTGCATATTTTTAAGGAAGATTAGGAACTGACCACTTTCACCATAAAGTGGGGAAGTTTTTCATACATCGTGATGCCTTTTGGATTGAAAACGCACTTTGTAGTGTTTTTGTGCATTGTGGTACAAGCCTTTTAAGACTTCATTCATAATTTTTGTAGGTTTATTTGAATGATTGGATAGTATATGGTTTGGTGAAGGACCATTGTGAAAATTTGTGACTTATGTTTGAAAGGTGCAGACAATTGAGTATCTCATTGAACATTAAAAAGTGCATCTTTGCAATACATTTTGGCACTTTGTTGGGGCATATCATATACAAAGGAGGCTTGTTGGTAGATCTTGCTAAGGTTGCACTTATTTTGGGCTTAGATGAGCCTACCAATCAGAGTGATGTGCATGAGTTCTTAGGACATACAAGTTATTATAGAAATTTCATTAAAGGATATGATAATATTTCCATGCCCTTGGAATAATTATTGAAGAGTACAAGAAATTTCTATTGGGATTAGGTGCAGTAGATATATTTTGATACATTGAAGTAAAAACTCACTTTTACACCCATTTTGTACTTTCATTTCTGGGAAAAACCATTCCATGTTCATGTGGATGCTTCGAGATGGAAATTGGCACGGTATTGGCCCAACCAAGTGAAGGAATAGTGGACCTCCCCATTTGCTTTGAAAGGCAGAATTTGACACCGCTTAATAGAATTATATTACTATGGAGTGAGAGGCTTTATATATTATTTACGACTACACAAGTTTAGACATTATTTATTGGCCATTCCTTTCATATTATTTATAGATCACATGACGCTTAAATATTTGGTCAATAATCCTGTTTTACAAGGGCGCATATGTAGGTGGATCCTACTATTTCAGTAGTTTCAATTTAAAACTATGCTAACACTAGGAAAAAAAATTCGGACCTAACCACTTGTCAAGGATCAATTCTAGTGAGGACGCACAGAGCATTGAGGACACAATTTCAAATGCACAACTGCTCGTTGATTAAATCATGCACCCACCGAACTTGAGGATATTGCAGTATTCTTTCACACTGCTAGGCACCTGAGGAGATGAATACTTTGGAAAAGAAGTAACTTTCCATACACACAACACCCTATCAACCGATAAGTGGATATTTGTATAAACTTTTTCGGGATGAGGTTTTGCACCAAAGTGTGTTTAATAACATGAGCGCGAGGGGATAGTGGAAAAATCCCATGGTAGAATTATAAGTAGACACTATGTTGGAGATGCCACCACACACAAGATTTTGATGGTTAAATTATGGTGGGAGACTTTGTATAAAGATTTCAAAGAGTATATCAAGGTGTTTGATCATTGTCGGTGCCTTGGGAAGCCAGGAATAAGAGATGAGATGCCTTTGAGGCCTATTAGAATGCTAAACCATTTAAAAATTGGCAATTGACTTAATAGGTCATATTTCCCCACCGTGCATAGGAATGGTGTGTGCTACATAATAACTTGTACATATTATTCGACAAGGTGGAAAGAAGCGAAGCCTCAAAGGATTGTAGTACAACTATAGTAGCAAGATTCTTATGGGAGAACATTATCACCGCTTATGGATTTCCGTTGATTCTTACAAGTGATAGGGCCACAAACTTTTTGAATGTGACCATCAGGATTTTGTTGGTAGAATTAATGGTGGTGCACCACAAGACAACACCCTATCACCCATAGGCCAATGGGACTATTGAAGCATTCAATAAGATATTGTGTCATACATTAACAAATATTTGTGATGTTGGATGGAAGGAAATGGATGATAAAGTCTATGATGTACTTTGGGCATATAGAACTACCTATAAGAGGTTAAATAAGGCCACACCATTTTAGTTGGTGTTTGCACTGAGGCTATGTTTCCTGTTGATTTTATGCCTCCCTCTTTGCGCATTATGTGTGCAGGAGGCATGGATGATGAAAAAGTGGTGGAAGAGCACATATGTAATTTGATACATTTGGATGAATGGCGCACCATTTCTCAATGGACTCAAAAGACATAAAAATTAATACTGAAGGCATGGCATGATAGACATATCAAGAACAAGGAGTTTGAGGTGGGAAATATGGTTCTTTTGTATGATTCAAAGTTTTTGTGCCACCCTAGGGAAGCTGAAAGTTCATTGGTTGGGACCATTTGTAGTAACAAAAATATTGAAATCAGTGCTTTCCAATTATAGGCATTCGATGTAAATTCTTTTCCGGTTACATCAATGGGAGTAGCTTGCATCCCTACTATAAATAAGTCTTCTTGGTGTTTGTAATAAGGAAGTATTGCCATTTAGATTAGGTTTCCATTTAATTCATTTCTTTTATGTGTTTCCTTTCATTGTTGGTATGATTTATCAATTTAATTTTTTGTTTTGTTGTAATAAGTGCACTTGGGTGCCTGTGGTTGATTACCATATATGTGAGTTCATGTGCAAAGGATTGCGCATACAATTATTTTGGGGTATGAAGAAATCAAGAGCTCGTGGGAGAGAGTTGAGATTTAAAAAGGTTGGAATATTGTAGTTATATGAGCTTTCATTCTTTAGGAATCCTAAGGGATTATATTAATGGTTAATGTCATGTGTGTATGAGAACTATTTCTATTTTACAAGCGAAGTAAGGATGCACATTACCGAGTAGTTTAATGAGAAGTATACTAGGCTCAGTTAATACTTGAGATTTATTTTGATGATGACTTAGCTAATGATGTCGAGGTAAAGAAAGTTGCAGTGCAGCTTGAGTATAAGAAAGGAGGGATCACATTTGATATTATTAAGCTAAATTATCCCATCATGAGGATGGACGCATGATTACTCACCAAACTAACTGGATATGAAAGATGGACATGGGTAAATAAAATATGGATGTATGTATGCAAGAAAATATTAGAAGGAACCATATATAATATTGCTTCCTTTATAGCAGAGGATATCATTGATGCTACACACGATGGTGATAAAATTATGTTTGGAAACATCTTACTAGTGATAGTGTTCTCAGAGATTGGGGTGCCCAATGGGCTGAAAGAAAAGATATGGGAGTATCCTGTAAAGATCCCTCCCCTACAAAATGGTTTGCTAAGTATACTTGTGATATGATGACACCAACATATAAGGCATGTGTGGAAAAATGGTATAAGAAGATGTATGATGTGTGTTGGTACAAAAAAAAATTCTCCTTTTCAAGCAAAGTAGAAACACTAATTCAACATGGATCTTAGAGGTAGGAATATAATAAATATATGTCATTTTGTAGCCGGGGAAGAAATCTGATTGTCCCTTTGTTACTTGGATTTGTGGAGAGATGGGTAGCACCTTAAAAGGATATAATCTTATCCTAACTATTTTAGGTTGTGCCTTTCAACCAAGGTAAGAGAACCTATTTTGTAACCTTTGTTATTTGAAAGGAGATACATGTACCTTTCTTTTGCATAAATTTTATAAGAAATGCCTTGGGGAAAATATGATCAACACACCAGATTTGACTCTCACAAGTTGTCACTTCCAGATCATGGAGATATCTTCACAACAAGGCAAAGGTTACTAAAGACATTTGAGATCTTGATCTGTCCTACATACTTTAGCAAATGGATTTTGGTCTTATGAGGGTATGTAGAGAAAAAGGGGGTAGTGTGGATAGGATTAGATGTTTTTAATAGATTTTGGTGGGAGGGGAGATAGGATGAACTTGACTCACTAGATCCTTGAGAGCTTATGCAAAATGGAAGGATTTCAGCCAACAAAATGCCATAAAAGCTAGAAATGTTTCTTCAACTAGAATATGTGCCCAAATGGAGGCCCAGATTAGCACTCTTTCCCACAACATATGGGATTATATCATGAAGGCTCAAGGAAAAGAACCCAATAAAGCACCAAGATTCAAACCAAACCACGCCTGAGGTATACCCAGAGGCTTACAAATAATCTCTGTCAACAAAATGAAAGAAAAGTGATTTTAAACCATTTATCTCACTCCTAGATGAAGGCTCTTCTGAGAAATGAAATTGCAAATTCCACTAAACTATCACAAGGATTGAGACCTATGTGATTGGATTGGATTTTTATACAAGATTGCAATAGAAACAAGAAAAACTACTTGTGTGCATTCAGAGATGAAATAAACACACTTTACTCAAGATTAACATAGAATAACTCAATTTTTATCAAATTTATCAGCAAGGGAAATTTTCCAGAAAAATCTCAAAGATTTTTAATGGCTGCACACTTGGAACCACCTTGACCCGATCAAATTTGACACAAAGAGAGATATACATGCTTCTAAAAAGGATCGGCTCTGTCAAGTTTTTTCTACTAGAAAAATCAGTGGATTGACCTCTCCAAAACTCCTAACCATTTGCATGAAAAATTTGTGCCATTTATAACATTTACACCAAATCCCCTTCTCCCCAAAAGATAAAAGCATTTTATGTACTAGTGTTCACCATGATTCTTTCATGATTCTTAGAATCATATCTACAAAAAGTCTCCAAGTGCTCGAGGGGGAAGATTTCATCGAATGCCTCCCGCATTTACCTCCTTGCTCTGGTAGATCACTCTTCTTTTTAATTTTTCAACCACTTCCACCCCTAATCTATCAAATATGGCTCCTTGCGTGCTTGGGAGAAAAAAAATGGAAAATCTGATCGGGCATGAAAGTTAGACCATTTTAATGGTGAAAGACACCCTCTAGATCTTCTCACCAAAATTAGATATCAAAATTAACTCCCCTCTCTATTTGGCGTGTAGAAAAGACCAAGAAATCATGGTGACTCACACTTCCAGATGTGTTTCAGAGAAATGGGGGAAAATCAAATTTAGACTCACAGATGTCGTTGATCTTTGCTTTTGAATTTGGGTCATCCACGTGGTAGATTCAAACTTTAGAACAGACCCGGGGGCTTCCCTTGACTTTTTACAACTTTTGGAGAAATGGAAAATTTTCATATTTTTCCCCACATCTCCGCCCTCAGGAAATGAGCCTGACATGTGTCCTAAGGTGGGCCTCAGTGGAACTGCGGCCAAATTTTTCATTTTACTCCTTTTTTGGAAAAGGGAAAATTTTCCAAGTTTTCCCCACAACTCCATCCACGGATATGGCATGATACGTGTCCAAATGTGGGACCTAGCAGAACCACACTTCCCTTTTCACTTTTAACCTTTTTCTCCAAAAGAATTTTTTTCAAATTTCCCTAAAAGTCCACACCCCCGCCGTTGACCGCAACAATTTTTGACCCTTCCTTTGTCGGGCTTGTGGGCCATTTTGATATTTTTTGTCATTTACATGTCAAGGGGAAAAAATCTGAATTTCCCCAATGATCCACCTCCTTACCCTTTTGAATTTTCAAACTTCCATGTCTCATCATGGTGCACCTTGAGATGGTCCCAAAATATGACACTTTGAATGAGCGTGGGCTTGCCACATGTCCTATCTCGAAAAGTTTGTCTGAATGCTTGAAGCTCAGCGAAAGGTGCCACGTGTCATGCTCTGAGGTAGTCTCCTTTTGCCATTAAAAAGTGTAAGTAAAAATGAAAAGTGAGTGGAGGACTCCATGTTTCAATGCAGTGCTCCTTGAGATAATACCCAAAAGATGAGACCTTGGTTGAGCGCGGCTCACCACGTTTCCTCCTGCGGGGTCAAAATGAGACATTTTCCCTGCCTCTTAAATTTTCTCCAATCAAAGCCTAGCGGGGCCACGGGGTGAGTTTAAAATTTTTTCAAAGTAGCCAAAAATAATAAGTTCAAAAATAGACCCGCCGCGCCCCATCCAATTGGAAGAAGCCACATAAGCACCAAAAGAACCAATCAGACACGAGCGGGGCTACGGGACCAAATTTTCCTTTTTTCCAAAAAAAAAAAGTGATAAGTTAAAGCATTCACCCACCATCCCCTAACCAACCAAGGGAAGCCACATGACCACTAACACTAAGGAATAACTTTGATAGGAAAAAGACACCCGTCAGACCGTCAAAAAACGAAATTCACCATTCATGCTCAAAACCTAATTTTTGCTAAGGATGAATACTCTTTCAAAACAAAACTATGTGGATCATGGTTTTGAGCATATTTTGACCATGGATTTGGATTTTCAAAGGCATACAAATATAAATCAATCATTTTCGAGCTTCCATGGTCAAGGAAAAATAGGAAAAATGGCAAAGCCCACGATCTAGAGGAAAATTAGGGCAAAATGGTGAGAGGTCAAAATGAGCACCAACATCGGCTCCAACTTGGGGATGGGCACTCCCTACAAGTGCCACAAGAACAAAGGTAGACCAAGTGCCAAAAACATCCATTGGGCAATGGAGTCAGCTTATAGAGTAGGGAAACAAAGCCACCTTCAAAAAGAAATAGAGAAACCAACAAAAATAGGCCACCAAGGACCAAACGAGCAAAAACACAAAAGACAAGAAACAAACAACAAAATATACACTATACACAAGATTTTTCCTTGATTTAGGGGAATCAATCCAAGAAATTCTTCAAATTCCTACCATTAATAGGAAACTCAAGCAATTCACCATCTAAGTCCTTGAGGAAGAAGGTATGCTCCCCAATTTTGATGTCAATAGAGTAAGGGCCCATCCACAATGAGTCAAATTTTCCATGCTTTCCCTTATCCTCATGTCTGTTGTCCCATAGTAGCACAAGATCACCAAAATTGAAAGCTCTGGGAGTGACCTTCTTATCAAATAACTTCTTCAGTTTCTCTCTAGATTTTACATGCCTCTAGTGAGATGCCCTCCTCTCTTCATCAAGCTCAACAATCTGGTTAATGTGAGCATCATAAGGACCTATCTCTTGATCTTCCAGCTGTTACATAAACTGATATGAAGACAATTGCATATGAAGGGGTAGCAGGGCTTGAGTCCCATATACCAACTCAAATGGACTCTTTCCAGTGACCCTTTTGACAGTGATCCTATCTGTCCAAACAATAAACTTCAACTATTCACCCCACTTTCTCTTGTTCTGCTCCAAAGTTCTTCTGATGATTTTCAACAAATTTTTATTACTGGACTCAACTTTTACATTTCCTTGGGGGTTGTAATTGGAGGCATATGCCAAGTTGATCCCATACTCTTTGCACATTTCCACTAAAGGCTTAACTCTAAAGCTCATGGCATTATCAACAATAATCTTGACTGACACCCCAAACCTGTAGATGATGTTGTTTAGCACAAAGTCCATGACAACTTGGTGTGTTACCTTCTTGGTGGGGATTTCCTCCACCCACTTAGTAAAATAATCAGTTGCTACAAGAATCCACCTATGGCCAACACTTGAAGGGTATGAAATCTCACCAATGAAATCCATTCCCCATTGCTTGAATGGGGCTTCAATTGATATAGGCTGCAAAGGAAGGGAGCCTGAAGCTTTCAGTATTCCAGAGAAGCGCTAACAACTTTCACATCTTCTAACCAACAAGGTTGTATCCTTGAAAAGAGTTGGCCACCAATAACCATCCCTCAAGATCTTGTGTGTTGTGACTCTTACAGCAAAATGCCCCCACAAACTCCTCCATGGAGATCAACAATTATCTTGGGGGCTTCTTCTTTAGTAATGCACCTTAAGAGGACTCCCTCTGGGTTCTTCCAAGCTAACCCATAATCAGTGATGACATATTTTTGGGAATCCAACTTAAGGGCTCTCTTCTAGTTCCTACTCAAATTCTCAAGGAAGTTCAGTATCTGAGGTAAAACATTATATCTTTTTACCACTCAGAATTCATCAATCCTTGAAAAACATCTACCCTTTCTTCTTCCACCTCATTTACCTCAATAGTTTGCAAGTTGCTCTTAGCCATAAGCTTAGCCAAGCCCAAACCTCTCACCAACTTGGTGGTCTAGATATCCATATCATATTCTTGCAACTTGTTCACCCACCTGCATCTTTTGCTTGAGACTTCCATCTCTGAAAAAATGTCCTTCACCATGGTGTGGGGAACATAAGAAACCACTTTAGAACTTAGAATATAGGGTCTAAAAACGTTTTTTGATTTTACCAAGGAAAATTCATGCTTTTCCATGATAGTGTACTTCAACTCAGCCCCTTGCAAGGCCTTAATGAAAATGCAATGGGCCTTTCATCCCCTTCATCATCCTTCTACATCAGGACATAAGCAATAGTGTTCTCTAAAGAAAAAGAGGACATCTAAAAGGGCTTCTTGTAATCTGGAGCTGCCAGTATAGGTGCATGCTTGAGTGCCTCTTTAATCCCATTGAAAGATTGGATGGCAACCTCCTCCCATTTGATGACCTGGTCTTTCTTCAACATGGAAGTGATTGGAATGGTCAACTCAACAAAGTTTGATATGAATCTTCTAATGAAGTTTATTTGCCCAAAGAAGGACTAAATTCCTTTCTTGGTCCTTGGGATTGGGACCTTGTTGATGGCCTCTACTCTTTCTAGATCAATCATCACTCCTTGTGACACTATGTGACCAAGAAACTTTTCCTTCTGCACTCCAAAATGGAATTTCTTTGGATTGAGTGAGATGCCATATTCTCTACATCTTATCAACATCTTCTCCAAGTGTAGCAGGTGATCACTTCTCTTTCTAGAAAATACAGTTACATCATCTTGATAGACTACAATAAATTCATTGATGTAACTAGCAAAAGAAACATCCATTTCTCTTTGAAAGGTGGCTCCAAAGATTCATCAGACCAAAGGGCATCCTAACATAAACATAGGTCCCCCAAGGAGTAGTAAAGGTTTTCTTGATCCTTTCTAATTCTTTCACCACAACTTGGTTATAACCAAGAAACCATCCAAGGTGGAAAGAAACTCAGAACCAATCACCAACTAGCACCATGTTCTCCATATTTTGTAAAGGATAATTATCCTTCATTGAAGCTCTATTCAAATTCCTAAAGTCCACACATAACCTGATATCACCATTTTTCTTTCTGACTAGTACTAGATTTGCAACGCAATAAGAATACCTTATGGGCTGGATAATCCCTCCATCTCTTAGCTTCTTCAATTCTTCTTGCATCTTGAGGGATAAGAGTGGATTGATGGGCCTTTGTTTCTTCCTGAATGGCTTTGCATTAGACTCCAAGGGAATCTCATGTTGAAATAGGTCCTCTCTGTATGCTTTTAGTTTGGAATAGGTCCAAGCCATGCAATCTTGATATTTTTCAACAACTGGATGTATGACTGCCTCTCCTCCTTACTCAGATTGCTACCTAACCAAATTTTCCTTGGCTTCTCCTTTGTGCCAAGGTCATGCTCCTCAATATCCCTCAAGCTTCCATGCATCTATTAATAATGTGATCAACATTATCAAAATTGGACTCAAGAGAAACCATCCCTCTAGGAATGGTGTTATTCTTTAGTTGGATGATGCCCTTGCAAAACAAGGTTTCCTTTCCCTCTATTGTACATACCATTGGCTCCCAATCAATATTTTGATTAGAAAATTCTCCCTTGTTCTACAGAAATCTTCTGATTTGAGCATCATCATCAAATACCTGTCAGTGCTTAATATTATCAGGGATAGAGGGTCTTGTCAATACCTCAACCTCATATTCACAATATGGGGACCCAACACTAAGTTTGTCTGGAAAGTCATTGAATTTTCTATCATGATGCATTATGTTGAATGAATCAAACATCTCAATGAAGTCCCAAACTACATGCTTGTATTGCTTTCATTCATTGGTTCTTTGTGGCATATAGTTTTCTAACTTGTTTTACAATTAATTCTGAGTCTCCTTTGACAATGATGTCCTTGACACCATATTTCCAAGAAATTCTTAAACCCAACAATAGTGCCTCATACTCAGCAATGTTGTTAGTGCACTCAAAGTTGAGTTTGAAGGAAAAAACAAATTTTTCTGACCTGGAGAAAGCATAACAACACCAGCACCATTCCCAAACTTGGAGCAAGCTCCATCAAACAATAGAGTCCAAGGAGATCCCATTTTTTCAAGGCATTTACATTCTTCAATCTTGTGCTCCTTTCCATCAACAAATCCCACAAAGTTATCTGCATCAACACTTGTGTACAATACCTCATAGGATGCATTGTTGGGATCCTCAATAAGATGCAACATTTTCTTTTCCCCATACAACCTAACAAGTCTTCCCTCAATTAGAATGGTAGCATAGGACATATCCATTTAGAAACTCCCACCAACACTTGTAGCCCATTTTCTTGACAATAGCATGCCCCACTTGGTTGGGTAGTCAACAATGACAACATCAAGTTTTAAGTTTTTACCTGGGTAAGCTGCAAGCTACACCACCAAACCCTTCACACATCCCACTACTAGCACTTCTCTGGAGTCCATGGTAGTGCACTTCCCATATGTTGTTGTCACTTTGATGTTTAGCTCATTCATGACTTCCAAAGGCATGACATTGCATGATGCCCCTGAGTCAAACATGCAGTTTTGCAGCAGTATGTCTTTAATAATCAAAGTGGTGAAGAATGAATCCACATTCAGCTGAGAGTCCACCAAGGATGTTCCCAAATAGACCTCAGGTGGTTCATCTAGCTCTTCTAATGTTGGTGGTGCTTCTGGTTCTTCAATGATTGGAGGAGTCTCCATAATATTTATATTTTTGCCTAGGGAAGTCTTCTCTTCTTTCAACCCCAAGTATTCAAATGCTCTCTTTTTGTGCTCAAGAATCCTAAGCAACTCAACAATTGGGACAAGACTTTGATTTGACTCAACACTTGGGCAATATCATATGGGACATTCCTTGGTAAGGCAGTATTAGAAGGAAATCCAACACACTCATTAGGTGGTACAGACTTTTGACAACTTGGGCATGAAGAGGGGTATGATTCTTGTTTGGAACTACAAGGCTTTTAGTAGGTGCATCTTTCTTAGGAGCCTCTTTGGGAATGTTTGAAAGTAAGGGAGATTTAGGCTTGGCTTGAGGCCCTGCCCCTTTGACAACCTTACTTCTTGTGTTATATTCCTTTTCTTGAGCCACAACAACATTCATCAGCAACTATCTATCTTCCTCAGATGGGATTCCTCCATCATAATTCTTTATCATTAAGGCCCTTAAATATTCAAATTCATTATTGGGAAATTCAAAATCTTTTACAATATCTACTTCTAAAGCATGAGAGGGAGGAAGAACATGTACCCTATGAATGCAGTCCCAAAAAGTAGCAGCATTCCGGGCACTTATGACCTCAGTCAAAGTTGCCCCTTGTTGTAAACTCGTGGAGTAACCCATCATGCAGACATCATCATCATTATCATCAGCTTCTTCTTCTTCTTATTTTTTCCGATCTTCTTCACAAGGAACATGAGGCATGAAACAATTATCACACCAATCAATCACATATGTCACCTCCACCACAGTAACTCTAGCAGCCAAAGGATCAGGCACCATTCTATTTTCTCTACCTTGGAGCTGCATATTTCCAAATCCAATAGGTCCCTTGCCTCTATCATCAGATCTTTGTGATTTGTGAACCTATCTTGGCCTTGCTACTTGTGTTGACCTTGTGAGATCTTCCCAATTCCTTTCTCATCTTGAGATAGCTTGTAGGAGATTTCCTTGAGAGCCCCTACCAAAGTCTTCAAAAATTATTCCAAATCAACAACCTTGCTTGTTTGGCGTTTTTCTGGGTTAACTAGCTTTACACCTTCCCTTTTTGGAGTCTTTCCAATTGCCTTGATATTTTTTTCTATTTGCAAAGCCATGGTGAAGGCCTGTCTCAAATTTGTGGGATTTTTGTTTCTTAAATAATATGCAACCTTTTTATCAAATGCATCAGTATATTTGATCAAACATGACTCATCACAAGGCCTTATTCTAATAGGAAATCTTCTCAAGGTCTTATTAAACCTTGGGTTGAATTCATGTCTTAGCTCATTAGGGCTCTTCTTGATGTTTTCAAATCCTATCAAAAGAAACCTAGGGTCAATCCTATCACCATATTGTAGTCTGAATGCATTGCTCATCTCAGTCCAAGAGTCAATAGAGTTATCTGGCAATGCTTTATACCAGTCCCTAGCATCCTCTTCCAAGGTATGGATAAACAACTTGATATATACATCTTCATGTTCAATCTCAAAATATTCCATCATATTGATAAAAAGCTTTAGATGTTGATCTCCAGTAATAGCATTATTTCCCTGGAACTTTGGCATTCTATTCCTTACATCTTGAGGCACTGCATTTGGGTAACCAACCATTCCCACAAAATTTATAGGTCCAAAGGTGTTTACAACAAATGGAGGCCTAGGTGGGTTGAGCCATATTGATTTGAGGAGGTGATCTTGGAGGGGTGAAAAACTAATGGGGGTAGAGGGGTTCTTGGAACACATGAGTATAATTTTCAAAATGGATACCCCCCAAAGGCCTTGTTTCTTGGAAATATCTATCAACCTCGACAATACAGTGAAGAGTGTGAAGCATACCTTTCAAAATGAAATTAAGGCCCCTCTCCAGCTGGAGAGTTTAGTTCCACAAAGATGCTACCTGATTCAGAGTCACTAGAATGGCAGTCTTTAATGATAGGCCATTCACTTTCATCAATAGAGATCCCTCTTCTTGTCTGTTGATCTCCAATAACTCTCCAAGCTTTTCTTCCTTCTGATTTTGCTTTTCCCAGCTCTAGAAACAATGTCCTAGCAGGATCCCTAGCAAAGAAAGATCTTCTTCCCTCCATCTTTGCAAATATTAGTAACAAATCTGATTTTGACAGATTTTTAGGACACTAGTACTTATTAAGAATCAGATCAACAGGATTTTCCACTAAGGAATTTCACCTTAGTTGTGAAAATGCACTAAATATGATCTGTCAAAGGTCTGTCAATGCAAGAAACTAGAAATGGAAATATTCTGACCTTTCTTCACCTAGATGTATCAAATGAAAGCTAGTGCATTAGGTGTGGAAAATGAAAGAACTACACACAACACTTGGAGCATACAAGAAGTGTTTTACCAGGTTCTTGATTTTGAACTGAGAATCCATGGAAACAGCGCCACTGATGTTGGTACCCAATTTTTTTCTACTTTTCAAGTGAAGCATCAACACTGATTCAACATGGAGCTTAGAGGTAGGTAGATCATAAATATATTTCTTTTTGTAGCCAGGGAAGAAATATTTCTATCCCTTTGTTACTTGGATTTGTGGAGAGATGGGTAACACCTTAAAAGGATATGATCTTATCCTACCTATTTTAGGTTGTGCCTTTCAACCAAGGTAAGAGAACCTATTTTGTAACCTCTGTTATTTGAAAGGAGATATAAGTACCTTTCTTTTGCATAAATTTTATAGGAAAGGTTTTGGGGAAAATATGATCAACACACTAGATCTTACTCTCATGAGTTGTCACTTCCAGATCATGGAGATATCTTCACAACAAGGCAAAGGTTACTAAAGACATTTGAGATCCTGATCTATCCTGCATACTTTAGTAAAAGGATTTTGGTCTTGTGAGGGTATGTAGAGAAAAAATGGGGTAGTGTGGATAGGATTAGATGTTTTTAAATATATTTTGGTGGGAGGTGAGACAGATGAACTTGACTCACCGGATCCATGAGAGCTTATGCAAAATGGAAGGATTTCACCATCAAAATGCAACAAAATATAGAAATGTCTCTTCAACTAAAATATGTGCCCAAATGGATGCCCAGTGTTAGCACTCTTTCACACAAACTATGGGATTCTATCACGAAGGCTCAAGCCGAGAGAACCCAATAAAGCACCAAGATTCAAACCAAACCACGAATGAGGTATACCCGAGAGGCTTAAAGATAATCTCTATGTCAACAAAATGAAAGAAAAGTGATTTTAAACCGTTTATCTCACTCCCAGATGAAGGATCCTATGAGAAATGAAATTTTAGATTCCATTAAACTATCACAAGTATTGAGACATGTGTGATTGGAGTAAATTTTGATACAATATTACAAACAGAAATAAGAAAAAATACTTGCATGCATTAAGAGATGAAATAAACACACTTTACTCAAGATTAAAATAGAATAACTCAAGTTTGATCAAATTTATCAAGTAAGGGAAAGTTTCTAGAACAATCTCAAAGCTTTTCAATGGTTGCACACTTACAACAACCTTGACTGATCATATTTGGTACAAAGAGAGATATACAAGATTCTGAAAAAGGATGGGCTCTGTCAAGCTTTTTCTACTAGAACAATCAGTCCTTGACCTCTCCAAAAACTCCTAACCATTTACACAAAAATTTGTGCCATTTATAGCATTTACACCAAAGCCCCTTCTCCCCAAAAGACAAAAACATTTAATGCACCAGTGTTTGCCATGATTCTTTCGTGATTCTCAGAATCAGATCTGCTAAAAGTCTCTAGGTGCTCGGGGGAAGATTTCATCAAATGCCTCCCGCATTCAACTCCTTGCTCTGGTAGATCACTCTTCCTTCAATTTTCCAACCACTTCTGCCCCTAATCTATCAAATTTGGCTCCTTGCGTGCTTGGGAGAAGAAAAATAGAAAATCTGATCGGGCACAAAATTCAGACCATTTTAATGGCGAAAGACACCCTCCAGATCTTCTCACCAAACTTAGATATCAAAATTAACTCCCCTCTCTATTTGGCGTGTAGAAAATACCAAGAAATCATGGTGAATTGCACTTCCAGGGACGTGTTTCGAGAGAAATAGTGGGAAAATCAAATTTACACTCACAAATTGTCGTTGATCTTTGCTTTTGAATTTGGGCCATTCACGTGGTAGATTCAAACCTTAGAACAAACCCGGGGGGGGGGGATTCCCTTAACCTTTTACAACTTTTGGAGAAATGGAAAAATTTCATATTTTTCCCCACATCTCCACCCTCGGAAATGATCCTGACATGTGTCCTAAGGTGGGCCCTAGTGGAACCACGGCCAAATTCTACCATTTCACTCCCTTTTTGGAAAGGGAAAATTTTCCAAGTTTTCCTCGCAACTCTGTCCTCAAGAAACATGCCTCACACGTGTCCCAATGTTTATCCCAATAGAACTGTGCTTCCCTTTTCACTTTGGACCTTTTTCTCCCAAAGGAAACTTTTTCAAATTTCCCCACAAATTTCGCACCCCCGCCATTGACCGGAGCAAGTTTTGGCCCTTCTTTTGTCAAGCTTGCAGGCCATTTTGATAGTTTTAGCCATTTGCATGTCAAGGGGAAAAAATCCAAATTACCCCTAATGTTCCACCTCCCCACGCTTTTGAATTTTCAAACTACCATGAGTCATCATGGAGCACCTTGAGATGGTCCCAAAATTTGATACTTTGAATGAGCGCGGACTTGCCACGTGTCTTGTCCAGAAAAGTTTTTATAAATGCTTGAAGCTTAGTGGAAGGCACCACATGTCATGCTCCGAGGCAGTCTCCTTTGGCCACTAAAAATTCTAAGTAAAAATGCAAAGTGAGCATAGGCCTTCATGTTTCAATGCGGCAATCCTTGAGATAATCCCTAAAAGCTAAGACCTTGATCGAGTGTGGGCTCACCACGTGTCCTCCTATGGGGTCAAAGTGAAACCTTTTCCCTACCTCTTAAATTTGCTCCAATTAGAGCTTGGCGGGGCCACGGGTGAGTTCAAACTTTTTTCCAAAGTAGCCAAAAAGAATAAGTTCAAAAATAGACCTGCCATGCCCCATCCAATTGGAAGAAGCCACATAAGCACTATAAGGACCAATCGGACACGAGCGGGGCTACGGGAAATTTTTTTCCTTTTGTCAAAAAGTAAAAAGTGATAAGTTAAAGCACTTTCCCGTCATCCCTTGACCAACCAAGGAAGCCACATGACCACTGAACATTGAGGAATAACTTTGATAGGAAAAAGACACCCATCAGATCCTCAAAAATAGAAATTCACCATTCATGCTCAGAACCCGATTTTTGCTAAGGATGAAAACTCTTTCAAAGAAAAAGTATGTGGATCATGGTTCGAGCATATTTTAACCATGGATTTGGATTTTCAAAGGAAAGTAGATATAATTCGATCATTTTGAGCTTCCATGGTCGCTTAAAAATAAGAAAAATGGCAAAGCCCACATATCAAAGGAAAATTAGGGCCAAATGGTGAGTGGTCAAAATGAGCACCAACAATGTGTTTGGTGATGAGTGGATAATTCTATAGCAGTTTCCTACTCTTGCATGGGAAGTTTCGATTTCACCGTCTATCAACAATTTTATATTGGGAGGTTTACATTAACTGATGGGACTAAAAGCCCATGGTGCAAACTCTCGTTTTATTTTACAAAGTGTAGTTATTTTAGATTGTTGTGATTAGGTTCAAGGAGGTACATAAATTGATATTTGATCTTAGTGAAGTGGATAAGGAGCACTATGAAGAGAAGTATGTATCAGAAAGCATACATTTATTTAAACTAGTTACATTACCAATAGCTTTCGTGGATGGAAAGAACAATATACATTTATCTAAGGCCTCAATTTGTTGATGGAGCATTCATGGAGGATGATGTAAGTTTTCACAAGGATACCTCTATACATAATAAGGTTAAATTGAAGAAGTGAGGGCACAAAGAGACTCAATGGCCAAGGTATAAGCGAAGGGAAAGTAAAGAAAAAACTCATGTTTCAAGCGAACCCATATGGTAGAATTTAGAAAATAAGGAGGAAGGTATAAGCACCTATGTTAGAAGACAACCTACAAGAGGAAGGTCTCTGGAACATAAGAAACATAAAATAGTCCCTAGCTCAAACTCTGAGGAGTTGGATATCCTAAAGGAAGAAGAAGCTGAAAGTGAGGATGAGCCAGTAGGGAAGTTGAGCCTATAGGTGCATACCATTGAAGAATCAGATGTAGAAGGCTAGATTGAGCACTTCGAGGATGCACATTTCATGAATGAGGATGTAGGGTTAGTCAACAAAACCAACACACAGGTTATAGAGGAAAACATGGGCCCAACTACATAGCATGAGGATAGGCGCACTCCCGACCCTGAACTAGAGCGTAGAGTGGAGAAAGAGGTCACATAAATCATAGAGCATATTGTAGAGCATGAGGTGGCATGTAATGCAGAGGAAGAAAAGAGTGAAGAAGAAGAAGGGATCATGGGTGGAGAATAAAACCTTATTGTAGGTTTTGCCAAGGGTGTTCACAGAAAGAGGAGACGATTGTACATCCCACAAGGACCTATAATTCAATGTGTTGAAGATACTAACAAGGTTCTACACACAAGGTATGAGAAGGATACCTTCAAAATAGCTATTTTACTAGTCATCATTAAATAAGGAGGATGCACTACCATGAACAAGGAAGATATTGTCTTAGGCACTTGATTTGAATATTGAAGAGCCAAAATTTGAAGTGAGCACCCATTCATTACTGGATACCCATGAATCAATAGCCTTCAGAGAAATGTATCTAATAGTTCACTCCCAACAGCTTAATGAGATGAACAAGCATACAATGTGTAACAAGCTATCGGTGGAGGTGGGTTCTAGGATTTTTGACAAAAACAACAATATACGGTTTACACAGAGGGAGCTAGAGGACAAGGATAAGGAAATAAGAGAAAGGGAAAAATATATAAAGGAGAAGGGAAATATTATTATGAACTTGAAAAAAGAACTAAGGGATGAAAAATGGTAGACACACATGACTTACAAAAATTTTGAATACAAAGCTGATAAAAAATTATTAGCACACCCAGATCTGGTCCCTCCTGATACAACCAACTATGAAACTTATTTCCATTTTCTAACAGATTTAACGTGCATACTCACAACTCAACAACCACCCCTTGCATTAGAATTTGTAGAGGAAGTTATGGTAAGGAAAAATCAATAGGAAAGAGAAACAATTGAATCCAACATAACATAATACACTGAGTTAATTGAATCAAATGAAAGTAGTAGCTCACATGGTGGAAGTTGTCTATGATGATTATGAAGATAGAGATCACGTAGTAGGACTACTTGTTGTAAAATATGAAGCGGATATGAAGAATTTTCATTCCAAACATAAAGGAAACATGGTGTAATGAGAAATAATCCTTGTAGAGGTTGAGACAAAGTGTGAGGTAATTAATTCACTAAGGGATTCAATTAAGATTAAGTTGAAAGAATTCTACCCTCAAGTAATGCACAAGATGGATGCACTAGCTAATGTAGGAAAACATATGGAAATTTTGGTTGATAAAATAAGGGAAAAGGATGAGGATATGACTATTGAGGATTTTCCTATCATTGTAGGGGATGCCTTTACTCAAGCGAGTAATGACCTAGAGGGGTGGAAAACATTAGAGGAATTAGTAAATAAAGAATTGCCCCTCCTTTTTACACAATAGCAGTTGAATTATTTCTTTATTTGGTGCAAGCTAGAAAAATATTCTTTTGTTATTTTATTCTTGAAGGATTCTTTATCATTATTTGGGTGATCAGACAAAATGTTGCTAAGGACGGACAACATACCTAGTGTGGGGTAATGTTGGGCCCTAGAAAATGGATAAGTGTTTACAAAGATTCACGTGCGTGTGTAAGGGAAAAATAATAAGTGCGTGGAAGTGATACGGAAGAAACATGCATAAGGATAAACATGGTGAACATGTTGGAACAATAGAGTTTGTATGTGGAAGATGGAGATGGATGTGTGTATGGATCATAGCGGGAAGGCGAGAGAGACTTAGTGATTTTTTGGCATATAGAGCTAAATATATAATTTGAGTACGTGACATGCAACAAGGTTTGGATACTCATGAAGATCCAATTTTTGAGGAAATAACTCGTAGTTCAAACAAGCGCATAGAGCTAATAATATGATCAAAACTAGATCTAACTATAGGTGATACATTAATAGGCGAGCTTACATGTTTTTATAGATATATTCTAGTAATGCATGGTTATTAGCATGCAACCTATTTTGAGAGTGCATGGGCGGTGAAGGGAGAGTTCCCACCATATATATATATATATATATATATATATATATATATATATATATATATATATATATATATATATATATATATATATATATATATATATATACATACATACATACATACATACATACATACATACATACATACATACATACATACATACATACATACATACATACATACATACATACATACATACATACATACATACATACATACATACATACATACATACATACATACATACGTACGTACGCACGTACGCACGTACGCATACGTATGTATGTATGTATGTATTTACACGGTTTAGAGGATCATCATGTGTTTTAATTTATGTTGTCGGTTTATGAGCGCGCCTAACTTATGACAGTCATATATATGTATTCATCTATTATGGATTAATATAATGGATCATTATGGTTAGATATTGATTGTTGATGTTTCTATTATTGGTAACTATATGGTGAATTTTATCCTAGTGGTTATGTGAACTGTATGTTTACTTATTTATGTGTGTTTCCAAATTAAGCTCATGGATTTGGTTGTTATGATTATGGAATATATGTTCATGCATGCTAACTCCTTGACAAAGCTAACATAAAAGAGGGACATGGTACCTTCGCATACTTCATACGATTTCTCATATTTATCTAAGTGATGTGCCAGCGAGTATAAGGTTTTGAGTAAGAAAACATACTACATGCTTGACCTAGTTGATGAATTCAAGGGAATTGTCCTTCGCTCTAAATGTACCTCTCTAAAAAGGGTCATGTAGGAATAAGAGAGGATGTGTTGAGGAAAATCAAGGCTTATGTGGTCTAACCCTATCAACTTGATTGGCCTAATATCTTTTTACTATTTATACTTCGTAATAAAGTGCATTAAGTTGTCCAATGATCTTTGGTGGTATGGGAGTTGCTCTAAGGACTAGATTCCGTAAACCTAGGTCTATGTCTCCCTGATGTCATTTGATATTGGTTGGGTTTATTATTGGATTAAATATTATTCTACGAGGATCAAGTGGACACGAAATGGTCATATGGGCACCAACTCAGTGAGAAAGATAGAAGAAAACAAACAAATGGTAACCAAAGGGACTGGGGATAAGTAATCGTAGCCTAGGCCACTAAGGAAATGGGGATTGTGTTCATTCCAACTTCTAATCTACTTTTAATTCCTAAATTTAAATTAAAAAAGCAAGTGAATCTAAATTAAATAAAGAGAGGATTAATTCACCCTTTAATCTAATTAAATTACATTTTCTAACATTTAAATAAAGTAAAACAATAACAAGTTTTTTTGTTTTTAAGCAAAGCTTTTAAAATAAATAAATGAATAAAACAAATTAAATTCCTAAGCTTTCTTTTTTATTTTTGGATTTGAAGAATTAAATAAAATAAATACTTGCAAACACAGACAAAGAAACTAATCTAAAATGAAACAAACTACTTCTAAATTAAAATAAACTAAAACAGGGAATAGTTGGATGTGGTTATTCTAAACATAAAATGTATTCTAAAGTTATTATTCTAGAAAGTGAAACTTATTCTAACTACTTTTGCCTCAAGTTCACGGGAAAGAAAAGAAATGTTTTTAGAAGAAATTTTATTTTTACTTGGAATATTTCCGATAAAGTGAAAATAAATTATACGAGTGATTAATAATGAAGAAATGACAAATAAATACAATCAAAGAACTTTCCTCCAACTTCTTTCCCTTACACATCCACAGGGATAAGCAAGGAAGAAGATGTCAATGGAGAAAAAAATCGTGTAATGAAAATACTTTGGAAATGAAGAGGTACTTAATTCTACCAATTGAAAAAAATGCATTTCTTCTAATTTAATTAAAACAATTAATCAAAAGATTCAAAGAATTCAAAACATCCCCAACCTGTAACTATTGATCTGAAATATCATTCCATGTGTGGTGTTTTGTTTGTATCCTCATATTTTTTTCTCTTCCAAATATGATGTCTAATTAGTCCAAGGTGTATAGAGTGTTGGATGGTAGCAAAGAAAACTAAGAAAATGGGTGTAGCTGGTTGGTCAGAAGAAACTAGTTGAAAGTACAATATAAAAAGGAACAAAGAAATGAATAGGTTGTCTATGTGATTCCTAGCAATATTTTGGCAACATAACTTTGTAAATCAAATATGAAAACTCCAACCCAACATTTGAATGAAATATGGGATTTTATAAAAATTGGGTAGAAGAATTCCAATAACACATATCCAACAAGAAGTGACAACACATCCACATAAGGGCCAGTCACCTTCTAAACATTGTAAACATGGAAGAGAAAATCAATATGATTGCAAAATCCTAAAATTAAGTGAAATGGTTAAAAAAACAAGTGAGAAAATCACTCCCAAAATGAAGACACATGTTGCAAAACACAAAATTTTAACTCATGGGATTTAGTGATAGAAATGTTGGTCTGTGACAATAGGCGGTTACATAAGCGTCGTGTCGGTTGCATGAATAAATCCGCAAACAAAGCATGAAGGGGGAAAAAATGGCTCATGAGCATACGACGAACTCTTAAACTTGAAAACATGGAAACAGTGTGTCATAACAAGCATGTTAAAATTTACCTCTCTTGAGCATGTGTTGAAATTAAGCCAAATTGAGCCTTCTCACTACCTGTAAAAGAAAAATAGGAATCAAGTGCAACTATAGGACAAAATTAGTAAACTATTTTTAAATGATAATATAATATTACTTACCATATCCATGGGGATGAGAAATATACCTACTCCACGTGCACTAACCTTGCATACACTCACCCAAAGCAACATTAGAAAACCAAATATGAGCTATATATATATATATATATATAACTTTCTTAATAGTTTTAGAAATCATTTGTACATACCCACTTAGTCAAATATGGAGTTATGGATTTCTCGTGACCGTTTCACTCACGAGTATAATCAAAATGAAGAGAACTCGGTTGTGATGATAGCTAACCCAATGACAAAGACAATTGTAGGAGGGGAGATTTTTAATAAATGTATAGTAAAAATGTTCATAGGGGAGGTGCCTTGTAGGTTTTCTAGTTTATTTGGAACACTTTGGCTATTAGTAGCATTTTTACATTTTTTTATTTTAAGGGCACGACCCTAATTTTGACCGACACGACCACCGCAGCGATTGTGCAACCGCCACTTTTCACGAGTGGCGGTTGCGCAATCACCATGGAGGTTACAAATCTGCCACTCTTCATAGAGTCACGGTTACAAAACCACCATGGTGATTTCATAACCACCACTCTGTTAAGAGCTGAAGTTTCGTAATTGTCACAAACTTTTACAACTTAAGAGCTAAGTATGATTTTTTTAATGAATGTTTATATCATTTTTTAGATCTTATCATGCATTTATCGACTTTGATATGCTCTTTTTCCTTGTTTTTGGATGCATGGAGCTTATGTTAGATGAATTAGATCCTAAGAATAGGAGTGGCTACCCAGGTACTACTTTTATTGACACCCTAGAGAGAGGAGTTGTTAGAAAGAGTTAGGATATGGACATTGGCACGAAATGACTAGGTTCCCTAATGAGTCACGTTATCTATAACTTCTTGACTTACTCGGGATGTGGATCGGAACACCTTCGATTCCCTGGCATTCAGGGAGAGTGGACCATCACCTTGGAGGATGTTTATAAGATACTCAAGGTTCATGTCATGATGTGAATTTGCACTAACAAGTTACAATTCATCAAATGAGGCTCATAGATGGGTAACATACCTTGGAGATATACAGCACATGACACAAAGCAAATAGGGTAATAGATTGGTAACTATTGAGGGTCCACTCTATGTAATGTTATCATTGGTATCTCGGCCTTATGTTTGATTGGGGATAAGGGTGGGGATAAGTTCTTATTTCGTTGGGAACCTATTGTGGAGAGAATTGAGATATATATGAGAGTATTCACCTGGGGAGTGGATATACTAGATACTTATCAAAATCTATATGTGATTGTTAGATGTGGGGCTACATCTCTCAGCCACCCCACACTAGTTATGTCATGGGTTTATGAGTGAGTTATCCCCTACCAAAGGGGTATTGGGATATCAATCGAGCTATCAAATGGGTTGACATGGTTCCACTCAAGGCCACACCACACCTAGAAATTACATTGACAATAGTAGATATGGAAGACCATCCATATCATTACATGTTAGGTCATTGGGGAAGGAGATGCTTGCTTTGACTTCCCGCCACACTACTTCTTAGTTGGTTGACCACAATAGTCATGTAGACACTCATCCAGTGATTTGGGTTCCCCAACAGCTTTGGATTTCCTTTCACAGATTTCATTCCAATGGTTATTACCATGTATATAGACATACACGAGGCTAGATATGACCATAATGGTTGACTCCAATAGATTTTTATAGTGCACAATGTTGCCATCAAGACACCATGAGTTATACCAGACCCAACTACTAGCATTGTAGTTAGGCCTCGTCAGGTTTTTTAGATTGCTGAGGGTATAGGAGGGAGTAAGGAGGAGGATGTTGAAATAGTCTTAGGATCAAAGGAGGAGTCGACCACGAGTGGAAAGGTACAAGAAAATTATTGCGCTTTCAAGGCTGATGAAGTGGTAAAGGAGGAGCCTTTACATCTCGTTATCCCGTAAAATTGACAAGGGCAATTTTACCGATAACCATACCGAAAATTTTGTTTCGATCCCTCGTTAGGGATCCTTCGTGTTCAAAACGTTGTAAAATCCCTTCCCAGGAAATCTAGTTTTTCGAACTTAGTCTTTTGAGCCTTTTTTGGTTGGGCGCATGAAATATCCTTGTAACACTAGCTTTTGATGCGCCCCCTTAAAAGCCTTTGGCGCATGGTTTTCCATGTTAACACATCTTTCGGTGCGCCAAAGGATGTTGAGTCTCTTTTGCGTGCGCCACTTTTCGGTGCGCCAAAGGGCGCACATAATCTCGCTATAACACGAAGTTTTCGTGCGCCAAAGGGCGCACATAACTTCATGTCGACAATGCATATGGTGCGCCAAAGGCACGCTCAATCTTCTGTTGTCAAATACTTTCGTGCGCCAAAGGGCGCACGCTTTCCCCTGTCGACAGCAACTTTCATGCGCCATTTCAAAAGTGGTTGGCGCATTGATGACCAGTTTTTCTATAAATATACGTGCGCGCCCAACGTCATTTTCATTCTTTTGCAAAGCACGTGATCGTTCTGGACTTGTCAGCCTCTGCTCCGTCATTTTCATCGCCCTGTGGACCCGCTCTCCAAACTTTTGCTATATATCCAAGGTGAGAGGTTCTCCCTCTTCTTCGTTGTGTGTGCTTTCGGTTCTTTGAGTGTTCTTGGTCTGTGTTTTGGTTTGTTAGCCGGTGTTTAAATAAGAATTGGATTGAACTAGCTTTCCCCCCCCTGTGCTGTCCCGTCTCATTTTCTTCTTTTCCTCCTCCCTTCCCTCCCTCTTTCCAGATCTGCTGGTAAAGGGGTGTTGTTTTGAAAATGGCTTGTCGATAAACTTTTCTCTCGAAACCTTATATGTCAAAGCAACCTTTGAAATGGAGGAAATAATGAAAAGGTTTGAGAAAAGAGTTTAGTTCTACATGGCACACTCAAGCGCGTCTTGTTGCACTTAAGACAGTTGTGCCCCTCGGCGCATCTATCCGCCTTGTTGCATAATTGAAATCCGCGTCAATGGCACAGCCTTTTGTCCTGCTGCATCTAGAACTCATGCGCCCTCAAGGCGCGCCTTTCTCACATGCTACAAGTGTCAATCCCGCGCCTCCTTAAAAGCCTTTGGCGCACCATTTATCCATGTTACATCCCGTTTCCATGCGCCAAAGGGCGCACCCAGCTTCCATGCAACACAAGCCTTCTGCGCGCAAGTATAAAGCTATAAAGGCGCGGGTGCACCCCCGATCGCCAGTAACATGATGTTGTGTAAACCCTTCATGCGCCGCGCCATATCCCTTTTGGCGCACGAAAAATCCATGTTACACGATCCATCCATGTGCCAAAGGGCGCACCGAATACCAATGTAACATACAATTCCCATGCGCCCTGCCATGAAATGCAATCTGCTACATCTATGCGCTATGCGCCTTTGGCACGAGTTTAACCTCTGCAACATTCCTTTTCTGTGTGCCTTATCTATTTGGCCTGCCAGTTGCATTTTTCATGCGTCCTGCGCCCTGAGCCTTAAAATCTCTAACTCTTTCTTCTGCTAGCGTTCCAATGGAAGATCAAATGACTAATTCAACCTTTTTGGATTGGGTCTCACTTCTTCTTCATGCAGATCAGCAACTGAGTTCGAAAGAACACATGTCTACGTCAAGCAAGAAACCCACCAAACCAAGAGGAAAGGCTAAGCTGACAGAGGAAGAGATGAAGTACAAATATCAGAAGGTCAGGATGCCCGAATCACAGGCTGAGTGCAGTATGGATGTCAGAGACTCAGAATTGGGTCACATTGACATGGAGGAATTCTGGGTTAGGACTCAAAAAGTTACAAGGAGTCCATGGATGGACAAGTTAATAGGCAGTGCCCTGCACTTCGCCGGAGGAATCCCCGTCAGCACTGTCAACAACGAATTCATGATGGTGATTGCCCAATGTTACAACAAAGACACAAGATGTGTCGAAAATAGCAAGGGCGAGGTAGTCATAAACCTCACTGCCCGTCATTTTGAAATAATGCTCGGCATCCCTCACCACCGGAACTTCGTGGCTGTTAGCCAACGAGAATGCATCAAGGCCTGGGAAGACAACGAAGACCAGTGCATGCAGTTGATGAATGAGGTCTACCTAAAGAACAAGAAGGTGGTGACCCGGTGGCCACAGACTATCCACCGAAGTGATTTCTCGAGGAGCTCAAGCAATACTATCACCTTCTGAGCGAGTCTTCGGGCTTTCGAGATGCCCACTATTTCCATAAGTGGATGCTTTGTGGTACTTGGAGACAATGAATAAAAATTTACCCGATCGGTGCTTTTCTTTGGTGAAATAATAAGTGGCACCATCTCTCGGCAGCTCTGACAATTCGCCACATCGGGAGTGTTCCATATGAACTCCTATGTAGTCTACGCTGTAGCGTCGGCAAGGGATTATCCGGGGTTGAACAGAGTGGAGTATGGCCTCAGGCCAAGATATTTGATTACTACCTAGAGCTGAGGCTGGAGAATAGCATCCAACATTTCACAAAAGTTAACGATGCATTCTTCTATCATGTCATCTGCCTACTGAGGCCAAACATGACTCATAGCCGGACGACCAAAAACATAGTGGCAGTCACAGAGAAATGGGGGGCCCTGTTCACCCAATTTCCCACGTTCACCTATCTGAGGGCTGCCAACTTTTTGGGAGAGCCAACCAGGCTACCAAGGTATCTTGGGCTGAGCCGATTCTACTAGAACTGTCAAGGCAGCTGGTCACATACCATGAGAAGTGCCTCAAAAGAAAGAAGGGTGGAACTCCTTTCCCCCTCAAAGTGGGCCGATACACATGCTCCACCCACCATAAGGCGAAGGAAATGTTCGCAGAGCTGGAGCTACTCAACTTGAAGCATGACTTCCCAGCCAGGCCTACCTTCGACCCAAGAAGCTGCCTGCCAAAAGCGAAGCTCGATCCGATCCATGTCCCTCAAATTGAGGATATTTACATTGACGTTCTCCATGAGGCGGAACTCAGAAGAAAGGATCACTCTCGCTTAGCATTGGCGGAAATCATCCAATACGGAGTGGCCATTGTCCCCGAAGGCTTCCAGACTACGGAAGATGAAGTAGATAAGGTGTATAATGACACAGATGGGGACAATTGGCCCTTCCCGGCCATTGACAGGAACAAGGCTCCTCAAACAATTGAGGAGAGGGTCAAGGAGACTATGCGGAGAACAGAGCATTGGTGCCGCATGAACGGACTAATCTACCTCGGGGTAGATTTCACAACTTCCCCTTTGGGCAACGCACCTCCAAGGTCCAAGAAGCAGCTGAAAGGCAAAGGTGCAGAAGGTGAACCTAGCATCATTCAGGAAGAAGCCCCTGAAAGTCCTCTTCCCTCAGAGCCAGAACAAGTCATAACTCTTGATGAGGAATTGACAGAGGATAGTCCTATACGCCCATCCACCCAGGATGTCGGCGTCGCTACAACTTCAGAGGTCCCTTCTATCCCTTCTTCTTCTCTTCCTTCCCCTCCTCGAGTGACTCAAACGACCACCCCTTTGGTCGTGTCCTCTGCCCCTTCTTCTACCCTTTCCCCTGCTTCTTCATCTATCTTCTCCTCCCTCGCTGATTTGTCTTCCTCTATTTCTTCCCTCATCTCCGAGCTCCCTTCCCTTCCTATGTCTTCTGCAGTTGCGGTTTCCCTTCCTCCCGTGGACACTTCTTCGGCTATTCTTTCCATGCCGCCGCCGCGTGTCTCCATGTTTTTCCCCTCTTCTACCGTTGCTGCCTCCCCCTCTGTCTCTGGTCCTTCTTCTATAGGACCAGCTTGGATCTCTCAGCAGCTGAGCCAGCAAAAGAGGAAAGTTCCCATCGCTCCGATGGACTTTTCGGTAATTCCAGCCAAAGGGGCAAAGAAACAGAAGCCGGTTACACGCTTCTCGAAGAGTGCTGCAGGTGAGAGAGTCATGGAAATAGCGTACCCCAACCCCCTCAAAGAGAAAGAAGATCTGTCTCCGATAGATTTCACCGTGACCCAAGTCACAATGGGGACATCCTCTGAAAGTCTCCAGGGGGAAGCTCTTTCCGCAGTTGATGCACTCTGCAAAAAGCTTCAGGAAACGAAAGAGGAGAAAAGGCTACTGAAGGAGCAGAACAAATACCTGCTTCAAGCCTTACAGAAGATGGGAAGTGCACCTCCCACAACTACCGCCGAGACTCCTGAGCTGCTCAGTCAGGAGAAGATCAATGAGTATTCAAAGATCGGCGAGCAAGGTATGGCCGTTTGTGCTTGGAGGAGCCAAATCCTCAAGGATAGTGAAAGAGTAATCGCCGAGTATACCAGTTTATACCTAAACATCGAAAGGAAAATAAGAAACTCCAAGCATTAGCGAGTCCGATATCAGAAGAGTTAGAGCATCCTAGACTCCAGCACGAGACCTTCCAACGCAAATGTTCGACTGTTCAGTCGAAGATCTGGTCAAGTTCGGAGTATTCGGCCATCCAAGGGCCCTCAACAAAACTATGTCCACTCTGGACTATCGGATAGATCAGCTAGAATTCGTTCTGGAAAAGATAGACAAGGTAAAGGAAGAGGCCCTGGATGCAATGCATCAAATGGAGAAAGTTGTTCTCGCCATGACTCCAGGGTTGCTCACTCCTTCCCTTACCTTGAGATCAGCTGATGACACTATCCAGATTTTCAAGGAGATAGCTTCTCAAGGGACAGGGCCAGAGGTCACATTCGACACTGAATCTATCAACAACCTACTGGCCTGTAGGGACTTCATCGGGTTCCTTATCGAGGCGGGGAAAGATTATTCCAAGCTCCCGGAAAAGCTCATAGACAAACGGAGACTTGCGAAGCAATCAGTGAACGGCACAAGGATCCGTCACAGGATCAATTTGGGCCGATGATTAGCAAGTTTTTGGAATACCGCGCTCAGTTCCACATATCATCACCTGAGCAGCATCAGAAACAGGCAACCCCTTTTCGGCCGCAGGATGATGATGATGAGTAGCTTCTTCTTCTTCTTCTTCTTCTTCTTCTTCTTCTTCTCTCTATTCTCCGACTTTCTTTTCGAAATGTCTAAAATGTGTTGGCACAAATGATGACATCATCCATGTTGCATCATGTGATGATGTCATCCATCAAAGTTGTCAAAGTCAACATGACTTTTAGATATTTTGTAAATATCTTTGTAAATAAGTGGTTGGCTCCATTTTGCCTTCTCTCTCCCTCATCTTCTATAAATATGAGAATACTTGTTGTATTCAGAGTGAACATTTTTTAGATAGAAATAGAAGTGAGGAGAGAGAATTTGAGCTTTCTTGTAATAGAAGAGAACAGTAATACAATTATTCAGACTTTGTGCTCAATAGCTGTGTTATACATTAGATCTTTCTTACGTTAGATCTGTATGTGTTTAATCTGTTGGATTCATATCTACTTTTCCGTCATTTGTTTATCAATATTGCTTTGTTTATTTATGCAAGTAGGTTTGGCTCTGTTTACTACCAAACTAAAAACATAAATCTTCTGACCTTTCTGCTTTGGAATTCATTTCTTTTCTCCCTTCGGATCTGTTCTTTCTCTTCTCCCTCTTTCATTCCTTTCTTTTCGCAGCCTAGAACACTCTACTGGGATGAGATCCCAACCCCCGAAGGCAGAATCTGTGAGACTTGCATAGGTTCCTGCTAGTAGAAATAGCAATAAACCAGTTTCACTTTGTTGTCTCAAAGAGGGGCTAAGCCCTGCACACTGTTGGCTCGTCTATCCATAGATCTGTCCACGCGACAGATTTTTGGACCAACACATCCAGAGGATGCAGAGGAAGAGGAGGAGGTTGTGGAGGTTCCTGTAGGAGGTGTAGCAAAATCCACGACCCAAGCTAGGTTATCGGAGTCCTAAGTGAGTAATTATAACCTTCCCTTTGCCTCTACTTCCTAGATTTGATGTTCATGAAATCTAATTTTTTTACATTTTCTAACTCATCATTTTACATTTGTATTTTACATGCACAACTAATGGATTGTAGGATCTTATAAGGCATACGAACCTATACTTATTCATGATCACTATTAGGATATCCCAAGAAACTCTACTGACGAGACCCATGAGACCCAACACAAGCCAACCGCCACACGTACATCTTTCCATCATCTTGGTATGCATCGGAGATATTTCTCGATTGAAAACAAAGAATAAATATGTGACGCAAAAGGTAAGGGAATTTTAGTATATGATGAGGTGGCAACACCACTCACATAGTGTTACTATTGCCACCTGACATACCCATGGCCACTCTCACTACTCTACACATGAAGGTTCTCATGTTGCACCTAGTTGATCTCATCGTAGGATCCAGAGTAGGAGTCCTCTCCCCGTCCCTTCACAAGGATCTCGAGAGAGAGGGATATGTCAAGGTATTTTATTTCTTTGAGATCATTTTGTGTATATATCAGATTTTGTTTTGGTATTTTTACTCATGATTGAGTTTTTGGCCACACTTGTCCTTCGGTGTGATGATATTGTACTTGATACATTTTACAAATGGATATAGTTATAGACATTATCTTTTTACTCAAAGATTCCTTCATAAAATTTTATTTCATTATGATTCATTTCATTTTTGTAGTCTTAGAGAGTTATAAATTTTTGTTTTTTTTGTGATTTTGAATGAATGATATGGACAATAATGTAATATGATAAACAAAATTACGTATATGGCTATACACATTATAATAAACTATACTTAGGAAACTTTATTTCTCAAACAATGTTTAAAATTTATTTTCCATTTGAAAAATATGTTGAATATAATATGATGAAATGATGATCTCACTTTGTTCTTGAACCCATACAACCAGTAAGATGCGAGGGATCATCACCAAGATCTAAGAAGGATACAATATTTATGATTGGACAATGTGTTGAAGATGATGATCAAGAGACAAGAATTTTGACAAAGATTTGTTTAAAAACCCACAAATCAACCCCAATCAAGATTAACTAACCAAGTTCAAGATTATTTTTTCTCATGGGTTTTAACAAGACTTAGATCTGTGGATGGACTACTGATTTACAAGATTTGGTTAAGGAATGATTATCTCTTCTAACTTGAGCATCTAAATCATTTTCTTAGGAATTTCAAACTTTCAAGCACTTTTTAAGGATTTATTTTGGACATGACCCCCTACATCTTTCCTCATGCTACTAGTAAATTACATGGGCTCATCACCGAGGACAAAATGTAGGCACATATGGGCATCTTCCTCTTTTCCCAGCCTCGTGCTACCAATAAGAAGCATGGGCTCACCACCAAATACTGGGAGAGACAGAAAATGTGGTTATTTACAATGCGAATATATATGCTTTTATTTTTCCTTGCTTTGTATTGTGCATGTTGGGAGGGAATGTTAGACCCTTGATCTTCGCCCCACGTAACTAGTAATATTTGAGGTATCATCACTAAAGATTGAGATGAGTGAGAAGAAGTTCTAAGTGAAATGGTTAGAATATTTCATTATAGAGAGAAATTTTCGGGAAATATCTTCAATCAAGAATATTCTAGAGAAAACTATAGGTGATAAACACTGGAATTGGAAGAAAATGTGAAAACGATAAAGCATGCAAGTCCTTATATTACCAATGTAATTTTTTTATGATGAATAGAAATGATGATGTGAATTATATAATTTGAGAGAGTGAAGAAACTGTATAAGATTCATGATTGAGATATTTTCAAATGTTTGAAAATTCTAAGAATCACTTGAAAAGAAAGTTTCCATAATATAATTTCAACAAAATGACAATATAGATGAAAAAGACAATGAGAATACACAAGGACAAAGTGTGGAGAGGTAATAACTAGAGGTAAAATGCTTGAGGTGAAGTGAGTTGATGGATTTTCCAAACTCCTCACCTTCTAGAGTACACAAGTGATACGAACGACTTATAAAATCTTATGTTACTTGATAGGGGCCTAACTATTTTAGCCTCGAACTTCCTACCTTCATCGACCTTCTTGTCTATTCAGCTATCAAGTCTCAAAAAAATGTCTCCTACCCAAATTTCACGTTCATATGCCTTTTTATTATATTGGTGACACATTCTATCCACATAAACCCAATGGTGTTATTCAGCTCTAATTCATTTCTCATCTAGGATTTGTAAGATATCTAGATACGTATTTTGATACATATCCTCATCTAGAATGCCTTGTAAGGACACATGAAGACTAGATAATTCTACCTCCAGTGGCAATACTACTTCAAAGACTCGAAGACTAAAGAAAAGGGGGTTACCCTCGTTGGCGTTTGAACTGAATTCTGTAGGCCCATAAGGTGGGGAATAAATTTAGATGCCAATCTCTCTTATTCTCCTTAACCTTCTTAAGGAGAATGGAATTCAAAGTTTTTGGTTTCCTTGGTCTTTCCATTGGCCTAAGGATGATATAAATTGGTCATATGACGAGATATTTTGAACTAAGAACATATCTCATGTACCTCATAATTCTTGAAAGGAATACCATTATTGACTTTTGAAACGCCATACTTGCGAGATAATTTGATTTAAGATAAACTTGGCTATGATAGATCTAGGTATTGTAGTCAGAGGCATGGCCTCAACCCAATTTGTAAAATATTGTGTTCTTGATTATGAAATTATGGTTGTTTGACTATGTGGGATACAATTTCCCTATCAAATCCAAACCCCAAGTGGAGAAGAGCATGGTGTCACTATAGGTTTTAAATCTTGAGCTTGGATGTCTATGACATGCGATAATTCTTGGTATTTCGACAATTTCACACATATTCCATAACGTCATGCTCTAATGCGGGCCATAAGTAACCCATTCAATGAATCTTACGAGTAGTTAAATACCACCCAAAGTGATGAGCACAAACTCCACCGTGGGCTTCAAGAGAATTTCCTCTACTTCTTTATCAATGCATCTAAGTAACATACCATCAAAAGCTCTATAATATTTTTTTCTACAATCATGTACTTGGTAGTTATGATGTGAATTCATCGCCTTTGTTTCAAGTTAGCCCCTTTAGGATACATCTGATCTATAATATGGTTTATTATATCTAGATACCAGGGACATGACGTAATGGTAGGTCTTTCTGTGTATAATATGCATTCATCCGGAAACTCAAATCAATTATCTTACCGTAATATATAGGGTTGTTGGCTAACCAATCTGTGATAATTTGTCCTTTGATAGAATTTTGGTTGATGAAGGTGAGTTCAAACTCACCCATTAATGTTATGAATCTACCATCCTTTTTGGATAAGGTTGAATGAGTTAGGAATGTCCACAACTAATCATATTTTATAATAACTCTTATTTCTTGGTTGAGCATATAATGCCTCAACCTCTTAGTTGCAAAAACGATAGCCAAACATTCCTTTTCCACTTATGAGTACCACGTTTTATAGTCAAGGAGTGTACAAATAATAAAATAAATGGCATGTTCATGACCATCATCATCCTCTTTTGCTAACATGCATGCTATTGAAACTTCCATGGCACTAGAATACAAGATTAGACAACAACCAAATTTTTGTGGCATAAGAATTGGTGGAGAAAGAAGAAATCACTTAACTGACTTAAAAGAGTTGTGACACTCTTTTTTCCATATCTCACAATAATTATTCTTTAACAAACAATTAATGGGATGGATGGTGTATATTAGATCAAGAACAAACCTACGGATTGCCCTAAGCTTTCCTAGGAAATATTTGATGCTAGACTCTTCCTTGGTGGATTAATTTTGGGGATTTCCCAAATCTTTATAGGTTCTACATAAATCCATTGAGAGGAAATGATGTAGCCTAAAATATTACCTCTTGTAACTCCAACAACACACTTTTATGGTTCAATATCACACTATACTCGATTAGTGAAAGGATGACTTAAAGAACCTCATGATGGTCACCTCTTTTCTTAGCCTTTACTAAGATATCATCAACATATGTTTTCACAATCTTATAAATAAGAACATGGAATATATAGGTCATGTCTCATTGATATGTACTTGCCAATTTTCTACAAATCATAAGGCATAACTTCGTAGCAAAAGGTTCCTCGGGGTTGGTAAAAGTGGTTTTGGTTTGATCTTTGCCATAGATTCTTGTATGGTTATAACTAGAAAAATTATCCATGAGGGATAACAACTCATAATCATGTGTTGTATTGACGATGATATCAATGGATGGTAGTGGGAAATCATCCTTATGATAGGCTTTATATATCCCTAAAATCAATATCCTTATATTCTCGTTCTTCTTAAGGAGTGGGAAAATATTGGACAATCACATGGAGTAGTATACTATTTTTATAAACCCTACTTGTAGAAGATTCATTACTTATGATTTGACCATTAAAGAAACTTTGGGCTTCATAGGTCTCAACTTTTGTTTCTCGGGTTTAGCATCGGATTGGTAACCAAATTTTGGACTACTACATCAGAGTAACTCTTTTTAAGTATTTATAGTTGAACGTGAAAGCTAGAGAATGCTCCTTGATAACTTTAGTGTGTTCTTCTATCTCTTCTCGGTGATAATGAAGAACCAAGCTTCAAAATCTTGGGCTCTTCCTCTATTTTGATATTAATACCAATTGTTCCTTCTATCAAGGAGGTTCTTCCTTTTTCAAATTTAGGGGATCTGGAGGTAATTATAGAAATTCTTCCTCAAATGTGTAGATCTATAAATATTTTGACGAGGGAAGATACATTGTTTTGTCCCCAAAGTAGGAATAAGGGTGAGGAACAAGAGAAAAAAATTTCTTGTGATCTTTAGGATGAATTTCATTGTAAGCATGTACAAACCCTATGATCAATTCATCATTTTTGGTGAAACTTAACGTGATGGGTGCATTCTCATTATCTACATATACCAATATTTCATTATTTAGAATATTCAAGTAGGTATTTGAACCGGATAGAGACCGTGAATTCAATTTCCTTCAAAAATTCATTAGGGAAGAACTAGGAAGAAGAAGATGTCATAGAATCAACAAGATGATTTTGTTCCCTCGAATTTCTTCTATAGATATGAATTTGAAGTATTTACGCATTTCACGCACAACAAACTTATAGAGTTGTATATACTCCACTATATTATCATAAACCTCTAAGACTTAGTTTTGTATAAGTTACGAGTCCCCTAGAACTCTAAAATTATTTACTCATATACTCTTAGATACAATGAGACAGAGAAGTAAACCCTCATACTCTGCTCTATTTTTGTACACTCAAAGTTTATCATGAAGGAAAAGGCATAATTATACCTTTCTAAGAAGTCAAAATCACCATAGGCCCTACGTCATACCATACTTGGATCCATCGCAATGGAGTGTCCAATAATTTATGGGAAAGATTGGATCTTCATTATCCTTATGAATATCTTCCTAGACTTCAAATACATTGACCATACATATCTCTACAAAATCATTTCTTTGGGAGAGAGGCTAGTCAAATGGCATTTCCAATACCTAGAGATTTGTAAGGGACATTAATCAGTAAGTCATTTTGTAAGATCTTTACTATTTCTACTATTGTCTTGGTAGATACAGTTTCTACCCTAGTAGTCTTACCTTCACTCTTGTTTACTCCTTTGATTGTTTTAGGATTGTCAATTTTGGTTGTTGAAACTTATTTTTCGTAGTAGAGACTAGTTATTTGGAATGAGGTGGTTTACTCAATTGGTTAGCTGGGATTTCAAACTCATAATAAACTCTGGGTTTCTTCTTGACATTTTCTAGATTAATTTTACAAGGTTTATTGTCACCTTGATCTACAAAGACCTTTCCTAAATGAAGGAATATTGCCTCTTTAAATAGTGTGGATGGAATGTCATTCATTCTGTGGATCCATGGTCTACCAAGAATCGTATTATGGTTAATTTCCATATTTATAATATAAAACTCTGTTAATATAGTCTTAGGCCCAAGGGTAACCATGAGAACTATAGTTCTGATAGATGTAGATTTCAAGCTATCATAACCTCTCAGTGTATTCCTAGTAGAGGAGAAATTGCTTTATATGTACCCTAATTTTTGTAGGAAGGAGAAAGGAAAATATTCACAAAGGACCCATCATCAATCATTTCCTTCTAACATAGTTATTATAAACTGATACTTCCAAGTATAATGTGGGATCACCTCTTCGTTCCAACTCGGTGTCTAAGAGCATCTTTCTTATATCAAACAAGAGGCTTGTGTATCTTTCATGTTGACCTAGAGGATAAACATCAAAGTTTATGTGGTTAATTTGAGCAATTAGAGGAGGTGTAACATGCACTAGATGGAAAAAACTAATTCTTCCAAAAAAATGCACCAATGAACTAGCAAATTATTCATCATATCCAAACAGGAAATGTGAGATAAGGTCTTGTTAATATATGTGATTAAATCAAAATCTCCTACAGGTTTAAGAACTATGGGAAAGCCATCCTACACCAAAGGATAAATGGGAAGAGGGTGCAATGTGTACTCTCGAGTACGAGTAGTCACATTTACCTTTGGATTTGTCTCTAATTCAACAAAACCTATGAGTTTTTTTTTTTAGTTAGAAATTAAAGGGATAAATAATTAACAAATTATAAATCCACAATATAATTGTTGAATATTATAGATTATGAAGTGCAATTAAATTAAACATAGATTAAGATGTTTATATTGCACATTACAGAACATGAACAGAAAGTAAATAACATGAAATGTAAATGACACAAGAACACCAAATTTATAGTGGGGAAACCTAAAGGAAAAAAACCCATTCAAAAATAAAGAACTTCTTTTATTAATAATTTCACAAATAATTTTACTCGGCACTTCCACTTCTCTCCTCGGTCTCACAGAACAATTACAGAACATTTTCTCACAAGTTACAGCTTCATTTATCACAAAAAAATCTGATCTCACATATACAAAGATCATAATGATCATAACAATCATAATAATCATGATAACAATCCCGTGAGGAATCACCCTATTTATATAGGATGGATGAACCGGTTACACCGTTTCACTCTTAACTATGAAAGACCAACATAATAAAGTTTATTAAATAAATTTTTAAAAAAGGGGTCATGAAGTGGTGGTCCACAAAAAGGTATCCCCACTTGACATTATTACCCCAACATTGATTTGGTCGAAGTTAGGAGCAACTCAAGGATCATTGGATGTATAAGCTTCATGATCATGAGTAACCCTAGGAATCCATTTATTAGCATTCCGAGGGTTAGGTTTCTCATTTTTAAGACACTTGGGAAATGATCTCTATATATTCCTAGGTTGGCATTTTGGGAGTGACATGTCCCATGTGAATTTTACAAGAGGTTCCTCTAGAGTTCACTAAGAAAATGTCAATGAAAAGTTGTTTTGGTCTTCCGGAGTCATTGAATGAACTTGTTACAATCCATACATAACCAAGCATCATGACCAGCTACTCTTTGGAACCCATAATGTAAATAGGATCATAATCCCTCGGCCTCTGATTTTGACTTTGTTTTGGACCGTTACTCTAATTTTTGTTTTGGAAATCATTGTTATAATTATAATTTGTAGCCCCTTGGCTAGGGTTTTTATATTGGTTTTGTCCTTGGGCTTGAACCTACTAAGGAGGAGGACAATTAAAGTCAATCGTGTCAAAAAAGGAAATAGGGTTGTTAATTCTTTGGTTATTCATGCTTCCATTTTTATTATTTATATTTTTTATGTTCACAATATTAAGATTTTTGGGTTGATCAATCACACCATCTGCAATGACCCCACGGTTCCAGTTTAGGACCTTGGCTCCTTGGTTATTGCTTGACTTATTTTGGCAATTTGAATTGTTTTGGGAGGTTACCAACCTCCCATTAGGACCATATGTTTTACGTCCATTATAAATAGCCCCACTGGTAAATGCAAAGCGCATCCTCTAATGCTTCCTCCTATCTATAAAGGGAAAAATTTCACTTCCTTGGTTTCTCAATTGAATGAGTGGAGAAAAAGGTAATGATTTCCTTTTGATCCATATTTAAAGAACTTGTGGAAGAGTAAAGGAATTTTCACCACCTCTAAATGAAGTGGGAAATAGACTAGTTTTTTTTTCTTGATATGTAAGAAATATCTTATTCCCATTCATAACAACTTGTTCATATGGAAGGCCTTAATAAACTCGGGAAAAATTTGTTTGAAGGAATGTATGGATGCTTCTAGAATTTGATAGTACCAATCCAAAGCAATTCCTTCAAGGGTATTAAGAAATATCTTAACAAATACATCCTATGGAAGAAATTCTTGATTGCGGTAGTGTATGCCTTGATGTGGGAATTGGGTTATCCCTATCCTTTGAATTTATGTAGGTCTAGAAATGGTCATGGAATCATAACACCTCATATCATAAAATCAAGGGGTTCCTTCAAATATTCGGCATAAGTTCCTATTGCATAAGACTTGACCATTGAGGTCCCTTGGTGAGGTGTAACATAAGTATTGACTAGGGCATAAGGAACCCTTGATACTACATGTAAGGACCACAAAATTAATACATATCCATTTCAGGGATTTCCAATAAATATGGACATAGGGAGGACAAAACTATGATATGGATTGGTGGGTGTAACACTAGGGAATGTTGTATTATTCATAGGAACAACATTTGAGAATACATATGTAGTTAACCCTTGTGTGGGATATGAATAGGAAGGATGAGGATTCATTCCTAACATGAAAGATCCCATAAGGAGATCATTAGTACTAGGAACATCCAAGTAAACCCGAGGAAATGGTTGTTTCACTGAATGAATATTAGTAGCAAGAGTATAGTTTTGATTATCTATGTGATAGGAATGTTACCTTGCACCACATATTAAATAGGTGTGAATTTTGAGTGGTCTCTAACTATTTAATCCTTCCCACTAATGTTGAAATAACATCATCAAGTAAAGTATTTGGACCTTCTTTAGGTACATGTTGGATGGTGTTCGGTTGTGAGGGTGTATGATACCTTGTTATAAACTAGTCAATGGTTATCCCCCTTTTGAGGTATGTCTTATATTTTGGGCTAGGTTCAAGAAGTATTGTTTTAAGAAGGACATCTATGTATCCATGTATCCTATCCAAGGATCCATCTAAGGCATTAAGGTGGTCACAACTTTGGGAAAACTACAATAAGAGTTCATCATTTTGTTGGAAATAATATGGAAAGGACTTATACTTGCATACTTGATTTGGGGTCTTGATAAAACCCATGGATAAAGGCCATGTTCTCCTGTGAAATTCATATTGTTAGAATTTGATAACTCTTATTGTGGGTCGTGATTTGGTCACCTATCTCCTCAATTATTACATTTGAATTAGTGTTAAACCCTTGAATAAGGTATATATAGGGAGATAGGAAGTTCTAGGAATAGTTATTTGCCCACCCAGATAATAAGGGTAATTGTTAAGGACTCACCTGATTGTAATAAGCTTCAAAACCTAAAATAAGTCTTTTATAATCCTGACCCAACATATTTGGTGGGTGTATAAACACCCGCAAAATTATGGGAGGGGGAAGAGGGATGAAATAAAGGAAAAGGAAATGGATACGAAAAGGAACTAGTCTTTCACTTCAAGCTCACCAGAATTTGTACACCTAAAAATCAACATGTGATTTCAGATGCACTCAACTTCTTGAGATCGTGTTGAGACATCTGTAAAGTGATATATGGGATGATAATGGGATGAATAAATACAATATAAATGAGATAGGTGGGAATAATGGTAATAACATGATCGATGATCAAGGAAAACTTAGATGCTAAAATTGTAAATTGGGGATTTGTTTGTCAAGAGAAACAATTTCCCACCTAACCTTTATGGGAGTGATATTGTGGCTAAGAATGGTTTTTTTCTATAGGTATCGGTCTATGCCGGTGAAACTTAGTGTGGCTCGACCTAGTTGACATATTCAAGTGAATTTTCCTTCTACCTCTAAATGTACCTCTCTAAACAGGGTCATGTAAGAATAAGAGAGGATGTGTTAAGGAAAACTAAGGGTTGTGTGGTTTAACCCTATCAACTTTATTGGCCAAATATTTTTATGTTATTTCTACTTCATCGTTAAGGGCATTAAGTTATCCAATGATATTTGGTGGTATGGGATTTTCTCTAAATAATAGTTATCGTAAGCCTAGGTTTATGTATCCCGATGTTGGTTGATGTTAAGTGGGTTTATGATTGTGTCAAATATTATTTTGTGAGGCTCAAATGGACCCAGAATGGTCATATGGGCACCAAGTCAGCGAGAAGATAGAAGAAAACAAGAAATTGGTAACCAAGGGGACTTAGGGCTAAGTACGGGTAGCCTAAGTGACTAAGGAAATGGGGATTATGTTCATTCCAACTTATAATCTACTTTTAGTTCCCGTAGACACAAAATCATGCACTTTAGGAATTATTTATCTTAGTCTCATACTACTATTTAGAGGGTTCTCAAGTGAAGAAATTACTAATTAATCCCACCTTTTGGTCATCTTATTTTTATATTTTATTTCATTATTCTTGCATATTTTCCTAAACATACCCACCTATTTTGAAATCGTCCCATCATTTTAGCCTAAACTGGGATGCTCATGCCTATATTGGGGTGCCCTGGCCCCACCCGGGCACCCCGATCCATGTTCCAATTTCCTACTTCTTTTCAAGGCTTTTCTAGCCATTTTTGATCCTTATCTTTTTCCTAGTCATCCATGTTAGGGTTAATTGCAAAATTAGAGCAAGAGAACCAAATAAATACAAAGGTATGAGACCATAATGAGGGTCATGGCATCACATACTACTATTAATCCATCTAGATTTACATACATTGCATCACTTGCATCCACATAGTGTCATGCATCAAGGCTAGGAGATATGCATCAACACACATAGCATAAGGGGAGGATTCTATTCTAATTCATGCACACATGCTATTAAATTTTCTATAGTTATTATTTCGCACTACTTCACAAAGTGTGACTAGAACAAGAGCACCTACTAAACGACATGCACATAAACACACCGTAACTAAATCCAAGTTCAAAATGTAGTGCAACATTCAAAGATAAGACCACTATTTTGGTAGCTGAGGTCAGTCTGACCCATTCATTTACATATTTTATTTTTCTTAGGGTTTTGATACTTCCTTATTTCTTGCAAGCCATCACTTCATTATTTAACACATTCAAGATAGCTTGATAGATATAATGCAGCAAACATAGAATACTTTAGAATACCTTGTGACCTTGTAAAAATCAGATTCAGAGATTTAACAGAAACCAGGGCACCCAATCTATAGACCAGGGCACCCATGGCACCCTAGTACCTTCCCAGGTGCCTCAATCTACCGATCCTCCGATCTAGCTTTTTTAGGACATCTGAGTGATCATTCCTATACTTGGAATTTACAAATGACTTCGCAACAATGATTTTCTTTACTTATCTAAGTCATTCTTCCTTACTTTTTTGCATATTTATGTTTTTATTTCACTTAGTATAATTATTTACAATTACTTCATACTATTTTAGCGCACCCATATAGTGTTTTAGTCCTCCTATTTAGATTAACTAATGGCTATACTTCCATAGTATTAGATCTATTTTTAGTTAATCATTTTGGTGAACCCCATGTTTCTTCATAGCACCTTCTAGGGTTTTGCATTTGCATTTAGCCATCATGAGTATCTCCATCAATGAATATTTGCTTACCCATCCTGATTTACTTCATCATGTCCAACACCTTTTTGCTACTACCAATGTTTCATTGACATGCATCCGGATTCCATGTATAACACATTTGCTGATGCCTTTTCACAACATATAACATTCAAGGCCAATCCTCCTGCTGACATTCATCCCTTTAAAAATGACCCACCACTTTATATTATGTATCGTATTTACAATTTTTTTCAAATGCACTCTTATTGATAATGGTTCTGAGCTTAATTTATGCCCTATGTCCTTTCTCTAGGCCTTAGGTTTGTCTGCTCATGACATTATCCCTTCTTCTATTTCACTACATGCTTACAATGGTACTGTCCGTCTATTTCTTTGTCATGTTACCTTTCCTCTCACTGTTGGTCCTAAAACTCTCCCTACCATTTTCTTTGTCATTGATTTTCCAGTCTCATACAATTTCTTGCTAGGAAGGCCATGGCTTCATGCCATGCAAGTTATTGCTTCTATGGTCCACCATTGCATCAAGTTCTTACATGAACGTGTTGAGTATACTATCTTTTGGGATCATGACCCATTCCAATATTGTGTTCATGACCTTAACACTAGTCTTCCTATTCCTCGCATTGATACTATATAGATGAGCCTCAGCCTATGGATGACCCACCTCATTTACCACCGCTTGAGGGCACTATTTGTTTACTAGATGTTGTCCCTTCTACATCACCTCCTACTATAGCTATTATTCCATATTAACCACATGTTCCCTCCATGGACAATATTATCCCATCCTCATCTTCATCGTCATCTCACCCACCCTTCACGTGTACACTCTTCATATATGGTTCATACTAGGAGCACATTCCATTAGATCCTACTTCACCTAAAACCATATGTACGCATGACAGCTTAGCCCACTTAGGTTTTTCTATTACTGATATTAGTCCACCACCATACCATCCTCATTTATACCATGGGTTAGTCCATGTCACAATTGCTTATGGCCTTCATGTCTTTCATCTTGATGTATTTCTTACACATACTCCTACTACTATGCCACTTACATTAGGATAGTCCTAGCTAGACTATATTGGAGGCACCCTAGATCCGGATCATACAGACATATCCTTTCCTATGCCTTTTGGACATGCTATCATTTGTAATAGCTCTTTCCTAGGTTATACTCAAAACCTTACTCGTTGGTATGCACATGGCTTCCCACTTCCCCCATTCACCGATGAAGAATATGCTATGGGCATGTATAACTTACACCTTAATGGCTCATTGCATGATCAACTAGACACTATTACTTACCAGGTCACCAATACTTATCTTTGACTTTGATCCTAAGGATGATGATCTTCTTAATAAATTTACATTATTTTTTACCACATACACACGAGGGTCATAACACTCACACACGTCCCTCTTCCTTCACATATTTACCTAGCCTTACCTTGCATATTCCTTCTTCATGGTCCTATAATCATAGCATCGATCATTACCCAATGATGCACTCTTTCGATTCGGTTCACACTCGATTGTTGAGGGATTACCATTACACTAAACCACACACACTACACCATAGGCACTACATATTCCATTTTATCCTACATTACACGTCACACACCATTCATTGTACACTTATTTCTACATCTACACATTACATTCATTATACTATCTACGCACTTCATCATATTATACACTACCCATTTTCATATCATACATTTTCCATATACTACACTAGTCATCATTTCCTATGAGTCTAGTTTTACATTCCATCCCTACATTCTATATTTACGCTAGGTTACATTATATGTATGGGTCTAGCTTTACATGTTATCACTACATATTCTATCTACACCTATCATTGCATATTACATAGCCTACACACCCTACACATCCTATATTACATTGCCCACACCACACATTTACAAAACATACTCATTACATGGTCATATATTCTCATTACCAAATTTACTACGTTATTTTCTATGTGTTTCACTCACCACCTTATGATGCACTTTAGTTCCTCAATCCATACTCAACTTTCGAGGGTTTACCAATCAAATGGACCTTACACTCACCATGTGACATTACCTCATACGACATTTCCAACATTTGTGACATACACCTTAGGTTAATAATCACCCATTCTATCATTTTGTAGTGGTATATGCCTTAGGTATAACCACTCCCTCCATTCATCTTGTAGTGACATACGCTTTAGGCTAAATCATCACCCATCTCCATCCTTTCATCATATAGTGATATACACTTAGGGCTAAATCATCACTCATCCATTCAAAAAGTAATGATATACGTTTGATTATAGATTTCACAAAAATATCTCTTTCATCATATAGTGATATACACTTAGGGCTAAATCATCACCATTACACAAACCCACTCATTACAACACGCTAGAAACAACCAACACTACTTGACCTTTTTCCAAATGAAGTACTCTCATTTATAGTTCATTCTAGATCACGAGGTGGAAAAAAGATGAACCTCATTACATACATTTCCATCCACTCATGGGTCACATTTCTCCTATCATTCCATCTTACATTCCATTCCATCCATCCACTACATATTGCATTGTCTTAGGGTCATTTACTCTTGCTTTCTAGTGTTTTACATGTTCACTTTACTACACATGTTAGATTGCTTTCTTATATGTTATTTTCATCCACACATGCGTGTTCATGACTTTATTTATCGTGATCATAGGATACAAGACTCTACACGCGGCATGTATGCTCATCTTCTACCCTTCCTATACTAGTCATTGAGAGCATCCACATTCATCTTATTGTAGACACAAATATTGCACATTAGACAATATTTAGCTCAGTCTTATACTACTATTTAGAAGGTTCTAAAGTGTAAAAATTATTAATTAATCCCACCTTTTGACAACCTTTTTCTTATCTTTTATTTCATCTTTCTCGTGTATTTCTAATACCTATCAGCCCATTTCATGACCTTTTAGAAATTATATCCTGAAATCAAGGTGCCTTCGCCTTGCACCGGCTGCCCCAAAGCACCTCGATCCTATGCACAACCTTTTTCCCTTATTTTTATGTCACTTCTAGATGTTGGTCATCCCTATCATCTTCTTAGTTGGCCTTGTTGGGATTAATTATGAAATTAAGCTTGAGATCCCTATAAATATAAATTTATAAGACCATAATAAGGGTCCTAGGTCATTGCATCTTATCACTATTATCACTCCATCTAGGTTACATCCATTGCATCATTTACATCCACATAGTTCCATGAATTCAAGCTAGGATATTTACATTACACACACTTCATAGGGGGAGGGATTACATTCTATTCCATGCACATATTCTACTTACATTTCTATAGCTTGTATTTCTTGCTACTTCACAAAGTATGAATGGTACAAGAACACCTAGAGCATGATACACACACACACACACACTACAACTACATCAGGGTCCATAATGTAGTGTAGTAATCAGTGATAAGTCCACTAGCTTGGTGGATGAGGTCATTCCAACCCATTAATAAGCATCTTTCATTTTTCTATGGTTTGATACTTCTCCTTGCATTACGATTAATTCTCCAATTCATTTGATGAATCCAACGTGACAGATGCGAAGCACACAGAGAAACTTAATGACCTTACCAGATTCATATTTTAAGGATTTTCAGTGTTCCAAGCACCTAGATTGTAGAACAGGGCACCTCGGGGCACTCTAATACACTCCCAGGTGCATGTGTCATCTCAAAAGTCCATATGTACCCTTCGCAGGCCCCCGAGGGTTGGTCTACACTTCCAGATTCTATTTCTAGATCCGCGACACTGTGCAAAAGTCTCATGTTATCAGCTGAGTCTTCTCCTAACTCTTATCTTACACATTAGGGTTTCACTTCATCTAGAATATTTTCTTTACATTTATTTCATACTACTTTAGTTAATTTAAAGTGTTCCATTCCTCCTAATTAGATTAACTAGGTTACTTTTTCCTAGTAAATAAGTCATTTTTTAGTTAATCACTTATCCAAGTGTTATTGTTTCATTTTGTACTTAGCATCTTATATTACTTTCTCATACATGCTTTGACATATTGGTTATCACTCTAACATGCTAACAGGTGTTCCATGTGCAACACTTGTTTTGCAGATTACATATTTCCATGACTACTTCTTTGTTTTCCATTATATGCGGGCTTTTCCTTTTGCTTGTGTGCACACTTGTTTGTTGTTTGCGGCCATGATGACATTGTATGTCTTGTGACATCATGAGTGATGTCCCATGTTTTCAACCCGCTTTGTGTGGTCTACTTGTTTTCTTGCATGTTTACACTAATTTGTTTGGTAGTTACTACATTATATGCGTATTTTTACACTTTTATTATCATACATGTGTTTTCGGAATAACGCATGTTTTGGCTAGCCATCCCTTTTTTTGTGCACCTTGGTATCTACCAAGTGTTTTCCCTTTCCCCCTGCAAGGTAGGGCTTTACAAGTCAAAGTACGGTAGGTCCTCTTTTGGGGCCGCAATCTCGCTTTGAAGACATTGCATATGCTCCCAAAGAGGGGGCATCATGAGGGTTTTACATACTAACACAGTGTATTTACATTGGTTCAAGATAGTGTAGTTTCTTCCCTTATCATTGTGGGTTTACATACAACGAGTGAGTTCGACTCCGGTTGAAAAACTCCATACACTTCGGCCTCTACAAGACATGGCGTCCTTTAGCATTTTTGCAAAGTAGTTACATGCTTGGATGTTATAGTGGTGTACGTCTCTACACTACTTTGTCCAGGTGGCATTGGATCACCCAAAAACTAGGACAATACAAATATCTCTTCACACATTTTAGCAAAGAGCTATTAAATATTGGAGGACACAAAGTATTTCCTCCATATACTTCTTCAATCATGGTGGCATGAGATCGCCCAAAAAACTCATGACAATATAAGATATCCTTCTACACCCTTTTTCTCGACATGGATCAGTGCACATGTTCCATTTACACTTTTCTTTTCACATATTTTACATTTACATACTTTACACATTTCTATATACATGTGTATTTTACACAACATTTTTACATACATACATATTTGACTACTTGATCGTTTTCTCCTTGCAGGTCTAGCCGTATGAGAAACAAGCAGTCAAATTGGGGGCAACAACAATGATGATGATGCCAAAGGACAATGAAAAAACACACCTGCGATGACACTTTCCTTTAATAACCATGTAGGTACACTATACACAACAATAGCGACACACACGTTCGCTCTAGGTTCATTATCATCACTTTTTATGCACATTTTTCATCTTTATAATACATGCTCCTCCACATTTCTTTTTCTTTTTTTCATTCCACGCTTGATTATAGTCCATTGGCACGTCTTATTCTACACTCTACATGGATATCAAGTACATATCTCTATTTACTTTATGTTCTTGAGCGATCCACTCACCAACATAAAGTGGAGGCAAAATGTAGACACAAAATCATGCACTTTAGGCATTATTTAGACTAGTCTCATACTACTATATAGAGGGTTCTCAAGTGAAGAAAGTATTGATTAATCCCACCTTTTGGTCATCTTATTTTTATATTTTATTTCATCATTCCCACATATTTTTCTACTCATACCCACTTATTTTGCAAATGTCCTATAATTTTATCCTAAACCTGGGCACCTAAGCCTATATTGGGTGCCCTGGTCCCACCCGGCACCTCGATCTATGTTCCACTTTCCCACTTCTTTTTAAGGTATTTCTAGCCATTTTTATCCTTATCTTTTCCCCGGTCGAACATGTATGGGTTAATTACAAAATTAGAGCAAGAGAACGTTATAAATACAAAGTTATGAGACCATAATGAGGGTCCTAGCATCACATACTACTATCACTCCATCTATAGTTACATCCATTGCATCGCTTTACATCCACATAGTGTTATGCATCAAGGCTAGGAGATCTACATTAACACACAAAGCATAGGGAGGATACTTATCTATTTCATGCACACATGCTATTACATTTTCTATAGTTATTTTTTCTCACTACTTCATAAATTGTGACTAACACAAGATCACCTAGGGCATGACATGCACACATGCACTAGAACTACATTCGGTCTAAAATATAGAGTAGTGCTCGGTGATAAGACCATTAGTTTGGCAATTGAGGTCACGATCGACCCATTCATTTGCATATTTTATTTTTCTTAGCATTTTTATACTTCCTTATTTCTTGTTGGACATCACTTCATTATTCAACACATCCAACGTAGCTCGACAAATCTAATGCAAATGATAAAAGAACACTTCATAATACTTTGTGACCATGTAAAAATCAGATTCAAAGTTTTTTACAAAAACTAGGGTGCCTAATATATAGACCAGGGTGCCCTGGGGTGCCCTAGTACCTTCCCAAGCGCCTTAGGCTACTCGGATCCTCCTCCAGATATGTCATTTTGGGACTTCGAGTGATCATTCCCATACTAGAATTTACAATCGGACCTAATACAAATTGTGACAATATTATTTAATCGCTTAAGTCATTCTTCCTTACTTCCTTGCATATTTAGGGTTTTATTTCACTTAGTATAATTATTTACAATTATTCCATATTGTTTTAGCACACCCATATAATGTTTTAGTCCTCCTATTTAGATTAACTAGTGGCTATACTTCCATAGTATTAGATCTATTTTTAGTTAATAAGTTCTTAACTTTAAATAAACAAAGCAATTGAATCTAAATTAAATAAAGAGAGGATTAATTCACCCTTTGATCTAATTAAATTGAATTTTCTCACATTTAAATAAAGTAAATTAATAACAAGATAACTAATTCTTATTTTGTTTTTAGCAAAGATTTTAAAATAAACTAAATTCCTAAGCTTTATTTTTGTATTTTCTAGATTTGAAGAATTAAATAAAATAAATACTTGTAAAAATAGAAAAATAAACTAATTTACAATGAAACAAGATAATTATAAATTAAAGTAAACTAAAATAAGGAATATTTCGATGTGGTTATTCCTCTATTGCAGGATTGTGGAACTAGATCTACTCTAAATAGAAAATGTATTCTATAGTTATTATTCTAGAAAGTGAAACTTCTTCTAACTACTTCGCCTCAAGTTCACAACAATAAAAATAAAGCTTATTAGAAGTAATTTCTTATTTATCTAGAATCTTTCCCCAACAAATTGAAAATAAACGTATGGATGCTTAATAATGGAGAAATGACAAAGAAATACAAACAAATAATCTTCCTCAAACGTCTTTCCCTTACAAATCCACATGGATAAACAAGGAAGTATATATCAATGGAAAAATTGTTCATGTATAGAAAATAATGGAAATTAATAAGTACTTAATTATACCAATTAAAAATAAATATATTTTTCCTAATTTAGTGACAACAATTAATCAAATGCTTCAAAGAATTAGAAACATCCCCAACATGTAACTATTGATATGAGATAACGTTATAGGTGTGGTGTTATGTTTGTGTCTCCTCAAAAAAAAATTCTCTTCTAGAGATGATTTCCAATTGATCCAAGGTGTGCATAGTGTTGGCTGGCAGCAAGGAAACCCAATAAAATGGTTGAATCGCTTCATTTGTAAGAAAAAAGTTGAAAATGAAATGTAGGAAAGAACATAGCAATGAATAGGTTTTCTATGTGATTCCTAGCAATATTTTAACAACATAACTTTGTAAATCAAATATGAAAACTCCAACCCAACATTCAAATGAAATTTGGGATTTTATAAAACTTTGGGGAGAAGAAGTCCAATAACACATGTCCAAAAAGAAGTGACAACACATCCACATAAGGGGAAATCAACCTTCTAAACATAGTAAACTAGGAAGAGAAAATCAATACAATTCCAACAAGCCCAAAATTAACCAAAATGGTCAAGAAACGGGTGAGAAAATCACTCCCAAACTGAAGACACACATTTTTTAACTTGTGGGATTTAGTGACAAAACCATCGGTCTTAATAGACTCGGAGGTTGCGTGACTAGATCCATAAACAAAGCATGAAGAGGGTGAAATATGGCTTGCAAACATACGATGAATTATTAAACTTGAAAACATGGATAAACATGGCATAACAAGCATGATGAAAGTGAAGGAAGAGGATCTGGATCTCATCGTTATTTTGGAAAAGAATGTTTTCATCATTGGATACTTATTATGTCCTTCAATGTAGCACCATGTAATTTTGGATGCATACAAGTCCTCTTTTCCTTTGAATTTGATCAACTTGGGCATACAAAATCTAGATGGGAATGGGGCATTGTAAATGCTTCAAAATATTGGTTGATTAAAAATATAGTTATTATAGACCCAACTAGTAAAATACTTCAAAGATGAGAAGAGGATTTTAACTTCATCTTTTGATTCACCTATAGCTTGCATAATAGATTGTCATTGTTTTGTTGGGATACTAACAATTTTGGAAGATGTAGCACATGGTGAAGTATACCTTGGAGTATCAAAATAAGGTCTATAAGGGAGAGATTAATTTTTAATACATGCATTTAAATAACTATCACTATGACAAGATACGATCATTTTTGTTCCAAACAACATTATTTTGATCTAACATATTAGTGGATCTCATCTGGTCAATTTATTTGAATTGCTATGAAAATATTTTCAAGGGCCCATGTAGAGTTAATTTTTGAAGTAAAAGAAATATTATTATTCATATAAGAAACATGCCTAGAAATAATATTTTTATCATAGACACTAAGAAAATTTCCATTATTTATAAGAAAATCATTATGAATATTTACATCTATGTCCATCACATGATTTTTACAAACCTAATGTGGGACAATTTCTATGTTAGAATGGGATTAATTAGTATATGATGCATCCCAACCATAAGGATCAATATGGTCCTCAAGATCTTTAACATCTAGAAGAGTTGGGGGTAGTGTACACATTTGTGTATTTAGTATTTTAATGGGGCTTATGTTTTCTTCATAAGTATTATGAAGAGGGAACCCTCAGAGAGGTTTCCAAATTAGTTGGGGAGACATGATTGATTAGAATGGGATAGGTAAAAACCCTAATAGGAGAAGGGGTATTATCATGAGACCATATATGAAATTAGAGACCCTATAGAAAATAAGTTAAAACCCTAATGATAAGGAAGAAAGCCCTAGGTTAATATGTTAAAAAAATAAATTGTGTTCACTAAAATGTAATATGAAAATTAGGTGTTCATAGGATTTAGATTTATTATAATGTGTAAATATTATCTAGAATATGAACTGGAGTAAATAATGATAGCTCTCATGTAGAGATACATGTATTTCCACGATACAAATTTCATATAATATCTTGAAACCTAGATAAATGAAGTGTGAGTTAGGGTTATAAGAGATTGCACTAATTTATTGGTTGATACATAGTGACATTTCTTTGTAAATGTGTAATAAGAATATGTAGATTGTCATTGAGTTGTATTTAAAATTTTGGTATCTAAAACTAAAGCAAGGATTAAGTATCCTATACAAGAAAAAGTCACCCAAATGGATTTTACTATTGTGTACATATTTTTCCTCTATAGATCTAATCTAAAATTTTCCATCTTCATTTGTATCTTGGGATTAATTATTAAATTTGGTTAGAGTCAAATTATCACATTAGGAGAATCAAATCAACATAGAGAAAAATAATCAGAAAGATATTATATTCAGCTTGTAATGAATTACATTCATAGGCTATTATATAGCCATAATATTAGATAAACTACTTCCTATAAAATAAGAAGTCAATCAACAACTTACCCATTTATATAATTTGCGGGTATAAACAATAAAAGAATATATTTTTTTTTACAACAATATAAAATAACTGTAGCAAACAATAATTTACTATCTCGTAAATACCCATGTAAATATTAATTTCCTAACATTCCTCCCCTTAATGTTTACATGGTAGCAAAATAAATTTCACACTTCCTTTGCAGCCACCACACGTGTTTGCTCATGATCTTGGTACAACACTCGAACTGAAGGTAGAAGAAGGAACACATCAACTTCTTATCAACCATGCACTTTCGGGAACACATCTGACCAACGAGGATGGGAACATGCTCAGGAATCATCTTCTTATCAACCAATCACTCTAGGGAACACATCTGACCTAATAGTGTGGGAACTCAAGCAGAACACATCTGAGTAGCCTTCAATGGTTTTCTAGAGGCTAACCACAAACCTAGGTATGTGTTCCTGTTCATAACTAGGTTTGTGTTCTGTTCATACCTAGGTATGTGTTCCCGTGACCGCAATCCGTTGTACACTTCACACTTTTGGACTACCATGCAATATGTCCTTGGCATGAGGATTAAATTTAGCACAACATATGACCCGAGATAGATGGACAAACCGAGTCGGTGAATCAAATTTTAGAGGATATGCTTAGGATGTATGTGATGGATCAGCAATCTAAGTGGGAGGAGTACTGTGCTTAGTGGAGTTAATAATATTTTTCGAGTTCTATAGGCATGGCTCCTTTCCGGGCATTATATGGTAGAGAGTGTAGGACACCCCTTAGCGGGACAGTTAGAGGAAAGGGTATCTCTTGGACCAGCTCTTTTGTAGGACATGGAGCAAAGAGGTAGTGTTGATCAGGGAGAGATTGTAGGAGGTACATGACAGGCAGAAGAAGTATGTGGATCATCATAGGATTGATCGTAGTTTCAATGTGGGCATGAAGGTGTTCCTTCATGTTAGGCTACACAAGAGCCCTATCCATTATGGAAAAGGTTGTAAGTTAGCTCCTCAATTCGTTGGTCCTTTTGAGATCTTGGAGCATATCGGCCCTTTGGCCTACCGTCTAGCATTGCCACCCAACTTGTCTCACATACATGATGTGTTTCATGTTTCTGTCCTTAGGAGGTACATTACAGATCCTTCTCATGTGTTGGACTAGACATCATTGCAGGTGTAGGATCAGGGGAAAGTGACGGTGGAGCCCATCCGTATCATAGATCGTAGGACCACAGGCCTTCGAGGCGATAGATTAATCAGTGCACAAGTACAAAGTGGGACGATATGATGAGATTGCAGCCACTTGGGAGGATGCCACAGTATTACAAGTGCAGTTTCCACATTTGTTCTAGTGACTTCCAGGAGGAAGTTGAGTCTAAGGGGAGGGGGATGTAGTGCCCACTTCCCTTTGACACTTTTAGATATTGATTTTGATACTATTGATCGTATTATGGACACTATTATGTTTTATTTTAGTATGATGGTTAGATGTTAGATCATGGATTATTATTGATTTGGATTTAGTTACTATGCATGATGATTACTAGAGACATTTTTATACGTGGTTGATGATATACTGTTTGACATGGACATATTATGGATGTTGATTTGGACTTGTGACATTGGATATTTTGAGTAGACCTAGTATGGTAGATTATTGATAATGATATAGTTGATTATTTAATTAAAAATGATAATGTTGTATTCTTGATATTTTCATGATTCATATGATTAGATGATTTTGAAATGTTGTTTATATTATTTTGGATGTTCTGATACGGCCACGAGGCCGAAGGAGGTATTTGCATTTTGCAGGTTAAAAATCACAACAATGTCGAGGGACTGGAGAATAACCATATTCAAATTTTGGGTGAATTCAACAAGGTCATCATGGCAACTATGTTGTGTGTTGTGTATGTTTGTGTGTTGTGTTATGCTAGGAATTCCCATGGGGGAATTTCCATTATTTGTGACCATGGGATATATTTTTTTAATTATGTGTTCCTTTTAATTATTGTTGTATGTGTTTTATTAGTAATGTGTTCCTTCTTTTAGTTAATTTAAATGTGAGAGTCATATAGTTAAACTTTATTTAAATTAAATTGGGATATGGAATGTAATGAATAAAGTTGTTGGTTTTAAATATTAATGTTGGAAGAGTGTGTAAGTTAATGTGTAAGAAATTTGTAAGAGTATGTAAGAAATATTTTGGAAGGTTTAACACTTCATCTCCTTAGGAATTCGAATTTTTCCTTGGAGGCCAAATTTGGAGGCTTGTGGGACAAATTAAACTTGTCCCACACCTCTTAAAATGATCCACCAACCATGCCTATGGTTTAGAGGTAAAATTTAAGCTTTTTTATTGCATTTTGAGGTGACAATTTGTAAGTTTTAATTGCACTTCCCTTACATATTTTTAATTTAGTCCTTTTGGAGTATGGGTCATTTTGGAGTGTGTAAATCATTTTTTCATTTTATTTATTGTGATTTGGTGAAGGATGTTGACTTTCCTCTTGGGGTTGAGGAAGAATTATGTGGCATCCCACATGGATCCACATCATCCTCTTCTCTTCCCTCTCCTATAGAAGTGAAACTCCTTTCTTGTTTATGGGGGTTGAAACTTTGTTATTTTTCTCTTTGGGGCGCATTTTTTTGTGGCTATTTTGGAGCTTGTTGTGGAGGAAGCTTGGTGAACCCTGCTGATTTTGGACTGTATTTGGCATTTGGAAAGCTTGTGAGCTTGGAACAAACTCCAGTATGGAGAGGTAGGATCTTGAGCTGTGTTTTAAATGTTTTTCTTTCTCTTGCATGCATATTGAAATGGTGAATGTGTTTTATGTTCTTGGCTGGTTGGGTAGACTGCTTAGGACAAGGTGTAGGAGAAGGCTATGGGGATTTCATATGGGGGCATAAGGGATTTCCAATGGCACTTATTCTATTGTGGAGGGAGTTTTGGATTGGGATCCACCTAGGAAAAGAAACTGCTTGCATTTCTTACTCTTGGGGGCATAAGGGAGAAACTTTAGGGGGCATAAGGAGGGGTTGGGAGATATAAGGTTTATGGGATTTGATATGTTTATTGGCGGTATGATTTTGGTGGATGCCCAATTCCAAATAGGGAGGCATAAGTAGTTCCCCATAGTTCTTGCTCTTGTTGGCTTGCTTGATCAAGCCTATGTGTTGTGTGAATGATTTCAAATGCAGTTGGGAACTGTTGTCTTTACTTGGACTGTATTTTTCTTATTGTTGTATGCAATGTGAAGAATGTTACTTGTTGTTGTAGAAGCCATTGTTGCCATGAGTTTTCTCTCATTATTTATTTCATTATGGTTGGGGCTTGGGGGCCAATGAGGAAGGATGGCTTCTCCTTTCTCATTGGATGTCTTGGTTGGGTGGAGAGCGTTGCCTTTCCCCTTCCTTGTTGTGATCAAAAATGAAATGATGGAGAGAAACTAGCATGTTGTTGTTTGGAGAAAGAAGAATACAGTTTTGACAGTCCTATTTCTTTGAGCAAGTTCTTTGTAATCCCTTCCCACTTCGAGTGGATGAGTTGTGTAATTTTGTAATGTGAATTTATTGTCTTGTAAATGGAAGTTTGAATTTGAATTGAGAAATGTAGAGAGTTGTATCCAATCTCTGTTTTGTAAAGAAATGAGAAGAATGTATATGTATCTTGTAAACTGTATTTTGAAATCAAATAGAAAGGAAAGTTGTAAAATTGTATTGAGGATCAATGAAGGATTGCATTCCTTTCTCAAAAGTGTTTTACCTTGTTCATATGTTATCTTCTCTATTGGAAATCTGAATTTTACTTGCAATAAGAAACCTCTGTTTGGAATGTTGAAAGATGAAATATGAAAGAATGTATATGTATTGTTACTGTATTTCAAAATTAAAAGAAAAAGGAAAAGTTGTAAGATGTAATTGTTGATCAATAAAATTTTGCAATATCTATTCAAACTTGTAATGTGTATTGGATTTGGAATTGCTATTAAAGATTGAAAACTGCTTGTTGAGAAAGAAGAATGCGTGAAATGAAAGACAATGTTATTTTCCTTGCAAAATGTATATTAAAACTGAAATCAGAAATGCATTTTCAATTAAAATTGGATGGATGATTTAATAAGTAATGTATTTGACTAAGTTAGGAATCGTATGCATTCTCAAGAGCCAAAATTGATATTCCAATTAAAAGAAACAGTTCACTGTAATATACTTCATTCTGGCAATCCATGTTTTATTAAAAATGAGTAGTTTGATCTTACATCAAATAATAAGATAAGAAACATTGAAATTTAGACTTATTAATACCTAAGGAACTCAAATTCACTATAACAGTCAAGAAAGAACCTCCAAAACTTAATAAAATTCAATTGGAGCTTGCACAGTCGTTTTTCCCATCTATTGCCGGAAAAATACAACCTTGAATAAATTGGACAAATCAACTTCACTAAAACACTCTAAACCCTCCCTAGACCAATCCTCCATGTCTGTTTGACATGTTGAGTGAAGGAGGAGTTCAAAATTAACCAAATTGAGAAGTTGGTAAACTGCCAGTTCACAAATTAAAATCCTGCAGATCCTTTTCACAAAATTGACCCTTAAAAACTTATCAAAATGTAAATTTTATGTTTCCTGTGCAAAGAGGGCATCAAGAGCTTTCTGAAAAGTCCTCATTTTCCCAAAACTGAGCTTTCTAGCTCAAGTTATGGCACTTTGAAGTTTTTGTGCCTTGGCGGGAAAATTTGGGAAAATTTTCCTTGGCGGGCCCATGCAACCCAAAAATTTCCCGTCGAATTGCCCTTAGGAAAATTTTCAAAAATTTGGCTCGAAATTTTTTCCACTTCACTCCACCATCCTGCGCACCTAATCGGGTTGCCACGTGTCCTCACGAGGCAGTGGCGGAGGCGCGAAAACTTTTGCCCTTTGAGTTTTTTGAAAATTTTGGAAAAATTTTCCATTTCGCTCTGCCGGCCCGCAGCCAATCAAAGGCTGCCACGTGTCCTCATGAGGCAGCGGCGGAGGCGTGGAAACTTTTTTCCCTTTGAGTTTTTGAAAATTTTGGAAAAATTTCCATTTCGCTCTGCCAGCCCGCAGCCAATCAAAGGCTACCACGTGTCCTCACGAGGCGGCGGAGATGTGGAAACTTTTGCCCTTTGAGTTTTTTGAAAAAATTTCCATTTCTCCCCGCCGGCCCGCGGCCAATCAGAGAGTGCCACATGGCACCTTGGGGTGGCGGCAGAGGTTCGGGAGAAATTTTGCTTTTGCACCGCATGGGGAAAAATTTCAAAAACGCCCGCGACCCGCCAACCCGCCAAAGGGGTTTTCCCCTCCTCTTGACACGTGTCCCCCTTGGGGAAAATTTGATCCCAAAACTCCACCGGACCATATCTTGAGTTCCTAAAGGAGTTAGGAGGACTTATTTATATCACTGGAAAGGTGAGAAAATTTCCTATCCATTGGGAATGGTTTAGGGAAATTTTGGAAGCGTTAAGTATGAGAAAAATCTAGTTGAAAATTTGAGCTTTGTTAGAGAGTGGGTATGGGGGTAGATTTCTCCCTAAAACTAACTAGAACATATAACCCTAATATTTGAACATTGTGAACTTGATATTAGTTTATAAAGGAAACTTGTGTTTTGGTAAATGGGTTTTGTTCCAGAACCTACCAGTGGCAAATCGTTGTCAGCAACTCGGTTGTGTTCCCCCTAGACAAAAAAAAATATTTCATAATTTTTCTAGCTAACCCTAGGTTGTTTCTTAGGTCTCAAGTGGTTGTTGAAATGGGCATCACACTTCCTCCAACAACATGTTACTAGCTCACTAATATTGACTTTGAGGCTCAATAATTTCTAATTGGGTTTATTTTGTCTCCCCTACAATGTGAAATAAGTTGTTTTTCGACGTCGTGTAACATGGAAAATGCATCGTGAGACAAAAATTTTTAAAAATTAATGAATTTTTAGAATGACTCGACAATCTAATTTGATGACACAATGATAACACTTGATGACTAAAAATACTTTTGACGAGTGATTTAGATGAGACACAATAAGGACAACAATAAAATAATGATTTTAAAGAGTGACTCAATATAGACACATGGAATACAATGAATATGACAATACCGACTTTGACTATGACTCTTTGATAATTCAAGACTAAACAACTCTAGTTTGGGACAAATTGAAAAATAACTATGGATGGATATTTTTTTGATGAAATAGTCTATATTACTTAATATAAAAAATTATAGCCTATCCACAAAAAAATATGGGTGGTAAAGGGCACACCCCACGATCAAACTAGCTACGACAAATAAGAGACTAAAGTATCAAGCCCAAAAGGAAACAAAAACTTAACAAATGCCGAAAACCATAAAAACTAGGTAGCCGCAGCAAACTTAGGGGAAGGGGGTGGTGGTGGCCCCTTGTCCTCCAAGTTACTACCAGGAAGATCTTTGTCGTCCAAAAGGGGTGGTCTATCTGAAGCAACTTCTTCATCATTTTCTTCATTCTGGCTAGGAGAAATAGCAAGATCCAACCTGGGAACTTTTCCAGAGTCCCACCCATCTCTCTACGCAGGAGGCGGGGAGTGGTGGTGGGAACCCCACCACCATGCTACAGGGAATGGTGAGGGTACCCCCAACCACTGCGATTAACAGGGCTATGTTGTTACTCATGATGGTGCACGGGAGAGATATGTCGATGTGCTTGGTCTACCAACCGGCCACGGCCACGATGCCCTCTTGGACGAACACTCCCAGAAGGGGAGGTAGGAGGTTCCCGCGCCACAGTGTAAGGAGCGCTGGCCCAATGATCCAGAAGGGTCTATAGGTTCCAAACCTCTAGCTCTACCTTGCGGTCCTAGTCCTGGATCTGTAAGAACACATTCGAGATAAGCATGGCCTTATCGTAAAGCGAAAGAATACAATATACTATGGAATTAGCAAAAATAGCATAATTACATTCTTTCCATATTAAAAAATGGATCTCCACTTTGAAAGTATGCCACACTTGTGCAAAAGCATGGGGAATGGAAGTAGAATCCCCCAAAAAATATGTTGCCAATGAAATTGAGCTGGTCTAAACAGCCGAAAGAAATCATGGATCCAAGCCCAAATAGCTTGAGATTTTGGGAAGTACCAAAACAAATGCATGAGCATCTCAATGTGCCCACAAAAAGGGCATAGCCGAGGAGCTATCCTGTAATGAGCTAATCTACACCCAAGAGGAAGGCCTTGATAAAGCAGACACCAAGAAAAATAGGCTAACTTGGGATGAATGATGGCTTTCCATATAGTATGAAATATAGCTTCCTAGGATGACCATCCAAAATTGATGGACCATTTGGAGTTAAGCAAGGCCACCATTGGTAACCTAGGGGTGAGCAATGCATAACCTTTTCCTAGGGAGTAATTTAAAAAAGGGGTATCTGGAAACCATTTCCAATCCTTCCACCAAGGCCTGAGAGAGATGACACCAACTTTGTGAAGCATCTCTACAGGAATGGAATCAAGAACTTCCTGATAAGACTCTCTATCAATAGAAGAAATTCAAACTTGGCTTTAGCTTAAGGCCAAGTGAGAAGTAGTCTGGTCTTCCTACAAAATATGTCTTTGGGAGTGCGCAAGCCTCAATGAAATAGCTTAAGAGCATGAACCCAGGGCACTTGGGCAAGCGGCACATCATGAAAATTGATGAGAAGAGACCACCAAATGTTGTGGTCATTAATGGATAGCCCATTTCTGAATCCATCCCCTTCCTAGATTAAAAAGGGTTTGAGCAACTCCCAAGCTTTCCATATGCTTTTGACAACAAAAGTGCCCACAATCTTAACCGGGATTTGATAATGAGCATGCTATGAAAATCCAACCCTTGCCAAGTTTTACGCCCTTGTGGGGAGCCTTGACAAATACAATTGTGAATCAACACTTTCCAAGCTTCGTTGCCAGCACAAACTCAAATAATCCACTTGGTTGCAAGAGCAGACCCTTGGCGGCCAATGTCAGTCAGACCAAGACCTCCAGAATCCTTAGGGAGACAACAATACTCCCATGAAACTCTATGAAAGCCTTTGCCAAGGTCCGAGCTAGCCCAAAGGAAATCTCTGAGAAGTTTCTCCAGTTTCTTATAAGAGGATTTAGCCGACACCCAACAAGAAGAATAATAAACATGTGTGGCTGCCAACTATCTTGGAGAAAATATAAAATTTTCCTATAAGCGAAAGGGGTTTAGTAATCTAGTATTCCAATTTGTGGGAAACCCTGTCAATAACATATTTCCGTAGTTGACTGGGAAAAGAATCATAAGCAAAGGGAATGCCTAGAAATTTAAAATTTTCACCATCTGGATATACTTCCAGTCAAAATGATTCAGCCAACCAGGTTTAGGGAGAAAATATTTCCTGAAGCACTGGGTCTTTCTCCATTGAATACTAGAACCTAAAGCTAAACAATATGTATCCAAACATTGAATGGCATTGTTGATATTCGCTTCACCCTCTAGGAGCATGAGGAAGGATTCATATACAAAATTCCCATTGACAAGCTGAAGGGGGGTCGCAGAAGGGAGTTGAATACCCTTCACTATCCCTTGATCACGAGCATGGGCAAGAAGGAAACCAAAACCTTTAGCGGCTAGCACATAAAGATTGGGTGCTTAAAGACAACCTTGTTTGATAGAGCAAAAATCCCAAACTGCTTCGAAGTATGTCCATTAATAGATAAGGAGGCCGTGGCATCTGAAAAAAGAATTTTGACAGAGGCGATGAAATCTGAATCAAAGCCAAGCGCTTCAAGCATCGCAAGATTGAAATGCCATTCAATCCTGTCATAGGCTTTTTCAAAGTCAATTTTGACAAAAATGGTTAGGCTGATGAGAGTTTCTTGCCCACTCCATACCTTCCCGTATAGCCAAAATTTTATCCGAATGTATCTTCTTTGTATGAAACCAGCTTTTCTCAGGGATCGATAATAATGGGAAAAATGGGCCGAAGACGAAGAGCTAAAGCCTTAGCTATGATTTTGTATGAAACATTGAGTAAGGTAATTGGCATGATTACAGACAAGCTCCATGTCACCTTGTTTAGGGATGAACTTTATGTGACCCCTATTAATAAGGACACCGAGGACCCCGAGTGGAGAGCCTCAAGGTAGACTTACAGCAGATCACGGCCTACCACCCGTCCCCAAAGGACTTTATAAAGCTTGCAAGGAAGCCATAAATTCTAGAAGCTTTATCATTGGCCATAAGGGAAATAGCTTCATATAAGTCCTCTAAAGTAAGAATTCATCACGATAACTCGTGATCAAGTGAAATATTGTAAGGAACTACCGAGAGGCATTCGAGAGAGCGCGACTTTTCATTCGGAGACTCATCCTGTGCTTTGAAAACCTAAAAATAGTTCCTAACAAAGGCTTAGACCATCTGAGGAGTGTCTGTAATCCAAACTCCAGCATCAATAATGGTAGAAATTTGCTGGTTCAATTGTTTGGCCTTAAGCGCTGTAAAACTCTTTGGTGTTTCGGTCTCCAATTTTAAGCCAGTGGAGCTGAGCCTTAACTCTGAGCACCCCGAGCTGTGTAGTCATTAGCAATGTAGATTTTTTGCCACAATTTTGCCACTTGGAGTTGCAAAGCAACATTGAATGGATTTTGTTCGAGTGCCACCGTCGAGCAACTCAGCTCAGTGGAGGTGGTGGAATAGGCCCGTCACTGGAACTTAACTAGTTGAACACCATACATCCGAAGGAATTTAGTGAGCCAAATTATAGTGTCTTTCCACCAACTTATCGAACCCACCCTACCAAGAGGGTGAGGTGCAAGGTTCCAAATTTGGCGGATGTGCACCAAATTTGGGTCATGATGCAATATTTAAATAAAACTGCGTCTTTTTAATTTTTGGCAGTTGAAAAGTCCATTCAATCTAGAACCGAATCGGAATGTGGTCGAAAAGAACAATGGCTGGTAAAGCTTCCACCAGAAGAGAGTAATAACTGGCAAATTTTGATATTAAATGTGGATGGATATTTTGATTTTGACTCAAAAAAAAATGTATAAAAATAACATACACATAACCCTTTTTACATTGTGAAATTATATACGATATTAGATTTGTAATATAAATTTAATTACAAATCTTCAAGACAAAAGAATGAGACTATTAACATGGATTTGACACAAAAATGATTACTAAGACTTATTAATTTTGACACAAAAATTGTGGTATCAAAGTTGGTTTTCTTCTTGTTCTATCATATCTCACTTGTATTTCTTTGCTTTCTATCTCTAGAGATTTCATCTACAGCATTTCTGAATCCCGTAAGGCGCGCATCGAGGAACGCGGACCGTTTTTAGCCCGGGTGAGGCATGTTGAGGTCATATACGTTCTACATAAGACGCGGTGAAGGACAGAAACTTTGCGGCAGAGACAACATGGATACAGAAGCTTGGGTTGCATCGACTTCTGGTCGACAAGATGAAGACTGCGACGATGCATTCGTAAGTCTTTCGGATCTTATTCCTGTTAATGATGAAACTAATATTTCTGAGGAAGAAAATCCCCTTCCGGGATGGAAGCTCCCCATAGTGAAGTATACCAGAAATCCAAGTCGTTTCATTTATTAGCTAGCACTGCTATTAGATCTCGTGAATCCTGTATTCAGGTTAAAACTTCTGCAAAGTCTGAATACGATATTCCTTTGATTTCACCACAAGATCTAGCTTATTTAAAGAAGCAGTCCACCTATAAGTTTGTACATATAGGTTGTGTGCAGGTCGGAATAACTCCTTTATTCCGTCAAGGTTTAAATGCATCTGTTTTGTGTTGTTTGCTTGATACTCGTCATGAGAGTTTCAAAGACTGTTTGTTAGCTGCATTACAAACCAGTCTCAGTAATGGACCCATCCATTTTAATGTGTTCCCTAACTATCCCGTATCTATACAGACTGACAATCTGTTAGATCAAGTTTTAAAGTTACATTTGCAAACCACGGGATTAAATATGAAACCAGGGTCTTCCCATTAGCAATTTTTTATAGAATCATTTTTCGTTTAACTAATACTGCTCATCCTGCCATAAAGCATGGTCCCTCCCTTCTTACCAGTCTATCATACCTTCTGCACCAAAGCCCTGTAAAGCTTCTAATAATGACTGGTTACATAAGTCTATCTCTCTCAATACCTCTGTCATTGATCTTTGTGATTTCCAAAATCAAAAATGACTGTTCCTCTGATAATCCACATGCCTTTGTGCATCGTAAAAAGCATTATTGTCAGTTGGAATTTCAGACAACCACTCCTCCAAAGTTTAAGGCACACCATATTGGCATGTCTCCTTCTGAACGTATAGAATGCCAAGCTGAAATTGATAATCTACTCAAAGGTGGATTTATTCAAGCATCTAAGTCCCCATGGACATGTCCTGCCTTTTATGTTAATAAAAGGAGTGAGCAGGTGAGAGGTAAGAAGAGACTTGTTGTCAACTATAAACCTTTGAATAAATATATTCTGCCTGTGCAACATCCTATTCCTAGCCGAGATGATTTGCTAACTCGGATTCATGGCAGTAAGGTTTATAGCAAATTTGATTTAAAATCTGGTTTCTGGCAAATCTTCCTAAACAAGGAAGATACTTTTAAGACTGCTTTAAGCATTCCGGGTGGACAGTATGAATGGACTGTTTTGCCATTTGGATTAAAAACCGCCCCATCCATCTTTCAGAAAAAGATGGATCAGATATTTGGTCATCTCTCCAAGTTCCTTATTGTGTATATTGATGATATTCTTGTATTCTCCCAGAATACCAAAGAACATTTGGAGCACCTAGAACAATTCTATCAGACTGTATATTTAATGGTTTATGTCTCAGTCCCACAAAAATGGAGACATTCAAAGATACAGTTCAATTTCTGGGCATCACTATTTCAGATGGAGCAATACTTCTGCAAGAACACATTGTTTCAAAGATCAGTTTATTTCCTGATGAATTAACTGATAAAACACAACTACAAAGGTTTTTAGGTTGTGTGAATTATATTGCAGGGTTTTATCAAAATGTGGCTGCAGATAGATTACTCTTGAATAAAAGGCTTCGCAAGAATGCTCCAAAGCATGGGATTCTGCTATGACCAAAGCAGTTCAAAGGATTAAGCAGTCCTGCCAGACTCTACCATCTCTGTCTCTACCTGGTTCAGGTTTCAAGATAATCGAGACAGATGCTTCAGAAGATTCTTGGGGAGCAATCCTCAAAGAATGCAAAGAGAATGATACAGAGCACATTTGCAGGTATGCCTCTGGATCTTTTAAGGGTCCTGAATTAAAGTATCATTCTAGTCATAAGGAAATACTTGCAGCAAAGAGAGCCATCCAATCTTTCCTGTTTTTCATTCAACATGAAAAGTTTCTGTTAAGAACTGATTTACAACATTTTAAGGGAAGATTGTATAAAGGTGACCCAACAAATAAGACAACTTATGGTCGTCTCCAAAGATGGGCTCAATGGTTTGATGGTTACGACTTTGATGTCGAGCATATCTCTGGAAAGAAAAATGCTCTAGCAGATTTTGCCTCCAGAGAACTAGTTCAGTCTAAAGCCATCAATGTTACTCAAATTGTTCATGAGTATCTTCATCCGGTTTGGGACACTGCTACCTGTCTTCCTATGATAAGATCCAAAGAAAGGTGTGATCTTAGAATGTCCCAAGAAGCGAAACTGCTGCTACATCCAGAGACATTATTTCAGTCTCTCATTATAATATGACAGAAGTTGCTAGCAGGTTTGTTGATCCAGACATTCCAACTTCTGATTTTCATACCATACAAGACCCAATGGTCTTTTGTAATCTGAAATGGCCATGGCGCCATTCAAGAGAAACAGAGCCTACTCATGATACACCACCTGTTGAAGGAATTCGTCTTCGCCAGCTTATTCCAAAGCCAAATACATTGTGGCGATTTGAATTTTCAAGGCTCTGGCCAGAAGGTGATCCACTCACAAATGATGCATGGAATCGTCCAAGCCGACCAGGAGATCAACAATACATCTCAGCTTATCATAAATATTTCTTGATTAAGTTTTTGCCGACTAAGCTGTCTAACAGTCCTCTACTCAATCCAAGTCCAGACACTGTTAGAAATATTATTATTAATTGTAAAATCCCTGGTTTGTCAAGATGAAATACTATGTTGTTACTAACACCATGCAGGGTCACCATGCAAATCCTAATGGAGCTCTCTGGAGGAAATTCTACATACATCATACCATGAATGTACCTCCTCCTGCACCTGGATACCCTCTACGTATCCCTGATCAATATCTCTACCCAACACGAGCATATCTTCGTAGAGATACAGACGGGACCCGAAATGTTTCAAGACTTTGGTACGAGCGCAACACACATCTTCTTTTTCCTGTTGAAGAACGTGCAATCATGACTCTTTTAATGACACTTGAGGACTGATTTGACAATACTAAAATAATTTCTAAAGAAATAACAATACCTGAAATTGGAAACTTCAGCCACAATTTTTCTCTTGTCAAACTCGCAAGTGTATCCTCTTCCCGTATACGGATAGTCTTCCTCTCTTTCTAATCCACCAACTTTCATTGCATATTCATATGCAGTTGTCATAAGCCCGTCGTTGCAACCATAGTCACAATCTCTTGGCTCTGAAGGATTACACTCGTGATCACAGTCGACCAATTGCTACTCACTCAAGCTCAACAATTTCCAATGAAAACTCCTTTTGTACAGTCAGGAAGATAAATACGATGTTGCAAGCATAAGCAGGTCGTGTTTGAAAGAAATTGAGATCGTACACTAAGAAATTTTTCACATTCGATCTCGATGTAATCATTTTCAAAGTGTAGGCTAATTTTGATGGGTGTTCCAGTCAATCACGCAGGTAGAAGAAACCTTCTTTATATTGGAATTGTAGAGGGCGTATCACGCGTGGAATGCTGGCGTCGATGTAGAATGTTTTTTTCTTTTCCTTGATGCAAGCAATATAAAACTGCATTGATGCAGATGATAATACAAAATAAGATGCAAGTTGTCATTGACTTGTTGAACCCTGTTTTTGAGTCGAGCCCTTGAATGGAGCAATCATAACATTGGCTTCGAGAACATAAAAGAAACATTATGACAAGAAACAATCAATTTTGTAGACCCCCATAAACCATTCGTGGCATTAATAATTGAAGTCTTCAATCATTGGCGAATGTATACCATTTATACACTAACAAGAATAACTTATCAGAGGACTGAGAGTAGAGAATATTATGTTCAAGGCCGTAAACAATGTAAAGAAATTTGACGCAACGTAGAGGGACCGAGAACAGTTCTAGAAGTTCATGTTGAACTACAAATAGCAATAAGTGAAGAATCAGATTAAAAACAAACAACCTTCCACAGAAGTACACACGGTTCCAAACTGTATTTTATATCAGTGTGAGACACACACAATCTCCACTAGTCTGAGACTTTAGAACACCATCCACAAGAGATAACCCTATAGATTATGCATGTGAATAGAACCGGCCAAGCCAATATGCAAATCAAAAATGAATTTCATCGATGGGGGCAATAACATTGAAGCGCTGCCCCTTAAAATTGCCACTAGACTTTCATCACAGGCGCAATTAAACCTTCTCTGATACCAAATATTAAATTTGGTCAAAGTCGAATTATCATAGCAGGAGAATCAAATCAACACAGAGAAAAATAATCAGAAAGATATTCTATTCAGCTTGTAATGAATTACATTCACAGGCTATTATATAGCCACAATATTAGATAAATTACTTCCTATAAAATAGGAAGTCAATCAACAACTTACCCGTTTATATAATTTGTAGGTATAAACAAACAATAGAATATATTGTTTGTTACAACAATATAAAATAACCGTAGCAAACAATAATTTATTATCTCATAAATACCCATGTAAATATTAATTTCCTAACATTCATATCATGCAAATGGATTTTAAAATCTTGTATTTTTAGTTGATTTATGACTTCTTCTTCACCAAAACCATATCTTCTCCCTTTTCTTACAAACCTAAGAAAATCCATAGCATCAAAGTTCTTCAACTCCCCACTAAATTACGATTTGTATATATAGAAATAGTTTGAATATCCTTAGACTAATGCAATTATCCCTCCTAGTATAATGTAGCCAAATTCTAAACAAACTTGATATACTGCAAATAATATGAACTCCAAAAGAAAATAGATCTCCTTCTTCATTATTCAATAATCAATTACAATGTTTCCTAAATAGGAAAACAACTCCCAACTCAAGTTGCCAAGCAAACCCTAACTAACTTTGACTAAATCTACTCTAGGTGGCGGAATTTACTATTTTTAGCAATTTACTAGAACCTGCTATTCTTAGTAAGTTCGCATGCTTATTCGTACAGACACGAAATTTCCATGCATCTTCTACATTCCTAAATTAGAGGAATTTCCAACTTTCTAACTCATAATGCAACTAATAGACTAAAATTAACTAATGCCCAAAAATAGGAAAAACCCGAACTACAACTTAAATCCTAATTTTTGGCCTCAAGATGGCGTATTTAGGGCCCGAAAATGTGCTGAAACTTTCCACAATGGGTAGGGCTGGTTATTGGTGCATTCGCTCATCAAAAATGTGGTTTCAAAAACAGACTCAAACGGACACCTCAAGAAGCTTATCAAGTTCATGCTTTTTGGCGCATCATTCTTAAAAAACAAAACTCCTAAAGTTGTCTTCTTCATGCTTTATTTGCATCCAACTTGTTAATCTCCCACTTTTGACCCAAGCGTCCTCGTGTTCATCATGTCTCCCAGTATTTCCATGTCGCGTGTCCAAAAATCAAATCCACTTCTTTTTTCTTCTTCACCTGAACTCCGTTGCCTTCTTACTACTTCATCAATAACATCTCATTCTCGCTATCCCCATTTATTTGCATCCAAAAGAATGTTAAAACATTAAACACTCTTTATCAAAATTCCTCGCAATTCTACCTCATAAGCATTATCATTTATTTTTTTCAAAATTTTGCGAGGGGACCCACTGGGATTCACTTAGTAAAGTAAATGGTATAGCAGACGTATGTATTAAAGAATACCCTTAATTCTAGTTTACACCTCTAATTATTCAATTGATAATACCCCCCTTCAAAATACCCCTATTTTTTCTATGTACCTTACTTACCCATTTTTCAATTACACCCCTTTTTATTTCTACCACAATATATTATTATTTCTCACTCAAATTTTTTTAGATGCATTTCCCCATGTACGCGTGTCACTTTATTGTTTTCATTTATAATCTAATCCACTTAAATGGTTAATATCTTCTACTCAATCCTAGTTTTCTACCATCTTATTATTTCTTGGTTAAGAATCTAGATTTATTTCATTAATAACATTATCATTTAATTTATGACTATCCCCATTTTAAGGTATTTAAAAAACTGCAAAGTTTTATAAAAATTAAACCTCTATTTCCTTTGGAGAAATACCCCAATACCTGATTCCATTAATAAATTAAACCCTTTCACCTCATAAGCATTATATCATTGATTTTTAATTTTAATTACCTCAATATGAACCCACTTCTTATATTTCATCTTGTAATATAACCCCGTTCCTCTTCTTATACTTTCATCTTGTTATATACCTTTTGGAAACCTTTCCTTCCACATATACCATAACCAACTCACCAACCAGTAAATACCTTTCTCTGTCTGTGCACATCTGCTCTTTCCTAGTACTTATAATTACTATTCTAAAGCTTCTTCCGCACTTCTTCCCGCAATTGTTGGATATATTTGCCACCTCCAAACCAATTCTATGATTATAGTCAATCTGAGTATGCATACTCACAAGAACAAGATGCAAATCAATATAATTATATGCCAGAGTATGCAGCAATTCAAGAACAACAATATGTGGAGCCCGGAGGTGATTCTACAATCGAAGATGATTATTTACAAAACAATGTTCAAGATCCGAACACAACATGGTTTTTATCAAAGATAAGGAAATGAAAAGAGCAACTGAAATTGGTTTCAATGTTCCATATCCATGGACTAGCTCTTTTCCAAGTAAGTTAAATCCCCAACAAAAACTTCAATTTATAATTAAGGTATTGACTCAAGTTGGGGAATGGATCAAAAAAAGGGAAGCTTATCAAACTTTTCAATGGGAATCCATTGCACCACCATCTTATGGATTTCCTATGCCTCCAACTATGCAATATCCACCTAAGCCTCATTCTCTAAACCTTCCATTTGTTTCCCTGATTGTGAATTCTCATCCTCCACCTTCTAATCTCCAATCCCACTTGGCATTTTCTACCCTTTTTCCCTCCAAAGAAAACTTCCCCTCCACAACAACAAGAAGTTGTACTTCTCCCACCTCCAAAACAATGCAAATATCAATTGTGACCCAAACCACCCCTCCTCTTACAAGTTCATGTTGGAGAAATGAGAGATCCAAAACCCGTCAAGGGAAACGAGAAAAAAAACCCATGAATAATAAATACCAAATAACTTCAAAATTTTGGGTATGAGATTTGGGATTGAAAAATTTCCTTGATGGTTAAACCAATTGAGGAATAGAATAAAAAAACCAACAGACAAGAGGAGAAGAATGAAGATCCTAACAAGGAATATTTGGCAAGAAACTTGAAGAGTGGGCTGCCAAATTTAAAACCAAGAAAATACCAGTGATGGTTAAACCTTCGGTGAGAGTTGAGATCCAAGGACAAGAGTCGAAAGATGAAATTGTAGCAATAGAGAAAGATCAAGATGATGAAGACCAACAGTCAATGTGCTGAATGTAGTGTCCACAATGGCATTTTATTTGTAGATATTTTTGATCCATTACCAGCTGAAAAATAAGCGAGAAGAGGAGAAAGTGTCGTAGTAAAACTAGAAGGAAATAATGTGCAAGAAAATGGAAAAAAATTCCCAAGTGTGCGTAATGTATCCAGGTAAATGTAATGACCTTGATTTCCAAAAATGTCAAGAGCTTAAAACACTCTTATAAGGTTGTAGTAGTCCACCGAATTCATCTTCAAGCATTGCAACTCGGTGCAAGGAGCCTTAAACTATTGAAAATAATCATGCATGTTTGGAGAGTTTGAGCATATAACAAAGAATGCAAGATATTACCATTACTTCTTCCTTCTCATCCTCTCAAAGTTTTGATTTGGAAGATAAATTTGAGCTTACCACTTTATGTTTGAAGAGGAATAAGACCCTATTGAGCAATTTGTTAATATGGAGGTCACAATGGAAGAAAAGGAACCTTCTGCACAATAAGACAATGAGTAACTTGCTTACTTATCTTATTTGGAAGAGTATTTTGATGATGAGGATCCCACACGTGATCATTAATTTTTTTACTCCATCATGCATCTTTCAAGAACTTACTACTGAAATGGAGCACATAGACCAGAAAAATCAGATTTAAAGGCACTAAATGAGAAAGAAATCATTGAAAGTTTTTACTTTCATTTGAAAAATCTGATTTGATGGAGGAACCCTAAAGAAAACAAAAGGTTGCAGCTGATTGCAATGGTCCAAGAATCACTCCATTAGTTGTTGTAAGCAATCACAGTGAGCTGCATATTGAGGAGGAGTTCCATGATACTACAAAGGGAAAAGAGAAAGAAGATTTCATCTCTCCCATACCATCCACTAAGGTGACACATTAGTTGTCTGTAGATATGCGGGAAGAAGAAAATCCAATTGCAGATAGTCAACTCTTCCAAGAAGGCTTACAGGATGGCTTTCTTACTAAAGTTGGAATTCAGAGAAGCGGAAAATTCAACAGACCAGACCTTTCCCAATCAAATAATTAGCTTCATTAGAGTGAAGGAGAAGCCAACACCCATCATGTTTACCTCTAAGCATGAGGATGAGCGAGAATGTGCCAAGGATCAACTAGTATGCTTTTTAAGACCAAATGAGCAGCGCTTATAAGAAGTATTTTTCTACTACTAGTTAATGCCTTGATGAAGGGAGTAGGAAACCAATTTGTAGTCAGTCTCTCATTCCTAACCACAGTTGTTTCAAGTGCCAAATCATCCGCATGTCTACCAATTGTGAGAAAGGGCAAATATTTCTCACTACCGATGTCGGAGTTTTTAGTGTCCCATTTCTCTGGTTAGTGTATGAGTAGGAGTAGGTTTTCTTTCAGCAAAAGAAATGCTTGTGCACACTCTACATGTCCTACTTGAGTCATGTATGATTTGTTTCTTTGTATATAGTTTTTTTCATGTTTCTCAAAGCAAAGGCAATGCATCATCTCCTAGTTGTTGTGAAAGAGAAAGCTCATAGTTTCATGCAATGGTTGCAAATTTCAAATCAAAACTAATGTAGAGCAACTAAAATTAGTGAAGGGGGATATTTATATGATTCCCTTCAAAAAAAACTGCAGCTAGCTTCTAGTAGGCATTTAATGGTCAACGGCATCCCATTAAAATCAACTCCAGGTCTCCAAAAGCACTTAAGGAAACATGTTTGAAATTAGACATTTAGAAGAAGAAGGATATCAAAACTCAATAGAGCTCCATGATTTCCAAACTAACAAATGTTTCACTTCAATTCTGCAGCATGTATCACCTTGCTAAGAAGTCAACTTCGTCTATTCATACTTGGAAAAAAATCATATGTTGGAGCAACGATTCTAAGTGTCCATCATTCGGCCTCGTAGACCACATTGCAGGAATGAGTGAAACACGAGTTTTAAAATAATTTTTACTTTCACAAAATGAATTTCAAGATTTTCTTGTTTGAGTTGGAAAATGCAAGCACTAAGAGGGTTCAAGACCGAATAACTGATGTTTGAATCATTACTCGTGTCAAATTTCTCGAGTTCGATCAACTCATGATGATCATGTAGACTCCATGCCTAATGGATAGCTACAGTAACTGGTCATGCTCCATTTAGTAGGAAAATGGCCCCGTGAGTCACCAATTGTTATCCAATTTCACACCCCGTGAAATTGGATAGCATGGTAGGCTTCTGTGGGATATCCTCGTAACCATCCAAAGATCATAACCAAAATTCAATGTTCAAGACAATATCATGGTCTTTGGGAGATCGAAAATCGCAGGGAAATTTTTCCTCTCCTTGGTCTTCACAAAGTTCAAGTCTCATTGCATGAATAAATGATGAGCAAGTGGGAACACTTGCGAAGAAGTGGTAATGACTTGATGAGAGAATTAAGAAGGTCTCAAGAAATTCCTCGTGGTCCCCATCGAGCCAATCCTTATGCATGATAGACTAAGGCCAAGTTACATGCAATGCAACATATTAGGCTCCTAACCGAGTCCATTCCTATGAGCATCGAACCGTGTATTCACCGGATCAAGATGTTACTAGTAAAAACCGAGTTAATTATGCTTGAGTCATTTAAATATATCAATGAGTAATTCCTCGATCATAGAATGGTCTAAGCATGACTTGGTGGGAAGCTCATTAAGCTCGACTAAGCTATAAAGAGTCCTCGACAGGCCATTGATTGGCAAACATACCAAGCTCTATGCTTATAGATACCGAGCTTTCCATAGACCGAGCTCTATCCTCATTGCATTTCGTTGACATAGAGTTGATTTTCAGGAAATGGCCGAGCCGAGAAACATTGTAAAACTGAGTTGTTCTACCATAGTGCAAAGCTGAGTTGCGAGATTATACCTAGATGAGCCCCATTCCATTGATGGATCGAGCTAGATGCACATTGTAAAGTCGAGTGGTATCATACCCAGTGTGAGCTATCACCGAACATTATGGTTCAAGACTCTTACTGAGAATGCGTCGAGTTATATTGCAACGCTTGGTCAAATATGTTCATGATCACGTTCGAGGGTTACGGCAATGAGCATAACATTGGAAGTAACAAGTCGAGCTAATTGTGCAAAGCGTAATGAAACCATAGCCGGTTTGGGATGGTGTCGATGAACCGGGCCACTTAGAGAATCGGGGTGAGTGGGGTTACATGCGAGCTCCACCAAGCTAGCAGTATAATCAAATCCGAATATGCACTTTGGTGAGTTTGTTAAACGGAGAACCAAGCAAAATAACGGGGTTGAGGCACCTAGAAAATACAAGAACAACTCAGAAATTTCATTTAGGTTTGTAGAGAGGTTTGTTTCAACAAAGCAAAATTAAGAACAAAAATTGATCTCCCCAAAATTATCGAGCCCATCCCAAAGTGGTAGCGAGTTGCATAGGAGCAAAGACTGAGTGGCCTATGGAGCCCATTGAGTTGGAATAAATATTGCATGAAAACATGGGGGCCGAGATTACACCGAGAATGGGTGAATTATTTCGGCGTGGAACTTGGAAAACATATTCGATGTAAAGCAAATGTGTGAGGGCAAACACTTAGCGAATTGGTGAATGATAGATGAAACAAATCAGTTCATGGTGATTCTTGCGACAATGGCGGGTTTTAGGGGCCGAATTTCCCACGTAATGCTTCTGCGTAAAACTTCTGAGATAGGTGTAGGAGAAATGAGTTGTGGCTAGGTCGGAAAAATAGATCACAGGTGGCCCAACCAAGTCAGGCCGCTAATGCATGCAAAACCTGACGTACCTGCATACAATATCTTGTGGAAAAGTTGGAGAAGATTGGCCCAAACAGCACAGGACACGAGGGCCCAAAATGGATGCATAGAAAGGAGTTTGGGAGCCCTGTGTTGTGCAAGAAAAGCATTGTTTGACAACCCTTTAGGTTTGAGTTCACCGCATCAAAATGAGCCCGTGTGCCATGGTGGAGGTCCAGATGGCGGGTAGATAAATCGGCGGTGTCGACTTTGCACGTGGTGGATGAGGAGCCAAATCGGCATTCAGAGCTGGTGACTTAGAGCATTGGGTATAAGGGGCAGCTTGTGCTCAAAATAAGGAGTCGGCAATGTTTGAAAGGGAAGACAGCTTGGTCGAGCTAGCTAATCTCGCTTTACAATGTTCAATATACCAAAGCACATTCCAATTCAAACATAAACAATAAAGAATGTAAGATGGGCCCCACCATTTTAAATACCCAAATATTTTAAGGATATGCAGAAAACATTAGATAAAGAGAGAAAATTATTAAATTGACGTTTCCGACAAGATTTAATTGCATGTCCCATGGAGATGAAGCAAGCCTATGCAAATCAAAATAGTTTGCACGTACTCATGTAGTCATAACTTTTGCATCCCTTAACATAATTGCGTAAAATTGGTCTCGTTGGTCTCGTTGGAATCATGATTCCTTTCCTCTTGCCCGATGTTGTATTGTGCATACTTAATGGAGCAATAGACTAAATTTTGTGATGCATTTTGTCCATCCTTTGCATGTTTTTATCGTCTTTACCGCCTCTCTCCATCGAAGGGTATATTGTGCATATTTCTTGATGTCTATTACAGTTTTGGGAGTCTGTGTTTAATGGGTATGAATTGGTGTTCCATGTGAGCTCATCTCTCTGGTCTCAGGTGCATCTTGTCCACCCCCTCCATTGTTCACCTCTCTCCATTTCAAGAACTGTGATTTTGATTAACAACCTCATTTTCTGGTGTATTACCACTTTTAGTGTAGGTTTATTTTCATGCATTCTCTCTCCCTAGTCCCTTGGAAGGTTAGATTAGGATTAGATAGCTTACCTGGACTAGGAGTAGATTGTGGCAAGTAGTTTAGGTGAAAGAACCAGATTTCTCTGGAGGGTTATCTCAAGCACGCAAGTCCCACAGCTTGAGAGGTGACCCAATTTTACACAAATTACACCGAATGCCCCGTCTACATTTATGCCATTCGAGGGTATTTTAATTTCATGATAACAAATAATTTATGGAAGATAATGGTAAATAAGTAACAAAATACCCTCGTGTCAACTCTCATGTAATGATATCTAGCGAGTATCCTCTAACCCAATCGTGTAGACGATGGTGTTGAAAGAAAATAAAATATCGTAACTTATTGCATATCGATAATTTCTATTTATCAAATAAATGACATGTATCTCAAAAACATATCTTCATGTTGTGTCGAGTTAAACCGTTTACATTCCGAGTACAAAATCATAGAATAACTTTACTTTGCACATTGGATTCTTTCGCAATCCTCCACTAAAATTGAGAAGTTTTTAGTTAATACGAGTGAATATTACTTTTCATAAATTCATTTATTGTAAATCCTCATTGTTTATCTTAAAATAATCACCATTTTTAGGTGGTGGAGAGGGGTTGTGTTCTTGATAGATTTATTTTATGATAAATAAATGTTTTAAATGTGAGTGAATCCTAAATTACTTTTCTCCAAAAGAAGTTATGTCAATTGAGAGGATTTTATAGTGTAGATAATAGGTGACACCACTTAGTGGGTTATAAAATTTGATTGTTTATTAGACGTAATTGAATCTCTTATGTGTTTATACATAGGAGTCATTGTCATACAAACATATGGGAATGTTGGACATACCTTTTGTTTTTCATATTGGCACATCCCTCGGTACATTTTATTATATTTATTCACCTCGAGGAGGTTTTAGGTAGTGGATCGAGGTTAAGATATGTTCACCAATAGACATTCATGGAGCCTTAAACGATTGAAAATAATCGTGCGGAGTTCGGTGTGTTTGAGCATAGAAAAAAGCATGCAAGAGATTCCCATCCTTCTTTCTTCTCATCCTCTCAAAGTTTTGATTTGGAAGATAAATTTGAGATTACCACTTTATGTTTGAAGAGGAAGAGGACCATATTGAGCAAGTTGTAAATATGGAGGTCACAATGGAAGAAAAGGAACCTTCGCACAACAAGACAATGAGGAACTTGCTTACTTATCTAATTTGGAAGAGTATTTTGATGATGAGGATCCCGAAAGATCATTAATTTTTTTACTCCATCATGCATCTTTCAAGAACTTACTACTTTGAAATGGAGCACATAGAAGAGGAAAATCAGATTTAAAGGTACTAAATGAGCAGGAAATCATTGAATTTTTTTTACTTTCATTTGAAAAATCTGTTGATGAAGGAGGAACCCTAAAGAAAACAAAAGTTTGCAGCTGATTGCAATGTTCCTAGAATCACTCCACTATTTTTTGCAAGAAATCACTATGAGTTGCACATTGAGAAGGAGTTCCATCGAATACAATGGGAAAAGAGCAAGAAGATTAAATCTCTCCCATACCATCCACTAAGGTGACACATTATTTATCAGTAGAATGCAAGAAGAAGAAAATCCAATTGCAGGGCAGTCAAATAACTCTTCCAAGAAGGCTTACAGTTGGCTTTCTTGTTAAAGTTGGAATTCAAATAAGCGGGCAAATTCAACAGACCAAACCTTTCCCAATCAGATACTTAGCTTCATTAGAGTGAAGGGAGAAGCCACAACCCATCATGCTTTCCTCTAAGCATGAGGATGAGCCACAATGTGCTAAGGATCGACTACTATGCCTTTTAAGACCAAATGAGCATCGGTTATAAGAAGTATTTTTTCTACTACTAGTTGATGCCTTGATGAAGGAAGTGGGAAAACAATTTGCGATCGATGATTTCATTCCTAACCATAGATGTGTCAAGTGCCAAATCATCCACATGGTTGCCAATTGTGAGAAAGAGAAACTATTTCTCATTACCAATGTCAGTTTTTTTAGTTGCCCATTTCTCTCGGTTAGTGTAGGAGTAGGAGTAGGGTTTGTTTCAGCGGAAGAAGTGCTTTTACACACTCTGCATGTCTTACTTGAGGCCTGTATGATTTTTTTATTTACATATAAATTTTTTTGTGTTTCTCCAAGTAGTGCAATGCATCATCTCCCTAGTTGTTGCAGCAAAAAGCTCATAGTTTCATGCGGTGGTTGCAAATTTCAAATCAAAACTAATGTAGAGAAACTAAAATTAGTGGAGGATATTTATACAATTCCCTTCGAAAAAAACTGCAGCTAACTTCTAGTAGGCATTTAATGGTCAATTGGCATCCCATTAAAATCAAATCTAGTCTCCAGTAAAGCACTGCCACTTAAGGAAACATGTTTGAAATTAGACATTTAGAAGAAGAAGGATATCAAAACTTAATAGAGCTCCATGATTTCCAAACTAACAGATGTTTCACTCCAATTTTGCAACATACTTCACCTTGCTAAGAAGTCAACTTCGTCTATTCATACTTGGGAAAAAATCATATGTTGGGGTAGTAGTTACAGGTGTCCATCATTCGGCCTCATAGATCACAGTTACAGGAATGAGTGAAACTCCCGTTTTAAAACAATTTTATACTCTCACAAAATGAATTTCAAGATTTTCTTATTTGAGTTGGAAAATGCAAGCAGTGAGACGCGGTTCCGGCATGAATAACAATGTTTCAAGAATTCAGTGTCAAATTTCTCGAGTTCATAGCAGCTCATGATGATCATGTAGACTCCATGCCCAATGGATAACTACATGAAACTGGTCATGCTCCATTTAGCAGGAAAATGGCCCCATGAGTCACCAAATTGTTATCCAATTTCACACCCCGATGAAATTGGATAACATGGTAGGCTTCACCTGGGATATCCTCGTAACCATCCAAAGATCATAACCAGAATTCAATGTTCAAGACAATATCATGGTCTTTGGGAGATCAGAAATCGCAGAGGGAAATTTTTCCTCTCCTCGGTCTTCAAAAATTTCAGGTCTCATTGCGTGAATAAATGATGAGCAAGTGGGAACACTTGCAATAAGTGGAAAAGACTGATGGAAGAATTAAGAAGGCCTCAAGAAATGCCTTGTGGTCCCCACCAATCTAATCCTTATGCATGATAGATTAAGGCCAAGTTACATGCAATGCACATATTAGGCTCTTGGCCGAGTCCACTCCTATGAGCATCGAGTCGTGTATTCACCGAGATCAAGTTGTTTTTAGTAAAAGCGAGTTAATTATGCTATAGTCATTTAAATATATCATTAAGTAATTCCTAGATTGTAGAATGGTCTAAGCATGACTCGGTGGGAAGCTCATTAAGCTCAACTAAGATATGAAGAGTCTTCGACAAGGCATTGAGTGGTAGCCACACCGAGCTCTATGCTTATAGATACTTTGGGATTTCTATAGACCGATCTCTATCCTCATTGCATTTCATTGATACAAAGCTGATTTTTAGGAAATGACCGAGCCAAGAAACATTTTAAAACCGAGTTATTTTAACATAGTGCAAAGTTTGAGAGTTGCGAGATTTTACCTAGATGAGCCCCATTCCATTGATGGAGTGAGCTAGATGCAAATTGTAAATTTGAGTAGTATCACACCCATTGCAGAGCTATCATCAAAAATTTAGGGTTCAAGACTCTTACAAGTATGTGTCGAATTGTATTGCAACATCGGTAGAATATGTTCATGATCATGTTCGGGGGATTATAATGAGCATAACATTGGAAGTAATAAGTCGAGCTAATTGTGCAAAGTAGAATTCAAACCATATTCGGTTTGGGATGGTGTCGATGAACCGAGCCACTTAGAGAATCGAGGCCAAGTTGGGTTACACACGAGCTCCACCAAGCTAGCCGCATAATCAAATCTGAATATGCACTAGTGAGTTTGTTAAATGGAGAACCAAAAAAATAACGGGGTCGGAGGCACCTAGAAAACGTAAGAAGAACTCAAAGATTTCATTTAGGTTTGCTAAGAGGTTTGTTTCAACACAAAGAAATTAAGAACAAAAATTGAGCTCCCCAAACTTATCAAACCCATCCCAAAGTGGTAGCGAGTTGCATAGGAGCAAAGATCGAGTCTCTTATGGAGCCCAATGAGTTGGAATAAAGATTGCATGAAAACATGAGCACCGAGCTCACAACCGAGAATGGGTGAATTATTTTGGTGTGGAACCTTGAAAACCATATTTGATACAATGTAAACGTGTCGGGAAAACACTTAGCAAATTGGTGAATGGCAGATGAAATGGCTCATTTCATGGCGATTCTTGCGACAATGGCGGGTTTAATGGGGGCGAATGTCCCACGTGACACTTGTGTGCAAAAATTCGAGATAGGTGCGGGAGAAATGAGTTGCGGATAGGTCAAAAATACAGCCAGTGTGGCTTTGACCAAGTCGGGCCGCTGAGTGCATGTAAAACCAAATGCCTGCATCAATGTCTTATGGCAAAGTTGGAGAAGATTGGCCCAAACGACCACGAGACATGCGGGCTCAAAACAGCCAAAATGGATGCATACAAAGGAGTTTGGGAGCCATGTGTTGTGCGGTAAAAGTGGATTTTGATGGCCCATTAGGCTCGGGACATGTAGGTTTGAGTTCACCACATCAAAATGAGCTGCATGCCATGGTGGAGGTCCACTGGTGGGTAGATAAATCGGCGGTCTGCATGATTGAGGAGATGACTCGGCATGTGGTGTATGAGGAGCCATGTTGGCATTCAAGCCGGTGACTCGAGGCATTAGGCATTGAGCTAGGGTTATAAGGGCCAGCTTGTGCTCAAAATAAGGAGTCGAAATGATTGAAAGGGAAGACAGCTCGGTGGAGCTGCCTAAGTCGGCTTTACTGATGTTCAATATACCAAAGCACATTCCAATTCAAACATAAACAATAAAGAATGTAAGATGGACCCCACCATTTTAAATACCCAAATATTTTAAGGATATGCGAGAAAACATTAGATAAAGAGAAAAATTATTAAATTGACTTTTCCAAACAAGATTTAATTACATGTCCCATGGAGATGAAGCAAGCCTATGCAAATCAAAATAGCTGCACGTACTCGGTAGCCATAAATTTTGCATCCCTTAACATAATCGTGTAAAATTGGTCTCATTGGAATCTTGATTCCAATACCTTCACACATCAATTAATAAATTCAATAATTGATGAATTTTTGGAGGAGAATTTTACGAGAAAATGAACCCAATTCAATTTGGTTCTTGGATGGTGCTTAAGAGGAAATTAAATGGGCATGGAAAATCATTCTTTCTCTGTTGTAGGAAATGGGATAACATGGGGATCCATTTGCAAGAAAAATGCCATCAACTGCACTCATTTATTACATCTTGAAAGTGATTGAAAGGGAAGTTTTGGGATTACTCTCTCTCTTTTCTCCACACTATAAATTGTAATATTGGGCTCATTTGTAAAGGGACTTAGTCATTTTTCTCCTGTCCCCTCTCTCTTTTTTAATTTCTAGGTTTGAATATGGAGATTAATCCTCCTTTCCAATTTTTCTAATGGCATTTCCTTTCCTCTATCCTGCTGATGTTGTACTGTGCAAACTTAATAGAGCAATAGACTATGTTTTGTGATGCATTTTGTCCATCCTTTGCATGTTTTTATCGTCTTTAATCGCCTCTCTCCATCAAATGGTATATTGTGCATATTTCTTGATGTCTATTGCAGGTTTTGGGAGTCATGTGTTTAATGGGTATGAATTGGTGTTCCGTGTGAACTCATCTCTAGTATGTGGCACATCTTGTCCACCCTCTCATTGTTCACCTCTCTCCATTTCAAGAACTGTGATTTTTATTAACAACCTCCTTTTCTGGTGTATCACCACTTTTAGTGTAGGTTTATTTTCATGCATTCTCTCTCCCTGGTCCCTTGGAAGGTTAGATTAGGATTAGATAGTTTGCTTACACTAGGAGTAGATTGTGGAAAGTAGTTTAGGTGAAAGAACCAGCTTTCTCTGGAGGGTTATCTCAAGCCCGCAAGTCCCACAACTTGAGAGGTGACCCAATGTTACAAAAATTACACCGAATGCCCCATTTACATTCGGGCCATTCGGGGTATTGTAATTTCATGCTAAATAATGTTTTATGGAAGATAATGGTAAATAAATAAAAAAATACCCTCGTGTCAACTCTCATGTAATGGTATCTAGCGAGTATTCTCTAACACAATCATGTAGACGATGGTGTTGAAAGAAAATAAAATATCATAACTTATTGCATATACATAATTTCTATTTATCAAATAAATGACACGTATCTCAAGAAACATATATTCATGTTGTGTTAGTTAAACCCTTTACATTCCGAGTACAAACTCATGGAATAACTTTAATTTGCACATTGGATTCTTCGCAATCCTCCACTAAAGCGAGAATTTTTAGTTAGATACGAGTGAAGATTACTTTTCATAAATTCATTTATTGTAAACCCTCATTGTTTATCTTAAAATAATCACCATTTTTAGGTGGTGGAGCGGGGTTGTGTTCTTGATAGATTTATTTTATGATAACATATTTTTAAAATGTAAGTGAATCCTAAATTACTTTTCTCCAAAAGAGGTTATGTCGGTTGACAAGATTATGCGATGAAGCTAATAGGTGACACAATCTACTGGGTTATAAAATTTGATTTTTTATCAGACGTAATTGAATCTCTTACATTTTTTATACATAGGGGTCATGGTCGTACACACATGTGCGAATGTTGGACATACCTTTTTTTTTCATATTGGCACATCCCTCAGTAGATTTTTATTATATTTATTCACCTCGAGGAGGTTTTAGGTAGTGGATCAAGTTAAGATAAGTTCACCAATAGACATTCATGGAGCCTTAAACTATTGAAAATAATCATGCAGGTTCAGAATTTTTGAGCGTAGAACAAAGCATGCAAGAGATTCCCATTTATTCTTCCTTCTCATCCTCTCAAATTTTTGATTTGGAAGATAAATTTGAGCTTACTAGCTTTATGTTTGAAGAGGAAGAGGACCATATTGAGCAAGTTGTAAATATGGAGGTCACAATGGAAGAAAAGGAACCTTTTGCACAACAAGACAATGAGGAACTTGCTTACTTATCTGATTTGGAAGAGTGTTTTGATGATGAGGATCCCACAAAGATCATTAATTTTGTACTCCATCATGCATCTTTCAATAACTTACTACTGAAATGGAGCACGTAGAAGAAAAAAATCATATTTAAAGGTACTAAATGAGAAAGAAATCATTGAAATTTTTTTACTTTCATTTGAAAAATATGATTTGATGAAAGAGGAACCTTAAAGAAAACAAAAGGTTGCACCTAATTGCAATGTTCCTAGAATCACTCCACTATTTTTGCAAGCAATCACTATGAGTTGCATATTTAGAAGGAGTTCCATGAGACTCCAATGGGAAAAGAGCAAGAATATTCCATCTCTCCCATACCATCCACTAAGGTGACACATCAGTTGTCTATCGATATGCGGAAGAAGAAAATCCAATCGCAGACATTCAACTCTTCCAGAAGGCTTACAGGGATGGCTTTCTTTTAAAGTGGAATTAGATAAGCGGGAAAATTCAACGGACTTGACCTTTCCCAATTAGATACTTAGCTTCATTGGAGCGAAGGAGAAGCCACAACCCATCATGCTTACCTCTAAGCATGAGGATGAGCCACAATGTGCCAAGGATTGACTATTATGCCTTTTAAGACCGAATGAGTAGAAGTTATAAGAATTACTTGGTTCTACTACTAGTTGATGCCTTGATGAAGGGAATGGGAAACCAATTTATAGTCATTCCCTCATTCCTAACCACAGATGTGTCAAGTGCCAAATCATCCACATCGCACCAATTGTGAGAAAGGGAAAATATTCATTACCGATGTCGGGTTTTTACTTGCCCATTTCTCTTGTTAGTGTAGGAGTAGAAGTAGGTTTTCTTTCAAAGATAAGAAATGCTTTCACACAATCTACATGTATTACTTAAGGCATATATGATTTGTTTCTTTGTATATAGTTTTTTTCATGTTTCTCAAAGCAAAGTCAATGCATCATCTCCCTAGTTGTTGTAGCGAAAGCTCATAGTTTCATGCAATGGTTGCAAATTTCAAATCAAAACTAATGTAGAGCAACTAAAATTAGTGAAGGGGATATTTATATGATTCCCTTCAAAAAAAAAAGCTGCAGCTAGCTTCTAGTAGGCATTTAATGGTCAACCGGCATCCCATTAAAATCAACTCCGGTCTCAAGTAAAGCACTTAAGGAAACATGTTTGAAATTAGACATTTAGAAGAAGAAGGATATCAAAACTCAATAGAGCTCCATGATTTCCAAACTAAAAATGTTTCACTTCAATTCTGCAAAGATGTATCACCTTCTAAGAAGTCAACTTCGTCTATTCATACTTGGAAAAAATCATATGTTGGAGCAATAGCGATTCTGAAGTGTCCATCATTCGGCCTCGTAGACCACGATTGCGGGAATGAGTGAAACACGAGTTTTAAAATAATTTTTACTTTCACAAAATGAATTTCAAGATTTTCTTGTTTGAGTTGGAAAATGCAAGCACTAAGAGGCGGTTCCAAGATCGAATAACAAAGTGTTTCAATCATTCGTCGTGTCAAATTTCTCGAGTTCGAATCAACTCATGATGATCATGTAGACTCCATGCCTAATGGATAGCTACAAGTAATTGGTCATGCTCCATTTAGTAGGAAAATGGCCCCATGAGTCACCAAATTGTTATCCAATTTCACCCCCCAGTGAAATTGGATAGCATGGTAGGCTTCTGACCGGGATATCCTCGTAACCATCCAAAGATCATAACCAAAATTCAATGTTCAAGACAATATCATGGTCTTTGGGAGATCGAAAATCGCAGAGGGAAATTTTTCCTCTTCTTGGTCTTCACAAAGTTCAAGTCTCATTGCATGAATAAATGATGAGCAAGTGGGAACACTTGCAGAAGTGGTAATGACTTGATGAGAGAAATTAAGAAGGTCTCAAGAAATTCCTCGTGGTCCCCATCGAGCCAATCCTTATGCATGATAGACTAAGGCCAAGTTACATGCAATGCAACATATTAGGCTCCTAACCGAGTCCATTCCTATGAGCATCGAACCGTGTATTCACCGGATCAAGATGTTACTAGTAAAAACCGAGTTAATTATGCTTGAGTCATTTAAATATATCAATGAGTAATTCCTCGATCATAGAATGGTCTAAGCATGACTTGGTGGGAAGCTCATTAAGCTCGACTAAGCTATAAAGAGTCCTCGGCAGGCCATTGATTGGCAAACATACCAAGCTCTATGCTTATAGATACCGAGCTTTCCATGGGCCGAGCTCTATCCTCATTGCATTTCGTTGACATAGAGTTGATTTTCGAAATGGCCGAGCCGAGAAACATTGTAAACCGAGTTTTTCTACCATAGTGCAAAGTCGAAATCAGTTGCAAGATTATACCTAGATGAGCCCCATTCCATTGATGGATCGAGCTAGATGCACATTGTAAAGTCGAGTGGTATCATACCCCGTGTGAGCTATCACCAGAACATTATGGTTCAAGACTCTTACAGAATGCGTCGAGTTATATTGCAACGTTGGTCAAATATGTTCATGATCACGTTCAAGGGGTTACAGCGAGCATAACATTGGAAGTAACAAGTCGAGCTAATTGTGCAAAGCAGAATTGAAACCATAGCCGGTTTGGGATGGTGTCGATGAACCGGGCCACTTAGAGAATCAGGGTGAGTGGGGTTACATGCAGAGCTCCACCAAGCTAGCAGTATAATCAAATCCGAATATGCACTGGTGAGTTTGTTAAACGGAGAACCAAGCAAAATAACGGGGTTGGAGGCACCTAGAAAATACAAGAACAACTCAGAAATTTCATTTAGGTTTGTAGAGAGGTTTGTTTCAACAAAGCAAAATTAAGAACAAAAATTGATCTCCCCCAAAATTATCGAGCCCATCCCAAAGTGGTAGCGAGTTGCATAGGAGCAAAGACTGAGTGGCCTATGGAGCCCATTGAGTTGGAATAAATATTGCATGAAAACATGGGGGCCGAGATTACACCGAGAATGGGTGAATTATTTCGGCGTGGAACTTGGAAAACATATTCGATGTAAAGCAAATGTGTGAGGGCAAACACTTAGCGAATTGGTGAATGATAGATGAAACAAATCAGTTCATGGTGATTCTTGCGACAATGGCGGGTTTTAGGGGGCCGAATTTCCCACGTAATGCTTCTGCGTAAAACTTCTGAGATAGGTGTAGGAGAAATGAGTTGTGGCTAGGTCGGAAAAATAGATCACAGGTGGCCCAACCAAGTCAGGCCGCTAATGCATGCAAAACCTGACGTACCTGCATACAATATCTTGTGGAAAAGTTGGAGAAGATTGGCCCAAACAGCACAGGACACGAGGGCCCAAAATGGATGCATAGAAAGGAGTTTGGGAGCCCTGTGTTGTGCAAGAAAAGCATTGTTTGACAACCCTTTAGGTTTGAGTTCACCGCATCAAAATGAGCCCGTGTGCCATGGTGGAGGTCCAGATGGCGGGTAGATAAATCGGCGGTGTCGACTTTGCACGTGGTGGATGAGGAGCCAAATCGGCATTCAGAGCTGGTGACTTAGAGCATTGGGTATAAGGGGCAGCTTGTGCTCAAAATAAGGAGTCGGCAATGTTTGAAAGGGAAGACAGCTTGGTCGAGCTAGCTAATCTCGCTTTACAATGTTCAATATACCAAAGCACATTCCAATTCAAACATAAACAATAAAGAATGTAAGATGGGCCCCACCATTTTAAATACCCAAATATTTTAAGGATATGCAGAAAACATTAGATAAAGAGAGAAAATTATTAAATTGACGTTTCCAGACAAGATTTAATTGCATGTCCCATGGAGATGAAGCAAGCCTATGCAAATCAAAATAGTCAGCACGTACTCATGTAGCCATAACTTTTGCATCCCTTAACATAATTGCGTAAAATTGGTCTCGTTGGTCTCGTTGGAATCATGATTCCTTTCCTCTTGCCACCGATGTTGTATTGTGCATACTTAATGGAGCAATAGACTAAATTTTGTGATGCATTTTGTCCATCCTTTGCATGTTTTTATCGTCTTTACTGCCTCTCTCCATCGAAGGGTATATTGTGCATATTTCTTGATGTCTATTACGAGTTTTTGGGGAGCCGTGTTTAATGGGTATGAATTGGTGTTCCATGTGAGCTCATCTCTGTCCGTGGTGCATCTTGTCCACCCCCTCCATTGTTCACCTCTCTCCATTTCAAGAACTCGTGATTTTGATTAACAACCTCATTTTCCGGTGTATTACCACTTTTAGTGTAGGTTTATTTTCATGCATTCTCTCCCTAGTCCCTTGGAAGGTTAGATTAGGATTAGATAGCTTACCCGGACTAGGAGTAGATTGTGGCAAGTAGTTTAGGTGAAAGAACCAGATTTCTCACGGAGGGTTATCTCAAGCACGCAAGTCCCACACTTGAGAGGTGACCCAATTTTACACAAATTACACCGAATGCCCCGTCTACATTTATGCCATTCGAGGGTATTTTAATTTCATGATAACAAATAATTTATGGAAGATAATGGTAAATAAGTAACAAAATACCCTCGTGTCAACTCTCATGTAATGATATCTAGCGAGTATCCTCTAACCCAATCGTATAGACGATGGTGTTGAAAGAAAATAAAATATCGTAACTTATTGCATATCGATAATTTCTATTTATCAAATAAATGACATGTATCTCAAAAACATATCTTCATGTTGTGTCGAGTTAAACCGTTTACATTCCGAGTACAAAATCATAGAATAACTTTACTTTGCACATTGGATTCTTTTGAATCCTCCACTAAAATTGAGAAGTTTTTAGTTAATACGAGTGAATATTACTTTTCATAAATTCATTTATTGTAAATCCTCATTGTTTATCTTAAAATAATCACCATTTTTAGGTGGTGGAGAGGGGTTGTGTTCTTGATAGATTTATTTTATGATAAATAAATGTTTTAAATGTGAGTGAATCCTAAATTACTTTTCTCCAAAAGAAGTTATGTCAATTGAGAGGATTTTATAGTGTAGATAATAGGTGACACCACTTAGTGGGTTATAAAATTTGATTGTTTATTAGACGTAATTGAATCTCTTATGTGTTTATACATAGGAGTCATTGTCATACAAACATATGGGAATGTTGGACATACCTTTTGTTTTTCATATTGGCACATCCTCAAGACATATTTATTATATTTATTCACCTCGAGGAGGTTTTAGGTAGTGGATCGAGTTAAGATATGTTCACCAATAGACATTCATGGAGCCTTAAACGATTGAAAATAATCGTGCGGAGTTCGGTGTGTTTGAGCATAGAAAAAGCATGCAAGAGATTCCCAATCCTTCTTTCTTCTCATCCTCTCAAAGTTTTGATTTGGAAGATAAATTTGAGATTACCACTTTATGTTTGAAGAGGAAGAGGACCATATTGAGCAAGTTGTAAATATGGAGGTCACAATGGAAGAAAAGGAACCTTCTCGCACAACAAGACAATGAGGAACTTGCTTACTTATCTAATTTGGAAGAGTATTTTGATGATGAGGATCCCGAAAGATCATTAATTTTTTTACTCCATCATGCATCTTTCAAGAACTTACTACAAATGGAGCACATAGAAGAGGGAAATCAGATTTAAAGGTACTAAATGAGCAAGAAATCATTGAATTTTTTTACTTTCATTTGAAAAATCTGTTGATGAAGGAGGAACCCTAAAGAAAACAAAAGTTTGCAGGCTGATTGCAATGTTCCTAGAATCACTCCACTATTTTTTGCAAGAAATCACTATGAGTTGCACATTGAGAAGGAGTTCCATCGAATACAATGGGAAAAGAGCAAGAAGATTAAATCTCTCCCATACCATCAACTAAGGTGACACATTATTTGTCCTGCAGAATGCAATGAAGAAGAAAATCCAATTGCAGACATCAACTCTTCCAAGAAGGCTTACAGTTGGCTTTCTTGTTAAAGTTGGAATTCAAATAAGCGGGCAAATTCAACAGACCAAACCTTTCCCAATCGAGATACTTAGCTTCATTAGAGTGAAGGAGAAGCCACAACCCATCATGCTTACCTCTAAGCATGAGGATGAGCCATAATGTACTAAGGATCGACTACTATGCCTTTTAAGACCAAATGAGCATCGGTTATAAGAAGTATTTTTCTACTACTAGTTGATGCCTTGATGAAGGAAGTGGGAAAACAATTTGCGATCGAGATTTCATTCCTAACCATAGATGTGTCAAGTGCCAAATCATCCACATGGTTGCCAATTGTGAGAAAGAGAAACTATTTCTCATTACCAATGTCGAGTTTTTAGTTGCCCATTTCTCTGGTTAGTGTAGGAGTAGGAGTAGGGTTTGTTTCAGCGGAAGAAGTGCTTTTACACACTCTGCATGTCTTACTTGAGGCTGTATGATTTTTATTTACATATAAATTTTTTGTGTTTCTCCAAGTAGTGCAATGCATCATCTCCTAGTTGTTGCAGCAAAAAAGCTCATAGTTTCATGCGGTGGTTGCAAATTTCAAATCAAAACTAATGTAGAGAAACTAAAATTAGTGGAGGATATTTATACAATTCCCTTCGAAAAAAGCAGCTAACTTCTAGTAGGCATTTAATGGTCAATTGGCATCCCATTAAAATCAAATCTAGTCTCCAAAGAAAGCACTTTGCCACTTAAGGAAACATGTTTGAAATTAGACATTTAGAAGAAGAAGGATATCAAAACTTAATAGAGCTCCATGATTTCCAAACTAACGAGATGTTTCACTCCAATTTTGCAACATACTTCACCTTGCTAAGAAGTCAACTTCGTCTATTCATACTTGGGAAAAAATCATATGTTGGAGTAGTAGTTACAGTGTCCATCATTCGGCCTCATAGATCACGATTCACAGGAATGAGTGAAACTCCCGTTTTAAAACAATTTTATACTCTCACAAAATGAATTTCAAGATTTTCTTATTTGAGTTGGAAAATGCAAGCGGTGAGACGCGTTCCGGCATGAATAACAATGTTTCAAGAATTCAGTGTCAAATTTCTCGAGTTCATAGCAGCTCATGATGATCATGTAGACTCCATGCCCAATGGATAACTACATGAAAGCGGTCATGCTCCATTTAAGCGGAAAATGGCCCCATGAGTCACCAAATTGTTATCCATTTCACACCCCGATGAAATTGGATAACATGGTAGGCTTCTTGACCGGGATATCCTCGTAACCATCCAAAGATCATAACCAGAGAATTCAATGTTCAAGACAATATCATGGTCTTTGGGAGATCGAAAATCGCAGAGGGAAATTTTTCCTCTCCTCGGTCTTCAAAAATTTCAGGTCTCATTGCGTGAATAAATGATGAGCAAGTGGGAACACTTGCAATAAGTGGAAAAGACTGATGGAAGAATTAAGAAGGCCTCAAGAAATGCCTTGTGGTCCCCACCAATCTAATCCTTATGCATGATAGATTAAGGCAGTTACATGCAATGCAACATATTAGGCTCTTGACCGAGTCCACTCCTATGAGCATCGAGTCGTGTATTCACCGAGATCAAGTTGTTTTTAGTAAAAACCGAGTTAATTATGCTATAGTCATTTAAATATATCATTAAGTAATTCCTAGATTGTAGAATGGTCTAAGCATGACTCAAAGGGGAAGCTCATTAAGCTCAACTAAGATATGAAGAGTCTTCGACAAGGCATTGAGTGGTAGCCACACCGAGCTCTATGCTTATAGATCTGGGATTTCTATAGACCGATCTCTATCCTCATTGCATTTCATTGATACAAAGCTGATTTTTAGGAAATGACCGAGCCAAGAAACATTTTAAAACCGAGTTATTTTAACATAGTGCAAAGGCGAGTTGCGAGATTTTACCTAGATGAGCCCCATTCCATTGATGGAGTGAGCTAGATGCAAATTGTAAATTTGAGTAGTATCACACCCATTGCGAGCTATCATCAAAAATTTAGGGTTCAAGACTCTTACGGTATGTGTCGAATTGTATTGCAACATCGGTAGAATATGTTCATGATCATGTTCGGGGATTATAATGAGCATAACATTGGAAGTAATAAGTCGAGCTAATTGTGCAAAGTAGAATTCAAACCATATTCGGTTTGGGATGGTGTCGATGAACCGAGCCACTTAGAGAATCGGCCAAGTTGGGTTACACACGAGCTCCACCAAGCTAGCCGCATAATCAAATCTGAATATGCACTAGTGAGTTTGTTAAATGGAGAACCAAAAAAATAACGGGGTCGGAGGCACCTAGAAAACGTAAGAAGAACTCAAAGATTTCATTTAGGTTTGCTAAGAGGTTTGTTTCAACACAAAGCAAAATTAAGAACAAAAATTGAGCTCCCCCAAACTTATCAAACCCATCCCAAAGTGGTAGCGAGTTGCGCATAGGAGCAAAGATCGAGTCTCTTATGGAGCCCAATGAGTTGGAATAAAGATTGCATGAAAACATGAGCACCGAGCTCACAACCGAGAATGGGTGAATTATTTTGGTGTGGAACCTTGAAAACCATATTTGATACAATGTAAACGTGTCGGGAAAACACTTAGCAAATTGGTGAATGGCGGATGAAATGGCTCATTTCATGGCGATTCTTGCGACATAATGGCGGGTTTAATGGGGGCGAATGTCCCACGTGACACTTGTGTGCAAAAATTCGAGATAGGTGCGGGAGAAATGAGTTGCGGATAGGTCAAAAAAATACAGCCAGTGGCTTTGACCAAGTCGTGCCGCTAGTGCATGTAAAACCCGAAATGCCCGTGCATACAATGTCTTATGGCAAAGTTGGAGAAGATTGGCCCAAACGACACGAGACATGCGGGCTCAAAACAGCCAAAATGGATGCATACAAAGGAGTTTGGGAGCCATGTGTTGTGCAGTAAAAGTGGATTTTGATGGCCCATTAGGCTCGGGACATGTAGGTTTGAGTTCACCACATCAAAATGAGCCTGCATGCCATGGTGGAGGTCCAGCTGGTGGGTAGATAAATCGGCGGTCTGCATTGAGGAGATGACTCAGCATGTGGTGTATGAGGAGCCATGTTGGCATTCAAGCTGGTGACTCAGAGCATTAGGCATTGAGCTAGGGTTATAAGGGCCAGCTTGTGCTCAAAATAAGGAGTCAGAAATGATTGAAAGGAAGACAGCTCGGTGGAGCTGCCTAAGTCGGCTTTACATGTTCAATATACCAAAGCACATTCCAATTCAAACATAAACAATAAAGAATGTAAGATGGACCCCACCATTTTAAATACCCAAATATTTTAAGGATATGCAGAAAACATTAGATAAAGAGAGAAAATTATTAAATTGACTTTTCCAAACAAGATTTAATTACATGTCCCATGGAGATGAAGCAAGCCTATGCAAATCAAAATAGCTGCACGTACTCGAGTAGCCATAAATTTTGCATCCCTTAACATAATCGTGTAAAATTGGTCTCATTGGAATCTTGATTCCAATACCTTCACACATCAATTAATAAATTCAATAATTGATGAATTTTTGGAGGAGAATTTTACAGAAAATGAACCCAATTCAATTTGGTTCTTGGATGGTGCTTAAGAGGAAATTAAATGGGCATGGAAAATCATTCTTTCTCTCGTTGTAGGAAATGGGATAACATGGGGATCCATTTGCAAGAAAAATGCCATCAATCGCACTCATTTATTACATCTTGAAAGTGATTGAAAGGGAAGTTTTGGGATTACTCTCTCTCTTTTCTCCACACTATAAATTGTAATATTGGGCTCATTTGTAAAGGGACTTAGTCATTTTTCTCCTCCCCTCTCTCTTTTTTTAATTTCTAGGTTTGAATATGGAGATTAATCCTCCTTTCCAATTTTTCTAATGGCATTTCCTTTCCTCTATCCTGCTGATGTTGTCTTGTGCAAAACTTAATAGAAGCAATAGACTATGTTTTGTGATGCATTTTGTCCATCCTTTGCATGTTTTTATCGTCTTTAACTCGCCTCTCTCCATCAAATGGTATATTGTGCATATTTCTTGATGTCTATTGCAGGTTTTGGGAGCTGTGTTTAATGGGTATGAAGTGGTGTTCGTGTGAACTCATCTCTAGTATGTGGCACATCTTGTCCACCCCCTCCATTGTTCACCTCTCTCCATTTCAAGAACTGTGATTTTTATTAACAACCTCCTTTTCTGGTGTATCACCACTTTTAGTGTAGGTTTATTTTCATGCATTCTCTCTCCTTGGTCCCTTGGAAGGTTAGATTAGGATTAGATAGTTTGCTTGCATTAGGAGTAGATTGTGGCAGGTAGTTTAGGTGAAAGAACCAGATTTCTCACGGAGGGTTATCTCAAGCACGCAAGTCCCACAACTTGAGAGATGACCCAATGTTACAAAAATTACACCGAATGCCCCATTTACATTCGGGCCATTCGGGGGGTATTGTAATTTCATGCTAAATAATGTTTTATGGAAGATAATGGTAAATAAATAAAAAAATACCCTCGTGTCAACTCTCATGTAATGGTATCTAGCGAGTATTCTCTAACACAATCATGTAGACGATGGTGTTGAAAGAAAATAAAATATCATAACTTATTGCATATACATAATTTCTATTTATCAAATAAATGACACGTATCTCAAGAAACATATATTCATGTTGTGTTAGTTAAACCCTTTACATTCCGAGTACAAACTCATGGAATAACTTTAATTTGCACATTGGATTCTTCGCAATCCTCCACTAAAACGAGAATTTTTAGTTAGATACGAGTGAAGATTACTTTTCATAAATTCATTTATTGTAAACCCTCATTGTTTATCTTAAAATAATCACCATTTTTAGGTGGTGGAGCGGGGTTGTGTTCTTGATAGATTTATTTTATGATAACATATTTTTAAAATGTAAGTGAATCCTAAATTACTTTTCTCCAAAAGAGGTTATGTCAGTTGACAAGATTATGCAGTGAAGCTAATAGGTGACACAATCTACTGGGTTATAAAATTTGATTTTTATCGAGACGTAATTGAATCTCTTACATTTTTATACATAGGGTCATGGTCGTACACACATGTGCGAATGTTGGACATACCTTTTTTTTTCATATTGGCACATCCTCGGTAGATTTTTATTATATTTATTCACCTCGAGGGAGGTTTTAGGTAGTGGATCAAGTTAAGATAAGTTCACCAATAGACATTCATGGAGCCTTAAACTATTGAAAATAATCATGCGGTTCAGAATTTTGAGCGTAGAACAAAGCATGCAAGAGATTCCCATTTATTCTTCCTTCTCATCCTCTCAAATTTTTGATTTGGAAGATAAATTTGAGCTTACTAGCTTTATGTTTGAAGAGGAAGAGGACCATATTGAGCAAGTTGTAAATATGGAGGTCACAATGGAAGAAAAGGAACCTTTTGCACAACAGGACAATGAGGAACTTGCTTACTTATCTGATTTGGAAGAGTGTTTTGATGATGAGGATCCCACATAGATCATTATTTTTGTACTCCATCATGCATATTTCAATAACTTACTACTTGAAATGGAGCACATAGAAGAGGGAAAATCATATTTAAAGGTACTAAATGAGAAAGAAATCATTGAAATTTTTTTACTTTCATTTGAAAAATTTGATTTGATGAAAGAGGAACCTTAAAGAAAACAAAAGGTTGCACCTAATTGCAATGTTCCTAGAATCACTCCACTATTTTTGCAAGCAATCACTATGAGTTGCATATTTAGAAGGAGTTCCATGAGACTCCAATGGGAAAAGAGCAAGAATATTCCATCTCTCCCATACCATCCACTAAGGTGACACATTAGTTGTCTATCGATATGCGGGAAGAAGAAAATCCAATTGCAGACATTCAACTCTTCCAAAACTTACAGGATGGCTTTCTTTTAAAGTGGAATTGAGATAAGCGGGAAAATTCAACGGACTTGACCTTTCCCAATTAGATACTTAGCTTCATTGGAGCCAAGGGAGAAGCCACAACCAATCATGCTTACTTCTAAGCATGAGGATGAGCCACAATGTGCCAAGGATTGACTATTATGCCTTTTAAGACCGAATGAGTAGAAGTTATAAGAATTACTGGTTCTACTACTAGTTGATGCCTTGATGAAGGGAATGGGAAACCAATTTATAGTCATTCCCTCATTCCTAACCACAGATGTGTCAAGTGCCAAATCATCCACATCGCACCAATTGTGAGAAAGGGAAAATATTCATTACCGATGTCGGGTTTTTACTTGCCCATTTCTCTTGTTAGTGTAGGAGTAGAAGTAGGTTTTCTTTCAGCATAAGAAATGCTTTCACACAATCTACATGTATTACTTAAGGCATATATGATTTGTTTCTTTGTATATAGTTTTTTTCATGTTTCTCAAAGCGGTAATGCATCATCTCCCTAGTTGTTGTGCGAAAAGCTCATAGTTTCATGCAATAGTTGCAAATTTCAAATCAAAACTAATGTAGAACAACTAAAATTAGTGAAGGGGATATTTATATGATTCCCTTCAAAAAAAAGCGCAGCTAGCTTCTAGTAGGCATTTAATGGTCAACTGGCATCCCATTAAAATCAACTCCAGGTCTCAAAGAAAGCACTTAAGGAAACATGTTTGAAATTAGACATTTAGAAGAAGAAGGATATCAAAACTCAATAGAGCTCCATGATTTCCAAACTAAAAATGTTTCACTTCAATTCTGCAAAGCATGTATCACCTTGCTTTAAGAAGTCAACTTCGTCTATTCATACTTGGAAAAAAATCATATGTTGGAGCAACAGCGATTCTGAAGTGTCCATCATTCGGCCTCGTAGACCACAGATTGCAGGAATGAGTGAAACACGAGTTTTAAAATAATTTTTACTTTCACAAAATGAATTTCAAGATTTTCTTGTTTGAGTTGGAAAATGCAAGCACTAAGAGGCGGTTCCAAGACTGAATAACAGTGTTTCAATCATTCTGGTGTCAAATTTCTCAGAGTTCAGATCAACTCATGATGATCATGTAGACTCCATGCCTAATGGATAGCTACAGGTAACTGGTCATGCTCCATTTAGTAGGAAAATGGCCCCATGAGTCACCAAATTGTTATCCAATTTCACACCCCAGGTGAAATTGGATAGCATGGTAGGCTTGCACTGGGATATCCTCGTAACCATCCAAAGATCATAACCAAAATTCAATGTTCAAGACAATATCATGGTCTTTGGGGAGATCAGAAATCGCAGAGGGAAATTTTTCCTCTCCTTGGTCTTCACAAAGTTCAAGTCTCATTGCATGAATAAATGATGAGCAAGTGGGAACACTTGCAAGAAGTGGTAATGACTTGATGAGAGAATTAAGAAGGTCTCAAGAAATTCCTCGTGGTCCCCATCGAGCCAATCCTTATGCATGATAGACTAAGGCCAAGTTACATGCAATGCAACATATTAGGCTCCTAACCGAGTCCATTCCTATGAGCATCGAACCGTGTATTCACCGGATCAAGATGTTACTAGTAAAAACCGAGTTAATTATGCTTGAGTCATTTAAATATATCAATGAGTAATTCCTCGATCATAGAATGGTCTAAGCATGACTTGGTGGGAAGCTCATTAAGCTCGACTAAGCTATAAAGAGTCCTCGACAGAGCCATTGATTGGCAAACATACCAAGCTCTATGCTTATAGATCTGACCGAGCTTTCCATAGACCAAGCTCTATCCTCATTGCATTTCGTTGACATAGAGTTGATTTTCGAAATGGCCGAGCCGAGAAACATTGTAAAACCGAGTTGTTCTACCATAGTGCAAAGCCGAGTTGCGAGATTATACCTAGATGAGCCCCATTCCATTGATGGATCGAGCTAGATGCACATTGTAAAGTCGAGTGGTATCATACCCGTGTGAGCTATCACCGAACATTATGGTTCAAGACTCTTACGAACGCGTCGAGTTATATTAACGCGTTGGTCAAATATGTTCATGATCACGTTCGAGGGTTACAATGAGCATAACATTGGAAGTAACAAGTCGAGCTAATTGTAAAAGCGGTGAAACCATAGCCGGTTTGGGATGGTGTCGATGAACCGGGCCACTTAGAGAATCGGGGTGAGTGGGGTTACATGCGAGCTCCACCAAGCTAGCAAGATAATCAAATCCGAATATGCACTTTGGTGAGTTTGTTAAACGGAGAACCAAGCAAAATAACGGGGTTGGAGGCACCTAGAAAATACAAGAACAACTCAGAAATTTCATTTAGGTTTGTAGAGAGGTTTGTTTCAACAAAGCAAAATTAAGAACAAAAATTGATCTCCCCAAAATTATCGAGCCCATCCCAAAGTGGTAGCGAGTTGCATAGGAGCAAAGACTGAGTGGCCTATGGAGCCCATTGAGTTGGAATAAATATTGCATGAAAACATGGGGGCCGAGATTACACCGAGAATGGGTGAATTATTTCGGCGTGGAACTTGGAAAACATATTCGATGTAAAGCAAATGTGTGAGGGCAAACACTTAGCGAATTGGTGAATGATAGATGAAACAAATCAGTTCATGGTGATTCTTGCGACAATGGCGGGTTTTAGGGGCCGAATTTCCCACGTAATGCTTCTGCGTAAAACTTCTGAGATAGGTGTAGGAGAAATGAGTTGTGGCTAGGTCGGAAAAATAGATCACAGGTGGCCCAACCAAGTCAGGCCGCTAATGCATGCAAAACCTGACGTACCTGCATACAATATCTTGTGGAAAAGTTGGAGAAGATTGGCCCAAACAGCACAGGACACGAGGGCCCAAAATGGATGCATAGAAAGGAGTTTGGGAGCCCTGTGTTGTGCAAGAAAAGCATTGTTTGACAACCCTTTAGGTTTGAGTTCACCGCATCAAAATGAGCCCGTGTGCCATGGTGGAGGTCCAGATGGCGGGTAGATAAATCGGCGGTGTCGACTTTGCACGTGGTGGATGAGGAGCCAAATCGGCATTCAGAGCTGGTGACTTAGAGCATTGGGTATAAGGGGCAGCTTGTGCTCAAAATAAGGAGTCGGCAATGTTTGAAAGGGAAGACAGCTTGGTCGAGCTAGCTAATCTCGCTTTACAATGTTCAATATACCAAAGCACATTCCAATTCAAACATAAACAATAAAGAATGTAAGATGGGCCCCACCATTTTAAATACCCAAATATTTTAAGGATATGCAGAAAACATTAGATAAAGAGAGAAAATTATTAAATTGACGTTTCCAGACAAGATTTAATTGCATGTCCCGCGGAGATGAAGCAAGCCTATGCAAATCAAAATAGCTGCACGTACTCATGTAGCCATAACTTTTGCATCCCTTAACATAATTGCGTAAAATTGGTCTCGTTGGTCTCGTTGGAATCATGATTCCTTTCCTCTTGCCAGCCGATGTTGTATTGTGCATACTTAATGGAGCAATAGACTAAATTTTGTGATGCATTTTGTCCATCCTTTGCATGTTTTTATCGTCTTTACCTGCCTCTCTCCATCGAAGGGTATATTGTGCATATTTCTTGATGTCTATTACAGGTTTTGGGAGCATGTGTTTAATGGGTATGAATTGGTGTTCCATGTGAGCTCATCTCTGTCCGTGGTGCATCTTGTCCACCCCCTCCATTGTTCACCTCTCTCATTTCAAGAAGCGTGATTTTGATTAACAACCTCATTTTCTCGGTGTATCACCACTTTTAGTGTAGGTTTATTTTCATGCATTCTCTCTCCCTAGTCCTTGGAAGGTTAGATTAGGATTAGATAGCTTACGGACTAGGAGTAGATTGTGTGCAAGTAGTTTAGGTGAAAGAACCAGATTTCTCTGGAGGGTTATCTCAAGCACGCAAGTCCCACACTTGAGAGGTGACCCAATTTTACACAAATTACACCGAATGCCCCGTCTACATTTATGCCATTCGAGGGTATTTTAATTTCATGATAACAAATAATTTATGGAAGATAATGGTAAATAAGTAACAAAATACCCTCGTGTCAACTCTCATGTAATGATATCTAGCGAGTATCCTCTAACCCAATCGTGTAGGCGATGGTGTTGAAAAGAAAATAAAATATCGTAACTTATTGCATATCGATAATTTCTATTTATCAAATAAATGACATGTATCTCAAAAACATATCTTCATGTTGTGTCGATTAAACCGTTTACATTCCGAGTACAAAATCATAGAATAACTTTACTTTGCACATTGGATTCTTTGAATCCTCCACTAAAATTGAGAAGTTTTTAGTTAATACGAGTGAATATTACTTTTCATAAATTCATTTATTGTAAATCCTCATTGTTTATCTTAAAATAATCACCATTTTTAGGTGGTGGAGAGGGGTTGTGTTCTTGATAGATTTATTTTATGATAAATAAATGTTTTAAATGTGAGTGAATCCTAAATTACTTTTCTCCAAAAGAAGTTATGTCAATTGAGAGGATTTTATAGTGTAGATAATAGGTGACACCACTTAGTGGGTTATAAAATTTGATTGTTTATTAGACGTAATTGAATCTCTTATGTGTTTATACATAGGAGTCATTGTCATACAAACATATGGGAATGTTGGACATACCTTTTGTTTTTCATATTGGCACATCCCTCAGTACATATTTATTATATTTATTCACCTCGAGGGAGGTTTTAGGTAGTGGATCAGGTTAAGATATGTTCACCAATAGACATTCATGGAGCCTTAAACGATTGAAAATAATCGTGCAGGTTCAGTGTGTTTGAGCATAGAAAAAAGCATGCAAGAGATTCCCAATCCTTCTTTCTTCTCATCCTCTCAAAGTTTTGATTTGGAAGATAAATTTGAGATTACCAGCTTTATGTTTGAAGAGGAAGAGGACCATATTGAGCAAGTTGTAAATATGGAGGTCACAATGGAAGAAAAGGAACCTTCTGCACAACAAGACAATGAGGAACTTGCTTACTTATCTAATTTGGAAGAGTATTTTGATGATGAGGATCCCGCAAAGATCATTAATTTTTTTACTCCATCATGCATCTTTCAAGAACTTACTACTGAAATGGAGCACATAGAAGAGGGAAAATCAGATTTAAAGGTACTAAATGAGCAAGAAATCATTGAATTTTTTTTACTTTCATTTGAAAAATCTGTTGATGAAGGAGGAACCCTAAAGAAAACAAAAGTTTGCAGCTGATTGCAATGTTCCTAGAATCACTCCACTATTTTTTGCAAGAAATCACTATGAGTTGCACATTGAGAAGGAGTTCCATCAGAATACAATGGGAAAAGAGCAAGAAGATTAAATCTCTCCCATACCATCCACTAAGGTGACACATTATTTGTCTGTAGAATGCAAGAAGAAGAAAATCCAATTGCAGACAGTCAACTCTTCCAAGAAGGCTTACAGGTTGGCTTTCTTGTTAAAGTTGGAATTCAAATAAGCGGGCAAATTCAATGCAGACCAAACCTTTCCCAATCGAGATACTTAGCTTCATTAGAGTGAAGGGAGAAGCCACACCCATCATGCTTTCCTCTAAGCATGAGGATGAGCCACAATGTGCTAAGGATCGACTACTATGCCTTTTAAGACCAAATGAGCATCGGTTATAAGAAGTATTTTTTCTACTACTAGTTGATGCCTTGATGAAGGAAGTGGGAAAACAATTTGCGGTCAAGATTTCATTCCTAACCATAGATGTGTCAAGTGCCAAATCATCCACATGGATGCCAATTGTGAGAAAGAGAAACTATTTCTCATTACCATGTCGGAGTTTTTTTAGTTGCCCATTTCTCTGGTTAGTGTAGGAGTAGGAGTAGGTTTTTTTTCAGCAGAAGAAGTGCTTTTACACACTCTGCATGTCTTACTTGAGGCATGTATGATTTTTTTATTTACATATAATTTTTTTTGTTTCTCCAAGTAGTGCAATGCATCATCTCCTAGTTGTTGCAGCAAAAAAGCTCATAGTTTCATGCGGTGGTTGCAAATTTCAAATCAAAACTAATGTAGAGAAACTAAAATTAGTGAAGGAGGATATTTATACAATTCCCTTCGAAAAAACTGCAGCTAACTTCTAGTAGGCATTTAATGGTCAATTGGCATCCCATTAAAATCAAATCTAGTCTCCAAAAAAAGCACTTTGCCACTTAAGGAAACATGTTTGAAATTAGACATTTAGAAGAAGAAGGATATCAAAACTTAATAGAGCTCCATGATTTCCAAACTAACGAGATGTTTCACTCCAATTTTGCAACATACTTCACCTTGCTAAGAAGTCAACTTCGTCTATTCATACTTGGGAAAAAATCATATGTTGGAGTAGTAGTTACAGTGTCCATCATTCGGCCTCATAGATCACGATTCAGGAATGAGTGAAACTCCGTTTTAAAACAATTTTATACTCTCACAAAATGAATTTCAAGATTTTCTTATTTGAGTTGGAAAATGCAAGCGGTGAGACGCGGTTCCAGGCATGAATAACAATGTTTCAAGAATTCAGTGTCAAATTTCTCGAGTTCATAGCAGCTCATGATGATCATGTAGACTCCATGCCCAATGGATAACTACATGAAATCTGGTCATGCTCCATTTAGCGGAAAATGGCCCCATGAGTCACCAAATTGTTATCCAATTTCACACCCCAGATGAAATTGGATAACATGGTAGGCTTGCACTGGGATATCCTCGTAACCATCCAAAGATCATAACCAGAATTCAATGTTCAAGACAATATCATGGTCTTTGGGGAGATCAGAAATCGCAGAGGGAAATTTTTCCTCTCCTCGGTCTTCAAAAATTTCAGGTCTCATTGCGTGAATAAATGATGAGCAAGTGGGAACACTTGCAATAAGTGGCAAAGACCTGATGGAAGAATTAAGAAGGCCTCAAGAAATGCCTTGTGGTCCCCACCAATCTAATCCTTATGCATGATAGATTAAGGCCAAGTTACATGCAATGCAACATATTAGGCTCTTGACCGAGTCCACTCCTATGAGCATCGAGTCGTGTATTCACCAGATCAAGTTGTTTTTAGTAAAAACTGAGTTAATTATGCTATAGTCATTTAAATATATCATTAAGTAATTCCTAGATTGTAGAATGGTCTAAGCATGACTCAGTGGGAAGCTCATTAAGCTCAACTAAGATATGAAGAGTCTTCGACAAGGCATTGAGTGGTAGCCACACCGAGCTCTATGCTTATAGATACTGGGATTTCTATAGACCGATCTCTATCCTCATTGCATTTCATTGATACAAAGCTGATTTTTAGGAAATGACCGAGCCAAGAAACATTTTAAAACTGAGTTATTTTAACATAGTGCAAAGCTGAGTTGCGAGATTTTACCTAGATGAGCCCCATTCCATTGATGGAGTGAGCTAGATGCAAATTGTAAATTTGAGTAGTATCACACCCATTGCGAGCTATCATCAAAAATTTAGGGTTCAAGACTCTTACAGTATGTGTCGAATTGTATTGCAACATCGGTAGAATATGTTCATGATCATGTTCAGGGGATTATAATGAGCATAACATTGGAAGTAATAAGTCGAGCTAATTGTGCAAAGTAGAATTCAAACCATATTCAGTTTGGGATGGTGTCGATGAACCGAGCCACTTAGAGAATCGAGGCCAAGTTGGGTTACACACAGAGCTCCACCAAGCTAGCCGCATAATCAAATCTGAATATGCACTAGTGAGTTTGTTAAATGGAGAACCAAAAAAATAACGGGGTCGGAGGCACCTAGAAAACGTAAGAAGAACTCAAAGATTTCATTTAGGTTTGCTAAGAGGTTTGTTTCAACACAAAGACAAAATTAAGAACAAAAATTGAGCTCCCCAAACTTATCAAACCCATCCCAAAGTGGTAGCGAGTTGCATAGGAGCAAAGATCGAGTCTCTTATGGAGCCCAATGAGTTGGAATAAAGATTGCATGAAAACATGAGCACCGAGCTCACAACCGAGAATGGGTGAATTATTTTGGTGTGGAACCTTGAAAACCATATTTGATACAATGTAAACGTGTCGGGGAAAACACTTAGCAAATTGGTGAATGGCAGATGAAATGGCTCATTTCATGGCGATTCTTCTCACGACAATGGCGGGTTTAATGGGGCGAATGTCCCACGTGACACTTGTGTGCAAAAATTCTGAGATAGGTGCGGGAGAAATGAGTTGCGGATAGGTCAAAAAAATACAGCCAGTGTGGCTGACCAAGTCGGGCCGCTAGTGCATGTAAAACTGAAATGCCCGCATCTGATGTCTTATGGCAAAGTTGGAGAAGATTGGCCCAAACGACACGAGACATGCGGGCTCAAAACAGCCAAAATGGATGCATACAAAGGAGTTTGGGAGCCATGTGTTGTGCAAGTAAAAGTGGATTTTGATGGCCCATTAGGCTCGGGACATGTAGGTTTGAGTTCACCACATCAAAATGAGCTGCATGCCATGGTGGAGGTCCAGTGGTGGGTAGATAAATCGGCGGTCTGCATTGAGGAGATGACTCGGCATGTGGTGTATGAGGAGCCATGTTGGCATTCAAGTGGTGACTCGAGCATTAGGCATTGAGCTAGGGTTATAAGGGCCACTTGTGCTCAAAATAAGGAGTCGAAATGATTGAAAGGGAAGACAGCTCGGTGGAGCTGCCTAAGTAGGCTTTACTGATGTTGATATATACCAAAGCACATTCCAATTCAAACATAAACAATAAAGAATGTAAGATGGACCCCACCATTTTAAATACCCAAATATTTTAAGGATATGCGAGAAAACATTAGATAAAGAGAGAAAATTATTAAATTGACTTTTCCAAACAAGATTTAATTACATGTCCCATGGAGATGAAGCAAGCCTATGCAAATCAAAATAGCTGCACGTACTCGGTAGCCATAAATTTTGCATCCCTTAACATAATCGTGTAAAATTGGTCTCATTGGAATCTTGATTCCAATACCTTCACACATCAATTAATAAATTCAATAATTGATGAATTTTTGGAGGAGAATTTTACGTAAAAATGAACCCAATTCAATTTGGTTCTTGGATGGTGCTTAAGAGGAAATTAAATGGGCATGGAAAATCATTCTTTCTCTGTTGTAGGAAATGGGATAACATGGGGATCCATTTGCAAGAAAAATGCCATCAATCGCACTCATTTATTACATCTTGAAAGTGATTGAAAGGGAAGTTTTGGGATTACTCTCTCTCTTTCTCCACACTATAAATTGTAATATTGGGCTCATTTGTAAAGGGACTTAGTCATTTTTCTCCCGTCCCCTCTCTCTTTTTAATTTCTAGGTTTGAATATGGAGATTAATCCTCCTTTCCAATTTTTCTAATGGCATTTCCTTTCCTCTATCCTGCTGATGTTGTCTCATGCAAACTTAATAGAGCAATAGACTATGTTTTGTGATGCATTTTGTCCATCCTTTGCATGTTTTTATCGTCTTTAACTGCCTCTCTCCATCAAATGGTATATTGTGCATATTTCTTGATGTCTATTGCAGGTTTTGGGAGCTGTGTTTAATGGGTATGAATTGGTGTTCCGTGTGAACTCATCTCTAGTATGTGGCACATCTTGTCCACCCCCTCCATTGTTCACCTCTCTCCATTTCAAGAACCGTGATTTTTATTAACAACCTCATTTTCTCGGTGTATTACCACTTTTAGTGTAGGTTTATTTTCATGCATTCTCTCCCCTTGGTCCATTGGAAGGTTAGATTAGGATTAGATAGTTTGCTTACACTAGGAGTAGATTGTGGAAAGTAGTTTAGGTGAAAGAACCAGATTTCTCTGAGGGTTATCTCAAGCACGCAAGTCCCACAACTTGAGAGGTGACCCAATGTTACAAAAAATACACCGAATGCCCCATTTACATTCAGGCCATTCGGGGGTATTGTAATTTCATGCTAAATAATGTTTTATGGAAGATAATGGTAAATAAATAAAAAAATACCCTCGTGTCAACTCTCATGTAATGGTATCTAGCGAGTATTCTCTAACACAATCATGTAGACGATGGTGTTGAAAGAAAATAAAATATCATAACTTATTGCATATACATAATTTCTATTTATCAAATAAATGACACGTATCTCAAGAAACATATATTCATGTTGTGTTAGTTAAACCCTTTACATTCCGAGTACAAACTCATGGAATAACTTTAATTTGCACATTGGATTCTTCGCAATCCTCCACTAAAACTGAGAATTTTTTAGTTAGATACGAGTGAAGATTACTTTTCATAAATTCATTTATTGTAAACCCTCATTGTTTATCTTAAAATAATCACCATTTTTAGGTGGTGGAGCGGGGTTGTGTTCTTGATAGATTTATTTTATGATAACATATTTTTAAAATGTAAGTGAATCCTAAATTACTTTTCTCCAAAAGAGGTTATGTCACTGACAAGATTATGCAGTGAAGCTAATAGGTGACACAATCTCTTTGGGTTATAAAATTTGATTTTTATCGAGGCGTAATTGAATCTCTTACATTTTTATACATAGGGTCATGGTCGTACACACATGTGCGAATGTTGGACATACCTTTTTTTTTTCATATTGGCACATCCCTCAAGTAGATTTTTATTATATTTATTCACCTCGAGGAGGTTTTAGGTAGTGGATCAAGTTAAGATAAGTTCACCAATATACATTCATGGAGCCTTAAACTATTGAAAATAATCATGCGGAGTTCAGAATTTTTGAGCGTAGAACAAAGCATGCAAGAGATTCCCATTTATTCTTCCTTCTCATCCTCTCAAATTTTTGATTTGGAAGATAAATTTGAGCTTACTAGCTTTATGTTTGAAGAGGAAGAGGACCATATTGAGCAAGTTGTAAATATGGAGGTCACAATGGAAGAAAAGGAACCTTTTGCACAACAAGACAATGAGGAACTTGCTTACTTATCTGATTTGGAAGAGTGTTTTGATGATGAGGATCCCACATAGATCATTATTTTTTTGTACTCCATCATGCATATTTCAATAACTTACTACCGAAATGGAGCACATAGAAGAGGGAAAATCATATTTAAAGGTACTAAATGAGAAAGAAATCATTGAAATTTTTTTACTTTCATTTGAAAAATTTGATTTGATGAAAGAGGAACCTTAAAGAAAACAAAAGGTTGCACCTAATTGCAATGTTCCTAGAATCACTCCACTATTTTTTGCAAGCAATCACTATGAGTTGCATATTTAGAAGGAGTTCCATGAGACTCCAATGGGAAAAGAGCAAGAATATTACATCTCTCCCATACCATCCACTAAGGTGAAACATTAGTTGTCTATCGATATGCAGGAAGAAGAAAATCCAATTGCAGACATTCAACTCTTCCAAGAAGGCTTACAGGATGGCTTTCTTTTTAAAGCTGGAATTCAGATAAGCGGGAAAATTCAACGGACTTGACCTTTCCCAATTAGATACTTAGCTTCATTGGAGCGAAGGGAGAAGCCACAACCCATCATGCTTACCTCTAAGCATGAGGATGAGCCACAATGTGCCAAGGATTGACTATTATGCCTTTTAAGACCGAATGAGTAGAAGTTATAAGAATTCTGGGTTCTACTACTAGTTGATGCCTTGATGAAGGGAATGGGAAACCAATTTATAGTCATTCCCTCATTCCTAACCACAGATGTGTCAAGTGCCAAATCATCCACATCGCAGCCAATTGTGAGAAAGGGAAAATATTCATTACCGATGTCGGGTTTTTACTTGCCCATTTCTCTTGTTAGTGTAGGAGTAGAAGTAGGTTTTCTTTCAAAGCATAAGAAATGCTTTCACACACTCTACATGTATTACTTAAGGCATATATGATTTGTTTCTTTGTATATAGTTTTTTTTCATGTTTCTCAAAGCAGTGCAATGCATCATCTCCCTAGTTGTTGTAGCAGAAAGCTCATAGTTTCATGCAATGGTTGCAAATTTCAAATCAAAACTAATGTAGAGCAACTAAAATTAGTGAAGGGGGATATTTATATGATTCCCTATGAAAACAACTGCAGCTAGCTTCTAGTAGGCATTTAATGATCAACTGACATCCCATTGAAACAAAATCTAGTCTCCAAGAAAGCACACAAGGAAAAATGTTTGAAATTAGACATTTAGAAGAAGAAGGAAGATCAGAACTTAATAGAGCTCCATGATTTCAAAACTAATAGATGTTTCACTCCAATTCTACAAACATGCTTCACCTTGCGAAGAAGTAGACTTCCTCTATTCATACTTGGTAAGAAAACATATGTTCGAGTAGTAGTTACAGTTTCCATCATTCGGCCTCACAGAGCACGATTCTTTGGAATGAGTGAAACTCACGTTTTACAACAATTTTCTACTCTAACAAAATGAATTTCAAGTTTTTTTTATTTGAGTTGGAAAATGTAAGCACCGAGAGGTGGTTCCAAGACCGAATAACAGATGTTTCAAGCATTCAGTGTCAAATTTCTCGAGTTCGAGATCAGATCATGATGTTCATGTAGAATCCGTGCCTAATGGATAGATATAGGCAATTAGTCATGCTCCATTTAGTAGGAAAATGGCCCCATGAGTCACCAAATTGTTATCTAATTTCACACCCCACCTGAAATTGGATAACATGGCAAGCTTGAACTGGGATATCCTTGTAGCCATCCTCAAGCTCATAAGTGGAATTCAATGTTCAAGACAATATCATGGTCTTTGGGAGATCAAAACCCGCAGAGGGAAAATTTTCCTCTCCTTGGTCTTCACAAAGTTCGGTCTCATTGCATGAATAAATGATGAGCAAGTGGGAACACTTTAGGCTCTTAGGCTCTTGACCAGAGTCCATTCCTATGAGCATCGAGCCGTGTATTCACCGGATCAAGTTGTTATTGGTAAAAACCGAGTTAATTATGCTTGAGTCATTTAAATATATTATTGAGTAATTCTGGATCGTAGAATGGTCTAAGCATGACTCGTTGGGAAGCTCATTAAGCTTGACTTAGCTATGAAGAGTCCTTGACAATCCATTGAATGGCGAGACACCGAGCTCTATGCTTATAAATACCAAGCTTTCCATAGACTGAGCTATATCCTCATTGCATTTCATCGATCTGAGCTGATTTTAGGAAATAGCCGAGCCGATAAATATTGTAAAACCAATTTTTTCCAACATAGTGCAAATATGAGTTACGATATTATGCCTAGACGAGCCCCATTCCATTGATGGATCGAGCTAGATGCATAATGTAAATTCAAGTGGTATCACACCCCCTGTGAGCTATCACCAAAACTTTAGGGTTCAAGACTCTTACTGAGAATGAGTCGAGTTCCTTTAAAATGCCGAGTCAAATATGTTCATGATCACATTCGAGGGATTATAAAGACCATAACATTGGAAGTGACAAGTCGAGATAATTGTGCAAAGTAGAATTGAAACCATGGCGGTTTGGTGGTGTCGATGAACCAATCCACGTAGAGAATCAAGTCGAGTTGGGTTACACACGAGCTCCACCAAGCTAGCCACATAATCAAATCTGAATATGCATTGGTGAGTTTGGTAAATAGAGAGCCAAGCAAAATAACGAGTTCGGAGGCACCTAGCAAATGTAAGAAGAATGTAGAGATTTCATTTAGGTTTACATGAGGGTTGTTTCAACACAACAAAATTAAGAAAAAAATTGAGCTCCCCCAAACTTATTGAGCCCATCGCAAATTGGTAGCGAGTTGCATAGGAGAAAATACCAAGTCGCCTATGGAGCCCATTGAGTTGGAATAAAGATTGCAATGAAAACATGGGGGTCGAGCTCACACCGAGAATGGGTGGTTTATTTTGGCGTGGAACCGAAAAACCATATTTGATTCAAAGCAAACATGTCGGGGTAAACACTTAGTGAATTGGCGAATGGTAGATGAAATGTCTCATTACATGGTGATTCTTGTGACAATGGTGGGTTTTAGGGGACCGAATGTCCTGTGTGATAATTGTGCACAAAAATTCCAAGATAGGTACGGGAGAAATGAGTTATGACTAGGTCGGAAAAATAGAGCCGAGGTGGCCTTGTATGTAATGCAAAGTTACAAAAGCTATGGAATGAGGCTAAATAACCTCAAAGCTTTGCTAACTCAACCATGCACCAGGAGATAAGAGCTAAACAAGAGAAACTAACATGCAAGCATTATAACTTTGACAAAAACATCAAAAACTAACATGATAAAGCTACTCTCTACTCTTTTCAAAGCTATGAAACATTAAACCTATGAAGATCCTTGCAATCAAATGTGATATTGTATACTCCCAAACATAGTGAAGATATCTCTCCAAGTTGGCTACATTTCCAAGGTTTAGATCTTCCCTTACTAACTATATTTGGAATGGATGGATGCAAGATGGAGGATCTCTCAATAATGGAGTATGGCCAAGATCCATATGTTCTATAGTTTAAATATATCACAAATGATTTCTAATTCCTTTGCAAAGTGCTTGAAAGAGAAGGACCATTTGAAAGGAAATCCTTAGGCTTGTATTTATAGTTTCTAGTTTAGAAGAGTTTGGAATTTGGGTGCTTGTGGGACTAAATCTTTTAGATTAGATTTAGGATAAACATTCTTTAAGCTTAGTTAAGCTTGGTTTAGGCTAGTTAACTAGGGTTTAGGCTAGTTAAACTTGATTAGCAAGTGATTTGAGACTCATTGAGAGTTGGGAGGGGTGTGGTTAATCAATTATGACTTATAGATAGCCTACGAAGCTAATAGAAGTGGTCCACAGAGAACTAGGAAACAAGAGATAAGAGCTAAACAAGAGAAACTAACATGCAAGCATTAGAACTTTGACAAAAACATCAAAAACTAATATGATAAAGCTACTCTCTACTCTTTTGAAAGCTATAAAACATTGAACCTATGAAGATCCTAACAATCAAATGTGATGTTGTTTACTCCCAAACATAGTGAAGAGATCTCTCCAAGTTGGCCACATGGCCAAGCTTTAGATCTTCCCTTACTAACTATATTTGGAGTGGATGGATGCAAGATGGAGGATATCTCAACAATGGAGTATGGCCAAGTGTTTCACTCGGAATGATTCGTTCCTTTTAGAAACAGATAAGGTTAGGGGCTAGGAGGAATACACAGTAGAATGTCGAGATGGTGTGCACGTCATCGTAGAGAAAGATCAAGGCGACTACAAAGAACTCCTTTTGTCTTGGAAGGACTACTGCGCAAATAAGAACACAAGACCACAAGATTTTGATTAGACAATAAATGAGGAAACGCCTTGGGCCCAGGAAATATAAAACTTCCTTTCGAAGGTGGTAAGTTTCCCAGCTAATATGAATTAACACAAAAGACGCAAAATATCAATTAAGTTGTTTCATTGAACTGGGTAGGGGAAATGCTGGTTTTCTGGTTTTGATCGGAGGAATCGATGCGATTCATCGATAACCGATGCGATTCTTGATAACCGATACCGGTGGGTTCTAGGATCTGTAGGTTAGTTGCTTTGTGGGGTAGTTGTGTTATTTGTAAAAGGTTTGTATATAGGTGGTATTAGGAAATGAAGTGATGAGAGGTAGATGAATGATAGTTAGAGGTAATATGCATGCTTTGGATAGTGGATTCGAGGATGGATTTATGAGGACCGTAATTCAAAAGGCATAAGAAATGTTATAATAGAGGACATGCAAGATGTGATTTACTTGGTTTTGACGAAGATGCAAGCTGATCTCCTTTCTTTGTAAACACTTACGGTATTTCCACTCGTCTCTGCTCGGTCAAGTGAAGATCTGGACTCTCTTTTCGCTCCCAATGATCTCTGTTGATTCAAAAATCATTCGACATGATCCCAAAAATGAAATTCGATCCTTTGTTTATGGTTTGGGAGGCCATTTATAGGGAGCCGATGGCGGTTCACGTAACCGCGGCGGTCGAGTAGAAACCGCATCGGTAAGGAAAAAGTGGGCTATTTTTAGTAAAATAGCCCACCTTCCCTCTTTTCTCCCAAGAGATCAGTTGCGGGCTTGGTCAAGTGGCTAGAAGGTCGGTTTTGGGTGTGAGTAAGGAGGCATTAGTTATGGATGTGAGTCTAGACCAAGTCATAAGTCTTAATTAGGTTAGTTTAGGGTTAGGGCTAGGTCATGATGAGGTGGCAAAATGAGGTGGCAGGTAAGGTGATGTGGATTTATTAATTACAAGGTAATTAATAAATAATTGTGTAAGGTTTAGGTGATGAGGTTAAGTTGCGAGATGAGATGCGGGTCATAAGGGGTCGTAAGACACAAATTTGGTGTCTACATTAGCCCCTTATTGTCATGTAGCTTGTTTTGTAAAGCTGCACGGACAATAATATGAAGTGGTTTCCCTGTTAAGGGTATAGGTAATCCCCTCAAATCTATCACAGATTGAGTGAGCGGGAAATCGGGGATAGGGTTGATAAAGGGTAAATGGGGTAGAGGCGATGGTAAGATGGTGGGGTAGGTCCAGGAAGCGAGACGCATGGTAAAATGCAATAGTACGACTAGGGTACATGATTTGACGAGTAAACCAAAGAATGCATAGGCAAAGGTCGATAGTTTATCCAAACAAGGGTGATATAATCCTGGTATCCAAGGCATAGGAAGTAGCTCCAGGGTATATAACAGGTAAGGTACAGGAACGTTTAGGCGTGTTCGGCAGTACCAAATGGTTGGTTTGGTTGAGATAAACGTCACGGTCTAGGTCTAGGCAAAGTTGGTCGACAGATCAAGTCAAGGACCCTAATCATGCTAAAACACGAACAGGTGAGCTCGATTGAACAAAAGGTACAGGATGGATGGATAAAATAAAACGTTGATTGTGGGTATGGTATTGAAGTGATACGGCCGTGGGTCGGGCCAAGTTGTTGGGTTACGGCCTTGGGTCGGGCCGGATGGTTAGGGTGAGGCCTTGGGTCGGGCCGGATGGGTAGGGTGAGGCCTTGGGTCGGGCCAAATGGGTAGGTTGAGGCCTTGGGTCGGGCCAAATGGGTAGGTTGAGGCCTTGGGTCGGGCCGAATAGGTAGGTTGAGGCCTTGGGTCGGGCCAAATAGGTAGGTTGAGGCCTTGGGTCGGGCCAAATAGGTAGGTTGAGGCCTTGGGTCGGGCCAAATAGGTAGGTAGGTTGAGGCCTTGGGTCGGGCCAAATAGGTAGGGCGAGGCCTTGGGTCGGGCCGAATAGGTAGGTTGAGGCCTTGGGTCGGGCCGAATAGGTAGGTTGAGGCCTTGGGTCGGGCCGAATAGGTAGGTTGAGGCCTTGGGTCGGGCCGAATAGGTAGGTGAGGCCTTGGGTCGGGCCAAATAGGTAAACAAATGGTGTTCAGCAAAGGTGGATATAGGTGATATGTGGTTAAAAAAAAGGGGCAAATGGTAAATAAGGGCAAAAATTTGGGGGAAAGTTGGCAGAAAAACCGATGTCGATTCTACATGACCGATATCGGTTAAGGGACAGAATCTGGTTCATTAGGGCAAAATGAAACCGATATCGGTTAAGGGTGAAAAACCTATAAAAAAAAAAATACGGCTTGTCATTGTCACTTTGTTATTTTGAAAACCAAATTGACTTGTCGACGTGGAGAGTTGATATTGGAGGTTTTATTGAATGAGGTGGAGCTATTTTGCTTTGGAGGAGTGAGTTGTGTAGAGCGATTGAGGTGGATCGCGAGGGCACGGGCCGAGTGAGTATGAGAGGATTCCTCTAGATCACGTGTGGCAACAATTTGGATTTGTGCGGGATATACCCTGAGCTTATAGACCCTATATGAGGATCGATGCGAGGCGGTATTCTCACCTCCCACCAACACCTCCGAAGGGCTCGAAGAGGTAGCAATGATCGCGAGGGTAATGGATGCGAGGCACGCAGAGGCCTATAGATTATGGTGGGTAGCGAGCTGCAAGGTGTACGTGATCATCGACGACATAGCAGTGATTATAGGAGAGAGGGATCATCTGCAGCGTTTGGTTCAAAGCAGCTCCAAATGCGAGTGAATGAGACAAGAGGATTGTTAGTGATTGCGGAGTCACGGGTGGAGAGACTAGAGGCTGGAGTCCTCCATGCAAGAGGGCGTATTCATATGTTACAGGAGAGATTGGCAGATCAGTGGGCGGTACCAATAGCCATGGTACCATTGAGGACAGAGAGGCCTGGCGAGAGGGGTCGACGATCACGCTCATCGCCTAGTTCGGGATGAGGCGTGAGGGTCTAAATAAATGTTAGCAAGTTATAAGGATAAATAAGGATGTCGACCTGCGTGTCGATGATAGAGAAGATGTATTTGTTTAACATCTAAATAAAATGAGATATGTATGTTGATTTGAGTTATAATAATAAGAATGTTTTTGTTTTGACTTTCGGTGTTTTGAAAAAGGATAAAGAGGAATGTGATTAAATAGAAATACACAAAAATATTTATATTTACCACACATGATAGGTTATGGTAGGGGATGGTCGAGCTAACCTTGGGAGACCCTATGTCTCCGAAGTGCTGCCTACATAGCCCATTGCACAAAGCAAGGAGGGGCCTCAGACCGATGTAGTTCTCCCTTAGGATCAGGGAGAGGCGAATTCAGGCAATTTGGTACGGTTTAGGCAATTGGTTGATTGGTAATAATATTGATATTAATATTGGTAAGGTAAGGTTGTTGGTGTCGGAAATGAATTGGTGATGTTGTAAAAGGTATAAGGGAAGCGAAAGTTAGCCTACCCAAGTGGTAGGGAACCATGTCCTGATTAAGATCAACACACAATCCTAGATGCGAGGCAAAGCGGAAAGAGTGCTCCGTAGGTGAAAAGAGCTAAACAAACCACCAAACGTAGAACGAGCTTGAAGCCCTAGGTACCGTGCATGGCGAGAAGTCCATAGGTGAAAAGAGTTGTATGATCACAATATATCGGGTGTAAGTTACGTCCCTTGAGTTGAAACAAATGGTGAGGTGAGGTGGATGATATAGGCCGAGGTACGTAGAATTTATTACAAAGTGAGTGTTCGACGAAAGAGAACCTACCCTAAATAGACAAGTCCATGACCCAAAAGTTCTTTTTGAATGAGGCTTTTATTTTACTGAATATAGACTGATCGATGCGGGAAGTCTACAAGGGATATTGATTGTGCTATTCTTGAGGTCTTCACGAAGCTGATCAATGCGAGAAGCTTCTGATAAAGGCTGACTGTGTATAGTTGTCCTTCGAGGGAGCAGTCTATTTATAGTAGCAGATATGATTTTAGTGCATAGCTGTCCTTCGGGGGAGCAGTCTATATATAATAGCAGCAATAATTTGGCATATAGCTGTCCTTCGAGGGAACAGTCTATATATAATTTAGATAGCTAGATGTTCTTTTGGCGTGAAGCATCTAGTTTGGTAGGAAGTTTGACTCAAGAAAATCCCATAAGAATACGGCTTATTTGAAAACTTTGAAGTCATGGACTAGACTAAAAAGGGGAAGGCATCGTTTAGGTGAGGTGAGAATCAAACTATGTGAGCTTGATTTTTATTATGAGGTGTAAGAAATGAAGTGCATGTGGTGGTATGTGAGCTCAAGGGACGAGCGGCAGGTAGATAAGAAGTGATATAACACTAAATTCAACAGTAGAATGGTCGAAGATGCAAGGCATTAAGGGGTTCAGGTTCAGGCTTACCATTAAGCGAAGCTAAACGATAAGCGCCTGATCCATAGGTGTGAGTGATTATGTAAGGCCCAATCCAATTGGGAGCAAATTTTCCACGTTTGCTCTTTTCTAGTTTTGTGACATGTTGATTCTCTTTGAGGACAAGATCACCAACCTTAAAGGTATGCTCATGAAGTCGCTTATCATAAACATGTTTGATACGTTTTTGATATATTTGAAGGTGATCAAGAGTCATAAGACGACGTTCGTCAAGAAGCTCCAATTGGGCTAACCGCTCTTGGCGGAAATCATCGTTGGTGAGAATATCCTGAAGAGATATTCTAAGGGAGGGTATTTGTATTTCGAGAGGCAAAACAGCCTCGGTACCATATACCAAAGAAAAAGGTGTGGCATTAGTAGAGGTACGAATGCTAGTATGATAAGCCCAAAGGGCAAAGGGAATGTGATCGTGCCAATTTCTTTCGGATTCATTGACAACTTTCATGAGGATTTTGGTTAGGGTTTTGTTAGAAGATTCACTTCGACCATTGGCTCATGGATAGTAAGGCGATGAGAAACTAAGTTTGATACCAAAGTTGTCACAAAGGTCTTGTAACAACTTGTTTTTAAAAGATTTACCATTATCTGTTATTAGACAATGAGGAATACCAAAACGATAGATAATGTGATGGTTAATGAATTCGACAATTTTTTCCTTTTTAGTTGAAATGAGTGGAATAGCCTCCACCCATTTTGTGTAATATTCGGTGGCTGTGATTATCCATCGGTGACGTTGTGAAGAGGATGGGTGAATCTCACCAATAAGGTCTAAACCCCATTGTGAGAAGGGCCAAAGATCTCGAGCGACCTGGAGCGGGTGGCTAGGAGTATGTTGAAGGTTGGCATGTTGTTGACACATAACACAACGCTTAACATATTCGTAGCAGTCGTTATTGAGAGTAGGCCAATAATAACCGAGGCGAAGGATTCGTTTGGCCACGGCAAGGCCACTAAAATGTCCACCACAAATACCATCATGGACTTGTTGGATGGTATGGGTGATCTCCGCACCGGTGAGACATCGAAGGAGGATGCCATCAAAGCCACGTTTATAAAGGAGTCCCCCCATAACTACATAATGAGAAACATGTTTAAGAAAAGCACGTTTACCAGTACTAGTAAGGTCAAAAGGGAGAATAGAGGTTGTAAGGTAGTCATGGAATTGGTGACACCAAGTATCCTGCGAGTTAGCAGACACAGTATTTATCGTACAAATAACCGGGGCTGAATAAGATGGGGCAAAGAGTTGTTGGACCAAGACAAAAATGTCGAGTCGAGTTGATGAGGCTGGAATTTGCGAGGCTAAGCAAGCCATAGTATCCGCAAATTTGTTAGTAGAGCGTGGAATGGTTTGGGTTTCAGATGGTAAGGCTCGTTGAATATAAGAATCATCCGCGCCAAGGTAAGTGAGGATGGAGTCGTCATCCTGACACTCAACAACATTAATCAAAGGTGAATCCTCTTCGATCATGTCTGGATACAGAAGGGGAAGAGAAGATGGGTCCTCATTATCGCGTTGATAAGTGAGAGGACCTATGAAGATAGCATTTATGAAAAAAAAAATTAGGAGGGATAGATTCAGGGTCTATAGATTCTGTGGGTGATGATGGCAAAGTGGGTGATGATGGTTTGGTAGGGGTGACGTCGTCTTCTTCCAGAATACAGCTGACACGAGGTGTCTCCTGTGTAGGTGTTTCAGGAAAACCGAGACCACTGCGATCATTATGTTTGCGTGTGGTGATGGGGATGAGCGTATGTCGGCCTTGTTCATAAAGACCAAAACCAAAGCCTTTCCAAGCACAGCGAGTCAAGAAGGTGAGGGCAAAGTGACGATTGGTAAGGTATTGAAAATCAGACTGGAAAGGAACCACACCAAGAGGAGGCTCAGGGGCAACGGAGGATGCGTCAACACCCCCATACGTTAGGTTGGTGCGGCAATGGGGTGGTCCGTAAGAGATTACCTCCCCCACGCGACGGTCGTAGGTGGGATGTGCATGTAACTATCCGTACTCCTGTGGGGTATGGAAAGAACTAACGTTATATAGGCGATACTCCCCCAGCGTAAGGCGTTGAAAAACATCGACTAAGGGCCTGAGGTTGGGATGTTAGCTACGGGAAGGGAAGTGGTTTTGCGATGGTGGTTTCATCGACCAAGGCGTAGGCATGGTTGAGGTGGATGGTTGGGTTGAATGTATGGGTGTCTTGATTGGTATAAGCACATCGTTAGGGTGGTATAACATATTGTAGGTTTTAAAGGGGGAGGATCAGCTTTACGGTGTAGGACTTCCCCTCGTACTCAAATTTTATGCATCTATGTAATGTTGAGGAACGCATCCCATGGCCCGGATCCAGGACGACCAAAGAATATATTATATTGGAACTCTCCCTCGAGGACATAGAAGATTTCGGGTAAAGTACGTGGTCCTACCCGAATGTTGAGGATCACGGTGCCTAAGGTAGAGGTAATAGCGTCATTAAATGACCGCAACTGATGGGGTTGCACACATGTAGCTAGAAGGGATATTCATTTGTTGAAAAGCTTTTGAAGATATGATGTTTAGGCTAGCACCCCCGTCAATCATAACACGACGTACATGAATGTCCCGGACGTAAGTTGAGATGAACAGGCGAAGTCGGTCGATCTTCTCGTACCAAAATCAACAATTTCATCTTGAGAAACCGATGCGCAGCTTGTGGTACAGAGACAGAAGTGGTTGGGGTGGTGGGTTGTTTGGTGAGAGAGGCAACGTGATTGGGTGTTAGAATGGAGGCAACAGGCAGGGCTTCATTAGGTAAGACCTCGATCCCTTGAAGAATTTCAACGAGAGCTTGTCGATGAGATTCAGAAGTCTGAATGAGATCATATAGTGTCATTTTGATCATGGCTCGATGGGCAACTCCATTAGAGACGGGGTAAGCGGGTCCACGAATAACCACTTTGGGTGGTGGTGCAATCGGGATGCTAGACGGAGAAAGAGAGGACGCAGGTGTGCTTTCTTTCGCTTTCTCATTGTTTTTCTGCGCTCGAGTAGCAACACTAATCATATTAATCTCGTAAACCTGAGATGAGGAAGATGGTTGGGATAAATTATGGTCTTCAAGAGGTGGGGTTGTAATAATGATAGATCGTGGTGAGGCGGGGATAGATGGTATAGGAGAGGGAATGGAAACTAAAGGTCTCTCCCTTCGTAAGTTGTCTTTCGTAACCTTTCTATCTGGGGAGAGGTGACTGACGAAGGATGGTTTTAAAGCTTTGCATCCCTCCACATCATGTCTGGTGTGCGGTGATAAGCGCAGATCTTAGACTCATCATAACCTATAGGTCGAGGTTTAGACGGGTCATAAGGTCTAAGTGGGGGTAGGGAAATGGTCGCATTATCTACTAACATAGCAAGGATTTTGGCGTAAGATCCTTTGAGTGGGTCAAAATCAGAAGAGGATGAGGGTATTGATTGCGCGGGTTTTGGTAATGTTTGGGCGTGGTTAGTTCGTATGGGTGGTGGTTTAACCGAGGGGTGTTGATATGTGTTTTTCACTAAACGTGGTTTCTTTGGCGCAGGAGCTACGTTCGGCTGGTTAGATGATGAGGCTACAGATGACATGGTAGCGGGAAACAACCACGGAGAAAGGGGAGTGACAGAAAATAAATCCTTTGATGATGGAGTTTGTTTAGGGTTGATGGGTGGACAGGATACGTGGGGTGATAATGTTGATATACCCTTTGATCCCTGTATGGGCGCAGAAGGCGTAGATCGTTTTGAAGAAAACGCAGGAGGTATGATATATTGGTGCAAGGTGGAAGGATGAGGTCCTAATATGGAAGGTAGGTATGACGATGATGGTTTTGATTGTGATAGAGGCACGGGTTGAGTGTGTCTCCTAGGTGGCGGGGCGGCTTTATTCTTGGACAAATCTAGTCGCTTAGGCGGGTGTGTTAGACTGGGTATGGGTAAGGTCCCAAGCGTAGGGGAAGATTTGGCTAAGTTAATAGAAGTGGACGAGGCATTTGGTAGAGGTGAGGGGGGTGAAGGTGAGAACATGGGCATTTTAAGCTTCTGTAAACACTTCGGGTATATGGTGGAGTTCTCAGGATCGGTCATTTGCATTTGAGTAGAATATGGCGTACTCAAACGTTCCCATAGGATTTGTCTATCCTCTGGAGAATGACAGTCTTCAGGCTTGAATTGTAAATTTGGTACGGAAGAAAGGTGGGTTGTGATTCCAGTCCACTGTGGGTGTGATACAGTGAGTAGATGAGGTACTGTATCAATAGATGTTAAGAGGTCAACTGGTCATTGAAAGGATTTAGGCAATGAAAAACTAATAGGTAAGAGGGCGTGTTCGAGAGGATCCGTCATGGTTAAAGAATTTGGTGATGTTGGTGCAAGAGATTTCTCGTCTAAGGATGTCAAAAGGAGTGGCGTACCTTCCTCTTGTGCAACAAGAGTGGTAGAAGGGGAAGTCTGGGAAATAGATAGATTAGATAACATCCGTTCGCAGTCTTGTAGGGATGTGGTATAAGCAGACTCATCGATGGGAAGAGGAGTGCAGTTAACTCCCTTATGGGTAAAGGAATGATTTCACTTTGGTTCGATGGCGGTAAAGGAGGTTCGGGCTCCTGTGTTAGTGAAGAGGCTTGATTCAAAATTTTCTCGATAAAGGCTTTGGGCTGGGTATCAAAGACTGCATGGATCTCATGAACACTCTCTTCGGCTAAGATATCCTGGTTTGTGTTACTGCTTGGAAGAGTGATTCGGGAATGGTTTGTTGAAGATTTTCAAATTTCGGTTGGCAAGGGCATTAGGATTATCGAGGGTTATATCCCCTGTGTCAACCATTTCCTACACTATGTTTTTCAACATCTTGCAGTTCTCATGACTGTGTCCCTTCACGTGGTGGAAGTTACAGAAGTCATTTTCTTTATACCAGGAAGGTATGGCGCGAGTGGAATCAAACCCGGAATGAGGTCTAACAGGGAGGTAATGTAATGGCTCTGCTTTGAGCAATTTTTCCAATATCACACCATATGTTTCTCCCAAGGAGTGTAGTTGATGGGCTCGACTTTGTACTTATAGGTAGTTTTGGTGGGGCATTAGACGGTGTTTGAGATTTAACCATCACCGCGTGGACAGCTCCTTTTGATTTAGAAGAAGTAGACGCGTGAGGAGTGGTGGTATTTGGTTTATTGGTAGAATCGGGAGTTCGGAAATTGGGGTTTTGTTGTATGCAACCGCAATTTCTCTTCCTCTAAGGCTTGAATCTCTAGTTTTCGAGCCATAGTAAAGGCTTCATCGAATATACAAAAGTTTGAATTTGGAGAGTAGGAGAAATGTGCTTAGCACATGCCCATGTGAAAAGTTTGATAAGTTCATCGAGGCAAGGCATATGTAAGTTGGTTGATAAGGCCGCGCCATCGTCTGACGAAATCTGCGATAGATTCGTCTTGAATGGTCATAATGGCATAAAGGTCGGTGATGGATACTTTCTTAGCAATGTTAATGGAGAAGTGATCCAAGAAAGATTGGGCTAGTTGGTTAAAAGAGAAGATTGAGTCTTTGGGTTAAAGCACTTTGTACCACTCAAGCGAGTCCCGATAAGGACATGGGAAAGGTGCGGAGTAACAAGGCATCATCATGGGCAATCAAATAACAAGCATGTCTAAATGATCACAAGTGTTGTTGAGGATCCTCTTTACTATTAAAACGAGTAAATTTCGGCAACTCCCATTGAGGAGGATATGAATGAAGGGGGACAGAAGGGTGAATGGGCTCCCAACAAACTTGCTCGTATGTCAAGGCGCTACGACTTCCTGAAACAGAAGCCTCCAGGTTTTGCATTTTGTCCATCATTTGTTTAATTAGATCAGTAGTTGGATGAGATGATGATGCGGTTGTGGCAAACGGAGGCAAATTGGGCCAAGGGCCTCCACTGGACAATGGTGGAGTTAAGTGTTGATAAGGTATGGAGGATGAATATGTTGAGGCGACAGAATAGGGATGTCCCATATAAGGTGTTGAGGTTACTGGATACGTGTATGGGAATGAGAAGGTAGGCGGAGCTTGAGAAGGAAAGCTCGTGTGGATAGGTGGCAGAGAGCAAGTCATGAATGGAGTAGTCTGCAAGAGAGATGAGGTAGGGGCAGTCGGTGGTAATGATATGTGGGGTCCAAGATTAGCCAAAGAAAAGCCAATCTGAGTCGTATGAACCTCTGAAGCTGTCGGATTGGGAGACGGGGCTAGAGATGCAGGAAGCAAGGCGGTATTATCAGGCGGAGTGGGAGCTAAATGAGTAGCTATACTAATAGGCATACCAACAAGGAGCTGACCATCAGGCGTACGGTCAGGGGTATGGGACAAATAGTATTGTACAAAATACTGAATTAGCATCCGAAACTTGGTAAAGTCCTTATCTCCCACAGAATTTTAGGAACCTCGTTGGTATCAGTAGGATTCCCCACAGAATGTGAAGGGGGTGATTCAGGAAAAGAAATAGAGCAAGCATGTGAAACCATGGCGGCAGCTTGCTTTCGAGTGATAACAACCATGGACAGGAGTTCACAGTAGCGTTTCAATCTGTCAGGAATAGAAACAAACTCAGACTGGTAAAATTGGTAGGTTGCTGGTTTTTCAGGAATTGGAAAAGAGATTAACCGATGTCGGTCTAGTAACCGATGTCGGTTATACTATAGCCGACGTCGGTCAGGTAACCGATGTCGGTGTAAGAATTTTGGGCTAACAAGATATAAAAAGGCTGCTAATTTGATTTTTAACAACGTTTAGTATACTTGTCCAATTATTGATCACAGAAGACAGAGTATGAGAAAGAAAGCAGGACTAAAAACAAGCAAGATGCACACACAAATCCAGAGATTAACCCTAGGGTTAATTTTAATTATCGTGGGCTTATGCCTTTAGACGTAGAATGATGTCAGAATCCTAAACAAGAGACTTAGGGGAAATGTCAAGTTGTTTTGGCTTATAAGGTTACCTCAATCGGGCGGAGGAATACCGCAGAAAAAGGGGGATGTTTGAGCTGTTGTGTTAATTGTGAAGTGATTCGGTATGTGTTGTGTAGTGAATGTAAGATTAATTTCCTATCAATACCGTGGATATCACCCCCACGTGTACGACCTGTTACTTAATCTACGTTCACTAGAATTGAAAAACAACAAGCAAGAATGCAATGCACGTGTTTTAAACCCAAATCAAAAATTATGTTCGATGAAGCAAGAGAGATGACTTTTACTAATGCGAAACTAGGAAAGCAAGACAAATTCTTTACTGAAATATATAACAAAAGCAAAGAATAAAAGTATGCTTCCTAAAATGAAAATAAGCAAGAGAAACAGAAACCCAAGATGGGTCCCACCGGGCGTGCCAAAATGTTTCACTCGGAATGATTCGTTCCTTTTAGAAACAGATAAGGTTAGGGGCTAGGAGGAATACCTGTAGAATGTCGAGATGGTGTGCGCGTACCGTAGAGAAAGATCAGTGACCGCAAAGAACTCCTTTTGTCTTGGAAGGACTACACCGTAAATAAGAACACAAGACCACAAGATTTTGATTAGACAATAAATGAATAAACCGCGCCTTGGGCCCGGGAAATATAAAACTTCCTTTCGAAGGTGGTCATTTTCCTGCTAATATGAATTAACACAAAAGACTCAAAATATCAATTCAGTTGCTTCGTTGAACCGGGTAGGGAAAGGCTGGTTTTGGTTTTACGGTTTTGATCGGAGGAACCGATGCCGGTTACTAATAACCGATGCCGACATCGATAACCGATACCGGTGGGTTCTAGGATCTGTAGGTTAGTTGCTTTGTGGGGTAGTTGTGTTGTTTGTAAGGCTGTATATAGGTGGTATTAGGAAATGAGGTGATGAGAGGTAGATGAATGATAGTTAGAGGTAATATGCATGCTGGGTAGTGGATTCAGGGATGGATTTATGAGGACTGTAATTCAAAAGGCATAAGAAATGTTATAACAGAGGACATGCAAGATGTGACTTACTGGTTTTGACGAAGATGCAAGCTGATCTCCTTTGCTGTAAACACTTCTGGTATTTCCACTCGTCTCTGCTCGGTCAAGTGAAGATCTGGACTCTCTTTTCGCTCCCAATGATCTCTGTTGATTCAAAAATCATTCGACCTGATCCCAAAAATGAAATTCCGATCCTTTGTTTTTGGTTTGGGGAGGCCATTTACAGGGAGCCGATGGCGGTTACGTAACCGACGGCGGTCGAGTAGGAACCGGCATCGGTAAGGAAAAAGTAGGCTATTTTTAGTAAAATAGCCCACCTTCCCTGCTTTTCTCCCGAGAGATCAGTTGCGGGCTTGGTCAAGTGGCTAGAAGGTCGGTTTTGGGTGCGAGTAAGGAGGCATTAGTTATGGATGTGAGTCTAGACCAAGTCATAGGTCTTAATTAGGTTAGTTTAGGGTTAGGGCTAGGTCATGATGAGGTGGCAAAATGAGGTGGCGGGGTAAGGTGATGTGGATTTATCAATTACAAGGTAATTAATAAATAATTGTGTAAGGTTTAGGTGATGAGGTTAAGTTGCGAGATGAGATGCGGGTCACAAGGGGTCGTAAGACACAAATTTGGTGTCTACACCAAGATCCAAATGTTCTATAGCTTAAAGCTATCATAAATGATTTCTAACGCCTTTCCAAAGTGCTTGAGAGAGAAGGACCATTTGAAAGGAAAGCCTTAGGCTTGTATTTATAGTTTTGGTTTGGAAGAGTTTGGAATCGGGTGTATGTGGGACTAAAGATTTTAGATTAGATTTAGAATAAATATGCTTTAGGCTTAGTTAAGCTTGGTTTACGCTAGTTAACTAGGGTTTAGGCCTTAAACGTGATTAGAAATTGATTTGAGACTCATTGAGAGTTGGGATGGGTCCGGTTAATCAATCAGTGATCGATAGATAGCCTACGGAGCCAATAGAAGTGGTCTAGAGAGAACTAGGAGCTTCGAATGGTCGAAAGGAGGAATGTTTGGCTAATAAGACAAATATTAGCTAAATAAGATGATTATAGAAGGAATACATTCGAGAAGGTGTCGTGAATGGGCATCTGAGAATGGAGCGAAGAAGGGTTGATTAATGAAGTGTCGTCAATTGGTTGAATTGGATGAAATGCTAAGTGTAAGAATGTTTCGTGTTTCTACATTTTCCCTCTTTGGGGTGGCGTAAGTGATGTCACTTCAAAGAAAGTAGAAAAGCTTAAACAAGTAGAAAATTTTGAAGGGTTAGAAGAAAAATGAGTAGAATGGAGGATGCCCCCTCGATTGTTGATGGGGTGAGGAAAGAGGTCGATTAATGATCGAAAAGATGATAGAAAGATAACAAAAGAAAGAATAGTGTGAAGAAGAAGAAAAGGGATATAAAAGAAAAGGAGTATGAGGAAGGGGGAATGAGCTAAAATCCATCCAATGTCTTTTAAACAAATTTATTTTTCATCATATTACTAGTGATCTTCATCATCGGTCCTTATTAAAAAGAATGAACAAAAGTGTAGTATGACATGAAAAGCCATGTACAAACAAATTTCCATTGCTAAAAACACAAACTCCATGTAACATACAAAATGCAACGCAATACAAGAAAGTAAAAGATGCCTAACTCCATGCAACATGCATAATGCAATGCAATACGAGAAAGCAAACAAGCTAACCTAAAAGAGAAACAAGTACAATTTTTTTGTTATCGAGCTTCAATTCGACTGTGCAAATTAATGACAAGGGTTATAATGGTTCCCAAGTGAGGATACATGCAAGGGGAATAACGGAGGACACTTCGGTCCTATGAAAAAATAATGTGCACTACAAAACAAGATTAGGCAACTCGTTGTGCCCCGCATTATAGATGAAGTAAGCATATTAGCTTTTGTTGATGGAGGTAGATCAAGATGATCTCGTGAGTCATGTACATGAATAGGTGAGAACCAAAGAGTGACATTTTTTAGGATCATTTATATTGTTTTTTATGTTTCTTGAAACATATTTGAATGTTTTTTATTTTTCTAACATATTTGACTGTTTTGATTTTGAAAGTTTTTTGAAACTATATACAAGAAGACAAAGAAACATGGATGCCCCTAGTGATATATGGGATATACAAGGGAAGAATGCCACGCACGTATGAGAAAGTTGAAGATGCCAAAATGCCCCACCAATTAGGTGGGAGTATTCAAAGGAAAAATCTTCACGGGTAAAAATGGGACCCAAGGCCATTAGGGTTAGGTTCAACGTGATGATGAACATAAAATAATTAAGTGTCGGGAAGAAGCAAGGATTCCCCAACGTAAGTTTTCCTAAAAGCACATGATAGAAAGGAAGGAGTATGATTATTTTTGTGAAATGAGACAAAGGTTTCCAAAAACATGGAAAAAGGTAATACCATACACATAGATGTTCTTCATGAAGTAGAAGAACGATTAATGGTATGAATGTAGCTTAGAATCCTCACGATGAGGAAGTGATAATCAAAAGGCACAAATCGTGAGACAAGATATGGACTAGAGTAAGAGTCTAAACAAGGTCAAAGAAAAGACACTTGGTAACATACTAATCCTGCTTACTTGTAGAGATCCAATGTGTGCATGTGGAATTTAATTACCTCTTGCAGGGAATATTTAATAGACAACAAGTGAAGACACCCTAGCCAATGTGTAGGAATGATTTATTTTATAGATGATAGGTGATTTGTGAATGAAGGGTTGAAGGATAGTCATGCATTGCTCTCTACTTGCCACCGAGCGTCCATAGCCCCAACGGAGATGTATTTGATTCTAATCACAACATTTCTCTATTTCCATTCAGGCATCCATAGACCCGATAGAGTTTATTGAAATACCCCAGGAGAGAGTAGTAATATCAATTTGATTTTGTTTTTAGCTTTTAGCTTTTGATTGATTGATCTTGTTTCGCTTGCTTTCCGAAAACTTATTTCAGCTCTCTTGTTTGACAAGGGGTTAAGAACCACTGATGGATTGATGCAAGGAGGTGGAAGTGATTGTGATGATGACATTGGCTAGTGTCAACAAATATGTCCAAAAGTTATTCAAAACAATTTTATTAGATGTTGAATGTGATAGGATCTCTAAGAGGTTAGTCATTCTTTAATTTACCAAGGTGATAAAATACTAGGTCAAATGGATACCATAGAGATAAATGTCGTAAAATGCATGTGAATGGGCTAACCAAAATATCACATAAGGGATTAAAATGGAAGGAAGAATTTCAGAAGAATAACAAGTAAGGTAAGAAAGAAACATCCATGTGTACGCAATACCTAATTACAATGTTTGATCTTTGTACCTTTGATTTTGCTTTTGTTTTCTCAATTTTTTTGTATTTTTGAATTTATTTTGATTTTAATATTTTTTATAGTTTTTGGAAATGTGGGACCAAAAAATTCACTTTGGGTGGTAAGATCCAACAACGATGTCCTGTGACTTCCTTGATAAGGAGACTATGCGTGTTTTTTTATCAAGAGTCATGTTATCTCTTATCGAGGTGAGCTTGTACTCAACAAAGGACTTTGATTTATCCTGAAAAATGGATTTCATATGTGGGAACTTGAATTCCCTATCTAGATGTTTATGCACTTTGCACCATACTTGATGGTTACGTTGACGTGCGTTCTTGAATCGCACTTAATTTACAATTTTGATATTGTTCGAGTTGTTGGGGGATTTTGAGATCTTGGAAGTTTTGAACTGAGCTTGATAATGAACCTATTTGGGTTTCTTATAAGCTGACGTGTGACTTTTCTGACCCCAAGAAGTGGGAGAAGAGAGTGAACATTTATGATTGATGATAGGAATGAGAGAAATGATGGTGGGATTTCCCGGTCATTGGTAGAAGGATGATGTGATGGATGAATAGGATATGGTCCAAGAATTGAAGAGGATGGACTACCAAGAGGTGAGCCACTAATAGAAGATGATGAAGGGCTACCAGGATATGGCCCTAAGATGGAAGAAGTTAGGCTATGAGGACATGGCCTAAGAATAGAAGAAGATAATGAAGGGATGCTAGGACATGGCCCAAGTATAGATGAGGAGGGACTACTAGGAGGGGTCCCATAGAAGAGGATGAAGGGCTACTAGGACATGGCCTAAGAATAGAAGGTAATAGGCTACCAAGAGGTGACCCATAAGTAGAAAATCGAGGACTACCCGGGTGGCTCTAGAATAGAAGAAGAAAATGGGCTACTCAACAATGACCCAAGGTGATATTTTGATTGAGGAATGATGATAGATAATGAATGATTTGGTAATGAGAAGATAGGCCATGGCTCAATGCTAGACCTTGGCATCTCATCATGCTCAAGAAGAAGGTGAAGATGGAATAGAAGAAGAATCAAGTTCCATGACCTTAGGCTCCTCATCTATATTATGAAAAAGGGATAAAATTCCTTTCCCCAATATGCGAGCGTATCAAGTTCTAGAAAGAATCCTTGTTTGTAATCCTCTAAAGGGATATCATCGTGTAGTCTAATTGTTCCTTCATTCTGAGAGAAATCAATTACTAGAGGTTGTTGTTCTTCTACTATGGGAGGTTGAATAGAAGAAATGGGTTTGACAAGAGCGGGAGATTGATTGATAGAAGAAGATGAAAATGATCGATGATGTAGATGAGGGGAAGGCCTAACCTTATCACTCCCACGAAGAGTTTTGACAGTGTTTTGAAAATATATCTTAGCAGGTGGATTTCTTAGAGTGGTTCGACATGGTTGCAAACATTGATCTTTAGAAGATGATTGAGGAAATGGTATGATATGGTTGAAGGGGCTCAAGGGCCAAAGAGGAATTTGATTTGGACTGATAGTGGAAGACGAATCAAGAGATGATGTACCCTTTGTGGTGGGTGTCTCGTGAATGGATGAATTAGATCAGGACTTAGATCATTTTTCTAAAAGATGACCTAATGTGGGAGAGAAAATAGGATCACATAGCCATCCATTAAGTTACGACATAGGAGTCGAATTGGATGATTGACTAGAGGGAATCTGAGTCATGGAACTCTTTGATGGAGGAAGAGGTCGTTGAGACAATTGATGAAGGAGGTCCTGCGAAGAAAGGGAGGACCGTGACTTAAGACCTGAATTAGATGTTTGATTGATGGAACTTGGAGTCACACGAGTTTTCAAAGGAGGAAGACGCCATTGAGGTGAGTTGGAATAAAGGTCCTGGGAAGGAAGGGAGGACCATGATTCAAGATTTTATCTAGGGGTATCCAAACAATAGTTAGTATCTGAATCTTCAGAAGAAGAGTGGGAATCCGAATAGTAGTTTGGATCTAAATCAGAAGAAGAGTGGGGGGAACCTAAATAATAATTTGGATTAAAAGCATCCAAACCATACCACCGACTATGAGCTGAAGGTGGGGAACAGGGTACCCAAATGGGTTCTCTAGCACAAAGAACCAAATGAGGTTTAGTTGTAATGGGAATCTTTTGATTTGAATTCCTAAACCTAGGTTCTGTATTGTAGTAAGTGTGAGAAATCGTGCGATAGTTAGTCATTGTTGGCATCGTTTAAGCACAAATGTCTATCTCTAGATAGTGTGATGGAACTCCTTCAAAGGGAAGAAGGCTCCATATCGATTCAGGGAAGCATAATGACATCCAACTAGACATTTTGTAAGTATGGAGATGCGTGCGTGATTTTCTGAAGAAGGTCTAAGGAAAATAGACATTGTGATGATGCAATCTCGATGAGATCAAAAGGATTGTCCTAGAAAACAATTTTTCTAGATGAATGATCACAAGGAACAATCATGCAAGTGTGAAACACAAATCCAATCAACAAGGAAATACACCCTATGCAAATGCATGTGCAAAGTGATAGTTCAATGAAAAGATGATCAACACAATGTCAATATTTACGTCAAGCTCAAAATGAATAAGGCGTAAATATTAACAAAGGGTAGAGGTGACTCCCAATCAAAGGATACAATGACATGTTCAACAACCAACAAGGAAAAAATGTTAAAGGGTGAGGTTTACAAATGTAAGCCACGTAACCACACCAATTGTACATGTTAATCAAGCTTCACAAAGAAGTGAGATATTAGTGGAAAAGTGGTATCGAAACGACACAAATAAAGTAAGCAACACCCGTCAAGATTTGGAGCAATTTTCAAAGTAAAACTAAGTCAAAGTATACTAAGCATGTGCTAAAATGTGTGCAAAGCATAACACCACAATGCGGATACTTAGATCACATTTATGAGAAACATGACATAAGTATATTAATTATGGCGAGATAATGTAAACAAGGTAACACATCAAAGGGAGGTCAAATGATGACTCAATCTGAACTATGATGATGATATTGAAATCAAGATCAAGTGGCCATCAAAGATATAAGGACACATCCACACACTTTAGATGTTTAACAACTCACCCAAAACATGGATGTTTGTAAATAGACAAAAAAGTGGTGAGAACTATCTATGACAACACTCCCAAAAGATGCCTTCTCGTGTCCCAAATGGAAAACAAGAACACAAAGGTGTAGATAAAAATATGGAAATAAACTAAGAATTACTTGGGCAGATTTTCACCTCGTCCAAAGATAAGAAAGAAAGAAAGATAAGTAACACGTTGTAAACTCTGTGATGAGATATACTTAGATCTAACTTTAAATGGATTTTTTACCATGTTTGAAAAATAAGGCTTTGAATCCAAACAAGTTATCACTTCATGATGGCCAAGATGCAATAATGGACTAGTAAAGTGGGCTCCAAGACAGAATGGCCTCCTTAATAAGTTCTCTCAACTAGGTGTCACAAGCCATCTTAAGTGAGCTCAATTTACCCAAAGAGTCACAATGACTAATTTGGGAGTATCTCGGATTTACTTTACCCCCTTATGATACAATGAGAAACTAGTGCATTCAGCCAGTACAAATACTAGGGTTGTCGTATGGATAACTTGTGACTCTAACTCACAGTGTAAAACTAGTCAAGTGGGTAAGCGGAGCGCTTCCTATTTCATCCACGAGGTTACTCAATGCGGTGGATTACTTTAGGGTTCCTAGAACCACCCCCATTGTTGTAGCTTAAGGCATTATGCCAAAGGGGTTATGTTCCAGTTAAGCGGATAGGGACGTACCCTTTTCAAACCTGCACTATAGTGTGAAGTGAAATGGTGTGTTTTTTTATCTTTTTAACTTAAATGTGGTTTTAAGTAGCACACCATTTGGCAACCTATATGAAAACACATGTTAGTGATTTTTTGTTTTGTCTTAGCTCCTTTCTTTGACATGCAATTTTGGTCCTACATACCAAGATTAGTAATTTTCCAAAACGTTATATAAAGGAGATAAGATGTTATTTTTGATTTCCCAGATTATCCCAAGACGCAAGGAAAGAGCATACACAACAAGGTATCTCACTCAATTTTACAAGAAATGGAAAATACCTAAGTAAAATGTGAAAAGAAGTTCCTTTTAACCAACTTTGAAAGCTAATTAAATCATTTTTCAAGTACTAAGAAAGTAATGAAACGTTTTTGATTCCCAAGATCACCTAGAAAGGCACGAGGGAAGAGCATACGCATTTCAAACCTTCATAAATAAATATGTAAACATTTTAACTAAGTTAGTATGAAAAATATGATGGAAAAGAAACCTGTAAACCACTATTAGTGTCACAAAACCTTTCAAAGTGTTAGAATGGTCAAGAAAACAAGTTTTCAAACTTTAAGACACGTTAAAAAATGACTATTTACCTAATAATGTAAAACCATAAATTTTATATAACTCAAAATCCTAATTTTATGATTTCATTGTGTATTTATCTTCAATACCTTTCCAATACAACAAAAACGGAGTCGTTCTGAGCTCGGGAGCAAAATTTATGGCCTCTAGAAGAATGGCGGTGAATACAGTTCGACACGACGCACCCCAAGATCGACATGTGCGCACCTATTTCAACGCAGCGCGCGCCTGCAATGACACCTATGCACACCCCTGTAAAATCTACAAAAATAAGACAATTTTAATTTTGTAAAGAAAACAAGGTAAATGTTAGCCAAAGAAGCCTATTTCTAGCTCAAACCCACAAAATATAGATGATCAAGGATGATTTAACCTACTTCAAAACTGAAATCATGTAAATAACAAGCTATTTATCCTAAAAAACATGAAAATGGTTAGAAGACTGAAAATAAATAGCTTTGAAATACTCCATTAATGGAGGATGGACTCCATGTCCCACCGGGCATGCCAAATGTATGCAATGGAAAGTTGCAAAAGCTATGGAATGAGGCTAAAGAACCTCAAAGCTTTGCTAACTCAACTATGCACCATGAGATAAGAGATAAACAAGGGAAACTAACATGAAAGCATTATAACTTTGACAAAAACATCAAAAACTAACATGATAAAGCTACTCTCTACTCTTTTGAAAGCTATAAAACATTGAACCTATGAAGATCCTAGCAATCAAATGTGATGTTGTTTACTCCCAAACATAGTGAAGAGATCTCTCCAAGTTGGCTACATGGCCAAGCTTTAGATCTTCCCTTACTAACTATATTTGGAATGGATGGATGCAAGATGGAGGATCTCTCAACAATGGAGTATGGCCAAGATCCAAATGTTCTATAGCTTAAAGCTATCACAAATGATTTTTAATGCCTTTCCAAAGTGCTTGAGAGAGAAGGACCATTTGAAAGGAAAGCCCTAGGCTTGTATTTATAGTTTCTGGTTTGGAATTTGGGTGCATGTGGGACTAAAGCTTTTAGATTAGATTTAGGATAAACATGCTTTAGGATTAGTTAAGCTTGGTTTAGGCTAGTTAACTAGGGTTTAGGCTAGTTAAACTTGATTAGCAAGTGATTATAGACTCATTAAGAGTTGAGAGGAGTGTGGTTAATCAATTGTGACCGATAGATAGCCTACGAAGTCAATAGAAGTGGTCCGAGAGAGAACTAGGGAGGTTCGAATGGTTGAAAGGAGGAATGATTAGCTAATAAGAGAGATATTAGAAAAATAAACTTATTATAATAGGAATACAATTGAGAAGGTGTCATGAATGGGCATCTACGAATGGAGTGAAGAAGGGTTGATTAACAAAGTGTTGTCAATTGCTTGAATTGGATGAAATGCTAAGTGTAAGAATTTTTCGGTGTTTACAGCCCAATCAAGTCAGGCCACTAGTGCATGCAAAACCCGAATTGCTTGTATAGAATGTCTTGTGAAAAATTTGAAGAAGATTGGCCCAAACGACATGGGATACACGGCCCCAAAATGACCGAAATGGATGCATAGAAAGGAGTTTGGGAGACATTTGTTGTGCAGGTAAAAGTGGAGTTTGATGGCCCATTAGGCCCGTGCCATATAGGTGTGAGTTTTCCAGATTAAAATGAGCTTACATGCCATGTTGGAGGTCCATCTGTCGCTGTAGATAAATCGGCAAAGTGAGCGTTGAGGATCTAACTCGGTGCGTGGTGTATGAGGAGCCAAGTCGACATTTAAGCCGGTGACTCGAGCATTGGGCATTAAGAGAGGGGTATAAGGGAAAACTTGTGCTCAAAATAAGGATTCAACAATGTTTCAAAGAGAAGATAGCTCGGTCGAGTCATTTGGCTAAGTTGGCTTTACAATGTTCAATATACCAAAGCACATTCCAATTCAAACATAAACAATAAAGAATGTAAGATGGGCCCACCATTTTAAATACCCAAATATTTTAAGGATATGTAGAAAACATTGGATAAAGAGAGAAAATTATTAAATTGACTTTTCCGACCAAGATTTAATTGTCTGCTCGTGGAGTTGAAGCAAGCATGTGCAAATCAAAATAGCTACACATACTCGTGGAAGCCATAACTTTTGCATCCCTTAACGAAATCGTCTAAAATTGGTCTCATTGGAATCTTGATTCCAATAATTTCACACATAAGTTAAGAAATTTAATAATTGATGAATTTTAAGAGGAGAATTTTATAGAAAATGAACCTAATTTAGTTTGTTTGTATAATGGTGGTTGAGAGGACATTAAATGGGCATGGAAAATCATTCTTTCTCTACTTTTTGTTGGAAATGGGATAGCATGGGGATCCTTTTACAATAAAAATTCCATCAACTTCAGTCATTTATTACATCTTGAAAGTGGTTGAAAGGGAAATTTTGGGATTACTCTTTCTCTCTTTTCTCCACTCTATAAATTATAATATTGGGCTCATTTGTAAAGGGAGTTCATCATTTTTCTCCTACCCCCTCTCTCTTTTTTTTCTGTTAGGTTTGAATGTGGAGATTAATCCGCCTTTCCAATTTGTCTAATGGCATTTCCTTTCCTCTTGTCCGCTAATGTTGTACTATGCATACTTAATGGAGTAATAGACTATGTTTTGTGATGCATTTTTTCCATCCTTTGCATGTTTTTATTGTCTTTACCTGCCTCTCTCCATCAAAGGGTATATTGTGCATATTTCTTGATGTCTATTACAAGGTTTTGAGAGTTGTGTTTAATGGGTATGAAGTGGTGTTCCGTGTGAACTCATCTTTGGTCTGTGGTGCATCTTTTCCACCCTCTCCATTGTTCACCTCTCTCCATTTCAAGAAGTGTGATTTTGATTAACAACCTCATTTTTGGTGTATTACCACTTTTTGTGTAGGTTTATGTTCATACATTATCTCGTCCCCTGGTCCATTAGAATGTTAGATTAGGATTAGATAGTTTACCCGCACTAGGATTAGATTGTGGCAATTAGTTTAGGTGAAAGAACCAGATTTCTCTGGAGGGTTATCTCAAGTACGCAAGTCCCACAGCTTGAGAGGTGGCCCAATGTTACACAAATTACACCGAATTCCCCAACTACATTCAGGCCATTCGGGGGTATTGTAATTTTGTGATAACAAATAATTTATGGAAGATAATGGTAAATAAGTAATAAAATACCCTCGTGTCAACTCTCATGTAATGGTATATAGCGAGTATCCTCTAAACCAATTTTGTAGATGATGGTGTTGAAAGAAAATAAAATATCATGACTTATTACATATAGATAATTTCTATTTATCAAATAAATGACACGTATCTCAAAAAACATATCTTCATGTTTTGTTAGTTAAAATATTTACATTTCGAGTACAAAATCATGGAATAACTTTACTTTGCACATTGGATTATTCACAATCCTCCACTAAAAATGAGAAGTTTTTAGTTAGATACGATTGAAGATTACTTTTCATAAATTCATTTATTATAAACCCTCGTTGTTTATATGAAAATAATCACCATTTTTAGGTGGTGGAGAGGGGTTGTGTTCTTGATAGATTTATTTTATGATAACAAATATTTAAAATGTAATTGAATCCTAAATTTCTTTTCTCCAAAAGAGGTTATGTCAGGTTGAGAGGATTATGCATTGTAGATAATAGGTGACACCACCTAGTGGGTTATAAAATTTTATTGCTTATCGGCGTAATTGAATCTCTTACATGTTTATACATAGGGTTCATGGCCATACACACATATGGGAATGTTGGACATACCTTTTATTTTTCATATTGGCACATCCCTCGGTAGATTTTTATTATATTTATTCACCTCGAGGGAGGTTAGGTAGTGGATCAAGTTGAGATATGTTCACTAATAGACATTCATGGATTTTAAGATCCATTTCTTAGAAACAAATTATTTCTTGGGAATAATAATATACATCATGTTTTATATGAGTCTTTTATTATGTGCTTAAGTATCTTCATTTATTTGAGGTATTTTGACATATCAACTTTAGCACATGTATTTGCGGTCAAGTTGTGTAAAACTTAGCGTGCTCAAACCCAATAAATGCACTATTATTTTGAATTTCTCGGTGGTAAAAAAATTTACAAGGGTAATGGGATCCTAGGAAACTCTATCTAAATAATAATTTGAGATTGGATTTATTAAAAATATATATTCATAGGTCTAATGTGATAAATTTGTGAGCATGTTGTGAATAAACCAAGGGCTATATGAAAAAATGGTTCTACAATAATCAACATTGTTAAAATTGATCATAAATAATCCATTTGTTAAATTTTACACACCCTCCACTTTATAGTATATGGGATAACCCGCGCTTTATGAACATATGATATCAAGGTGATTTGTAAGGGGACTCAACCATCAAAATAAGAAAGTAAAATCAGTTATCCACACTAATTACATGCATTATTAAAGTCCGGAAAACCCAAACAAATATTACACACATTGTCAAGGATGTGTTCATTACCTCAAATAATATCTTTAGAATCAAAATTTTCACTTGTTTCAGTGCCATTGAAATCTATAACTCCGTCAATAACTCCCATAGTATTATGACTATGACATTATAAATATTCCCAAGGGAAATATGAGGTAAATAATATGAAATAAATGCATGGGCCTTTAAAAAAACTCCTACTACAATAAATTAATAAAAATGTGACATAATACAAAAACCCTATAATCCCCAACAAAATATTTTCACCCTTTTAATTTATTACACAAAATCCCAAAAGAATCGTCGATTCATAATAGATATCATTGTCATGTCTACACACCATACCCAAATTTCCCATCATGAAATCATAGAACCTCTTGTACTTTCACTGAAAGAATGAACTACCTACACATTTAAATTTTCTTAGTCCTTGGGTAGTTCATATTTTATCTTTTTGGGCCTCTTTACATTATCACTTGCCCCCTCTTCTATTATCTCTTCATATTTCAAGCATGTTTAGTCTCCCTTTACTCATTTGAGTACTTAAGTGACTTCCTTCTATGCACAACTTCAAATATATTTGTGTAATATTATTGTGTGGTATTTAATTTCCTACACAATGTTTTGAAGCCTCTTTTCTTCATATTCACCTTTTTATGCGCCCTTCATGTATTTTAACACATCCTTTTGCATCACTCATCATGTAGTGTGTATTTCAACTTGCATAACATCATTACACAATATCATAAGTATGAATAACCATCACCTTCAATATATGGCATGTATATAGTATTTTCTATTATCCCACACATTTATTTATGTATGTTCATTGCCTTCTTGACCCTCACAACATTGTTTGAATTGCTTGCATTCAACAAGACCCCATGTGCTTTGTTGTGCAACCATATCATGATTCATGCAGCCTCTCAATTATTTTTGGTTCCTAAACTTAATAATAAACCTATCATAAACTACACAAATCCCAAACACAATCTAAGAATTTGCAAATTTTCATCACAATTGTAAAATTAAATGAAGTATAGCCCACTCGGGAAAATTTAACACCTAACACTTGATTTTCTTGAGTTTTATGTTGTGCAGATGATACACATGTTCTCATGATACATTTAAGGCTAAACAATGAAAGTGTTAGAGATTATTCTAAGGAATAAATTGCGTATTATTTAACATGCTACCATTTATGAAACTTATATTATGAAATACCAAGGGTGTGCCAAATACACACACACGTAATACACACACACACACACACACACACACACACACACACACACACACACACACACACACACACACACACACACACACACACACACACACACACACACACACACACACACACACAACCAAGCATGGATATCGCATATGTAGTATATTAATATTTCAATCATGCACTTTCCTTTCACAATACTAAATTTGTGCCTTTCTTGTGCTTTATAAGAATTGAAGGAATCACCATATAAGTTCCAAAGGGGAATACAAAGTTCTAAAATAACTTGCACACATCATGTAGAGGAAAAACAATACATGGTTGATAAATGAAAAAAATCATCACTTAAGTCAAAAATCCACCATTTCTAACAAAATAGTGCTTAGAACTGACATTTATGTCAAGGAATCAAATCTCTTCCATTTTTTCAAAAACCTAGGATAGAGATATCTCATTGAATACTCTATATCGAGAAAAGGTGCCATATGAATTTAATGAGGATTGAAATGTACTTCTAGATACCATAGTATTTCATATAGAATTGAATGCCACTTGAACCAAACAAGAGATCAAATATGATATTATTCAAGACCATCCAAGGTGAATTTTATTTGATTGGATAATGTAGACATCATGTATTAAATATTTCATATATGCATTTTGCATTTGGATGGCACCATTTATTATAACACTTGTAATTTTTCCCTTGAGTAAGTTGTGGTTTTCCTATAAATGCCCAGTTGAAAGACCTTGTTATGGTAAAAGCATTGTAGAAAGAAGTTTCAAAACTTTATAATGTATATGCCTTATTTTTCTTTTTTCTACTTTGTGTTTTGTCTTGAATATCGATGTTTGTGTGCATTGTTTCCATATGACTAAAGTAGATCTCATTTTCTAATCAACCAACATATGTTTTGATTATTTTTAGAGTTAATTCTTTCGTCCTTCACCTTGAATGGTATAACATACCCCTTTTCTCTAAAATAATTATGTTGGAGCTCAAAATTTCACTCGTCCCAGATCAGGATGAACTAGGGCTTTGAGGCAACATGGGATTGTCTCCAAGTTATGGGATTTGCGCTTTGAGATACACCTCCATAAAAGGCTGACTTCCTCTACCTATTTCTACTATTAATACTACTCCTACGAAGGGAAAATCAATTACCTATCACTACTCTACGATTCTAAGGGACCAGGGTGAGAAGGATATGCATGAAAGGGAAACCTAATCTAAGGGTGGTGATAGCACCAGAAATAGGGGGATGAATGACTCAGATTGACTAAAAATGAAGGAAAATGCACACACAAAGGGTAGAAAACCATGCCAAAATTTTGGAACACATTCATACACCCATTTTTGTGGATCATAACAAACAAAATCCTTGAAGGAGATATAATATATGCACAACAGATCAACAATGCAAAAGAAGGCAAGAAGATGCAATAAATTCAAACCAGGGTAGAGAATAGCCAAAAGTTATAATTTTTATTGCTTCCAAGAAATGCATAATCAATTACAATGATAAGAGAGGCAATAATCTACATGCAAATGGCTCATATTTGAGGCCTAAAACTCAAAATTCAAAATCACTACTCTGAATAATACTCTTTCAAAACAAGAGAGTCCAACCTCTTTCAATGATCAATGCTCTATAATTTATACAAGAAGGATAGAAGAAGAAGAAGAAAGGAGAGGGAAACTCAAAATTCAAACTTTCAACCAGAAAAGTAAGTAATAAATACCTACAAATCTACCTACAAGGCTATGAAATTTTCCTCCCCATGTCTATTTAGCTTGTAGAATAAGGAAGGAGACAAAATATGACCAAATATGGGTGGTTGAGTTGACTGGATGTGTGTATTAATGGCTGAAGACAATATTCCCTTTTTCCACCTACAAATTCATGCCAAAAATTGATTTTAAATAGCCTAAAGCATAGCCCGCATCAGCAACTTTTAATCAAGCCCAATCATGTGGGAAACTAAACTATGTAGTAGAAGTTATGATGATCTAAAGATCTGCAATATAAGTTACACACGCAAGACACGTGGCGTTCTTTTGATTTATCCCGAGGATCGAATGACTATCTGTTAGATTTTTCACTTCTTCCATGTGTCATGCATTTATTTGATATGAGGATTCACTGTGCAGCTAGCATGTTTTTATAGGTTGCATGTCACACACTTATCCTGTCAAGTTTTCACATGGCACTCAAAGCCCGACATGGAAGATTTCACTTGCATGTTTGCAAGAGAAAGAGGCGCGAGAGGAAAAGAGAATAGTTCTATGAGTGCACATAAACGGTGTATGAGGAGAGGGAAGAAGAGATTCATATCTGCAAAGGTATGTAAGTATACGAAGGGTGTGTGTAATCAACCAAAGGAGTGCACGGTGATAAGAAGGTAAAGGGTTGCATAAAAGAAACACAAGCACGTGGAAGGCGAGTGAAAATGTATAATGCATGAAGAAATAAATTAAAGGGGAACAAGTTCACACAAGGAATTGTGCAGAGCTAAAAAGGAAGGGCATGCATGGGAGAGCATGTCGGTACTTAGCCAAATGTAAGGAAAGGTCAGCCGGTGTGTGCGAAGAAATGCGTAAACTGATTGGAATGAAGGAAGGCACAAAGTTGTGCATAGATGGGAAAATGGAAAGAGATAGAAGAATAGATAAGGAAGGTGGAAGTACGTAAAATAAAGTGGGGAGAAGAAAAATCGTAAATAAGAAGCACAAAGAGCGTGCAAGGGAACACACAAAGAACTCCATCCATGCATAAGTGTTAGGGTATAATGTGAAGAGTGCACGTAACTTGAAGGTTTGATGTCAGAGCCGGGATGGAATTGCAAGTTGTATAAATAACTAGGGGGTTATTTTGTACAACATTTTGGTGACTTTTGGGGCCATCTTCCTACTCGATGAAGGATATTAGTAGCCTTATAAGCATTCATTTGGCATGGAGTCTTCCTGAAAACATGATATTTTGATCTACAACCTGAAGAACACCCCTGAAGTCATGTAAAAACAACATCTGACTCAAGAACCGCTACAAATTGTTAGAAAGTGTCATCTAGATGAAACAACCTCTTTGAGCTTTGAGCACATGAATTGACATCTAGAAGTGAAACAATGTGTGTGGGGCACACTTGGAGGAATTGAAACTATTCTAATATGCGCATGATGCAAGGAATAGTTAATGAAAATTATTAAGATAAATCCCATTAACTAGGATTGATAGTGCATCTCCATCAAGATGAGATAAATAAAAATATTTAACCTCTTTACACAAATATATGATGTATGGACCACTCAAAGGTGCATCAAAATTTAAATGGCACCACTGGCTTTGTCTTATCAAAGATCCCATTTTAAAACCAAATCACCCACTTTGAAAGTTTTTTCTCTTGTATTTCTGTCAAACCATTTCTTGGTTGATTAATTATGTTGTTCTAACTTAATCGTGGAAGATTTTCTTAATTCTTCATCTTCAACTAGCTCTACCATCCTAATTTCCCTTTGGTTTGCACCCTCGAATTCCAACTTTTGGGCTAGCTCTAATGAAGGAAACTCAAGTGATAAAGGAATCATTGCTTCTTTACCATAAACTAATTAGTAAGGTGAAGTACATATTTCCTTCTTAATCGTGATTTTATCTTCCCGGAGCGCACATGAGATCTTCATGTGTCACTACCTCTGGTTGATTTTCATTGTCTACTTCAAGATTCTAATCAAGCTCTTGATAGTTGATTCTACCAAACCATTTCCTTGAGGATAATAGTTGGAATAAGTCTTTAAATAGATACCAAGGCTAAGATCCCAATCAAAAATTCTTGTACCAATGAAGGCTTTTAAATTATCGAAGATAATGGTCAAAGGAATGCCAAACCTTACCACGATGTCTTCAAGAAAGTAAAGGATGACTGACTCGGTTGAATCCCTAATCATGGCAACTTATGTCCATATGGTGAAGTAATATGTAGTTGTTAACACCCATTTATGACCAAAGGTGCTCGAAGGAGGGTTTATCATACCAATGAAGTCCATACCCCACTACACAAAAGGTTGATTCGCTTGGATTGGGTAGAGGGGAAGCACAACCAATTTCTTATTTCCTATAAAGAAAACACATTCTTTACATTTTATAACCCACTTGTGCATGTCTGCAAATAGGTTAGGCCAAAAGTATCTTGCCTTGATGATCTTCATTATTGTTGCTTTGGAAGATAATTCCACTAGAGAATCCATTGTGAAATTTTGCTTACACTTTTTCAACTCAGTGCATCGTTAATACACATGAGCGGCATGCCATCAATGTTCCTTTTGAAGATAAGCCCATCAATGAGTGCATATGGAATAGACGCATCTGTAGAAACAAAATCACACACTTTGGGTAATTATCTAGTCATGATTACATACTACTATTCATATGATTATTAAGTAAGAAAAATACTAATTAACCCATGTCTTTGGCCATCTTTCCTTTCTTTTTGTTTCTAATTTTGGTCTTACACTCTTTCTAGCTCAGTCCATCTTTTCATACTTTGGCATTTCTCATCCTATACACCAACACCCACCAGGACGTCGGTGCCAAGCACCCCCATCCCCTCTCGGGCGCCCTTGACCTATATGTAATTTTTTCACATATTTTGGGTCCTTTATATCTGTTTGAGCATCTTATCTTTTTGGTAGTCAGCCTTTTCGAGGTTAATTATGAAATCCATGGAAAGGAAGCATATAAATATAAAGTTATGTGATCATAATAAGGGACCAAACACTAAGTATTAGTTATCACCACCTAAAGTTGCATCCAAAGGATATTCAAGAGCATTCAAGAATTCATTCTAGCATCCATTCAAGGGAAAGGGACTACATTATTCTGCATACACTTCATAAGAGGGGAATTTCTAATCTATTCCATGAACACATATATTTACATCTCTTACATCTAGTTATTTTTGCGCTACCAAGTGTGACATGCACAAGAGCCACCTAGGGCACGATTCCATGCACACATACATAGAACTACATTGGTTATGAAATGTAGTGTAATTCTCAATCGTAAGATCACTTGTTTGACAGTTGAGGACAAACTGACCCCTCATTCTGCATCGTTCTTTCTTAGGATTTGATGTCTCTTTGAGGGTTTTATAGGTCACTATTTCATTGCAAGTTTCCAGGGACCTTCGAAAACATTGTGTGACCTCATCGAAACAAAAGTCAAAGGACAAAAACACCATGTGACCAAAGTGAAATATGGTTTTCTGAGCATTTTCGCAGTCAAAGGTGCCTACTACAGGTCTGTGGCACCTACAGGTGCCCCTGACCCTTCTCGGGAGCCCCTGTCTAGCATATTCCTCCAAATATGTAATTATTTAAGCTTTGAGTGGGACATTTTGTGCTTCATATTTTCTATTTTTCGAACTCTGTGCACCTTTGAGATCTCTATGAAATAGCTAAGTCATTTTATCCCTTCTTTGTAACTAGGGTTTCACATTTTCTAGCTTAGTTTTCTTGAATTAGTTTCTTGATTATTTATTGCTACAATAAAAATCAAATTAAGCATTTTTATAGCATTTTTCATATTTTTCTTGATCATTTTGGTAGACTTGACGTGAAATTACAACCTTACTTCTATGATTTTCTCCATATTCCCATCATCCATAGTGGTTTTCTTGGGCCTTTTCAGTATTTTGAGCTTCCTCCATCTTCTCGTAGGGTTTCTACATCAATGGCTGAAATTGAAAATCCATTTGCTAACTCTCAACAAGTTCCTCTCGAAAACATTGAAGTAATCGATAGTGAGCCCTCTTATAATGAGGACATAAATGTTGATCAAGAAAAATTAGATAAATTCACCAACTTTCATCAAGCTTTATGTGAAAATCCTACACATATTCTTCATTCTTTCATTGTTGCAAAACGCTCTCATGATGTTGCTTCAGCACCTCTTGTCATTTCTTCCTCGGTCGTCATGGCCTCCACCCAACCCCTTCATATTCCCATCTCCATTCCCACTACTACCACTCCTATCATGCAACATAATGCTTCTAATGCACAACTTGACACCTCCTCTAATACTCCTGATCTCACTTCTTTATATCATGATTTGCAAGATCAAGTGTGTCAACTATAATTAGCTACATCTTGTGCATCTCCATATTTGGATTCCACTTTGCTACTTCGTACTCATTTTTCACCTATTATATCCACCTATACATTGCCTCTCAATTTCAAGTTACTCCCAAGTTTCCTATTTTCAAAGGCCATGGCAATGCTCAGGAACATATTCAAGATTTTCATGTAGTATGCCTAGATTAAGTGGATGATCACATTGTATTAGCAAATCTCTTTCCTCGCATCCTCAAAGATCATGTGATGCGTTGGTTTTATGATATACCTCTCCAATCGGTAACATCTTTGATGCATATAACCGATGTTTTTCTCACTCATTTCTCTATCAATATCGGCTCCAAGATCTCATATGCTTAACTTACACAACTCAAACAAGGACCTACTGAACATCTAGCAAACTATGGCTTACACTACAAATACAATTTAGCTAAGATGTCTAATGTGCTTGCAGACTCTAAGCTTAAATATTTAATCATTCAAATTATATTTCTGCCTCTCCATGTGAGTGTTCTCTTTGAGATATTTCTATCATTCGATCAACTATGTCACACTCTTAAGCTACACAAAACTAAAATCTTATCTATAGGAAAGCTTAAGTATCAGGATAAAGCTTCATGTTCTATATGATTTCAAAATAAATCAATTTTCAAGCCATCAACAAAACCTCTGAAGAAAAAATCATTGTCAACATTGTATCTAACACTAAAGAGCTTCAATGATAACCACCTAAGCATACATACATCAAATTGATTGCCACTCCACACATTCTCCTACCGTAGCTTTTCAAAATCAATCTTATTATGTTTCCTCCTCCACTAAATTTAGACCCATCTCGTCTTAAAGGTCGTAATTACGATGAAAACTCATATGTGACTATCATCAATGCATTGGACATTCTACAAATCGTTGTTTTAAGCTTCAAAATATCATTCAAAGTCTAATCAATAATAATGCAATTGAGCTTCCATAGCCCATGGCTTCTATACCCATCAATGAAAATCATAAGCTCAAGATATTTAACAATCCTCTTCCAAAACATAACAAATAAGCGGTTGAATCCTCATCAAATCATACATATCACGCAGTGCCTCCTACATCGGGGCTCTTGATTTCCTATTTACTCATGTTGATATTTCTCCACCAATTATTTCTTTCTCTAATCATGATTATCATGCTACATTCTCTTCTAATCACTTGCACATTATTGCTTCTATTGGATCTATTTCTATCAATAACACTAAATTTGATCCATCATGGTGTATCAACATGTGTTCTGTTACACTTCTTGTCACTATAGACTATCCACTCTCACAAATTTCATACCAATCCCTAACTCATATGGGGTTGTTAAGCTTCAAGTCACTTTTGGTCCTCTCACCATGCTTTTACCTTTTCTTGTGGCACCATCAATTCAAGGGTGTGACATGCTCTTAGGTCTCAATTAGATTCACAGATCTCATTCCATTGTATCCATGAATCACTTGCATCTGAAATTCATACACAATAACCAAGTCATCTCTATCAATGTTTTTCTTTCATCCACTCCATGGTCGTAACCTCCTCTTGAGGTTGTCATTGCATCAAGTAGAGCATCTAGTTCCCTAGGCCTATTGAAACTAAAGCACAATCTTCTTTTAGTTCACTTGTTTGCACATGAACTACATGATGTCATCGATCTACTAGTCCATCACATCAGTCTAGGTCCACCACTAGGAAAGCTCATTCATATAGGTATACTTCACCTCTACGCTCTACTTCACATCGGTGCTCATCACCTCCACGATCTACTTCACATAGGTGTCCATCACCTCTCGCACTCTACTTCACATAAGTGATCATCACCTCCACACTCTACTCCACATATGTTTCCATCACCTACATGTTTTTTTCACATATGTATTCATCACCTCCATAGTATAATGATCGATGCATGCATATAGGATTCATTCACCCACACAATGTCTATCACATATACCACAACTCTTAGAGAATGGTCACACACTGTCATCTCCACCAACATCAGTTGGAGGACCTTCATCTTTTACTTTCATTAAATAGCACACTCATCATCACATACTTGAGGGGAGTCACACTTATTTCCTCCCTTCTAACATCGACACGTATCTTATTTTTTCATCACTTCACATCTAGACATCCAAAATACACATTTTGATACATGCTTGTATCGTCATTACTCGATGACGTACACTTGTGCTATGGTTCACACTTAACTATTGAGGGAATCCTATACTCATGAACCTGACACACTACACACTACACACTACACATCACACTAGACACTTTGCAGCTCACATATTTATCTCCTTTTATGAAGCATATACTTTACGCATTCATGGCATATCTTTTTACCCACTTTTATAGGTTGCATTCATTACCCTATGATGAAATTTAGTTCCATTGTCCATATTTGATTTTTGAGGGCCTACATCTCAAATGGGCCTCACCACACTAATGTGTTCACTCACTCAATCACTCATATGCTTTGACACTCTATGATCTACGCTTTGATGATCACATCTTTCTGGTATACACAATTCAAACCATTTCCCAACGCACTATTGTTCTACGGTTCATTCTTGAATATTGAGGGGGCATATATAAATGAACCTCATCTCATGCATACACATCCACACTCACTCGAGGGGCACGTAGATCCTATCACACTCATATTGCATTCCATTCCATCTACACTCCATAGCATATTGCATATCTTGGTCACACTTAGTCTTGCTTACATTTACTTGTTACATGTACACTTTATTACACATGTTAGATAGATATCTTATATGTCATTATCTTTACCATACACACATGTGCGTTCAATTGCTTTCTAATTGTGATCGTAGATTCTACAGATCTATACATACAGCATGGATGTTTGGCACAATACCTATTACCAAACCAATAGGGGCTCTTGGGAATCTGCTTTTGTACATTACAGTGCTATTTTTTCATTTCATTTCATAGCACACTACTATATCTCATTATACACGCTTTGACATAATTTTTATCTTTATAATATGCTAACAAGTGCTTCATGTGTAACATTTTTTTGCAGGTCTATTTTCCACCATGGTTTTCTCATTACATTGCTTGCTTTTGCTTGTCATTGTTTACCATTATTTGTGGGTTTTTCCCTTTTCTTGTGTGCACACTTGTATGCTTTTGGCCTAGTCAGATTTGATTGTCTTGCGACATCGTGAGTGATGTCCCATATTTGAAACCCACTTTTGTGCTCTACATTGTCTTCTTATGTGATGTCTTCTTACATCTTAGATTATACATTGCCTTCTTGTTTACTATCTTACAAAATTACATGCATGTTTTCTTGTACTAACACTTGTCTCCTAGCTACTTTATTTACATGTTCCTTGGTTTCCACCAAGCACACTCCCTCCCCCGTAGGGCACAATTTCAGCACAACGTTTGGTCCTCCTTTGGGTCACATTCTCCTTAGTGATGTCACATGCACCCCAAATGAGGGGGGCATCATTTGGGTGAATCAGTCACCCCATACAACATTTAATAGTCACATTTCAGCACATCATAGTAATGGTACAACATAGTCATTGGCATCGACAGGGCTTAGATCCCGACATGGTTCCTTATCATAGCATAAACACCGATTACTGGACCCGAACAGATGCACCGGGTGCACCTAACCCTTTCTGGACACCTATGACTAGGGGGAAGTTACACAAAATTCTTCACTACAACACAATCTACAACACTTCACACAGAGTAGCTTTTGATATAAGAGATAGTCCTTTAGCTCTTAGCATCCATACATTAAAACTTATTTTCCTTCCAAATTGGATCAAAATTAGTAAAACCGGATCATTTTTACACACCATCTGTAGTGGTGTTCCATACTTCAATAAGTGGTTAAAGGCTAGAGGATGACACCAGAATATTCTCCCTACACTTCTTCCAGTTCTTGGTATGAGATCACCCAAATAAATTGCAGTCGGCACAACTAACGTGAGATCACCCAAAAAATTTGTTTTTCTACAACATCTATAGGATCCTTTCTACACTCTTTCCTCGTCATGGATCGGGTGCACATGTTCCTTTCTCACATTTTTCACATTTTTACATACTTTTCATCATATACATGTGTATTTGACTACTTGATTGTTATTCTCTTTTGCAGGTCCATCCTTATGGGAAATAGTAGTCAACTTCATCCTACATCATTACATCAACAACATCAACAACACCCAATCACATCGACATCAACATCAACAAGTACAATGGTGACATCTACACATGCGTTTCCTCCCTAGGGTCATCATCATCATTAATTTTTGCACTTTCTCTTCTCTAGTCTCCACGCTCGGCATTTTTATCACTCCACACTTTCTCTTGTTCCTTAGCACAATTTTTCCATTGATCTACATGGTTATTACGTACACATCTCTATCTACTTCATGTTATCAAGATTTCACTCAACAACATGAAGTGGGGAAAATGTAAACACAAAATCATGAACTTTGGGTAATTATCTAGTCCCGATTGTGTACTAGTATTCATATGATACCTAAGTAAGAAAATTACTAATTAACCCATGTCTTTGGCCATATTTCCTTTCTTTTTGTTGATAATTTTGTTCTTACACTCTTCCTATCTTAGTCTATTTTTTCATACTTTGGCATTTCTCATCCTGGACACCAGTACCCAACTAGGATGTCAACGCTAGGCACCCTTCACCTCTTTTTACTTTTTTCACATCTTTTGGATCCTTTCTAGCCATTTTAGCATCTTATATTTTTAGTAGTTAGCATTTTCGGGGTTAATTACGAAATTTAAACAAAGGAATCATATAAATATAAAGTTATATGATCATAATAAGGGACCAAACACTAAGCATTAGATATCACCACCTAAGGTTGCATCCAAAGGCTATTCAAGAGCATTCAAGAATCCATTCTAGCATCCATTCAAGGGAAAGGGACTACATTATTATGCATACACTTCATACAAGGGAAAGTTCTATTCTATTCCATGAGCACATATATTCACATCTCTTACATCTAGTTATTTCCTCGTACATGACAAGTGTGACATGTACAAGAGCCACCTATGACATGATTCTACACACACACACACACATAGAAATACATTGAGTTTGAAATGTAGTGCAATGCTCATTTGTAAGATCACTTGTTTGATAGTTGAGGACAGTTTGACCCCTCATTCTACATCTTTCATTTTTCAGGATTTGATGTCAATTTGAGGGTTTTGCAGAGGTCACTATTTCATTGTAGGTTTCAGTGACCTTGACGAACATTTTATGACCTCTTAATGACCAACTGTGAAGGACAGAAAATACCTTGTGACAAGAGAAATATGGTTTTCTCGATCATTTTCAGATCACAGTGCCTACTACAGGTATGTCTCAACCGCAGATCCCCACGCTTCTCGGGCACCCTTGTCAGCATATTCCTCCAAATCTACAATTTTATGAGCTTCGGTGTGACAATCATGTACTTTGGATTTTCCATTTTTCTAGCTTTATGAAGCTTTTGGATCTCTAGGAAATATATAAGTAATTTATCTCTTCTTTACAACTAGGGTTTCACATTTTCTATCTTAGTTTGCTTGAGTTACTTTCTTGATTATTTACTACTACAATAGTAAATAAATTAAAAAAAATTATAGCATTTATTCATATTTATCTTAATCATCAGCCTCGGATGCCTTCTTTTTCCTTGTTTATCCCATGAGGGTGAGTGTCATATGAAAGAAATGTCAGCATGTCCTCTAATAAGGTGCACGCGCTAGAATCATCAATCTATTCCGCTCAACATGTGGGAGCTCTTCATTCAATATTAATGAAGTTTTTGTTTATTCTATTCATCCTTGCCAAGCTTCTTACAGAGCATGTTTCCTCTAACAAGCCTAGTGGCTTTGATAGTCACATCATACTCTATGATTTTTGTCACCCATCTAGCTCTTTTTTCACTGATCTCTGCTCACATGATGAAGTCCCTCACACTTGAGTGTGAAAATAAAACCTTGACATGATTAATGGCCAGCATACTTTTGAATTACTTCATATTTTGCATGATGGTGAAGACCTATTTCTCTATGTGACTATATTTCAACTCATAATCCTGTAGTGTCCGATCAATAAATCTAATAGCCGCTCCAATCCTTGTTTATTTTCTTGTGTCGGGATACCAAAGAACACTCACATTAACTCCATAATCATAATGGATGAATTCCTTGGAGTAATCTAGATTGATGATTGTTGACACGTAAATAATTTCTTGCTTGATTTTGTTAAAGATTTTTTTCCTTCTACTATCCATTTGAAGAATGTGTCCTTCTTGAGCATAAGGGTGATGGGTCTAACCAATCCTACAAAGTTAGAAATGAATCTCCTAAAAATTGATTTTTCCTAGGAATGATTACAAGACCTTCTTGTGCGCTAGCAGATAGAGAGAAAGGATAGTGGATGTGTGCTCATGATCAATGGTAATTCCATCCTTAGAGACCACATGGCCTAAATGTTTGCCTTCCGCAACAAAAAATTTACACTTCTTAGGGTTAAGAGACACCCCAAATTCTCTACATCTCTCAAAGACTTTCTCTAGATGCACCATGTGATCTGTGTGCTACTTTGAGATGATAGTAATGTCATCTAAGTAAACTAGGATGAAATCATTTATATATCCTTTGAAGGTAATTTCCATGACTCTCTGAAATGTTGCACCTACATTTAACAAACCAAATTTTGATATCCATATGTTCACCATTTGGTTGTAATCATTGTTTTGAATTGATCCTCTTCCTTGACAATGATCTAATTGAAACCAAAATACCCATCTAGTATGGAGAATCTTTGCACACTAGCCATAGCCTATAAAATTTGTTCCATAGAAGGTAAAGGATAGTGATCCTTTAAGGATGCCTTATTCAAATCTTTGAAATCAACATAGTCTAATTTCACCATTCTTCTTAAGCGCACTAGAATAAGATTTACCACCCAAGTAAATTACTTGATGGGAAATATTATCTTTTCCTCAATGAGTTTGGACAACTCTTTTCTTATGAGGGCTCTATCTTAGGATTGACAGGCCATTGCTTTTGTCTGATTTGCTTGATACTTGGATCAAGGTCAATGGAGGGTTGAGCAACACTTGGATAAAATCCATTGAGGTCTTCATACTCCCATGAGAATATGTCTATGTATTTATAATATAGAGCAATGAAGGCCTACTTTTCATCATGTGCACACTCTTTACCAAGCAAGAACTCTTTGTCACGCGCAATAGTGACTGGAAGGCAATATTCTTGTGTCACACACATATACTTTTCTTCACCCTTAAACTCATCATCAGGGCTGAACATGTTCTCTAAGGTGACCAGCTCTTTAGGCAATTTGTTTTTTTTCACCTAAATCACTTGGTCACCATAGTTGAAATGTAAGTCAGCTTGCATGTTTGAAGAGAACTCGGCTTCATTCTGAATGAACTAGACAATCTGTGTGTCATTGTAAAACACTTATCATCTGGTCTCTTTATCTAGAATAGATGGCATGACCACCATCTTGATTTTTTACGTGCATCCTTGGAAAAAAATCCTCAGCATGTGAGAGTTGTGAACCAAGGGCTACCATTTTATCTACTTCTTTGTTTAATTTTCTTGGCACCACCTACAGATTTAGAGCTTCAAATATCTCCAGGAGATCCCACACTCTATGTTTATAAGATTTGAGAAGCTTATTCTTTGTTGCGCACTTGGTTATGACCTAGTGGATAACCAATTCAGTGTCCCCAAATATATTCAATGCCTTAATCTTCCTCTTCTCAAATGAGAAGACCATGCACCAATGCTTCATATTCTGCTACATTGTTGCAGCATGCAAAATGCAACCTATGCATGAAATGGAATTTCTTACTCTTAGGAGAGATGAGAACAACACATGTGCCTACACCATTTTTGCTTCTAGAGCCATCAAAATACATTTTCCATGGTCCATAATTTTCTTCATTCTACTTGAGCGTGCAAGGCAACACAACTTCTTCTTCAAGGATACAATATGTACTAAGACTAGTTTCAATATTTGTATCATAGGGATCAAATTCATAACACTCTTTTTCCCATTCATCTAATAATAGATCATGTATTTAAGGAGAAATGTGTTGCTCTTCAAAAATGAGTCTTGTTTTTGGCTTCTTGGATGAGGTAATTAACTTGCGATGGGGGTGGGTCATATGACTCAACATAATAATTAAATATAGGCTCATCTTGTATGGTAAACTAAGTACCATACCTTGTTTTTAGTAGCATATGAGACCAATCGGAAAATTAATCACCCACCGTAGTAGTAAAATATCTTGATAGGAAAATGGGAAACAAAGAAGGTAGGTCAATGATTGATACATCTTGAGTTATTGTTAGGATTGGACATGCATGAAGGGTTGACTCAATATCCTTGATGATTCCTCGAGTGGTAAAAGTTGAGCCATCAATTTGCAAGACTCCTTTAGACATGGGGATGTATTTAAGATCTAGGACATCAAAAATGTTTTTAGGCATAACAGAAGTACTAGCCCCTGAATCAATCATGCAATTATGAACAAGATGTTTTCCTACTATCAAGGACATGTAAAAGGGAGGGGTTTTAACAAATTTTATTAATTTCTTCTCCTTTTCTTGAATAAGTTGAGAATATCTTAAGGTCTTTAGATAAACGGATCGGTGTGCGGGAGTTACGCCAGAGATCTTCATGCAACAGGTTGCACCGAGATGGAATGGCCAGGCATCCCACATTGTGACATTTACATTATTCTTCATCTAATCCACAATGTTAAATGGAAGGCCCATGGACTTGTGCATTTGAGGTGCGAAAGCATATATTTATTACTTTTTCAAGTGTAGAGGTAGGGGCCTTAGCTTGTGTAGAGGCTTGACTGCACGAAAGGAGGGTGTGCTCCACTTCGTTAAAATGTTGTGCAAAACCTCACGCATAGAAACTTGTGTGCCATAATTGTTGGCTACATTAGTATCCTTCAATGCATGAGTGGCTGGTTGGTGGGAGAAGAATGTTTTGTTCTAGCTTCCAGTATTCTCTTTTTATACCTTGTGTTTTCAGCAACCTCTGCGCATGGCCCACTTGAGTTGTCCATAATTTGGTTGACTTAAAAAAGTATTTAACCCCAAAGAACATTAGGTTGGTTTCAGGAACAACTTCTAGGACTTATTTATTTTATGGTTCATGTGCACTAGTGGAAGGATCATAATTTACAATAGTCTAAATCATGTATGCCTAGGCACATAAGACATTTGTGTAGTTGTACTGACTATGTGGAAAATTGTAAGGAAAGCACCATTTTATCTCTTGGTCCATGTTGTTTTGTACTGGAACTAGTGCATTGCTTACACTTTGGTGCTAGAAAGGGTTACATAGGAGAAAATGCGTGAAGAGGGAGATGTGAATTAGCATATCATCTATCATTTTTCTAGTTCTGCCCATATCTCTAATTTGGATATTGATTTCTAAAGGTCTGATGGCTTTGATTAAATCCTTGATTAGAATTATTCTGAAGGCTTGCTCTGTTGCTTTTCTAAGGATATAACTTTATTGGAAAAATTTATAATCAAGGCCTTCATTTCTTCATCCTCTTTTTGTTGTGTGGGAGAATAGGATGTGGATGCGGGGGGTTGGGAATTTTTTTAATAATGGGAGAAATGGAAGACTCGAGGCACTAGAAGGATTTCAGGAAATAGAGGCGTAAGTAGTCTAGGGGATAATTTTCTATCTTGGATTAAGTAATTTTCTACCCTAATGGATAAATGATATGCATTAGGAGATGTGCACCACCCATAAACTATATCATCACTGCAATTTCAGATTTCATAGCTCTTAAGAAGTAAAGAAAAGAACCTTGAGGATTTGGTCTTAAGAGGGCTGGAATTTTGTCCCATGTCTTCTGAAATATGAAATTGAAATCAGCCATGAGATCATTAGGAGCTCTCTTGATCATTGTGAGTTGTTCTAACAAGGATATGTTGTCACCTTTATCCTCAAACTAATTGCAAAGCACAGTGCCAAGTCCATCCCATTTAGTGATAGAGGTAAGTATTAAGATTTTGTACCACTGAAGCGCTTTTTCCTTGAGTGAAGATGGAAACAGCCATACAAACTACATCATCTTCTATAACTAAATGAATATAGCATATGTTTGTGACATCTTGAATATGTTCAGCAGGGGTAACTTGATTCTCACTAATAAAAATAGTATAATCTAGATTACACCTACTTGGTATATCATGTTGAGTGGCAAGAGCCAAAGGACTTCTGTTGAAGCTAATAAAGGTATATTTCTCTACGTCATGGATAAAAAGGGTCTAAGTACCTCAAGGTAGAGAACATTGAAGGTATACCAAGAGGAGGGGTAGATTGTGCCCTGTATGCTACGAGAGATGGAGATACATGAGGAGGTTCTCATTTACTTCTTCTTCTAGGAGACAAATGTAGATATTCAAAAGATTCTTTAGTTGTTATGTTCAATCTGGTATGTATTGTTCTCATGAATAGAGCATGATGACTACTAAAATCAGTAGATATGAGTGTTTAGAGTCACCAAATGTGTTGAAACAAGCCTCCAAAGGATGAAAATCACTAATTCACACACCAAACTTAGTAACAATGAAATGTAAGCTTCCAATACAACTCCCACCAAGCATGTCGAAACTATTGGAGCTCAAAATTGCACCCATCCCAAATCAAGATGAACTAGGGATTTGAGGCAACATGGGAATGTCTCCAAGTTGTGGGACTTGCAGTTTGAGATAGACCTCCATAAAATTTTGGCTTCCTCTACATATTTCTACTTGCATTAATACTACTCCTACAAAGGAAAATAATCTACCTATCACTACTCTACGATTCCAAGGGACCATGTGAAGAAGGAGATGTATGAAGGGTAATAATAATCTAAGGGAGGTGATAGCACCGAAAAGAGGGGATGAGCAGACTGAGAGCTTAAGAAAAAATGAATGAAAACATGCACAAAAAGGGAAAAAAACCGTGCCACGTTTTGAAACACATTCATACACCCATTTTTATGGAGCACAATAAATAAAATTCCTGAAATATATATAAGATATTCACAACAAATCAATAATGCAAAAAGAATGTAAGAAGATGCAATAAAATCAAACCATGGCAGAGAATAGCTACAAAATACATTTTTATTGCTTCCAAGATATGCACAATCGATTACAATGATGAGAGAGGCAAGGATCTATATGTAAATGGCTCAAATTTGAGGCTTGCAACTCAAAATGCAAAAGCACTACTCGAATAATACTCTTGTAAATCAAGAGAGTTCAACCTCTTTCAATGAGCAATGCTCCATAATTTATAAAAGAAGGAGAGAAGAAGAATAAAGAAGAGAGGAAACTCGGATTTAAATTTCAACCACCAACAAGTAAGCAATAAATTCCATAAAATCCTTCCTGTAAGGATGTCGATCTACCTCCCCATGTCTGTTTAGCTTGTAGAAGAAGGAAGGAGACCAAATATGACCAAATCTAGGTGGTTGAGTTGACTAGATGTGTGCATTAATTTCTGAAGACTTGTTTCCCTATTTCCACCTACCAAATCCCACCAAACAATTATTATGAATAACCTAAAGTGTAGCCCACATAAAAAGCTTTTAATCAAGACCGGGCATGTGGGAAACCAAGCTTTGCAACATAAGTTATGGTGATCTAAAGATCTATAGTACAAGTTGCACACACAAGACACGTTGCATGGTTTGATTGATCCCAAGGATTGGTGACAATCTATTTTTTTGTCACTTCTGCCACATATCATGCATCCATTTGATGTGAGGATTTTGTGCACAATGGCATGTTCGATAGGTTACATGTTTCAAACTTCTCTTGTCAAGTTGTTACGTGGCATTCATTGACCAAGTCTTGAAGATTACACTTGGCATGTGCACAAGAGCAAGAGGAATGAGAGGGAAAAGAGAAGAGGTCTGTGAGCACATGCAAAGGGTGCGTGCAGAGTGGGAAGAAGAGGTGCATATCTGTAAAGGTATGTAAGTATGTAGAAGGCATGTACAATCGATTAAAGGAGTGCACGATGACAAGAAGGAAAAGGGTCGCTTGAATGAAACACGAGCACATGGAAGGTGAGTGCAAAGGTATAATGTGCAAAGAAATAAATCGAAAGGGGAAGAAGTGCACATGAGGAATTGTGTGGAACTTAGGAAGGAAGAGGATGTGTGGGAGAGCATGTTAGGGACTTAGCCAAATGGAAGGAAAGGTTAACAAGTGCGTGTGAAGAGATGCATAAACTTGTTGCAATGAAGGTGGGTGCAAATCTATGCGCTAATGGTAAATGGAAGGAGATAAAATAATAGAGAAGGAAGGTTGAAGTGCATGAAAGAAAGTGGGGAGAAGAAAAAACATAATGAAAAAGAAGGAAGAGTGCACAAGGTTGCACGCGAAGAACTACAACCATGCATAAGTGTCGAGGTACACTTGTGAAGAGTGCGCACAACCCGAAGGTATGATGTTAGAGCTAGGATGGAATTTCAAGTTGTCTATATAACCATGAGGTTATTTTGGACAACAAATTCCTTAAAATTTGTCACCTACTCATGTATTTATTGAGTGAATGTTGGTCCGAGCGTGAGTATGGTTTCTAGATTTTCCTTCATAAACTAGAGAGGGGTCTCTTCAATTATAACAAATTCATTTCTCTTTCTACCCTACCCTTATCTCTTTTTCAATTTTTTATAACCCTTTTCATATTATAGTTAATGTATGAATAAATATTGCAATTGGTTTATATTACTAACTCTTTGTGATTTTGTACAATATCTCTTATATGTGAAACTATCATGCGTGATGAAATAATGACCTATTGTAACCCTCATGTTTTCCCATGATAAAAAAATTTGAATCTGAATCCCCATGTTTTCCGTGTGTGCAACATACATGAAATCACACTAGAACTAATGAGCAAACTAACAAACATCCTTCAAAATCATATACCACCAACCGCCTTAAGTTGTTCCCCACAAAAATTGATGGTCACCAAGACCTAGTATAATTGAACCTTAGGAGATCCCCCACATGCAATCCATTTCATATTCACATTTCTTGTGTGCATGACCTATATTTAAGAAAGGAATATCCCCACCTTTTTATATGAATCCATATCTGTATTTTTTGTGTTTTCATGCACCCTTCTTTCCTTCACAACATCGCCATATTTAGCACTAGGAAGGAGATAAAGGTGTGCCACTCATTGAGATAAAAAAATCAATGGTGCTAGAACGAGGGATCATTTATTTTATCATTCCATAGCACATCCTTGCATGCTACATGTGGAAAACATACCAAGGGGGTGTAGCTATCGAATTTTACCGCATTCCCTTTTAAAATCCACCCATCATTTATATGGCTTAGTTGGGAAATGTTTATGATCCAATAGATAGCCTAGGATTCAAACATGACCCACATGATGACCTTTGGGATTGGTCTCAAAAGTATAAGCACAAAGGATTCATAACCATCAATGAGAACGTCGCAACCTTCAAAGACATATTGCTTAGAAATTGTTTCATTTATGAGGATGTCACTTACATGGGTCAATCACACCTAGGGGTATCTTTGAGACTTTTTTCCTTGATTAGTTTTCTATTCGCTTAGATCCTGCAGACCTCATAATTTCATTTTGCATCTGATTGTAAAGGAGCAACTCGATTCATAGTTGTTTTCAACATCCATTTATCCCAAATGTACAATATTTTTAGGGATCCCTTTTCCATTGCTAAGGCTATCCCTATAGAAATTTATCTATGCACAATGGATCCATTTTTTTATGTTTATCAAGCAAGACCCCATGGTCCTTTCCTTTTTTTCATAATTTTCCATGAGGATGTCTTTGCGGAGCAGCAATGTAGTTCCCAACCAATACCTTCACTTGCACATTTAGGTGTTTGTGATACCATTTCAATGGATAAATCCACTTTTTCACAAAACACCATTCTGATTCTATTTTGAAACTTATATATGTAACTTTGCAACCAACTTTTTCTCCCACGCAATCACCCATAAACTACCCTATTTGGGATGTTTATATTGATAACATGGAGGTAAACTAAGCTCCAACTACCACATGTGGCACTAATTCTTATACTACTCATAATAATCATATCATGTTTACTAATATCGGTTGTGTTTTCTCTTGTGATAGTTTTGACTCATTTTATTCTAATACTCACATTGATATTGTTTGTGCATGAAAATAAGAGGAAGTGTGTGAAGAAGAAAGGTCAATGGATGAGATAAAAGAATCCATGTACTCTAAACCTATGAAAAGTGACATGCAACTGAGCCATAGTGAACATCATTAAGTAATGAATGAGTCACTTAAATACCCCCTTATGTGTAAAGTGAATGTAATTGATCAAATGAATTGAATGATGCAAGTCTTGTACTTTCCAACGAAACACACAAACTAGTGTGAAAACTGAGTAATGATGCCCTTATTCGAGGCATTAAAATCCTAGAGTTGGATTTGCCCAAGTAATGTAGGATTCACAATTAAGCACATGCAAAGAGCACTTGCCCAATGTTTCTATCTGCTCTATACAACGCAAAGTGTATGTTACTCAAATAAATTTTATGCCAATGGAAAGACATCCCAAGAGATCCTTCGTTTATGATGTCACCTAGTTTTTCGTGTCACAAGAGTAATTTAGAGAGAAGAAAACTTCCTAGAGTAATTTATGAATCTGAAGTAAAGACATTCAAAGAGGAAGAGAGCCTCAAGAAAATAGAAATAATACAAGAAATTCTCCCAACTAAGGTGCATCACATAATTATTTCTCATCATGAGGAATTGATCTTGTTGGAGATTCTCACACATGAAAAATATCAATGCAATCATCTAGATAAAGGGCTTTTGCACCTTCTCTTTTGTTAACTTTGAGGTAGCAAGTTTTCCCACTCCTACACACTTTCACTCAATTCTTGCAATCAAAGGTAGTAATCATGCACATGTTAAACATAGGTATTTTTTTGAATTAAAAATTTCAATTGATTTATCTCAAGATTTAAGGATGTTCCCACATGCTTGAGAACAAAATTTGGGAGGATCTTGCTACTTCCCTTGAGTGAAATCCGTTTCTCTCAAAACTTTCAATTCAACCCTCCTAGACCAGGTGCATATATTGATTAGTTTAGGATATTTAGATTTAATTTTATTAGAATTTTATGATTTTTCATGTTTATGTAGTTTTATTTCGTTAGTTTTTATGTTCAATAAATATAAAAATTGTGTTGCGTAATCTTCGTCCCTTCTTCTTCCCACTTGTGCATAGCTATTGGTTTCCAATTTCCCTTTGTGTAATTTTTTGATCCACAGAAATCATGGGTATATTGTTTGTCACATAACGATGGTAAAATTTTGTTTTTATAATAACAATGTATGAATTTTAGAGGGTTTGGTAAGCCTTAGGATGAGTATAAGTACTCGTGCTTAGTTATTTTTCTTTTCCAAAATAGAAGATGAATTTTTGTTTTAGAGTTATCTCATAAATTTAGAATTTGGTTTTTATTCAAGCAAAGTCACACATACTTTATCAATATGAGAATTTTCTTCTAGGTGTATGCAAAAAGCACAAGAGGAAATCATCCATGCTTCAACTTGCTTGACCTATCCTCAACCTCACTATCTTGGTACCCAACCCACGTAAAAGAATGAAAGAGAAATCATTTAAAACAATTCTAAATTTAAGGGTGTTTATGGTAATCCCCACCATGGCTATGGAATTCTAGCCAATAGTGGAGAAAGGCCATGAATGAAACCAAAGGTATATTTTTCATGGCTATACACATATGTCTAGTAGCATAGAAATACCTCATGCTTCCCCTCCATCCCTCCCCATCAAAATATCAAAAAAACAAACAATAGAATAAAACCTTGTTAGAAAGCAAGCTAAGTGATCACTCTTATACTTAAATCAAAACCCCAAAGGCAAGGTAAATGAACTTCATGTACACACACTCGACTCTCCATAAGTATAGAATCTTAGTTTGTTATGCAAAGTAACACCAAAGCCCTTAATTATCCTTTTAATTTGAAAACATAGAAATTTCTAAGCATGTTATTTGTGTTTGTGTTAATGTGAACAAGATATTTTGGTGTAGTAAATGCTTTGGAAAATTTTGCAATAGAGTCGCCATTTGTTTTTATGTCTTCACAACATGCCTTAATTTCCCTTTGTGAAATCATGAAACCCCTTGACATTTCCCTAAAGATCAAACTGCATTACAAATTTCAAATTTCTTACTCCTGTGTAGTTCATATTTTCTTTTTGTTATCACCAAATCATAGCACCCTTCTATGGTTTATACAAGCACATATATTTGAACTCACGGTGTGATTCTGGATAAGCTCATTAGGAATATTAGATATTGTGAACATTAGATATTTATATATTTGTGTGTGTGCAAATATATATTATATATTAGTGTGAGAAAAATAAAAGATTGTAATATTATTAATATGAGTCATAAAACAACTCATTATTAATAATATAGGATATTGTATTAGTTGTGAGTTTGTTGAATAAACAACTCATGTAGATTATTGTGTGTGGAGATATTGGTGGGATATATGAGAGAATAGTGGTGAGTGATCATAGGAGAGATTAGTGGGATAATATTGGTAAGCCTCATCTCCTTGTTTATAGGAAATGGAAAGGCTATATATTGTAAGCTCTCTCATCATGTAATTGCTCCAAATTATTCAATCAATAATATAGTGTGTTTATTATATTTTTGCTCTTATTTTGTGCTTATGTTATTATCTTCATTCTGCAACATTGTCTCTTATTGATTTGTGCAATTATATAATGTAATTGTTGCTTATTTATAATAGATAAGATATCAATTTCACATCAATAACATGGGTACTATCTCCAAGTTGTGGGACTTTCTACTTGAGATAGACCTCCAGAGAAAGCTGGTTCTTGCTCCTAAACTACCTGCCACAATCTACTCTAATATAGGGGAAACTAACTATTCTAATCTAAATTTCCAAGGGACCAGGGAGAGAGAATGCATAAAATGAAATCCTACACTAAAGCGGTGATACACCAAAAAAGGAGGGTGTGAGAGTAGTCTTCAAATGCGTGAAATACAGAAGCAAAGTGCACACTAGAAGAGGTGATGATAGTTCTCCATAATCTAGCAAAACGCATTCACAACAATATTTCAAACATACATAATGATAATGGATCCCTGCATGAACATAATAATAGACACAATATTCTTGTAATCAAGGTTGAAGGGGCAAGAAGAATGCAAGAAAACACAGCAGGGGAAGATGCATCCACAAACTTATATTTTATTGCTTCCTGATATGCACAGTTCAATCGGTTACAAGAAAAGGGCCTGGATCACCATGCAAGGAGTCCAAAACAAGGGCCTGCAACACATTGTCTTCACAAAGCAATTTTAGCAGAGCTTTGCTACAAAAACTACCCCCTTTACAATGAGCCCAACACTCCAATTTATAGAAAAGATGAGAAGAGAGAGAGAGGGAAAAATGAAAATCCTGAAATATGTCCTTCAACCACTTGTAAGAGGCATTAAATGGATTAAAATGATTATATATTACTTGTAAAAGGCTCCCCATACTGTCCCAGGTGTTGCGGCAGAGAAAGAATGATGACCATGCCTCTTAATTGCACTCCCAACCACCAAATACAACACTGTTATGAACCCGGCCACGTTTTATAAAAAATATCCATCAAAATCTCATCAAATCCTAAATTTCTTGTTTTTTTGTGTCGGGCTCGGAGCCATGATTCCAACGGTACCAATTTTGTGTGATTTTGTTGAGAAATGCAAAAGTTATGGCCTTCTGAGTGCGGATAGCTATTTTGGGTCTGGCAGGCGTTTTCTGTCATTTGACGGGAATGAGCATTAACTGAATGGAGCTGAATATGTTTCTTTTAATTAAATATATCTACCCTCATTAAATATAAGTACTCATTCCAGAAAGTCCAATTTTGTGAAAATCGGAGCTCGGAGTCAAAAGTTATGGCCGTTTGAAGTTTCACGGGTCAAACATTGACTTTTCTTCTTTGCCTTTGGCCGATTCAGCTTTTCGCATCCCTCGCGTCCAGTCCCGTACCTGTCCTGTCAGACAAAAATCTCCTGCTTCGGCCGATTCGGGCTTCCTTGTTCCTGTTTGCGGCTTTTTCGGCTTTTCGCGTCCCACGCATCCCTCACATACTTTTGTCCCAACTGTCCCGGACTGCCTAGGACAAATATCTCCAAACCGCCCGAAATGGACTGTCTGTCGGAAAATCGGCCGATTCACGTCCCGCACGTACTTTTGTCCCGGCTGTCCCAAAACCGCGCAAAACAAAAACTTGACGATTTTCCTTGCTTTCGGCCGTTTCGGCTTTTCGCGTCCTGACGTCCCAACTGTCCCGTGGACCGCCTGGGACAAAAATGTCCAACTTAGCCAATTTTCTTTGTATTTCGCCCCAAGCTTGGTACGACGAACCTTGGTACAACCCACATTGGTACGACCCGAACCCTTCAGACCCAAAATTCTTTAAAACAATCCTGCAACCTTATTTTTTGCATTTTTGCCTTTTTCTAACTCGTTGGGATTTCTTCTTGGATGGGAGAGTTAGAGAGAAGCCGAGGGGCCCCAAAAACACAATTTCGGGCCTTGAATCAATCTACTTGCTCAGGACTGAATAATTTGATGCATGTTATCAAAATTACCTTGAGGGTGAATTTTGGATAACACTTTTCTTGGCCTCTTTGCATTATCACTTGCCCCCTCCTCTTCTAGTTCTTCATACCTCACATGTGTGTGATCTCTCTTTACTCATTTTGAGTGCTTAAGTGACTTCCTTCCATATGAAACTTCAAATATATTTGCGCAGTAGTCTTGTGTGGCATTCCATTTCCTATGTAATATTTAGAGGCTTCCTCATTTTGCACTCACCTTTTGTGAGACCCCCTTCTTGTATTTTGACATGAGATTTCACATCACCCTTCACACAAAGTGCACATTTCAACTTGTGCAACCTCATTATGTAAATGTAATAACTTAAGTCTCACACACCATTACCTTCAATTTGTAACCTATGCATAGTCTTACACAATGTCCTGCACATTTTCATATGCTTGTCCATTTCCTTCTTGACCCTCACAACATTACGTAAGTCTCTTGCATTCAACCAAACCCCGTGCACCTCATTGCATGGCCATAACTCATGTGGCCTCCCAATGCTCATAGCACCTAAAATTTCCAAGAAACACACCATACATTGCACACAATCCCAAACATCTACTATACAAATTTTCACCACAATTGTAAAAATGAAAGATTTATAGCCCACTTGGAAAACTCTAACACCTAACACTTGGCTATCTTGAGCTTTATGTTGTGCAAATAATAAACACACATTCGCGATACATCAAAGGCTACAAAAAGAAGTGTTAGAGATTCTTCTAAAGAAGACTTGCATGAATAGTTCGGTGCCCTACTATTTGCACCATGCAAATTATGAAATAACAAGAATGCACAAACTTGCACACAAAATAGAAAGGAAATGTGTGTTAATCAAACACACACCTTGTATGTGCACTATAATAATATTTTGATCGTGTGTTTTCCATTCACAATACTAATTTTGTGCCTTTATTTTAATTTTTAGTAATTGAAAGCATCACGAGAAAAGTTCCAAAGGGGTATAAAAAAATATGGAATATCTTACATGTAGTAAGTAGAGGACAAATAATACCTAGTTGATAAACAACAAAACTCGTCACAAAAGTAACAAAATCCATCGTTTCGACACAATGGTGCTCGAAATGACATTTATATCAAGGAATCTTTGTCCATTTTGTTAACAAAATAGCTTGGAGAGAACTCATTTAACACTCCATGTCGAGAGAGCATGCACCATATGAACTTAATGAGGATTGATTTGTGCTTCAATCTACTCGAATACTTCATAGAGCATTAAATGCCGCCTAAACCAGACCAGAGATCAAATATGATATTCTTCTAGATTGCCCAAGGGGCATTCAATTTGATTGGATTATGTAGCTGCAATGTATTCAATTTTTCATATATGCATTGTGCAGTTGGATGAGAGCATTTATTGTAACACTTGTAATTGTGCCCAAGTAAGTTTTGGTTTTCCTATAAATACTCAACTAAAATACCTTGTTATAGTCAAATCTTTATAGAAAGAAGTTTCAAACATTTTCATGTATTTGCCTTAGTTTTCTAATTTCTACTTTGTCTTTCGTCCTGAATTTTGATGTTTGTGTGCACTCTTTCCATCCGATCAAGTATATCTCATTTGTATATCAATCTACATATATTTTAATCATTGCTTAGAGTTATTGCTCGTTGGTGTGCGTCTAACGACATTACGTATCTCTTTGCTATGTGACAAATTCCTCATACTCTAGTACTTCTTCATGTCTTGATCGAGTGAATGTTAGTTTGAGCGTGAATATGATTTTCGGATCTTTCTTCACCATGAGGAAAGGGGTGTCTATTGTGGCATCGATTCACATCTCTTTCTTCCCTACCCTTTCCTTTTAGCAACTTTTTATAACCCATGTTAGATTATAGTTAATACATGACTAAAGCTTGCAATCAATTTATATTACCAATTCTTTGTGATTGTAGGTGATACTCATTATGCAATATCTCTTGCATGTTAAATGATTGCACACAATGAATGAATGAACTCTATCGACCTCACACACTAAACCTTTTGAGGTTGAATCCCGACACATTCCCATTGTGCAACTTGCACACAATTAAACTAGAACTAATGAATGAACCAACAAATGCCCTTCGAAAATCATATACCATCAACCACCTTGAGATATCACCAACAAAACTTTTGGCGACCAAGACTTGGTGTAATCAACCTTGGGTAGACCTAGCATGTGCAATCCATTGTATAGTCGCATTTCTCGCACGTGCACCCACCCTTCAAGAGAGGTGCAACCTCACCCATTTCGTGGAGCCCTATCTAAGATGCCCCGCTTATATGCGTCCTTGTTTCCTTCATAACATCGGCATATTTGACGCTAGAAAGAAGATATAGGTGTGTCACTCGTAAAGATCAAGAGAAATATGTCCCATAATTGAACTTTGAATTAAAGTTTGTAACTTTGGTCTCTCTAAAAACTAGCTTCTGGTTGTTCAGGGTTTGAGCCCTAAAAATCCCTCCTTAACCCTTCAATAAAATAAAAGAGTTTATTTCATATGGTTTTTCTAAATCAAACCCTAAGTTGCTTAGTGTAGTAGAGTAGGTCGAATCATGTTATATATAGACTGTTCTCAATCGACCCACAATAGTTACTGTAAAGAAAAAGGGACTGGTTTTTCATTGCAGGGAACAAGATTATTTATTTCACGACAAAAATATATATATATTGGGCAAACCGCTGTAGCAATGATACAGCACAAAGATTCCTAAATCTTAGCAAGAATTAAAATATATTCTTTCTGCCCGGGGCCCTGCTGTCGCCTTTGCGGGTGTTCACATTTCGCCAAGACCTACCCAAGTTGCTTGCTTTTCACTATTTTATTGAATCTGGTCTGGTCTGGCGTTTGTTTGGTGGAAGAAAATATAATAAATAAGCTTGGCTCAGCTACCAACAATTGTTCGGTAATGGTAGCCAAAGGCCTCTATTTATTCTTAATTGCTGCTTTTGTTTGAGGAGAAAGTAGGTTTTAGGGTTTGCTGTTCGGCCATGGGATATCCTGTAGGCTCTGCTGAGCTTTTATTGCCAAGTTTGCTCTTCAATGTCGCTTATTTGCTGGGCATTCTGAGAAGCGCCAAATGCTGGTTTATTGGGTGTGTGGGGATTGATCAGACGCCACAGTTTCTCCAACCCCACACCTCCTCTTCAATGGAGGTGATGCCCGCAGAGAGGATTAGAGAGCGGTTGCAGTTGCAGGTTGTTTCGTCGAATATTTTGGGAGAGGAGGACATTGTCTGTGTCGTTTGTCTGAACGAGTTGAATCGAGAACAAGATATGAGTGGACCGAGTAATTGCAGGCATATTTTTCACACAGAATGTTTGGATCAATGGCTTGATTATCACCACACAACATGCCCTCTCTGCAGATCGCCCGTCCTTCCCCTCAATACCACTTGATCGCAGTTCGATTCTCACCGGGGATGTTTCAACGTTGTCAGCTCATTTAATAATGGAGTGTTGTGTTTTATAAACTGGGTTCATCTTGATCACAAAATATGATGCTTTCATTATTGTTTTAACCAATTCATTACTCTTTTTCGGCTACTCTTAATGTAATTAGCCACTTGGGTTTACAACAACATATGACTGCTGCTGTCTGTGTTGTATATTTATACATCTCTCAATTGTCTCATTTAAACTTTTGAATAAGTTTGTAGACTGGCAATTGCACATCAGTTGCCAGGGATGTAAATTTAAAGTTATTTAAGAATTAATGTTGTTTTATGTGATAGCTGTTGTGCAATCTATAAGTTGATATTATTTTGTTTCTCATATAAAAAATTTAGATATATGTTTCAATGTTACATGTTTTAGAGATGGAGATGAAGTTGTTTAGAACAAAATCAAATTTCTTAATGTTTTGTTACTTTTACATGTTTAACGTATTTCATGCATGGGTAGTGCATAAATACAAATACATACAAGTTTGTCAATGATCACATTCTTGAAACTATATTTTATGTTAATCCTTGTTTATCAATGTTTTCAATACATTTTGTTGTTTTGTTTAGTATTATACATGTGATTTATGTACATTGTAATTGTCAATGCCATTTTGAGTGGTATTTGTCAATGGTTTTTTCATGTAACGGGAGAAATTGTAAAATGTGTTGAGTGATGATGTTCTACGTTAGTTTAAAATATGTTTTACGTCTACAACTACAAAAAAATATCAAGTCCGGAAGTTTGGATCCTAGATTGTAGACAATGTGAACACTTGACCGAGTGTTCCATTAACTAATCCTATTTGCACTCATCCATTGGATAATATCATAACTTCTTAGAACGAGGAGATGGGGGACTTGCTTCAACTCATAAGTATTTACATAATGTCTTCTTATTGCAACCAATCAAGTATGACTTTCTTGAGCCAATTGTACCTTGAATAAAAATCTTTAGTGGTGAGAGAATTTTAGATTGAGAAGTTATCATTTTGAAGGTGGTTTTTGTTGTAGGCCAAATCTATAAATTATGAGGTCATATTGTGCATGTTGCTTGAAAGTCCATGTTAGAACGAATTGTGGGTGTTGTCAAAGTAGCGGAGTTCAAATGTTCAAATCATTCATTGTTGTGATACTTAATAGGTGCATGGGAGATGATAATAAACATTCTTCTTGTTGCATTTCCTATATCTATTTATATAGAAAAAAATTACTACATGATATATCTTCATATCTAAAATTATAATGTATTGTATTATATTATAAAATATGATTATAGTGTGAAATCAATGTTTATATCTATATAAGCATCTACTCAATAATGTATTTTGAAATCTAAGGTAAGTGTTATTTATTATAATTAAAATATAATTATTAATGTAAAACCATTCTACTATTTATAAAGTTAATAAATAAAGAGCATACATTTTTGGAGATAAAATTGAGAAACATTCAATATATTTAGTAATGAATAAAATTGTAAGAATATTTGTGAAGCCTATAAAATCTATTCTTACAAGTGAAGAAATAAAATTTTGAGAATTTTTTCAGTTTTTCTTAAGAAAATTTGATTACACAATGAATATCAAAGATCTAATGTTTTATTACTATTTTGAAATTTAATCGGAATTGGATTTTATTGTTGTTTAAAATTTCTTGATATTTTTATTTAGCTCAATATTAGCATTCATCTTTTACTTTTTTATTCTTTATGTGAATGATAATTTTTTTAATAAATCAAATAATAGTCAATTTGAAAGAAAGTAATATAATTGCAAGATTACATGCGAGTTTTGTGTTTCCCATTTGATTATTTTCAATTCATTTGTGAGTAGAAAATATCATATTCTCGCATTCCTTCTATAATTACTATCCAATGAGCACAAATCCAAACATAATAGTCATCGATAATATTTTCAAGGGACTGAAAATGAAAATGGTAATAATAATATAACATAAAACGGAACCCTTAAACATGATCAAATTCAAGAATATATTCTATAAACTAAATCACCAAAGATATTAGATAGAAAAAAAAATAATGTAATAAATGAAAGGAAACAAAATATCACCAAAAAAGGGTTAATATATAGCAAAGGATATCAAACATGTTAATTATATGATATTTGTAATGTGATGTACGTTGAATGGTTATATAAGGCAACAAAATATCACTATTTTTTACCGGATAATAGAGGATATCAAATTTTTCTATTGCATGTTATTTACAGTCTAATGTATGTTGAATGGTTGTTTGTTATGAGAGAAGCCTTGATTTATTTAAAATTTTTATCTTAAATCAATTAACTTGTAAATGTAATTCCACACCAAAAACACCAAACCCTTTCCCACTTGAATTATTTTGACTTGTTATACCCTATCTTAAGCGAAGGTTTAAGCGTGATTGGCATAGACATGTCATTTCCTATTAGACTGAAAATATTGATTAATTTAGTGTTGATAGTCTTTATGTCTATAATATATTTCATAAATGCATTGTGAATCACACAATAAATGCAAAAAAATAACTAAATTCAAAAGCGATGAAATTCGATGAAATAATTATAAAATTGTTGGGAAAAATAGAATCAAGATTTGAAATTCATCCCACTTTATCAACCAAACATTTAACTATTTTAGACCTTTTGATAATGTTTTTAACATATAGTTAAGTACATTATATATGTTTTAAACCATTTAAAATACTTATTATGTATCCAAACCTCCACTAAGAATTTAGAGACCTAGGAAAATGTACCGATAAATAATATATGGGTCTCCACATTTGGGTTGTTTTTCACTATCTAAGGATGAGAACCAAGAGAAAAAAGAGGGAATACAACCTGCACAATGGAAAAAGACCATATCTCCGTACTCAAAAACATTTATTTTAAAACTCAAAAATTACCTCTTTGGTAGTTATTTTTGATATAATTTATATACGATCAAAACATAATATAGTGTGTACACCTTTAGAGGAAATAACATTTCAAAATTTATATTAAAAAATATAATAACTAAAAAACTACATGTCGAAATTTAGTTATTCTATAAACATATCTATGTAGTACATTGTCAAATGCTGGGATAAGCTACTAGAAGAAAAATATGGGAGTATGGTTAACAAGTACTTGGCGGATCCTGAGAGCTTTCAAACTTGGATATCCTCAATGACTTCCTTAAGAACCATGTGTCTTATAACAATGAGGAACAAGATAGAATAGTGTGGCACAAAGAACAAAATGGAATCTTCTCAGTCAAATATGCTTATGCTTTATTTTTTGAGGAGGAGATTAATGAGGAAGATATATTAGCGAACAAGATATGGAATAAAAATATCAGCCCCAAGGTTAACATTTTCAATTGGCTTACGGTGATAAATAAGATTCTAACAATTGACAACCTTACTAAAAGAGGGTTTCATATGGTAAATAGATGTGTGTTATGTGAAGAGAATTTGGAAACGGTAAATCACTTGTTTATGGACTGTTCTTTTTCTTTTCAAATTCTATCTTCTATCCTTGGATTGTTTTTGGTTAATTGGGTAAGCCCAAATGAGGTTCAATCTGCTTAGACCCAATGGAGATGTCCTTTCACAAGCCAAGGTCTAAAGAATCTATGGATTATGAGTCTTGGACATCTGTGGTGGGAGGTTTGGAAAGAACGGAATCGAAGGATTTTCAAAGGTAAGAAACTTCCCAACAAGCTTATTTTTAATAAATGCATACAAGTTGTTAGAAACAATTTCTCTATCCTTAAAAATAAAAAAGTGGAAATTGAGGAAAGAGAAGAACATATCATCAACAATTGGAACTTAACTTATGATCCCCAACCTAAGAAAAGTAATCCAAGAGAAGGGGTAAGATGGATTAACCCCAGGGAGGGTTTTATCAAGCTAAATTTTGACGGAGCGGCTAAAGGGAATCCCGGGAAGGCATTGGAGGAGGTGTTTTTCATGATTCTAAAGGTAAGTTTATCCTTGCATACTTCTTTAATTTGGGCCTACAAACTAACCATGTAGTAGAGGCAACGATGTATTGGGGAGTTAAGCTTACGGAAGAGAGAGGTTTTAAGTCTCTAATTGTGGAAGGGGACTCTTTGAATATCATCTCTTGTATGATGGGAAAAAACTTAGCTTCTCTATCTATAGAAGACTTTATTAAAAATGAAAAAAGGAAAATGTCTTCCTTCACTTTGAAATATCATTCCAACATATTTATCATGAAGGAAATAGATTGGCTGATATATTTTCTAACAAAGGTGTGAAGGCTATAGACTTTAATGTGGTTGAAGAATCAACCAATCTTGAAGCTCAAATAATTCATATTATGAAAGGGGACTATGATCCCTATCCCATATCTCTATAATGATGAAAACTAAGGATGATGTGGCTTACAGGATGATGTATCTAGAAATGATGAATATTAGACTCGTACAAACATAACTTATAATAACTTTATTATCATCTTAATCTGCTCAAACATATTTTGTAAAAGTGGTTTTTTGAATAGTCTGTGGGACAGAAATTTGCTCGGTCACAAGAGAAAGAAGGGCTACACCTGTAATATGGGAGGCGACCTTGTAAGAACATAGCCATGTACAATTCCATAAATGTCACGGGAAGCTTCGAGTCATTTGGAAAAGGTAGGTTTGATGATTTTTCTCAAAATTTTCGATGGTTTTGATGAAAATCTGAGCACTGAGGTGGCTAAAACTTGGAATAAGGGCCATGTATGTGTCCAGAGGTTTTCTTTCACTATATCCCTGAATTTTATTGCTAGAGTGACTGGGCTACCCTTGAAAGGAAGGTGTATTTTTAAACCCAAGTCTAATTATAGCTTGGAAGTTGACAACTTTATGCAAGGTAAGGGCACTCTTAAACAACTTCATAATGGATATGCTAGGGAGGATTTTCCTTCACCATATGATGAAATTTCCCTGTTATTGATGTCTTACATAACCCTGGAAGGGTGTTACAAGGTTTTTATGGGTATCATTTCCCGATGTTTAATCACATAAGAAATGGAAGGCTTTACAAATTTCCAAATTATCTTTATATCTCTCTAGCCAAATTTTTTGAGCAGGTTTGAAGAGGTACTTTTACTCATCCTTTACATCAAGGGATTATTAAAGCTATGCTTAAGTTTGGAACTCCTCTCATGGGGAAAAGTGAAAAATTGGGGCCAAAATGGTGAACCTTAGACAGAAGACTTGGGAAGAATCGGGAAGAATCGAATTACAAGCCAAGATTGATATCCCTTGTATGGAGGATGTGGGGAAATTTGTGGCCAAAATAACTAGGTCAAGTATGGAAAAATAAAATGCTAATAAAAAGAGTAAGGAGAGTGGGGCTTCGGGACTTCATGAGAACATAGATGTAAGCTCGATTCAGAAACCAGAGAGATGAAAATGAGAAACAATTTAGCAGTGGGGGTGGGCAAGAGGATTGTGAAGAGGTTCATGGTAACACCGAGGGTCATACTTCCTAGAATATGGAAGAAGCTATTGAAAACATGCATGCTCTTAAAATGGGCACAAAAGAATTGTTTACTGCCCAAGACTCAACGGTTAGATCAAATGTTTTCTTGAAAGAGTTTGAACACTACAAACTTGATACGACATCAACAGACACAAAATTAACATGGTGACCATAGAATTGAGGGAGCTTCAAGAGAAGGTTGAAAAAATCACTTTGCCATAGTCCTCAGTGATCATTTAAGGAATGTAAATGAGATATGTCTTTCCATAGAGAAAGATATGTTAAATATGAACGAGATCATTTTGCAGATTAGGGATGTCCACATTCTCAATGTTAAGAGCACCATACATCATCTCAAACTCTTGGCTGAAATGATCCATTCCATGGAAATTGTTGAGAAAATGGAAAAGGAAGGAACTGGGCCTAAAGTTGAGATCACTAAACTTGAATTTTAATACTGGAAGACCACCAATGCCACTTGGTCAAGGAGTTGAACGAATGCATACACACAAATGGGGTAAGTGCACAAAGTTGGTGGACAATTCCATGGACATAAAAACTCGAAATTCAGAACCGTGATTGCGGTTTATATCTCGCGATCGCGGTTTTTAAGCCATGATCACGGTTCCTAAAATTTAGGTTCTGTAATTACCAAACCTAAAACTATGATAGCGGTTTAGAACCACGATCGTGGAACTCTGAGACAAAAATTAGCAGTCCCGTGACTCCTTATTTTCCCCATTTTTCATTTCAAACTGTGATTTCTCCTAGATGTTTTTCACTCGAGCTTTGAATACCACCTCAAAATTGCTCATCGGACTTCTGGATCATGATAGATTCAACCATGCCGCCAAGACGAGGAGGTAAGCCCCCGATTTTAATCATTTTTTTGCATTTTAGGTTTTTTTTTTTGCATTTTCATGGGTTTTTTGAAATGTTTGTTTATGTATACAATTTTCTTGTTTTATCAGTTGGTCGGCAAGCTCAAAATTGTGCAAACCATCAAAACATTCCTCAAAACCCACTAAACATTCCTCAAAACTCACCAAACATTCCTCAAAACCCTCCAAACATTCCTCAAAACCCTCCTCCAAACATAGATCCACCTCCTGTGGCTCTTTTTATCCCCACTGAGCTAGCAAGAACACAAGATAATATCATTGGAAGAATCTGAGAAAATAAAATTGTCATTGAGAACCTAATTCAGACTATAAGACAAAATCATGCCACAAATCCATCCCGCATGACTTTAGCCAATACATTGCAAACATTGATTGGTGAAGTCAAGTCCGCAACTAACCAAATACATAGATGGAATACCTTTAGAGGTGACTGTAGGTGGTGGTATGCGGATAAACTATCCCATGCGGCCGTAAAAGATAAAAAAATTGGAAAAGACCTCATTTGTGTATTATTTACCGACCCTAAAACTAATGCCCCCACCACAATTACTTGCAAACAGTTCCCAATCCATTGGTGCCACGATGACCGAATCAAAAACAAATTTTGGGACCGATGGTGGATGGTTTTTTATTATCCACCATGCAACAACAATGAGGTTCCTATTTATTTTTTGAAGAAATTATATTGCGAGTTCGTGCTCAATGATGTCCCGAATTATTTTCACTTTTCCGACTTTTTTTTGAGGAGGTGGCTCTACAAAAAGTAGACTTGGTGCATGCATAGGTCAACCTAGGATCCCCCATGCCCCAAAACCCCCACTGCCTTCAGTTATCCCTCCTACAATGAAGGAGGTTGTGGAGATTGATACACTGCATGCATTAAGGGAGCTCACTGACACTCTGACCTAGCATAGTGACCAGATTGCATCTGGTGATGTTGGTGGAGGCATCAGTTCTAGTGCACCACACCACTGTGGATCATGTGGTGCCGTATGCACTTCGGGTGAGACATCATTTGCTGGTTCACAGGATTTCTTTTCTATAGATGAGATGTTTGGGAAATGTTTTTGGAATCGTGCCACTGATATTGGTCTTTCACAGGTAAATTTCAAATAAATATAAATTATATATATATATATATATATATATATATATATACACACACACACATACACATACAATAGTTTAATTCACATGTTTGAGATTTTAATATATATGTATTTGATTGTACGTCATGTACATACATGTAAAAAACTAATTTTTTATTTTATTTTAAATAGCAAGAGTTAGTGAAGGAAACATCCAGCGTTGACATGCTAGCTACTACAGCTGGGCGTGTTTCAAATGTAAGTTTCAAGTTGTACAAACTTACATTTTTAATTTCATTTGATTGCACTAGATTATTATTATAATGTTTCACATGTATGTTGTACATATTAATATGTTTGTCTTTTATACACAGGAGCCTGGCGGGTCATCATCTGCTCTGGGAACTGAGGCTACTGGCATGCCTCACATGAGTTTTACATAGGTTAGTAAATCTCTTTACACTTTGTTTCTAATTACTTGGAAGTTCACGTGGATTGTACATGCTTTGGACCTCTGTTATGTGGTGCACAATCATGTAGATTTTAATATTGATTTGTACATGTTTTTTGTATAGCTTATGACTGCTAGAGAGACTCCTCCATATATGCAGACTATGGAGGTTGTTGTAGATACTACCATAGCATCTGCAGATCCACTAACTGAGGTACAATTTTTCAAATTTGTTAAATTTTGGAGGTTCATTATTTCTTATTACTTAAATCTACAATATCAAATTTTGTATGTATGTGAAATATTTAATTTGAAAATTAATTATTTGTATGTAGCTTACCCCTCGTGAGTCTATTGTTGTCCCTGTGATGCATCAATAACAAATTGATAGGGATCATGACATTGCAGTAAGATTTCACATGCATTTTAACTAAATTGTACAAGTTTATAAATTTTGAATGTATTTTAAAATTTTGGGTGTTAAAAATTTGTTGTTTATGAATGTGCAGGTTAGGTTGTAGGCATGCTTAGAGACACCTAGGACCACACGGATGAAATCCGTAGTGGCATCTCCCTCCACTACATCCCCAGGTCGTGGACGTGCTACTTCTAGCAGGCGAAGAGAGGGAAGATGTTTCATGAGTAGATTCATAGTCCACTGGATGTACATATATATATATATATATATATATGGCTATCTAGTCCTAGTAAACATGTTTCTCCATATAGTCCATTGTATATATATAGCCTTTTGCGACCACATGTGGTCCTATATACATTATAACACACTTAGTTCGAGATGTACACATACATTTTGAACTTACATATATTTTTAGAGACGTATATCCTGGAGCACACTTTGTTTGATTCTTATATATCCATGTGTGTTGGTTTTCATAACGATAAATCTGAACTATATGTTTGATTTGATTTCATTGCATGTATGATATCCTTCTATGTATGTTTTCATAACCATTTAAATTAGTTCTAGATATGTATGTTTGATTTAAAATTAAAAAACCATGTCCCGAGCACTACATGGTACAATTGTTAAGAAAACCTATTCCATTAAGCAAAACCATGCTAGGTGAACTACAAAAGGGCAAAATTTACGTACAATTACTTTTTTTTAAAGCTAACACTCAATCTATTGCATATCAACTAATGCGAACATTGATAGAAATAAGCGAGGTCTAGAGTTCATCTTGAACTATATATGAATATTTAACGTTACTTATGGTGCAACATTGAAGATTTTACAATTTTCTTGATTTTCAAGTTTTACAATTTTCATATTTCTAGAATTGAAGATTACACAGAGGTTTCAAATTTTTTTCTTTGTTATCAAAACTTATTATTTTTAGTAAGGCTCATATGCCAATTTAATAATAAATATTTAATCATGTCTTCTTGTATTTGGATTGAGATGAAATTTTTTCATTAGATTAGGTATTTTCATATGGTTTCCTGCTTCAAATTTCAAGTGTTTTTGATCTCCAAAATTGCAAGGATCTAAAAAGGCAAGTTTTTTCTCTGAAATTTTAAATGGGATGCTATAAAAATTAGGGTACCAATGGAAAATATTTTTAGATCATCTTCAAGGAGTTCATGAGTAGAAGTTATGGGCAAAATTGTAGGGGAAATGGAGCAAAAATGAAGGAGATATGAGCAAAAATGTGATTTTTGCAATAGGGTTTCTTGAAAAATTAGTAGCATAACTAAATACTAGCAACAATGAAGGAAAATGAAATATTAAAAGGGATTAAGAAAATGGCTAAGTGTATGTTTATACTCACCTCTTAACATTAACCTAGCTAACTCACTTTCTAACTCATCCTTGACCATTCTGGATTAACTTTGGGTTACATGGCATGACAAGGTAGGGTTACAAGCCTTAAGTGACAAAGGGACTTAAAGGGGTGATGATGTGTGAAGGGGTTAAGTATTCATGAGAGGGGGCATCATAATCAATTTGGGGTGCTTTGAGAAATTGAATACCTAGTGAGAATGTTATAAGCCTTAAGTGACGAAAGGGAGAGATTTCATGTGGTGGTGCATTCTGATGTCCCAAGTTGAAAAGGGTAAAAATTTGACAGTAAGCCCTTATTAGTATTCTTAGGTTCCACCCATCACATGAAGAATCCTCCTCTAATGAAGAATCAACTCATGTCTTCCATAGCAGAAGATCTTTAATGATGAGGCTTTTCCATAGACCATCTTGTTGAATCTGGAAACTACAAATGAAACTTTCTCATCTTCCAAGATGTTCACATGCTCTAATGTGTTGAGTCAATTCTCAGGAATGGCATTGATATTTCCACATTGACTAAAATATTTTTCATTTAACTCTTCATAGGATTCTAGAGATATAACCTATGATCTCTACAAGGGCTTCTAAAGTATTGACTATTGAAGGAAAGGGTCACAAATATTTTCCTGAACCAATTCTTAAAATTTGAATCCTAAAGATTCTTCATGTGGAATTATTCTCCCTAAGAGGAGTACCAAGCTCATGCATTCTTGTGCCAAGATCTTCAAAAAAATTGATACATTCTCCTCATGGGATTCAAAATCAGAAATGGCTTCTTTTAGAGCATCAAACCTCTAGGTGATGGTATGGGACAAAATGTCATACAAGTTCTCTAAATCAGATGAAAACACACTTGAGCTCACCAAGGAATGAGAATCAAAATTATTCATCTCACTCGCAAATGGGAGATTATTTTCCCAATGGAATTTCTCTTTCTTGATCTCAACTCTATTCCTATAGATTATCAAAAATATGACCAAGAACAATCTAAACAAAGAGATAATCTCAAGAAATAGATCATGTTCCCTTTTTCAAGGATCGCTCTCACCCAATGGTCACATGTCCTTCTTTGTAGTATGAATGCTTGATCTTGCTTGATGGACTAGGGGTTGAAGTTTCAAATCTACATTGCTTCAATTTGAGGCGAGATGATTAATCTCATGCAATCAATGATGGAACTTATGAATAAAATGTCCCACACATGTGTTCCCTTAATTTTTTAATGATTTACTTATGCTCATAATTCTGTGTAGTGATCTGTGATGAAGAATCCTATTACAATGCAAAAATAATGAGCATGTAAGCACATAGCTGGGGTAGCAGAGGATGGAGAGAGATCACCACAACAACATAGCTCAAGAGAGAAAAGCAAGGACAATGATGAAGCACCTAAGAGGACAGAGGCAAGTCCAAAGAGAACAAGAGAGATGGAAGGTAAACAAGTGACATTGAATGTTTTGAGTCCTAGGAAATGAACGGAGGCGAGGAGTGAGAATTCATGCCTCAGGATGTCGTGGCACCAAACTAACTGTGCCATCATGTCCAGGTGGCCAAGTGAACGCTAGAGGAGGTGGTGTTTTGGTGTGCAACAAGGTTATTGCTTCCGGCTACTTCGTTCGGGCGTAGTCTCTTAAGAGCCCTAAGACCAAAATATCGTTCAACTTCGACAGGTGACTACTCAAACTTCGTGGCACCTAGAGACACCTCGATGTAGGGACCCTCTACAATAGCCTCTCTTAGTTTTTTCCTTCTCATATCGGTGCTCTTGTTGCCCTATTGTTTGCAAATGTATGAAATAGTGCAGTTTGAGCCAGTATAAGGTTGTCAAATGCTATATTTTGCAAACGATGAGTTGTGGCACCCCGAACCGATTGGGCTGAAACATTTGAGTGGTGGGTGAATTCTAGAGGAGGAATTGTTTTGGTGCACGCGACAAGGTCGTTGCTTCCGGGCTACTTCGTTCGGCGTAGTCCCTTAAGAGCCCTGAGACCAAAATATCATTCAACTTCGACAGGTAACTACTCGGACTTCGTGGCACCTAGAGATGCCTCGTCCGATCTCGACTAATTAGCATAGGGACCCTCTACAATAGCCTCTCTCGGTTTTTTCCTTCTCATTTTGGTGCTCTCACTGCCTATTGTTTGCAAACACGTGAAATAGTGCAATTGGAGCCAGTGTAAGGTTGTCAAACACTATATTTTGCAAACGGTGGGTTGTGGCACCAAACCGACTATCTTGCCGGAACATCTCGGGTGGCTAGGAAAATGCTAGAGGAGGTAGTTTTTGTGTGTGCACAAGGTCTTTGCTTCCGATCCTTAAGAGCCCTGAGACCAAAAATATCATTCAACTTCGATGGGTGACTACTCGGACTCCGTGGCACCTAGAGATGTCTCGTCTAATCCAAAACCTTAGTGTAGGGACCCTCTACAATAGCCTCTCTCAATTTTTTCCTTCTCATATCGGTGCTCTCGCTGCCCTATTGTTTGTAAACACGTGAAATAGTACAGTTTGAGTCAGTGTAAGGTTGTCAAATGCTATATTTTACAAACGGTGGGTCAGGCACCGAACCGACTACGCCAACATGTCTGGGTGGCTAGGTGAATGCTAGAAGAGGTGGTTTTTTGGTGCACGAAAAGGTTTTTACTTCCGGGTTACTTCCTTTGGGCGTAGTCCCTTAAGAGCCCTGAGACCAAAATATTGTTCAACTTCGACGGTGACTACTCAAACTCCGTGGCACCTAGAGACACCTCGTCTGATCCGACACCTCGATAGGGACCCTCTACAAAAGCCTCTCTCGGTTTTTTCCTTCTCATTTTGGTGCTCTCGCTGCCCTATTGTTTGCAAACGCGTGAAATAGTGCAGTTGGAGCCAGTGTAAGGTTGTCAAATGCTATATTTTGCAAACGGTGGGTCGTGGCACTGAACCGACTGTGCAAAAACATTCGGGTGGCTAGGTGAATGCTAGAGGAGGTGGTGTTTCAGTGCGCGACAAGGTCGTTACTTCCGGGCTACTTCGTTCGGGCGTAGTCCCTTAAGAGCCCTGAGACCAAAATATCATTCAACTTCGACGGGTGACTACTCAAACTCTGTGGCACCTAGAGATGTCTCGTCTGATCCGAAACCTCGGCGTAGGGACCCTCTACAATATCCTCTCTCGGATTTTTCCTTCCCAGATCGGTGCACACACGTAGGTATGGTCTTGTAAACACTTGGGGAGGAGTCGTTTTCAAAATTTACAACTTTTTCAAAATTTACAACTTTGTCAAAATTTACAACTTTTTCAAAATTTACAACTTTTTCAAACAATGAAAGCTTCTCTTAGCTTCAAGAATTTAAAATTCTCTACTAACAGTGCCAAATCACATGAAGGTGGAATCTTTTCTGGCACCACTAACATAAACATAAAAGTGTTAGTCAAAGAAATTTAAGTTTCAAATCAAAACCATATACTATCTATATATACAAAATACACAAATTTAAAATAAAATATATTCAAACTTAAATCTAGATCTTTAAACTAACAAATATATATATATATATATATATATCAAAGAAATTATATATACCAGACATGAGCATTGTAAATTCATTCCAATGAACCATCAGGATCGGATCTACTCTAAATAGCAGACAAGATTGCTTCATGATCTGACTCTCAAACCTTCCAAATAATCTTGTTATTAGGCCTTCCTCAATATCTATATAGCTGAATATTTGTCGCTAGAACTAGATGCGAATATAAGAATATTTTCCTATGTGTCTCAAAGTCTTCAAACACCCAAACGGAGGAGTTTTTTAATGGATACCGTCAAGTCAAGTTCCAAGTAATTACCACTCGACCTGTAGGATACTCAATATCTTCGCCATGTATAATTGGAGAATTCAACTTCTTTCTTTCCTCAATGCAATGACATAAAAACTAGTCTGTTCCTTCTTCATTATCTTCTCACGTCGCAACTACTGCAAACACATGTCCTATAAAAAAACAAAGGTTGAACAATTCAAATTTAAATTACATATTAAAATTTCAATGGACATATCTCAATACAAAAATTAAATAAATAACCATAAATACCTTATCGCACCAAAATTGAATTTTCATCAAAGTCCTTGGATATTGCAACTTCATTTGCGAAACAAGTCGTAATGCCTGTGGAGGTTGATAACTAGGAAGCGGATTTAGAGGCCTACAAATCCATCCATCCACCCATTCTTTTGAATCACACTCAACAATGACAAATTCGATACAAGATGCACAAAAACATGTCAAATTTCTTATCCATACGGCCCACGAAGTAGTGTCTAAGATACAAAATGAGTGCATATCACTGGACCTAGTGAGTGTCATACAATCCTCGTAGTTAGCAATTTGTTGTTCCTCTATCAACCAAAAATATCTGCGAACTATGAAATTTTCTTGAGAACCTCGGGCCATGTTGTTAGTACACCATTCCACTATGCTCTTTGCATCTTTTAATTTAGCACCATCTTTGTACTTCAACTCTTCTCTTGCAAGAGCTCTTTTCACACATGCCCCTGCACCGTCATGCTCTCCTTTTCCATGTCCAGATTCAGTGAAACTTCAAATATGTTGCACACCCATCTTGATGTGCATTCTGCTCATCTAATAAAACATTTGTGCATTCTTAAACTGAGACGTGTAATTATCTAACCATATATAATGTTGTTTGAATTGGATGTCCCTATCAGACAAGTTTCCATAAAATAACTGGAAACACCCTTGCACAAATTCAGTAGAATGAGTACGATCATCACTGATATAAAATTGGTACTCTCTTTAAAAATTTTGATCATTCTCTGTATTGTTAGGAGAATGTAGAAATGTTATATGCACAAAAATGGAAACTTGTATTGAGTTGTAATATTGCGATTGAACCTACATTTGTGGTTGTAATGTGTAATTATCTGCAAAATCAACCACTGAAACAATAGTACCAATAGGAAATGTGTCTTTGCATAGCTTGAACTGTTCATCCAACCATCGAGCTCTATGTGTATGCCTAGCATACTCATAAACAATTTCACCCTTAAATTTTCTCAAAAATTGGAAAACAGACATTTGTTCTATAACTAGCTCACACCATTTAGACTCTTTTCCATCTTTCAACGGGTATGCAACTAATTTATATTTATCAAACTCAACTAAATTATGTCCTATTGTACCTTCAATTTGCTCATGGATGCAACTTTTCAATTTAGGTAATCCGCTATATGTACTACAACTTCCATCTAAACAATCCTGACTATAAAAAAATTGTCCAACTTCTTTTTCACAAAATATAGTAGGAATGAAATCCCTGGAAGATATTGATGGAACTTGAACACCACATTTCGATAACATAGTTTCAGAATGAAAATTAGAATGAATACATAAAAATTTAGCATAATGCATCGCAAATTCAACATGTTGCCTACAACAAGTGGTGTGAGCGTGGTTGATTTTCACATAGAATGGTTTCAACATTTCAAAAAAACGTTGACTAATTTTAATTTCCAGATTCTCTTGTTCAAACTTACAAAAAAATTGAGTTTGAGTCATACTAATAAATGCTTTGGATGTGGTTCATGATTAGTAGAACCAACTCTCTATTTTATAACATCTCTTGTATTAGGTAAAACTCTAGTGTTATCATGCCAAAATTTAATAACAACTTCTCTTATAGCATCGAATTATTTTTGTCCTTATGCGGTGCTCTAGCGAAAATGCCCAAAAATTGGCATTATTGAGTGATTGAAGGATATTACGTATTTCAATTGCTTTCATTAGAGTTTTCGATTAACTTGCAACATTCGACTTGTTTGCGTAATCAAACGCGTTATTTTTATTGATTCACTTACAACACTAGTAGCAAGTACACGACGCACAATATTAATATCCCTAGTGCATCTCTTGACACCAACAAAGGTGTGACATGCATCATGAAGGTTTTCAACAATTGTAGAGGTTTGACCACGTATATTAGATGTTGTCAATCCTAAGGTGTTTAATGTAGGTCTCATTTTAATCAATTTCATCAAACTAACCAATAATTGACATCTTTGGGAATCATTTAAAATTTCAAAATGATTATCCCAAATTTCAGTGGCTTTTCTTCGATTTTCATTTAGAAAGTTTGTCATACATTGGTTTCAAAACAATTTCATCAATTTCAATAAAAATTTAGGTTTCTTACGTAAAATCCTAGGAGTTGTTTTTGTCAAATTTTGTTTGTCTACAGTTTCAACATGAATTTCCTTATTCACATTTTCATTGTCTCCTTCAATTTCAACATTTTCTACATCATAAGTATTTAATTCTTCTTCGACATTGACAAAAAAACATCTTCATCACGAGTATTTAATTCAACTTCAACATTGATGTTAGAAACATTACCTGGTTCTTCATTGCTTACAATGGTTGAGGTTGAAGATGAACCTCTTATTGATTCACAAAGTTTCCACATTCGCTCAGCATTTTAAATTTTGTTGGCCTCTAATTCGTTTGGTTTTTTTTACTTAATGACTTCGTTTCTTGTCTCCCATGATGTTTTGCTTCGTGATAAGAAAAACATGCAGAAAAAGATAGAATTTCACAATAATTCGTACGGTAAGGTCAGAGAGTAAAAATCACATGGTAATTTAGACATTGGGATGTGTGTAAATATGATTTATGAACCACGAGCGTGTTTTATAAACTGCAATCACGGTTTATAAAGCGCACTCACGGTTTGTGTTAAAAAACCACGATCGCGCTTTGTAAACCACGATCGCAGATCTATCTGCCGAACCTAAGCCTTGGGAAATCTTTGTTTTTCCCCAACCAAAGCTATTGAAAGTCATTATGAAGTGTAAAAGGTCAAAAAACCTCAAATCTGCTCTTCCAAAGACTTGAACCATGCTAAAAAAGCGAAAACATGTCACAAAAATGGTGCCATCGCGTAGAGGATACTTTTGTTAGCTTCAGAGAAATATTGATTTTAAAGTGAATAGAATAAGATAAATATCATTTTTAATTTTTACTAACAATAGATCTTTAAGACATTTTTTCCCATGAATGTTCATGTCTACGTTTAAGACCAGTAACTTTTGTTTCACTTATCAAAATGCGATAAAACTTATACCATCCCAAGCGTGGGAAAATTCTATACACGTTAAAATATATATATTTGATTTAGATATTTTTGATATAGTTATGGCGGGCAAACGGAAAGCGCTTCGTTTTCTAAATATTTTCAGACCACTTTCACGAAAAAATTCATTAAAAAATAAAAATAAAATCTATCCCAAGATAGACAACTACATCTAACGTTTCACCAAAGGAAAAAAAAATAACAAGATTTGGTCATCCAAAATGCGGGCAAATGGACTACAATCTTATAAGTTTTTATATAAAAAAACTAAGTCATATAATTTTAAGTGTTTAATATAGCTAAACTTGTCCGTTTTTAAAAAATAGTATTTTAGAAACTAGATTCCGAATGCTACGATTCATATTTATATAAATTTTTCTAATTTTGAGTGCGCGTATAGCTAATAATCCCTACAAGTTGAGATTTTGTTATTTTTTGCAATATGACGTCCACAGATGACCCTATATTTGTCCATCAACTTCCTACACTTACCCAGTGGGAGATATAGTAAAAGAATGAATGGTTTTTGTTTGTTTACTTCTTGGTGGCAAGAACCCCTTTTGTTTTGTTGTTAGTTTGGTCTAGATGGACTGTTAGTTTGTTTAGTATTGCTATTAGTTTTTATATGCTTTTGATATAGTGGGGCTCCAATGGGTATACTCTTGGCCTGTTTTTTGTGTTCTATAACTTCATATTTTTTATGGGGTAGGGTCCCCTCAACCCTTTTTTACCACTAATCAAAAAAAAAATCTGAGATATACCTATGTACATTTTATGGATTTTAAGACAATTAATGTTATGGTTTATGCATGTTTTTGTTACCTAGAATGCTTTATTCTTTAAGGTTCCAAAATGTAAAAATTGTGACATGTTATTATGATGTCACCCATATGTTATGTCATTTTCTATATATAGATGATTAGTCCAAATGTGGCATTATTAAATGTTTATAATAATTTATGAATCTTGAAACCACTTTCACACATCCTATTGAAACCCCCACTTCATCCCTAAGCTTAAGCCCTCATGTTGTCAAAATATTTTGTATAACCCTAACATATTTTATTTGGTAATAAACATCTTAATTGAATGGGCCCATCCACCCCTTTCCACCATTCTAACCTCCAAGCATTGGAAATAGATCGTGTGCATCAATTTTGCTAGAGTTTCAATCCATAGATCTACAAATAAATCATCAATGATTATGTTCATTTAATCAATGACTTATTTAATCCTTTAACAGAATTCTATTTTGAGTACTTTGTTAGAGCTATTTATATTATGTAATCTATGTTTTATCCACTTTCCATTTCTTTATTTTCTTATGGGTTTGAAAAATTAGAAGGGCATTAGGGCCAACACCAACCTATCTATTCATAACCCAAACCAAACCATTAACCATTTCCAATTTTTAGATTTTATTTTATTTTAGGACACAAGCTACAATACTTAACTAGGGAAAAATGATACTTCATGTGCATGGAATTAATGGGATTCATTGTATTTTGCAAGTCTTTAGTAAGACCATGCATGTTTACTAGGATCATTCATATCCATTCCTAATAGTGATCATGGACATTTGTATAGTCCTAACATTGTTAAAAAATCAAGGATGAATAATGTTACAAAATATTAATCTACAATATAAATTTCTGAAGATTATGGTTTAAGAAATGCAATAATAAAAACCATATATTTAGATGTTTATAATGCATATTACAGAATGTAAACACCATGAACAAAAAGTAAAGAACACAATGACACAAGATATAAGTGGGAAAACCATAAAAGGTCAAAAACTATTAAAATCAATTATCTTTATTGAGAATAAACTTTCACCTAGCACTTCCACTATTTCACAGATCCACATACAGTTACACCTTCAGGTCGGAATTACAAACCACCTCATTCATACGCTCATGAGTTTTACATCATTCACATCATGTATTTATACCTAGCTTGCACATATTTTTCACATTCATGTGTTACCCTTGATATTTTTCATATCATTGATGTAATTGATCTCTAATGAGATCACCTTGTTTTATACAAGGTGGGTATCCTGTTTTTATCACTCTTACATTTTAATACACTACCGATAGCAATAGTAGATCCGCCATGTTTATATTTTAAATATAATCTATAAACCAAAAACATATAGTCTTTGGTGGGTTTCTTAACTAAGAAGTTTCCAACTTGATATTATAAATCTAATACTCCCCTTAATGTTAAGTAGGGAAACATGAAAAATTGCTTTTACATGTCAAATTTTTTTCCTCATGCCAAGTCATCTTTTAGTACAAAAGGAATTACAATCCATAAATCAACACGTGATTTAGGATAACATTCAAAAACACTTGGCCGATGGGTTTTGCGTTTTGTGATGCACTACAACAATGGCGTGCATTTTTTTTCAACTCCGTGGTAAACTACTGCAGTGTCCCGTAGACTTATACAAGTTGCAAAAAATTATACACACATTGCGGGTTTTAGAGAAGCCATGAGACACTATTTTTCCGTGGTTCAAAGTAGTGTTCCATGGATTCTATAAAAACCACAATACAAAGGAACATTACAAATTCTCAAGATAAAGTGATTAAGGATGAAGTCTTACATAAGACTATGGAGTTAATAAACTCTTCATATCTAATGCTTCGTTGGGGATTACAAGTAAACTTCACATACATGACAATTTACTTAAATAACATAGAAATAGTCTCGGGAGTATCCACTTTGACACTTTCGATTCAATAAGAGATAACATTGCACATGAAAAAAACATGCATCATGCCCATTTCTTATTTCCCCCTCAAGGGCAGCTCGAATGCAAAAAATAATATGATTCAGATGTGAAGATCAACATCATTGACATGATCATAAGAACTAAAAACACATTCTCAATTGATTCAGAGGTGGATATCAACGTCATCCACATGATCATAAGAGCTAATATTTGAAATGCCTAACATAGCACAGAATTTACAAAAATTCGCAACACCCAAGGGCTTGGTAAAAATTTATGCAACCTACTCATAAGTGGAACAAAACTTGAAATTTATATCACCATTGAGAACTCTTTCCCGAATGAAGTACATATGGATCTCAATATACTTGGTTCTTTGATTTTGGATTGGATTGTTTATAAGAGAAATACAGATTTGGTTGTCACATAGAAGTAGAGTGATTTATTTAGCGTTCATATGAAGTTATGCCAACAATATTTTGAGCCACATGACTTCTTTTTTTGCTTCCATAACACTTCTATACTCTACTTCAATGGAAGAGATATATGCAGTTGGTTGCTTCTTGTTGCTCTCCAAGTTATTACACCTACACCCATCTTGAAAACGTATCCAAAAGTAAATCTTCTATCCACACTATTACCGGCATGGTCATAATCACAATTTAACAAAATAGAATTTTGCATTATCACAAGAAGAATAACACAATCTATAATTGGTTATGCCTTTGATATACCTTAAATTTTTTTGTCATTTTCTAATGGTCCTCATAAGGATCCTACATGAATCTAGAAATGATTCCAACTACATAGGAATTATAAGACCTAGTGATAATTAAATAAAGCAAACTACCAACTAATTGTCTATATAAAGAAGGATTAAATTTATCAAAATAAGGTTTTGGATCTAATTTAACACCAACTTTCATATGAATAGAGACATGCTTGAAATCAATCATATTAAATCTTTTAAGAATATTAGTAGCATATTTTGATTGATATGCAATAATATATTTGTGATTTTGAAAAATAACGATGCCTAGAAAATGATTTAAGATCCTTAAATTAGTCATTTCAAAATGTTGTCTTGGCTTCGTTAGTGCAAAATCACAAGACTTCCTGACGCACATCGGGCTTCTAGGTTGATGTTTAGGCATCCAAAGTGATTGCACAACATGGAAACCTCTCTCCAAGCGTGGGACTTATAAAACCGAGAGAGGAATCTCCAGAGAAGGTCGGTTCTGGTTCCTGCTCCTAAACTACCTGCCACAAGCTATTCCAGTGTCAGCGGAAAGCTAATCTAATCCTAATCTAACCATGCCAAGGAGACAGAGAGAGAGAGAGAAAGGAAAAAATAGCAAAAGCCTACACTAAAACGGTGATACACCAGAGAAGGAGAATGTTGGACATCTATCAAAACTGCCATGGGACAAAGAGAGGTGAGCAATGGGAAGGATGGACAGATGCATCACAGGCCCAAGGATAGATTTCACACAGAAAATGTCCCAAAACTCCATGAACACAGCTCCAAACCTGCAATGAACATTCAAACATGCACAGATACCTGCAATGAAGAGAGGCAAGAAGAGGACAAGCAAAAACGAGGAAGGATGGACAGATGCATCACAAAACACGTTTTGTTGCTCCAGAAGTTTGCACAGAACATCATTCCATTAGTAAAAGGCAAAAACGCCATTACAGAGCAAGGGAGGAGGTTCCAACTCCATTTTCAACCCTAGAGAAGAAAAGAAGGGAGGGCAGAGCAGAAAGAATGAACAACCTCTTTTATATTTTGCCACTCCTTACAATATATAGGAAGAATGAGAGAAGGAAGAAAGAGGAAAGTCAGATCTACTCCAACCACCCCCAGGTCGTATTTTAAATCATCTCATTATGGTAGAAGCGGCGGATCCTGCAAAACAAATGGGTTATGTCTGCTGCATTAAAGTTTGTTGTTGAGCGTCCACTTCTAGCCACATTGCGTGCACACGAAGAGCCGTTTCTCGATTTTCTCTCTTCAGACTACACCAAAACTCGAGATTGATCCCAGAATCATGTAGAGCATCTCAACAGCTTTCCATTGATATAAAGAACGTGGAAACCTGAGCTCTGGATCAAAAGATATGGCGATCCAAGATTTAGGGCACTAATACCAAAACGGATTTTAAAATGTTTTCCCACTCTTCACCGTCTGGACGACATGTGGCACGTCTTTGATTGACGAGCAATTCTCTGTCCTCCGTCTTTCGCGGGCTTCCCTTTTGAAATTACTTGTGGGCCCCTTAAACTTGGACACGTGGCGCCATTTCATTGGTTCGGTTCAGCGCTCGATAACTCGCCTTTGACCTTTTGACTTTTCTCCTGTGAGGACACGTGGCAGTTTCTGATTGGTCTTCGGCTCCTTCACGTACTTCGCTTCCATTTGTCCTGGATGTCCCATTTGATTTTGGGCCCTTTGTGCTCATTTCGGCCGGTTCGGGCATTTCGCGTCCATTTGTCCCAGATGTCCCATTTGATTTTGGACCCTCTGGACTCATTTCGGCCGGTTCGGGCATTTCGCGTCCATTTGTCCCAGATGTCCCATTTGATTTTGGACCCTCTGGACTCATTTCGCCGATTCGGGCATTTCGTGTCCATTTGTCCCGGATGTCCCATTTGATTTTGGACCCTCTGGACTCATTTCGCCGATTCCGGCCTTTCGGGCATTTTTGGCCCGCTTGTCCCACTTTGCTTCTGGATCGACTTGACTCTTTTCGGCCGGTTCGCGTCTTTTTGGCCCGATTGTCCCATTTGCGTCCCTCTCAAAGAGCTTAGCCAATTTTTTTCTGGTCGAAAGCGGCATTTCGCGCCCGCCACGTACTTTTGTCCCGATGTCCCTGTTCCTTTGCGGGCTGTTTGTGCTTACTTTCGGCCGAGCCGCCGGTTCGGGCCTTTTGTCCCAAATGTCCCGACCCCCTAGGACTAGGACTTAGTCATTTTAATGATTTTTTCTGGATCAACCTACTTGCCTTCCTCGCAACCTTTTTCGCGTTTTCTCAGAGCTTGCTCTTTTCCTCTCAGACAGGGAACTTAGAAAATATTTGAGGGGACTCTAGCAACATGATTTTTGGCCCCGAATCAATCAATTTTCCTGGGACTTGAATATTCTGATGCATGTTATCAAAATTACCCGGGGGGGTGAAATTTTGACAATGACTTCTCTTTAACTCTAAAAATTAGATTCTATCAATACTAGTAATCAAGAGATCATCAACATATAAGACAATAATGATAACATGATTGTTTTCATACTTGACAAATAAATCATTATTAGCAAAAACAATTAGAGAAACCAAGCTCATGAAATAAACTATTTATCTTAGCATACCAAGCTTTAGGAGCTTGTTTAAGACCATCCAAAGATTTCTTATGTTTACACACATATAATTCTTTGCTAGATTATTCAAAACCTTTAGGTTGATGCATATAAATTTCTTACTTCAAGTCACCATTTAAAAATGTATTTTTAACATCCATTTGGTTAATCTGCCATCCATGTTGAGTAGCTAAAGCTAGAAGAATTTTAACAATGCTCATTTTGGCAACAAGAGCAAATGTTTCAACATAATCCAAACCAAGTATTTGAGTAAACCCCACAGCAACTAATATTTCATAGAATTTATCAACCTTATCAACAGAGTTATATTTGATTTTATACACCATATAGAGCCTACAATGCTTCTTTTAGGGGAGAGAGGGACTAGTTTCCAAGTTTGATTCATGATTAGAGCATTGTATTCATCTTCCATAGCTGCAACCCATCTTCCATCTAGGTTGGCTTCTTCAAAATATTAAGGTTAAACCTCATAAAAATTTGATAATACATGATAATAATAATGACTTAGGGTCATCGTTCTCAAATCATTAGGTTGAAAGCTTGAAACTAAATTTTTGGCCCATTTAGGAATCCTAGATTGAGAAGACTCTCCCTTAATGTCTACATCCATCATATCGAAAAGAATGATTTTATTCTTGAAAATCAATTTCCATATTGTCTAATCAAGGATTATCATTTAAAAATCACTCTTAGACTTAGGAAGCTTGAAAGAGGGAAATCGGTAGATTTACAAATTTTTTTATCAAGAACATGCACATTCCTATTTTTACAATCACATGCTTAACTAGATCATATACTCTTAATCCTTTTGTTAGGCTACCATACCCAACAAAAATGCAAGACTTACTAAGAGGTAGTACATCAAGCTTTTGTCTTTTAAATTTAAGAATAAGAAGAGAAGTAGGGTTGTCAAATATCTTTAAATAAGAGATCATGTTTTTTCTTAGTCCATACTTCATGAGGTGTGGTTTGATGTAACACTTTTGTGGGAAATCTATTAAAGATATGAACAATGGTGTTCATAGCTTCAATCCATAGAAACTTAGGTACATTAGAAGCATGAAGCATGGCCCTTGCCATTTCTAAGACGGTTCTATTCTTTCTTTTAGCTATGCCATTTTGCTGAGAAGATTATGGAGTTGTTAATTCCTTTTTAATTCCAAAAGATACACAAACTCATCAAAATTCTTATTAACATACTTACCTCCATTATCAGTTTGGATTCTTTTAATTTTCATATTAGCCATGTTTTCAACAATGGGTTTAAACTCTTGAAACTTTATAAGACATCGACTATTTCTTAGTGTAATAAGACCATGTCATTCTTGAGAAATCATGAATAAAACTTACAACATTTAAAGCACCACCAAGAGAAGGTACTTCCAAAGGACCTCCAACATCACTATGAGTTAACTCAAGTAAGAAAGAGGAATTAGACTCATGTTGTTTGTGAAATGGTTGTACATGTTGTTTACCATGCGAAAACAATATCCATGATTTGATTTTATCTTAGGAAGACCTTTAACAAGGTTAAGGCGGGACATTTCATACAAACTTTTAAAGTTTGCATGTCCAAGCTTTTCATGCCATGATTGAACAACGTTATAAGAAGAAGATAAAAGGAAAGATTCAATAACAAATCCATCAAAAAGTACAATCCATTCTTTTTAAACCAACAATTACTTTACCAAGCTTATTTTTAACATACCATTTATCTTGTAATAACACAACTTTACAATCATTTTTAGTTAGTTGTGAACAATATAATAGATTTTTCTTTAAGTTAGGAACAAATAGCACATTCCTAATGAATCCATTTGTAAACTTAATATTGTCATAACCTCGACTTGATGACAAAGTTATCTCTTAGATAAATGTTTTTATGACACTCAACAATATCATGAAAGATATCATACACATGTTTCATGTGTAGATGCACCACTATTTATGATCCATTCATTGTCATTGGAGTCTAAAAGGGCAAGTATAAAGAGAAATAGAATTCACTAACCATTATTGGTTTAGTTATTAGTATGAATCTAATTTTTATTGTTCTTCATTTTATTATTGTTCTTGTTCTTAGGATTGTTATGAGATGAGTGAACATGACAATAAGTTGCTTTAAGACCAAATTTACCGACAATTGTTACAAGTGCCTTCAACTTTAATTTAAATTTGTTATCATTCATATTGTGTATAAATTTGGATCTAAAGTTTGATTGCTAATATATTGATTTTTAGAAGATTTCTGAATTTGAGAGAACAATCCCGAGAGGCATTCTCTTCGAGTCAAAGTTCTTTATGACACTTTCTTCTTGAATGAGGAGAGGAGACAATGTGTCTAAATTAGGTAGATCATCTTCATTTTGATATTTAGAATTCAAAATAGAAATGAAGTTTCTAAACTTTTCATGAATGTTAATTTGAATAATAAAGTAAAGCAACTTATCATGAAATAATTCACAATTACATCCATCTAATTGAGCTCTAATATCCTTAATTTTATCGTAACAACATTTTTATTAACTTTCATAGGGGTTGTAAACAATTCCATGATTAACTTAATTATTCTAGAGAGACAGCTAGCCTCATGCATAGTTTGCAATTGATCCCATGCATCAGCCAGAGAAAGGATATGTGGTCCATACACAACTTATCTAAAGAAAATAGAGGATCTGTATTTCTTCTAATAAATTCCCCACCCTATAAATTTTCGTCCCACAATTACCTTCATCATCACTCTCTTTACCCTCCGATGTTTCACCTTTAATCCTTAAACTTTAAGAATAACACTCTTTCAACATCACAATTACATTGTTCGAATGTGATTTCTAGTGTGATAGCACATCTATATTATACACACGCATACGCTGTTATGCACCCGACCAACAATAATTATTGTAAAGAAAAAGAGACTGGTTTTTCATTGTAGGGAACAAGATTATTTATTCAAGATAAAAAAAGATCATTTGGGCAGAACAGTGTAGCACACATACCGCATAAGGATTCCCTAAATCTTAGCAACGATTAAAATATATCTATATATTCTGCACGGGGTCCTGCTGTACCCAAGTTGCTTGCTTTTGACTATTTTATTGAATCTGGTTTGGTGGAAGAAAATATAATAAATAAGCTTGGCTCAGGTACCCACAATTGTCGGTAATGGTAGCCAAAGGTCTCTATTTATTCCCAATTGCTGCTTTTGTTTGAGGAGAAAGTAGGTTTTAGGGTTTGCTGTTCGGCCATGGGATATCCTGTAGGCTCTGCTGAGCTTTTCTTACCAAGGTTGCTCTTCAATGTCGCTTATTTGCTGGGCATTCTGAGAAGCGCCACATGCTGGTTTATTGGGTGTGTGGGGATTGATCAGACGCCACAGTTTCTCCAACCCCACACCTCCTCTTCGTCTTCTTCTTCATCTTCGCCCAGCCAAATGGAGGTGATGTCCGCAGAGAGGATTAGGGAGCGGTTAATGCAGTTGCAGGTTGTTACGTCGAATATTTCGGGAGAGGAGGATGTTGTTTGTGTCGTTTGTCTGAACGAGTTGAATGGAGAACAAGACGTGAGTGGACTGAGTAATTGCAGGCATATTTTTCACAGAGAATGTTTGGATAAATGGCTGGATTATCATCACACAACATGCCCTCTCTGCAGATCGCCCGTCCTTCCCCTCAATACCACTTGATCGCAGTTCGATTCTCACCGGGGATGTTTCATCGTTGTCTACTCATTTAATAATGGAGTATTGTGTTTTATAAACTGGGTTCATCTTGATCACAAAATATGATGCTTTCATTGTTGTTGTAACCCATCAATTACTCTTTTTCGGCTACTCTTACTGCAATTAACCACTTGGGTTTACAGCAACATATGACTGCTGCTGCCTGTGTTGTATATTTATACATCTCTCAATTGTCTTATTTAAACTTTTGAATTAAGTCTGTAGACTGGCAATTGCACATCAGTTGCAAGGGATGTAAACTTAAAGTTGTTTAAGAATTAATGTTGTTTTATGTGATAGTTGTTGTGCAATGTGTAAGTTATATTATTTTGTTTTGCATTTTGATAATATGTTAAAAAAATAGATATATGTTCAAATTTTATATGTTTTAGAAATGGAGATGAAGTTGTTTAGAAGAAAATCAAAATTTCTCAAGTTTTCTTGTTTTTACATGTTTAACATATTTCATGCATGGTTAGTGCATAAATACAAACATAGGGAGAGCGTACAAGTTTGTCAATGATCACATTCTTGAGACTGCATTTAATGTTAACCCTTGTTGATCAATGTTTTCAATATCTTTTGTTGTTTTCTTTAGTATCATAGAGTGTGATTTATGTACATTGTAATTGTCCATGCCATTTTGAGTGGTATTTGTCAATGATTTTTGCATGTTACAAGAAATTGTAAAATGTGTTGTTGGGTGACAATGTTCTACACTTGTTCAAAGTATGATTTTGAAGTCTACAACAACAAAAAAATAACGAGTTTGTTGTTTTGATATTCGATTGTAGACAATGTGACCAACTGATTGAGTGTTCCATTAACTAATCCTATTTGCACTCATGCATTGGATAATTGCACAACTTCTTAGAGCAAGGAGAAGAAGGAGGCTTGCTTCAACCCGTGAGTATTTGTAATGTCTTCTTGTTTCAGCCAATCAAGTATGACTTTCTTGAATCAATTGTGCCTTGAATAATAATCTTTAGTGGTGAGAGAATTTCTTGTTTGAGGACATGTTCGAGAACAATTCGGGAAGTGGTTAGATTGAGAAGCAATCATTTGGAAAGTGGTTTTCATTCTAGGCCAAATCTATAAAATATGAGGTCGTATTGTGTATGTTGCTTGAAAGTCCATGTTAGGACCAATCATGGGTGTTGTCAAAGTCGTGGAATTCTAACATATTCGAATCATTCATTGTTGTGATGTTTAATAGGTGCATGAGAGGATAATACGCATTCTTCTTGTTGCATTTCCTATAACTATTTATAAAAAAAATAAAATTGTTTACTAAATGATATATCTTCGCATATAAACTTATAATGTATTATAATTATAAAATATGATTACAATGTGAAATCAATTTTTATATCTATATAATCATCTACGGAATAATGTATTTTAAAATCTAAATTAAATATTATTTATTATAATTAAAATATAATTATTAATGCAAAACCATTCTACTATTTATAAACTTAACAAATAAAAAGTGTATACATTTTTCGAGGTAAAACTAAAAACATTCAATATAGTAAATAATAAATAAAATTGTAAATCATGAGGCCTATAAAATCTATTCTTACAAGTGAAGAAATAGAGTTTTGAGCAATTTTCTAGGTTATTTTTCTTTGAGGCATGAGTTGAATATCATTCTCATAGTATGTGAAAGGACATACATGATAAGAACTCAATGAAAAATTATATATTTCACTTTTCCTATGTACTTCTTTACTTGGGGATTGGAAGTACGAAGTTTGACTTGAGGTATTTGAAGTGCAACATGTTCTTTTAAAATACAAAAATAATCCTTATTTAACTATGCATTTTAGCAATGGATGTCAAAACTTGATGTAGTATATTACCATTCGTTTTTGAAAAATGGAAAGATCTAATGTTTCATAACTATTTTGAGATTTAATTGGAATAGGATTTGATTGTTGTTTAAAATTTGTTGATATTTTTATTTAGCTCAATACTAACCTTTTTCTTTCTTCTTTTTTTTTTTTATGTGAATCATATTTGTTTTAATAAATCAAATAATAGTCAATAGAAAGAAAATAATATAGTTGTGAGATTATGTGCGGAGTTTCATGGTTCCCATTTGATTATTTTCAATTCATTTGTGAGTAGAAAATATCATACCCTACATTCCCTTCTATGATTACTATCCAATGAGCGCGTGTCCAAACATAAGTGTATTGGTACTATTTTCAAGGGACTGAAAATGAAAATGGTAATAAAAATAGAATATAACATAAAACGGACCCCTTAAACATGATAAAATTGAAGAATACATTCTATAAACCGAATCACCTAAGATATTAGATAGACAAAGAAATAATGTAATAAATGAAAGGCAACCAAATATCACCAAAAAGGTTTATCATATAGCAAATGATATCAAACATGTTTATTGTATGTTATTTGTAATGTGATGTACATTGAATGGTTATATAAGACAACAAAATATCACTAATTTTTACCGATAATAGAGGATATCAAATTTGTCTATTGCATGTTATTTACAAATCTAATGAATGTTGAATGGTTGTTTGTTGTGAGAGAAGCCCTAATTTATTTAAATTTTTGATCTTAAGTCAATTAATTTTAAATGTAAGTCCACACCAAAAACACCAAACCCTTTCCCACTTGAATTTTTTAACTTATTATACCATATCTTAAGCGGAGGTTTAAGCGTGATTGGCATAGACATGTCATTTCCTATTAGACTAAAACGTTGATTAATTTAGTGCTAATAGTCTTTGTGTTTATCATATATTTCATAAATGCATAGTGAATCACACAATAAATGCAATAAAATAACTAAATTCAAAACAATCAAATTCAATGAAATAATTATTAAACTATTGGGAAAAAATAGAATCAAGATTTGACATTCATCCTATTGTCAACCAAACATTTATCTATTCTATATCTTTTGATAATGTTTTTAACATATAGTTAAGTACATTATATATATTTTAAACCGCTTACAATATTTATTGTATACCCAAACCTCCACCAAGAAATTAGGGGACAAGGAAAATATACCAATAAATAATATATAGTTCCATGCATTAGGGTTTTTTTCAAGATCTAAGGATGAGAACCAAGCGGAAAAGGAGGGAATACAACCTACACAACAGAAAATACCATATCTCCACATTCAAAAAAAAAAAAAAATTTAAAACTCTAAATGACCCATTGGTAGATATTTTTGAAATTACTTTATATAGGGATGAAAACATAATATAGTGTATACATCTTTAGAGGGAAAACATTTCAAAGTTTATATTATAAAATATTATAACTAAATACTACATGTTGAAATTTAGTTATTCTATTTAATCATATCTATGCACTATATTTTCATATCCAAGATATAACTACATGTACATTTTATTGATTTTAAGACAATTAAAATTATGGTTTATGCATGTTTTTTTTTTTTTTTTTGCTAGAATGATTTATTCTTTATGGTTCCAAAATGCTAAAAAAATGTGATATGTTATTATGATGCCACCCATATGTTATGTGCATTTTTATAGATAGACAATTGGTCCAAAAGTAGCATTATTAAATGTTTATATTAATTTATGAGTCTTGAAACCACTTTCCCACATCCTATTGAAACCCCCATTTCGGACCTAAGGTTAAGCCCTCATGTTGTTAAAATATTTTGTACATTCCTAACATGTTTTAGTTAGCAATAAAAATCTTAATTGAATTGGCCCATTCAATTGTTTCCAAAATTCTAATCTTAAAGCATTAGAAATTGATCATGTGCATCAATTTTGCTAGAGTTTGAATTCATACATCTACAAATAGATAATTGATTATGTTCATTTAATCATCAATGACTTATTTAATCCTTACAAAGAATTCTATTTTGAGCACTTTGTTAAAGCTATTTATAGTATGTAATCTATGTTTATCCACTTTCCATTTCTCTATTATATTTTATGGGTTTGAAAAATTAGAAGGGCCTTAGGGCCAACACCAACCTTGTCATGCATAACCCAAACCAAACCATTAACCATTTCAAATTTTTAGAATTTTTTGATTTTAGGACACGAGCTATAATGCTTAACTAGGAAAACAAGATACTTCATGCGCATGGAATTAGAGAGATTTATCATATTTTGCAATGCTTGACCAAGACCATGCAAGTTTACTAGGTTCGTTCATATGGTCCTAATAGTGACCATGGGAATTTGTACAAATCCTAATATTACCGTAGATCATTTGCACAGTCTTAACACTAGTTACTCTTGGATTCAAATCTAATTAGTGCATATGTTTAGATCAGTTTCTATTAGTATGGACAACTTAGATTATGATGACGAAGTGGGTAGAAATAAAGAAAAATCCCTTATGATATCAACCTAAAATATAAGAGCCTTATATCTCTTTACATGAATGATTGCACAATTGATTTAAAATTGTTTATTATATTTCAAATGTTTCATAATACTTAAGTTAAGGTAGTCATATTTATATGCATACACATAGAAGCACAATTTGAAATATAGGTGTAGACATGCAAATTTGGCAATTTAACATTTTGACACTACTTCTAGACATCCATATAATATTCCCACTTAATACATGTTTTAATTTCTTGTCCAACTTGCTTATTTCCATACACCTGTGTGTCAAAAAAATATTAATATTAAAACACAAGACTAGTTTTAAAGTTATGCAAGTTCCAAGATGAAACTTTTAAATTTCACTAAGCTTATCCCAATCCAAAATTGTACAATTTGGTGAGTTTGTATAATCCAATCCAAGAAGATGTGTACAGTTCTTAACAAACACCTTTTCAAACTCTATTTTCAATGCACTTTGTCATTTTCTGGGTCATTTTATCCTCTTGGGTCAACCTTATCATAATAATTCACCTTCCCAACCCTATATTAGCAAGTTAAACTCACATCATTTCATATCATGACACTCTCATGGGATACCATTGCAAATACTAGCATGAAAGGAAATCAAAGCTCCCTACATCTTCTTAAATTTGATGCACATCCATTAGGGAAGCCACCACTACATTTTTGTAGAACTTAACCAGGTCAAGGAGTATAGCTTCCCTCAAATCCAAGCAAACCAAGTGCCCACTTGTAAGTCTTAACAAGAGTGCAATCCAATCAAGAAATGATCGAGGAGGTTCATGTTGCCAACTAGTTACATTCATATAGATGTTATATGCTAGATGGAGAACTACGTGTGGTTTGAGGCCTCTTCAAGTAGTGATGATGTAAGCCATGTATGAGGTGCACCACAACCTAAAAACTAGCCTTATTGCAGGGTATTCTACCCATGGTTAAGGTATTGGAGTGATTTAGTTGGTTACGATGATATGGAGATTGTGTGACAACTAGGGTTTAATAGTGAGGTACATTTCAAGGATGCCAAAGGACCCAAAAAATATATAATCTCATTCTAAAGGAATCCAAGACCATACAAAAGGGGTGAGAGTGGATTATACATCCCGACTAAAGCGTATGGTCCTGCACCAAGAGATTTAAAATTTATAGTTTCACTAGTGAAGGTTATCTAAGCTCTCCATTTACAAATTATCTAGCCTATCTTCCCATAGTCTTCCTTTACAACTCTATATCTCTCTCTCTTGCATATTGAGCTTGTATACATACATCAAAAGAACCAATATGTTATTATGATTTTGTACAATTAATGTTGGAAGTTAATTTATCATAATAACTCCTAGTTTCCTAACCTTACATTCCTTTTTATTGTTGTGTATTGCATAACAAATATAATAAAATTTAAAATGGTGTAATTTTTTTGTGAAACTGAATTCTTATTCAAATATTTGTTGCTCAAAACTCTATCTTCCCTAGGGTTTGTCCAGTTCTACTAGTATATGATTCTTTCCCTCATTTTGGCTACCTTCATGGCTTCTCTTAGTGATTCTACCATATCATTTATTGATTTTATCTAAATTTACCCTGAATTTAAGAATGTCCTCCATGAATCCTTTCAACATGCTCATATTCTTCCTAGCACCTCTATTGCTTATTTTCATGGGAGTGCATGCAGTAACTCTTTCTTTAGAAGTATCCATATCCTTTACCTCTATTGATTTAACCTCACCACATATGATTTATAATGTCCTTTATATATTCAAGATACAATTAAAACTACCTTAGTTAAGCATTTCCTAATTGATCGTGGTTTGAGCATTAATCTCTACAACATTTGTTTTCTTCTTCATATAGGTATATCTATTAAGGATTTATCCCCCGCCACTAAGACTATTTGAGATTGTACCAATACCACTCATCAAGTTCTTTGCCAAATTCCCCTACCCATTGTTGTTTTTCCTAAGAACCTTGACACATTATGTTATGGTATCTCGGATAAGCACAATTACAATATCCCCTTGGGAAGCCATGGGTACATCTTATGGGTATCATAGTTGTATCTAAGGACTTGTGGTTCACTCATCATGATTCTTCTTTGATTTATTGACTAGACCCCAACACTTTTTGATTTTGTGCACGAAGACTATTCACACATTTACCATGTGCTCTCCATATCATGTTAAAGCAATTACTTTCAGCATAACCTTATGTCTCTCCCTCCATCGCTTGAGGTTGATGGAAGCAAGCCTCAAAATAAGATTTTCAATCCTAATGCTTATTGTAACTAACATAGATGTATTGGTCACCTCACTAATCGATGTCTCAATATCGACATGTTATCCAATATCTTATCAATACAAATGCAATTAAGTGGGATAAGCCCACGAAATATGCTAACAAGTTCACATCAAGTGTTGCTCCACTTCCTTCCCTCAACATTATTACACCTATTTTAGTAAAGCATCATGATTATCATGAAGTACCACCAACATCTCAATATGACCCTTCCTCCAATATTATTCCTTCTCACACTTGGTCTCCTATTTCTACTTCTACTATACCCATAATTTTGGGGGCATCCCATATTCGGTGTCACAATGATGTCTATGGATTTTAAATCGTTCCTAGAATCAATCTTGATACAATTCTAATGATATTATGCATCTTGATACAAATCAACTTATAGCTCCTTCATATGATCTTATGGTACAATCCCCAAAGGGTGTGTCATCTCCATTCACTCTTTCCAAAGTAGACACCTCCGCATGATAAATGGCACCATCGGTGCACCTACTATCGGTTCACCTCCCATATGTTCACAAGTTTCACCTCTAAGCAACAATCACAATTCTCTTCACCCATCAAATGCGTTGATTGACTCATTCATTCCTCCAAGTTAGTATTATTTTCACTTCCATCTACTATTGTTTTTAATAATTTTAATCCTCTTTGGTTACCTACCCTTCAGGATGCTCTATCTTTTATACACCGTTATGTCCCATCTCATTGGTGTACTCTAGGCCTCCTAATAGGCCTCCCCAGAGACATGTTATCTCTAACAACTCTATCCTTCGAGTCTTCTAACAAGTCTCCCGCGCACATATCACATCTAGTGGCTCCTCATAAGTCTTCTAGTGCACATCTCATCTCTCATGGCTCTTGCTCGTTGATCCCTCGACACAAATCTATTGCATCACACATTGTCTCTCATAGATCTAGTCCACCTTATTCTCCTCCTTGAATTTCAATTTTCTATGATACATAATACTACTATGGAAAAACTCGCATATGATCATTATTCATTAGTACAATGGAGGTGTGTGCCTCTTGTTTCTCTTGTCTCATCTTTGCCTCCTCACGAGACCCTCATCGGGTTTGTGCTTTCCCCTCTCTTTGTACATAGTCATATTTAATAATACAAAAACATTCATATATTTGCAAAAATACAAAACTAGGACTTGTACACATAGCTTGCATTGTTAACAATTTACATTACATATGTTGTTAGTCACTTTGGTTTGATTGATAGCATATCTTTTCTAATCTTTACACGCATGTGTTCACGAGGTATATTGAGCATGTTGCAAGACACACATATAGTCATGTGCTTTAATAGAAACTACTATGGTTCCTTACATTCTCATTTTGGGGACATCTCTCCACACTATACAAGTGTTACTATTTCATTATAGTTCATTTTTACTTCCTCATTATGCTTGATTACATATATTGTGTACATATGTTATTTTTCAAACTAGCATGACTAACATATTTGTTTTGTGTAGGGTTAACATATCTTACTTCAATATATGCTCTCGTAATGTTTATTGTTTTTATCACTATTTGACATTACTATTCATTACACCGTGTTTGCTAATTGTTTGTGCTACTTCTTACTTCATTGAATAGTGTGAGTGTCTTACTTGTTTTGTGACACCATAGGTGTCCCATGCTTGTGTATCTATGCATTCTTGTGTTCCGTGTATGTGGCTTTAAGTGCCTTATTTTCTTGTGACACCATGGGTTTCCCATGTTTTCAGCTGTATCCCTTGATGTGACTCTGCTTTAAGAATTAAAATATATTTATATATTCTGCCGGGGGCTGCTGTAGCGTTTGCGGGTGTTCTCTTGTCTCGGTGGATTACATTTCGCCAAGACCTAAGTACTCATGTTGCTTGCTTTTCATTACTTTATTGAATCTGGTCTGGTCTGGTATTTGGTTGGTGCAAGAAAATATAATAAATAAGCTTGGCTCAGCCACCAACAATTGTTCGGTGGTAGCGAAAAGCCTCTATTTATTCCCAATTGCTTCTTTTGTTTGAGGAGAAAGTAGTTTTGGAGTTTGGTGTTCCGCCATGGGATATCCAGTAGGCTCTGCTGAGCTTTTCTTACCAAGGTTGCTCTTCAATGTCGCTTATTTCTTGGGCATTTTGAGGAGCGCCACATGCTGGGTTATTGGGGGTGTGGGAATTGATCAGACAGCTCAGTTTCTCCAACCCCACACCTCCTCTTCCTCTTCTCCTTCGTCTTCGCCCACCCAAATGGAGGTGATGTCCGCAGAGAGGATTAGGGAGAGGTTGCAGTCGCAGCTTGTTACGCTGAATATTTTGGGAGAGGATCAGGACGTTGTTTGTGTCGTTTGTCTGAACGAGTTGAATCAAGAACAAGATATGAGTGGACTGGGTAATTGCAGGTATATTTTTCACACAGAATGTTTGGATAAATGGCTGGATTATCATCACACAACATGCCCTCTCTGCAGATCGCCCGTCCTTCCCCTCAATACCACTTGATCGCAGTTAGTTTCTCACCGGGGATGTTTCAACACTGTCAACACATTTAATAATGGAGTATTGTGTTTTTGGCCATTCACACTGTGAAACTGGGCTCATCTTGATCACAACCAAAATATGATGCAAATATACACATTAATAGACTGGTTAGCCAACAATACTTTTTCTGCTTGTTTTCCACGTTGTTCTTTCTTTCTACCATTTACAAGTAGTAGTATTATCGGGGCAAAATTTTCGTTTAGCGACATAGTGTCTGCCAAAGTCGCGGGGAGGTTTAGAAACAATATAGAAAGTAATGTTTTTCTTGATTTTGCTGATGCATTTCGCTAAAGAGTTTTAGGGAAAGTTTGGAAAAATATGAATATGTATGTTCAATAGCATTCTTACGAAGTTAATAGGTTGCAAAACATAAAGTATAAGTGTTAAGTTTTTAAAACTTGTGAAGAGGATAATGTGTTTATACGTGGTACTTAAATTGAGGTTGAAGAAGGGAGATTAAAGTTGAACCGTGAAAGAAAGAATTGTGTTGATGAATGAGACCATCTTTTTATGAATAGAGTTATTATCTTTGATCCTCATAATGAATAAGTTTTTGTAAATAGGCATGATTTTTTTGGAGAGACAAGTGGAACCTATTCCAAATCTCCAATTTCGGTTCATTATTGCAAAGATTACATATGCCGTAATGTCATAAAAATTTAAGTGTTATTATAACGCCCGCTAAAAACAACCCACTTGAGACCCAAGAACAACCTAGGATTAGTTAGGAAAATTATGGAATAATTTTTTTGTTTAAAAGAGTCTACAACCAATTACAAGGCAACAACTATCACTAACAAGTTGCGGAACAATTCTAATTCACTAGAACATACTTTTCCTTTATTAACAATTATTAGAGGTCATAAGGTCCAGAATTTAGGGTTAGAAGGTACAATAAGGTTCAAAGGGTAATTCCTCACCATACCCACTCTAACAAAGCTTAAAGGTTCAACTTGATTTTTCTCAAACTTAATGCATTCAAAATTTCCCTAAATTATTCCCATTGGATAGGAAATTTCCTCACCTTTCCATTGATATAAAGAAGTCCTCCTAACTCCTCATATTTTTCGAGTTATGGGCCGGCGGGCCTTGGGGTGAAAATTTTCCCCAAGAGCGGGTCCAGGGGGTGAAAATTTGCCCCAAGGGCGGGTTGGCGGGCCACGGGAGACCTTTGGAAATTTTCCCGAACGGGGAAAAACCAACTTTGTGCCCGCACACCCGCAGTCCGCAAGTCCACAAGGGACACGTGGCGCCTCCCAAGTCAGCGCGGGGAGAGCGGGCGGCGGGAAACATTTTGAAAAATCTTTCGCGCGAGGTGAAAAGCCAACATTGCACCCGCGCTCCCGCAAGTCTCGCAAGGGACACGTGGCGTCTCCTAAGCCAACGCAGGAAGGCGGAGCGTGGGGAGAAAACTAGTTTAACGCCCCGAAGGGCTAAGAGGGTAGCATTTACCCGTGCCTCCGCCGGCACCTCGTGATGCCATGTGGCAGCTCTTGGTTGGCTGTGGGCCGGCGGGTGGCGAGGAAAATTTTCCCAAAATTTTTTTGGAGCACTAAATTTAAAAAGAGATCCGCCCCTCAACGCCTCGTGGTGCCACATGGCAGCTTCCGATTGGTTGCGGGTCAACGGGATGGCAAGGAAAACTAGAAAAAAATTCCCAAAATTTTCCTTAAGAGCTAAGGGGAAAATTCGGGCCCCCGGCCCCGCCAAGGAAATTTTTCCCAAAAACAAAAATTTTGACACCAAGGAAGAAAAACTTCAGAAGGCCATAACTTTTGATAGAGAGCTCGGTTTTGGGAAAATGAGGACTTTCTGGAAAGCTCTCGACGTCCTCTTTACTCAAGGATCATTAATTTCAGATTTTGATAAATTTTAAGGGGTAAATTTCAAGAAAACAACCTGCAGGCTTTTATAGTGCAAACTGGTAAATTTTAACTTGTTAAATTTGTTAAATTTGTTCTTGTCCCTCTCTCAACATGTCAAATAGACATGGAAAATTGTTCTTAGGTGTATTTAAGAGAGATTTCAAGATTCAATTTGTCTGATTGATTTGCAATTTGAACATTTACATTTCTGGATAGCAGCACGACTGCAAAATGGTTTGAGCCCGATTTTGCTAAGTTTTATAAGAATTTCCTTAAGTGTTAATGTCTAGATGAATTTGGTTAGATCTTATTATGCCCAAATTAATGTTTCATTTGTTATTCCTTTGTTGCAGATTTGGTCTGAGCATTTGGGATTAAATAATTGTCAATTGGAAAAAACAAGACAGAGTTCAAATTTTAAAAGGTCTATTTGCCATTTTCTTCTTCCAAGTATTATAATGTGTTCCAAACATAATCTAATGAATTTAGTTGATTTAATTCAACTTATTCAAAAACTATAATACATCTCTGATTTCCAATTTTTACATATTTTAAAGGACAGAGTATTACATTTCCTTTATATGCATTTCTTTCTTTCAAACAGAGATTTCAATTACATTTAAAAGATCAGATTCAATGCCATTGTGTAATTTGAGAAAGGTGATACATCATTTATTGATTCCAAAAGACAACTTTGTAACATCCTTCTTTTATTCCTTCCAAAATCATATATATATAAATAGGGCAGAATATTACATTTTCTTCTCACGTGTTTCACTTTTCCTCTTTTCCAAACAGGGATTTCATAGAACATGTTAAATACAAATTTCCAATGGAAGAATATCATATGAACAAGGAAAACACTTCCATTAATTCAAATGAAACTCTTACAACCTCCTTTCCATTTGATTTCAAAATACAACATACAAAACACGTGTCATTCTTTCACATTCTTTCCAAAACAGAATACAGAGTATAACTCTTTTACATTTCAAATTTCCACTTTCATTTCCAATACAAAGTATCTTTCCATTATAATGAATACAAAAATCATCCACTTCAAGTGGGAAAGGGGCTACAATAATATTTCATTTCACAAGGGATTGTCAAACTGTCTTTATCTCAGCTCCAAAACAACAACATGCAGATTTCTCATTCTTCTAATTTGATCACAACAAAATTAGGGGAAAGGCAACACTCTCCACCCAACCAAGACATCCAATGAAGAGGAGAAGCCATCCTTCTTCATTGGCCCCCGAGCCCCAACCACAATGCAATAAAAGATGTGATCCAACTCATGGCAACAATAGGCTTCCACAAACACTCAAGCAGCATAATCACAATAAAACACAATCCAAAACATAATGTAGTTTTCAACTATATTAAAGCATGACAAACATTATGAGGCTTCATCAAGCAAGCCAAAGGAGCAAGAAACTATGGGGGATGCTGCTTATGCCTCCCAAAGGGGAAATGGGTATCACCACCTGAGAACAAACCACCAACATATATATATATATATATATATATATATATATATATATATATATATATATATATCATTTCAAATCCCTAACATGCCCTTATGCCTCCCCCAAGTACCCCTTATTCCTCACATTTCCTTATGCCTCCCCAACCTCTTATGGCACCCCATAACGAGTAAAGAAATGCAATCTATTTCTTTGTAAGGTGGAACCCAAATCCCAACTCCCTCCACCCTTATACCTCCCTAAAACACACTTGTGCCTCCCACAAAATATAACCCCATAGTCTTCTCCTACACCATTCCTAGGCCATCTACCCAACAGCCCACAAACATGCCAAAACATTCATACATTAACACTTACATTCATAAAAGAAGAGCATTTCAAGAGTCAAGCTCCTACCTCTCCATGATGGAGTTGTTCCAAGTTCCAAAACAACAAGCTTTATCCCAATGCAAGCAATCCAAAACAACCAAGCACAAGCATGCAACAATCTTCCCAAAAAAACTTCTTCAAAGCAAGAGCTCCCAAAACAACAAGGAATTCGCCCAAGAATAAAGTCTCCAAAATGAAGCAACCCCAAAACAAGGCAAGCCATTCAAATTTTATAGAAGAGGGAAGGGAAGAGGATGAGGTAGATCCACGTAGGATGCCATATCACACATCTTCAACCCCAACCCAAAAGTCAAATTCATTCTCCAATGCATAATAAATAGGTGGGTGAATAATATGACAGTTTACTTACACACTCAAATCCAACCCACACCCCAAAGGACTGAAATTAAATCATGTAAGAAAAGTGCAATTATATAAAGTTTGGTTCAGAATTACATAGTAGGAACACCGAATATATTATTAATTCTCCATATCTTCTTGCTAATACAATGGCTATTATATAGCCAGGAATGTTGTTGAACAACTTCCTATAAAATAGGAAGTATACAAAACAATAACCTTCCCGTACTAATATATTGTTATACATTTGTTATAACAATATAAACATACTAACCAATTATAATAAACCATGTGAATACTAATTCCTAACATTCCCCCCCTTAGTGTTTACATGGTAGAAAAACATCCACACACTCAACTGCAGTATGCTCACCCCTGTGGCATGTCCAAATCTGTGACTCATGACCTTGATCCAAAAGAAAGGCTCTCTCCTTCCATGGTTTTAAACAGGCTTACCACAAACCTTGACGTGACAGGAACCTCATCAACTATCCACCTCGTGTGGTTTTCTGGATTCTCCCACAAACCCTTTCAAGATCCATGAACTGACTTACTCTGGTGCTACTTGTTCACCACTATGCTTATACATAGGGAATTATGTAGGAAACACAACTGACATATCTCAAAACCACATAAAAGAAGAAATACTGAAAATATTTCACGTTACTTCCTATAAGAATCGTAATGTTCTTAATTATAGTCTCTGTCATTAATCAATGCCACTCGATCTCGAACAAAGCATAAAAACCGCCACCCCTTTGGAAGCTTTCCTTGACTAAGCCATTTTGGGTGTAGAATGGGAATGGAACATTGGTATGTATTCCCCCCCACAATGTGAAATTCCAAATAAGAAATCGAAAGGAAAAATGTATTGTGTTGTATCATACTAACTAGATCTTGTTGTCTTGATCTTGCTTTGCACATGATCACCATTGCCAGTGAACATATTCACTGACCGATCATCTTCCAACGAAGTACAACAGTCAGAGGATCTCTGTAGTTTTCTGCTCTCTTATACAATTCTTTTCCAGTATTAACAATAAATCACACCACTCAAAGCAACAGAACACTGCAAACTGAAGCACACTGAGAAAATGGAAACCACACTAAAAATCATATACTCACACCATACATATGCCACCACAGCTTCTGCGCGGCCCCATCGTTGGTGACTGACGAGAGGTCATTGTTCGACCTCCTTCCTCCGTTGCCTCCTTCCTCCATCAATATGCTACTTAACTTAGCAGATTTGGAATTTGAGGCTCAAAAATTACACACCTTACCCGAACGTCGGATTCCACCGAAAATGCATTCATAAGGCAAAAAAATTTATTTTTCGGACTTAATACAATGACACGACTTTAACACTTGACAAGACAATAATCCTAAAATCACCTATTTAACATTGACTACCTATATTCACCTAGACATATATGATGGAATTAACATTGACATACACATTGATGTCTTACAATTACAACAGGACAATTCTTGACTAAAACGTTTGACATGAAATAAAAGACCTATTTCAAACTCTTACGGAAAGTGTGTTAAATGACATATTGAAAATAACACAAATAAAACTATTGACTTATTTGAAGACAATAGAAGATCGAAAGACAAAAATGACACCCGAACTTTAGAAAAAGATTTGTAATATAGACTTATTACAAATCGAACACTAAACCAAACCTATAACCATGCAGTATATTGAAATAAATTACACCTTTGTATTCAAACTCGTGTGCCAATACTGGTTGGGTGGATCTCAAAGTGCGAGCCAGATGTCAAATGCATGAATTTCACCTTCACCTTCTAGATGCCATGTCTCCCTTATAGTATTCGTTAAGACCAATGCAGTGTCTAATGCAAGCTCACATAAAACAAACTGTCAGATTTTACGGAGCAGAATGTGAAGAAGAAGTTGTACAGGGCGTAGTGTAACGAAATAAAAAAAGAGCCCGCCAAATCAATACATGATGGGTCCAGATCCACGACGTCGAAAAAGTACTCAGAATCTGCGTTGAGTGCCTGAGTTCCACACACCACAGCCTTTTGTCTCCCGACTCAACAGCTATATGCACACAGTTGTATAGAGATACAAATATAAATTACGCTGGACAGGTATGGATCATACAATAATAATAATTTTCCTATTGCCACGTGAATTCCTATACATACGGATCTGCAGAACTCAGAGTGAAATCTAGAGACCTCTTCAAACAAGGAAGACGAGTTAGAAGCTTGTGGATCGACGATACAACACGCAGCTGATGAGATATCTTCTACAGGCGCTCCATTTGCAAAACATATGATGTATAACAATTTTCTTATGGCGCCAAGTACTGCATTCGTCTTCCTTTCAACAAACTAAAAAGTGACATCAGTTTTTACATCAGACCCTGAACCACACCCAACAATGATCCTGATGCATGCGCCGACTTTATATAGAAATCACGTGAGAAAAAGAGTCTAGTAAAATACGGCTGCCACTGCAAATGCGTGAGCTCTGAATTCACCAACCATGTGAATTTCAATGCAAACTCAGGTCTCTCTATACGGGAAATGATCTCGATGGATAAAATCCGCACAAATCTGTAAGAAAAAATTAAACGAGAAATTGATTCAATCACATGGAATTGTCATTAACAGGGGCAAGAATATCTACAAAACTGCCCCTTAGATATCTATTTCTGCATAGCAAACACAGAGAAAAGCATCGCTCTGATACCAAATATAAAGTTTGGTTTAGAATTACACAGTAGGAACACCGAATATATTATTAATTCTCCATATCTTCTTGCTAATACAATGGCTATTATATAGCCAGGAATGTTGTTGAACAACTTCCTATAAAATAGGAAGTATACAAAACAATAACCTTCCCGTACTAATATATTGTTATACATTTGTTATAACAATATAAACATACTAACCAATTATAATAAACCATGTGAATACTAATTCCTAACAAATTAAAACCTACAATCTGCCTTCTCAAAAAGCATTATAAAAGTCTAATCTCAACTCCCCAACCGTAGGTATGGTTGGTAATTAAATTTAAGAGGTATGGGACAAGTTTAACTTGTCCCACAAGCCTCCAAAATCAGCCTCCAAGGACAATTTTGAATTTCCAAGAAGGTGGAGTGTTTCACACTCAAAAGTCAATTCACACATCACTTACATATCTCTTACACATACTTATATCACTTTAAATCATGGCCAAAAACTCTCATTAATTACCTTCTTATGACATATTTGATTTATTTATTTTAACAATATGATTACTCACAAAATTTACACACCATTTAATAATTAATGAAAGGGGTAAAAGCATCACAAAATAAACACATGCAAACATAAACAAAGGGACCAAAATAAAATAAAATACATAAAACCCCTTGGTCACAATTAAAGGTGATCCCCCATGGGAATCCCTAACACACACAAACACACACACAAAAATACTAGTTTCCATGGTGACCTTGTTTAATTCATCTATAATTCCAATGTGGTTGGTCTCCATCCCCTCGATGTTTGTTGTGATATTTTAAACCTACAAAACACAAATACCTCCTTCAGCCTCGTGGCCATATCAAAACATCCAAACTAATATAAATATAATTACCAAAATCATCTAGATATATGAATCACAACAACATCAAAGCAATCTAGCAATGTCATTTGCAATTTTACTCAACACTTATATCATCATCCAATAATTTCCATTTCTAGGTCTACTCACAATATCCAAATATCACAAGTCCGCACAACATCCATAATATAACCATGTCAAACAATATACCATCATCAATATCCAAAGTGTCTCTAATAATCATCATCATAACTAAATCAAGTCAACAATAACCCATGATCTAACATCTATCATCATACTATAATAAGGTCCATAATCATGTCTATAATATAATCAGCAGTATCATGATTAGTAACAAAAGGTGTTAAAGGAAAGTGGGCACTACGGTTTTGTCTCCATACAACATTGATAAAAACATACCTTTATTTAACCAAAGGAAACATGTAACCAATGAGAACTTAGTGTACTTAAAAGTAATATTAAGCTCATCTTCTATTTGAAAATAGTGCTTGAGTCTTGGTGAATTTTTGTTAACAATTATAATGGTTTTATTCAACTTGATTTAATGTGGGGTTTTGGAACCCATCCTTAATACCTTTGTGAATATCTAGTATTTTTAACATATAATGATCATTAATGGGAAAAATATTAGGACATATAGTATTAATATAAAAACTAATTCCATGTAGGAAATATGTATCAAGTGTTATTGATTTAACGTTCACATAACTTCATATATGACTCAAGAGCCTTGAGTAGGTGTTTATTATACCCAATTGTTGTATATGACATACATCTTAATATGTGAAGCAACATTATTACATGGAAAACAATTGAAATATGAAATGGAAGGATGCCAAATGTAGAAAAATAATTGTTAAGCCCACCTCTTACTTGAAAATAGTGCTTCAAATTGTGATGCATTTTAGTATTGTACAACATTACATTTAATATATAATGTAAGTAAAGTTACAATAATAAAGTGACCAGAAAACTCTTAATCCAAAAAGAGGCCACAATGGCACTAATACATCTACCATATCTATAGGCAACACAAAATTCCATGAGGGCAGCATAAAGAGGTCCTAAGGGTAGAGTCCAACAAACATAAAAACTAGATACACCCGTATAGCTAAGCACATGCAACAATATCATTAGGTAGAGGGGGAGGATCATCCTTAGGAGGGATGAACATTTTTTGTTTGGTTCTTCAAGTGGGGATCGACAAGCTAGCCATCATGATCGGGCATATGTATGTTCAAGGGCACCATTATCCCCCACCATGGTGGTGGAGAGCCCGCAAATCTCCCCAAGTGGGAGAATCCTAGTTCGAGGAGCTAGCCACAGCCTACCCCCAAGGTTGCAAAATCTAGCATGTCCAAGAAGAGGATGGAGAAGAAGGACGACCTCAAGGAGGCAAAGGGTATTGGTTGTGAGAGAATATTTTATGATGTAGTACTAGGGGTGGTTAGTTTAACATGGTGGCATCATGAGGAAACCAACTCATAGTGCAACGAACACTCCCCCAGTGATCAAGACGTTACTATAAATGTGTAAACTCCATTTCATTTTTTGAGCCTAGGCTTGAATCTACATTTGAACAAAATAAAAATAGTCGCTTTGTCGTTAGTGGATAAATAATTGGATGAAACATCATGTTGAAAATAGCTGCATTTCTAGCTTTCCATAAATAAAATAAAATAATAGCCTGAAAGAACTTCTATAACAAGGCAATATAGGTAGGTCAATTAGAGAAATCCCCAAAAAAGACCACTTTCCAATAAAAAAACGCAAGATAAAAAGGCTGAAAAAGAGAATGAATCCAAGTCCAAACGGAGCAGGTCAAGGGGCGGTCCAAAACACATGCTTGAAAGTTTCCAGGTGGGAGAAAAAGGGACATTTAGGATTATATATGTCAATATATGATATAATAGTAGTGATGTTTTTTTGTTAACAATAGTTCTCGTGGTTTTATCCAAATTGAATTTATGTAGGATTTGTATATCCCATCCTTACTACCTTTGTGAATATCTATTTTCAAAATGTGGGAATCATTAATGGAAAAAATTATAAGGAGAGAGACTATTGATTTAAATGCCAATTAAATATATATGAAACATGTACTTTGAATATATCAACTATTCTTGATCCATTATTCACATGACTTCATAGATGATTGTAGAGCGTTGAATGGATATCTATTATACGAACAATTCTTGTATATATCATAGATCTTAATGTGTGAAGCAACATTACTACATAGAAAATAATTTAAATATGAATGGGAAGGATGTAAAATTTAGTGAAAATAATTATATGTGCAAGTGGTTATTTTATCCTCAAATTTTTGGATACTATGGAAATAAAAACATTTTTAGCTAGTTGTTCATCAAATCTCATATCCAATGCATTCTAGTTCTTTTTTTATTAAGATCCCTAGGGAGAAGGCCCTAACCTATAAAAAAAATTCCGAACCAATCCATGATATTTCCAATCATCATTGGACTCTCATAAAAAGTGTAAGGCACTTTATTGTGCTTCCATGTATTAAAACTTAGATTCATACATATCTATTTAACTATTATATACATCATTTCCCAAAATATGAGAAAAATTTAGGAAACCAGCAGACTGAGAAAGCCAAATAAAGAAACCAGCCATGGCACAAAAAACTCCATCCACACTCACAACTCCATGTCAGCTACAGACGGCATCTCGGTGAGAATTTCCACCTCGGAGTCATTGTGGGGTGGAAAGGAGGAGGGAGAGTGAAATACACAACACTCAGGCATCTCCACTTTGGCTATCCCAGGAAGCTCTAGACCCTGATTTTCCGCAACAACCTCAAGTCCATAAGAGAGAGCCTAAATTTCACGCGTCTTAGCATGAATATGGAATTGCAAACTGATAAACCTCTCCTCCAAATTCTCAAGTTCTTTATGCAAAATGAACTGGCCCGATGAATTTGACAGGATATTAGTAGTGCTCAAACCCTGTACTACATCAAAGACATTGTGACACCCGATCGACTACCCAAGATCCAGAATAAGCTTCCACATCATATTACTAATGTCACCCTATTTATATTCTACTTCAAAACTCTCTACCACCATCCATAATTTCTCCAACCAAAGAGTGCATCGTTGCATTCTTAATTCTCCCACTCATCCAATCTACAAAATAATCTCCCATAGACTCCCCAATTTGAGCCCTACCTCTTCTAACTTATCCCCGTAGCTAGATCATCCTTCAATGCCATGTAAAAAGAACAAGAAGTTGTGCCAAACCAGAGGGGAAGGAAAGAAAGTAAGGTGGGCAAGAAAAGGACACGAGGGATAAAAATGACCTCCTCTTGGTGACATTTAATATGCAAACCTCAACCAAAAATAATAGAAACTTAACGCATGCCAAATCCCTAAATATCTACCACAATATTTCAACTCAACCGACATCATACCAAGATGAGAAGAAATAATTAGAAGGTGGCCTTCCCAATCATATACTCCCTTCCCCTAACGACATAAGTGCATCCCTTGCCAAAAGAACTTGAATATCATTTGGGAAGCTCAAATCCCAAGATTGGTAACTTACATGAAGATTGGCCCATAAACCAACCCCTCTATTCACTAAATCATCCGTCACCTTATTGTTGAGCCTGAAAAATGACTAAATCCTAAAGCAAAAGATGATCGCATGCAGAAGGCACTATGGAGAAGAGCGCATAAGTGAATGTGTGCGAGGAGAAATAGGTTTGCGTGTAGGAGTAGGAAAGGGTTTAAGGGTTTAAGGACTTAACCACATTTTGGTTGAAGGGTATCACATGTAAAACACGTGAAGCTGCGGATAAGCATAATGATGACAAGGTTGTTACATGAAGACTTGGAGCTCAAGAAAAGAATATTCCAGGGAATCATTATGGTTACGGGTTGTAAAGTGGAGGTTGTTATGGCTAGCTAGCATCTGTATGGCTTGGACACTCGAGTATAACATGATATGATGACATTTGGCATGTAGGCTTTCTTCTGAATGATGTTTAGGTGAGCTCTTATCCTATTTAAGGAGGCATTTGGATCTAGACAAGGGTATTGGGTATTAGGTGTTAGAGGCTAGAGGTCAAGTATGTGTGCATATGCATGGTGAATAATATGTAATGGTTCTAAGGGGGGTAATATCGGGTTTTCTAAATTAGAACCATGGGAAGGGTAGGATGCTAATGGTAGAATGATGTAACTAATTTGTTGTTGAACCTTTTTGATATAATCTGGCTACTGTAAACATTTGTTAATCAATATATAAAGGGTTGTTTTGAATATCTGTGTTTATGGGTTAAAACCCTAGTGTGTTTCATATTGCTCATGGTTCAAATCTGATTCATGTGTCTTAGCAATAATGCTTATGTTCTTTTCATGGTGCTTCTATGCTTAGATCTAGTGCTTTTACTTTTGTGCTAGAATAAATGCATGTATTTTTGTATTTGCATGTATTCCTCCATTAATGGTGAAACATTCTTATAAGACTCACATAAAAGAGGGCTTGGCTCACTCATACACGCACCTCGGTGAGCACCCAACTAATGTTGGGTGATAGGCCGACACGCTTGGGATTTAAAGGGAGTAGGGAAATGTGACTACATTTTGGTTACATTGTCGGACCTCTTTGAAGTTATTGTAAGAATGATGTGTGATGACAGAACACTTGACCTTGGAAAGTGTCAAGACTTGGATTAAAAGCATGGAGGATGAGTTTTCACATGATTTAGCACTAGATCTGAGTTTGATGCACGTAAATGGGTAGAGGAGCACCTATATCATGAGCTCTATGAGACATTCTTTTGTTGTTTCCCAGTAGAGTTGTATGAATGGTTATCAACATATGCATCAAGGAAGAGTTGGTATTATATACCTCGTGTTTAGACCCAAGAAGAGTATCAGAGGTTACATGATGTTGATCTGACTTGGACTCATGTTGTTGATAAGTGGTGGAGTGGAGTGTTAACTAGATACACCTTGGAATACATGGTTTCTACATATTCTTTCCCAGAGATTGCTTGAGTTTGAGTTCTTGAGGGAGCCAAGAGGATCATTCTTACATGTTATACCATTAGCCATTAAGATCTTGATTATCACTCTGAGTATGGAGGAACTTCCTATGGTTGGCTAAGTTCCCACTAGGCGTGGGGCGCGAAACTGGTGTGGTAAGAGATGGCGGACCTTGCAGTGGAAATGGAGAGAGAGGAGAGGTGGCTCAAGTATAATGAAGCATGAGAAAGGGAGTTTGGTGAGACAACATGAAGTTGCAGGAGTGATGGACTTATGGAGGCAAATGTTGCGAGAAGGAATTGAGGCTCCCGCAGAGGACATGGAACCTAAGGATAGTCCGAGTTACCCCATCTTGGAAAGCACAGAAGAGAAACCCCCTTGACTTCTAGAGAGGGCTCATCATATGAAGGAAGGAGAAGAGCCATAGGTGCACATCTTAACCCACATGGAGACCAAACCCTAGCACTTAGTTTTCCAATTCCTGAGATAAGTTTTGTTAATCCATTTGGTATTGGTATTGGTATTGGGTGACACCTAGTAGATATAATTTTTCATTTAGTTCATCTATGGAAACATAAAAATTTCTTGTGTTTGGAGGTATCCTATTTGGTGCAAAATTTGGGCAAGGTGTGGGTACACAAAGTTTGGGTATCGCATTTGGAAGTGGTTCAACATCACATCATCATCGTCGCCATAGTTTAGCACAACAGTGGGTACATAGAGCACAACCGAGTTAAGCCCCTTACCTACTACGATGGGAGGAGGATCTGTGGATCAGGAGGAATATGAGCTAGTGGATCTAGTGGATCTGGTGGTGGAGGCAATACAGGAGGGAATCCAGGTCTGGATCTTGGTGGACAAGGACCTCAACCACCTCAACAAGTGTTTTTTGAGATGTCTCTTCATCTTACTTGATTATAAAGGTGTGAAGATGCTTGTATCATGTGCATAAATGTGAATTTATATGGCACGCTAAGGGTATCATTGCTCCCAGTGGAAGGAAAGTTAGTTTGCAACTACATCGCAGGGGCACGCATGCATAGCTAGTACCAGAGTATGACCCACATCAGATGGTGGTGGATTATATTGCACTGTGTGATGCCTTTTTAGCAGAGTTCCACATTCCTGAGTTTGAGCAAAAGAGCATCAACGCACTCAAGGAAATTCAACAAGGTATGGCAGAGAGTGTGTAGAGTATGATGTGTGCTTTAATACTCTTTTGTCAAAGTTGTCTTATGATATCCATCCCTCACAACATGCTCAATGGTTTGTTGGAGGATTGATAACACCTTTCAGATGAGCACTTTCCCATAAGACTTTCACGGACCCACATGAGGCCTTGGAGGATGTTTTGCTGTGTTAAGACCATCAAAGTGTTTGATACTAGGTAAGCCCATTTTTAGGCATAGATCGCTACCATGGAAAAAAAATCTAGAAAAATTGTTCTGAACTCATCTCATGAGACTCGCAATAAACTTTTGGTGCATGGATTATGAGGTAGAAGGACACACAAAGGACATTTTCCCTTGAAGGTCGATGCATACTATGTCAATAGATTGTGAAATTTGTCACAAAGATCATGATGCAAGTAGATTCCCATTCTTGTAGAAGCGTGCATCCACATAATGTGTCTTCTTATTGTAAAATTTTCTCATCTACGACTCACAATACAAAGGAACACTGATTGATAAACCAAATTCATGATGTTATTCATACTAAGGATGCATTCACTAGCATTGGGATTTATATTAGTTCTAAGAATGAAGGTCGGGAAATATGAAGGGAACATAGATGGAGGTGGTTGAGGAAGAAGTTTTCACAGAGAATTCAGAGGCCATAGTGGAAAAGGGGTAGGAGTGAATTTCCTCGTGGAACTTGTTACAATTGTGGATCTACTGAACACTACAAGTGTGAAATGTCTATATTTTCTATAGTTCTCATGGTGTAGAAAGAAGCATAATTATGAGGAATGCCATGAGTTATATGAACACATGAGCTAGAACCAGAAGAAGAATAGGGGCGCGGGAATGGTGAGTGTAAAGCGAGTTGATCCACTATGGATGCCTAGGGTAGTGCATGACCTTGAGTTGGATCCTGTCTTAGTAACTACACGGGTAAAAGCCACACGCGCCAAGGAAGAACTAAATCAAAGGCCCCTCATTACAAGAGAAGAGGTATTACATGGGAAATACCTTGATCTAACTCATCAGAAAGAGGTCTACTAAGAGACCATGGAGGTGATTAGAAACTTGCAAGGGGAGATTCAATGTTTGAAGGAACAATCACGGAAGTTAGAGTAGAAGAAAATGTTGAGGTCCCTCAGAAGGACATGGATGAGGTCATAAAAAGTGTGTAGGATGTTGTAGCATGAGAATATTATCCCTTTGTTAGGAGAGTGGCTAAGAGAAAAAGTACCACATGCTCTAGAAGTGAGCGCGAGAGGAAGGTCTTGCATGTTAATCTTCCCCCTCACAATATTGATTATGACAAGGAAATCACACTAACGCGGTGGTTAATGGATGGATTTTAAGAAACATACTGATTGACATGGGCATGGAGGTCAATGTCCTTACTTTATATGCATGGAATCAGATGGGGAGGCCCCCATTATATCCATCTTCAAATGTGTTATATATGGCGAATAGGAAAAAGGCTATGCCCATCGAGGTTTTGAAGGATGCATCCATAACCATTCAAGGGGAAAATTTTACTAGGGATTTTGAGGTTCTAGAACTTTCTGAGGCAGAAAATTTCTCAGGATTACTTGGGTGCCCCTAGTGTTACAAAAATAATGTTGATTTGTGCTTCAACAAGGGGTACATTAGCTTTGAGAACAAGAGAAGCACATCATTATTCCACTAACATGGGAGGTATGCACCTATGTGGAACCCTTAGGAGAAGAGGATCTGATAGAATATATGTGCGCACCATCATGGACCCCAAAGTTATTCATCCATTAAGAGGGAGTCATTCAGTGGGAAGATGCTTAGTCCATGAGTGATATAACTAGTATTACATGTGATAATTGGGCGCATGGGACCTATGAGTCTGGTTGGAAGACAAATGAAGGGCATTGTGACTCGAGTTGTTAGGGAATTATTAGTTAGGCACTTGGGAGGAAGGTAGTTACCAAGTTACACTGGGAAGGAAACCTTGATGTCTTTCTACACGTGATGGAATTCCAGTGGACATGTCAAACAAAAAGGAGGAATATGCTTACTTATACCTTGCATGCGGAACAACACCACGTTGGTGGGCGACACATTGAGATAATCTTCTAGAATGGAAAAAGTAAGAATCATGTTCTCTGTTAGGTTCCTTCAGAGAAATGCACCCTCTGCAATACATGACTATCATGGGAAGGAGTCCACCTCATTCCATGTCCAGAATGTGAGAGAGCTTGGATGGTAGGCTCGGAAGCCTTACCTCCTTCACTATGGGTGCATAAGTTCTATTCCACCTTACATGGTTGTGTGTGCACATGGTATATCCATTTAGAGCTACGTTGTCAAATGGGGGAAATTGGAAAGAGTTGATGACAGATATTATCAAACTTTTGAGTATCTAAGTCCTAAGCCATCGGTGAATGAGGCATTATAGGTAGTCAAGTGCACCTTACCTTGGGAGATAGTGTCATGGCTGAGGACCAATCCTAGATTTATCGGGGAACATAAGTTGGGGTGCGCTTTTTGGAAGAAGAGGCAAGAAGAAGTACAACTTGAAGCGCACCATATGCTGGAAAAATAAAATGGTAAGTTGGTATACCTAATAGATGGTGAGGAGGTCAAAAATTTGGATGTTTCTCATACAGAAGGTATGCGCATGAAGTATTGGAAAAAGTAGATGAAAAAGTGCACACCTACCATGAGCCCTTAAAAACAAATAAATTTAACATTGGTACGAAGAAGAGCTGAAAGAAGTTGTCATTGGAGATTATTGGATGGACCAGAGGTTTCAAAAATAGTTGAGTTGATGTGACTTCCAAGACTTTTTCTTCACGGGTACCATGAATTGAAGGGATTTCATCACTCATTAGGGGAAATGTGGATTAAGTTAAAATAAGGTGCATGCCCCGTCAAAAGAGGCCATATAGGATGAACCCAAATTTGTGCATAAAGTTAAAGAGGAAATTGATAAGATGATAGAATCTAGAATCATTGAGGCAATTGAGGAATCTAAATGGGTGAGCCCAATGGTGATTAGTATCAAGAAGGATGGGAGGATAAGGATATGTGTAGACTATAGAGATTTGAATTTTTCATGTGTGATAGATCCTTTTCCAACCCTGTTTACTGAGGAGATTTTGGAAGGTGTCACAAGGAAAGAGATCTATTCTTTCACAGATGGATTCTTGGATATCATCTAGTAAGAATTGTGAAGGAAGACCAGAGAATACTACTTTAATGACTGAGTGGGAAAGTTTTTCTTTACATAGTTATGCCCTTTGGGCTTAAGAATGCGCATGTTGTATTTTCGTGCATCATGGTGTAGCTTTTCAAGACTTCATCCACAAATTTCTGCAAGTCTACCTAGATGACTAGACATGGTGTATGGATTAGTAAAGGATCATTGTGACAATTTGAGGCTGATGTTTGAGAGGTGCAGGAGTTAAGTATCTCCTAAACATTAAGAAATGTGTCTTTGCTACTCCATTTGGCACATTACTAGGTCATATCATATGCAAGGAAGGCTTATTGGTAGACCTTGCCAAAGTTATTGTTATCTTGGGTTTGGAGGAGCCTACCAGTCAAAGCGGCGTATGTGAGATTCTTAGGCACACGAGATATTACAAGAAATTTATCAAAGGCTATGGCAGGATTTCCACACCATTGGAAGAGTTTTTGAAACATAAAAGTAAATTTCATTGGGGTGAGGCGCAACAATGATGGCTTTGACACCTTGAAGGAGAAACTTACTATTGCACCCATTTTGTGCTTTCCCTCTTAGGATAAACCATTTCATGTACATGTTGATGAATCGGTATGTCCATAGGAGTAGTGTTAACACATCCTAGAGAGGGGATTGTTGATCACCCCTTGTGTTTTGCAAGTAGAAAGTTAACATCAATGAGCATAATTATACAACAACAGAGCGCAAAGCATTGTCCATGATTTATGCACTGCATAAATTCAAAAATACTTGTTGGCTACACATTTATCTTTTACATGGATCATATGGCACTCAAGTACTTGGTGAACAAGTCTTGTCTTGCAAGGGTGCATATGCTAGTGGATCTTATTGTTTTAGAATTTGATTTTTGGTCATCGTAAAACTAGGAAATAACAACTTGGGACCTAACCATCTATCATGGATTAACTCAGGTGAGGATGCACAAATCATTGACGACACAATGCCAGATACAAAATTGTTTAGATTGCAAATGCGTGCCCTCGATTTAGAATATATTGATTTTTTTCTTATAAACAGGTGTGGTGCCAGAAGAAATGAAGGCCTTTGGAGAAAAAGTAGTTGGTTATATGCATCGTGCCCCTATATGTTGATTGGTGGAGACTTATACAAGCTAGGTCGGGATGAGGTTTTTCATTGGTGTGTGTTAGAACATGAGTGTATACTAAAATCATGGAAGAAGCTCATGGTGGCATTGCAGGAGAGGTCACTATGCAGGGAATGTGACCGCGTGCAAGATCCTATTAGCAAGTCTTTGGTGGGAGACAATTTATAAGGATTATATATAGTATTCCAAGGCCTGTGACCATTTCGGTGTGTTGGTAAGCGAGGACAGAGAGATGAAATGCCATTAAGACCTATTGCTAGTGCAAAGCCATTTGAAAAATGGGAAATTGAATTTGTGGGACCTATTTCCCTAGTTGCGTGCAAGACAGGTTCATGCTATATTATCACTTATACAGACTATCTTACAAGGTGGGAAGAGGCACCACCTACAAAGGATTACATGGTGGCTACATCAGCTAGGTTCTTATGGGAGAATATAATCAATAGGTATGGATTCCCATTGAGTTTAACAAGTGATAGGGGTACTCACTTTTTGAATGAAACTATTAGAATCTTATTGGTAGAGTTTATGGTGGCCCATCACAAAACTACACCCTATCACCCTCAGGATAATGGAATTGTTGAGGCATTTAACAATATTTTAAGCCACACATTAACTAAGATTTATGATGTCGGAAGGAGGACTAGGATGACAAAGTCTCTGCAGTATTATGGGCATATCACACAACTTATAAGAGATTAACAAAGCCACTCCTTTTTAATTAGTATTTGGCACAGAGGTGGTTCTACCTATGGAATTCATGTTACCATCCTTGTGTATTGCGCACACAAAGGATTGGCTGATGATGATAAGAACTTAAAGAGCTCATATAAACTAATGCATTTGGATGAGAGGTGTGTTATAGCCAATGGATCCAAAGAAGATGGAGAAATCATGTCAAAAGGCATGGCATGATCGTCATATTAAAAACAAGAAGTTTGAGGTTGGGTAGATGGTTCTTTATATGATTCAAAGTTTGCTCCATCTTGGGAAACTCAAAGTGCATTGGTTAGGACCGTATGTTATAACCCATATACTTGATTCAAGTGCTTTCTAGTTACAAGCATTGGATGGAATGATGTTTCCTAGTTATTTCAATGGGAGTAGGTTGAAGCCCTACTATAAATAAGTCTTATGTGTGTTTGTAAATAAGGCAGTATTTTCCATCTATCTTAGGTTTCCCTTAATGCATTTTCCTTTATATGTGTTTCCTTTCATTGTTATGTTTTTTTTCTTTTAGTTTGTTTGTGGGCACACCTACATGCTGATATCCATTACTATCTAAAAGGGTTTTATGCACAGAGGACCCCACATCTATTTAGTGTGGGTGAAGAGTGTAAGGAAGAGTTTCAATGAATAATGTGGTAAGAAGAAAGTACTAGGAGTGATGTTTATTAGCGGCCCGAATGAGAAATTCAAATGCGTGTGGCTTCAAAGGAGTGCACGTAAATAAAGTGATTATGGGTGAAGATTGGTGTCAAAAGCTTTATAAAAACCACGTACATGGATAAAAGTGCACATAGCAAACTAAGGTAGGTTACAACAAGAACTTGATATAAGACATAAGGGAAGATGTACTTCAGGCATTAGAAGCACATGTAAGGAAGTTTGCGGTCGATGAATTTTTGCACACCAAAAGGTTGAGGAGGTTACGCATAAGTTGGTGCGTGGAGGAAAAGTGCTAGACACAACAAAAAGATATAAAAATCTTTGGAAAAATATGACTTTAATGTGGAATTATATGGTGGTAGGTGGCATGGAGATTAATGCGGAAAAATAAAAAATCTATAAATAGAAGGTCGGGGTAAGTTATTTATTTTACCTTGTGTTTGTTTATTGAAGAGCTCTTGTGAACTAGGGCATCCTTGCGAGAAAATTTGTGGAAAATTACGTGAAAAGTGGAGAATTTGACAGATTTGTGAACCAAAGTGGAATGGAGTACACGGCAGCGTGGAGGATTTTTGGTGGATTCCCATGAGTGTTTACATTGTCTTGTGGAAGGAGATTTTTCCAGTTAGGGTTTACAGAGCTAGGGCACGGGTTTTGAAGAAATTTCACATAAGGAGTGGAGCTGAGGGATGGAAGTGTTGAAGTGAAGATGCAGGAAAAATTACAAGGACTTGACAAAAAAATGGCACTAAGGAAAGGAGTGAAGGTTTCACCAAAGAAGGGTAAGGGCAAAGGAAAACCAATCGTATCAACCAGTTTTAATGAGGAGTGGTACAAAGAGACGTATTATTCAAATAGTGTTTTAATGGGGATGGAATGGGTCTCTCACGTACAAAAGATGGTTATAAGTGATTATAACCATAGACAAGCACCTCTTGAGAAAAAGAGATGGCGCTGGATCTCGTTCGCCTATAAAGAAAGGACACAAGATGATAAACTGGTGTATGATGACTCTGTGAAGACCACATTGGAGAAGGTTGGACTTTTGCAACTCTATGAGTTTCCATATTTTGGAAAACCTGAAAGGTTATACTAGTGGCTGATGTCATCATGCATGCACAAAGATTATTTTTACTTCAGGAAGGAGAATGTGCTTAACTACTTAGTTGATCTCAAATACATTGGGCTTATCTACACAGGAGAATCACTCAATGATGACTTGGATGATAAGGATGATGTCAAAGAAATAACCATGAATATGAATATAAGAAGGGCTCACACTATTTTGATATCACCAAGATCACCAACCCAACCATGAAGATGGTTGCACACTGCTCACCAAGTTGAATGGATAAGAGCGATGGACACAAGTGAACAAGAGATGGTTGAAAATTTGTAGGAAGATTTCAAAAGGAACAATCTACAACCTCTCGGCCTTCATTACGGAGGAGATCATAGATGTCATGTGCGCGATGGGGATAAAATCATGTATGGTAACATCCTTCTTACCATTGTATTTTTGGAGATTGGAGTGTCCATGATGGGCCAAATAGCTACGTCTAGGAGTACCCTGAAGAGGACCCTTCCCCACTAAGAGGTTTGAATCATACACTTGTGATACAATGACTACTACATATAAAGCACTTGGAGAAATGGTATAAATGAATGCATGATGCATTTGGGGCAGAATGGAGAATCCTTGAATAACTACCATCCTTGGTGGATGGTGAGGCTAAGTTCATTATATACCAACACTTCGCATTAACATATTCACTTTGACAGATGACATGAAAATTTCCATGGTGTAAACTACCTTTTTCCTTCACAACGCAATATTTTCAAAGCACAGTTAACAGGTTCAAGGAGGCCAAGAAACTTAGATTTGATCTAAGTGAGGTAGATCAGATCACCACACGTTGCACCGAACATTGGTGTATCTTAAGAAGCGTGCATATGTGGAGAAGTATGTCTCTCATGATGTACATATGTTAAAATTCGTGTCAATACCTATTGTAGGAAAAATGAAAACAAGGGTATATATACACCTAAGGCCCAAGTTCAAAAGGGCATGTATATTGAGGATGATGTATCCATCCCATAAGACCCCACTAGGAAGAAGAAGTGGTGCAAAGAAGAGAGAGGGATGAAACTCCAACAAGAAAAGTGTGTGTGAGTGTGCATATAATGTAGACCAAGGGGTCGCATGAGGAGTCGAGCGCGTGTGTCAAGTACTTACACTCAAAGGAAGAAATCCCTTATGAAGGAGAATCGCTAAGAAGGAAATGTCCCATGTGATAGAGAATCATCATTAAAGAAGAAGCAAAAGATGGCACAAAGTTCAGACTCTGAGGAGATAGAGAGCATGAAGGGTAACGAGTCGAGGAGGATGAGGAGCATGAGGAAGGTGAGGATCCCCCTGTGTACAATGTACACAAATCTGATGAAGAGTAGGATGGATCTAATGAGGGTGCTCAGAATATGGGAGGAAGTGAAGAGGTGAATATGAATACACAAGAGACCCCGCACTTGGCCGGAGGGCAGTTAGATGACACTATGGAAAAGGAAGTGGCAGATATCATACAAAACTTGGTGGAGCACGAGGTGGAGCACAATGTTGAAGAAATATTGAGAGAAATGGAAGAGAGCGTAGACAAGGAGAAGAGTCTAGCGGTTGACTTCCCAAAGGCAACACACACTAGTGGCAAGGGCGCGAGACATCGAAAAAAAAAAGGAAACCAATGACTTATGTCAATGACCCAAACAAGGTCCTACACATGCGTTTCCAAAGCACGGTGCCCACATACCAACTCTTTTTTTGGTCATCATTTGAGAAATATAGTGCATACACACACACAGGAAGATGTTGTCATGGACCTTTGAATCCCATGTTGATGAGCTTGAATTCGAAGTTGGTGTGGATGTAGTGATAGAAATGCAGAACCCCAATGAGGTGAATCCTATTGTGGATACCCAAGTGGCTAACGGATGAGCAGGATTGTAACACACTCAACAAGGTATCGGTAGAAGTGGAGGAAAGGTTATTCGGAGGAATAACAGAATCAAAGCTTGGAGGAGGAATTGGAGGAAAAGAATAAGGAGATAATAGAGAGATATAGAGGGAGATAAAAGGGAAGGAGTCCATAATTGCGCAGTTAAAGGATGAGTTGAGAGAGGAAAAGGTGAGGGTGCACAAAGCCTACAAGAAAGTAGAGACTATCTCAGACTCCATTATTTTAGTGTGCACAGACTTAGCCCTCCCAAAAAGAAGTATGAGTCATCTTCCACTTCTGGAGGATTTGACGTGCTTGATCACAATGGAGAAACAACCACTTGCACTGGAGTCGGAAGAGGAATTTTGGTGTGACAAAGAGAATAAGAGAAGTTGAAAATTGGGAGACCATAACTTGGTACTCCGAGCTCCTTACCTCTATAAAAACCACAATGCACATGGCCAAAGTTGTCTATGACAACTGTGGAGATAGGGATATGGTGGCAAGTGTATTGGTTGTTACCCATGAGGTAGACCTAAAGGAGTTCCAGAAAAGAACAAGAATAACAGGTGGAGTGGGACAAGATCATATCGTAGAGGTCAAGAATAAGTTCGAGGCAATCGAAGACTTAAGGGTCTTGATTAAAAATAAAGTGAAGGAATTATATCCCCAGGTTACACAAAGGATGGATGCGTTGAGTGACCTTAGCAAGAAAATGGAAAATATTGTTGATACACTAAAGGCTAAGGGTGAAGAGTTATCATTTGAGGAAGTCAGCAATTTATAGGGGATTTATTTCAACAAGCATAGAGTGAGGTGGATGCCTAGAATAAAATTGAAGCATCCTTGAAACAAAGACTTCCCAATCCTTATACAACAGTAGAAAAATTATTTTGTTCTTTGGCGCAAGTTAAAATGTTATTCTTTCCCTCCATTCTTTATTCTTTCTTGAGATCAAATTTTTTTCCGAGGATGGACAACACATTTAGTGTGGGGTGATGTTGAGCCCAAAAATGACTAAGTCTAAAGCAAAGATGAGCGCGCACGGAAGGCACTATGGAGAAAACACATGAGTAAAAACACTCGAGGAGAGATAGGTTTGCGCGTAGGCATAGGAAAGGGTTTAAGGTTTAAGGACTTAGCCACATTTTGGTTAAGGGTATCACATAAAAACACATGAAGTTGCGGATAAGCATAATGATGACAAGGTTGTTACATGAAGACTTGGAGCTTAAGAAAATAATATTCCAGGAATCATTATGGTTACGGGTTGTAAAGTGGAGTTTTTTATGGCTAGTTGGCATCTGCATGGCTTGGACACTCAGTATAACAGATATGATGACATTTGGCATGCGGGCTTTCTTCTGGAATGATGTTTAAGCGAGACCCTATCCTATTTAAGGAGGCATTTGGATCTAGACAAGGGGATTAGATGTTAGATGTTAGAGGCTGGAGGTCAGTATATGTGCATATGTGTGGTGAATAATATGTAATGGTTCTATGGGGGTAATATAGGGTTTCTAGATCAAAGCCATGGGGAGGGTAGGATGCTAATGGTAGAATGATGTAACTGATATGTTGCTGAACCTTTTTGATATAATCTAGCTACTGTAAACATTTTTAATCAATATATAAAGGGTTGTTCTAAATATCTGTGTTTATAGGTTCAAACACTAGTGTGTTTCATATTGCTCAAGGTTTAGATATGATTCTTGTGTCTTGTCAATAATGATTATGTTCTTTTCATGGTGCTTCTATTCTTAGATCTAGTGCTTTTACTTTTGTGCTAGAATAAATGCATGTATTTCTTTATCTGCACGTATTCCTCCATTAATAGCAAACATTCTTACAAGGCTCACATAAAAGAGGGGCTTAGCAGTGCATGCACCTCAGGTGATCCCCTAGCTGATGTTTGGTGATAGGTCGGCATGCTTGGGATAGAAAGGAAGTAGGGAAACGTGATCCTCTTGCAAGACAAATAGAATATGCATACCTTCTGCATAGTTATTAGAAGAAAATCCACAATAAAAGGCCAGGACCACAATAGGCTAGCTAGCAGAGTTCCTAAAGATACATCCACACCCAACATTACCTGGATTTCCTTTTTCCACTCCATCAAAATTGAATTTAATCCATCCATCAGAGGGAGGAATCCATCTTACCATCTTATTCCCTTTACTCCCCTTATCGAGTCGAAAGTCGAACTTCCATGGAATAGAGGGCCACATTCCAAAAAGGAGTATGTCCTCTCTAGTTTTGCAGTCCAAACATTTGCACCAAGTACTCATTAATTCTGAAAGAAGGCCATCAATTCTATTCCACACATGACGCATTGAAAGCTTGATCTTTTTTTTTTTTTTTAATTCCTTTCTAGCCAAATGCTCCAAATTACCGCAACCAGGATCAAATTCCATAGGAGGAGAATGCCTTTGTGAGCGACCTTCCTCTACCATTAAGAGATGAGATTAAACTTGATAGGGGCAATTTGCAGGTAACTATACCAAAAATTCTGTTTTGGCCCCTAGGAAAGTTTGATAACTTTTGAAATGGTCCAAAACTTCCTTTCAAAAATCTAGATGTTGCGAAACTTAGTCACTTTTTGTTAATCCTTCGGCGCACCCATCTTCATGTCGACATGACTGAAGTTGTGCCCCTTTTTGCACTGGGTGCAATTTTCCTTGTGTCGACACACCAAAATTTGTGCCCCCTCTAAAACCTTCGACGCACTCATTGTTATGTTAACATCCAAACATTGCACCCCTTTAAATACCCTAAGGCGCTGAAACATTGTGTTGACATCTAAAAATGTGCACTTAGGCGCTAGAAATGTTGTGTCGACATCAACAAATTTGCGCTAAGGTGCACTTTTCCTTGTGTCGACACTCCCAAAGGTGCGCCAAAGAAGTTGGTGAGATAATAAATGCCAGTTTTTCTATAAATATGTGCCCGACACCTATCATTTTCATGAATTGAAAATTGTGAAAAGTATTTTCTCTGTGCCTGTCAGCCATCCTTGTCCCCCCCCGTGTGCCATTTTTCGAGCTTGTGGATCCCACATCATTCCTCGTCTTTTATAAATCCAGGTAAGTGGCTCCTCTCCTTGTTGTTGTTTTTATTTTTGTTGTGTTAGGTATTAGGGTTGGTGTAAAAAGATAAAATCTAAAGAAACACACCTAATAAATTATCAAACCAGCTGAAATCCCTTTTTCCTCTCCTTCCAGATCTGTAAATCTAGAAGACCCCTGCCTCTAAAGAAACCAAAAAATCATCTTTATCTGCGTGCTTTGCCTTGCCAAAAATGTCTCTCTTGCCATCAAATCCAAATCAAGAAATCCATGGGCTGTTAATATGTAAAAACTCCTTGGCGCACTATTTTTCCATGTTACACATTCCAAAGCTACGCTGAGGCACATTTTAAAACCATGTAACAAGACCTTTTCTGTGCCTAGCCAAAAGAGCACTTAGCAGATTTTCATGAGGCGTTGGTGCCACTTCCTATAACATCAACATGCCATGTTGTGTGTTTGAAAACCACACCCCCCTTGCCCTTATTTTCCTTGGTGTTGAAACTTTTCATGCAACACCTTGTAAAATTGTGCCCTTTCTAAACTTGGCACAACTTTTCCCAAGTCAACACCAAGTGTAATTTTCCTCATGTTGACACCTTCCTAAATGCATTTTACCTTTTCGCGCCAAAATTTGCATGTTAACATCTCGAAAACCATGCCCTTTTTACTTGGCGCAACTTTTCTCCTATAAACATTGAGCACATTTTTACTCATGTCAACACCCCAGAAAGTGCGCCCAACAATTTTAAAAGCCTCTGCAGCATGTTGTGAACCTACGCCTTGCGCCCTAAGCCTTATAATTGCTTGTTCTTCATTTTGCAAGCTTTCATTATGAATAACATGATGGTTGACATGGCTCTTCTGTGTTGGACCTCCTTGATTCTTCTTGCAGAACAACAACATCCATCCTTGAGCTCACATATGTCTTCATCAAGCAAAAAACCAACTAAAGCTAAAGCTAAAGCTAAGCAATCGAACAAGAGATGAAGTATAAGTATCGAAAGTCAGAATGCTTGACTCATATGCAGAGTGCAGCCTTGACATCAGAGACTCTGAGCTAGGACATATTGACATGGATGATTTTTGGGTGAGGACCAACCAGGAAAGCAGTGGCCCATGGATGAATAAATTAGTGGCAGTGGATTGCACTTTGCAGCTGGGCTTCCGTAAGTGCACCGTAAATAATGAGTTCATCATGTTGGTTGCTCGGTGCTATAACAAAGACACTAGATGTGTCGAAGACAAAGAACACAAGACGATCATCGACCTCACAACTCGTCACTTTGAAATGATCCTAGGCATTCCTCATCACAGGCAATATGTAGAAATAAGCCTCGAAGACTGCAAAAGGCTGGGACGATAATGAGGATAAATGCATGTAGATGATGAATGAGCTTTATCTAAAGAACAAGAAGCGGTGAGTAGATGGCCACAAACCATCCACCGTAGTGACTTCAATGAAGAGTTGAGTGATACAATCACCTTCTTAAATAGAGTATTTGGGCTCCCTGATGCCCATTATTTCCACAAGTGGATGTTGAGATACCTAGAGACCATGAGCAAGAATGCACCTGATCAACATTTTGGCTGGGGTGAAATCATCAGTGACACCATCTCCCAGTAGCTTCAACAAGTTCTAACAACTAGGAAGTTCTACATGAATTCCTACGTTGTGTATGTTGTTGCATCAAAATGGGATTTCACGGGGTTAGCTCGAAATGGGGTATGGCCCCAAGTCAAAATATATGAGTTCTACCCAGAGCTAAAGCTCGAGGCCAACATCTCCCAGTTCTCTAAAATTAATGATGCCTTCTTCTATGAGGTAATCTACTTGCTGAGGCCAAACATGAGACATGGTCGGACCAGCCCTGAGTGTGATTGCTGCTACAAAGAAATGGGGAGCATTGTTCACACAATTCCCCACATTCACATACCTCAGAGCTATGAATTTTGAGGGAGAACCAACGAAGCTACCAAGGTTTGTAGGGCCAAAGCTATCCTTTGGAATTGTCAAGGCAACTAATCACTTACCATGAGAAGTGCATGAAAAGAAAGAAAGGAGGAACTCCATTCCCCCTTACAGTTGGCCGATACACCTACCCCACACTTGCCAAAGCACGGGAGATGTATGTTGAGCTAGAGTTGTTGAATTTGAAACACAACTTCCCAGCAAGGCCGACCTTTGACTGTCGGAGTTACCTCCCAAAGGCAAAAATTGATCCCATCCATGTTCCCGAGATCGAGGACATTTGGATCGACCTGACACATGAGATAGACATCAGGTGAAAGGATCACTCCCGGCTGGCTCTGGAGGAGATCATCCACTATGGCATTGCCATTGTCCCAAAGGAATTCCAAGAGACTGATCAAGAAATTGATCAGGTTTACCTTGACACAGATGGGGATGATTGGCCATTCATGGAGATCGATAGAGCCAAAGCACAAAACCATTCAGGAAAGGGTTAAGCCCACATTGCAATGCACCCAAACATTGGTGCAAACAGAATGGTCTCACCTACCTCGAGTAGATTTCACTACTTCTCCTTCAGGTAGAGCACCTCCAAGACCGGCCCATGTGCCAAAAGGAAAAGGAAAAGACAAGGAGGGTGAATCAAGTAGACAAGAAGAAACTCCTGAAGGCCTTCCTTCTACTTCGAGAAACAAGTGGTCAACCTGGTGTCTCCAGGTAAAGAAGAAGACAAACAGAGGTTTCAATGGATACATCCACCCAGGATGTTATCACAACTACAACTACAGAGGTACCCAGCATTCCTTCTTCCATTTCTTCTCCTCCTCCTATCATTCAAGCATCTATTCCTATGGATGTGTCTTCTCCTCTCCCTTCCTCCCTTCCATCTCCCACCTCTTCCATCTTCTCCTCTCTCTGCGGATCTGTCACCCAATATTCCCTCCATCTAATTGCAGATCCCTTCCATTTCCATGTCCTTCTCTTCTCCTGTAGTAACTCCAGGCCCCACAAGCAGTGGTGCATTGGACTCCTTATCAATGCCACCACCGAGTGTTTTAACACACTTCCCTGAGGCCTCTATAGTTTCTCCCCCTCTCACTCCCATTTCTTCTTCTATTTCCTCTACTCCCACTCCCATAAGTCCTAGTTGGATTTCGACCATCTAGGCCAACATAAGAGAAAGGTTCCCATTGTCACGCCCATGGATTTCTCTGTCATTCCAAAGAAGGGACCAAGAAGCAAAAGTGATAACTCACTTTTCTAAAAGCACTTTGGGGAGAGAGTCATGGAGATAGCTTACCCAGACCCCACCAAGAAAAAGAAGATCTGTCTCCCACAGACTTCACAGTGACTCAAGTCACAATGGGGACCTCATCTAAAATCCTACAAGGGAAGCCTTGTCTACAGTGGATGCTCTTTCTGCAAGAAGCTCCAAGAAGAAAAAGAGGAGAAGAGAATACTCAAGAACAAAACAAACATCTCCTACAAGCATTGCAGAAAATGGGCAACGCTCCTCCTGTGACTCGATGCATCGAACCCATTCAAGTTCTCAATCAGGATAAAATAAATGAATATGCTAAGATTGGTGAACAAGGCATAACAATATCATCCTGGATCGAGTGGATCCTCAGAGATGGTCAAGAAATGATTGGGAAATTCACAGTGCTCTATCAGGATATAACCCAAGCAAATAAGGAGCTACAAGCAGTAGCAGGTTCCCTCTCAAAGAGTTGGATAATGCCAGGTTGCAGCATGAAACATTTCCAAACCATGGTTGACTTCTCAACTGATGACCTATTGAAGGTCGGTGTTATCGATCACCCACACATAACAAATCTCTCATCGCTTTAGATTACGGGTTGATCAAATGGAATATATCTTGGAGAGAATAGATAAAATCAAAGATGAAGCCCTGGATGCATGATACAACATGGAGCGATAGATTACAAAAATGGCTCCGAATGCTCAGTGAATCGTATAACTTGAGAGAAGTAGATGATACATTCCAGCGCTTCAAGACTATCGTCACTCAAGGTTTGGCACTAGAGGTCACTTTCGACCGAGAGTCAATCAATAACCTCTTGGCTTGCCACGACTTCATTGGCTTTTTGATCGATGCATGCGAAACTTTCACCGAGTTACCTGACAAGCTCAAGAATGAGAAAGAAACTTGCGAAGTCATTGGCGACCATTTTAAAGGTCTAGATCATGATCAACTTCAAGCGATGATCAACAAGTTTATGGAATATCGAGCACAGTGTCACATCGACTCTCTGATCAAAAGCAAGATACCAAGTTCGAGCAGAGAGATGATGAGGAGTAGTTTCTTCTTCTTGGGATCCATTGATCATTTTTGTAAAATATTTAAAAAGCATGTTGGCATTTATGATGACCTCATCCATGTTGCACCATGGGATGTTGTCATCCAAAAACTTGCCCAAAGTCAACTTTTGACTTTTTAGATATTTTGTAAATATCTTGTAAGATATTTTGTAAATAGTGGTTGGTTTGCTTTTGTCTTCTTTCTTCTTCTCCTTCTATAAATACTTGAATACTTGTTGTATTCAAGGGGTGGACATTTTTGTATGAAAAGAGAAGTGAGGAGAGAAAGACTTTGTGTTTTCTTGTAACAGAAGAAATATTAATACATATATTCAGACTTTGTGCTTAATGTATGTGTTATTTGCATCAGATCTTTCTTAAGTTAGATCTATGTTTTTATTCTGTTGGATTCATTCCTATTATCATCATATGTTCATCAGTATTGCTTTATTTGTTTATGCAAGTAAGTTTGGCTCTATTTACTACCATCCCAAAGCATAAACCTTCTACCTTTCTATCTTGGAATTCATTTCTTTTCTTCCTTTAGATCTACCCCTTTGTTCCTTCCTCTCCTACCTTTATGTTCATAGTTGGAACTACCTCTCTTTGGGATGAGATCCCAAACCCCTGAAGTTAGAATAGTGTAGATTTGCACAGATTCCTACTTGATAGATTAGCAATAAACCAGTTTTGCTTTGTTGTCTCAAAGAGGGGCTATGCCACACACTTTGTTGGCATGTTTCCCCATGACCTGCCTAACCGAGTTTTTTCAAACCAACAGTTTTTGGCGACTCTGCTGGGGATCGAACTAAGGAAATAACTAAAAAACTATAAAAATCACTACCAGATTGCAAATTTTAACTCTTTGTTAAAAATTAAAATTTTTGCATAAGTGATCAAAACTGAAAATTTCCTTATACAAATCCATAGATCTGGACCAGATAGAGACTTTTAGTTCACTGAGTTTTTACAAAAACTTGTATATTTCAGTAGATATGAGATTCTGACATTTTATGTTATTTTCAAAACCTTGCAAAATTCAGGTCAAAGATCCAAAATCAGCTTTCTAAATTAACCCACTTTTTATCCTTATTAATCTTTGTCAGAAAACCACAATCGGTTGTTATTAAAAGAGGATAAAATTAAATATTGAAAAAGTACATGCTGCTGATTTTTGCCAAAAAATCAGAAAATCAGCAAGTATAAATAAAAATTTGTTGTGAATCTACTCTTAATTGTTGTAGATCTGAATGGGTACACTGGTGGGTGAACCATTTACTCGCAGCAGAAGAGCTCATGGAGAAGTTGATCCAATTTTTGATCTACTTCGAAGGCACAATTTCAGTATCACTCCAACACGATTCACATCACTAAGCTCAAGCATCGATCAACAAGAAGTGCCTCACCTCCATGAAAGATTCGAGATTTCACAAGGTACCTCGACATCAACTTGTAGTGCTCTTTTGCTAAGTGGAACCACACTCCCTGCTGTTCTTTTTCCTACTTTTCAAATGGCAGCAAATCTACTTGTACCATGGGGAAATGCCATGGGTCCTCTAGCATTGACATCCAGTCACCCCCTCCCTAGTGAAAATCACAAAAATTTCCTAAAATTTGATGGGAGCGGAAATCAAAGCACGAGACGCATATAGCTGCATTTATTATGTCATGTAGCATTCTGGACGTGACTCATGAGGATGTATCGGTATGTCTCTTTCTGGAGACCTTGCAAGGGCCTGCAGCAGAATGGTTCCAAGCACTTACCAGCTACATCCATCACCAATTGGGCCACATTACGGACTGCATTTGAAGATAGATACAAACCTTCAGAAGACACATTTATGTTATTGTCACAAATCACTCACATGAAGAAGGAGGCCAATGAAACCATGCGTGATTTTATCACCATTTCAATTCACTGATCAACCGTGTGCCGCTTGCCATGATGCCAACATTAGAGAATCAAAAGTGTTTCTTCTTGAATGCCATGAGTTTGAAAGTAAGTTTCTTACTTTTACAAGAACAAATACCCACCTTGGTTCTTGCTCAAGCTATGGCCATTCAGATAGAAGACAACCTTCTTATATCTAGTGAGTTAAGATGAGAGCCATCAAAATCAAAGGCTTTAACTTCTTCTCAAGGCTGCCTCATTAGATCCAGCATTCTAGAAGATGGCAAATGACTTTCTCTCATTAAAGAAGTAATTGGCTCAAACATCGTCTACCACTTAATATTGGGATATCCCACGGAGGAACTTCACTCCCAACAATGCCCCCCAAAGGCCGCGTTTTCCTACTACTTCTCCAAGGTTAGAAATTGAAGCCCCTCTAGTTAATGCTTTGGTTGAAATCGAAGAAGATGATCCAAATTACGAAGAACCTTTGTCGCAAGGTGAAGATGATCAAGATGTCGGTGAACCGACTGGCGACTCTACTATTGGGTATATGGAATTTGAAGATGAGGAATCTGATGAAGAAGAGGGTACCCAAGGGTATGCGAGTGGAAAATCATACATATTTTTCACTCGCTCACAAGGAAAAGAAGAAAAGATTGCTACTAAAAACAAAAGGAAAAGGCTGTGGTAACTCCTCCTCCAACGATCACTAAAAGAGGTAATCCCCTTCCTACTCAACCTCTATTAAACCTTTTGTAAAGAAATCTTTTCCTCCCATTTCTCCTCTAATTCAACCTTCCTCCAGTCCCATAAAGACCAATAATCCTCCTCCACAAATGTGAAATGAAGGACTCATTCCTTCATTAGCGCAACCCTTGGTCACATTCGATATAATCGATCATGCTAAAAAGACCAAGATCCAGATGTCTAAAGTTGAGTACCTTCAGTCCAACCCAGAGTAGCTTATAAGATTAACTAAGTATATCTAAAGCCAAGCTACCATCCTCCTCCCATTTCCCCAAAAGGAATTCTTCCCACTCCTCCTACGTCTCACGTAAATGTTGCCTCGACTTCCACGTCGGGAAAATTGAACCTTTTTACCTATCTCTCCTGATCAATGGTCATAAACTAAGCAACTATATAATTGATTCTGGAGCTTCAAATAATTTCATGCTAGCAAAGATCGCCCATGCTTTGGGCCTCACACTTACTAAACCTTTTGGCAGATGCTACTCCATGGAAACCAAGCAAGTACCATTGATTGGTTAGATCAAGGATGCACAGTTCGCATTTGTGGCATTTCCTGAGAAAAGGGTAAAAATGACTATTCTCGTAGCTAATATTCCAGTAGCATATGGGATATTGCTAGGGAGGAGCTTTTGTAAAGAAGTTGGTGGGGAAATTCATATGGACTGGTCTAAAGCCAGGATTCCTGTCAAAGGGGTGATGCAGACATTGGAACCAGAGTCACAAAAGAAATATCTAGTCACCAATTCTGATGACCCTAAGGCTCAGATTCTTTTTGAATCATCAGGGATGGGGAACTACTTCTTGTCCACCAACTTAGATAGAATGGATGTTCTCATCTAAAAGAGGATCTCAAAAAGTATGGACATTGTAGTTTGATGGCAGTTGTGTGACAAGTGGATGCGGTGTTGGGGTTATTCTAATATCTCCTGAAGAGGATTTTCCATTTTTCTTTCAAGTTGTAGTTCTTCAATATGAATAATACTACCAAGTATGAATCCTTGTTACTTGGCATGTAAGCTACAAAAGAGAAGGAATCAAAAATATAAGAGTGCAAGGTGATGCTTGAGCTAATTGTCAATCAGGTAAAAGGGATATATCAAGTAAAAAATGACCGACTCAGACACTACCGTAATGCCGTATGGGATAACATCGAAGAGTTTGATGTTTTCTCAATCAAAGTAGTTCCACGAGCTCAAAATGACATGGCTGATTCATTAGTCATCTCAGCCTCTCTCATGCTCCCTCACCCAGGGTTAAAAATAGATACATATACCATTGAGGTGGTTTTTCGCCCAAGTGTGCCAGATAATTCACAACACTGGCAAGTGTTCAATGATGAAAACCAACTTATCACTTTTTTGGAGAAAGTTGACAATTTCAAAGAACTTCATTTCGATGGATCAACTTCTACGTGTGTCGTGAGTCTCTCACCGATCAAGCACATGAATCTGAAAAAGATACGGTGATACAACTCAAAGGAAATAAGATTCTAAAAGGTTTGGTTTCCTTAGAATGATTATTTGATAATCATGACCGTTTTGTTAAGAAAAAGTGATAGGATGATCCTTCCTCTTCTCTAGAAACTGAATCATCAATCTGGGTACGTGGAACATCCTCGTTCCATGAATATTGGGAAGTGTTGTACGCCCGAGGAAAAGTGAAAATTCGTTAAGTTGCTGAAAAAGTACATGGATGTGTTAGCATGGTCTTATGCTGATCTAAAGTCTTTCAAGCCAAAGGACATTCAGCATGACATTCCACTCAAGGATGACATCAAGCCTTTTCATCAAAAGCAAAGGCATTACAACCCCAAAATCTCGGGTACCATCCAGGCTGAAATTTAGAAAATGTTGGATGCAAGAATTATTTTTCCAATTCATCACAGTACCTAGGTTACAAATATTGTGCCTATGTGAAAGAAGAATGGCAAGATATGCATATGCGTGGAATTTCACAACTTAAACCAGTCATCCTTAAAAGATAACTATCCACTGCCAATAATGGATCAAGTACTCAGGTGGTAACCGGTTCAGAAATGTTGTCTATGCTTGACATTTTTTAGGTTACAATCAAATTCAAGTCACGCCTGAAGATCAGTTCAAAATAGCATTCACCACTCCTTGGGGTACCTTCACCTACAATAGAATTTCATTCGGTTTGATCAACGCCGTGCTACCTTCCAACGAGCAATGGACTTTGCATTCAAAGGTATGATGGAAAAGTCATCATAGTTTACCTAGATGACCTGACCGTGTTCTCCAAGAAATGAAGTGATCACTGCGATCATTTGGAACAAGTCTTGATTAGATGTTGAGAGCACGGGATCTCGCTAAATCCCAAGAAGTCAGTTTTTGGGGTCACGAAGGAAAGCTACTAGGACATCATCAGCAGAGAAGGAACTAAGATAGATGTCAAAGGGTCAAGGCTATTCAGATCCTTACTTTTCCTACAAGCAAGACTGGTGTTCACTCTTTCTTCGGAAAGGTAAATATTCTTAGACGTTTTGTTCCTGATTTTGCTGAGAAGACTCATCATATATCTAATATGATGAAAGGATCCAAAACATTCCAATGGAGTGAGGAAGGTAGGACATCATTCAAAGACATAAAAACCTTCATCGCTTAAACTCATGTTTTGGTGTTTCTTGAATTCAACAAAGATTTCATCATGTACGCTTATGCATCTGCACATAGTGTATCAGCTATCTTGATGCAAAAGAACTCCGAAGATATTGAATCCCCGATTGCTTTCATGATCTCTCCTCTCAAGCCTCATGAACTCAAGATGTCATAATTGGAAAAGCATGCCTTCGCCATGGTAAAAGCAGTCAAATATTTCTGCTACTACATTCTAAATTCTCATACAGTAGTGCTTGTTCCTGACACGGTTGTTAAGTCTATCCTGACTCAACAGAGTTAGGGAGCTTACAAGGGAATTGGATCGCAAAGGTCCAAGAATATAATCTAGACATCAGACCAACCAAGTTGGTAAGAGGTAAAGGCATGTGTTAGCTAATGGCTGAAAATAAAGACTCAGAGGTACCTGAAGAGAAAGTTGATCACATTGATGGAGAACAAAATGAACTGGAGAAAGCGGATTCTTTGCCCATGGTTCTATTTGTCGCAACCAACGATGAATGGTATTCTAACATCACATTATTTCTCACCTATGGTGAGTTCCCAACTCACCTAACCACAAAGGAAAAGTGAAATGGTAAAGCTCAGAGCCACAAGATATGTCATATGGGATGATGGATTGTACAAACACGGAATTGACGACATTTTTCTATGATGTGTTGATAAGCCACGTAGGTAAAATTGTTGGAGAGTTTTCATGACTTAGCTTGTGGTGGTCACTTCTCCTCATCAATGACAACACATAAAATCATTCAGGGCCAGGTACTACTAGCCAACGCTATTTCAAGATGTAGCCACCTGGTGGCAAATGTGAACTTTGCCAACAGTTCGTTGGTAAACCAAAGTTGGCTGCATTTCCCCTCAAGCCCATCATCATCGATGAACCATTCAAACAATGGGAATTGATTTCATTGGAGCACTCAATCCTCAATCAAGTGTTGGGCATATTTATGTCCTAACAACAATGGATTACTTCACAAAATGGGTGGAGGCCATACCTGTCAAGCATGCCACTTCTGAAGTTGTTTGCAACTTCATCAAAGAGAATATTATTGTGAGATTTGGCATTCCACATAAAATCATTGTTGACAATGCTTCTAACTTCTCTTCATGGGAAGTAATTGGTTTTTGTTATGGATACGGAATAACCTTGGCTCATGCTTTTGATTATTATCCTCAGGGAAATGGTTAGGTAGAATCTAGCAACAAGAACCTAGTGACTATCATATGGAAGCTAGTTGATGAAAACCAGTGGTCCTGGCACAAGTCATTGTACGATGCTTTGTGGGCAGATCGTATCACTCCAAAGAGGTCTCTCAAGCATGTCACCTTTCTAGGTGTTGTATGGGATCGATGTTGAAATCCCTATCTCTACATAACTTCCTGCTATGTACTTGGCTCGAGTAATTGAAGATGAAACTTTTTAGAATTCTCTTAAAAAGAGGATTATGTACCTAATGGAACTTGAAGAAAAGCAAATAAGATCACTAAACATCGAATCAAGTTAAGAGGTTGTTCGACAAGAAAACTAAGCAGAGAGATTTCCAAGTGGGAAATCTTTTTCTCTCCGTGGGACAAATGAAGATAACCAAAAGGTATGCACGGAAAGTTTGACTCTCTTTGGAGAGGGCCATACAAGATCAAGAAAATCAATCGAGAGAATAGTTTCTATCTCTCATATCCGGATGGAACCGAGATCCTGCCGACACTAAAATTTTCCTCCGTAATTTCTATTTCATTAATGTATGTATTAGGAATATGATGTTGTTAAGTATAATTAGTAGTAGCGTCTGATAGAAGATAACGGCACACAAGATGGTGTCGCCAATAATGTGGAGTATGGTAACAGTCAAAGTACAATAGGAATGTTGTAAAAAGTAAATATTTGTCGTAAGTGGTCCGGTAATGTTAAAATGTCAAAGTTTGGGTAATTAGAGAAGTAGGGTCTACGTGATTAGGAATTAGAAATATTATATTGGTAATAAGGACAAGGAGTGAGGTCATAAATATTTTGTGTATTTTATTTGTAAAAAGTCTAAAAATGTGGAACCCATGTAAATGATAAGGTTTATCTTATCTTAAAGATAAGCTTACATGTACAGATAAGAGTTAAGGTATGGAATATGATTCGTCAGAGTGGATTTCTTATCCTATCTTAGAGATAAGATGGATAAGCCTGGAAGTTCTATAAATAGAGAGGCCACCCCCCTCATTTAGCATAGAAGGAAGTAGTGAGAAATATTGTAGGAAGTGTGTGAAGGAAGCCATCAGTTTAAAGGTGTGTTGAAAAAGCCATTAAGAGGTGTAATTGTAAAGTTTCTCCCATAGTCTTGGTGAAAGGCAAGTGAAGTCAATAACACTTGAAGTACCTCATGGGTGAGATTGTAACAATTTCATGTTAATATTATAATTTATTTTGATATTTCAGATTTGTCATCATTCTGTCTTATCATAGTCGATGGTATTCTTGTGTTATGTTGTTGTTTTGTTTCCAGATTACATCCACCAAACTAAAGGTTGTGCATTAGTAAATAATCATAAAGACGAGGAGTTCCCGTGAAGAATTATCATAGTGTCGGATTGGTGATGACATTTTGGTTCCGTTGCCGGGACCATTCCTCGTTGGTGGATTTTCTGGAGAGATATTCCCACTTAGTCAAAAATCAATTAGAGGGTAACCTTGTTTTTACTGTGCATAGTAGTTACCATGGTAAAGTCATTTTTGCCATGAATAGTAGTTACCATGGTAAAGTCACTTTTTTAATAGTATAATAGTATTTACCGCAAAGAAAGTCACTTTTTACCGTGAATAGTATTTACCGCAGTAACTTCACTTTTTACCGTGAATAGTGTTTACCACAGTAAAGTCAGTTTTTACCGCAGTAAGTCAAGTTTTACCATAGTTTACCGTGGTCATTTCTATTTTACTGTAGAAAGGTGTAAAGTCACTTTCTAGTATAGTGATTCCAATTATTTGTGCACATAAGTCTTGTTGATTGTACTTGTGAGTTGGTATTTCACGATGGTTACTTTTGAAAATGGGAAAGATTCCTATTTTTTCAGCTCAATCTAATGAAGATGCTTCTTCTTTCATTCAAGAGTTTAAGCGATCTTGTATTTGTAATGGCCTTATAAGAAGGGAACAATGGACTGAATTTTTTCCTACCTTTTTGGATGGTTCAGCACTTAGGTGGTTTGAAACACTAGGTGATAATGTGAAAAATTCATGGGATTTATTAACTGAAAGTTTTCTTGAAGAATTTGGTGAACAACAGAAATATGTAGATCTCATGATCGAGATCACAAAGCTATCCCAAGGAGAGAAGGAGAAGATAAGGGATTATCATGCTCGTGTTCTAGAGCTAAGGAGGAAGCTCGATGCCCAGATCCGGAAGGAAGGACTAGCGATGGGTTGATGAATGGCGTGGATAATCTCCTCTGTAAGCACTTCATTCTTGGGATGAAGCCAGAGATCAGACAACGAGTGAAGTATGACCACCCAACTACCATTGAACAAGCAAAGGAGATTGCAAGAAGGCAAGAAGAAAGCATGGAAGAGGAGCCCAAAGAAATTGTTGCTAAAGTAGAGCCTACACCAACGACCTTTGGTCCAGAATCCACAACCACTCCCGGTGAGCACAAATATTTCTCCTAGTACATCTACTGAGTATGAAGATCTGCTCAAAAAGATGGGTCAGTTAACTATTAATCTTCTTCAAGGAAAGGAATTTAGTTCTCAGGGAGGAGATAGAGGTCCAAAAAGAAATATTTCTGAAGTTGTTTGTTATGGTTGTTATAAAAAGGGTCATTATAAGTATAATTGTCCAGATAGAGCTTCTACATCTGGTAAAGGAGATAATGATAAAGGAAAAGCACCTGTGAATTCTTTTGATGTAGTAGATAAGAGCAGAAATAATGAAGTAGATGTGTTTGTAACAAAAAGAAAGAAAGAAAAAGATAATCAAGATGGAAATGATCCTAAGAAGATGAAAGAAGAAACTAGTAAGAAACATAGGAGAAGAAAGTTGGGTGTGCAGGATTTTCTGATTTCACAGGGCAAGGACCATACTCCATCTTGGAAGATCTGTCCAAAAGGCCTGCAAATATTACATATGGTCAACTCTTGGCTATGTCTTCTGAGAAGAGGCGGGAGTTGCGAGGTGGACTCAATGCTCAAAGAAGGAAGGAGGTTGAGGTCCCTATTTTGGAGGCAGAGGCAGATCCCTATGCTCCACAAGCTGAGGTATTATGTAATGGTATTTCAATTCATGATGTCTTAGTTGATGGAGGTGCTGCAGTTAATGTAATGACCGAGTCTGTAATGAATATGTTGGGTTTAAAATTGATCGCCTTCAACACTTATGTTAAGGTCATTAAATAAGGAAAACTAAACCGTAAGGTGTAGTTTCAAATGTGGCAATATCTCATATGGGTGTGTATGTGTGGTAGACTTTCAGTGATGAAAATGGTACTGCTATGCACTCCAATGTCACGGGGAAGACCATGGCTAAGGAGAGTTCATGCAAGAAACTACCTGAATGAAGGTTTCATGACACTTGGACGTGGTAGAGAGAGGGTGAAGATAAATGTGATCCTCGACATCATAAGGCAAACCTCGTGGATTCAAGTGATGAAACTCGATGATTGACATCCTCTCGATTACTCTAGTACCAAGAAGTGGACACCGAAGATGAAGAAAGTGAGGTGGATGTTTCACCATGGATATCCTTCCAAACACACCAACTCATGACCCCATAAAATTATCTCAAGAAGAAGTTGATGATCGTCTCCAACAAATAAAGATTGGTGATGCTCATGATGGAGAGTGAGAAGGAATCCTACCTCCACTCTTTCAAGGTACATACACCTATTCACTTTTGATTACAAGGAACTCCGTCAAGTAAGTTGGGTAGAACATTGTATTGAGCTGGTAGATGGTGCTAAGCCCATAAAGCAAATGCCATATAGAATGAATCCTAATTTTTCCAAGACTGTAAAAGAAGAAATAGATAAGTTGTTTGATGCAGATTCATATTTGCTGATGGAGAATTCATAATGGGTTTCTCCCATTGTGATCTCAATAAAAAAGAATGGGAAGCTACGCATTTGTGTTGATTACAGGAAGCTCAATAAGGCAACAAAGAAGGATCATTACCCTCTTCCATTTTCGATCGATCTTGACGGCGAAGTAGCTGGCCAGAGTGCTATAGTTTTGTTGATGGATATAAATGGCTACAACCAAGTTCGTATAGCAGAGAAAGATCACCAAGACCACGCTTCACCACTCCTTGGGGAACGCTTGCTTATAGAGTTATGCCTTTTGGGTTGTGTAATGCTCCAAAAACATTCCAAATATTGATGAATAGGGTGTTCGAACCCTACATCGGGACCTTCATCGAGTATTTCTCGATGATTTTTGCATCTATGGGAGCAAGTTGACCACCGCACTGAATGGAGACAACATTTCAAAGGTTAGATGAAGCACAAGCCTCACTAAACCCTACAAAGTGTGTCTTTGGATGTTCTAAAGGCGTTTTGTTAGGGCATGTCAGATCCAGAGATGGTATTGGTACGATCCTCGATAAAGTTTCAAAATCAAAGATTTACCATTTCCTATGAATAGAAGTAAGTTGAGATCATTTTTAGGCCATGTGGGTTACTATAGAAGGTTCATCAAGAATTTCTCAAAGATCGCATGTACCACTAACCCAGCTTCTTGAAGAAGGATGTTACTTATGAACCAGAAATAAGGCGCATGAAGCTTTTGGACAATCAAGGAAGCCCCGTGTCTTCACCTGCTTTTGAAGAATCCAGATTGAGCAAGCCATTCATTGTGTACACCGATGCCTCGATGCAAAGACTAGGAAGTACTTTGAGCCAAAAGGATGAAAATGGGAATGAACATCCAATTTACTTTGGGAGCGCATAAATGAGCAAAGTCTTGAGGTAAATTATACCAGAATCAAAAAAAGAGGCTCTGCTATCATTTTTGTCAGAAAGAAGTTTAGAAATTACTTGCTAGGGCAAAAATTTCTAGTTGTAATGCATCATCGTGCTCTAAAATATATTGTAAATAAGCCTAACCCATCGTGAGGATAGCAAGATGGATAATTTTGCTACAAGAATTTGAATTTGATATTATAGATAGGCCAGAAAGAAGCATGTCAATGCAGATGCACTCTCTCGAGCCTATGATGGTTTAGGATCATCTTGTGATGATGATGATTTCCCGATGCAAAGATTGTTATCCTCGACACAATCCCTAGTGAATACATAGATATTTGGAATTATCTCGAATGAATTCAAGTTTCCGATGGTGCCAATGCAAAGACTAAGAGAAAGATTACTCAAGCCACTCGTCCATATTCTATTCTGGAATGGAGTATTATTTCAATAGGACCTGATGGACAATACAAGAGGGCAATTGGACGTGATCAAGGGAAGGAACTGCTAGAAGAATTCCACAATGGTACATGTGGAGGGCACTTCTCTGAGACAACTTAAAGCAAGAAGGATCTTGATGCAGTTATCACCGCCCACTCTTTTTAAAGATTGTTATAATTATTGTAAGACATGTGATATTTTTCAAACACATGGTAACCGTAAGACTTCATCAGCTCCATTATGTCCTATTCTTCCCCTTGGTCCCTTTGAAAAGTGGGGAATAGACATTGTAGGTCCACTTCCAACTACATCACGCCAAAATAAGTATATTGTAGTTGCCACAGATTATTTAACCAAGTGGGTTGAAGCTAGGCCATTGAAAACAACTTCCATGGATGAAGTGGCAAGGTTCATGTATGAACGCATTGTCACCAGATTTGGTTGCCCATTAGAAATTGTAACAGATCAAGGAAGCCACTTCATTAATGAGGTGGTAGAAGCCCTAGTCAATAAGTTTTCTATTAAGCACAGGAAGGCAACAACATACAAGCCAAGCACAAATGGACAGGTGGAATGAACAAATTTTGTGTTGTGTCAAATTCTAGCAAAAGATGCAGCCTTGCAGGTACATAAATGGGATAAAAGGATTCATGCAAAGATTGTGCGCATATAGGGCAACATCAAAGTCAAAGCAACATGATACTCCCCATTTCAAATTGGCCTATGGCATTGATCCAGTTCTTCCTATTGAGTTTGATATTCCCACTGTGAGAGTTATGAAAAATGAAAGGATGGATGAAAGTGATTCAGTAAAAGAAAGGTTGGTACATCTTCATTTGCTGGAGGAAATGAGAGAAATAGCAAAGGATACAAGCCATAAGAAGAAAATGAAGCAGAAGGAATACTTTGATCAAAAGATCCGATGGTCTCCATTTCATGTGAATGACTTGGTCCTAGTATATGATTCCAGATACAAAAAAAGAAGACAGAAAAATTTCTTCCAAAATGGATGGGGCCCTACAAAATAAAGAAGCTATGCATGAAAATGGTACGTACTGATCCGGAGGAATTGATGGCACTCCCATTACTTACGAAATGGGTCAACCACGACAAGTTGAATATTTTCCAAGCACTGTAATAGTCTACTCCGAGGATGGAGTAGAAGCTAGAAGGGGGAAGATGTCGACACTAAAATTTTCCTCCGTAATTTCTATTTCATTAATGTATGTATTAGGAATATGATGTTGTTAAGTATAATTAGTAGTAGCGTCCCGATAGAAGATAACGGCACCACAAGACGGTGTCGCCAATAATGTGGAGTACGGTAATATCAAAGTACAATAGAATGTTGTAAAAAGTAAATATTTGTCGTAAGTGGTCCAAGAATGTTAAAATGTCAAAGTTTGGGTAATTAGAGAAGTAGGGTCTACGTGATTAGGAATTAGAAATATTATATTGGTAATAAGGACAAGGAGTGAGGTCATAAATATTTTGTGTATTTTATTTGTAAAAAGTCTAAAAATGTGGAACCCATGTAAAATGATAAGGTTTATCTTATCTTAAAAGATAAGCTTACATGTACAGATAAGAGTTAAGGTATGGAATATGATTCGTCAGAGGGATTTCTTATCCTATCTTAGAGATAAGATGGATAAGCCCGAAGTTCTATAAATAGAGAGGCCACCCCCCTCATTTAGCATAGAAGGAAGTAGTGAGAAATATTGTAGGAAGTGTGTGAAGGAAGCCATCATTTAAAGGTGTGTTGAAGAAGCCATTAAGAGGTGTAATTGTAAAGTTTCTCCCATAGTCTTGGTGAAAGGCAAGTGAAGTCAATAACACTTGAAGTACCTCATGGGTGAGATTGTAACAGTTTCATGTTAATATTATAATTTATTTTGATATTTCATATTTGTCATCATTCTGTCTTATCATAGTCGATGGTATTCTTGTGTTATGTTGTTGTTTTGTTTCCGTGTTACATCCACTAAACTAAAGGTCATGCATTAGTAAATAATCATAGCACGAGGAGTTCCCTGAAGAATTATCATAGCAACGAAGAGAATATTTTCAAGATCTTCGTGAAGTAGAACTTTCTCTCTTCTTTGTACACTTGTCTTTTGCTTTCGCCGTGTGTTTGCTTTTTATTTGTTTGTTGTGTGTTCCCTTTCTTTCCCCTTTTGTCGCCCTTGTTTTTGAATCACTATAACCCAATGGATATGCATACAAAAATATGGGATTTTCTACCCTTAAGTTTCACTTGAAGATAGTCCCCAGAAAGAGCCATTTGTTATCCTGCGAAATTGACATGGGCAATTCGCAGTAACTATACCAAAATTTCTATTTTGGCCCCTAGGAAAGTTTGATAACGTTCGAAATGGCCCAAAACTTCCTTTCAAAAAATTTGGATGTTGCATAATACTTAGTCACTTTTGTTAATCCTTTGGCGCACCCATCTTCATGTCGACATGACTGAAGTTGCACCCCTTTTTGCACTAGGTGCAATTTTCCTCATCAACACACCAAAATCTACACCCCCTCTAAAACCTTTGGCACACTCATTGTTATGTTAACATCCAAAACATTGCACCCCTTTAAATACCCTAAGGCACTGGAAAATTTGTGTTGACATCCGAAAATATGTGCTTAGGCACTGGAAAGGTTGTGTCGACATCAACAAATTTGCGCTAAGGCACACTTTTCCTTGTGTCGACACTCCCAAAGGTTTACCAAAGAAGTTGGTGAGATAATAAATGCTAGTTTTTCTATAAATATTTGCCCGACACCTATCTTTTTCATGAATTGAAAATTGTGAAAAGTATTTTCTATATGCCTGTCAGCCATCCTTGTCCCTCCTGTGTGTCATTTTTCGAGCTTATGGATCCCACGTCATTCCTCGTCTTTTATAAATCTGGGTAAGTGGCTCCTCTCCTTGTTTTTTTTATGTTTTTGTTGTGTTAGGTATTAGGGTTGGTGTAGAAAAGATAAAATCTAAATAAACATGCCCGATAAATTATCAAACCAAATTGAAAGCCCTTTTGCCTCTCCTTCCAGATCTGCAAATCTAGAATACCCCTACCTTCAAGAAACCAAAAAAATCATCTTTATCTATGTGTTGCCTTACCAAAAATGTCTCTCTTACCATAGGCTATTAATATGTAAAAACTCCTCGCGCACTATTTTTCCATGTTACACATTCCAAAGTCACGTGAGGCACATTTTAAAACCATGTAACAAGACCTTTTCCACACCTAGCCAAAAAGAGCACTTAGCATATTTTCATGAGGTGCTGGTGCCACTTCCATAACATCAACATGCCATGTTGTGTGCTACAAAACCATGCCCCGCCTTATCCTTGGCGCTGAAACTTTTCATGCAACACCTTGCAAAATTGCGCCCTTTCTAAACTTGGCACAACTTTTCCCAGGTCAACACCAAGTGCAATTTTCCTCATGTTGACACCTTCCTAAATGCGCTTTACCCTTTGGCGCCAAAATTTGCATGTTAACATCTAGAAAACTACGCCCTTTCTACTTGGCGCAACTTTTCTCCTATAAACATTGAGCGCATTTTTACTCATGTCAACACCCCAGAAAGTGTGCCCAACAATTTTAAGCCTCTGCAACCTACTATAAACCTACGCCTTGCGCCCTAAGCCTTATTATTGCTTGTTCTTCATTCTGCAAGCTTTCATTATGAATAACATGATGGTTGACATGGCTCTTCTGTGTTGGACCTCCTTGATTCTTCTTGCAAAACAACAACATCCATCCTTGAGCTCACACATGTCTTCATCAAGCAAGAAACCAACTAAAGCTAAAGCTAAAGCTAAGCAGTCAAAAAAAGAGATGAAGTATAAATATTAGAAAGTCAGAATGTCTGACTCATATGCAGAATGCAGCCTTGACATTAGAGACTCCGAGCTAGGACATATTGACATGGATGATTTATGGGCAATGACCAACCAGGAAAGTAGTGGCCCGTGGATGAATAAATTAGTAGGCAACGGGTTGGACTTTGCAGCTGGGCTTCCAGTAAGCGTCGTAAATAATGAGTTCATCATGTTGGTTGCCCACTGCTATAACAAATACACTAGATGTGGCGAAGACAAAGAGCACAAGACAATCATCGACCTCACATCTCATCACTTTGAGATGATCCTAGGCATCCCTCATCACAGGCAATATGTGGAAATAAGCCTTGAAGACTGCAAAAAGACATGGGATGATAATGAGGATAAATGCATGCAGATGATGAAGGAGCTTTATCAGCAAGTTTATGGAATATCGAGTGCGGTGTCACATCGACTCTTCGATCAAAAGTAGGATACCAAGTTCAAGCACGAGAGATGATGAGGAGTAGTTTCTTTTATTGGGATCTATTGATCATTTTTGTAAAATATTTAAAAAGCATGTTGACATTTATGATGACCTCATCCATGCTGCACCATGGGATGTTGTCATCTAAAAACTTGTCCAAAGTCAACTTTTGACTTTTTAGATATTTTGTAAATATCTTGTAAGATATTTTGTAAATAGTGGTTGGTTTGCTTTTGTCTTCTTTCTTCTTATCCTTCTATAAATATTTGAATACTTGTTGTATTCAAGGGGGTGGACATTTTTTGTATGAAAAGAGAAGTGAGGAGAGAAAGACTTTTTGTTTTCTTGTAATAGAACAAATATTAATACATATATTCAGACTTTGTGCTTAATGTATGTGTTATTTTGCATCGATCTTTCTTAAGTTAGATCTATGTTTTTATTCAGTTGGATTCATTCCTATTATCATCATATGTTCCTCAAGATTTATTTATTTGTTTATGCAAGTAGTTTTGGCTCATTTACTTACCACCAGCCCAAAGCATAAACCTTCTGACCTTTCCGTCTTGGAATTCTTTTCTTTTCTTCCTTCAGATCTACCATCCTCTGTTCTTTCATTCCTACCTTTCTATTCATAGTTGGAACTACCTCTACTAGGATGAGATCCCAACCCCCCTAAAGTTATAATAATGTAGATTTACACAGATTCCTACTTGATAGATTAGCAATAAACCAATTTCGCTTTACTATCTCAAAGAGGGGCTATGCCCTGCACACTATTGGCCTGTTTCCCCACGACCAGCCTAACCGATATTTTTTCAAACCAACACATCCACATCCTCAATTTCCTCCAATTTGGGAATAATCTAATTTTTGACTTCGATATCCTCACAAATGTAGCCTTTCACTTTAGATCCCCAAATTGAGCTAGCTTCATCTTTAAAACATTTTACTGAATCAACTGCAAAAAGGGGGCCAAAGGAAAGCCATGAATGATTCCACAAATCAACCTTTCTACCATTGTGAGGCTATCATAATAGATCAGGAACCACCACATCCCAGAAACCCTTAATAAAATTCCAAACACTTGAGCCAAAATGGAGTAATTGTTTGAAAAAATATCTTCTAGGTCCAGTGATTCCAAATACTTGGCTACCAAGATTCTACTCCACATGCATTCTATGTCTTCATACTCCCTTCATATTAGTTTTCCTCCAAGAGCTTTATTCATTAACTAATAATTTTTAAATCCCAGCATCTCCTTCCCGCTTGGGACGACTCACATCATCCCAAGCCACCGTAAAAAAACTTCATCTTATCCTTAGAGCCACTCCACAGAAATTTTCTTTGTAGACTCACAATACACTTAGCCACTTTTTCAGGCATCTTAAAAAGTGACATGAAGTAAGAAGGAATAGCCAAGAGACGACCTTATTAATTCAACTCTTCCTGCTAGAGATAACCACTTACCCTTCCAGGGATGCTAGTTTTTTCTTAATTCTATCAACTACTGGGTTTCCACATATCCTTCCCACCATACCCTCGATACAATGTATACCCAAATAAGTGTTGGGAGTGATCCAATAGAGTATTCTAAAATACCTATGATCCTCCTTTGCAACTTTGGATCAACATTAATGAAAAATATCATTTATTTTGGCGCACTCACTTTTGGCCTTCGATTTCTCATACTGAGTAAAAATCTCCAAGAATTTCTTCACTTCAACCACCTAGGGTTATCCAAAAAGTTTCATATCATCAATAAACTGAGAATGGGGGATTGGATCAAGACGCTTAATTTTTTAGCCCTTTAATATTATTTTTTTCAACAGCCCCCTGGATAGCTCTCGAGAGACTTCCATCTATACTTATAAACAAAAATGGGGAGATCGATCCCCCGACAAAGACCCCAAGAAATAGAAAATTTTCCAATCGGGACACTATTTATCAACACCAAGAATCAAGGAGTAGATAAAAAATTCTTAATTAATTGAATCCAATCAAGAGGGAAACCAAACCTACACAAAACCACTTCCAAAAATCTCCAACTCACTCTATCGTAGGCCTTCATCATATGTAGTTTTATTATCATTTTAGGGTTCTTCTTATGAGAGAGAGAGTGAATAGCTTCATGAGCAACCACTATTCCATTAAGAATTTGTTTCCTCCACAAACCCATTTTGACTATCTTAAATGATCGAGCATAAAAAGGTCTTCATTCTTATTGCCATGACTTTGGAGACAATCTTATAGATTCCATTGCATAAAGCAATAGGCTGAAAAGAATCAAAATATTTCACATCTTCTTTCTTTGGAATGAGGGCTAAGAAGGTAGAATTTCATTCTTTTAAAATAGCTCTCTTCTTCCTGCATTCTTCCACAGACTACCCACACATCAAGGCCCACTATATGCCAATTTTTTTGAAAAAATCCCATATGAAACCCATCCGGACTAGGGGCCTTATCAGCTCCAATGAAAAATGCCACCTCCCACACTTCATCTTGAGAAAACAACTTCATTAGGCTAGATGTATCTTCATCTTTTAAAATATTGAGAATGTTAGAGATCGAGCTTCTTCCTCTAGCCTTCCATCCACTTCATCTTCTATCAAATTTTTTTGTAGAAGGCCACTCCTTCTCTATTTTTTTCCAAATCGAAAATTTATTCTCTTGAGAGAAGAGTTATCTACGTGATTCTATTCACATTTTGTCTTATAGTTGTAGAATTTTGTATTCCTATCGTCTTGTTTTAGCCACTTTACTCTCAATATTTTCTTCCAAAAACTTCTTCCATCTGGAGGATATGATTCAATTGATCCATCCCCTCCTTCTCTCTAGACAACAAAGGCTTAGAGACACCATCCCTCATCAATTTCAAGTTCGGGAGAGAATTCCTCCTTCTTATGGAACAGATTACCAAAGGACAATTTATTCCATTTCCTTGCTTCCTCTTTAACATGTTTCATTTTTCTCATCAAACTGAACCTCTTGCTTCCCTCCATCTTGACTCCCCACAATTTCTTGAAATTCTCCTCAAAATAGGTGTCAAGCAACCACTTGAATTCCATCTTGAAAGGGATCCCTTTTGGACGCTTATCAACAAATATCATCAAGATTATGAGAGTATGATCCGACCCAACAACCTTCAAAATATCTAAGGATAAAAATCAATTTTCCAATCCCCATTTCAGGCAAATCAGAAACCTGTCAAGTCTCTCTAGAATAGCATCAAACCCGATTCTTTTGTTATTATACGTAAAACCTTTGTACTTAGGTTCAACATCAATCAAAGCCAACTCACCATAGAAATCCATGAAATCACCAGAGCTTGGGGGAATGAATTTCTTCCCCCCCTTTTTTCCTTTAGGAAAATAATTTCATTAAATTCACCTCCCAAGATTTTCTTACGCCCATCATCTTTCAACAAGATTTTTAAAGAATTCCAGCAGTCCCTTTTCTCCTCCAACAAAATTGGGCCATAAACATTAACTAGCACAAAATTTTCATTAGACCTTAAATATATACAGTCAAGGGCAATTAACCACTTACATTTTACCAAAGTAAATCATTTAAATCTACATGGATTCTAAGCTACCGTCAGCCCCCGAACTACCTTTTGCTTTCATTAAGACCACTTTGCGATTGAACCAAAAAAATTTAAACCCCATCACCCTCTTCAATTTAGTTTCCTGCGATAAAATAAAATCCGGGGAGTCCTCTTCTCTAATTCGCTTCACCAAATGGCCTTTATTAGAGGATTTTAATCCTCTAACATTCCAGATGATTAACTTCATGGCTCCCATGTGGAAGGGGATACCCTTCCACCATTCACAAAAGCCTCTAAGGTACTTTTACTGTTAATATCAATATTCAATTTGGCCTCTAACAGAGTCTTGAGAGCATTGGATCGACGACCAACCACTTTTACACATCTTGTATCCACTTAAGGTTTTGATTAAGAAGATGCTAATCTTTCATATTTTTACACTGAAACCACAGAACCCTTCTTATTCATCTCTACCTCCTTCAATACCTAGTTTGGATTAGACTTGATCCCTCCCGAAGAGGACTCGTTCTCCTTATTACTTGATTGCCTTGCATTACCTTCATCTATCGAGCTCAACTCTTTCTTCTCAGAGACTTTAGAATTTGACAATTGAAGGCCTCCATTAATATTTTCAAATCCTCCTTCTCCAAAGGACCCTCCATAAGGACTTCCTTTTCTTGATTGAAAATAGAGTCTTCTATAACATTTTCCCTCAATTCCCGACTTGAGCCTCTCAAGCAAGCAATCTCTAACTGGGGAGCCATCACTTCCTTACTCTGTAAATCCCCACTGATTGGAGGGACCTTCCCAACCTTTTCCACCTTTTCTTCCACCATTCAACCACTAGCCCCTTTAGCTCTCCAACTATATTTTGGTAGATCTTTTTCAAATATGTATTCTTCTTTTTATTTACCATTGAAGGGCATTTATTCATTTTATGACTGATCTCTCTACATCTAAAACATCTTAACGAAAAACATTTGTAATCAATTGACTGAAACCAAATTCCCATAGGATTATTAATTCTGATGGCTTGAACTAATGGTTTAGAGATATCTATCTTAACATATTCAAGCAAAAGAAGAGAAGGTTGCAGAATTTGTTTCTTTTCCCAAGCCGATTGGTTCACCTAGGGCCTCAACAATCGCTCTTAAATTCTCTTGGCCTTATAATTCTTGAGGGAGCTTGTATAATCTCACCCACAACAAAAATTTATGGACCAATTCTTCTTTTGGATTGAAGAGATGGGACCATGGCCTCAAGTAAAGTCCAACATTTCTAAAAACCAAGGGCCACTAAAGAAAAACTTATCCCTATCTTCATTACTGCCAAAACATACTTGGAAAAAACCTTTGGTCAAAAATATTAGGCCAGGTGCTCACACCAATCCAAAATCTTATCAATCCAATTCCAAAGTTCATCCTTTGAAGGCCATAATCCAATAAATTTACAAATGAGTGCTCTACTACCCATTCTATCGCAAATTTCTTCCAGAGATGAAGAACCAACTTCCACCAATTTAACCATTTTGGAGATTTTAGCTCCACTTCCCCTAGGTTGATCAACATTGTGACCTCATCTGACTCTCTAGAATCCTCCAAAGTTGCACCATCTTCCCCTTCAGCTTTCTCGAACCAAAGTGCCATCCAAATCTAAATTTTTAGAAAACCCATAATCCCGCCTCAAGGGGGAACATCTTTGACCATCTTTTTCCATCCCAAACCACTCTATCTTGTCTTGAATTCCAATCTTCCTTCTTACTTACCCCCGGGGATCACATTCACCCCGGATAATGGATAACTGCCATCCTTGCGAAAGCTTGAGAGACCCAAAACCCAAACCTTTTATCTTCCCATCTACCAGGACCATCCAATTTGGCAACCCCCACTCCTTCTAAAAATAACCCCCTTCTAGGGAACATCCCTGATTTTTTCACTTTGAAATCCTCTAACCTCATTATAACCCTTTTCATGTAACCCTCTTTCACCATTTTTGCGCAATCACACAATTTCACCATACGATCGATTTAATTATGCATTCTAGTTCTTTGTTAACCATCAAAACAAACATTTTTTATCAAATTTTATTGTGTTTCACATAAATCATTCGCATTGATGTGTAAGTGAGAGCTAATTGTGAAGCCTCCTAAGCAAGATTATTTTGTAAGTATCATGAATCAAATTGTTATCAAAGAAAGTTATAACACTTTTCTCAACCAATTATTTTAAAATAATTTTTCTAATAAAATTACAAGGGGATAAAGATAACATCAAAATCACGTGCAAGTCAACAAAATACAATAACACAAAATTAGTTGCAAAACCTAAAGCACCCAAAAAACAACAGATAAAACTAACTTGCCGAAACAAAATTTATGCACTCCCATAAGTATTTGCATGAAATGGGCTTCCCTAAGCTCTTTTCAATCATTATATCAAATGACCTCCATAAAGAAAAAATGCTTTAACATGAGCTGATTTTTAAAATTAAATTATTCTTTTTTTCCTACACATTAAAATTTACCTTTACAACATCATTTTTTTTTGCATTGATCTTTCAACGTTAAAATAAGCATTGTGATTAATTTATAAAGTAGACAGTTATAGCCTTAAAAAACATGTTGACATCATTTTTTTCCTTCCAATTAAAGAAAAATTCTTTTAAAAGTTTATAGTTATTCGTTTTGCTTTCAAAACAAAACAATGAAAATTTTAAGGAAGCCATGAAAAATAACTTATAGAAAGGTGACGAATCTTAATTTGAAGTAATATTCATTGGCCTCATGAATCTTACAAAATCAATATCATGACTATGGCGAAAGTGAAATATTTATTTTAAAAGGTTGCGAGATGTAAAGGAAAATTTTACCAAAATTTTCTAATTTTAAAAATTATTTTGGTGAATTTCAGTTGTCCTCTTCATGTTAGATTTCATTTGTCTAATCTATTGATGGTATGAAGTGCATTATATGCATTCATTACTTAACCAAGAAAAATTACCGAGTTATGAAATTTGGACACATTTTCCCCAATACTTCCCAAGATTAACCCTTGAGTGTTTACCCATTGGCCACATGTCATAATTTCATGCAATGATGGGAAAACCTATGAGCTCTCAATCCTTCCTCGAAATCCTATTAGAATTATATCACATCTATTGATCTCTGTAATGTGTGAAAATCCTATGTTATTTTGGCTTCGAGTCTCCTTCCTTAGTCTTTCTTTACTTTGAAACTTTTCAACACTTTTTTTTATATATACACATATGATTTTCACTCCTTGGGAAATGTGGGATAATTCCCAAAGGAAAAATTATAAAGGCCTCCATTGGCAAGGATCCAAATGACTATTAGTTGAACCAATTCAAACTAAGATGCAAAAATAAATTTGTATGGCTTAAATGGTCCCAGGAATTCCTTAATTAAAGCATATCACATATAATAGAATCTATATTCTAATTTAAGCTTAGATAATTCTTTAATTGAATACATGGTTACTTAAACGATGAATGTAATATACTTTATAAAATTAACACACATACACATACATATACATATACATAAATACATAAATGCATACATACAAGTGGTGAATTCAATCAAATTTCAAAATTTCCTACTAAAACTTTGGTGATTGTGATCCAAGTGCCCATATAATTCATGGCGAGTTAAACATGTTTTAAAATCCTTACATGGCGATTGAAAGGTGATCCATTAAACAAAAGCATATTGATATTAGAATTCATTTGGCTATGTGAGTGGGAAATAGTAACATTTTTGATTATTTTTGGCAAATCTTGGGTGTGCATATGGTGTCCAAATAGCCAAATGAGACTTTCAAAATCTCCGAAATAGCCAAATTATGAATATTAGCCACTAAAATTTTCCATGAAACAAAACACTTTGAATAAAATAGAGGAAGTTGAGTAAACAACCCATAGCTATTAGGAAAAAAACCTTTAAAAGGAAATTGATATTATTTAGTTGTATTATATCATTTTATTTATGCATGCAATCCAACCACCTTTTCTCACAACACTCCAATATTGAGATCAAAGTTAATATCACTATTATTTATATTTAGTTGATTTTTTAAAAGTTTAAAGATAAATAATAAGTATGATAGTTAAATGGATTATAACTATGTTTGATACAATTACAATTATATTTAATTAGGATGAATAAATATATACAATAAGTTAATTTAAAAATTGAAGAAAATAAGTGACATGTAAGGTTTAGAAGTGTATCGATAATTTCATGAGATATAGTGATAATCATCAAGATATGGCAATGAAAATACAATATAGATGTGACATAGAGATCTAAAATGACTCTACTTCATCAGATCAATCAGCACCAAAGAAAGAAAATGGAGAAAAGGAGGTTCTTTTGTACTTTAACTTAACCTCCACTCTATGTAGAGCGGCTGTTGCAGAACCGCTGCCCAACCAAGGCAACGGTCTTGTAATCGCCACCCAGCCCAAGGTAGTGGTCCTATGACCTCCAATCTGACCTTGTCCCTTCCCTACCATGACCTTTCCCATTCTCCATTACACAAGAGGACATGGGGAAGTCTATAAATACTTGGAAGGATCCAAGAATTGATCATCGAAGCATGCAAGCAAGTGAGAAAGGAATTCTTAGTGCTAGAATTATGTTTGTAGAAGAAAGGAATTTTGAGGAAAAGCAAACAAGTAACTGGGAGGAATTGTGAGATATTATCTACTTCTATTTCTTACTTGTAAATTTTGCACTTCTTATTTGAATTGGCCAATAAAAGTGGGAAGAAAGAGTGTTTTTCCCTTCCCGGTTGGTTTTCCTCCTCCGGAGGTTTCTAGGATAAAAATTGTTGGTGTTCCTGAGTTTACATTCTTTCCTTTCTCTGCAATTGTTTATTCTAAAGCATAAAAAAATTCATTCACTAGCTATATCTGTCATTTTCTAAATTGAAAGTAGAATAGTAGTGTTTAATTGTGATTCTATGAACAATTCCAAAGTAGAGAGTTCTGAGATCATCATAAGACATGTTGTCACCCATTCCAAAATGGAGAATTTTTTTGAAAAATTTAAAAATCTTTGGGTTAGATGCTTGTGTTGCAGATATTTTAGAGACCCACCTTCAGGAAAAATGGAAAAATCAAGAACATTGCTCTAGAAACACCTCCAAGCACTCCGGTTGTAATAGGTTAGAGGCATGATTGAAAAGGGGTAAAATTTGTTGGAGCCCTTGGTAAGTGAGTTGGGCTTTGTTAAGCTCATTCTTGGGAAAAATGAGCTAAAGGGAAGTTTTTGACTGAGCAAGTGAAAATGTGCAAAGCCAAACCCTTTGTGAGTTACTTCTAATGAACTAAGCCCATTGAGCTCATAACCAAGATATTTAGTAGTGATTGAGCTCATGTCAGAACCGAGTCATTTGAATGAAAGAACTAGGCTCAAAAAGATCAAGGTGAGCTAGTTGTTGATGATTCGGTCCACATAGGTGAAAAATTCGATGGTGAAAGGAGTTCGGATGATGCATGCGGAAGAGCTGATTTTCAAAGGCTACTGAGTTCATGTCGTGGTAGTTTGTACAAACTTGCGGAGGTAAGAAAACTCAAAACATGAAACCGAGTTCATGTACCGTGAAAAGACTAAATGGCTACATCATGCACTAAGATATGTACATACAACCAAGCTCTATATGGCAAGAACCCATGGTGAGAAATCTTGTGAATGACATCCATTAGGTCATTTCCGAGCTTCTCATATTAACTCAAAGCTAACAACAAGAAATTAGAAATGGTGGAGAAGACGTCGAAGGGACAAGCTCTTCGAAGCTCACAACAATGATCAAGTCACTAAAATTCTACAGAGAACCCAAATTCTTAATGCCAAAACTTGAAACCGCCGAGCTCTTCATCACGAGATATGCTGAGCTATTTTGTTGTGTGATAGATCAAGTTTGGGTGTGGGCTCAACAAGTTGATTTGATGAAAGGAGGCTCACCAAATGCTCTCTCCAGGATCGAGCTACTTTGAGAAGGCCAAGTTCACATAATTAAAAGTCAAATCATTTGCATACAACGTCAAACTCATTCGAATCTAGCTCATGTGGACTGAACTATAAACCTCGAGAAAGTTTATGTATATAATATGACATGGTTAGGACATATTCTACTCGGGCATAATGGTTAACAATGGCTCATTTAGAGTTGACAAATGAGTCAAAATCAACATGGAGGCCCGAAGGTGAGCTATGGAGGTATAAAAATTGAGTTAGATTTGTGTGGAAGATCATTGAGCCCCTGTAGTATTTGAGGTGGCTCGATGGTGGACAATCCAAGCTTTCATAAACAAAGCGAGATTTGTACGCTTCCCATAAATCATCGATTAGAAAACTATGTTGAGTGAGGAACTTGGGTGGGTTTGATGTTTCATGGAGGAGAAGATGAGCTGGTTGCTAAGAATCCACCAAACCCACAAGGACCAAGCTATTGGTTCATGATATGCAATAAGCTATACATTAAAGAGACCGAGTCCATTCCTAATAAGAACTAATCTACTTGAGCTCATCTAGTTGTAAACCGATCATGTTATGTGAGCCTCATCAAATTCATATATTACAAATCGAGCTGATGTTGAGCTTATCAAGTTGTCGGGGCTCCTGGTAAGTTGTTTCGAGGATAAAAGATGGCGGGTGAAGTTGTGCTTAATGATGAACTTCTCTGACCTATGCATATGACCAATGCGGGCCGGATGGGGTGTGCTAGCCCGATCCATAATATGAATGGATCGGTGGTGTTTGATATGTTTCAAGGTGTTATGAAATGAGCCAATGGTGATGTTGAGTTGGCTATTAAAGGCTCAAAGATAAAGCATGCCCTCCTCCCCTTTTCGAATGCAAATAGTGATATCAAATGGGCCCACCATGATTTAAATGCCTCCAAGATATTTAAAAGATGAGAAAACATTACAAAAGGAGTAGAATATTTTAAAATGATCTTTCAACTACTCATAAATTAATACTTAGGCCCGTGAAGATCAGGTAAACTTGTTAATCCCAAAAGGAGCTGCAGTTACTCGGATGGCCATATCTTGAGCAATTCTCAACAAAATCACACAAATGAATACTCATTGGAATCATAGCTCCAAGATCTACGCACATAATTCAAAATATTCTAGAATTGATGAATATTTGTGGGAGAAGTTTATATAAAATGAACTTAGTGTAGAATGGCGGTTAATGGGCATTATTTTCTCCAACTATAGGTTATTGGACAACACGAGGCAAGAGTGTAGTTTTCATCTAAGCATTCCCTAAGTACAAGATAATTAAATTTTAAATATATTTGATTAATTTTATTATCAAATTAATTAAATATGATGCATTTGTGAATTGTAATGTAATGTACAACCCAATTTGAGTCAACTTGAGGTTTAAGATAGATTAGAGCTTGGTTAGGCTTAAAGTAGTTTCATAACTTCTTCTTGAAGCATAATGCTTATAAAAGGCTATGATGTAATTGTAAAGGGGTTCCTCTCTCATATTTCTCATTCCAAAACTCTTTTGGGGAGTTATTCTATCCTATTGGATGTTTTTGGATAAGGTTCTTTGTAACTTTGTGTGCACAGATTTTTCCCTCAAGAATACAATGCTTTTTATGCTACTGTGTTAATGGTTTCAATTGCAAAATTTGTTAATCTACTTGTAATTGAATTGTTGATATTGTTGTTCCTTCATAGTATGTTTAATGCTCAGGTGATCATACTTTGTCTTTGGATGTCAGAGTATGTGAATTTGTGCCATATCAGTATGTTCTGAAGGAGATGAAGACTTTGTGCTTCTCAGATTTCACACTCATTGTATTATTTTCCATCTGATAGAGAAGTTATCCTTTTGTGTAGCTTTCTATTTGCAATCTGCACTTCTTTTTCCACATTCATTCTTCCTTTCTCTTCATATTTTCCATTTCTCAATTTTTTCACCCTTTTGTGCTTTTCGTTAAAAGCACCAAAAATACAAAAAATAACATCATACGAGGGAACTGCCCCTCTCACAAAGCAAAGGAAATTTCACCCTGTCCAAAGGTGAATTTCCCTAACTATTTCTGATTTTTGCATACTTCCATTGGGCATATTCAGTGGCAAAAAATCCAACCAATAAGACATAACGTTATCAAGAACATTTATACTTGTGTATGAAATGTCCAAATGTTATTGACAAGAATTAGTGTAGTTTTAATTTTTTAATAAATTTTATAGCTTGGTTCGGTCTTCAAACACCTCATTTATAAGGAGACTCCATCAACATTGTGAGTATCTTAATGCTCAAAAATACCCCTAGATAGCCCATTAGTAACATCATTGAAGAAACTAACTTTATATCCCAAACCTTCGCAAGTCTTTAAATTCAACACACATATAAAGAAGGAAATCAAATTGTAGAAAATAAATAGCGATTATGGAAATAAAGACTGATTGTATTGTGTCCTATGAATTGCATTATTAATATGATACCCATTGTATTTCTATTTCAGGTGTCACATAGTTTAAGGCTTTTCCTACACTTGTACTTTGAGTTTCATTGTTTCAAATTGGAAATTGATTCCAGTTATTTCCCCACATGATTTCAAATTCCAATATCCAACATGATACAAACATTAATTTTTATAATAATTTAAAAGCATTTCTCCCACAATATTTGCTAACAGAATGCCAATATTTGAGTAATAATCATATATTTTAGATGATCTTTAAATGTAGGGGAAAGGAACCAATAGGTGAACATGGTCCAATAGTTGACATGACTATTGATCACACAATACCCAATAGTTGTCATAGTACTATCTAGTAGTTATTTATTTTTGACATAATAATTATGTAGAGTAGCTAATCACATCATGACATGTAAGACCTCTGACACATGTATAAGTATAGAAAATTAAATGTTCAAGAATTTTCACCCATATTCAAGTATTGGTTTCCACCATGGTTGTAGTGTAACTCAAATTTATTATTTTAAATCAATTCAAAATATGGCTTTCCCTCCAATTAAACATTCCAAAGAAAAAATATAAGCTAACACAAATTTGAACTATATATTAGTGAAAAAATCACAATCCCATATGATAAACAATATTTTGTGGACCCCTTAATTTATGGTGTACCACTACTAGCCCCTCTCCCCTAAAGTGTCGAAATTTTTCCCAAAATATTTTCCGCTTAAGAATTGAACAAAAACAAAATGATGTGAACCTAGCCGAAAGTAATGCCTCCAAATTTACCTAAACTAAACTTTTCATTCATGAATTCACAATTTTATTGGCTAAATTGTGTCAAAGAGATAACAAAGCCATCCAATTTGTTTAATTGAATACGTGTGGCAATTAAAAAATATAATATATGTGAGATGGTTTATAATAAAAAGGTAGTTATATAGTATAAGTATAATAATAAATTTTATTAGGGAATCAAACCAATAGTTGTGATATCTAATTTGACACCTATGTGGTGATTAAACCGTTTCATATAAACACTTGAAATTTCTCTCATAATTGAGTCAACATTTTAAAAATATTTTGGTTTTACATCTCGTGCCCAATACACATAGTGGTTGGTTTGGTTCTAAAAATATCTTGAAATCCTACCATGTACTCGTAAGCATTCTAAATTTTTGACTTCCTTTGTTCTAATGAATGACAACCCTCTATCCGATTCTACTCAATTACCCTTAGAAGACGTAAAAGCTTTTGAAAATTAGCAGTCCTATTATGAAGATACTAGTGTTGATAAATAACAACTTGATGTTTTATCTCATTTTCATACTCAATTACATGATATTCCAAATAGTATACAACCAATCCCTTATTTTCTCTTATCTACCAAAATTTCTCGTGATAGATTTTCTTGTGAGAGAATTATTTTAAGATTAGGTATTCCTTTATTACTTCATATCCCATTCCATCTTCTTCTCTCCCCACCTCCATGGGAACATCTAGTCTTAATGTATCCATTCCTATGTGTATTACTCATCTTTCTTCTCCTCTTATCTCTCATATTCAACCTAATTCCTCTTTTGGAACTTGCTTATTAGATTCATTGGCGTGTGATCTACAAGACCAAGTTCTTCAATTATAATGGGGTGCCACTACATCCTCTTCTTCTATGGATTCCTCACTTCTTCTACATAGTCCTCTTGCACCTAAGGTTGCATCTTATCCTCTTCCTCCCAATTTTGTTTCACCTAAAATTCCAATTTTCAATGATAAGGAATATCCAAAAAAACATCTTAGATCATTTCATGTTGCTTTCTTATATTATGCTTTCAATGATACATTATTAACAAAATTATTTCCTATAAGTTTACAAGATTATGCATTGCAATGGTTTTATGATTTTCCTGTTCATTCTGTACGATCTTTTACTCTATTAGAAAATAAATTTTTGACACATTTTCTATTAATATTGGTACTAAAATATCTTATTCTCAAATTTCTAAAATGAAAAAAGGATCTAATGAGAACTTTATTGATCGTGTTATGCACTATAAGACTAATCTTACTAAAAGGAAGAGTTTCCTAACTAATTCTAAATTGCAAAACCTATTTTTACCAATTTTTTTACCTCCTATCCAATATTTAGTCATATTCGACACCTTTCATTCCTTTGATCACTTGTGTCATATTATAGTCACTTTAATGCTAAATTGCAAAGTAAACCTACTTTCAAGAGAAACCCTCCTAAGCCATGTGTTAAGGCTAAGGAAACTATTAATATAGTGTCTAAACCAATGAATCTCCAACTTCAAGCTCCTCAACAACATTTTACTAAATTTCCTATGCCACGTCAAGCGGTAATGCAATAGATCCTTTCCAGTAACCTTATCTCTCTTCCTCCATCACTCGAGTTGGATTCTAGTCATCCTCAAGGAAATAAATTTGATGAAAAATCATATTGTGACTATCACCGATGTAATGGACACTCTATCAATTGATGCTTCAAGATTAAACATGTGATTCAAGACTTAACTAATTCTGATGTAATCGAATGGGATGAGCCTACTATGTATAAACCTACAAATGATAATGATAAGCTCAAGATATTTGATGAACCACTTCCTAAACACAAAAATACTACATCCGAGGTGACTGCTAATTACACTTATCGTGTCGTTCCACCTCTACAATCTACCAATGTTCCTATATAATTTATTTTTGGTACTACTAATACTTTTCCACCACTAATTAACTTCACCGATGCAAAATTTTATGCTTCTTTCAAATCTTCGAGGCTTCACATCAATGCACATATTAATAATCAATATCTCAATAATATGATGATCCATATTAATTTTAAGCATAATGCATGTTCACTTCCCCTCTTATATTATATTGGATTTCCATTATCCCAAATCAAGTGTAAGTCACCTACGTCTTATAGCCATATAGTCATTCCCATCACAATAGGGCCTCTAGCTATATGCATGTAATTTTTGTAGCATCAAAAATCAAACATTGTGATATGATCTTAGGTCTTTCTTGGCTTAATTATATTAGATTTATTCCATTTATTATGCACCAATGTGTCAAATTCATACATGAGCATCAAGTCATCACTATTTAAGGTATCCCACCTTAGACCCCTTTACCTATTATTTCTCAAGATTCACATGTCCCTACAACTAGTGCACTACCCACTTTAGTTAGCATTATTTCTAGTCCACCTACTATTATAGTTACTCCTACATTTAGTAATGATAGTCTTACGGTTTTTTCACACACTCCTAGTGTTAGTCCCATACTTTCACCACAATCTAATATCCCACATAGGTATCCTCAACTTTAAGTGCACATCACTCACTCTCAAAGCATATCTCTAGGGCTTATAGTCTTCCACAAAGGACTAGGCCATCATACTGAAGGCTCACAGTACACACCGCATGTTTTGGTCTCCTCATAGTTATATTTCACTATCTACACAACACACCTCCTTAAGACAAAACTTTCCTACACACATAGTCAAGCACCTAGTCTCACATGACACTGGTCTATTGATTCATAATAACATGATTCCTTATTTTATAATGGCAGATAGTGGTCCTTCACTTAACTTACTCATTCCATAAATTATACACTACTCAACCATGGGGGCATCCAACCTTCCCCCCGGTTCCCGATGACACACTTTATTTATAAGTTTAACTTGATTGTTGAGGAAGTGACTAAACACCATAACCTCACATTACGCATGTTCACACACACGCGCGTGGGGAAAATATCTTCTCTATTCATAAAAGGTGTTAAAATGCAAAATATTTCTCCCTAGGGGTATTATTGAATCACCCTTATTTCTCTTCAAAAATATTTTTCATTTATGCCCTCAAAGGGCAAAAACATATTAAAACATTCCAATATTCCTATAAATTAAATAATATTCAACTATCTATAAACATCCAAAATATTTGCATAATTATTGCTTCTATTACATGCTTACATTATTCATGTTGCATAGTACTTATCTTGTTAGCTTTTTATTATTGGTGGGACCTTATCCAAGTTTACGGTAAAAGGCTCAATAGCCAAATAAACACATAGAAACATTGTGGTTTTTTTATCTGTGGGGTCCACACTCCAGCCACAAGAGAAACAATTAGTAGAAAGTAAAGGCAGGGGCCAACGCCTACAAAGATCCTAGTAATAGCATATCGACAACAAAAAGACAACTTAAACAATAGCGCAAAAAGCTACAACACCAAAAACAAGAAACTGATAGCATTATCTTATGGAATTGCTAAAAACTTTGACAGCCACCCTGAATGCCTAATAAATTTTCAATGCAATGGCGATGGTAGGGTCCCAGTTAGAAGCTTTGAAATTTCTTGTGGTCTTTCCGTTCTTCCACGTCATGTCCAGGATGCCACTAGAGTCATAGATTTGTCGGATGTGTACCTGCATAAGGTCCATTATAGCATTGTGCATAGCTATACAATTGTTGTATTTTTCCTCCAGAGCCTTAAACTTGGTTTCTAAGGTAACAATTTCATCTTTGAGGATTGCATTGGGATCTGAGGCTATCTCTTTGATTGTATATTTGATCAGGAAAATCCACATTTTCTTTGAGGGTTTTAACCACACTAGCCTACATGTTAAATTTATTCTCTAAAATGGTGCCAACAGCAATATCAGGGAAAGTAGAGGGGGGTCTATCATCAACCACAATTTCTTCACCCTTCTAACCAGAGCCCACCACTTCCTTACCTTTGCTGATCTTACAAAAACCCATTTAGGGGTGGTTCGGAGATAGGGTCTCTATACATAGGATTTTTAGAATGGATACGAGTTTTCTTGGGGAGGGAAGAAATCACAATAGGGCATGGGTCATTGCTAACAACACTAGACAAGTATTAACTAATGAGATATATGACACCTTGGTGGAGGGAAATATTCCTCTTATGGCCCTGAACTTCTAGGATTGACTTTTCCATTGATTTCAGAATGTAGTATGAGAGGCTTACCTTCACCTCGCATCTAAAGTGGTTGAGCAGAACAAGATGGTATTTTGAAACTGTGGATAACATCGCTTCTAGAGTGACATAACATACCATCATCCTTGTCACCTCATCATATGGCTACAAGATAGAGGAAACTAGGATGCCCTCCTTAATGTCGAACATTTCTCCCTCATCTAAGAACAACTTTTCTTTTGCTTCCTTGTCCATTTTTTCCTAAAAAATGTATTCCCTTCCATGTTAAGACTGGTAATAAAGGAAATGAATTCCTCAGTAATTTAAAATTGCTTATCTCTAAAGGAAACATTACGGTCTTTCTAATTCACCACGAAAAAAATGGAGATATATTGGTTGTGCCATTTTATGTGTTGGATAAAATTGGTGAATCCCTCCATATTGATGGTCTCACATAGCTCAACTTGTTCCTACCATTGGGGGTCGAATTTAGGTTCCACACGGCAAGGGGTTCCTCCCATTCTAAAAACCCCTAATAATTCACCGGATTAAACCGAGAATTACAAGCGGTAAGCTTCCGAATATCCCTTGATAGCTTTTAATTCTATGTGAGGTAGAGATAATTCTTTCCCCTTGAAAGACTTAGTGTGACCAATTTTCGAGGGCCTGGAAGAGTAAATTCGGGCATGCCTAAAATGTCAATGCAATCTAGCCTTAGGATTGCACACGTGTTTGCACCATTGAGTGGGGTGTACTAATGGGTGAGCTCACTTCATTTGAAATGATGTTTTGGACTTCGATAGGAGTTTCATTGATATCATGCCACTCTATGTAATCATTTCTACTAACTTCCATATTAGCAAGAAAATCCATGATTTGTTTCCCTCTTTATACTGAGATGCTTGAAAATCATATTTAGACCATTGCATAAGTTATGTGCTTCATTAATAAAATCCTTGATGGTCTAGCTAGGAGTTAAATAATTATTGAGAATGTTGATGATATTTATAGAGTCACCTTGATGATGATGTTTCCCATCTTTGAGTTTCTTAGCAAGTCGATTCCCTAGAGTGCAAAAGAGTCTCGAGATAAGTGATTAGTTTGCTTTCCCATGGAACCAACATATGTTGTAATAAGATGACCCTTGTTATTTTTGATCAAACCAACTCCTCGAATTGGACATGAGTTTCCTTGAGAGCTTATCTTGTTAGCTTGATACATAATATGTTATATCATTTTTCTACACATATGTGCATTCATGTGTTACATTGAGTTGAATGTAGGATACACACATATTATTGCATAATGCGAGATGGTTGAAATTGTTATCTACCAGTCCTTTCATAACTACTAGGGGCATCCACTTTACACTTTCTCACATACAAGTGTTATTATTCAAATCTTTCCTAATTTAATTTGTCTTACCTCATTATTACTCTAACATGTTAATGGGTGTATTATATATAGTTTCTATTGTGTTGGTTTCCTCCATACTAGAATCATCTTCATATTATGGCTTGTTTCTTGATTTACATGCTTGATATATGCTTAGACTTGTTTATGGAAATGCCCTATGTTACTTGATTATGGTTTTTGTCCTTCGATGTGACTTAATTGTATTGCAACATCTTGAGTGGTGTCCCATGTATGTGGCATATTATTTTCCATGTTATTCTATTTTTATGTCCTTGCATATTTTTTATTACGTTAACTACATTATTTTCCTATTGATTATTATTAACACTTTTCTAGTATTTTTATTATATTACTACATATGCGACATGGTCTACACCATGCGCACTCCCATATTTCCCCTGTAGGAATCCTACAACACATGTACACATCAGCTACATGTCCTCTTGTTTGGTTTGTATTCACATTGCTCCATCTCACGTGTCCAAACAAAGGGGAAAAACATAAGATGATATATCACCCTCTTGGAACTTTAGAATCAAGAAACATAATGACAGGTAAAAAATAAGGCATTTCAAAGGTTCAAAAAAATTCTCTATAAAAACTTGGTTAGAAAACATACAGGGAACAAACCATATAGAAAATACCATAGCATCCAGACGTTATGGCCCATTCCATACGCTTTCGTCCCGGGGGCATATTTAATCATTTTCTCAGCTGGTATAGTTTCTTAAGGACATTTACAATATTTTTACTCGATGTATCAATGACATAATGTGTGGTACAGTTCATATTATGGTGGCACTAAGGTTACATAGAAGATAACATTGCCCCAATACATTGTGTCGTCATTTATAAATCAATTGGGTTCATGTTCGATTGTAGTGGCACTTATATGTGGGTCTTAATAAGTGTTGAAGTGGTTGTTATCCTCGTACACTTGATTTCTCATTATTCGTAATTTCTTGGAGGGATTCATAGAAACAAGCATGGTCCCCATATAATCTATTCACCATGTGGGGAACATTTTTACTTCTTTATATTCTTCACACATTATTCAAGTCCTTTCAACTAGCTCCAACATAAATTTCAATAAATCACCATGGCAATAGTAGTGGGAGTACTCTCTCCTTCTCTCTTACAAAATAATCGGGTGTAATATATCCTTTGTTTTGATTTTCTATTTACATGTTTATATTTTTACACTAAGTTTAATATTTTCAATTTTAATTTTAATTTCATATACTATGGACATTTAATACACTTTTCCTATGATAATTCATCTTGGTAAAACAAACACAACTAGAACAAAGAAAAATTCCGTGCACTATCACAAGGCACTCCGAGCAAAGATAATGTCTACACACTCATGTAAATTTTCCTTTAAGAACACAATTTTCAATTACATACTTATAGGGGCAAATGTAGAGACTCATTTTGGTAATACATGTATTTCAACAACAAAAATTGTACAACACTCTTGCACTAGCCCATAGTTTCTCAATTTCACCAATTGTGTTAACCCTAGCTATATCTCACTCATTATTACTTACACAAAAACCTATTTATTCACATAATGGTCATATTAATCCATCAAATCAGGTTATACCCTCATATATTACAATTCCAACTTTCAAATTACTTGCACATGCATATGAGACCATAATGTCTAGAAAGGTCATTAGTGTCATACATTTTGGGATAACCTATCTTGTTTGGTCCCTCTTCCTCTAGTGGTACTTTTATTAATTTTTATTCCTTTGGTACAGTTATAGTCAACTTTATCTAAATTTTCTAGATTTAGAACACATATATAAGTAAGTTATTCATATCTCATTAGAGAGGGAATTATATTTTCTTGAAACTTAATATTCTAATAAGTAATCACAAAAAAAGCTGCTCCAAGACTCGTTAAGATTCATATAATCAGCATACTCATTCTAGGGTAGCCATCCACTTAGATCTGCAAACACAAAAACACATTATCAAATTCAATTCAAGCTAGGGAAAAGGTTCATCTGCAATCACATTGTTACAAGGTCATGCTTTTCAACATGGTTGCATACATTCTAGATATCACATGATAGGTGATAAAGATGTGTAGTTTGATCCCTTTTCGAAGTAGTGGAAATTTTAGTGGTGCATAAGGATTCCCACAACCTAATTAATGTTTCTTTTGTAGGAATCCTTTACCATCTAAGATTTTAAGGATTCATTTAGCTACACAACAAGCATTGCATTGTGTTGATGGTCCAAATTATAGAAAGGAGCATATCTGAAAGTAGTGCATAGGCCTAAGAAGTTTTAGGAGCTAGAAGTACATAGGGACAAAGGTGTTTAAAGGAGCGATAAGAAGATTATTCCAAGCCACGATCTCATATTATAATAGCACACCACATTAGATTTACAAAATAGAAGAGCTAAAATACCATATATGGAAAACCATCATAATCCATAATGTTCAATACATTACAATACAATGACTTGAATTATTCAATAAGAAATATGTACATATAGGAGAATGGAACTACAACTACTACCTAAATCAGTGGTGAATAACTCCCACTAACGATATTGGTAGTTAAATTAACTCCATAAGACTAGTAAGTTAACTCCACATAACTAAGAAGCTAACTCAACATAACTACTAAGCTAACTCCACACAACTAGTACACCTAAGCAAGCTAACCCAACAAGTGTAGGACTAACACAAGTATAAGAATTATCCTGATAAATAAATAAAAGGATAAATAATAACCTACACTAACACCCTCTCGTAAGCATAGCTTAGGTGGGTGGAAAATAAGGTGGGTCTGGCAAAAATCCTAATGAGGTACCCATGTACAACAACTAGGAAAAATGGACACTGCAAGGTACCAAAACTAGTAATAACAAATTAGAGAGACAAAAATCCCTCTGCAAAATATCCCAAGAAGTTCAGCTCCAAAAAATCATACAATGCTGAAGAAGTGTGGTGTGCAATGTGGTATGAATCCACTGCTCGATCATAGAAATCAAAAACAAATAACACTGGCTTCACCAAAATAGCTCCATGTAAGGAGACTATCAATGGAGTGATTTCGAAAGTGCAAAAAAAACACCAAACATAAGTTGATCAACTTCTAAAAATAGGTGTGCCACAATCCAAGAACAACCAAGGCAACAGGGCAAGGACATGAGGTCCAAATAAATAGGAGTGCCACGATCTAAGAAAAGCCAAGGTAACAAGGCAAGGACACGAAACCCAAAGAAGTAGTATCAACACGTAACAAGGAAAGGACACAAAACCCAAAGAATCAGTATCAACACCATACCCTCCCATATTGTTGAATGGGTAGAGTGACACCACAGATCTGTATGAGTTGCCAAAATCAACTACTCGAACACTAAAAACTAACACTGGGCTTCACCAGAATAGCTCCCCCATAAGAGAGACTATCAACATGCCAAAAAATAAAGTGTTGAAAATACAGATCCAGAATATCTCAACAAAAAGAGAGATATAAATGCATACACCCATAGATACAAGAATGCAACACCCAAAAGTTGAGGACGTTGGGCTCAACCAAAATTACATCCACAAGTGATTACAACACCCTCCCAAATTTGGCACTTTATAATTGAGTGCGTGTAAACATTACAATGAGAAAAAGTACCTTTTAAATTTGAAATATTTGTTTAAAAATGTCACCAATGCGTAGATCTAAAAAAATACACAATTTCAAAAAAAGATCACCTTAATCTGAGCTATAGATCAAAAGTTATGAGCTCTAGAAGGTTTTGCTATTAAAATAATATTTTAATGCTGATTTTTTTTATAAGGTACATGTGACACCCAAATGTCCAAAGGGTAAAAGAGTGCATCCACATGATATAGGCTTGCGACCAAAGGATAAAAGTCTATGCCCAAAACCTAAAATTTCTAGAGGGTAAATCATTACATCCAAAGGGTACACGTCAATATCCAATGGATAAAAGAATGCACCCATAGGATAAAAGACTACATCCAAAACAAAATATCAAGAGAGTAAAAGAATGCATCCGAAGGTACAATCTTATATCCAATGGATAAAAGAATGCATCCGAGAAGTACAAGCTTATATCTAATGGATAAAAGAATGCATCCGAAGGTACAAGCTTATATCCAATGGATAAAGAATGCACCCGAGGGTACATATACTGTCCAATGGATAAAAGACTACATCCAAAACCAAAATATCCATAAGGTAAACGAATGCATCTGGAAGGTACACGCTTATATCCAATGGATAAAAGAATGCACCCAAAGGGTACAGATCTATGTCCAATGGATAAAAGACTGCATCTAAAACCAAAATATCTAGAGGGTAAAAGAATGCATCCGGAGGGTACACGCTTATATCCAATGGATAAAAGAATGCACCAATAGGGTACAGATCTGCATCCAATGGATAAAAGACTGCATCCAAAACTGAAATATCCGAGAGGGTAAAAGAATACGTCTAGAAGGTACATGCTTAAATCCAATGGATAAAAGAATGCACCCAAATTTATTTGTCTCAAAACATGGTCAATTTTACAGTCGATTCTAGGGTTTTGGTACCTTCCAAATCCAATGATGCACTCCGTTTTACATAAAAATGCATGCTGCAAAAAGTGCTAACAAATTCCATATACATGGAAAAATAAACCCTTGCTTGCAAAGAAAAACTTACAGATGAATGTCTACCTCATCTATAGCTCTGATACCATGAAAGGAACGATAAGAAGATTGTTCTAAGCTGCGATCTCATATGATAATAGCACACCACATTAGATTTGCAAAACAGAAGAGCTAAAATACCATATATGGAAATCCATCATAATCCATAATGCTCAATACATTACAATACAATGACTTAAATTATTCAATAAGAAAGATGTACATATAGGAGGAAGGAACTATAACTACTACATAAATCAATGATGAAGAACTCCCACTAACTGATATTGGTAGTTAATTTAACTCCATAAGACTAGTAAGCTAACTCCACATAACTGAGAAGCTAACTCAACATAACTAGTAAGCTAACTCCACACAACTAGTACACCTAAGAAAGCTAACCCAACAAGTGTAGGGCTAACACAAGTGTATTAATTATCCGATAAATAAATAAAAGGATAAATAATAACCTACACTAACAGTGTGTATAGAAAGGGCCATAGTGGGGGTATGTTTTAGGCCGTACCATACACTTTGGTTCAAGTATCTTTTCAAGACACGAGTTTAGTAACAATTATCTATCATATCATTTTGATCCTTTTCCGGTCATTAGGTGAACCCGAGTTATAACATAAGTTAGAATATCAACTAATTCTTCTTCTACCTCTCAATTTGAGTGTTTTATTTCATTGTATAGCATTATTTATCTTTGTTTCAATGACTATTCCTAGTATTTCTACAATTAGCTTTGGAAAATAATAGATTAGGATAATCTACCGTGGGTTACTACCCCCTAAGTCTAACCATTTAGGATAAACTAAAAAACACTTCAATATTATAAGTTCTCAAACCCGGCCTATACACATGTAGTGAAAGCGGGGGAACTATTTTTAATGTGTTTTAAGTATTAAGATACTAAAAAAATCCTATCAAACACCATGAAAATTCATTTGAAACTCCACATTTCAATCACACTTGCAGCACAAACACCTATGCAAACTATATGAGGATCAATTTCACAATGAGGTAATGCAAGTACAACAATTAGATGGGTTCATCATCTAAGATTATGACAACTCAAGCTAGTCCAACATCACCACACACATATGTTTGAACTCATTTTTGTTTGTTAATGATCTAGTGAAGAATTATTTAGGTTGATTGGGTTTCTACATTTGTTTAATGTTATTATAGTTCATCTGAAGCTTGGGAGAGATAGAGAAAAACACATGGAATATCATTTATAGAAAACTAAATCCTAGAGAAAATTATATAGGTCTCAAGACCATATAGTTCTAAGTGAATATTATATAGCTCTATCCTAGACCATATAAACTTTTCTCAATTTCCAAATCCAAATCTTTCACCAAAGAATGTCCAATCTATGATCATCCTATTTTTCATCCTTCACATCTCAATCCTCTATGTCCTACATTGAACAACTAATTCTATCTCTTACTTTTTGTATTTGGTCAAGTGCTTATCATTTATCAATTGTTTCAATCATTTCATATTTGAATGCATTATTTTGATTGTGTATAATTGATATTAGAATTATTTATGTTAGTATACTATAAATATTGCAAACCCTTACATCATTTTCATATGTTGTCTAATAAGATTCTAAAATCTAACTAAGATGTAAACAAACTCACAAGTACCATTCTTAACCAGCCCAATGTAACCTAAAGGATGCACGTCACCATTTTTTTCTCCCTATTATTGACAATATCCCTATGGACACCATTCCAAGGAGGTTAATGTGCTAATGATTCCTACAAAGAACAAAAGTCATTAAAGAGAAAAATTACAACACTATACATATGACCCAATTTAATTATATAATTGCATTTCATAAAAAAATGGCATACATGAGATGGTTTTTGAGAAAATAATATGCAACACTAAAAAGGTTTGTAGAATTGAAATAAATAACACATGAAAATCAATAAAAGTATACCTACCTATATAATTTGTGCTATTTGGATCAATTTGAGACAACTAAAAATAAAATAAAAGTTCAGATTTAATTCATACAAGATATTACAATTATATAAGGATTCATACTCCTATATTTAAGGAATTTTCATCAACAAATATCTCCATGAATATCTTTCACAAAAATTAAACGTCTTAATACGGATGTGTTGTTTTAACAACTCATAACATACTCCAAATTTATCCTTATCATGATAAGTTATCTATGACAACTCATTACACACACAAGCAATTAATAACTAATTCAAATATACTAAGGAGCACTAATTATAATTCCTAACGTTCCCCCTAGTGTAAATATGGGAGAAAAATCATTGTACTTCCATCTTCTGATTTCTTCCTCTTCTTTCTCATGTTCTTGGTACACCACTTGAATCAAGGCGGATGAAGGAACACATTGATTTCTTACTAACCATGCACTTCTGGGAACACATTTGATCAAACTAGTGTGGGAAAATGTACAAGAACCATATGCTTATCAACCATTCACTGTAGGGAACACATCTGACCTACTTAGTGTGAGAACTCAAGCAGGAACCATCTGCATAGACTTCAATAGTTTTACAAAGGTTTACCAAAAACCTAGGTATGATTAGGAACACATCGATTGTTCAACCTCTATAAGTATCATGATGTTATTTTTCTTTTATGTTTTCATTTTCCCTATATGTTTGCATTAGGGGACTATATTATAGGAATAGTCACATATACAAGTGAACAAGAATGAACCTATGTTCTTATTTTTCACACCACTCAAAATAAATGCATTACACCAAAAATTGAAAATTAAGTCACCATACCGTAAGTGTGGCTCCATAATTGATTCAAATAACAAGAGATCATTGATCGACCTCCAACATCTTATGCCTTTGTCCTCCATTATAAAACTTCTAACTCAACAAATAATTTTTTTGAAGTTCATGATTTCCACCTTTTTATTTATTCCCTCCACAATGTGAAATCATTTATTTTTAAGACATCGAATAATACTAAAAATATGTTTGTGAGACAATTTTCTAACAAGGCGTTCCCCATGGGAAAGGCCTCTCTGGTCGTTCATGACATTAGGTTAAATTTGATGGTTTGACGAGCGTTTGGACGTTTTTCTAGTTTTAATATTCATATGCTAGGGTTTTAGGCGGTGTAGAGGGAAGTTTTGTCGCTTGAATTTTAGTGGGGTTCTTTTTTAGGGTTTAGTATTTTTCCAATTATTTACAAAGGCGGGTGCGGCATATCCGTGCCATACGAGGCTTAATCTTGAACATATCCTTTTGTCGATGACATTGGTATTTTCAAGCCATTAATCCTCCCTTCATTTGTTTGCTTCTTGTCTCGGTGTTATTTTGTGGATTTTTGATTGCACGAAGGAAATTGTGTTCAAAATGTTTTAGAGTTTTCCCTTGTTCGGTTTAAAAATATGTTGGGAAAAGCCTCTTCCAGGCTGATACAAGGCAAGGTGATCGATAGTTTGGATTTGTTGGTGTATGGTGGTTGACGTCCTTGCATTTGTTGGCCATTAATGAAGCACAAACCCTAAACTGAAAACTTGAATTTTGATTGTTTAAGTGTTGTGATTTTACATATTTTTTTGGGCAAAAGGCATGCATGTTCCTATGTGCTAGTTTTATGCACAACCTCGGTTTGGCTACATGTAAGGTTTTCTTTCTGCTTTGTCCCCATTTTATTGTTTTTTATTGTATGCACCATGCAGGAGTTTAGACACATTCATTTTCTCAACACGGCACGCGTTTGCGGTGTCTACGGCGGTGGATGTATTAGCCGGATTGTGCTCAGGGAGGCACTTTTCTCTCTACCTTCTTTTGTTCATGTTTATTGAACATGTCTGTAATTTAAAAAAATTACATAAATCTTTGTGGGTGAAATAGTCGGGATCCTTAAAGAAGAGTTATAGTTTGCAACATGCTTCAGATTGAATTTGAAGCACAAATTTTAATGGGTGATTCTTACATAGTGGCATGTTCTACGCATGTATGGTTAACCTCAAGCTTAAGAGAGGCTTACAAATAAAATAAATGTAAGTGGCTCATTGATTGATCTAGATTACATTTACAAGCAATATTGCATTATTTGTGGGTAACAGAGAAGAAAAAAATGAAATAGAAATTTGTTAAGAATATTTTTATTATTTAATTTTAAGTATTCGATGTCACATTTTCTTCCTAAAAGAATATTTTTTTGCTTTAATAGAAATAGTTTATTTTGTGAAGAATATTTTCCACATTTTCTTTTAAGGATTCGATGTCATAAGTTTTCATGCGTAAAAGACCGTGAAAAAAACTACAGCAAAGTCAGTTCAGATTTTTTTTTGAATTTTTATGCATAAGATTTTAGGGGCAAAAGAGCAAGAAAACAATTATGAATTAAAAATCGAATGAACATTGTGCATTGGCTTTTATGGTTAAAAGAGCAAGAAAGAGAGATAGAAAGAAGACTCTTATGAATTAATATGCTATGAAGAAACACTTGGAGACAAAAAAAAACATAAGTTGGTTTGGAAATTTTTTTGATTAAATTGTCTACATGTGTTTTTTTTTGGGTAAAATAAAAAAAAAATCACCGGAATATCATATTAGAAAAATATTTTAAAGAATTGTTTGCATAGGTTTTTATGGGTTAAGCAGGACAAAAATAGACTACGAGAAGCATGTTCGAGAGATTTTTTCTGATTGAAATTCAATCATAAGTTCTTATGGGTATAAAAGTAGAGAAACAAACTACCAAGAAGCCAGTTTATAACATTTCATGTTTGAAAGTTACGCATTAATTTTATTTGGCAGAGAAGAAAACTACAGAGAAATTCAATAATAACTTTCTTATTGAGATTGTGCACATATTGTAATGAGTGACAAGACAGGAACCCTTACAAAAAGTTAGTTTACAATAGGTTTCTGATTGGATTTTATTCAAGATTATAAGGCTATCATTATAGAAAACCCTGCAAAAAAATTAGCTTTCAAAACATTTCCGATGATTTCGTCACTTTTTTGTGGGTATAAGAACATAAAATTATAAAGTTCACTTACAACATGTCTCTGATTGAACTTTATGCATAACTTCTTGTGGGTAAAAGAGAAAAATAACTAGATAAAATTTAGATGACAACATGTTTTGAATTGGATTTTATTCATAATTTTTATGTGTAAAAGAGTAAAAACCTCTACAGAAAAGTGAGATAGCAAACACATCTTCTGATTGAGTTTTATGCAATAAATTTGTGTGGGTATAAGAGCAAAAATGACCTGGTAGGTATAGAGTTTAACAAAGTGGTCTAGAGATCTGGAGGCAAGACTTTTGGACTTAATGGCCACCACCGTGGATCAAGCTTCTTGTGGTGGCAAAGGGTGAGTAGATGTGGAGGATGGATTATGCTCGGAACAATTTCCTCTCTTCCTTCTATTCATTTGCATTGATCATGGTTTATTTTTTCTGTGGATAAATGGATGCTTCGAGATGCATGGCTACAAGGGTTTCAGATATATTCGTTTGTGGTTTTATTTAAATGTAATGCCATTTATTCTATTTTTTTTTGCACTTGAAGGCCCTATTTTTTGTTCCTATGGAAGCAAGAATATCAAAGAGGATAGTTTGGCCAAGGTTTCTCAAGTTTGATTTCATTGATTATGTGTCTTTCCTTGTCAATTTATTGACTGTTGGGAAATAATCAAGGAAATCATGAAATCCTACACATTTAACTATTTTTCCTTTAATCATTCCTTGCATGTGGTAGTTGCTTGGATGGGTGGCTTCGGAATGTGGTAATGTGATTTTTTAATAATGGGGATAAATGTGTATTTTATATTGAATGTGACAATTCTTCAATGATATATATGCGAGTGGCCTGTCGTATTTACTTGGATGGGTCATGAGTGCCTTTAAAATGTGGCTTTCCAGGTACAACGTGACCAAACATTAACATCTAGTGATTGTGTTGTAAGACAAAATAACAAATTAAACATCGACCAACACTTTTGTGCATTCTCCATTACTTAAATTCTTCACACTCGGAGCTTCAACTCATTACATTCAAGCTATACGTGCAGCTATGTGCTTTCAATGCACCATCCTTTCTTTCAAAACAATAACAATTTCTACTAATTAAATAACCACCTACAACTCTAAAAATAGAGCACTCTAAATTTGAACTTTGCTTTAAAATAGTGCATGTTGTGCATGCAATAAAGTAGATTTATTTTATTTAAATTGACTTCCTAATAATAGGACAAATCTGAGTTAACTAAAGTAAAATAAATCTAAATTTATTTCTCCTAAAAAGCTACGAGAGGAATTAATCATGCATTGCACATGCATATTTCCAACACTCCCCTTAATTTCAAACCTGTAGCTTTTACTATTTTGGAGTTGTGTTTGCATTTTCATATCTTCCTTGTGCAATATCATATCCTCCCAAACAACCTCTCAAATATTCAAAACTTCCTTTGCCAAATCCTTTGTAAAAATGTCTGCAAACTGATCTTTGGATCTGCAAAATTCAAGATGAATTTCCTTGTTGTTTACCAACTCCCTGATGAAATGATACCTCATATCAATATGCTTGCTCCTCTTATGAAAAACATGATTTTTGGACAACGCTATGGCTGAGTTGTTGTCACAAAAATTTACGTAGCATCCTCTTGTTTCTATTGTAAATCTATCAACACTCTTCTCATCCAAACAACTTGATATGATGCTCATGTTGTTCTGCTAAGTACTCTACTTCTACTGAAGATAACGTGGCAATGGGTTGCTTCTTTGATGCCCATACAACCACTTCTATTCCAAAGTGAAAAGTATAGTCGGATGTTCTTTTCCTATCATCTATACTTCCAACACTGTCACTATCTATATAACCAATGAGTTTGAACTCATCTGAACTTGAATATAGAATTCCATGATTCCTTGTTCCACTCACATACCTAAAAATTCTTTTTCTAACTCGGCCACTGTGGATCTTTTGGATATTCCATGAACCTATATATGAGGTTCACAACATACATAATGTCAGGCCTTGTGACCATCAAATACATAAGACTTCTAACCAACTTTTTGAATAATGTTGGATCCACAAATGATCCACTATCCTATTTTCTCAACCTCAAACCTACTGCAATTGGTGTTGGCATTGGCTTACAATTCAACATGTTAAACCTTTTCAAAACATCATTTGCATACTTTTCCTGTGAGATAAAAACTTCACCTTCGATTTTTAACTTCAATTCCCAAAAAGTAATGCATAAGACCAATATCTGTCATCTCAAATTCCTTCTTCATGGCTGATTTGAATGACTCTGTAGATATATTTCTAGTAATGATCAAATCATCTATGTATAAACAAACAATTAGAATCTTACCTTTCTCATTTATCTTGGTGTATAAGGTAGGCTCACTACTTCTCCTACTGAAACCATTATGTGTCAAATAAGAATCAATTCTACTTGTTGTAGCTCTAGGTGATTGGTTGAGACCATAAATTGATTTCCTCAATTTGTATACTTCTCCTTAATGACCTTCAATCTCATAACATTCGTTGATTCACATAAACTTCGTATTCAAGAAAATCATTCAAGAATGCTTATTTTACATCCATCTAATAAATAGGCCATTTGTTTTGAGCTGCACTTGCTAAAACCATTCTTACTATGTCCAAATGTGCTACTGGTGCAAATGTTTCATTGTAATCAACTCCATAATGTTGTGTAAAACCTATTGCTACCAGCCTTGCTTTATGTTTCTATACTTTTCCATCAGCATTGTATTTTGTCTTGTAGACCCACTTAACTCTTATCATGTCCTTTCCTTTTGGAAGATCCACCAACTCCCACGTCTGATTCTTCTCTATAACATCAATCTCATCAACCATGGAAGTTTTTTGAAATTTATTTTGTACAGCCTCTTCAAAATATATTGGATCTGTAGCTTCAGAAAACAATGCAAAAATGAAAATGAATTATTTGTATCAACATTATAAATCTCACTAAGACTCCTTATTTTCCGTTGCGTAGGACTATTCAATGCATGATTGTTTTATGGTGATGGAGTTGCTTCTGGTGTTCTCTGTGGTGTTTCTTACATGGCTAAAGATGGCTGAAATCTTGGATCTACCTCTCAATCGTAGATGGAGGTGTAGCTTGTACTATGACTTGTGGTGCATGTCCAAGATTTCTAGATAAAATACCTTGTTGCTCTAAAGTTTCATCTACCATATCATCATGTGGAATAACTACTTTGCTATACTGACTTTTTTCTATACTTCCATCTCATGCTTCATTTTCAATGAACTAAACATCTCTGCTGATCACAACCTTTATAGTGACCAGATTGTATAACTTATACGCTTTTGTATTCTCTGAATACCCAAAAATACGCTTTTATCCTTTGTTGTCTAACTTATTACTTAGCTCATCAGGTACATGTGCATACGCTACACAACCAAAAACTCTAAAATGTGAAACATTGTGTTTCCTATTTGTCCATGCTTGTTGAGGAACCATGTTCCTAACAAGTTTTGTTGGACACATGTTTAAAATGTAAATAGAATTTGCTACTACTTCTGCCCAATAGTCATTTGGAAGGTGCTTTGCCTTCAACATACTTCTTGCCATTTCCATAATGGTTTTATTCTTCCTCTCTACCACACCATTTTGTTGTGGTGTATGATATTGAAAAAATTCATAAATTCATTAGAAACATACTCACCTCCTCTGTCTCTGTCTGAGAAATTTGATGTAGTATCCACTTTGTTTCTCCACTAATGCCTTGAACTACTAAAATGTATCAAAGGCATTTGATTTATGTCTTAGAAAATATACCCATGTCTTCCTTGTGTAGTCATCAATGAATGTCATAAAATATGAACCTCCAATAGAAGTTGTTTGCATGGGTCCACATAAATATGAGTGCACAATTTCAAGTGGTGCACTTTCTCTTGTTGTTTTGCCAACTGGGAAAGAATCTTTGTGTTGCTTCCCCAAAATACAACCTTCACATACCCTTTCCGGTTTCTGAATCAATGAAAAACCTTTAACCATATTATTTCTATGAAGTAAATTCAAACCTCTAAAATTCAAATGTCCATACCTTAGATGCCAAAGCCATGATTCATCCTTCATGACTGAATGAAAAGTTGATTGTGTTCCTTTAGCGTAGGAATCAATTGTATTAGTGCAAGAACCAATGCAGGAATCACTTGTTATAGCATAGGCCTGATTTGCATTGGCACAGGACTATGTTACCTCATTACAAGACTCTTTTACCTTAGCACATGACTCAATAGAAGGCTGATTTGACTTAGCGCAGGACTTGGCTGCAAACTGAGTTGCTATTTTTGCTGCAAACAGATCTGATTTCTTCTTTTTTTCCTGGTTTTAAAATCAAGGGAAACATCCTATTGTTTCTCATCTTCACTTTTTCTATCAACTAAGTGCTAGGATCTTTGTCCATAATCATGCACTCATTGTCTTCCATATAGACTCGGTATCCTTTCTGTACCAATTGTCCAATACTCATAAGGTTATGTTTCAAACCTACAACATAATAAACATCTTGCATACTTTTTTCTCCCCTGTCTTGTTAGAATACTAACTGTGCCTTTTCCTTTCATAGACATAATATTTTTATTTCCAAGAGTTATATCACTCTTAAATGAATCATCCAAACTAGAAAAAAAATCTAGATTACATGTCATGTGATTACTGTAACCTGAATCCAAATACCATACATCACATAGACTCTCTTTTGACAAATTACATTCAATAGGGGATAAATAAGGTATTGCTTTGGTAATCCTTATGTATGCAATAAACATAGGTTTAGAAATAGAACTTCCAACCTGATTTTGATTTTGCCTCTCCTGATCATATTGCTTTTTCTTGCAATCATAAGCATAGTTCCCATACTTCTTGCAATAATGGCACTAAACATGAGACTTATCTTTTCTCTTACCATAACTTTGTTCTTGATTATGTCCTCTTCCACCTAAGTTCAATGAACCATTGTTGCGTCCTCTAGATGGACTTCTTCCTCTGCCTCTTGGGCTGAAATTACCTCTTCTTTTTCCATGAATACCTATTGTCTGAGATGTAAAAGCTTGATCTACACTTGCATGTGATCTATTCATCCTTTGTTCATGATTGATTAGTGATGCATGCAACTCATCAATAGAAAACTAACTTAGATCCTTAGTTTCTTCAATAGCAATAACTAACTAGATGATCAAATTTCGTAGGAAAACTCCTAAGCAAATTTTTCAATAATCCTTCTATCTTCAAGAGTCTCACCATGGGATTTTATTTGATTGACTAAGCCAACTACATAAGTAAAGAACGATTCTACGGAATTTGAATCTTTCATTAATAAATTCTCAAAATCTCTACGAAGTAATTGTAGCTTGGTAGTTTTTACTTTCTCCTTACCTTGATATGCAACTTGTAGTGTGTCCCATGCGGTCTTTGCTTGACTGGGCTGCCACTCTCGGAAGAATGCTTTCATGCATTTCCTAATGAATATAGAAAAGAGATTTGCCATCCTTCTTTCATAACTCCTTCAAAGTATCTTTCTCTGCCTAAGAAAGTGCAGTATATGTTGTTGCATCTGCAGGATATGTGTACACATTCTTAATGATCTCCCATACGTCCTGAGCTTTGAATAGTGCCTTCATGATCAACGACTAGTACTCATAATTTTTTCCATTAAATTGCGGCATTTGTATACCGGATGTAGAAGCCATAGCTTTCTACAATTTAATAAATTTCTAGAATAACCTTGCTTCTGATACTAATTTGTAGAAAATCTCTGCAGTCTTATACAACAAACAACATAAAGAAAATAAATAGAACAATAAAATAACTTGCAAATAATAGATTAAACATCAAACCAACATTGTTGTGCGTTCTCCATTAATTAAATTCTTCATACTCAAAGCTTCGGCTCATTACATTCAAGTTGTGCATGCAGTGTGTGCTTTCAATGCACCATCCTTTCTTGCAAAACAATAACAATTGCTGCTAATTAAATAACCACCTATAACTCTAAAAATAGAGCACTCTAAATCTGAATCTGTGCTTTAAAACAACACATGTTGTGCATGCAATAAAGCAAATTTATTTTATTTAAATTGACTTCCTAATAATAGGACAAAGCTGGAGTTAACTAAAGAAAACTAAATCTAAATTTATTTCTCCTAAAAAGCTACGGAGGAATTAATCATGCATTGCACATGCATATTTCCAACATTAGTATCATGGGATATGTGCCTTTGATGCACGAGCCTATGGAATTGTTTCTAATATGAATCCTCACCAATACATCCTGTTTTAAATCGCTAAATGTTCCATAAGAAAGAAATCCATTATATTTATTTTAATACAAATAATAATAATAATCTTATGTTGAATATAGATGCTTATTTATTTCAAATGTCTTATGTTTTGCATTGGCTTTTTCCTTCTCATATTTTCTTGCCTCGTTTTCTAATTTGTTTGGTTTTGCACTTTTCCTATTATCAGCCATGAAAACAAAGACTAGGGAGGTGGAGGTGTGTGTCGGGATATCATTCATTACACTGCATTTAATTTGTTGGAAACTTATATAGCCACGAAAAATATTAAGCACAGCAAAATATAAAGTGAGTAAACGAAATTAAATAGCCAAAAAGGCACAATCCATAAACACAGATTTACATGGTAAAACCCTCAAGAGGGAAACATCCACGGAGCAACGGTATTGATTCTCTTATACTTAAAATCTGGAAATTACAATCAGCACATCTCTTCCTCTTACAACTCTATTTTTTTGTGTGTAGCCTCAATGGGCATACACGGATTTATAACATTCACACAAAATTGAATTCATTAATGCATTCCTATCCATATTCTAACTAAAGTTGTCTTGTTACAATAGCAAGCTGAATAATAGGATCTTGATCCACCAGAAGAGGAATGGTTGTCATCTAATCTCAACAATCTCCACCTTGACAACAATTAACCTGATACCTTTCTCATTGCTCATCACCTTTTTTGCAAGCCAAGAGAAGCCAAGCACCACCACAGCTTCTCTAATATAACCGGTTTCGTGAACATGTCTGCACAATTCTTTTGAGTGTGGACCTTATCAAGAATCACTTGTCCTTCATCAACAACATGTCTTACATAATGGTATTTAACTGGAATATGTTTCGACTTACTATGGTAAGCTGGATTCTTAGCCAAATAAATTGCACTTTGACTATCACAGAAAATTTTTACACTTTTTTGAAACTGTCCTAACTCACCCAATAAACCTTTTAACCATACTGCCTCTTTGCAAGCATGTGAAGCAGATACATACTCTGCCTCAGTAGTGGATAAAGCAACAATGCTTTGAAGCTTTGACATCCAACTAATAGGACCACCTGCAAGAGTAAAGACATAACCTGAAGTAGATCTTCTTTTGTCCAAATCACCTGCAAAATCAGAATCAACATAACCGCAAACCTTATCACTGCAACCATCAAAAGTGATACAGTAACTGCTTGTGCCTCTAAGATACCGAAGCACCCATTTCACTGTTGCCCAATGTTCTTTACCTAGCTTTGCCATGTATCTACTGACAACACCAACTGCATGTGAAATATCTGGTCTAGTACTAACCATCGCATACATCAAACTTCCTACTGCATTAACATACGGTACATGAGACATATACTCCTTTTCTTCATCATTAATAGGACACAAATCTAAAGAAAGTTTAAAATGCAAAGCTAAAGGGATATTCACTGGTTTCACTTTATCCATATCAAATTTCTAAAGTATTTTCTCCACATACTTCTCTTGTGATAACCACAGACTTGCCTTTCATCTTGTCTCTGTGTATCTCCATGCCCAAGATCTATCTTGCTGCTCCTAGATCCTTCATATCGAATGTCCTAGCCAAATGAGCCTTTAACCCGTTGATTTCAACCATGCTTTTGCTTGCTACAAGCATATCATCAACATACAACACCAATATAATGAACATGCCATTATCCAACTTTTTAAAGTAAACACAATGATCATATTCACTTCTGGTATAATTCTGGCTCACCATGAAGGAATCAAACTTCTTGTACCATTGTCTTGAAGACTGCTTCAAGCCATACAATGATTTCTTGAGTTTGCAGACAAACCTCTTGTTGCGATTTTGAACGAACCCTTCCGGTTGTTCCATGTAAATTTCCTCATCTAAATCTCCATGTAGAAATGTAGTTTTAACATCTAGCTACTCCAATTCCATATTAAGCAATGCAACTAGTGCTAACACTATACGAATAGAAACAATTTTTACAACTGGGGAAAAAATCTCATGAAAGTCAATACCTGCTTCCTGAGAAAACCCTTTTGCAACCAGCCTTGCCTTGTACTTCAAAAAAGTATCATCAGCACCTTTCTTCAACTTGTATACCCACTTACAACCAACCGATTTCCTATTCTTAGGAAGTTCCACCAGATCCCATGTTTTTTTAATCAAAGCATCAATTTCCTCTTTCATGGCATGTTTCCATTTGTCACTATCTGAAACCTCTATTACTTCTTTATAACAACTTGGTTCTCCTTCATTAGAAATTAAAGCAATAGAAGTGACAAAATCATCATACCTGCTTGGAACTGATCTGATCCATGTAGACCTTCGTAGAGCTTGTTGTGGTATTTCCTCAATTTCCTGAGGTGTTTCAATCTGCTCATCCTCCTGAGTGATTTCCTCATGAATATCCTACTCACGGACATCTTCATGATTTTCACCCGTGGATGAATGTATATCAAATTGAATTTGTTGTGACTGTGGTACATCAACCTGTTTCATAACATTCTTTCCATCCAATTTCATGAGTGAAATTTCATCAAATATAACATCTCTGTTTATGATGATCTTATGGGTAGTAGGATTCCATAATCTATACCCCTTCACACCATCACCATATCCAACAAAGACTAATTTATGTGACTTAGGATCTAACTTGGAATGCTGACTCTTTGGAATAAGTGCATAGGCATCACAACCAAAAACTCTAAGACTAGAATAATTACATGGTTGGCCTGTCCATACCTCTTGTGGAATCTTGCAGTCAATTGTTGTCGATGGTGATCGATTAACCAGGTAACAAGCTGTAAGCAAAGCTTCTCCCCACAATTCCTGCTACAACTTTGCATTACTGAGCATGCTCCTTGCTCTCTCAAGAAGAGTCATGTTCATGCGTTCAGCAATGCCATTCTGCTGCGGAGTGTACACAGTGGTTTTATGCCTGTCGATCCCTTCATTCTTGCAATAATTCTCAAACTCCTTAGAAGTAAATTCCCCTCCATTATCTATTCTAAGACATTTAATGGATTTACCTGTGCTCTTTTCAACCAAAGCTCTAAACTATTTAAAAGTGTTAAATACATCAGCTTTCCTCTTTAACAAATAGATCCAAACTTTCCTCAAGTAATCATCTATAAAACTAAAAAAATATGATGATCCTCCATATGAGATTTTCAGAGATGGACCCCATAGGTCTAAATGAATATAGTCTAGGATACCTTTACTTGTATGTTTTCCAGGTTTAAACTTCTGTCTAGCTTGTTTCCCATAAACACAATGCTCACAGAACTTTAAATCTACAATTTTTAAACTAGGAAGAAGTTTACGATCAGCAAGTACCTTAATTCCTTTCTCGATATGACCCAGTCGTTGATGCCATAAGTGAGTGGATTCACCTGCATCCTCTGATGTGACTCCTACTTGATCAATTAATGTCCTTCCTTCAAGTTTATACAGGTTCCCGACTCTGTTAGCTTTCATGACTATCAAGATACCTTTTGATATCTTCAAAACTCCACCTTGAACTGAACCCTTATGTCCACTAGAATCCATATCTCCCAAAGATATCAGATTCTTTCTCAAGTCAGGCACATGTCTCACATCTGTCAGTGGTCTAACAATCCCATCATACATTTTAATTCTAATACTCCCTATCCCAACAGCTTTACATTGAACATCATTACCCATGTAAACCACCCCATCATCAATAGATTGATACGTAGAATACCAATTCCTATGCAAACACATGTGATGGGATGCCCCAGAATCAATTAACCAGTCATAATGGTACTGTGAGACAATAGACGTAGATAATACCTCATCAACCATACCTGAGTCCTTCTTAGCTATGTTACCCTCCTTTGTAGAGTCCTCCTTCCTAGATGCCTCTTTACGTTTCCAGAAATCTTTCTTGAGGTGTCTTGATTTGTTACAGAACCAACACTTCAACTTGCTCTTTTTGCCCTTCAACTTGGATCTAGCTGGGCCCTTCGAATTATGTCCCCTCTCAGTAGTTCTGCCTCTGGCCGTCATAACTTCTATTGTTGAAGTTTCCAAAGAATAACTCTTTCGAGTTTCCTCAGATATCATAGCTCCAACAACAACATCAAAGCTAATGACCTCTTTAGAACTAAAACTAATAGAGGTTACGAAATGATCCCAAGATTCAGGTAGAGAACTTAATAATGTTACCGTCTTATCTTCATTCAAAAAAATTTCACTCGTGTTGTCCAATTTACAAATAAGAGTATTAAAAGTATTTAAATGTTCTGAAATTGTCATACCTTCCTTCATACGCAAGGTATACAGCTGACGCTTCAGGAGGATTCTATTCGTCAAGGATTTAGTCATATACAAGCTTTCTAGTTTTGTCCAGAGTCCTGCTGCTGTTGTTTCAGACACGATGTTGAATAATACATCATCGGCCAAGCATAGGTGAATAGCACTGAGAGCATGAGTTTCCATCTCGTCCCAGTCATCATCATCCATACTCGCGGGTTTCTTTTCCTTTCCTGCGAGCACCTTCACAACTCCCTGCACACACAGTATATCCCGCATCTTGACCTTCCATAACTCAAAGTTATTGCTACCATCAAATTTCTTGATCTCAAATTTAGCACTCTGTGTCTTTGCCATCACGCTTCAACGCAGTGAATGAATTCACCCTTCAAACTCGCCCCTCGTGGCCTCCCTCCAACCTTGCTCTGATACCACTTGTTGAAAACTTATATAGCCACGAAAAATATTAAGCACAAAGAAAATATAAAGCGAGTAAACAAAATTAAATAGCCAAAAAGACACAAACCATAAACACAAATTTATGTGGTAAAACCCTCAAAAGGGAAACATCCACGAGCAACGGTATCAATTCTCTAATTATTCAAATCTAGAAATTACAATCAACACAGCTCTTCCTCTTACAACTCTATTTTTTTATGTGTAGCCTCAATGGGCATACACAGTATTTATAACATTCACACAAAACTGAATTCATTAATGCGTTCCTCTCCATATTCTAACTAAATTTGTCTTGTTACAACAACAAGTGAATAATAGGATCTTGATCCACCGTAAGAGGAATGGTTGTCATCTAATCTCAACATAATTAAATGGGATTATTTGAAAAGAACATAATTTATTTTCAATATTTTAAATTGTGGGAAACTGAACTAGTTCCCCCTTATTGTAGAAATGATAACAAACAGGCTCCATCTTCCACCCACGCGTGTCATCTATCTTTCCAAGTTCCGAACTGTTGGTTCACATTTACAAGGTTTTGCACTTGTGTATGATACTATAGAGGATACAAAAAAATGTGAACCTGGATGTAGGTTGAAAAAATTATGAATTTTTGTTCCAACACCAAAACAGATTGAGGAATTCCCCAATCGCACCAAAAAAATGAAGTAGAGAACAAATAAAGAAATTTTTTAGCTCCAACGAAATAGATACAATGTTTAATGTTGCTAAATTCCTATGTTTTATGGTGCTCTATTTTATGTTATGGATACTTGAAGTTATTGTGTTTTTTTATTTCAACTCGTACATCTTCGAAATAGTAAATATGTGGTTGATTTGTACTTTTGATTCTCCTTTGGTGCGTATGTGTACTTTAATTTATCTCATTTTGCTTATGATTATTTTTCACTCTAAATTTCATGTACAACAAAATATATGCCAACTCGTTTAAAATAAAATGTTGGTACAAATATGTATTCAAATGTCTCTAAAAATTGTCTAATTTGCTGAATTCAGATGTAAGCTTCTCCAATGTCACCTTCACAAACAAATTTATTGAGAACATTTGATTGAACAACAAATCATAACCCTTGTATTAGGAAGATTTTAATCAATTTTAAAAGAAGACACTTGACCGCATGGAAACTCATGATATTTTAGTGGCTACTCGTGGAAGCTTCTATGAATTATAATATTATAAATATAAATTCTCTTCCAACATTCCTGTGCATCGAATCCAATATCTTTATAATTTCTCTCCATTATTCTGCCTCTTTTATGTTATGTAGGTTATGGAAAATTTTGCTTCTACTGCATTAATTTATGTTAAATTTTAAGAATGATTATTTGACTTGGAGATGATGTGTCTCTAATAGGAAAGCCACTCTATTTTTGATTAAAAAAAATTGTGGACAAACACAACTTACTAATCAAATGTTTTGAAACTTACAAGCTCTTAATCTTACTCGAGTTAAATTTGACAGCCATCTATGTTTTTCATGTGACAACTTGATATTTTAATATCGCCCTCCAAAATTTCAAAATAGTGTTATTTATAGCATCTATTTTATATTTAATTAATTATTTTTAAGACATTTATATATACTTTTATAATTTACATATAAATGTATATAAAAACTTACAAATATTTGCAAGTATTTTACGGCTAAAATCACAAAAAAAGTCTAAACCACTGTCAAATTTAACCTATGCGCCATCTGGTCTCTAGTTACTTTTACCAAATCGACATTTTTAAATTCCCTAGACTCAATTTCTGCAGCTATCAATCTTTCTAAAAAAATAATAACTACCATCGACTACATTGATGTTACAGATACATACTCCTCTCTAAGTTTTGCATGTTCTCTCTACCTAAGCATTTTGTGTACACTCAACGTCTTCCCCGTCCCGAGGTTTCCCGAGATACATGCTTGCGAATTCCCCTTACATTTACATTTTTCCAAACTAACTAAAGTCACAAACTACAACATTAATTAAGTATTCGCATCGGCAACATTTTCCATTGGTTACTTACATATTCAGAGATCTCCCTCCACAGTTTGGTTGTTATCTATCGCAACTCGAAATTTCTTTCACTTGACAAATATGTCTTTTTCTTTATAGAGGTGTATTTTCACATTGGCTCCTTCATTCTTCAATCATTTCCCCTGCACTTCTTCATCCTCCAAAACCATTTCTTACACCCCTCTTCCTCTCCCTTTTTCCCTCTTCATTCAACATCTCCTCTTAACTATATCCCTTTCGGCATTTACATCGTACACTTCACGCATTTATCGATTGCTAGTTTTTAGATAATTTACATGAACATGACACAATTTTGACAACTTAAGTATTAAAAAGATTAAAAAAACTAAAATTGACTATTACTTGTGAACTTATTTTATGATATAATTTATGATAGTAATACATATTTGACATTAACATCTTTGATGACACTTACACAAAGACTCATAAAGAACATCAATAGACATTGACGATCATTCTCAAATAGACTCATCTCCTAAGTGACAAGACTTCAACACAAATATATTTTGAGTCTTGAGGATGAAAATACTATCATCACTTGATGATTGCATATCCATTTTGAACTTAACAAGAATAGAGTCGAGACCGTTAATAATATGCAATTACTTTTTACTAAACATGATATTCGGGTATAATTACATTTAATCCAAGACACGAATGTTAACTACCCTAAACACTTAAAAATGACCAAATTCTACAATGAGTTTACCTATTCCAATGAGAATATAGAAAAATATTGGTATTGACAGGTTGATATGGAAAAGATGAACGTTGAACCAATCATGACCCAAGGAAGTAAAACTCAACGTGTTATGATTTGGATTTCATAGGGGCAATTAGAATATCTTTTCCTGTAATAGAACAATTAGGCTTTCATTAGACAATGTATAAATCTCGCTCTATTTGGAGACAAATAAAAATCAATAAAAATTTGGATTTAATGCATACAAGATATTACAATGATATACGGATTTATACTCCTATACCTAAGGATTTTTCTTCAACAACTTTCTCCATCGATATATCTCACAATCAACTAAACTACTCCACATGGATGACTTGTAATTTTAACTTGTAAAATTACAACTCGTAATGCACTCCAAATTTATCCTTATCATGATGAGTTACGTATGACGACTTATTACAGCACAAGTAATTACTAACTAATTCAAATATACTAATGGAGTAGTAATTCTAATTCCTAACAAAATTACTTTCACATGAGTGTGTCCACATATTAAATCACTAGTGTGTAGAAAGAGATGTTATGATAACTTAAGTATAGTAGCGAAGGAAAAAAATAAAGATAAAATAGATAAATAAGAAATAAGCCCTATTTTAATGGGGTTCTCATGGGAGGATGGAAAAAGAAATGAGTTGAAATAATGTGTGATTAAAAGTTGAATAAAGATTACGAGTCTTTAAAAAGAGCTAATTTTTAATATTTGCATAAAACATATGTAGTATATCATGGGAATCTTATTGAGAAGTTCTTTTTGTTTCCTTTGGAATAAAAATTAGAGTTAGACTTAGGAAGATAACATGTTTTATAGAAATTGGGAAAGCACTAGAGGAGGATGTAGAAATTTACCATAAATAGGTCATGTGATTCATTTTCCATTTTTTACATTTTTTCTTTCTAGAATTATGGAGCTTTAAATATCTAGTTGAAACAAAGAGAGAGATGATGGCTAAAATGGTTTGTAAAAGTATTGGTAGATGAGGTGATAGCCAAGGAGGGTGACATGTAACCAATCCCAAGGTAAGTTATTTATTTTATTTGGGAAATTTTAACAAGGATAAAAGTAAAAAATAGTGTCTCACAAAAAAATTAGCTAGAAAAAATTTCCCCAAGGATATTTAAAAGTTAGATCAGGGTTATATCTAGGTGGTTTTGGATGCGTGACAATGCACTTATTTGTACCCATGTGATATTATTGTTATCATATTTTTTCCTTCAAAGATCTAATATTTTCATTACATAAGAAACATTTTTTTCATTCCTATCCTAAGTAATCACTCAATTAATATGTTTCATACTTATTATAGGTTGTGCGTTAACTTGGTTTTTCAGAGGTAATTAATATTCCTTGTTTTATTTTATTATATTTTGTACTCTCATTTAGTTATGAGTGCAAATACTAAAGCAATATAGAATGATAAATAAAATTTCACTATAGATAAATTTGAGCAAACAATCCACTTGTAGCTAAAGTTGATGTTTCCTAGCCTCTCATAACAATACGGAGATTCACCCATAACAATTTGCAATAGATATACTTTTGAGCCAATAGATTATTGGCCATTCATATCAATTATCTTCCATGCTGTTTGGAGGTATTTAATACTATTGATCAAATTATGATGAATTTAAATATATTCATTGAATCATCCTTATTTTTCTTCAAATCGATTATAACCTCCAAGATTGGCTATAACCGCAATTGTACTAGTTTTCACCACTTCTCTATTTTCTAGCCAGGTGTAGATTTTCTTATTTATAAGGATTAATATGATTTTAAATGTATATAATATGCATGATAATAATTGCGAGGAATGAATATAGAAGTTAACTTTTCATTCTAAATAATTTTTTGTATGTGATATTTTTAAAATTATTTCAGTTCTATTATGCACTTAAGTTTATTATAAAGTAAGCTCCAATTAATAAAGAGAGAAAGATTAAAACAAACTTCCAACCAAGAAAGGGCACACTTGAGAAGAGTTGCAAGTGGGATTCCAATCTAGGTTAAAGTAGTTTCATTTCTTAATTTTGTTTGTACTTCCCGATTTTTTCATTTCTTCATGTGTGTTCATTATTTGTGCAAGTTAAATTTAGTGGGACTTATTCAATTCTAGCATCATATTTTGTGTGTGTTTATTCTTTCCTTTCATTATTTCAAAATCTACCAAATTAGTTTTATAATTCATTATAGAAATTTCCTTTACCTAAAAGATTTTTATTTGATTTTTGTTAAAGCGTGAGTTTCTTTTAAGGAAAGTTTAATTCCCTATACAAAACTATAACATCTCAACCTTCTAATAGATCTTAATTACTTTACATATGGTAACAAAAATTATCAAAGTGATTGCTCATGGTTGTTAATTAATGAATCTAAATATGAATAAACCAATTGGTTTCCCCATTGGATGATATTTCTTAGGATCTATGTAAGAAGTTTTGTACCAGTTTAATTGATTATTTCATTATGATCTTCATCTTGGCATTGTTCTTTAGGAAAACGTGTCAAGTATTTATATCTTAGACCATTTGGTTACATTATTTGCTTTGTATGAGTAATATTTTCTTCTTTTTAATTATATTTTAATTTCTGCAACCTAGATTAAATCAAAAACCAAAGCAAACTTTTTCTACTAGCACTATGTAGGGAAAGTATGAACCATTTGACTTTGATATAGTTTTATGAAATGTGAGATGGATAATTTGGGAAGGTTTCTTTCAAGAATTAAAAACATTAAGGCCACTTATGAATAATTAAAATTTTCAAGCTACATCAACCATCACCTATAGTAAAGAACCTACAACCACATAGACTATTTCTTTCAAAGGAGCTACAACCAAAAAGAGTTGGTAGATGAAATAGAATAATTTGAATCCTAAGAACAAAAAGAGGATCCTACCACATTGAAGAAATAATTGGAAAAAAATACCAAAAATTTCCATTACTACCAAAGGATCTAGATTTCAACCCTTTCATTCATTCTCAAAATTTCATTCTCAATACTATCATCGTAGTGTTATCTAGACCACTAGGGTCTCTGCGCATAAACCTTGGAAATTTTATTTTGATAATCCCTTTTGGATAAACCTTCACCACTTAGAAATACTTCTAGAAGAGCCACAATCTACTACACCCCTTAGGCTAAATGTTTTGAGATGAGTCTTCAAAGAGTGTGGAAGGAATCTACTGGAGCAATAATAGTCTAACGCATCATATATCATGAAGAGGGAAACAATAAAAATGTTGAATCATCCACATTTTAATTTCCTATCTCCAAAAAAAGAGGGAGGAGTTGCGTTAAAAATATACCACTTGTTTCCTTACCCAGCTTCCATAGATTGATTATAGAGGATCCTTATAGACTTTATTTGAATTATATGTATTTTTCTAGGTTATAATTACACTACTAATGCCTAGTGCCTACATATATTTACAAAAAATCTCAAGAGTGATGTACTATGGTATTTTATGGATTTATGTATGGATATATTGAATAATTGGAGCAAAATGAATTAAAAATTCATACTAAAGTATTAGAATAATTATTCAAGTAAGGACGTGAGAGGAGATGACATATTCAAGATGAAATAAAAGGAAGAAGATCAACTAGAGGATCACATGGAGAGTTTCATGTTTTGTTTGAAAAAATCCAAATAAAAAATATTATATCTAGAATCTATGAAGATTGCATTCTTACGAGGTGTAAATGAGGAGTGTATGGATGCATTGGAACTCATTAGTCGAGGTGATATATCACATGTTTCCTTTGATTATATTTTTACAACATGTAAAAACTACTCAAATTCGTCCATGAAGAAGAAATGTTGCAATAGATCATTTCCATATTCAAAAGAAGTAGAAGGATTTCCATAATGGAACCAAAGTAACTCGATGAAGGATATAAAGAAAGATATTATCAAGAACATCAAAAATTAATTAAAAACACCGCATACATGAAGGAAGAAGGAGGATACATAGCAATATTTTTGTATATTGTCCAAAAATTAACATTTCATTAAATCTAGATATATATCCAAGAATTTGGACTTACAATATTGTCATTTCTAGTTTTATAAATATTGAAATTTGATTCTAAAATTGCTATTATTGGTTTTTAACTTGTGTGATATCGTTGGACAATATTATTATTATTGGTTTTTAAGAAGTGTAATATAATGTTCGATATTTACACTATGTACAAGTTATTGGAAAACACTTTTTATTAGCCAAAAATCATCCCATTGTACCCTTGGAAGTTTTGCACTTTATAGAGATATTATTAGAATAATAAAAATAAGCTATTTTAGAACTGAAATTAGCCCATCATAAACAAGTAACTAAAGAATATTTTTCATTGAAAGATTTTGTGGCTTCATTTATTAATGTTTATCGTTGTCCAAATTTAAGTAATGGTTAGCTTTATGCATATAAATTTTGTAGTTTTTAATTCAACATACAAGAGGCTAAAAACATACTCACCATTCATGTTGGTGTATGGATTAGAAGTTGTAGTCCCAATGGATTTTATACTACCAAGCCTCAAAGTAGTGATATCCTTCAAAATGAACAAAGAGCCATCAAGGTGCATGAAAAACCCATAGAATTGGAGAAGTTGGATGAAAACCTCTTCCTCACCACATACAATCAAACCCAAGAAAAATGAAGACAAAAATCTTGGCATGATAGGTATTGCAAGCACAAATAATTTGATATGGGAGATAAAATGATATTGTATGATAGAAAATGGAAGAGGCCTAGAAAATTGAAAACCATATGGCTAGGCCTATATATAGTCAAAAACATCCTACCATTTGGAGTAATAAAACTCCAAACATTGTAAGACAAAGACATACTAGGTTATCTAAATGGAGTCTTTGTTGAAGAAATATCATACCGCGGAGTAGAAAAAGAAAATACGAGCTTAAAATTTTAAAAACTTGGAGAAAAATGCAAAAAAAAAAGATAAAATCTTTCTTCTCTAAAAACTGGAAATTCAATGGAGTGCTTTCTAGGAAGAGGGTGGAAACCCTCAAGGGCACCTTTTCTCTACCAAAAAATTAAAGGAAAAAGAAAAAATAAAAAAGAAGGAAATAAAATAACATCTATTAAATAACCCACACAAAAATAAAAATAGCAATCCAAAAAGAAAACCACACAACAAAGAAAACTAAAAACCCACATAATAAGGAAATTGGCATGAAAAGTCATTGAACAAAGAAGCAATAAAAACCCGCATGAGAAGAAGTCTATGGAATGAAGAAAATAAGTGAAACCATGTAAGGAATAACATATGTAAAACAAAAAAAATATAGAAAAATCCGCTGAACAAAGGGAAGTAGAAAAATCCATAAAACAAGGAGGGTGGCACCCGCATAAGGAGAAAATAGACAAAACAAAGAAAAAGACATCCACGGGTAAAGAAAATCAAAAACACATCCATGACCAAAGAAATAAATACTATAGGTGGAAACAAAATATGTAAAAATTAGAAGACTGTAAGTAAAGAATCATACATGCAAGAAACAAAGTGTAAAATGAAAGTAGAGGTGAAAAAGAGATGAACTAGGGCACAATAAAAATAGTAGGGAAAAATGGAAACCCCCACCATCATCCCACATTCCTATTAGAAAATTAAAGGAATGAATAATGTTACAAATTATAAACCCATAATATAAATTACGAAGATTATAGTTTATGAAGTGAAGTAATTAAAAACATAGATTTAGATGTTTATAATTCAAATTACTCAGTAGACACAAAATCACGCACTTACTACTATTTACTATACCACCAAGTATGTTGTTTTATATATGGATCTTGCGTAAGAAAAGTATTCACTGGTGACCCATTCCATATTCCATTCACTTGTCTTCGGGTTTCTACTATTTTTTATCTTTCACACTTATCACTCATACACCTAGTTTTGGTCAGGTCACAAGGATCCATGTCTATCATTCTTCACTCATTTGTCATCACTTGTCTCTGACACTAGTACCCAAGAATGGACACTAGCATCACAAACTTATGTCCATCTTGGGAACTCATTCCTTCTGTATGTTTGATGTTATTTTTTACATTTGAGGCTAGTCTTTTCGGTTTTCCCTCTTATATCCCGAGATACTAGTCGACATGTCGGGTCATTAGTGTTGAAATTCAAGCAAGATATCCCTATATAAACACAACATACATACCATTATAATGGTAGGAAATTCTTATCAAGGGCTATTTATCTACATATCTCAAGGGACTATATTTGGGCATAGTACTCTACATACACACTACATAAGAAGGGGAGTTCATTTTATTCCATCCACAAATTTACATTTTATTGAGCTATTGTCCGCTATCTTGGTGTCATTAACATGAGGGAAACCTAGGAGCACTATTGAATACATAATAACATAGAGCTACCTTGGGTCCGAGATGTAGTACATCACTCACCGTAAGTTCACCATTGTGACAATTGAGGACAGTCTAACCCCTCATTTTGCATCTTTATTTTTAGGATTTGATGTCTTTTTTAGGGTTTTGCGGGAGGATATGTATGTGTAGATTTACATGTTCCTTGGTGATCCAAGTGTGACACAATGGTGACCAAAGGGGAACAAGTGCAAAGCCCTAATGACATTATCGGACCAAGTTTCAACCATTTCGTAGACTTGAGCGCCCCACAGAGAGGTCTAGGGTACTGTGGGCACCCCTATCCTTGCCTAGGAACCCGTGTCTAGGCATCGCGAGCATCTCTAAATTTTTGTGAACCTCATTTTGACAGTTTGTGCTCTTGTTCTAGCACATTTTCCAATTCAAAATCACTTTGGGATAAGCAAAATTAATATAAATACCTTACCCCTCTCATTTCCTTTCATAGTTAAAATTAAATAAATTATTTAGTATTTATATTTCATTGTTTATCAATTATAACAGATCTTTACATTCAAATTTGAATAAAATATACAGATTTTATTGAATCATTTTGGTGAACTCGAAGCTTAGAACTACTTTCCCTAGGATCCCCTAAAACCCTAATAGTTAAGGATAGCTCTTCTCCTCCTAGGCTAGTCATGCCTCATGTGAGTATTAATCCTATTTATGATGAGGCAACCATAGTTGAACTTAATGCTCTATATCACAACATTGGTCTTCCAAATGATACTTAAAGGCAACTATTAGCTCATGAATGCAATGTGACTACTAGCTTTGATCATTCTACCATTAAATTTTTTTCTGATTCGGCAAGCTTTTCTAGTTATAGACCTTGCTATTCAGTTAGCCGCACTCCACCTTCTTCTATTTATACTGAGACTTTAGATGATGTTATTTTCATTTTTATGCTTAGTCTTAATGATAATGCTTTAGCAACACAAAAAGATGAAATACACATGTGCATGATGTTGTTTCTCATACTAGTCCAGATGATTCTATAGTTGCATCTCATACTCCTATTTCTGAAAAAAATTCTAATCATGCATCACATACTAGTTCTCCTTCTCCTTCATTATATGTTGATGATACACTTCATGAAATCCTTTCATCTCAATCTTTGTATGATATTGATGAAGTACATGATAGTCATGATTCTACCTCTTTCGCATAGTACTTGAATTTAAATCCCCACTCCACTTTCATCTTCTTCTCGAGATTTTTTTTAGTAACATGTATGATTCATCTCCTTCTATTACATCATCTCCTAATGACACTTTCGATGTTATTCCTACTACTTCACTGCCTATTATTTCTTTGGCACCTATATCCAAAGGTGCCCTTAGCATCATTATCTTCTACTTCTTCCCTTGACATCCCTATGATCACTCACAATGGAAAGATACAACTGCTCAATACACCACCTAAATTTCCTACTATTCCATCACAGATATTTTATCACTCATGCATGTTGTTGGTCAACTACAATCTCAAATCCAATCTCTCACCCTTGAAAGAAAATCCTATTATGCTTCTATCGATAACAATTCTTTGTATGGCAACCCTATTTTGAAAAGGATTCACAATTCAGCATTCCCTAAGGATTTCATTATGCCTACATTTTCATGCTTTGATGGTACTGTAAATCCATATTTACCTCTTAAGAATTACCATCTAGTTATGGCTTCTTATTATAATGATCGATTATTTCTAAAATATTTTTGCCATATTCTTATTGATGACAATTTCCAATGGTACACACATTTAGCCTTTGGATCTATTAGTACCTATTGTGAGATGGAAGAATTTTTCTTTGTCACTTCATCCTTAACAATTTCCCTAGAGTCACACATGACCATTTAATTGGCTTACATCAAGGAAAAACAGAACCCATTATTGATTACATTTTGCACTTTAATGCTTACATGCATTGCTTAGTCTTTTTAGTCCATTGACTTAGAAAATAAATTTGTTTTTTTCATGGCTTGATTCTTTCTTTAAAACAATGCTTGCAATATGACACATATGAATCATTCACACTCTTGTGTTATAAGGTCATTGATTTAGAACAAAATCTCATTGATGCACATGTTATAGATCCTCCTCCTATCGGTGTTACTATTTCATCATCTAATTATTCTCCACTCCCATTTTTTGAGCATCCTTCATGGTCTTCATCTCCTCTGCCTCGTAAGAAAGTTCAATCTTCTCTTTTGCATAAATTTCCTTCATCTCCTTTACCACATCAGCATCTACCTCAAACTTCTTCATCTCTTTCACGGGAGCCATTACACTTTTCTCATCACGCTAGACCTCATGATGTGCTATGAGCCTTTCTTGAAAAGCATTTGATTCGCTTACCTTCACATTATCGCCTAATTTTGACTTCACAAAATTAATAAATGTGAAAATTTAAAAAAATCGAAGTGTTCTTTCATGTGATTTATCACCCTCATTGTGATCGTCTTGTTCTCGTGATCGTTTTGGTCTTCGTTTCACTCATTTCGGGTGAGAACTCCTCCCGCTAGGTCACAAATCGTTAATAATTAATTAATTAATATTTAATTAATTTATTACCCTTTTATTTAATAAAATTAATTTTATTAATTTTTGGGGTTTTTAATTAAATAAATATTAATTTAATATTTATTAAAAAAAATCAATCGACAAGTTCTTCTTTATTGCCGAGGGAAAATAAAATTCCGCTTCCAATTGTTGGGATGCCAAATTGGCTTTCCGCACCCAAATTTCCCTTTCTCGAAAATTATTTCTTTCCCGCTTGGGAATTTCTCCTACCGATCGCCAACTCCGATCGGATGGAAAATCGAAAATATCTCCCAATTTCCCCAAGGAGAAACAAATGCGAATTGTCACCGATTTTCCATTGAATTGCAAACGACCAAGTTTTTTCCCATCTTTCCTAAAGAATAAATGCCCACTACCGAAGAAAGGGAGAATTGGTTATACTAATGGAAATAAGAAATGGTTATAGAATTTTCTTTAATCCTCATAACCATTTTTTCATCAAACTCGTTGGAAAAATTCATGCGAAGAAGCTTTCTATAGTCATTTTTACTCCCATTACAAAAGGAACAAACCCCATGCACGACGGCCTATCACCCAGCAGAAGCTGAGTGCTCACCCGACGCACGCGCGGGTACCAAGTCTCTCTTTTATGTGAGTTTAGTGGGAAGCATCATTTATGATTAGTGTAAGAGTTTTTAGGAGGGAAGTTAAGGCATATAAGAACCATAGGGCTCGAACGGCCTCTGATCCTTGCATTCACTTCTGCACTCGAGTGCTTTAACGAATCCAAAACATATATTATGACAAGGAATTATAAAAGCATTCATACATAGAATGAAAGGAAAGAGAACTCATATAAGAGAAATATGCATTAAAATCATTGATATCCATGTCTATTTATAACAGTAAACTCGTATAACGGAAAAGTGACAAGCGAGCTTGGGAATCTACAAGTAACTCTTCCTCGCACCCGACCTCCCGAGGTCGTGCCGAGATAGCCGGTGGGGATGGAATATGCGTGGGATACAGAAAAACTAGTTAGGAAATCTAATGTCTTTGACACGCACTAGTGGAAATTGTGAATCTAAGGCAAAGAAGGCCCTCCTAACTTGAACTGGTGTGATAGATCGATCAGCAAGGATGACTACTCGAAGGCTCCAATCAATATCGAGCTCTGGCATGATTCGGTCTATAGGTTGTGGAATACGTGGAAAATGTCCTGGGATAGTTTCTGTATATCTCCAGATAAGGTCATAGGGCGATGGTATAATTGACTCTATGGGTGATTCTCTGGCCTAGTCCAGAACTCCTTAGCTTTGTTAGTTGCTATGTCTAACAAGGATAACTGTTCGATAATGATAGGTGGAAGTGGAGTAGATCTAAATACTAGTGTACGTAGGCCAACATCTATGTCTGATTCACCTATGGATTCGTTGGGTTATGGGATTTGTGGGTCACAACCGTAGATTTGTGGTTGTTGTGGTCCTGCTATGGTCATGTATGGAATCAATCCCTAATCCCTAGTATCCAATAATCGTATGCTTTCTCAGCTTCTATATTCAGAATCAATAACTGTGTGATCTTCTCATAATATCTTATAGGCATTCATGCAACCTGGATTCTTAGGCTGGTATCTATATCTGTGAGAGTGTCTCCTACGTCTGGCTGTGGAACCAAAGGATCACAATCAAATGTCTGCTCTCTTTCAAACCCTTCTACAGTCATGTAGATATAAATCTAAGGTAATATGTAGTTTGGTTGATTTGACCAAAATGTGTGTGCTCGGTCATCTTCTATGTTTAACCCATGCAGTTGGAAACTAGATTTGTTGCAAGTTTACCGTTGTTCGAAGACTTGGATCCTGAGATTCTGATCTATATCAGTTATGGCTGTGACGAGATTGGGTTGGGGCATGATTGGCTCGAATATGTATTCCCTGGGTTCTCTAGGTCCCGTGATTGTCATACAAAAGCAACAATGAAAATTAACTGTAGCAAAGTGAAATTTAACTACGTTAAGTATATCTATAGCATATATGATTTCTCTATTTTTGTATTTTCTGATGAACTATTCAAACGAATTTAAAGAGTAACTATTTAATATATCTAGAAATTGATGATTTAGAATAACAAATTAAAACAAACAAGATAACCGAGTATAGCTATTTGTCTGTGCAACTGTGAATCTATTCTAAATAATGAAATACTTGATCTAGTCTATTTGCAAGACTCTCGATCCTACCTCAGAAGTGAGGAATGAATCATAGTCTCTCAGAAACTATCAATCCCCACAGCTTCCCCGGCAATACCGAAAGTAAAATTGACTGAAATAAAGTGATTAACTACTCTATTTGATATGTTTCTAATTTAGAACTTTGAAAGCTAGAACCTGGATTCTGCAGAATAGTGGCGAATCCGATGGTGTGTGTGATCTTGTCCCCTCAATGTGATCTCCTCGTTCTTTCGTGTTCACGTGGATCCAGAAAAGCGTGTAATGCTAGCATCAACAGAAGTAGATATTGGGACAAAGGCAGCTCAAGATACAAACTGAATACAATGCGAGTAGGAGAGGGATAGCGCAAGAGTACAGAGCTTGGCTTATGCAATTCCTAGCGGGATTTATTGTGAGTCATGCAATATAAAACGTCCAGAACCTGAAACTATCCTGTTTGAAGAGAAAACCTGCAACTTTAATGGCTTCCTATTGAAAACACCTAATTTTACTCCAATGGATTGGATAAAATGTCAATAGCATTTGCACAAGATGGATATGTGGCTTACTAACAGCAAAACGACACTAACTAAGCATGCAATGAAAGAAACTAGGAATTCTAAGCAAAATGAAAGACTAATCTATTGTAATGAGAAATTCAGAGGCAAATTTGAGGGGCCATTTGCTTGAGCACAAGCCAACTATTTATAGCATTTGCATTTACCCAAGGTAAAAACCAAATAGAACTCTTAAACTATAAACAATGGCAAAACACTATTCCAGGGAACCAGAATCATTAATGCAAGCTTATGGCGGTGAAAAAAAGCTGGTGAATCATTGATTTTTACGTGAGTCGTGTTAAAAGAGCTTTCTGGAAAATGCATAAAGGACCACCACCCCCTAGCAGGGGGGTTACAGACCACCGCCGCCTCATTCAGGGTGGCGGTGGCGGTCAGACCGCCACCCAGCCCAGCAAGGCGGCGGTTTTGTCACACCAAGAGCAAAGGCCAAGAAAAGAGGGGAAAGGGAAAAATAAAGCACGCGGGGCTAAGCGGGGCATGCGGGATGTTAACGCATTCTTGGAGAGATTTTCCGATCCCGAACACCTTGCGAGGAGACCTGTATCATCATTGGGGAGCGTGTTACGTTGTTCTGGCAGCGCAGTACCCTACAATTTTGGGTACGTACATATTGCCCCCTCGAGAAGCATTTTAGCCATGAAGAGGCATAAAACGGTGGGTCCGAGTATGGCGGTCCCGAAATGGGAAGTTTGAAAGTTATACCTGATACGTCCGTGTGTTGAAATGATGCCATCCAAAATTCCTGCCACCTGCAAAATGAAAAGAGAACTCAAGCGCAGATAGACACAATAATTTGGAAAATAAATGCTAAAATAATAGGAAACGAGAACGTACCATTCGTGCGGGGATAAAAACTTACCTCCATCGGTGCTCCAAACCTGCAAAAAAACATTTTAAAACAAGTCAGGTTTGCTATATATACGAAAGTGGGCCCATTTTCCTATTCATTTGCATGAGTTGATTTGATTGATTCTGAGCTCTGGAACCCACGGTGACGGTTTCTTGCACGAGTAGAGTCAAAACGTTCGTGACGGATAGTGATCATGCCTCCGCGAGCGGAACACCGACCCGCGAGATCACAGGTTAGTTTTCTTCAATTTATCCTTTTTACCCCCTTAACTTTAAAATGCTAAAATATTTGTTGTGGGGGGGTAATTTTTGAAAATGCTAGTTTTAAAAGGTCCATCTAGGGGGCGCCTACTGGGTAGGCTTTGTTTTTAGCCAAAACGGTCCTTTTTTAGCATTTTTAGGCTTTTTAAATTATAAAACCCACGTGGGTTTTCGGCACACGACCACCACCCTGCCCAGGTGGTGGTTACATGACCACCGCCTTGTTCAGGGTGGCGGTTACACGACCGCCACCCTTAAGGTGGCGGTTACAAAACCGCCTCCCTGCTCAGGGCGGCGGTTTTGCACAGAATGCCAAAAGTACATCTGTTTGAGATTGTTTTTGCATTTTTAGCATTTCTACGTGTTTTCATGATTTTTCTAATATCACTCGGATGCTAACTTGCTTTGTTTTGTGTGTTTTGGGTGTATGCAGTGAGAGAGGAGTATATCCGGTGGAGCCGAGAGAGGGAGTGTGACTGGCTCCCAGGAGTACTGGATGCACTTTCACAGGATGAGGAGGACACTCTTCAGAGGGCCGGGATACTACGTATCTCACGCGTTCCTCATGTTGCACCCTCCAGTCACATTCTTTGTGACCTATTCTCCTATTGGGATGCTGATCGAACACCTTCCGATTACCAGGGGTCCGCGGTGAGTGGACCATCACTTTGGAGGATGTTTATCGCATTCTGGGGTCCCGATCATTGGGAGACGTCTGACCCTTGAGACAACAGGTTCACGGGCCCAGATAGCACAGTGGGCCACTTATATGGGAGATGCAGTCATCTCCACGGGTTCGAAGAAGGGGGTCAGAGTTTGATCCATTCCTAGCTTGCCCATCCCCTTGCTTCGCCAGGCCATTATGGGGATCCTTGCCTCGAGACTGATCGGGGACAAGGGAGGAGACACACTGTTATACTGCTGGTCCCCCATCATTGCACAGATAGAGGGACACGGCCGGATATATGCCTGGGGAGTAGATATTCTTGGGACTACCTACCACGATTTATACAGGTAGTCCATTTACAGGGCAGTCCTTGAGCCACCCGACCTTGGTCATGAGTTGGGTTTACGAGCACTTCATTCCTTATGGTAGAGGTGTAGAGGTGACAGATCCCGAGCTATGAGGGCAGCTAGATGGACAGATATGTCGGTGCTCCGAGCACCTCATCAGCCGGTTGCTTCTCTGACCACTGCTGACATGGAGGCCACACCGTATCAGACTATGGCAGGTATATGGGGCAAGGAGGCTCTTACTTTGATCTCCTGCTCCACTACAGGGCAGCTTATTGACAGAGTGGGACGAGTGGAGATACACCCCTTTGGCCGAGTTCCTCAGCAGTTTGGCCTACCCTACATGGGCATGCTTCCCCGAGTGCCAAAGATATAGTGCACCCGAGAGGCCAGAGGGGGTCCTAGAGGCCGGGGTTGGATAGTGGTTACTCCCGCATTCCTATTGCATGCTGGGAGGGGTAAGTACGTGCCAGAGGGAGAGCCGGTGCACCTCAGGCACCCTTGCTTCAGATTTCCGGGCCCTGCCCATAGTAGCGATGACCCCATTGACATAGACTCCGAGTCCGAGGAGTTTACAGGGGAGAGACAGAGGAGGATAGCGATCCTGAGTGGCATGACACTCAGGATATTATGCAGGCAGAGGGCCGAGCAGAGTGTAGAGAGAGTTACTTTGTTTCAGAGGAGCCACTCTCCCAGGGCCATGGCGGGAGGATGAGTCCATTGCAGGGACGCTACGTTGCTCCAATCACAGAGCAACACCCCAGTCAGCGGCGGCATCCGTGGCAGGTGCTGACCCTAGCGATCCATCCTGGAGGCCTGGTGATCCGAGTAAGTTACCATCCTTCCTTTTAATGTTTGTTTTTAGTTAGGATTTCCTTAGTTGCTATCTCTCTTTTTGTTTTATCTTGTATTTCTAATCTCTTGTTTTGTTTCTAATTTGTTTTCTCCTTTGTTTGCAGAGACCGCCGATGAGTGGCGGGACTTGATTCATAGGGTATGCACCGATACCCTAATGATCCCCATGGAGAGGACCCACGCAGAGTTGTCTGTGGACGCTGGGGAGCCCTCAGCAGCTGGTAGACATACTGACATCTTTTCCCCAGTCTGGCATGTGGCCAGGATGGTATCGACTCTCCGCACGGAGCTAGCGGGGTATAGGACAGCCGAGCGCTTGATGAGGAGTCATTCTCATGGCGAGACTGCGGCTGCCCCTCGGGATCCTGAGCCCTCCGTGCACTCAGAGCGCCGGCGTAGCCGGAGTCCTAGGCATGGGCATGCACCTTCGGAGGGGTCTCGTAGGGATTGAGAAGCCACTTGGCTCTCCTAGATTTTGTATGATATATTCTTTTGTATATCCCGGGCTCTTTGAGCATTTTGACCATGCTTAGCGCATGATGGCATTGTATAGAAACTTTGATCATTTATATATATATATATATATATATTTTTTTTGGATCAAAACCCTTGGTATTTATGGCTTTGTTTCCATTTCTATTTCTTCATGTGAGTTATGATGTTATGCATGTATGCTCCTTAGAATGTATGCAATGGAGAACAAATGATGCAAGTGTTTACTTTCCTTTTGTATTTCATGATGCTGATATATGATAATGTAGATACAATGTGATTTTGAATCTTAGTTTCTGTAAGCAATTTTGGATACTTCATATTTGTTTTGGCAAAGTGGTGAAGATAAGCTGATATGATGAGTAGATAAACCTGCCCCTACTCCTAACTCCACGCAACTAGTAAGATGCGAGGGCTCATCACCGAGAGTTGGGAAGGGCGCAAGTTATGAAATGTGTTGAAATGATAGTGATGAAAGATAGACAAAGCTTTGGCGGAACCAAATTAGGATGCCACAAGCCTACTCCACTCGAGTGACTTCATAGTTTTGGGATGCAACTTGCTTTGCGGTTTATCTAGACTTAGATCCGTAGATGGCCACATGGTAGACAAAATCTGGGCTTTAGGATTTTGAACTCTCTTGGAATTTTAGACATCCGATTCATTTGTTTTTGACTCAAGACTTCAAGATTTGAATTGTTTGTTTATGACCTTTTGCATTTGTTTGTCAAGAGGACCCCCTACACTTTGCCCCATGCTACTAGTAAGAAGCGTGGGTTTATCACCGTGGGAAAATCATAGGCGAGTAAGGGCATTTCCATCCTTTCCCAACCCTACGTCACTAGTAAGAGACGCAAGCTCATCACCAAAGGTTGGTGGGGCAAGGAAATGTGTAAAATTAAAATTTTCTGTTTGATCAATATTTGACTTGTTTACTTGAGTAAAATGTCAGTATGTGCTTATTTCCAAAGAGATATACATATGGGATAGATGTGACACCATGAAGCTTCTAGAACAGACCATAGGCAAGACACCTATCCTAAGAAGAAACCAAAAGTGAGAATAAACCCGTAGATCTTGGCATGGTTACCATTAAGACCTTGTCATATCTAGCTTTATTTGATGAAATGATTCCGAGATAGTTTGATGATATCATGGAAATGGAGAAGTATGATTAGAGTGTTTATGCCAACAACATCATGAGTTTGTAATGAATTTCTTTGAGAACAAATTCCTTGATCACACATTTTTTTGGTACGAAACAAGCGGACAAAATGATCTTAATCTATATGAAGATGCAATGTAGATGTAATTATAAATAGTGCTAGTTGCTTACGCGTAGAATCGTTTGAGGTGTAGGGAATTGACTGTTTCACCAAATTCCTCACCTTCTAGCATACATAAGAGGTATGCCCCATTTCCATAGTCCTTCATGACTCGGTACGGGCCCAACCATTTGGGCCGGAACTTCCTTCCTTCACCGGTCTTTTTGTCGATCCGGTTGTCTAGCCTTAGAACTAGATCACCTTCATATATGTCGCGTTCATAGACTTTCTTGTTATACTGCCGGCACATCCGGTCAACATAGACTCTGTGCCATTGTTCAACATCTAACCTAGCTTCATCTAGGCTTTCTAGTTGGGAAAGACGTGCTTCTCTATAAGCGTCTTCATCCAGATCCCTTGTAATGAAATGCGGAGACTGGGTATTTCAACCTCAAGCGGGAGAACTACTTCTACCCCGAATACTAGCGAGAAAGGAGTCACTCCTGTTGGTGTTCTTATTGAGGTTCGGTGGGCCCATAAGGCCGGATATAACTTCAAATGCCAATCTCGTTTGTTTTCTTTCACCATTTTAAGGAGAATGGCTTTTAATGTTTTGTTTGTCGCCTCAGCCTGTCCATTGGCTTGAGGGTAATATAATGAAGCCGTATGATGGCTTATTTTAAATTTATTGCACAATTCGTGAACTTCATCATTCTTAAAAGAAGTTCCATTATCTGAGATAATGATTTGTGGGACACCGTACCTACAAATGATTTGGTTCAAAATGAACTTGGCGATTACAGAACCCGGTATAGTAGTAAGAGGCATAGCCTCTACCCACTTGGTAAAATATTCGGTGGCCGTGATTATAAAATTATGGCCATCTGTGGACGAGGGAGAGAATTTCCCTATCAAATCTAGGCCCCATGTGGAAAAGGGCCACGGAGTAGCGATCGGTTGTAGAGCTTGTGCTGGCATGTGAATCTCGTGGGAGAATTCTTGACACTTATGACATCTGCGTACAAACTCTACTGCGTCGTGTTCTAGAGTGGGCCAAAAATAGCCCATTCGATGTATTTTACGAGTGGTGGCATGGCCACCAAAGTGACCCCCACACATTCCACTGTGAGATTCATGGAGAATCTTCTTGGATTCTTCTGTGTCGACACATCTTAGAAGCATTCCATCGAACGCTTTTCGATAGAGCACTTGCTCTATAATGACGTATTTTGCTACGATAATGCGTAACCGCCTTCTTTGTTGTGGAGTAGCACTTTCTGGATACGTATGGTCCATGATATAATTAATGATATCAGTGTACCAAGGACACTCAGAGATAGGAGGTCTGGTTTCAATGTAGTATACGCACTCATCTGGAAAATCCAGATCTACTAGATCACCTCCATCTAATGGGTTATCAGCTAACCAATCCACGATGATTTGTCCCTTAACGGACTTCTGATTTACAAATGTTAATTCAATTCTCCCATTAAGGTTATAAAACGTCCAACCTTCTTAGACAAGGACCCTTGTGTGAGGAAAGTTCGTAAATGGTCCGTTTTTACCATGACCCTTGTTTCTTGATTTAGCATATAATGTCTTAAGTGTTTGGTTGCAAAGACTATAGCGAGGCATTCTCGTTCTGCTTGTGTATAACGTGTTTCATAGTCAAGCAACGTTTGGCTAATGAAATAGATCACGCGTTCTCTCTTGTCATCGCCTTCTTTGAGCCAAAGATACAAAGCAAGCGAGACATTGGTAGCTCGTGAATATAAAATTAACGGTGATCTGGTTTAGGTGGCATTAGCGTAGGTGGTGACAACAAGAAATGCTTAACTGCATTGAAAGCTTCATTGCAGTCTTCGGTCCAATCAATGCTATAGTCTTTCTTGAGTAGATTGTTGATTGGATGAATGGCGAAACTTAAGTCCGGGATGAATCTCCGGATTGCACCAAGCTTTCCGAGAAATGACCTGATTCCAGATTCATCCGAGGGTGGGACCATTTCGAGGACAGCCCAAATTTTGGTTGGGTCAACATCGATCCCGCGTGATGATATAATGTAACCTAGGAGCTTCCTCTGTTACACCAAAGACGCATTTTTCTGGATTTAGCGTGACTCCGTATTCTATCAGATGTGAAAGAATGACGCGAAGTACTTCCGGATGGTCACAACACTTCTTGGCCTTAGCCAACAAGTCATCTACATAGGATTCCACAATTTTATGAATAAGATCATGAAATATATATGTCATAGCTCACTGGTATGTAGCACCAACATTCTTGAGACCAAATGGCATAACAACATAGCAATAGGTTCCCCAAGGAGTTATGAACGTGGTTTTAGCTTGATCTTGTTCAGATATTCTGATTTGATTGTATCCCGAGAATCCATCCATGAGAGACAAAAGTTCAAATCCAGCTTGTATCATCAACAATGACATCAATGGATGGCAACGGAAGTCATCTTTAGGACACGCTTTGTTAATGTCTCGGAAATCTATGCAGATGTGTATCTTCCCATTTTTTTTTAGAACGGGAACGATATTAGATACCCATTGAGAGTAATCGACTGGTTTGATGAATCCTACTTGGAGGAGCTTTATCACCTCCTCTTTCACCATGAGAGCTACCTTAGGTTTCATTGGTCTCGATTTTTGTTTAATTGGCTTTGCATCTGATTTAGTGATGAGGTTATGTACCGCAATGTGTGGTGCAACTCCTGTCATTTCTTTATAACTAAATGTGAAAGCCTTCTGATGTTCTTTGAGGATTCGAGTGTGTATTTCTACTTCTGATGGAGTTAACGAGGATCCTAGTTTTAAGATCCTTGGTTCATCCTCTGTTCCGATGTTAATATCAATTGTTTCTTCGATTAAAGAAGCGTTACCTTCTTCAAACTCAGGTGGGGCTGAGGTAAATCTAAATCGTCTCCATTCTCGACTGAGTATATGCTAAGCTTCTTTTGTGGGGGAAGCTCCATCATAGGATTTCCGAAGTAGGAAGATGAATGCGGGATTAAGGACACATCTATCACGTGATGGGAGAGATGTAATGCCGCGTAGGTGTTTAAGTAATTCAGAGTGGTTGTATCACTATCAATGTGTTTTAGGATAGTAGATTTGTCCTCATCTTTGTTCATTAAAAGAGGGCTTGACATTGCTTTTACCAATGGTTCGGTACGAAGGGACACCATGAAACAGGTATCTTGGAATTCATTGTTTGGAGTGAAGCGTGATGCCGAGGTTGCTATTGAATCAGCGAGAAGATTTTTCTCTCGCGGGATTGCTTCAATTGATATGAAGTCAAACTCCTTGCTTAAATCTAATACAGCTTGTTTTGTAAAGTTGTAAGTGCTCGGCTCTGGTTTCATATACTTCAGAGACTTGGTTTGCTACCAATTGTGAGTCTCCTAACACTCTGATGTTATCTACACCGATTCTCTTAGCTAAGATGAGGCCAAGGAGGAGGGCTTCGTACTCAGCGCCATTGTTTGTGCATTCAAAATTTAGTTTGAAGGCGAATGGTAGAACTCTTCCCTCGGGAGAAGTAAGGATTATACCTGCCCCAGCTCCATAACGACATCTAGCTCCATCAAAATGGAGAGTCCAATATTTAGCTGGGAGTATAGATGTTGGGATATTTGTTGTGTTAACATCTTCTACCTCTACCATGCAGAGATCTACCGCTGGGAGAGAACCGACACCTAGGGAATATCCCACGCCTACAGAATCAAATGGTAGGAACATTGGTAGATCCTGTTCTAATAATTCAACAATTTTTGCAGTAGTTCCTAATGATACTATTTCTACAGTGTTAGCCTCATTTTTGGGGGCTGGGGTTGCCTTGGCTAGGCTCATAGTTTCAAGATCTGTCGTAGGTACCAACTTTTCTTCTGGTTTTGCGTTGGTAGGTTTATTAAGTTGGTTTGTTGGGAGTTCAAACTCCGAGTGCACGCCTGGTCTTTTCTTTAAGTCAGCTAGGTGTACATCGAATGGATTTGGATCACCTTTGGCTATGAACACTTTTCCTAAATGCAAGAACCTTACTTCTTGAAATAGCGTAGAAGGGATTGCCTTCATACGGTGTATCCATGGTCAGCCGAGGATCATATTATAGTTAGTTTCCCGATCTATAATATAAAACTCAGTCAAGATGGTTTTGGGTCCTAAGGTGACCGGTAATATTATAGTTCCAATCGAGGTGGCTTTAAGGCTATCATAGCCTCTTAGTGTGTTTCGAGTTGTGGAACAATTTGTTTCTCCATACCCTAGCTTTTGAAGGAAAGAGAAGGGGACTATGTTGACCGCTGCCCCATCATCTACCATTGCACGCTTTACATAGTTGTTATAAATCCATACTTGCAAATGTAAGGCTGGATCACCTCGGCGTGCGATCTCAGCATCCGTCGGCATTTTGTTTATTTCGAATATGAATTCGACATCTTTATCCGCCTACCCCGAGAGGATGAACATCAAAGTCTATGTGATTTACCTATGTTTCAGGAGGTGGGGTGATGTTAATTAAATGACCTAAACCTAATGCCTCTAAAAGAGCGGCCCTGTGAGTAGGAGAGTTCTTTAGTAAGTCTAAAAATGAAATGTGCGAGAAGGTTTTTGTTAGGTCATTAATTAAATCATAGGCACCCACAGGTTTTGCTACTATTTGTTGGATGTTATCTGTCCCTGGCAGGTGGCTTGGACTTGGCTGAGAGGAATACTCTCGTGTCCTTGTTACAGCCTCTACGGGTAATTCGGCATCTAACTCCACTAAGCCGACTATCTTAGGTCGTGGCTGACTTCCTAATTGTGGCGCAACTAATGGATTTAGCGAAGTTGAAGCTTCATGATCATTGTTTCCTGTCATTACGCTCTTGTTTTTCCCAGTTAGATTTAGCCTATTGTTATCGTGATTTGGGAGCGGATCATTGAAGATCTTGAGGGGTGCGTTTTGAGGGGAAACCGCCCCTGCAAAAGTATTTGATGTTATGACATAGGATCTGCCAAAAACATATCTATGAAAAGTTGTCTTTGTTCTTCTGGCAAGCGTTGCATGAATTTATTGTAGTCACGACACGTTCTAGTGTCGTGGCCTAAATTTATGGAAACCACAATACGAATTAGGATTGTAATTCCTAGTTTGTTGGTTTGGTGCGTATTGTGGCCCAAAACTTTGACCAAACCGTTGCCTATTAAGGTTTTGCATTTGCTGTTTTTGATTTTGATTCTGGTTTTGATAACCAGTTGAGCTTTGGCTTGAACCCTATGTAAGGTTTTTCCGTTGTTGTTGTTGTTGTTGTGGATGATTAAAATCTACTGCATTGATTGTTGGGGTAAGGTTGTTGTTTCATTGATTGTTTATTTGTGGTGGAGTATTCACAACGTTTGTCTTTCTAGCCTGATCAGTTACTCCATCCGTTGTTACGCCATGATTTTTATTAAGGACTTTAGGTCCTTGATTGACATTCGTGGTAGTAGGATAAGTTGTAGTGTTCTGGTTGGAGGTGATTAACCTCCCGTTTGCTCCATATGTTTTGCATGGCCACTATCAATTGCCGCTTGATCTATTCGAGAGTGCTTTCAAGTACTTCATCGTAAGTTCTTAGTGGGAACTTCTGGACTTCTTCCTTCACTTCTCTGCTAAGAGAATGAAGGAATAAATCACATAGTTCCATCTGATCCATGTTTGGAGCACTTTCCGAAGAATAAAGAACTGTACGCCACCTCTGGATGAAATGGGCGACAGATTCATTGTGTTCTTGCTTGATGTGTAAAAATTCCCTGATTCTTGTTCTTAATAGTTTGTTCATGTCAAATGCCTTGATGAACTCTGAAATGAGTTGCTTGAATGAATGGATGGAAGCCTCAGGTATTCTATAATACCAGTCGAGAGCGATGCCTTCCAAGGTTTTTGGGAATATTTTAGCAACAACCCCATCCCAAGGGAGTAATTCTCGAATGGTTGTAGCGTAAGCCTTGATATGTGCATTCGGATCTCCCTCACCTTTGTACTTGGGTAAATCGGGAAGAGGTCTTGGAAGCATGACGCTTCATACGGTGAAATCTAAAGGCTCTTTCAAGTATTCTGAATATGTCCCTATCGCATAGGTTTCGACCATTGATGGTGCCTGTTGAGGGAGCGGTGGGAATGGGTTGTTGACATGGCATAGCGTACATGTTAGCGGGGGCGTAAGGAAACCCCTGTGTTTGAGGAACCATGCCGGGAGAGGAGAACATATCCCCTTGTGGTGATTTGGAGTACATGTTTAAGTATGAAGGGGTATTGTCCAAAAATGGATTACTTTGTATTAGACCGGAGGAGCGGTGTTAGAAATGGCAGCTCTTGTTGGGGTTTGTTGTGAATACTGAGGAGTCATGCCTAACGTACCTACTCCTGTGAGGAGGTCTATCTGCTAGGATGGTGTGGAGGATTAGGACTTCCTGCCTGCATGAATTGAGAATTTTGACTTGCTTGGGCAAGTTCTAACCCCCTAACCTTTTCTACTAGAGTTGAAATGACTTCATTTGGTGAAGTCCCGATACTTTGCCTTGGTGGCGTTTGTTGTATATCATGGTGTTGTATAGGCATGTGATATCCTGCTATGAACTGATCACTGCCCTGCCAAGTTTCTCCGAGGGTATTTTCTGTATGCAGTGGCATAGAGGTATTTTCTCAAAAAAGACCTCGGGTTGTGTTTGTAAACCTCCTATAGGTGGGTACATACCTCGAGAACATTGTTCATTCCTGGCATAACGTACCAATGTTCATCATCTAAACCTAGGTATGAGTCTGATTGTCTACTAATTTGTGGTCTAAGTAGTACCTGAGGAGACGAACTTGATTCTCCTGTGAGCGTCATATTGTTCGAGCCTGAAGGCTCTGTTTGCCATGTTTGAGCGAACTGATCCAACTCCTCTGTTCGGAGGGATGAGGTATATCTAATCTTCGAGTTTGTGTTGACAACTAGTTAGTTGAGTAGTTATCACCCCATACTGAGAGCGAGGGTGATGATTGTCTATTCTGTTGGGCGTAGTATGCCTCAAGACCCAAGAGGGGTCTACCATATGCATCGAATCCCGACATATTCGGGGGTATATGAATACCCGCAGAATAATGGGAAGGAGCGAAGGTGATGGTGAAAGCTGATGAGGTAATAAAGATGAAAGAGTCACTTTTAATTTGAAAGAACCAGTAGAAATCTGACTCCAGACCAGAAAGTAGAAAGCTTCACGTCGGGTTCACCAATTTTGTACGATGGAAAAGTGACAAGCGAGCTTGGGAATCTACAAGTAACTCTTCCTCACACCCGACCTCCCGAGGTCATGCCGAGACAGCTGGTGGGGATGGAATATGCGTGGGATACAGACAAACTAGTTAGGCAATCTAATGTCTTCAACACGCACTAGTGGAAATTGTGAAATCTAAGGCAAAGAAGGCCCTCCTAACTTGAACTGGTGTGATAGATCGATCAACAAGGATGACTGCTCGAAGGCTCCAATCAATATCGAGCTCTAGCGTGATTCGGTCTATAGGTTGTGGAATACGTGGAAAATGTCCTGGGATAGTTTCGTGTATATCTCCAGATAAGGTCATAGGGAAGATGGTATAATTGACTCTATGGGTGATTCTCTGGCCTAGTCCAGAACTCCTTAGCTTTGTTAGCTGCTATGTCTAACCAGGATAACTATTCGATAATGATAGGTGGAAGTGGAGTAGATCTAAATACTAGTGTACGTAGGCCAACATCTATGTCTGATTCACCTATGGATTCATTGGGCTGTGGGATTTGTGGGTCACAACCGTAGATTCGTGGTTGTTGTGGTCCTACTATGGTCATGTATGGAATCAGTCCCTAATCCCTAGTATCCAGTAATCGTATGCTTTCTCAGCTTCTATATTCAGAATCAATAACTGTGTGATCTTCTCAGAATATCTTACAGTGCATTCGTGCAACCTGAATTCTTAAGCTGGTATCTATATCTGTGAGAGTGTCTCCTGCGTCTGGCTATGGAACCAAAGGATCACAATCAAATGTCTGCTCTCTTTCAAACCCTTCTACAATTCATGTAGATATGAATCTAAGGTAATCTGTAGTTTGGTTGATTTGACCAAAATGTGTGTGCTCGGTTGTCTTCTATGTTTAACCCATGTAGTTGAAACCAATTTGTTGTAAGTTTACCATTGTTCGAAGACTTGATCCCGAGATTCTGATCTATATCAGCTTATGGCTGTGACGAGATTGGGTCAGGGGCACGATTGGCTCAATATGTATTCCCTGGGTTCTCTAGGTCCCGTGATTGTCATACAAAAGCAAACAATGAAAATTAATCAGCAAAGCAAAGTGAAATTTAACTACGTTAAGTATATCTATAAAGATATATGATTTCTCTATTTTTGTATTTTCTGATGAACTATTCGAACGAATTTAAAGAGTAACTATTTAATATATCTAGAAATTGATGATTTAGAATAACAAATTAAAACAAACAAGATAACCGAGTATAGCTATTTGTCTGTGCAACTGTGAATCTATTCTAAATAATGAAATACTTGATCTAGTCTATTTGCAAGACTCTCGATCCTACCTCAGAAGTGAGGAATGAATCATAGTCTCTCAGAAACTATCAATCCCCACAGCTTCCCTAGCAATATCGAAAGTAAAATTGACTGAAAATAAAGTGATTAACTACTCTATTTGATATGTTTCTAATTTAGAACTTTGAAAGCTAGAACCTGGATTCTGCAGAACAATGGGTGAATCCGATGGTGTGTGTGATCTTGTCCCCTCAAGCAGTGATCTCCTCTTTTCTTCGTGTTCACGTGATCCGTAAAAGCGTGTAATGCTAGCATCAATGTAGTAGATATTGGGACAAAGGCAGCTCAAGATACATGCATCAATACAATGCGAGTAGGAGAGGGATAGCGCAAGAGTACAGAGCTTGGCTTATGCAATTCCTAGCGAGATTTATTGCAGTCATGCAATATAAAACGTCCGTAACTCGAAACTATCCTGTTTGAAGAGCAAAACCTGCAACTTTAATGGCTTCCTATTGAAAACACCTGCAATTTTACTCCAATGGATTGGATAAAATGTCAATAGCATTTGCACAAGATGGATATGTGGCTTACTAACAACAAAACGACACTAACTAAGCATGCAATGAAAGAAACTAGGAATTCTAAGCAAAATGAAAGACTAATCTATTGTAATGAGAAATTCAGAGGCAAATTTGAGGGGCCATTTGCTTGAGCACAAGCCAACTATTTATAGCATTTGCATTTACCCAAGGTAAAAACCAAATAGAACTCTTAAACTATAAACAATGGCAAAACACTATTCCAGGGAACCAGAATCATTAATGCAAGCTTATGGTGGTGAAAAAAGCTGGTGAATCATTGATTTTTACATGAGTCGTGTTAAAAGAGCTTTCTAGAAAATGCGTAAAGGACCACCACCCTGAGCAGGGCGGTGGTTACAGGACCGCCACCCTGCTTCAGGGCGGCACGAGACCGCCGCCAGCAGGTTTTCATCATCAAGAGAAGGAAGGCCAAGAAAAGAGGGGAAAAGGGAAAAACAAAGTACGCGGGGGCTAAGCGGGACATGCGGGATGTTAACACATTCTTCGAGAGCTTTTTTGGATCCCGAACACCTTGGGAGGATACTCAGTATCATCATTGGGGAGCGTGTTACGTTGTTGGCTTTCCACTTTATCTCATGATGTTCTTCTAGAAAATTCCATCCAAGGCATGCTCTTTCTCGGGCCACCTATCGCTAGGTTGGCATCTTATCCACGCACAACCGATCATGCTTTTCACGTGTTTTTCCCTGGCACTCAAATTGACTAAGTCTCAAGCCTCCTTTCATGCATTACGTGTGCTATATGCTTCCTTAAACTTTTCTCTCGCGTGCTTTTTCCTTACGCCATTTTTCATATCTAGGACCCCGCACGCCTATGTGCCTTCATACTTGGCCAATAATCTAGGGGTCCAACATCACCCCACAATACGCATGTTCTCCATCCTCAGAAAGATTTTACTTGACCAAGATGCTGCCGCTAGAAACCAATGAATATTCTTACACTTTACAAAAAGAATAAGGAATGAAAGAATCGGGGAAAGAATGAAGAATGGGGGACATCAATTCAACAAGCTAGGAAAATCCTTCCAAAGGTCTACCTCTAGCTTATTCCATACTTCAACCTTGCCCTATACCTTCCGGCATAGGTTGCCCACCGTGAGTGCTCACTTCATCAAAACTCAGGCCAACTCCCTGGGTGCCCAAAATGTCCACAATCTGCTCCATCTCTTTGCCTAGGTCCTCGATTTTATCCATCCTCCTAGTAATCTGGGGGTATAGTTCCTTTAGTCGGGCCTTAATTAAGCTCCTTAAATCCTCAATTGCCTCTGATTTCTTCTCTACTTCAGCCAGAAACTTGTCCCTCTTTGTCCTGTTCCCCTTGTTCTTTTCTTGGAACTCTTGTAGTTCTGCTTCAAGTGTGGTGACCAAGGAGCTCGCTGCCTTATCCCCGTCTGTGCATGTATCATATGCGGCTTCTGAAAATTATGCAACGACCTTAACCTCTACAAGTACTTGGCTATACTCGGCAATGAGTGCTACCACCTTCAATCGGTCCTCCTCCTTCAAGCACGTGGCCACTTCTTCTACAGATTCCAGGGCCAAGGGTCATCTCTCCATGGTGAGGACGCGCATTAGATCTTCTATACACTCCAGGAGGGACGAGTACTTCATGCAAGATGCACTAAGTCTCGAGTGCTTCGTAAAGATGGCGCCTTTGACAGACTCTATTTTTTTGTAAAATTCCTCCACCTTTACCTTCTCTTCCTTTAACTCCTACCTTACCCGTGCAATGATCAGCTTCTTCCTGTTTGAAGCTCTTAGCCTTCTCCGCCGCTTGATTCTTCTTCCTTCTTTCCTAACTTCACCTCTAGCACTCTGATCCTATCATTGCGTGTGAATAACCTAGCCTCGGTCTTGACCACGAACTTTTTAGTGCATTGCAGCCTTGGTTTTTCAAGAGCTCTTGAGCATTCACTAAGGGATTGACCCCCTTAGATTCTAGCAATGTGATGAGTGCCCCTTGGCAGACTTTGAAGTCTAGCTCATTAATGTGGGACTCGAACACCCAAGAGAGCATCTTCTTGGTTCTGGAGTATGTGTCGTCCTTCTCAAAAGACCCCATGGCTAGGATCCTCTCCATGGGTATAGTGTTTTGCAATTGCACGCGTAACACCTTCTTTGTGTCATCCACGTAGCCCATTACTTGCCTCTGTTCTGCATCAAGAGTTCTCCTACCCAAGCGTGTGCCTTTGGGTAAGCTTTACTATTAGAACACAACCTCCCGTGCTATCATGCACTTTTTTGATGCTCTCCTCCTTCCCTTCCTTCAAAGCACTATGTCTGCACCTTGTGCTCCAACTCTTGGTCTACCAGGACTTCGAGCATTTTTATGCTTCTCTTTCAGCCACCTCAATAATCTGCTCCTTCATAAAAATTATGGCTCCCTGTTTCTCCTTGGAAACCTCCTCATCCTCCTTCATGTCTTTGGTGTCCTCCTCATCCTGTGTGCCCTTGCGCCGCATGAATATAAACTCTTACTTCTCATCTCCACTCTCCTCTTCTGAGTCATAGATGCTAAACACATGTGGCTCCTGGTCTTTCTCTACCTCTTCTTCCTTGTCGTCATCTCCTCACTCTCATCTTCTCTCTCTCCCAAGTATTTTTCCAAGTTGTCGGTCACCTCTAAGTCAGCTTCCTTATCCACCCTCTGCTTTTTCCTGAGAGGTGGCTCCTGATTAGGGGATTCGGCCTTATCTTCTTCCTCAGGTGATTCTTCCTTGGAGATGGGTTGTCTAGGCACCTCTACCTCTGGCATCTTCTCCTTCATCAGAGACTTCTTTCTCTGTATGTAAGTGCTTGGCTTAGCGCTCGTGGATGGCATGCTCACTGTCTGAGCAGTCAGCACACTTGGTGCTTTCTCCTCTCTTCCCCTCTTCTTGGGTGTGGGCTTCTTTCTCTCCAAGGGATCCTCAGGTATGGAGACTTCATTCTCCAGATACATGCCCTTCTCAAACTTTGGCCTTATACACAAGTACAAGCACGTCGTGGATCCTCCAGTGATGGGTAGCATCATCAGCCTTGTCATTTGAATCTTGTGTGACACGTACTTTTCCATGTATGCATACTTGCCACCGAGGTAATTCAAATTCTTCCTCATCTCCCTATGTTCCCGGTCCAAACTACCCACTCAAATTTAGCTTCTTTGACACCTTAAATCTGCTCACCCCCACTGGAAGTACTCGAGTGCGGTGAACGCGAAGGGAAGCTTGCACCAAAGGCTCCATGTTTCATCTATTAACTTGAATCTTCCTGTGCAATAGTTTTGATAAACCACGAATTTGGCTTCCTCGGTGGCCGGCGGGAGTTGTTCAGGGATTCTCCACTCTATCCCGAATGCATTCCTCAGGCGTGTGTACCATTTCTCTAGCCTCACCTTGTGGGGTGTTGTCATTATATCACAAGCATATTTTTGAACTTCTTCACGGGCAAAGGATCCTCGGCGGGGTAGTCCCATAAAAATTTCTAGTGCATCAGGCACCCCAATCTCTGTGAATACAATGGTGAGAAAGATGTTGCCGAAGAGGATCCTGTCCCCTTCCTTCACGTAACTGAAAATTTCCTCTATGATGTACACGGATAGGTTGTATATGGTTCCCTCTACAATATTCCTACAGACATGTAGCCAAGGTTTGTTGACCTATGTCCACCTCTCCTAGCCATTCAGCTTAGTCACCAAATGCGCAGCCATTTTCATTACTGGGGTCCTTGATGTCTGAAATTTCATAGTACCATGACCCCTTCTTGCAGGCATACTCGGTGATGGTCTCTTGAATAGCCTCCTTGTCACCAAGGTCATCTTCCAAGCTATCTCCCTCACATATGAGGCCTGTAAATTGTGAAATCAGCTAGGGAGTCACGTGCATCTTGCGCCCTATAAAGTGGAAGTAATCTTCATGCACCCGTGACATCAACCATTGGTACAGCGCTCTGGCTTTCCAAAATAAGGCAACTCATAGAGTTGCAATAGCCCTACCTTCTCCATTTTAACCTTAACGTCATCATCATATATAGGAAAACCCTCAGGTGTTCGTTTGTTGGTGGGGCGTACTAATTCCAATGCCAATTCCTTTTATACCGTGTTCATACGCTTATTATAGTCACTAACAGTACACTTCTTAAGTGGGATTCACATTCCTTCCCCATCATCACCCCATCCGGATATTGTATCTCTCCATACCATTCTTCATTTGTGTCTACCTTGGGTTCTTGTTGTTTAGCCTTGGCTTTGTCCTTTCCTTTCTTGGGTGCCATGATCGCGGTATTTTTATCACTCCCACTCTCTCCTTGTTACTCTATTTCACTTCTTCCAATCCTCCGACCTCGATCCACGATATAACTCTTCTGAACCCATGCCCTAGTTTTCCGAACCCTAACTGGGATAAAATCTTCACAAGACAGCGCCTCTTCAACTCTTTCCACACCCATGTAACCCCTTCCTTCTGGTTCGCAAACTCAAACTAGTTGCTCACACTTCAATCTCACAGATATTCCTTCACTCGATCGAATCAAAACCCTAGTTTATAGAACTCGCTTATATCTCCAACTCCTCTATTTTGTAAAGTAAAAATGAGAGTGCCCCACCCTTTACTTATAGTTTTTCTCTTTTCTAAACATTAAATGCTACTTCACCTACCACCATACTTTATTCATTTAATGTGGCTTTCTCAAACAAAGTTTGTCTTCAAAGGCCTTCACTTATGCACCCAACCTCGTGCAAAACTCTTCCAACCTTTTGGCGTGCAACCAATCCAACTCCGATAAGAGACTCTTGCATGGCATGCATAACTCGTGTCGAAGGCACTTCTTCTTCTCTCTTGATTCTTGCTCTCACCTACCTCATGTTACTTTAAATGCACTTTTTCCTCCTTAGTACATGGAATCTACAAGTAATTTTTCCCACAGCACTCGCTATCACCAATCCGCACTATGATAATTCTTCACCGAACTCCTCGTGCTATGATTATTTACTAATGCATAGCCTTTAGTTTGGTGGATGTAATCTGGAAACAAAACAACAACATAACACAAGAATACCATCGACTATGATAAGACAGAATGATGACAAATCTGAAATATCAAAGTAAATTATAATATTAACATGAAATCATTAATCTCACCCATGAGGTACTTCAAGTGTTATTTACTTCACTTGCCTTTCACCAAGACTATGGGAGAAACTTTACAATTACACCTCTTAATGGATTCTTCAACACACCTTTAAACTGATGGCTTCCTTCGCACACTTCCTACAATATTTCTCACTACTTCCTTCTATGCTAAATGAGGGGGAGGCCTCTCTATTTATATAACTTCCGTGCTTATCCATCTTATCTCTAAGATAGGATAAGAAATCCACTCTGACGAATCATATTCCATACCTTAAATCTTATCTCGTACATGTAAGCTTATCTTTTAAGATAAGGTAAACCTTATCATTTTACATGGGTTCCACATTTTTAGAATTTTTATAAATAAAATATACAAAATATTTATGACCTCACTCCTTGTCCTTATTACCAATATAATATTTCTAATTCCTAATCACGTAGACCCTACTTCTCTAATTATCCAAACTTTGACATTTTAACATTAATTTGGACCACTTACGACAAATATTTACTTTTACAACATTCCTATTGTACTTTGATTCTTAGTACTGCATCCACATTATTGGCGACCGCATCGATGGCGCCGTTATCTTCTATCGACACTACTACTAATTATACTTAACAACATCATATTCCTAATACATACATTAATGAAATAGAAATTACGGAGGAAAATTTTAGTGTCGATAAAGACCAACCATTCTTCCATCTTTATCTTTATATACCTCTTTCAACCCGGCTACTCAACAAGGCTTTTCAACAAAACTTCCTTGGTACTTTAATTATGTGCTTCTTCACTTTTTTGCACCCCACACTTAAAGTGATGCACGGTCCTCTCAGTGCACTCACAAATTCTCCAAAAATAGCAATAAGGTTACCAATGCCCAAGGTGCAAAACAAAACAACAACACAAAAGGGAACACAAAAAAGGAAAAAAAATGCATAATGAAAACTTCTAAACTAACTGGCAAAACTACCTTATTTACAAACATCCAAAAGACTTATTTATAGTAGGGATTTAGCCTACTCCCATTGAAGTGTCCAGGAAATTTCATCCTATTCAAGACTTGTAATCGCACGTGCCCAAACCAAGGATGTACGAGATTGTGTAAGGACACAACCAATGGACTTTCAACTTTCCTAGATGGTACAGAAACTTGGAATCATATAGTAACACCATCTGCCCAACCTCAAACTTCTTATTTCTAATATGGAGATCATACCAAGCATTTTTCTTTACTTTCTCCATTGTTTAGCTCTATCGGGAAAGTGATCGTCTCTCATCCAATTTCATTAGCTCATCAATTCTTTCTTCGAGTGCTTGTTCATCGACTAACCCTTCTACACATGTTATTTGCAGAGAAGGAAACATAAATTCAACCAGAAAAATAGCTTCCATGCCAAACAAAAATTGAAAGGGTGTGGCTTTATTTAGCCTTTTATATGTTGTCCTGTAAGCCCATAATACTACCGATACTTTGTCATCCCAATCTTGTCTTCTGACATCACAAATTTTGGTCAAGGTATGACTCAGTATCTTGTTAAATGCTTCCGCAGTTCCATTTGCTTGTGGGTGATAGGGCGTAGTCTTGTGATGAGCCACCATGAATTCAAATAACATGATCCTCACAGTCTCATTCAAGAAATGTGTACCCCTATCACTAGTCAGACTCAAAGGGCATCCATACCTCGTGATAATGTTTTCCCACAAGAACCTCGTTGTTGTTGTTGTCATCCAATTTTTAGTTAGGGCTGCCTCTACTCACCTTGTGAGATAATCCGTGCAAGTGATGACATAACGTGACCCAGTCCTACATGCTACTAGTGCAATAGGTCCTACAAAGTCTATCGCCCACTTTTCAAAAGGCTCCACGCTAGGAATAGGGCACAAATTCATCTCATCTCTCCTTCCTGGTTTTCCAATGTGCTGACAATGGTCACAGGCTTTACAATAGTCTCTACAATATTTGTATAAGGTTTCCTGCCACAAACATGCCATTAATATCTTTTGCGCGGTGGCATCACCTACAGAATGCCCACCTGTATTTCCTCCCTATGCTTCCTCCATGATGGCCAAGTGCTCATGCTCTAAGACACATCTCACGCAAAACTTCATCACGTCCCAACTTGTATAAGTCTCCACTGATTAACATGTAGGGCGTGGCGCGTATGGCCAACTGCTTCTTTTCCAATGTTTTCATTCCATCTCGCGCGCCACACCTTCCTTTAAAAATATTGCAATCTCTTCCAAATCCGAGGGCGTGTGCCGCAACCTAAATAGTTGTGCATCTAGCATTACTTCCTCAATACTCTGCGCATCCTCCCCTAAATCAATTCTTTACAGATGATCAGGCCCATAGTTACTTTTTCCAGGCTTCACTACAACGGTGAACTCAAACTCTTGAAATAACAACACCCATCGACATATGCATCCTTGTAGAACATGCTTGTTCACTAAATACTTTAATGTCATGTGGTCGGTGTAGAACACAAAGGATGTTGCCAACAGATATTGTCTAAACTTGAAGAGCACGTAGATCATTAACAATGCCTTGCGCTCGGTTGTGGTATAATTCTCTTTCTTTGGTGTCCTTCGCTTGCAGAATAGAGAGGATGATCAATAATCCCCTCATCTAGTTGTGTAAGCACTGCTCCAATGGCAGTCCCTAAGGCATCTACATGAACATGAAAGGGCTTGTCCCAAGAGAGAAACCATAAAATAGGCGCGGTGATAAGCCTATCTTTTAATGTATCAAATGCCCTCTATTGTGCCTCTCCCCAATGGAAGGCACTTTTATGTCTAAGCAAGTCCTCTAAAGGTGCATCGATCTTGGCATATCCCTTAATGAACTTTCTCAGTAATAGCTCATATGCCCAAGGAATCCATGCACTGCGCTCTGTTAGTAGGCTCCCTAACCCCATAATAATCGCTGACCTTATCGGGATCTACCAAAGAAGCCCTCCTTACATATGATATGCCCCAACAAAGTCCCAAAGGGTGTAGTAAACACACATTTCTTAATGTTGAGGGATATCCTCAACTCGCCTACACCTCTCAAACATTAACCTTAAATTGTCACAATGGTCCTTAACTGCACCATATACTATCCAATCATCCAGATAGACTCAAGAAATTTATGGATGAATTCTTGGAATTCTTACACCACTATCCATGAAAATATAGCAGTGCGCATTCTTTAATCCAAAGGGCGTGACCGTATATGTAAAAATTCCCCACTTGGTGGTGAAAGTTGTCTTCTCTTGGTCTTCCTTTGTAATCCAGGACTTGGTGGTACCTCAAAATCCATCTCAGAAGGAATAGATTTCACACCCAAAGTGACTCCTTCCAAAATTTCTTCAAGTGAAGGGGTTGGAAATGGATCAATGACACAAACTACATTCAATTCCCTATAATCCACACAGATCCTAATACGGCCACCCTTCTTGATGATGATTACCATCAGACTTATCCACTCTAATTCTTCCACTACCTCAATGATCCCATAAGCTATCATTTTATCTATCTCCTCCTTGACCTTCACGCGCGAGTTGGGATTCATCCGGTAGGGCCTTTTCCTAACCGTGCGCACCATCCTTCATTTTTATCTTCATCTCCCCAAGGATCGTGAGCCTTTGAGCTCATGGTACCTATGCAGAATAAATCCTCAAATTCACGCAGCAGATCAATGATCTTTGATACTTCCTTCTTTGTCCAATAATCCCCAATAATAGCTTCCTTAGGTTCTTCTCCTGAACTGATGTTAACTTTCTTCATCTTTAAAGGCTCATGGTAGGCACATGCACAAGCATCTCGCACCGTCCACTACCTTGCACGTTCCTACAGAATGGCTAACATCTAAGTTTTCTAATTCCTCTCCATCAATCACATATACCAACTTTCCCTTCTCTTTTTCCAAACACGCGCACTCAAGCTATAACTCTTCTACTTCCTCTTCTTCTTCAAAACACACCTCCAATTTTGGTTTACCTAGTAATTCCAACAACCTATCTTCCATCCTGGCACTATCCCCCATGGTAAGGTGCTTGATACCCTGCAAGGCCTTATCAACCAATGGCTTAGTACTCTGATATTCAAAGGTTTGAATAAGGTCAGCCGTGAGCTCTTGTCAATTCCTTTTCTGGCAGCATGTCTCCGAATGAATGTACCATGCACACAGTAACCTCAGCAGTAGAATACAACTTGTGCACCTAGAGGGATGATCGAAAAGATTCTACACCTTCTCTCTAGACCCGTTCATACTCCTGGATATGGAAAGAGGCAGGCTCCTTCCCATGGTACTCCTTGATGATGGTGGGTACATTGCTCCTAGAAAACCTGACAGAGAGATCAATTCTTACCTCGCGCCACTCTAAAAGGCTCTCTGTTGTGTGGCCTACCAACAAGATTTTGTGCCAAGCAAGCACATAACTTAACATCTCCCTCCATTCCTTCTTATCCTTCCACCGAGCTTACACCTCTTGTAAAAATATCTTAGGGAAGGATCCTCCTGAATACTTGGGCAGTTCTTTTCCTCCAAGGAGCCTAACCATGTGTGCCTTAGTCACCTTGGTCACCGACCCTCTCAACTGTCATCCCATTAATTTGTAAGTTCCATGCACCCGATTGTCACATGCTAGACTCGTAATATCACTTCACCGACCGAGCATCTTCAAACCGGATAACCCCAAGTTAGTAGCATGTATCATCTCGTGGTCTCGATTGAGCACACATAAATCCTATCCAACTTCCTCTCCTAACAATTCAATATATGGTGTCGACTTCCCATCAACCTAAAAGTATAATGACCTCGTTCCTCCTTGTTCTCGAAGTTGATGTACCCTTTGTTCAACCAAAGGTCCACATTGTTCTTGTAACACCAAGGGCACCCAAGTAGTGTTGGGAAATTGTCCACCTCGGCGAGCGCCAAGACTTCAAGTCCCCAGTAAACTTGGCTCCCTAGATAGTAATAGTTGCATCCTTCAAGACACCGATGGGCATTGCTTTAGTATTTTTGCCATATACAACACATTCAAATATGGTTATAATGTAGGTCTTCCCATCTGATGCCATGCATCCAAAGTCAAAACATTAACCTCCATACCTGTGTCAATGAGGATATTGCTTGAGGAGCCACCCATCTACAACTGCATTCAACATAATCTCCTTGTCATAGTCGAGGTTGTGAGGGGGAAGGTTCACATGTAATACCTATCTCTCGTGCTCTTCTCTGGCACGCGTGGTACCTTCTCTCTCAACCAAGATCCTAGCAAGGGAATGATATTCTCCTACCTTAGCATTTTACACACCTCCTTGGCCTTATCCAAGTCATCCTTTTGTACCTCGACTCTCCTTCCTTGTTCCTCCCACTGGATTGCTCCTTTAGACACTGGATCTCCCCTTGTAGGCTCCGAATAACATCCATGGTGTCCTGATATATCTCTTTTTGATGCGTGGGGTCTAGATACTTTCCATGAACGACCTCCTCTCTTGAAACTAGGGTTTTCTATCTTGGTACCTCTCTCACGTGCATGGCTTCTACCCTTGTTATTACCAAGACAGGCTCCAAACCTTCATCCCGTGTTACCCAGGGCATCCACTGTATGTCTTCCTTCTTGATGCTGACCATTACAATGCCCTTGTCCTTCCGGTGCTTCTGATTCATATGCTCAAACAATTCTAGGCACTCCTCATACTTATGCTTCTTTCCACACCATGAGCACTGCAATAGATCCGGGCACTCACGTTTGTAATGTTCTATAGATCCATAATTGAAATTGGTTCCGTGTGGGAACTCACTCCTTCCTCCTCCGCAGTTACCTCGACCACAACGAATCCTCCTCAAAAACCTCTTCCATGCATGCCTCCTTCTGCACACTCCTCATAATGGCGATCATTATCCTTGGAACCACTAGTAACGTTGGTTTGGCGCACCCCATGATCAATGGCCTCATGGATCTAATCAATGAGCCTACAGTCCTTAGTATCATGGGTTGTAGAGGTGTAAATCTTGCAATAATAAGATACATTCTTCCTAATTACACGTTGTAGCAAGGGAAATTTGTTTGCATCATGGTCCCCATGACAAATTTGACAATCTATAACTACAAAGACGTGACTCATGTCCTCCAGGGGCAATTATCCTTAACGTGTCCCTCTATTTCACAATCTATGCACCACAAACCACTGCGAGTCTCATGGGCTGAGTTCACAAATAATTTTTCCAACTACTTTGCCATAGCAGTAATCTGAGCCTCTAAGAATGGGCTAACGCTAGTATCTATACTACCAATAGCTTCGGCATGTAGGAAACTTCCAATGCTTCGCGCGGGTCTGTAAAAGTTTTATGAGACAAGGCCCTTCTAAAAGGGGTGATCAATCCTCCAACAAACCACTGTGCATGTTGAGAAGGATGAATATCATATGATAATTTAGACAAGAGAGTTTTAAAGCGCACATCATACTCCCGCACACTCTCCATTCCTTACTAAATCTCCTTCAAAATGTTGATGCTCTTCTGCTCAAACTTAGGAATGTGGAACTCTACCAAGAATGCATTCTTTCAGAAGTATAGTTCACCACCATTTGATGGGGTCATACTTCTTATACCAGCTACACGTGTGCCCTTTCAATGTGGTTACAAACTAACTAGGCTTCCATTCTCGGGGTTGTGATACCTTTGTGTGTCATAGCAGTTCACACTTGTGAACATGTTCTGTAGCATCCTCAATGCCCCTATAATCTGGCAAATGCAGAGACATTTCAAAGAATACTTAATGTGGTGGTTGGGGTCCCTGTCCTCTTGGGCCAGAGCCTTGGTTCCCTCTGGTGTTTCCTCTGCTTCCTGATCCACCAACTCCACCGGTCTTATGCCTCCAAAGCCACCAGATCCATCGTAACCACCGGGTCTAATAGGTCCTATAGTAGTTGTGCCAAGGGCCCCCATGGTCCCACCGAGTATGCGCCGATGGTCTCGTGTTAGTGCTCCACTCCCACTACTATGTCCCATGTCACTCCCGATGTGAAACCAAAATCTTGTACACTTGTTGCATGTCCAAAGACTCCTCCAAATACCGGAATATGTACACCATAGAAGAAGGGACTATAAAATTTTATCTCCTAGGCGAGGATCTCGTCTCTTCCACCGATATCGACCGGGTCAATAACACTTCTTCCCGGTTTGAGAAAACAAGCGCTAAGGCTCGATCACTAGGTGGGTTCGGATATGTGCTAACGACTCTCCTTTCTCCATGTGACAAACTTTCACTAGAAACCAAAGAAGTCTACCTCACATGCTTGTCAAGATGGGGAAGCACAGACTGCTCAGGTTCCATGTCCTCTGCGTGAACCTCAACTCCTTCCCGCAACGTCTGTCTCCATAGATCCATCACACTATCAGCCTCACGTCATCTAGCAATCTCCCTTTCACGTGCTTCACTATACTTGAGTTTTCTCTCTTCCCTCTCCTTCTCTTTCGTGATATCTGTCATTTTCATCCACCCAATCTCCCTTACCCAAAGGCTCGAATGGTTTAGCCAGGCATTTGGAAAGCCTCTAAACTCATGATAACCATCAATATCTTCATAGCTAGAGGAATAGCATGTAGAAACGTTCCTCTAGGTTCTCACAGAAATTCAAACTCAGCAACCTCCAAACAAGAATACGTGGAAATGGCGTACTCCAGAGTGTAACTAGTCAGTACTCTTCTCCACTAATGATCTACCGCACGGGTCCACGTCAAATTTGCATCCTAAAACCTTTGGTAGTCTTCTTTGGCCCACACATGTGATCCATAACGCCAACTTGATCTAGATGCATAGGCTGAAAGCCATTCATATAATTCTACTAGGAAGTAGCATAAGAAGGTCTCTCAGACAGATCATGGTAGAGGTTCTCTTCTACCCATCTACATGTATTAAACTCATGTCCAGTGTTGAATCTCTGAGAAAATTCATCCTTCGTGCTCTTGAACCATGATTCAACATTTTCCAATGTTAACCGCTTCTATCATTCCTCACTACAAAGATCATGATGTATGTTATATCCCACTACAACTTCAAAAGAGGTCCCAACAATGGAACCAATATGTAGTCATTTTTACTCCCATTACAAAAGGAATGAACCCCATGTGCACCGGCCTATCACCCAACAGAAGCTGAGCACTCACCCAAGGCACGCGCGGGTACCGAGTCTCTCTTTTATGTGAGTTTAGTGGGAAGCATCATTTATGATTAGTGTAAGAGTTTTTAGGAGGGAAGTTAAGGCATACAAGAACCATAGGGCTTAGAACGGCCTCTAGATCCTTGCAGTCACTTCAGACCAAGTGCTTTAATAGAATCCAAAACATATATTATGACAGAAGGAATTATACAAGCATTCATACATAGCATGAAAGGAAAGAGAACTCATATGAGAGAAATATGCATTAAAACCATTGATATCCATGTCTATTTATAACAGGTAACCTCATTATATTCATTGATTCATTACAGAGTGTCACAGAGAGAAGACCACAGTCATGCATATCACTAGACGTATGTAACTAAGCTAAAAGAAAAAGAAAAATTACAACTCCATGCTTAGTACATTCTTTCTGAATACAAATATCCACTTGCAGTAATTCTGCAGAGCTTCACTCACTCTCTAACCCGCTATACCTCATACTTATATATCTTTTACTCCGCATGCACTTGTATTTATAATTCTCCTACACTGCCAACTCTCCTTCTAGTGTCCTCAGATCTGGTGCCAAGTGTTGAATGTGGTCCATGTGAGCATGCTTCTCCAGGCCTAAGCTTTCCACTTTATCTCATGATGTTCTTCTAGAATATTCCATCCAAGGCATGCTCTTTCCTGGGCCAGCCTATCGCCAAGCTGGCATCTTATCCACGCGTAACCGATCACGCTTTTCACGTGTTCTTCCCTGGGTTTTCAAACTGACTAAGTCCCGAGATTCCTTTCGTGCATTACACGTGCTATGTGCTTCCTTAAACCTTTCTCTCGTGTGCTTTTGCCTTACGCACCTTTTCATAACTAGGACCCTACATGCCTATGTGCCTTCATACTTGGCCAATATTCCAGGGGTCTAACGAAGCTTTCAATATTTCTAACTTCTTATTTCCTCTGTAGAAGCGTTTCCAAGAAATATTTTTATCACATCCCTCAGGCAATACACCAGAAGTAAAGGAGATTTCAATGAAAGATTTTTCCATATTCAACTCAGTCAATCAATTTTCCCACGTTATTGCTAAACCATTCCATTCACGTTGAAAGGATAATTCTCATGCCAAGGCAAAGCAAAAAGATTCACCGCGCACTCATCCAAGAATCAACACATCCCACACGCATTTACCTTGACAATTTATCACGCAGCGGCGGGGGATACATGCATTACGAGGGGGATTCAATGTCGAAAGGGAGAGGAACATTTTCCACATAGGCCTGATCAAAATAAATAGCATAAAGTTGTTAGTGCATTGGTCAAAATAAGAGAATAGTCCAAAATACCAAGAAGAAATCCATGCATGGGAGGTAATAAAGCGTGAAAGAAGACAAGAGGTTCAATGCCTAACATCATAGCAAGTCCACACCAAGGAAAAGAAGGAGATCTCCCACGCATTAGCCAAGAAATAAATCTCATAAAGACCAAACTCATGCTGAAAAGGAGAAGTGGATTCAACAAAAAAAATCCAATTCTCCCATGCCGTTCCCAGGCATTTTTGCAGCTCGCGCGCATTCACCAGGCAGGTGAAAGGAGAATACGGGCCACACATCATCGTGAGGAAGATTTCTCACGCCAAAATAAGAACCCACCCAGTCTAAAACAATACCACGTTTGCGCAAAAATAAAATTAATGAAGAAAACAATAGATGTAAAAAGAAAGTGTCTCGGTTTGTATCATCCAAGTAATTGACTTTAGAGCTTGATATCTCAAAATTAAATGATTTTCATGAAAAACCAATCATTTCCGTGATTTTAATCATGTTAAGGTTATTTCATACTCATTTGTAAAATCACATCACCTCATTTGGTATTTTTCACGAACCCAAAAAATGCAATTCGCTTGATTTTTGTCGAGCACGCAATTTCAACTGTTTAAGGCCTACTTTGAGAATCCATATTCTAGGCCCGGATGATCGTCAAGAAAAATGTTTGGTTCGTTGAATTCTCTCCAAATTCATGTAATCCTTTGAAAAAATTCAAATACATAACACCTCATTTGATATTTTTCATGGAGCCAAATAAAATGTAGTTTGCTTGATTTTGTTGCACACACAGTTTTCAGTCTGTCAAGGAGACTGACTTTGAGGGTCTATATTTTGAACTCGGATGATCATCGGAGAAAATAATTGTTTCTTTGGATTCTCCCAAACTTCATATGATCCCTTTCCAAGTTGTAAATGATAATAAATCTCTAGATTTGCATAAATAAATTAAGCAATAATTAATTAAATCAACACATGAAATGAAAACTATAGAAGATAGAAACCAAATGTAAATAGAATGGAGAAATTTCTATTGAATATGAGAGGGAATTTTATACAATTGCTTGCTCCTAAAATCATGGAGTCAAGTCTTATCATTTTATCCCCATATCTCTCCTTTATTCCCTAGTCTTACTCCCAATCCCAAGATATTCTCACACATTCCTATCTCTATGAGTTGTGCATGACAACTAATTGTGCACACTCACATATTATTTAAATATTAAATAATACTAATATTCAAACCATATGTTCACACTATGAACACTAATTTCCTAACATTCACCCCCTTAGTGTGAACATGGGTGAGTTCTGTCTAGTACCTGCTCATGTTCTACAATATGATGGTTTTCAAAGAGTACCATCAACTCCAACAGGTTTTCTAGTGGAACCATTAACCACTCTATATGTGATTTTTGAAGAGATTCACAAACTCTCAAATTGGTTTTCTAGTGGACCACCAACCACTTTCATAGCAGCATACACGTTTCCCCATCCATATTTTACAAAAGAGAACAAAATATAGGAAAATATGTTCCTAACTATGAACAGGAATTATCCATCTATTCTTATTTACTACCACACATGCTGAAAGCAAACACACAACTGAAAATGAAGTCACCATAGCAAAATGTGGCCCCATCGTTGGTGACTGACGAGAGGCGTTGATCACCCTCCTTCCTCTGTTGCCTCCTGCCTCCATCAAGTGATGCTACTTAGTATAAGTAGTCATCTTCATCTTCCTTATGTTCAGGTTCTTCTTCTTCTTCAGTGCTTTCTTCATCAGCTGCATAGGCCTCGTCCATCTTGAGCTTACCTGATAAAATATCTTTGGCATGAACAACACGAAAGAAGACTTGTGTCCCTTTTTCTTGCAATAAAAGCATTCTAATTCTTTTTGTTTCTTGAAGAACTAGGATACTTTTTCTTTGTATAGAGGGCAGTTTCTTCCTCAATATCTTCTTTTGTTCTTTTCTCTTCAGCTAGTAATGCAGAAATCATACCTTCAAGTGAATGAGAAGGCATTTGACCAAGAGTAAAAAATACATTACTGTATTTTGGAGGTAAGCTATTTAACAAAATAGCTTTTGCATCTTCATCATCTACTTGAGCACTTACTTTTGTCAGTTTTCTTAGAAGATATCTAAGATCATTAATATGACTTGACATAGTTGCACCCTCATTCATTTTCAACTTGAATAACTACAACTTAAGTGTAAATTTAGCATTCACAGCTTTTGCACCAAATGTCTGACTAAGAAAATCCCATGTCTTTAGACTTTTTTTCTAAGTCTACATAATGCAACTCAGTGTCAGATAAAGCAAGCCCAATAATGGATTTTGCTTTATCATCCCTAGTTTTCCACTCTAGTAATTTTGTTGCATCAGTTGTTCAGCTTTCTTTTCCATTTACAATTCCACATAGATTTTTGTTCATTAGTTGCATTTGTATTTTCACCTTCCATGTGTGAAAATTTAATCCATTAAATTTATCTAGAGGGATTTCCATGATGGGTGTCGAACATAGTTGAAAATGCACCCTTACAATAATAAGCGACTTTATATTTAACCAAAATAATAAATCTTATCGAGTTTAATTACTGAAATCATTGACTTTTTTTTACGAATAATCGAAACGTCATAATTGTTTCCACAATTCCTCTTAAAATATGAACTGGGTTTTTGTAAAATTTTTAAAGAAGTTTCTATAAATTTTTGAAATAATTTTCTCAAAATACAAATAAACAAACCCAAAATATTTCACAAAATTTTGAATCTGGGTTTTTGAAAAACACGATTTACCAGTCATTTTTGGAAGATCAGAATCCAAAAAATGGCGATGGAAGCTTCAAAACTCTCATATCTACATCCTAAAGGGTGCGGTTTTGTCTTGCAATCACTCTCATAGTTTTTCCTTTCCTGCTATGATACCAGATGATGCTAAATCTCTAGATTTGCATAAATAAATTAAGTAATAATTAATTGAAATCAACACATGAAATGAAAACTACAAAAGATAGAAACCAAATGTAAATAGAATGGAGCAATTTCTATTGAATATGAGAGGGCATTTTATACAATTACTTTCTCCTAAAATCATGGATTCAAGTCTTATCATTTTATCCCCATATCTCTCCTTTATTCCCTAGTCTTACTCCCAATCCCAAGATATTCTCACACATTCCTATCTCTATGAGTTGTGCATGACAACTAATTGTGCATACTCACATATTATTTCAATATTAAATAATACTAATATTCAAAACCATAAGTTCCCACTATGAAAACTAATTTCCTAACGGTAGATTCTCAAGGTGATGTTTAGTATTTTTTCCAGTTAAAACCAACTGGAGTTTTGCGCTTTTACACTTGCATTTTCCTACCAGTTTCAGAAGAGTCAACTTTGACCTTTAATATTTCACTGAAGAATTTGATTCAGGAAAAAAATATTTGATCCAAAAATTTTGGTACCTTCATAGACTCCCCATCCAAAGTGATAGTTTCTCATAACAACATTGTTTATTTTTCCCAAGGCAATTTCAAATGCGATTTGTGTAGTTTTGTAAGAAGGAAGTGTTATCCAAAATTCACCCCCCAGGGTAATTTTGATAACATGCATTAAATTCTTCAGTCCCAGGCAGATAGATTGATTCAAGGAAAAAAATCATGTTTCTAGGGTCCCCTCGGATTTTTTCTAACTCTCCTATCCAAGAAGAAAGGAGCAAGTTCTAAAAAAGGGTGAAAAAGTTGCAAAAAACAAGCTTGGGCCAGAAAAAATCATGAAAATTGGCTAAGTCCTAGTCCAGGCGGTCCTTGGGACAGTTGGGACGTCGGGGTGCAAACCAGCCAAAAAGCCTCTAGGTGGTCCACGCAGCAATTGGGACATCCGGGACCACGGGGACGTGCAGACACGACACGAAAGGGTGAACCGGCCGAAGGTAAAAGCAAAATTGACTAACTGTTGTCTTTGAACATGCTGGGACATCTAGGCCGTGAGTACGTGAAGGACGCGAACCGCCGGATCACCCAAACAGATAACTTTCATCTGGGGATGCTTTAGGACAACCGGGCTTAAGGGACGCGAGGACGCGCGCGCCGGCAGCCCGCGGGCGAATCGGAAACGCCACATGTCACAAGGGAAAACGTCCAAAATTTCTAAGGGTAAGGTTTGAAGCGTTGGCCCGAGCTAATAAAAAGAGGACACATGTCCTAAGGAGAAGGGGAGTGTGGAGCTCGGGAGGAATTAGAGAATTTGGAAAAGTTTTGGCCAAAAACTAAAAGGTGAAGGATGACCCCGCGCCCCTGTCCTCCAACCAGATCATGCCATGTGTCCCAGTGGCGAGGACGCAGGGAAAAATGAGAAATTTTCCAAAATTACAAAAAGTCAAAACTTTCAAGGAAAACCCGTGGGTAAGGGAAGGAGAGAGAATTTCTCATCCAATCAGCGCCCGACACGTGTCGTCCAGGTGGCGGAGCGTGGGAAAAATTTCAAAACCCATTATTGCATGTTTTGTGCCTAAATCTTCGAGATCGCCATATCTTTCGATCCAGAGCTCGATTACACATTCTTTATATCATTGGAAAGCTTATAAAATTCTCTACATGATTCCAGGATCAATCTTGAATTTTGGTTTAGTTTGGAGAGAGAAAGTTAAGAAACGGCTCTGACGCGTGTCCATGGCCAGAAATGACATTTCAGCGACCAAATTTAATGCAGAATGGGTCACATTCTCCTCCAATTCGGTCAAAAATGACAGGGTATGGGTTTGTAAGGTCCCCCATGCCATTTTAATGCATTTTCAATCAATGAGGAATGGGCTCCCATGTTTTGTATGTTTTCTCTCTCTTGGGCTCGACCCATGCAATGTAAAAGCCAGATTTGGCTCATTTCTAAAGGGGGAACATTTTTGGCATAGCAGACTTCTTCTTTCACCTCCAACAAGTGATTGTTGCAAGAATCAGACCTCTTCAAAGATTGTAACAGTTTTTTACCTCTCTGAGGTTGTAATGCAGTGGTTTTGACATTGGAAATGATAATGCAAGCTTTGTGAATGAGTTTCAGTCCTTTGTTTGTATTATTTGCTTCATTTCAGATCCTAAATTATATCTTATCAGCCTGTGTATGTTTTATGCTGCAATATTTGGTTTGTGTCTATTTGCATGAAAAAATATTCACCACTCCTTTTATTGCATCACCATCTTTAGTTAGTTTCAATTTTTGCACTTCTATCCCTGTCTCCTTGCAATTTAGAGTAGGATTAGGATCTGAACCTCTGTAGTTGTGCAAATATAGATCTAAATCAGAGGAGTTTGAGGAACCAGCCTCTAATCTAGAGATTCCTCTCTCAGTTTCAGAAGTCCCACACTTGGAGAGAGGTTTCCATGTTGTGCAATCACACTGGATGCTAGAGTGATCAACCTAGAAATCGATCAACGTCCGAGGTCTTTGTGATTTTGCACTAACAGGAAGTAATAGCCTGAAATCACGCTTCTATCACAATCATGTCATCTTAAAACAAAATGATGTTGCGGTTTGGATTATATGGAATTCTACTCAACTCAACGCTCTATTTAGAGTATGAGAACATCGTCGATACCAACTTGGGACATGTTGACATAGGTTGATCTACGATCGCATATCAACCAAAGGTGAGTCACAATTTTCTTGACGCTTGTTCTGAATTGGTCATCACTTGCATGGATGCACCACAACACTGCGCATAGTGTGGTGATTCAACTCCAACGGATCTCGAAGCGAAAACATCGACTTCCTCATTATGTGGTATAGGTTGTAGCTATTGGCAAAGGTCTCTTTGGATTCAAAATCCATGGTTATCGGCAGAGATTGATAATGAGAGAAACTTGTCTACATAAATTGGCTTCACTTGATCGTTGTGATGGATCTATTCATTGACAAACTAATACCAATGAAAAGTGTGGTTATGTGGGTCATCAAATTAAGGTCACATCATTTAAGCATTTCCATGCCAAATCACAATTAGCATGGGTGCAATACTTCATTGGCTTGATCTTAAAGTTGGAGTGTTCTCGAATTGGATGATCATGAGCAAATCAGAATAGCAACACTTCGGGATGGTGACAAAGACAAAAGACATAACTTCAGGAAGTGAATTTCAATCTTGAATCTTGGAAGATATTCTCAATGGAAAAATATCACGAGATCTATTTTGATAAGCTAAGGTGGTGTAATGAAAAGGTCTCACGACAAATGAAGAATTCATCGTGGAAAGGTATTTGGAGCATGTGGATAATTGTGTGTGTGAATGTGAATAAAGATAAAATTTATCACACCAGGATGATGCTCAAATGGAGAGGTGGATGAATTACTCAAGTTTCAAGCTTGACTCTCTTGTCATCTAGAGGATTGTAGAGCACGGTCAATGAGTTCATTCCCGTACGACCGGGATAGGCGGACTCTTGGCCCAATGGATAAGGCATTAATCCTAGGTGTCTTGATCTAGGTGGCATGTTACTAACTAGGATGTCTATGTATGTGTCCAAGTCATTTAAGTGGGGTCCACATGTACCCATTACTTTTTGTTATAAAGTGGTGTTATTAAACTCACTTTTGGCAAATTTTTGATAACTTAAGTGGTTTCTATTTTTCAAGTTACTTTTTAAAAGTTGGTTGAAAAATTCAAGGTCATTTAAGATGCCCTATTTAATGTTCATGTAAACCCTAACTACTTTGTAACCAATTTTGGGTTATAAAATAAAGTCATAAATTATTTGTAAGAGTGACTTTGAGAGAGGAGAAGAAAATATTGTTTTGTGCAAGTTTTGTTTCAGGAAAGAAACTTTGTGTTCTTTTATGAAGACATTTGGAGTTAATGAAATATGAACTTTGTGTCCCGTTCATTATCTCTTGTAGCATTTGATGTTCTTATGTTCATTAGATGTTAGGTGTTTAAATATTTCATGCAAATATTGTCTTTGATCTTATTGGAAATGTTATTAATCTATTTTTCTTGTTCACGGTGATTAAGCTCTAATATTTACTTACTCATGTGTGTTCCCTTTTACTCATTCTTGTTTAGCTAAATAAAACTCTATTTTATTTGTGTTAGTTATTCATCGTTCTTCTTCTTCTTGCAATACTATGCTCTGCTTTTACTTAACTCTTGCATGTTCCTTGCATTCATTCATTTCCATTCCTTTCCTTCATTCCATTCCATCTCCCTCATTCACTTTTCTTTCCATTGATGTTCCAAAAACACCCCCACATACAATTTTGAATGTACAGATGTAAATACAATTTTGGTTTTCAATAAAGGTGTCCTCACCTTCATTGAGGAGGGACTTCCTTCCCATACTCTTGCATGTCATTTTCATGTGTGCAAATCCATATGCTAACACCTTATAAGTAGCATCATCCACCTCATCACTTGCAACGCCAGCATGATCGACCCTATTGTAACTATCATTGTATCAATGGCCATCGTGACAATGATTTTTGTGCCCTACATGATAGACTACAAAAATTAGAAGATAATTGTATTATTTCCTTTGTCTATCACTTTCGTGAGCGGTTTATGTCTCCACTCCCATCCAAGCGTGCTATTATTCTAGTTGATTTGTCTCCTTCATCTAGTTCTAAGGTCATTATTCTCCCACCACCACAGGTCACTATTCATGTACACTCTCCATCTCATCCATCCACCACATACCATCTCATCCATTGTGTCATGCTACTACTACACATTAGCTTCCTCATTCATAAACATATGCACTTCACATTGCTCCATCTCCCATCATTGGCACCATTTCACATGGCATTCAATTTGGCTCATACACTCATGTCACTTGGTATTTGGTAGGTGATTTTATCACCTTACCCCCTATGATGTACTCATGTTCTTATGGTTATTACATGACCATTGAGGAATTTATTACAATAATAACATCTCTCCACTTTTACGCTATATGCTTTATTGATCTATTTATCTAGCGCACACTATCATATCACTTCTCGATGATGCACTCTTGCTTTACGGTTCATTATTGACTGCTAAGGGGTCTTATATAAATGAACCTTATCATCTATACATTGGGGGCATTTCTATTCTCCTCCATCCACTCTTCATCATACTAACACACACTTAAATACATTCTTACGACCATCTCATTCACATAATATTTTACATCATTCATTTTACACATACTTTATCATTCATCACAACTCTATTCATACATAAAATACACTTTCTCTTCATTTATTCGTCACATGATGCCATCACACTATATATATTTCATACACTATCTATTATCATATACATTATCTCATCATGATCCCATTAATCATCATTATCCATTAGTCATCATCAAAAACTACGTGATGCAAATCAAATCAACATATATGAACAATGCTCCAAACATCATACATCAAAAATAACAACAATAATCAACACATCATACAAGTACCAATCATCACATCACACATTAATAAACATCAAATACAACAATAGTACGCAAATAATCCATATATATAAATCATCCAAATACCATAGATACAAAAATCCCATTGTTGGGGGAAACTCCCCATACATCACTACATATCATATCTCATCATCACTATCACTATCTACAATGCGGGAGCTTTAAAACTAGAGGCCTCACCGCTCAATCTTCATCGTTGATCGCAGCCCCTGTATCTCTTTACCTTCCTACGTAATAATGTCACCTCAATCGACTACTCCGCAAAATAACCATGTAGCTCCATAAACAAGTGTAAATACATAATGAGCCAAGGAACCTCCACCCGCAGCCTCTCATGCTCACTATGTCTTCTCTCATACCTTTTATCAACTCTCGATCGCTCAACAACACGGTACACATCTCTCTCACAGCTAGCGCCATTGGATCAAATAAGTGTGCATGCTCACCCATGATAGCATCCACACACTCTAGCATACCTTTTCCCATAAGTACATCGGTGGGCACATTTTACGTCAATGTGTGGATGGATGTGTTCACAATCAGTGACCAATACATATCACCTGCACTCATAGATCAACACATTAGACATACCAAAAATTAAACAACCAAATAACAAATCACAAATATCACTATACAAGTGCTCATGTTCTATTATCGTCATTGTTACTCTATCGGGGGTATGTGCTTTCCCCTCTACTCCTCCCCACGGTATTCCTTCCACATCCACCAACACTTGAAACAAAAATACCCACCGATGTGATGCCCACCATGCACGTAGGCCTTCGTACACCCTTTATAATCCACATCTATCAGCTCTAGCACCGCATATGCCTTGTCTAGCCCAAGATGTACTAGTTGCGCTCCTATGCACCCTAGTCTAGCACTCGGCCCTCCATAGTTCCCTAATGGCCCTCACCCTTACATATGTCTTTTGGGGCACATCTTGAGCAATACCAAACTATCATGATATGTGATCCATTTGAAATAACTCGGTCACACTGAAATTGATCCTCTAGCCACATAGTCTTTTGTATACATCGCAACTTTAATGTGTCCTATGGCCATCCTCCGTAATCTCGGTATGGCCTCCAAATAATGGCCTCGGCTCCATGCGATCTAACATCACTCTATAGGTATATATATCCACCTTTCTACCACAAATGCCTACTCATCTCATAGCAAATATATTTGGCCTCACCCACTCTCCTCATGGTCCACCAATTGGCCTCAATATCATGATATGCTCATAATCCCATACATGCAACAATGTGGTAGCTCTAATACCACCCGCATGTTCCTCCTGAGTAAATATATATACATATTTGTATAAATGGGCCAATACACATCACGCATAGGCTTATCTCGTGCTCTCCTCCTCTATTTATCAATAAATGTCATGGAGCTTATACAAGATGCCTACACCACCACCCTCACCGTAATTCATGAAGCAATCACAATGGTAATAAAATTCCGCAATCGTGGAACCCCTAACCTCAAAATAGCATCTAGACTAATATAGACCTCAGTGTGAACTCGGTTCCTGTAAAGTACCACCTAATGGCCCTCATCTGTCTCTGAGCATCATCTATAGCCATCACCTAAACCCTCTCCCCAAAAATAGGCAAGCTCAATATGTGATACACGTACTCCAATGTCACGAGTCATCTTTCCCATAGGAAACAAAAATGTGCACATATTTGCATGCCACCTCTCACACAAATTTGTGATCATAGGAATATTATGGGGTACATCCCCCATCCTCACTATGTGTCACGAATCCGACACAATTTATAACATCCCACTCATCATCTAACAACCCCAATCCTAGCAATGTACTCAAATGGCAAAGTGTAGACACAAAATCATGCACTTTGGGTAATTATCTAGTCTTGATTACATTCTATTATTCATATGATTCTTAAGTAAGATAATTATTAATTAACCCATGTCCTTGGTCACCTTTCTTTTCTTTTCGTTACCACTTTGGGTCTTACACCTTTACTTTCTCGGGATTCCTTTGTATACTCCAACTTTTATCATCCTCGACACAAGCGCCTTGCTTAGGACACCATTGCAGAGAGCCCTCATCCCCTCTAGGTGCCCCTAACCCCTTTGTACTTTACTCACACTTTTTGGGTCCTTTCTAGCCATTTGAGCATCTTATCTTTTTGGTATTCGGCCTTTTCAAGGTTAATTACAAAATTCAAGAAAAGGAATCATATAAATATAAAGTTATGTGATCATAATAAAGGACCAAGTACTAAGCATTAGCTATCACTACCTAAGGTTGCATCCATCAAGCATCTAAGAGCTTCATTGCATCCATCTAGCACCATCACAAGGGACACAAGGGCTGTTTATTTTGCATACACTTCATAGGAGGGAAGTTCATTCTATTCCATACACACATCTATTACATTTATTTACATCTAGCTTATTTTTCTCGCTATCAAGTGTGACATGCACAAGAGCCACCTAGGGCATGATTCTGTGTGCGCTCACACACGCACGCACGCACGCACGCACGCACGCACGCGCGCACACACACACACACACACACACACACACACACACACACACACACACACACACACACACACACACACACACACACACACACACACACACAAAGAACTACATTGGTTCTGAGATTTATTTTAATGCTCATTCATAATTTCATCATTGTGACAGCTTGAGGAGAGTCGACCCCTCATTCTCGCATCTTTATTTTTTAGGATTTGATGTCTATTTAAGGGTTTTACAGTGTATATTTCATTACAGGTTTCAATGATATTGTGAACCTTGAGTGCGACCTCAAAGTGACCAAAAGAGACCAATAAAAGCACCTTATGACTAATTAGAGGAGGTTTCTGAGATTTTTGACAAACTCAAGCACCTAATAATAGGCCTAGGGCGCCCACGGGGCCCTTGTCCCTCTCCAGGCACCCCATTCCAGCCTATCTCTCCATATCTACATTTTTATGGGTCTTTATGTGACACTTCTCCTACTCTCTTCACTTGATTAGCACTTCGGTAAACTCTAGATTTTATTGTAAATCAGACAAGTACATATTTCTCCTCCTTGTAATTAGGGTTTCATAATTTATTGCTTGGGTGTTTTTGTACTTAATTGCATATTTATTTTACTATTATAATAACAATTACATCAGGCTCATAAATCCACATTTATCTTAATCATTTTGGTGAACCTAACCGATCAAACCCTTACTTTTGAGTATGTCTTCACCTTATCAAGTCATGACTCAATCATCCTATCCCTCTTTCGCACCCACTAAATTTTTAGGCATGGTTACTACTATTGTTGATTTCATGCAAGTTCGTACTCAACATCCTCCTCATTTTATTATGCCTATGGTTGATCCTTCTATTAATGTAGTAACTACTCACCGCACTCATCCTCCTACAGCTCCACCCATTTCTATCCCACTACCTATCACTTTTGTAGCTCCTCCTACTGCTTCTACTTCTAAGGGCTATGATATCATTGAATAACTTAAGAATATGCCGGCCAAAATCTCCCTCTATGACTTATTGCACAGTGTGCCTGATTTTCATCAAACATTAGAGGCCACCCTTCATTCTATTCATATAGAAAGTGATAATTTTACGGTATCCTTCACACACCTCATTCAATCTCTCAAAAAAATTCCACGTGTTATATCATTTGCTAATGAAAATCCATATACACCTTTTCTTATCACCACTATTATCAACACTACTTGTATTAAATGTGTACTTATTGATAATGGATCGTTAATCAACTATGTGATCATTTCTTATCCAACAATTGGGCATTAATGATAACCTATTTTCTAAGAGTTCAACACTTATTCGGGATATAATTTAACTACTTGCGCATGCCTAGGAACTATTTCATTACATATTCAAGTCTATCCTAAGACTATCCTCACACACTTCTTCATTATAGATGCTTCATTTAAATTTAATCTATTACTAGGTAAACCTTGGATTCATGCAATGCAAGCAGTTCCATCTATTTTACAATAATGCGTCAAATTCTTACATGATGGATATGAACATACTAATACTACAAATCCTGAACCGATCAAATTTTTTCGCATAGACCCTGTCATTGCTATGCCTATCCCCACTTCACAACCTATTACATATAGCAGTATTGATACATATGACATTGGTCAATCTAGCGCTTAATAGTCTTATTTCACTACCCCAAGCATTTCGGTTATTTATACTCATACTACTATAATCATCTCACCAATAATAGTCTCTGCTCCACTAAGCACTATCGATCCGCTTTTTGAGACTCCTCTCGCTCCTACATCTAGTGCACCTCCCACCAATATCCTCAACGCAACTATACAACATGAAAATGCAAACACATACAATTTTTATGACGAAGTTGATGTTATTGAGCTTACTAATGAAACATTGAGCAAACTCAATTTCACTCCTATTGATATAGATGACTCTTATTTCAATGACACTTTTTTGGTTGATGGTCCTAGTGAATACAAATTCAAGACCCCTCCTACTAATGTTATGGTACTTTATCAGGGGTCTATCCATACTTTGGATGCTATTTCACCCTCTCCCCAACAGTCTGCATTTGTACCACCTCCTTTCACATGCACGCTCTTCATCAATAACTCTTATTGGCATCACATTCGATGGATCATACTTTCACCACATTATTTACACATATGATGTCTTAACTATGCTTGGGTTGACACTCAATGACATTCTACCATCGCCTCACTCACCTCATCTTTATCATGGCTATTTTTGCATTACGGCCACCTATGGTATTTGGGTGTTCCATTTAGCAGTCTTCATTGTATTTACCCCTCGTACTTATCCACTCACACTCAGGAAATATTGGATTGATCATATTGGGGGCACATTATATTCCACTCAAAATTATATTACGTTCCCTATGCCATTCGGCAGTATTACTATTAGTAGTGATTCATATCTCATTCATTATCAAAATATCACTTGTTGGTACACACATAGATGTCCACTAGCACTTTCACTGATGAAGAATATGCAATGACCATGTACACCTCACATCGTAATAGCTCTTTATATGATCCACCTCATAGTATTACCTATTAAGTCTCCAACGTTGCTCCAATTAACTTCGATCCAGAAAATGATGATCTTCTAGATAGTGGCAATTGATCATGCTCATCACCACATACTTGGGGGCATCAAACCTATTTCTTATCCCCCTAACATCATTAAGTGTCTTCTCTTCTTATCACTTCACATCTAGACTCTCCCATATGACATATACTTCTTGATACACTCCAATATCATCATTACTCGATGATGCACTCTTGTGCTTTGGTTCACACTTGACTGTTGAGGGAATCCTATACACATGAACCTCACACACTACATATTATACATTCGACTTTACATACTACATACATCACACATCATCCATCATACACTTAGGATATCTTCTTCAACAGCATATACTATACATTTTTGCATCTCATTCACTATATGCATTCACACTACATCTTTCTTACATCTACTTATACATGTTGCGCAGTCACTACTACTAATGATGCACTCTAGTCCCCATGGTTAATACTCAATTGCTGAGGGTCTAATTCTGAATTGAACCTCATATCCTCATCACACTTGATCTTCACAAATTCAATCAATCAATCCTTTTATCACCTCATGTGACACTATTTTCCAAACTTCACAATTGATCCCTACTAGCATCCTATTCATACATTTCGTAATATATACTTTTATGCTAAATTATCACACTTTCTAGCATCTTACTCACACGTCTAGTGATATATGCTTTAGGATAAATCATCACACATTCTAACACCTCATTCTACAACTTCAGGATCAATTCTTCCTATGTCGCATTCAATCCTCCACATCACATGACAACCTAAAATCAACACCTTTTTGGCATCTTAGTCAACCTTTTTATCACTCACACAACATCAACCTACAATCAATGCTCTATGCTCTATTCATCAACCCTTTCTAGCATACGACCACTTTATTCAACTTGTTTCCCTGATGACACACTCTTATTTACGGTTCTTTCTTGATCGATGGGGGTATAAATAAATGAACCTCATTACATACACACACATCCACTTGGGAGGAATGTTGCTCCTATCATTCACACTGCATTCCATTTCATCTCATCCACATCATATTGCATATCTTTTTCACACTTAGTATTTCTTAAATTTATTTATTACATACACATCTTATTACACATGGTAGATAGATATCTTGTATGTCATTATCTTTATCATGCAGACATGTGTGCTCACTTGTTTTCTAGTTGTGATCGCAGATTATACATATCTATTACATGCAAAATAGATGTTTAGTGTAGTACCTCGTACTAATCCCATAGAAGCTCTTAGGGGCATCGACTTTCGTACATTACAGGTGTTATTATTTCATTTTGTTTCATAGCACATTACTTTATCAGCTTAAACATGTAATGACATACTTTTCATCTTTCTAACATGCTAAGGGTGTTTCATGTTTAACATTTTTTATGCAGGTATATTTACTTACATGGTTGTATGTTACATTGTTTTCCATTGCTTTCTCTTTGTATGCTCTTATTTGTGGTATTTTCCCTTTGTCTTATGTGCACACTTGTCTGTGCTTGCGGCCACTACATCCTTGATTGTCTTACGACATCGTGAGTGGTGTCCCATGTTTGTAACCCGCTTTTCTCGGTCTTCATTTGTCTTCTTGCATGTTTACATTACCTACTTTCATCTTAGCTTACACATTGTCGCTTAGTATACATTTCGTCTTCTAAATGCATTTTATCCTTTACTTGTACTAACACTTGTCTCCTAGGCACTTTGTTTGTGTGTGCCTTGGTTTCTACCAAACACATTCTCTTCCCCCTATAAGTCACAGTTTCAGCACAGTGGTCAGTATTCCTTTGGGTTGTATACTCCTTCAACGATGTTGCATGCACCCCAAGTGAGGGGGGTATCATTTGGGTGAATCAATCACCCCATACAATATTATACATAGCACCACATGGTACTGGTATAACATACTTATCAATGTTGGAAAAGGCACGGAATCACACTTGGGTCCTTAGCGATTGGTAGTTCAACACAGTCTATAGAACTCCACACAATGGATTTTACAAGGAATACATTCCTTAGCAATTTCACCGATTTTTCACACCATCTGCAGTGGTGTCCTACATTGTAGGAAGCAATTAAAGATTGGATGATGACACTAGACTTTTCTCCCTAAACTTCTTCCATGACTTGTGTGAGATCGCCCCAAAAACTTACGGTCACCACAAATAGCGTGAGATTTTCTAAAAAACTCAGTCTTCTACAAAATCTTCAGGATCCTTTCTATACCCTTTTTCTCATCACGGATCAGGTGCACATGTTCCTTTTTCACATTTTTAGCATTTTTTCATACTTTTTACATATATACATGTGTATTTGAATACTTGATCATTCTTCTCTTTTACAGGTTCATCCATATGGGAAGCGGTGGTCAACATCATAACAACAACAACAACAACATCAATAACATGTACATCGCGACATCTACACATGTGTTTCCACCCTAGGCTCATTTTCATCACCATTTTTGTACTTTCTCCTCCTTAGCATCCACGCTTCACATTTTAATCACTCCACACTTTTTCTAGTCCCTCAGCACACTTTTGCCATCAATCTACATGGTTATCAAGTATGCATCTCTATTTACTTTATGTTACCAAGATTTCTACTCACCAACATAAAGTGGGGGAAAATGTAGACACAAAATCACGCGCTTTAGGTAATTATTAAGTCCTGATTACATACTATTATTCATATGATTCCTAAGTAAGAAAGGTACAAATTATCCCATGTTCTTGGCCACCTTTCTTTGTTTTTTGTTACCACTTTTGGTCTTACACCTTTACTTGCTTAGTCTTCCTTTTTATACTCTAGCTTTTATCATCCTTGACACCAACACCCAGTTATGACACTAGCGCCAAGTGCCCTCGTCCCCTATGGATGCTTCCAACCCCTTTGTACTTTAGGTCCTTTTTAGCCATTTGAGCATCTTATCTTTTTGTTCATCGGCCTTTTTGGGGTTGATTATGAAATTCAAGCAAAGAATTCATATAAATATAAATTTATGTGATCATAATAAAGGACTAAGCACTAAGCATTCGCTAGAACCGCCTAGGGTTACATCCATCAAGCATCTAAGAGTTTCATTACATCCATCTAGCACCATCACAAGGGACACAAGGGCTAGTTATTTTGCATACACTTCATAGGAGGGAAGTTCATTCTATTCCATGCATGCATCTATTACATTTCTTTATGTCTAGCTTACTTTTCTCGCTATCAATTACGATATGCACAAGAGCCACCTAGGGCACGATTTCACACATACACACATAGAACTACATTAGGTCTAAGATGTAGTGCAGCGCTCAGTCGTAATTTCACCATTGTGATAACTCGAGGACAGTCCCAACCCCTCATTCGCATATCTTTATTTTTTAGGATTTGATAACTATTTGAGGGTTTTACATGTGCATATTTCATTACAGGGTTTCCGGTGACATCGAGAGATCTTGGTGTGACCTCATAATGACCAAAGGTGACTAATAATGAACACCTTGCAACCACTCGAAGGATGTTTCCAGAGCTTTTTTGCAGATCTAGGATTCAAAAACAAGCCTAGGGCACCCACGGGTGCTCTTGTCCCTCTCCAAGCACCCCAATCTAGCATATCTCTCCATATCTACATTTTTATGGGTCTCTGTGTGTGAAACTCCTACTACTTTATTCACCTAGTCGATTTATTTTGGTACACTCCATATTTTATTGTGAATCAATTAAGTATCTGTTTCTCCTCCTTGCAATTAGGGTTTCTTAGTTGCTTGGGTGTAATTTATGTACTTAATTACATATTTATTTTATCTGCTACAATATAAATCATATTAGGCTCATAAATCCAAATTTAACTTAATCGGAGGCCACCACAAAACTCTCTTGAATGGATGTCCCTCTACATAACACAAACCGACAAAAAATAACATGTTAGCATCTCATATATATGCAAACACACCTACCTATAACATCAACAAGCATCAATTTTCACATCTACAACACTCTAGGCTCAACCCAAGCCTTCTGGGATGCCAACACCTAGGAGTAGGACTATGGCACCCAGGAGCAGGTCACTAGCACCCATGCCTGGGCACTAGTGTCCTAAAGGTCATTAGCACCTTCACCACTCTTGTCTAGGTCCAAAATTCCAAGAAACTTGAAAACAAAAAATTCCAAAAATTCATCAAAAATGACTAATATCAACACATTTTTCTAAAAAATCACACTTACTAGCTCAATTATCATACGTGATGCCACAGTTGTTGCCACCATCTCAAATCAACTCAATCGTGGTGCTCTCACTTGAGGCATCTTCACACACCCAGAGCTCAAAATCACACTCACGTAATAATCAAATGACTTGCATATTCACTTTTTCACATTACTATTTATAGTAATCTCCCATTACTTACCACGTTATAGTCATTATTTACACCTATCCTCCAAACTAATACACATTGCATGATTTTAATCATATCTTGCACATCCTTACTCGATTCTGTCATGTTTTTTTCATCCTCTTCAAAATTCCACCTCGTTATCGTATCGCATTTATTCCATGACCATTATATTCCTCCACACCATTTAAAATTGATATACACACACTTTTGTGATATCTATCATATATTCACTATTTCCTCATTACACTATTAATTTCATCTTAGCGTTCATTCTCATCATCACTCTCCCTTTTTCCAAAAGGGGAAACATACTGATAGAGGGGTCATCCTATAATTCACCTTCCATCATTACGCAATCATCCTAAATCTATAATTCAAAATTTCATCATACATTACATGACATTTCACACCACTTTCTAGTGATTCCCCTAATGACCTAATGGGGGAAATAAGCGTAAAATCTCTCCATGAGTAACCAATCAATCAATCACATACATTCAAATATCAACAATACAAACTTTTTACTATTTTGAATCACATTAATCAATCAACACGACATAATGTATTTATCCTCCCGAGATGACCTTAATTGGGATTTATATCACCACTTTCCCATATGACCTAACATGGGTAGTTATTCTACATTTTTCTATTACTTCTAGATAACCTAACATGGAATCTATCACATACACATTGCAACGACACCCTTGGAATGGGGGTAATGAGACATCATTAACTTTCCTATACTACTCCTATACGGTTTATTCACATTTAATCAAAATGGATCCAAATCAATAAAATATGGTCTTTTGTCCATCTACACTAGCTAGACCTTTTGATGATGTAGTTAAAGTTTGAGAGTAAAACTAGACCTCTCTCCTGACACTCTTCCTTTGACGACAAGACATCCAAATCCTCATTTTTCACACACACAAAATTGGGTTGGGAATTGATCACTCCCTACCCCAACACATCTCCATCAATGACAAAATCGAAACCTCTAATCATTCAACATCGCAATCATCAATCTCACTTAGTGCTCCTCATAACAATCACATGTTTCCCATTACCCACATGGATCGACACATTGATCCATGGTTCGCCACACTATATGTTTTCACTCGGTGCATATTTCTACCACATATATGCGTACTTTTGCAACATGGACTTCTCTCGGAATTCTCTTAGGTATGCATCTCTATCTACTTTATGTTACCAAGCTTTCACTCACCAACATAAAGTGGGGGAAAATGTAAACACAAAATCACACACTTACTACTATTTATTATACCGCCAAGTATGTTGTTTTATATATGGATCTTGTGTAATAAAATTATTCACTTTGTGACCCATTCCATAGTCCTTTCACTTAACTTGTGGTTTTTATTTTTTTTATCTTTCACACTTGTCATGTATACACCCAATTCAGGTTAATTCACGGGGATCCCTTTGTCAGTCTTCACTCATTTGTTGTCACTTGTCTCTGGACACTAGCGCCTAGGATTCGACACTAGCATGGGGCACTTCGTCTATCCTGGGTGCCCATGTTTTCTTTATGTTTGATCTTATTTTTGACATTTGAGGTTGGTATTTTTAGTTTTTCCTCTCATATCCCAAGGTACTAGTCAGCATGTCGGGTCATTAGTGTCGAAATTCAAGCAAGAGATCCCTATAAACACAACATACATACCATTATAATGGTGGGAAATTCTTATCAAGGGCTATCTATCTACATATCTCAAGGGACTGCATTTGGGCACATTACTCTACATACACACTACATATGAAGGGGATTTCATTCTATTCCATCCACACATTTGCATTTTATCTAGCTATTGTCCCCTATCTTAGCGTCATTAGTGTGAGGGAAACCTAGGAGCACTATTGCACACACAAGCACATATAACTACATTGGTTTCAAGATGTACTTGTAGTGATCGGTTGTAAGTTCAACATTATGATAGTTAAGGATAGTTTGACCCCTCATTTTACATCTTTATTTTTAGGATTTGATGTTTTTAGGGTTTTGTAGGAGGATATTTGTGTGCATATTTACAAGTACACCGAAATGCAAATGTGACACAAAGGAAACCAACTACAAATCCCTAGAAAACTATTAGAACTAGGTTCCAACTATTTCTACAGAATCCAATGGCCCCCAAAGAGGTCTAGGGTGCCCACGGCACCCCTATCCTTGCCCAAGCACCCATGTCCAGGCATCACGAAAATCTCTACATTTTTCTAAACCTCATTGTGATTGTTTGTGCTCCTGTTCCATCACATTTTGCAATTCAGACTCACTTTGGGATAAGAAAAATTAAGATAAGTATCTTACCCCTCTCATTTCCTTTCATAATTAAAATTAAATAAATTGTTTGGTATTTATATTTCATTGTTTATTAGTTATAGCAGATCTTTGCATTCAGATTTTAATAAAATATGCGTATTTTATTGAATCAATTATAGAATGAATAGAAAGCAAATGAACAAAGTGACACAAGATATAAGTGGGAAAACCTTAAAAGGTAAAAAAAACCACTAAAAATCACTTATCTTTATTGAGAATAAACTTTCACCCAACACTCCCATTATTTCCATAGATCCACTTGTAATTACACCTTCGGAAGGGATTACAAACCACCTCATACATATGCTCATGAGTTTTACATCATTCACATCATGTATCTATAATCAACTCGCACATATTGCTCGCATTCACATGTTACACTTGATATTTTTCATATCACCGATGTAACCGATCTCTAATGAGATCACCTCATTTTATATAAGGTGGGTGACTTGTTTTGGGTCACTCTTACATTTTAAAACACTGCTTAGATAAGCAGTAGTGGATCTTCCATGCTTATATTTTAAATATAAGCTATAAACCAAAAACATACAGTCTTTGGCGGGTTTCTTAAATAAGTAGTTTCCCACTTAATATTATAAACCCAACACTCCCCCTTAATGTTAAGTAGGGAAACATGAAAAATTTATTTCACATGTCAAAGTTTGTTCCTCATGTCAAGTCACCTTTTGGTACAAAAGGAATTAAAATTCATAAATCAATGCATGCTTTAGGCTAAGCATCTAAAAACATTTGTTCCATTTGGTTTTATAGTTCTGCGTACACTACAAAGCAATGCCCCATGGGTTTTTCAACTCTACGATACACTACCATAGTGTCCTGCTGGACTTATATAAGTCACAAAAATTGTAAACACATTGCGAAGTAATAAAGAAGTCACAAGATACATTGTTTTGCCGATTAAAGTAGTGTTATGCGGATTCTAAAAAATTGTAATAGAAATGAATATTACAAATTCTCAAGATAAATTGATTAAGTATGAAGCCTTACATAAGAATAAGGAGTTAATAAACTCTTCATATCTAATGTTTCATTGGGGATTACAAGTAAACTTCACATACATGACAATTTACTTAAACAACATAGAAATAGTCTTAGGAGTATCCACTTTGACACATTCAATTCATTAAGAGATGGAATTGCACAAGAAAAAACATGCAACATGTCCATTTATTATTTCCCCCTCAAGGGAAGCTCTAAAAGGCCAAAACTCATATGATTCAAAGGTGAAGATCAACGTCATTCACATGATCATAAGAGTTAAACAACACATGCTCAGTTGATTCAAAGGTGGATATCAATGTCATCCACATGATCATAAGAGCTAATATCTAAAATGCCCAACATAGCATGGAACTTGCAGAAATTTACAACACCTAAGGGATTAGTAAAAATGTCTACAACTTGCTCATCAATGGAAGAAAACTTGAGATCTATATCACCATTGAGAACTTTTTCGAATGAAGTGCACATAGATCTCGATATGATTGGTTCTTTGATGTTAGGCTTGATAGTTTACAAGAGCAATGCAACATTGGATTTCACATCAAAGAATAGTGCTTCCTTTGACACCCATATGAAGTTCTTCCAACTATCTTTTGAGCCACATGGCTTCTTTTTGTTGCTTCATAGTACTTATATACTCTACTTCAGTAGAAGAGATAGATATTGTTGGTTGCTTCTTTCTGCTCCAAGTTATTGCACCTACACCCAACTTGAAAACATATCCAAAAGTACATCTTCTATCCACAATATCACTAGCATGGTCAAAATCACAATAACCAAATAGAATTGCATTATCACAAGAAGAATAACACAAGCTATACTTGATTGTACCTTTGAAATACATTAAAATACTTTTTTCCATTTTCCTATGGTCTTCATAAGGATCCTGTATAATCTATAAATTACTCCAACTACATAAGAATTATCAAGCCTAGTAATACTTAAATAAATCAAGCTACTAATCAACTATCTATATAAAGTAGGATTAAATTTATCACAAGAACTATTTGGATCTAATTTCACACCAACTTCCATAGGAATCGTGACAGGATTATAATCAATCATATTAAATATTTTAAGAAAATTTATATCATTTTGTGATTGAGATGCAATAAATGTTTGTTATTTTGACAAATAACCATGCCTAGAAAATGATTTAACAACCCTAAATCCGTCATTCCAAAACCTTGTCTTAATTTCTCTTTGATTCTAAAAATTAAATACTTATCACTACTAGTAATTAAGATATAATCAACATATAAGACAATAATGATAACATGAATTTTTTCATACTTGAAAAATAAATCATTATTATCAAAATAGTTAAAAAACAAACTCGTGAAAGAAACTATTTATCTTATCATACTAAGCTCTAGGAGCTTGTTTAAGACCATACAAATATTTCTTAAGTTTACACACAAATAATTCTTTACCAAGTTCTTCAAAACCTTTAGGTTGATACATATAAATTTCTTCTTTCAAGTCACCATTTAAAAATACATTTTTAACATCCATTTGGTGAATATCCCAACCATGTTGAGCAGCTAAAGCTAAAATAATTCTAACAGTGTTCATTTTGGAAACAAGAGAAAAGGTGTCAACATAATCCAAGTCAAGTTTTTGAGTAAATACTCTAGCAACTAATCTTGCCTTTAATTTATCAACCTTACCAGCATAGTTATATTTGATTTTATGCAACCATCTAGAGCATACAATGATTTTTAGGAGGAAGAGGGACTAATTCCTAAGTTTGATTCTTGATTAGAGATTTGTATTTATATTCTATATTTGTAACCCATATTTCATCTATGATGGCTTCTTCAAAATATTGAGGTTCAACATCATAAAAAAATGACAATACATGATAAGAATGTTGACTACGGGTTATCTTTCTCAAATCATTAGGTTGAGAGTTTGAAACCAGATTTTTGGACCATTTAGGAATCCTAGATTGAGACAAGGATTGAGAAGACTCCCGCTCAATGTCTACATCCATAATATCATAAAAGGGATTATTAGTCTCTTTAAAATCAATTTCGATTTTGTCTAAGAAAGGATTGGCATTTATAAAACCAGTTTCAGACTTAAGAAACTCAAAAAGAGGGAAGAGTAATGTGATTTATAAACAAGTTTCTCAAGAACATGAACATTCCTATTTTCTACAATCACATGCTTAACTAGATCACGGGATCTTAATCCTCTTATTTGAATGTCATACCCAACAAAGATGTAAAGTAAGAAGTGATATCAATCTTTTATTTTTTAACTTTAGGAATAATAAGAGAATCAAGACTACCAAATATTTTTATATAAGAGATATCAAGGTTTTGCTTAGTCTAAAATTCATGAGGTGTGGTTTGATGTAAATATTTTGTAGGAATTCTATTTAGAATATGAACATCATTGTTCATATCTTAAGCTCATAGAAATTTAGGCACATTAGAAGTATAAAGCATGGTCTTAGGCATTTCAATGATTGTTCTATCTTTCTTTCAATAATGCAATTTTTCTTAGGAGAATATGGAGTTGTTATCTCCTTTGAATTCCATTAGATGCCAAAAAATCATCAAAATTATTATTAAAATACTCACCTCCATTATCATTTGTGATTGTGCTGGAATATTTTCATTAATCATTATCATAACCATGAATAGTTATAACGTTAGTTCTTAAAATGTCTTCATATTCCCAAAACATCTTAGTAACTTCATAGAGAAGATATTTAGAGCAGCTCCATTGTCAATAAGAACTCTTTTGATTTTGTGATTGGTGATAAAAGCTTCGATGTAAAATGAGTTGTTATTTTGAAGATTGGGGTTCAAGAGGTCATGAGGACCAAAAGCCAATATGGTAAATCTTGTTGGGTGAATTATTGGCGATGATAGCTTAAAACTATTTTTGTTGATATTCTTAGGAAGAATTTCCTCATAGAGTGCACCAGTAAGGATTTCTTGAAGTGTGAGAATTTTTTTGAGTAGCCCCATGAGGGAGATATGCATGGGCATCATCTCTAACTATTTGATGATGTCATAAGCACCTGTAGAGGATTTAGCGTTAGGCATTGCCTTTAGATTGGACATAATTGTAGGATTTGATGCTTGAGTTGTGGTTGACATAGATGGTTTTTTAGCTGCATGAACCCAAACCTTTTTCTATCATATTGCTACTACATAGTTAGGAGCATGAAATTTGAGTGTGGCAATTGAGTTAGGTATATCTTCAACAAATGAAATAATGGAATTAAACTCGACATGGTTTGAGGATTGACCTTTATCATGAGCTTTATCATTTGTACCATGTTTTGGAAAGGGTTTTGAAACACCTTTAATTTATCATTTATATTTTTGGTGGTCAAGGGGTTTTCAATTTCAATGTCTTCACCATCAATTAGATCTTGGATGTAATGGTGGAGTCTCATACTATGATCCATACTATGGTCATCAATGTGATGATAATCACAATACTCATTTGCTTTATACCATGATGGTTTTGGTTGCCCTTCTTGAAGGGTCTTGTGATTGGATAAGTCACCATGTTGGCACTTGTTAATTGATGTAGAAAACTTGAAATACTTTCTTCTAATGGTGTGAATTGTGTTCGTTTATAGTCATGATGAGTATTTTATTTGCTTGGGATGACAATTGTTTGTTTTTTTGTCTGATTATTATGAAAATTGTGTACATTGTGAGAATCAAAGAGCCCTTCATTTACAACATTATGATTTCGATTAATATCTATTGATTCATCTTTAGAATGATTTTTATTATTATTTTGGTCCTTGGAAGGAGTTTTGATTATCCCTTTTGTGATGAGATCCTTTTCAAATTTTCCCCCTTCTCGATGATTTCTTCAAAATTGGTAAGACAATGCATTTGCATATGAAATGATATATTGTTATTGAGGTTGGGAATGAAAATTCTTATTAGTTTCTTCTCTCAGTATAGAGTAGGGAATCGATCGTGATTCCTCACCATCGTTGATGGAAATGGGTGAAGTTTTCATTGTTCATTTTCCTAGTGTTGTAAAGGTCTATCATCGTGATTTTGGAGTTTAGATTGAAAGAGAAATGCCTAAAAAAATTCTCTCGAGAGTTCATGTGAAGTTTATAACTGATCCTTTTGGAAGATGAAGAAACCAGTCCAAGGCTTGTGTAACCCAAAATCTTTCGAAAGAGATGTAAAAGATAAACATCATTATAAATGACCTATTGAAATGCCATAAAGAATTCTTTAACGTGTTCCTTGGATAATTTTTCCTTTGTATTTATCAAATTTGGGAACTTCAAATGATGATGGGAATGATATGCGTAGTATGTCCTTATCAAATGGATAAGGGCATAATTCCTCAAAATTGAATTGTTTACGTTGTTTTTTCATCTCCGGATGGTTTATTTCATGTTTTTTCCATTCTTGCATGCACGAAGATTTTTTTTTGGGGAATTCATGACATCATCAAATTTTTTATTAGTTTTCTCATGTTCTTATTTATTAGAATCATTGGTGACTTTTGAAGCCATGTGAGCAAGTTATTTAGTCATTTCATTGATTTTTTCTAACAAATATTCATTTGATGTGTTTGTGGAAGTGTTATATTTCTCTTTGTTTTTGCTCACCCAGAGTTCACCTATAAGATGTTTCAAATTTTCATCACCAAAATTTGAAAGCAATTTAGCTCTAATCTCTAAGAGGCAAAGGAAGAACTGATGTTTGTTATATTGTAAAAGTGCATCAATTTATTTTTGTTCTTCTTCGAAACCTTGGGTTGTTTTTTTCTTCCTCTTCGTCGAACTATCAATATGAAAAGGATTCTTATATTTTGTGCCAAAGAGTTCATAATCACTAACTCGTGTTTCCACCATTTTATATAAAGAAATGATAACGTGAAATTTGTTTGAGAATGTGGTGGGATGTGCTTAGAGTTTGGATAAAGTGAATATCCAATTACCTAAGAATTTGGATTGAGATTTGATTGTGCTTAAACTCTAACAAAGTGAATATCAAAATATAATATGTAGGTGTTAAGAATAGTTTTTCTTAGACTTGATAATGTGAATATATTAAAATGTAAGCTTTAGGTGTTGAGAATGATTTTGCTTAAACTTGAACATGTGAATATAAAAATTAAGACTTAGGAGTTGAGAATGATTTTTCTTAAACTTGATAAAGGGAATATCAAAGTATAAGACTTAGGTAGGAATTTGATTGGCGGAAACTTGACAATGGGAATATCAAAGTATAAGACGTAAATGTGAAGAGTGATTTTTCTTAAACTAGATAAAGTGAATATGAAAGTATAAGACTAAGATGAGAAGAATGATCATGCTTAAACTTGATAATGTGAATATCAAAGAGTAAGGATTAGAAGTGAAGAGTGATTGTGCTTAAACTTGATAATGTGAATATCAAAGAGTAAGGCTTAGATGTGAAGAGTGGTCATGCTTATAATTGATAATGTGATTATAAAGAGTAAGGCTTAGATTGGAATTGTTTACACTTAGACTCGGATATGGGTACCCAAAATTTAAGACTTTGACTTGACTTGTGATTTTCTTAGCTTAGATAAAGTGAATACCCAAAGCAAAGACTTGGGATTGAATTGTGATTTTGCTTAAACTTGATAAAGTGAATATCAAAGTGTAAGACTTGGATATGATTAGAATTGGATGATTGTGCTTAAACTTGGAAAGTGAATCCAAAGAATAAGGCTAGGACTTGATTTGGATTAGATGATGTGCGTAAACTTGGAAAGTAAATCCAAATAGTAAGGCTTAGACTTTATTCAATTTAATTTAGAATAGGTATCCAAAAGGAAATAGTTTGATTTGGAAAAGAATATGATTTTAATGGAAATAGAATATGATTTTGATTAGAAGAGAATATGATTTTGATGGGAAAATAATATGATTTTGATGGGAAAAAATATAATGTGATTTGAGAAAATAATGTTGAACACGAAATAATTTGATTTAGAACTTAGATGAAAATGACAAGGTGGTAGGGAGAACTTTCAAGTAACTTGGTTTGGTTTGTTAAGCTTCTTAGGGGCTAGGGAGAGCTTTCACTCACCAAAGTGCCTGAATGAGTACTCGTGATAGGAAATTTCTTCCCTAGCTATGGACTATACCCCATAATCAATTAAGAATGGGGTCATCACCATAGGCTACTTATGGTTTCCTCACACAGGTATCACTAGTCAAGTGGGTGGGGGTACCTGTTTCATTGGCTAGTTCCCTCAAGGTGCCAACTACTTTGGGGTTCCTGTGGTACTCCTCATAATGAGTTTTAGGACCATGTCCAAGCACTTCCCATTGATTAAAGCGGAGAATAAACCCTTATCTCGAACTCAGTAAACAAGTTCTTACAAAATTTATTAAAATAAAGTTTGTTTTTATTTGTAGTCTTCGACCAAGGAAAACTGCATACAATTTTAGGAGTTTGATTATTTTTTCAAGGTAGTCTTTGTATGATGCGATCTGTACAAAATGATTAGTAGTTTCCTGAGAAAAAAAACACAATGTAAAATAAGAAAAGCAAAATTAAATGCGTTTCGATTTTCAAGACCACCCAAGAGGGCATGAGAAAAGAGTATACATGGTTGGTTTTATACAAAGACAACTAGATATACTAAAATAAAAGTGTCATCACATTTGTAACAATTTAATCAAGATGTTAAGTGGAAACATAGAAAATAACAAGTAAATAATTATAAAATAGCTAAAAATTAAATGAAATGAATGGGGAGTTACCACGGTATGCTTTAGTGTGTGCGGTGATACGATAGCGTGTGACGTTTTACGCCATCAGTGAACATGACCAATGAAAATAAATAGTATTATACTAGTGTGTGAAGGGATACGCTAGTGCATGCACGGAACAACAAAAATAGTGTTATGTCAATGTGTGAACAATAATGAGAGAAAAATTGTGTTATGTCAAGGTGCATGAAGTTGGACACTAGTGCATGTAGTGATATGTTAGCATAGGTAGCTTGTAGATGGACAAAAATGAAGAAACATGACAAAAGATCAGTCTATTTTGGATTTTTCCTTGTTTTTACACCAAAACCCAAATTTTAACATTAAGCCTTAAATAAAATAAACAACACAAAGACATAGTTAGATTAGTAAAAATTAAGCTAAAATGATAAAACATGTGTGGAACTCCCACCATGAGTGCTAGAATGTAGACCATGAAAATTACATAAATAGAGAAAGTTAAAACAAATACAAAAAAACATTATTTTGATAAGATACAAATCCACCTCATATTGGATCATTGTAAGAGCGAGGGTTAAGTAATGTTTCTATTTGATTTGGTTGATTTGAAAGCTTGTAGTTTTGTGGATGCTCTAAGTACTCTAAATGGAAGATAGATCAAGATATAAGCATGAAGATGACTGATTTGATATGATATGGACTTAATAACGGTATGATTGATTGATTCACTAACCACTTAAACGAATAACATTATGAACTCTCAAGCTTGTTTGTGGATTTTTTTAAGGAAAGACCATTGATTTATAGCTGAGGAAGGTGAATCCTCAAGCTAAGTTTAGATTGAGTTGATTTGGAGATAACTAAACATGACTAAGTTGTTTAGTTGAGTTTCCATATTGATTGAAGAGTTGAAATATTGTTCTAGATTTGCAAGGATGAGTCATTTTTGAGTAGCGAGGGGTGCATATTTTTTATTATTAATTTTGTATCCTCTATTTTATTTACCCAAAAATTGTCTTGAATCATTTGATTTTGGAAGGATGTGGCCTAATTCTTGATTGTCATGCCTTGGGAGATATATTTAGTTAACTCAAATGCATGATTTGAGTTAATTTAAACATATCTTATTGAATTTAATAATTATTTTTAGCTTTATTCATGACTTTTAGTCAACTTGAGTTGAAGAGGTGGATAGGATATGAGGATATTTAATTTATTTAAATATGAAAGTGGATATGTGAGGATTTATTTAATTAATTTGATATTAAATTAGCTAATAAAATTATCTAAGGGGGTGATAGGGTGTAATAGAATTAATTAAATTAATTCTAGAGAGGGACAATGGGTTTAATAAGATTTTGAATGGTTACAATGCGTAGTGGTTATTTTGGGGTGTCTACATAGGAGGTAGTTATGCCCCCACCCCCACCCCCATTAAAAAGGAGTGCATTATATTATAAGGGGTTGTTGGAAATTTTCTAAAAACAAAATACACGAGGGAACTTCTCTCCTGTCTCTATGATTTTATGTTCTAAAGTTGTACATTTTATAAAGAAAATAATATGACCTGATTTTATTGTTTCCCTCGAGAGATGTATTGAAATTTATTTCCTTTTGATTCTGGATTAGAGGATTTTTTTCTGTGAGATTATTTGATGTATGAGTGATTACTTTCATATTATGAGATGATGTAGTTTTCCTATATAATTGACATGCATGAGTAGTTTAAGATCTGAATTTTCTTTCTCAAAAATTAAGTTATTCTTCTATCCTTAATTTATCCCTATTAATCTTTTCTCTCTTTCACATACTTCCATTTTCTATAAATTCCAAAAATGAGATTAAAACCCCAACACTAGGATAGAATTTTTTTGGTTTCTTTTGGATTTCAATAAGGTAAACACCCCAAATAATAGGGGAGGGACTTTTCATCCACCGAACTACTACGGAATTTAAATTTTTTCAAGTACAAAATATTCTACCAATGCATATTGTAAACAAGTAAACAATAATAAGAGTTGTATCGATCCAAAGTCACTAGACTACATAATCCACATATGTAAGTGTTAAATATTTTGATACAACAATAATATATAGTGTAAATAATAAGCATGATACAAATTTGTGAAAGTAATGATAGCAAAAATAAATAGATAGATAACACAAATTATTGTACAAGGTGCCCTAAATTATCAAGGAAACTGTGTGAAGAATAAGTCTTACATCTATGATCATAGAGGGTCATGTGTATTCTACATCATGCTCACATACCTCGTGAAGTACATGTGTGTATAGAATATAGAATATAGAATATAGAAGATGTTATCTATCACACCATGTGACCAACAATATATATAAAGTAGAAAATAAAATATCAAATCATGCTTAGGTCATGATTTTGTATTTTAGAATATTTGAAAGTTTTTATGTTTTATAAAATATTACAAAAACGTGTTACCCTATGATGCAATCAAGAAGGTGAGTATAAGAACTAAATAAGTGTAGGATACTTGGATCTCGGTAAAATATTATGCACAAAAAGAATGGGAGGTATCACTTTAAGCCGAGGCTATAGGATGTTATTAAGAGATTGATTTCCTATAGGAAAAGGCCTTTGTAAAATATGTGTTTCACTATTTTCTTTATGGATTTGACGAAACAGATAAGGTGATGGGCCAAGGAGGAATACTTGTTGTGATGGTCGATTAGAGGTTGTACGCATGTTCTAAATTCTTGATCAAATGTTGATTGTGGGAGCTTCCTTTTGGCTAGGAGGAACTACCTGAAATACAAAACAAGACCACAAAAGAGAGTTAAACAATATATGTCAGTGGGCTGCCTAGCGTGTGCTAGATCTCGGGAAGTATGATACTTCCTTGATGGTTGTCAACCCACTGTTTAATACAACTTAATGCAAGAGATAGCGTAAATAAATAAAATCCTACTATAGTTGATATGATTTAGGTATCTCATTCAAGTACAATAAGAAAATATAATCTAACATGCTAGGTTATGATCAGATCTAGAAGTTGGGTAGGTGGTCGAGGTGTTGGAATAGGTCAGGGTCAAGTTCTGGGTGAGTTTGGGTGAGTTGGTGAAAGGTATTAGGTCACAATCATAGGTAGAATTACCAGTCATAGAGACCGACGTCGGTGAGGTATGACCAATGACGGTTAAGAGGAACCGACGATGGTTAAGGCAGGATGGTAGAAGCTCAATAAATTGGGTTTTGGAGAGTCTCTATGACTACACAGAGAATGGGAGGGGAATGTTTAGGTTAGCAAGGGTGATGGGAATGCTCAGGAGTGTCTAGTATTGAATATTGAGGAGCTAAAAAGGATTTTGGGTGGTTGGATAAATAGATTGAAGGAATATGGGGATGGCGGGATGCACAGAAACCAGAAACTAACTCAAAAGAGATAAAGAGACTGATTCTAAATAACTGTAGAATGTTGTAGATCAGAGTGTACTTACTTTAGAAAGAAGAGTGAATGGATGGAGAATGACGACGAGTTGATCTATGAAAATGGTTTCTCCGTGCCATGGCATTGTTTCCCGAATATTTTTGTGAATGTTTGCCTTTCATATTAGTGCTTGGTTGCTGGTTTAGGATGTCTGGATGTGCAGGAGTGCTCTAGTGTGTGCTTGCATGTAGATCTCTCTTCTCCAAGACTTGAATAATTCTTCCAACCTCTCAAACAAGGTTACCAAAATGAATATATGGTAACCGATGATGGTTTAGGGTGACTGGTGTCGGTTTAGGGTTGACCGACATCGGTTAAGGTGAGAAATCCTAGGTTTACTAAAAATGATAGATCTTGGCAATCTTTTTGGCTAGCTCTTTCTATTCTTCCAGATCAAAATGGAATGTTGTACTTAGATAAGCGGGAATGTGGTTAGAGGAAGAATAGGCATGTGATTTTAGGGTTGAACTAATTCTTAGTTAATTAAGGTAGGTAGGACTAAGTCTTAGTTAGTTATGGTGAGTGAATATTGAGTCCTAGTAAAAGGAAATATGCTAAGAATAGGTTTTTGATGAGGTGTCTAGGTGAGGTGGTGGGGTGAGGTGTCTAGGTGAGGTGGAAATTAGTTTTAATTAAGGTAATTAAATAATGAATATGGTGAGCATGGGCATTACTTTAATTATGGTTAATTAAATTAATATCCATGTGGGTAAAGGGGGAAGTGTGACCTAAATTTGATGTCTACAATATGATGGGAAGATAAAGCATGACTATACTTAGTAGGCATGGGTGTAGGAATTATTTCTAAATTATAACTAGGTGTCATATTTGGTAAAGGAGCCTCACAAGGGATACCATTAACCATAACAACTTGGTTATACTAAATGTATTGTAAATATTAATGAAGAATAGAAAGAATAATTATAAGCTTATTGATTTAAGGGTATCCTAAAAAGCATGAATAATATTAGTAACCAAAACCATGTAGCCAAAATAACATATCCCAATATAAGAGGGAGAACAATATGTCCATAGACTAATTAATATATTACACATTGAATTTATAAGTTACTTAGTATATCCCAAATAAGTAAGTAATTGAGAGTGCACATGTTTTGTTTAAAAGCACTATCAATTGACACACTATGGATAGTTTATTGATTAACATATTTTCAAATATGAAGTGCGGGATAATTAAAATTATCATGAAGTATGTAATTATCATCAAATGTATTGAGAGGCCTAACATGTAAAGAAGAAGTAATTGTACCAATGAGAGAATCAAGTGGTTGATTTATGTGTCCGAAGGAGGTTGTTCCTTACATGCATGATGCACCTAGGTTGCTTTTAGATTCGAAGTGTGATGATTAGGAAATGGTTCATTAGAGATATAGAGATTAGTATTCTCATTGAATTGAGGCTTGGGTTGATCTTGATTAGATTTGAATTTGATAGCATTAATATCAATCAAAATTTGAATAATATGAATAAGTTGGTAGCATTTGTTAGTAAAATTACTAATACGTAATACGTATATATATATATATATATATATATATATATATATAAATCATAATAGGAATTAGTATTGAAATATTTATATTGAGGATTTCTCGTATTAACCTCATAGGTGGAGAGAGAGATACAGGTTAGATTCGAGGCACATTTTGTAAAATATAATGCATCGGAAATGAAATCAAGTGAATTTCCTTTTAGGAGGAGTTTATAGTAGAAGTTATTTAAGTTGAGATATAACATTAAAAGTCACCTTAGATTCATTTTTTCTACATTATTTTTCCTTTGTAATTAGATTTTCCTTTGAACTTGGATGTAGATGTATTAGGTGGAGTAGATCTATGCTTAAGCATGTTCAATGTTAGGAGTTTGACCTCTCTTTCTTTTAAAGTATGGCATAACTCATCAAAGGATCAACAATTGTTAAACATGAAAAATTATTTCAAGAGGGATATGAGACTCTAATTAAATAGATCCTGAAGTTCATTATTGCCAAGTATATATACTCATTTTTGTAAGCATTGTCCTATAGCACAATATATAATCACCAATCGATTCATTAGAGCCTTGTTGCATTTTATCCATTTGAGCATAAGAAACCTTATCACCAATGTTAATAGACAAATGTGTGATAAATTGATTAGAAAATGAATTTAAAGCCCTCACAAATTGAGTAGGTAGATCATATAACCATTGTAAAGTATAATCCAAAAGACTTCTAAGGAAGAGCTTAGTGAGAATGTTATCATTATAAGAATAATCTAAGAAAGTGTCATGAAAAGAGTGAAGGTGTTTTTAGGATCGCTTTTACCATCATAAAAGAAATATTATGAGGCACAAACCCTAATGGTAAAGGACAAGATGCTACCTTGAGTGTAATTATATTTGTGCATTAATTTATTAGAATTCATGATATTATCATCTCTAGACATGTCGTTCTCTAATTATAACACCATAGAATGTGAATCATGAATGGGATGCTTGAAGGAACATATAATAAAGGGAGTATACAAGGGCCCATTTGTGTACACAAGATTTTTAAAAGTTTGGTATAGAGTTTAACATAAATAATAATATATTTCATCTATGTTTTACCAAGATAGATTTCCTAGTTTATAGGAAATATAATTCCTAAAAATAGGGGAGCTAAAAATGCTCTACCAAAATTATACGAGTTGTTTAAACAACTCAACATTTTTTGAGTTATTATAATAAATAAATGTAGTAATATTTATTGTTACCTCATAAATGCATTCAAATGGAACACTAATAAACATTATATTCCTAACATTCACCCTTAGTTTGAACATGGTAGAAACATAATCACACTTCCTTTGTAGTTTGTTGCCTTTGTGGGCTCATGACGTTGTTCCACATAACAAATTGAAGGTAGAGAAGGAACACATCAAAATATCATCAACCATACACTATTGGGAAATAATATGACTAGACCAATGTGGGAACCAGGAACAAGAACCATCTTTCTATCAACCATGCACTATTAGGAACACGTGGAGAAAACTTGTGTGGGAACTACTAACAAGAATCATCTATTCAACCTTCACAAATGAATAAATTTCATGAGATGACCACTAACCTAGGCATGAATAGGAACACACACATTTTTTCATAATCACCAAAAATCATGATGTTGCATTGCACTTATGCTTTCTATTCTCCACTATATCTTTATATCAAGGAATTACATCGTAATTATGCTCATGAATAAGAATAAACTTCTATTTTCAATGATACAAAACTCAAAACTAAAAACACGCAACTAATGAACAAAATAGGTACTCTAATCATATCAACAAAACACAACAAGTAGAAAGGAAAACTTTGAAAAGTCACACACACCACCAAATCTAAAAAAAAAGACGCTCATTGTCCTCCTTCCTTCATTGCCTATATATGGTCCGATATCACGTCACTCACTTAGAAAATTGGATGTTGAATCTCATCGGTTCCCACATTGTAGTATATTTTTATCTCCCCTATGATGTGAAAACACTTTATTTTATAGAATTTTTAGTTACACCAAAAATACGTCCATGGGGTAGGTTTTTAGTTTTGGACTTTTGATGATGCAACCATGATAAGGACCATATAATGACACAACTATGACAAGGATCATACAATGACACAACAATATTTAGACTAAAGATGTAATATCCCTTGTGGGATACCACTTAAAAATGCACAAAATGTTGAAGATTTGCGGCCAAATACAATATTGATTTTTACCAATTTTTACAACTAAGGCAACGAACTAAAGAAACTTAATGTCTCCCAAGATATCCACCTGAATTACTTGAAAATTTAAAGAGAGTCTGCTATTATTATAAAGTACATAAGAAAACCTTTTTTGGAATTTTACAATCATTAAAATGCTACCAGAAAATTACAGTGTGCCCTAGACAACTGGAACTCTTCTAAAATTCGTAACTCTCCAAATACAAGAGCAAAAATTATGAGACTTTGGAAATAACATTAACAAATATAGGGAATGATATTTCAACCTCTAGATCTGAAAATAGCCAATTGGAATCCCTCAAAATAAAGGATGCAAGTCACCTAGCTTGGAAAAGGGTTGGAAATTGATGAATATACCTTCAAAGTGATGCTAAGCCCTACCCAAACTGCTGTCGTAAATCTGATTTGAAATCCCTCTGGTTATCTTCCCCAAATGCCCCCAAAACCCTCAAAATCCTTCCTTTGAAACCTCTGATAATATCTCTGTAACACATCCTGAAAGCAGCTCTAAAATGATAGCTAGGGTAGATCTCTCACTACCGAAGAATGCCCTGCTAGCTAGGGATGGGTCTCTCACCACCGAAGTTAGGGTCCTGTGGGATTTCACTCCACAAGTTGAAGATTCGTAAACAATAGTTGCATGTGAAGGAAAATAAAATGTATGCAAAAAGTCCTTTTCCTTTCTCTCCCAACTCCTTATATACTTCTCCAAGGCAAAAGATCCCCAATAACCCTAGACGCATTTCTTTCCATGGAAGGGCCAATAAAATAAAAGTAACTAAAGTTACTTTTTCCTTTTTAAGTCATCATGGTCCAAAAGTGACCCCCAAATGCCAAATTTGAATATTAGTACCATATGGCCCCTTCCCAATAGCTCCCAACGTCCACAGCCCCTTGGGTATGACCAAGGCTTGGACTCAACTTGGCCCTTAGGCCTTTGGCGTAGGAAAGGGGACATTACAGTCCTCCCTTCCCAAATTTTGCTTGTCCTCAAGCAAATGCAAATTAGGATGCTGCAAAATCTACTCTCCCTCCCAAGTAGCATCCTCAAGTGGCAATCCCTTCCATCGCACCAAATACTCGGTGATTACTCTACTCCTAAGCCCCTTGTCTCTCTTCAATAATGGATTTTGGTTCCAACACCAACTTCCCCTCCTCATCTAGTGGCGGTAACTCTGTAGATGGTACAATATGTTGTCCGAGTGCCTTCTTAAGGCATGAAACATGGAAGACATTATGTATCTTATTGTGCTCCGGTAGCTCTAGCTCATATGCAACTGCCCCAACTCGACGAACTACCCAGTACGGACCATAAAACCGTGGTTTCAATTTCTCTGCACCCTTCTACTTCAGTGAGGACTGCCTATATGGCTGCAAACATAGGAATACTAGATCCCCAACCTCAAAAGACCTCTCTATCTTGTGTCGATCTACATATACCTTCTGTTGATTTTGTGCCTTCTAAAGGTTCTCTCTAAGAGCCTTCAAAATATCTTGGTTCTCCTATAACCAATCTCGAGCTTTGGGAGCTCAGCTATCTAGTAATACCAAATCTACAAATGTCATAATCCATATGTCCATTTACCCATACAAGGCTCAGAAAGGAGTCATACCTATGCTCATCTAGTAGGTGGTATTGTAGCAATACTCACCCATGTGTAACCATTTAATCCATGCCCATTGATGTCCTATCACATAACTCTGCAAGTAGCCCTCTATCCACTTATTGACTATCTCCATCTCCGCCCCATCTATAATGTATCTCAATGGTGGTAGCTTCCAGTGCTGGTCAACCGAGTCAACTCCACATAGTTCACCTCCTGTGATGAGTGATAACCTGCTGAATAACCAGGTAACTGAGTCAACTCCATCCCTCCACTAACTAGCACATGGGTGAAATGCCCACCATGCCTAGAAGCAATAAAATACATAGGAGTGTTATCCCATGTTGACTCGAAACAGGATGAACCTATAGGCTCCGATTTTTTATAACGACAAACCGTACATCCCTGTATGAAGTTAAGGATATCCTCCCTCAACCCATGCCATCTAAACCTCTATAATATGAGCCTGTAGGTCTCATCGAAGCTCAAGTTTCCGGTCATGAAAGAACAATGCACATGTCACAATATCTCCATCATCAACCATGAGTCCGACACAAGGTATAATCTGCCATGATAGAATATTATCTCATCCTCCAATCTGTAGGTGTCATCCTGTATGTGACCATCCAGAACCTCACAAGTGTGTCGGTTCTTGGAGTTCTCAACAAGAAAATGAGATCTCCAATCTACCGACCCCTTAGATAACCAACATAATGATAAACTCAGATGATTTGAACCTGTAACCCCAATCTCTGTAACTGTCTCATGTGCAACATTACTGGTCACATCCACATCCATCATACTCCACATCGATCCACAATAATAAAACTCCTCATCATGTTGGAACATCCTCTCCATCCCCTCAGCTGTAACCACCCTAGGTGCTCTTGTAGATAATCCCCTCAAAATCACATTCCTGCCCTCGGACTTAAACTTCAGCTCCATCGTCTGAAAGTTAGTTTGAAACTCACCAAGAGAGTGAAGCCACTACACTCCCAGCACTATGTTGGTCACTCCCATACCAACAATGTGGAAATCATCGAAGCTTGTATAGTTACCCATCGTGATGCTCACTTGGGGAACCCACCATGTGCACCTCATAGACTCTCCATTGGCTACAACCTCGTTGAAGCCCTCAAAATCCTCTTTCTGTAATCCTCTCCTCTCAACCAATGAGGCATCAATACAATTATGGGTTTCCCCACTATCAATGAGTACCCCAACTCATTGACCCTACATAACTCCTCTAATCCTAAATGCCTTGTACATCAGAGTACTAGACAATGTGGCTATAATCTCCCGAGGAAAAGTCTCCTCCTCCTGCCCCGCATCAACACTATCCAACGCAACCCCATCTCCATCATCCATCTCGTGAGTCTCTAACTCCTCACCTCTGTCACCCTCACTCTCCTCAAGACCTCAATGAATTGGGCCTTCCCTCTACCTCTGCAATCATGTCCTGGAACCCAAGGTGTGTGGCAATCGAAACATAGTTTCTTTCGCCTCAACTCATCTCTGTCCTCTTGGGAAATGATTGGCTTCTTAGCCACCTCCTGCCTCGGTGGAGGCTCCCTCTGCTGAAGTTCGTCTGATCCAGATGGAGGTTCCCTTTGTTGAACACGAGGTGGAACCCTTGACTTTGGAGTGGATAACTCCAAGTCCCGAGCTCTCCTAACAGCCTCATGCAAAGAAGAAGGTTCAAATGCCTTCACAAACCCAGCGAGAGCATCTGTCAAACCTACTATGAATAGTGAAATCAACCTCATCTCCGTGACATCAGGTACCATGACTGATAATCTCTGAAAATCTACGATATACTGATCTAGGGACCGGTTTGTCTCAAATGAGTCAACTCCCTGAAATACTTGTCAGGGTCCCTCCTATCAAATCTGCTCACCAGCCTCTGCGCGAACTCTGCATAAGTAGTAATGTGTATGTGTCCATGTGTAATCAACCCATGATGCCACCAATCATGAGCGTCTCCCTCAAGATGTAAGATTGCAAACTTAATTGTATCTTTCTCATGCATAGGATTCAAGTCGAGTATGTCTTCAACTTCTGAACCCAAGATTGTGCAGTACACTTCTTAGAACCATCGAAGTGTGGAATGAAAATCTGTCCCAATCTCCTTTGTAACTTTGGTACCTGTATCTGATGATCTCTCTTGGGTCTACTACTAATCTTCATTTTGTAATATTCCTGGAATGGCATGTTGTTACGAAAGCCCTCACTCAAGGTTTGGTACCTCTCCCAACAAGACTCCTCATCCAAAATATCTTCTAGTGTTGTACCTGTGAAACTTCCGGATCCTTCAAGAAAGAAGGTTCGCGAAGGCCCAAAGTCTGGCAGAAAGAATGGGAGGCCGCTGCCCCAATGTCCACTCTCACCTCTTTGACCCTGTTGTCCCATATTGCTATTTTCTCCTCTCATTATGATTGTTGTTATACATAGTCCAGCAGGCTGAAGATGATTAAAAAATATTCTCTTACCCTTTTTAGCAATCAGAAAACCAATGCTAGTACCTTGAGAGGTACTCTCCCTTCTTGCACGAGTCTCCAATGAAGAAATCATGCTTTGCCAACACTTGTAATCCCAAAAGACACATTTGAATTCCTTCTTTTGCTTATGAAATCAGTCACAAAGTTTTCAAAATCAGAATTGATAGTTTTGGATAATTGCCACATATTACCAAGATCCCATACCTTATAATGCCCATGAACCCTTGTATCATGTAAGGTCTTCCATCTTTGCTTCTCTTGTATCTCCTCATAAAGAAGATCATCACTCTTTGTCTTCATGATGAATTGACTTTGATGTACCAAATTCTTAGCATTCTTATCGACAATAGGCTGAATACCATCATGATAAAACTATTGTAATGATATAGGATGAAGATGATGAAATAAATCCATGCTACTACTAACCTCCTTATAAAGAATATCATCAAAAGGTTCACCTTCTATTGTTGATTTAGAAACCTCCAAAACACCATCCCTATTGTGATTCATGATTTTAGATGGAGAATAAGTGGAACAAGAATCAACACCTTTCACAAATTTATGCTCATTATTGTTTGGTAAATCCATCCCATATGATAATGACTTATTCTTTAGAGGATTGATAGGTACCTTTTGGATTGAAATATCTTTTTCACTAGAAGCTTCTTCTTCTTTCACTTGGTCTTCAATCATCTTTGGATCCGCATTATCTCCATCATCTGAAATTACCTCATGTGGTGTTGTTATTGGTTGTTCGATGAGTTCTTTTGTAACTCAGGTACCGGCATATGATGACCTCGCTTGGGCTTGCTACCAATCTTCATCATGCAATAATCTAGAAATGACATATTATCTTTGAAACCCCTACTCAAAGATTGGTATTTCCTCCAACAAGAATCCTCATCAATCACCTCTATTGGCCGCCCTTTATCACTATTCTCACCATTTTCCTTATTGTCCCTAGATTTTCTTTGATTCAAATTCTAAGTGAGTTGGCTCAAATAAAGGTTAGTGGCTTCCTGTTGTTTCACCATGTTGGTGAACATTTCCTTCATAAAACCCACATTGAGATCTTTCCAAACTACCATATTTAACCCACACATGCTAGAGGAACAACAGCTCTGATACCACTGTAATATCCCTTGTGGGATACCACTTAAAAATGCACAAAATGTTGAAGATTTGCGCCAAATAAAATACTGATTTTTGCCGATTTTTACAGTTAGGGCAGCGAACTAAAGAAACTTAATATCTCCCAAGATATCCACCTGAATTACTTGAAAATTTAAAGAGAGCTTGCTATTATTATAAAGGACATAAGAAAACTATTTTTGGAATTTTACAAAAATTAAAATGCTGCCAGAAAATTACAGCATGCCCTAGACAGCTGGAACTCTTCTAAAATTTGTAACTCTCCAAATACAAGAGCAAAAATTATGAGACTTTGGAAATAACATTAACAAATATAGGAAATGATATTTCAACCTTCAGATCTAAAAATGGCCAACTAGAAACCCTCCAAATAAAGGTTGCAAGTCACCTAGCTTGGAAAAGGGTTGGAAATTGATGAAGATGCCTTCAAAGTGATGCTAAGCCCTACCCAAATGGCTGCCGTAAATCTGATTTGAAATCCCTCGGTTATCTTCCCCAAATGCCCCCAAAACCCTCAAAATCCTTCCTTTGAAACCTCTGATAATATCTCTGTAACACAGCCCAGAAAGTGGCTCCAAAATGACAGGCTAGGGTAGATCTCTCACTACCGAAGAATGCCCTGCTAGCTAGGGATGGGTCTCTCACCACCGAAGCTAGGGTCCTGTGGGATTTCACTCCACAAGTTGAAGATTCGTAAACAAAGAGTTTCATGTGAAGGAGAATAAAATGTATGCAAAAGGTCCTTCTCCTTTCTCTCCCAGCTCCTTATATACTTCTTTAAGGTAAAAGAGCCCCAATAGACCCTAGACGCATTTCTTTCCATGGAAGGACCAATAAAATAAAAGTAACTAAAGTTACTTTTTCCTTTTTAAGTCGTCATGGTCCAAAAGTGACCCCTAAACACCAAATTTGAATATTAGTACAATGTGGCCCCTTCCCAATAGTTCCCAGCGTTCACAGCCCCTCTTGAGTATGACCAAGGCTTGGACTCGACTTGGCCTTTAGGCCTTTGGCGTAGGAAAGGAGACATTACACAAGATTTGACACTTTGACAACACAAAATGACTTACAAGTCCAATTGAACTATTTGGATCCTAGACACTAGCAAGACTCAATGATATAGAGTGACATATATTTGTGTGACCAATAAGACTTAATAGTGACTCTTGACTTTAAATTACAATTGATTGACTTCGTGACACTAACATTATTTGAATGGACACTTCTAAGGAAAATTATTATAAACATAATAAATTAACATTAAATTTATTTGACGCAACTAAACAAGACTAGGCACTCAAAACGTATGACATAAAAGATAACTAACGACATTTATAACGTGACTTTATTCGAGTCTTCGACAATAATGCTTAAAACTCAAATAACTAGAGGCACTTTGAAATATCTACTACTTTTAAATCATGACTTATATACAAAGCAAAAAAATGACCATCTTACCCATCTCTTTTTAATTGTTTGAGGTTTGAATTTGCATTGTAACAATTTGATGAGACACTTAAACTAATTAACCCTTAAAAATCGTGGCTTTTGTAACTCTAAAGAAATCATACCTTTGTTTTCAAATACGTGTCATTATTTGGTGGGGATTTTGAATCAATGTTTCCAATTCAAGTGCAATACATAGAATGGAATATAAATACTTTGTGCAAAAAAAAATTGACAACGAGGAGGAGAGACGTGTCGAGATAGCCATTATCAACTAAATAAAAATGTGGAAGATATCAGTCGAGCAAATAGAGAAGAACTATGAATTCCCCTAACAACTAGCAATCGCATGTGCACAATGCAATGTGAACGCCGAACGGTATATGTTATGTGATTTAGAGGGATTGTTATTATTTCTGAAGTTGTTGTTGATAAGGGGTGTGATTGATTTTGTAAGTGTAGGAATATAGATGAAGCATTACATTTAAAGGGTCTATATAGGGATGGGAAACCTCCACACCACCTCTACAACACCTGCAAACAAGTTCATCTGTAATTTTATTACACAGTTGATCCCCTTCAATATGTTTCAATCCACAAAGGCATAGAGGCAAAAGATTGGACAAACCTTGCAAGAAAAGGCTTGTAATGATGAAATGCAAGAAAAACAAATCCTTTGGAATTTAAACATTGTGGTATTTAATATTGATTTTTGCTTGGTGGAGGATCCCGAGATGGAGAAATAATCTAAAAACGTATGCACCCAACGCCTATTCTGATTGTTACAAAGATTGCATTATTTTGTAGAATCTGTAGGAGCATTACATTAGACATACAGATGGCCGAAGTAGTGAGGCAGCGTGTGATTCAGTGTTTGGAGGCAGCAATAGAAAGAGGAGACATAATGCGGAGACATGGTTTCCATTTTTACACTTTGAAGGGAGCTTTTGACAAGTTGGAGTTTTGACATGTTACTTTACAAAATAAAATAAAGAAAAAGTCCTTGACAAAATCTACACCTATCAAACCATACCCATGAAGACGAGGAAACTAAGTGGTCTAAATTAACTAAAGGGAATTGGAAGGAACTTTGGCCATCAAGTTCAAACCCCAACATAGTACTGCACAGAAAAATTGCCCTCTGAAAAGACTACCCTAGAGACACCTTCAATTCTGGAACACCACCTACATCAAATGCCATCAGTACTTCAAGTCTAAATAATCAATACTTAGGGGGCTCTGATATTACATACACAATCCAGTGATTGAATAAGATGAATCACTTATTCAATCAAAGGGATCAAAACAATAATATTATATTTCCTACTGAAAACATGGTTGTTCAATGATTAGAAATTGGGGTTCTAGGTATAGGTAGGCACTAAAATAAAATTGAGTACTTGATTTGAATTGAAACAGACACTTTTGTTGAGATTTGTTGGAGTGACCGGAAGTTGAAACAATAACATTATCTTTCTTCTTTGAAAACACAAGTGTTCAATAACTATAAATTGGGGTTCTAGATAGAGATATATACTGAAACAAAAATGAGTGCTTGATTTGAAATGAAACGGGCACTTTAGTTGTTTTTTTTTATCAGGCTAGATTTTGAATCTAGGAACTACACCCAGTCAATAGCCAATGTCTAATTGAACTTTCAAATTCTTTCAAGAAGTATGGATTACCATTTCAAATCGCCCCATTCAAGGTCCTCCTAATCACTAACACTTCTCTGAGAGCATGTTAAAAACTTGGAGCAACGATGATTTAAACCCACTATGTTCACCCATTTCATAATGAAACTTTCAAGTACTCTCTAGAAATGTGGACTGCAATTTCAAACAAATATAAATCCAAGAAAATGAACCCCATGCATTTTTTTCCACAGAAATTAATTGTCTGGGATAGAATTTGAGAGAAGTGAACAGAACCATTGTACTGTTAGTTGCAGTCTCCATGACAAAGTATTGGACCAAACACGTACAAACCATTATTAGACTCCATAAGACAAAGCAGCAAAATAAAATAATTATTTACTTTGGTAGAGTCCAATTCCAAGCATTTTAAATATTCACCTTCTACCGTAACGATTTTGTATGCTAACCCCAACAAATATTTTATTTTGATAGAGTATAGCATGGAATCTACTTCACCTTCTACAAATTTTTGTATATGTGTATGTTGATGTTGGAGTCTTCCTAATCTTAACCCTAAACCAGGAATGATAAACTCCTGTCCATTTAACACTAAACTACAGTCCTCAAACCCATCAATTACTGTATTAAATTGGTGCAGGTGGTCCTACTCTTGGGGCATATCAAATCCAATTTGCTATTCCTCAGGATAGGCAACACGGCCAAGAAGGTCAAACGTGCATATATAATGATCTAAAGTAGGCAAAATGCAATTAGAGTGACTCATGCTATTGAAATATTTGCAGCCCTCATCGACTAGGCCTCCGTGGCTGCATGCATACAAAACCCAAACAAAGCTAACATGATCCGGATTAGTTCTAGAGTGCTTCATTAGATCAAAGAGCTTAAGGGAGTCCTTGCTACAGCCATGCATTGCATACCCTGCAATCATCACAGTCCATGAGACCAAGTCTGCACTATGCATTTTATCAAACAAATAGTGCACCTTCTGCAGGCTTCCACATTTTACGTACATGTCTATCAGGGCATTCACAACTACAACATTCAATGAAAGTCTGCTTTCAACTATTTTTCGATGAATTCCTGTGCCTTGCTCCAAAGCTCCAAGTTTCGCAAAAGCTGGAAGAATGCTGGCAAAGATTGTTGCGTTTGGCTTTACACCTACCAATTGCATTTCAATAAAAATCTCCAAAGCTCTTTCAATAAGGCCATTTTGAGCATATCCAATAATAATTGCAGTCCATGAGACCACGTTCCGTTCAGGTATTTCTTTGAAAAGTCTTAAAGCCTCATGAAGGTTATCATTTTGCACATAGCCAGCAATCATTGCATTCCATGAGACTGCATCTCGTTTAGGCATTTTGTCAAACAGTTGGTGTGCCTTGTGCATGCCTCCACATTTTGCATACATGTCTATCAGAGTGGTCACAAGTACAACATCTAACAAAAGCTGGTTCTCCATTAGTCTTTTATGGATTTCCATACCGTGTTCCAAATCTTTCACTCTGGCAAAAGCTGGTAGGATGCTTGCATATGTTTCTGAGCTTGGCTTTATACCTGCTAATTACATTTGTTTAAAAAACTCCAATGACGTTTCAATAAGCCCATTTTGTGTACAACCAGATGATAATTGCAGCTCACGAGACGACATTTGGTTGAGACATTTCTTTAAAAATTCTTAAGGCCTGGTCAAGAGTGCCATTTTGTACATATCCTGTAATCATGACAGTCCATGACACCACGTTTGCATTATCAATCTCCTTACCATTTGAACCTCACCCCACCTGCCCACTTCTGCATAGATGTTTGACAAAAGAACATAAGTTGCAGCATTTTGAGGATCCATCTCAAAAAGAAGAGTTCTTAAATAATCCTAACCCTATATTTTTATGTGTTCTACAGACACCGAGCAAACATATCCATACAATGACTTCGGGTTTAATTGTCAATTTGATGATAAAGTTTAGAGTTTCCTCAAGATAGTCAACAGACCAAGAAGGTAGGCCATGCACACATGATGATCAATTGTAGGCATATTGCAATAAAAGCTAGTCATGTCAACTAAACCTGCATGGCTGCATGCTAATAAAACACAGGTGAAGATCACATGGTCAAGGTATGTACCAGAGTGCACCATTACTTCAAAGAGTTTGAAAACATCCTTACAAAAGCCAACATCAACTTCAACATAAATTAACTATTAAAAGGGTTAACAAGTTTGACAAGTAGAAACAACCTTCACATTAAGTTACACTTACGAAATCAATCACACCCCTAATCACCATCTACTACAAAAGTAATATATATACCTCTAAACGAGGCCATTTGAAGTTTGTGGAAACTGTTCAAATTGAAACGCATTGTGCTCATCACCTGTAACCCAAGGTTGCATCAACATTATTAATTTTAGTCTTTAGAGCTTGTAGGGATCGAGAAGAACTTTTCTAATGAATTTTGATCTACGATGCAGTCATTTGTTGAATACCACCCTAAATTGCCCTGCCAAGGACAATGGTTCAATTTCCATGGGTTCTTTACATGCTCTATTTTTTCTGGAGTTTTTCCAGTTTACCCTTAGGAAAGAGGACTACATTATCATGATTGATATTGAAGATTTTTAAATTTTTGGACTAAAATACTATTGGCGTTCATCTGAAGGCTGTGTTCAGAGGTAACTTTGGTTGTCTCATCAACAGGTAACTTTATTTACTCGCGGCAAGGCACCGGTCACACAACGACTTGAAGAGGAGTCAGATCAAGAGTATGCAGAGTTTTCTTCAAAAGTATGAGTGGAAATTCAGCTGCTTTGTGGCTCTTTTTTTGTAACAGATCAAACTTAATTATATTGACAGAGTAATGATAGCAGAATTAACAATACCAGAATTTGCATTTTATCTCTCTCTCTAGAACATCACTCTGTTAAAGGTTCAAAAAATTGCATGTTGATTTTAGTACTGGGAATAAAATAAACATTGGTCTAGTTAATTTCACCTCATAGCACGGTGGTTACGTGCCCAATCTTTGTTTAGGTGCTGCACATTAAAGGAGATCGTCGGGACTTTGAATTTGTGAAGACCAAGCTTTCAGGATCTGGCTTTGAGGTTGGCTTTGATGGTACTTCCACTTCTTAGGCATGTGTTTGTTTCTTCAGATTATTATTTGTTCCTTGATGCTATCATCATGTATATTTCTACACATTAATTTATATACGAAACCCTAAGCCACCATCGCCCAGCCTCACAGACTGACTCGAGGGTTTCACTTGCAAATGGAAATAATTGCTCTTCATCTTCTCGATATCGTCGTCAGAGCCGCTCGCCGCCGGCCACACGTCCTCCTCCCAGAGCTCCTCCAAATTATCGCCCTCGGTAATGGTAGCGGCGTCGAAAAGAATAACGAGAACCAGAACTCAGAAGCCTCTCCGTGCGATTCGAACCCGCGCCCATCCTTCGAAGCAGACCTTCGGTGGAGCTCATCATTTCGAACCCCTGCAAAAAAATTACAAATCTACCTAAAACCCTAGAAAAAAAATAGATTTCACCGGCTGAAAACTTGATCCGATGAATCTGAAGCAGATCGCTTCCACAGCCACGCAATGAAAGCTCTAGGCCTGGATAAAACACAAAAACCCTAGCGATAAAACTTGCAGGAAGCGATAAAAATAGAACACAAGGTAAAAGCCCGTGAAAATTAAATGTTTTGGAAAAACGTCCGGAGAAGTAGGCCGTCAATTTTAACATCATTGTAGAAACGTCCGCAAGGTCCTTTCCCATAGGGGAGCGCCTTCGACGTAATAAAATTAACCGTTCATTTCTTAGAAAACCTTACTATGATAGCGGTATGGAGTTTAATAGAAATATATTTCATCTATGTTTCACTAACATAGATTGCTAATTTATAGGCAATATTATTCATAAAAAAATATGGGTGATAAAAATGTTCTATCAAAAAAATATGAGTGCTAAAAATGCTCTATTAATATGGGTTTTAATATGAGGAATTTAAACAACTCAACAAATCAACATTCCATGGTTTATTATTATACCAAATGTAATAATATGTATTCTTAACTCACAAATACATTTAAATGGAGTATTAATAAACATTATATTCTTAATATAATGTTTAGGAATAATAGCGAAGTTGGGATAGACATTATGACTTGTTGAGGGGGTTAGAAAATGTAAGAGCAAGCACTTGAAAATGAGGATCTTCGTGAGATTGTTGGGATTGACCATCATGGGAAGCCTTAGAGGCTAGATGCACATGAAGAACATGTCAATGTTATATGGATGTTGTCAAAGTTCTTGATGGAAAAAGATAAGAGTTTAACTTGATCATGGTCAACACCATTAATCTCATTAGGATTAATTTCATAAGATTCCATAGGAGGAATTTTCAAGGTTAGCTTGATTTGTAAGAGGATATTGGTTAGAATACAAAAAAATCTCAAAGTAGGAGAATAAAAAGTATTTGCAAACCTTAGGAGAAAGTGGAATAATGTGTTTGGGTTCTATCTCGTATGCAATTCATGATTAAGGGATATAAGTCAAATCAATATTGTCAAGTACCTAATTACCGAATCGAGGTGTCTACAATACACTACACACTATAACCATGTTTAAATGGATTTAACATGATAAATTTATTTTGAAATGCATAAAGGAATATTTCGATTATTCAAGGAATACAAAAATTGACAAAGGTAAGGTTTATAGTGATATCTAGTTTGTCACAATTTCAAAGATAATTATTTAAAAATCAACACACCAAATATCTATACAACAAGGAAAATAAGAGATAGAAAAAAAAGGCACAGATAATATAACCATGCCAAAACTACACCCTTTTCTATAACCATAGCCTTATGCCAAAATTATAGCATGTTCTTGGTCGATGCCAATAATATGAAATCTGAGTTGAAAATCATGTTCACCCACTCCAAAGCTCAAAACACTTTGTTAAGTTTTAGTAAATCATGTGTTGATTTCTAGGAAACTTCTCTCCTTGATATGTAATTTGCAACACTTTGTAAAATGGTAAAAAATACAAAGAGGAGGCTTTTATGGTCCCATTTGATCCCTCCATCAGTATCAAGCACCTTGAAGGAAATAGTTCTTTGAAAATAATATAGCAAGTATAATGCACTTCAACCATCAATGCATTGTAATGGAAGAACCCAAACCTTATCACTTTCAATGACTTAACCATTACAACAAGTAAATGTTATATAGTGAAACCAAAATTGTGATGTGATTCTAAGAAAAACTTAGATACATAATGAAATAGGGAAGAAAATAACACTTAAAAAATAAACTAGCAATCACATGAAAAATGTACGATGGAAATGCCGAAAGGTATATTGTGAAGAAGTCAAAGTGGGCTCCTACATATATTCATTAGTTAGAACATATGTAAATGTAAGGGGAAATGGATTGCACATTTCATGGGACACAACATAGATAGGAAGATGTGTAGTGGGCATAGCATCGAAAGGTAGTAATTGCGCACGCTGGGATCGGGGTTTCTTTACTGGTTTCATCAACAAGCATTAAAGAGAATGATATAACAAATATAACAACATCATTCCAGCAAATCCAAATACAAGATACATTATTGTAGAAAAGAAGGAAACCCTGGACCACCCATTAATAATTGAGCCCCTTCATGGATTCGACGCGGGAACGAAAGGAAGATTTTATCCATCAATTGATCTTTTCTATTTGACTATTCTTCTCTTTTTAACATCAATTATTTTATGTGCACAACATTTTATTTGTGAGATAAGGCAAAGGAATGAATGGAAAGTCGGGAATAAAAATGTCTGAATTAAAACCTTACATGGCCCACATATTTTCCATGGCTCAAATTGTTCCCACCCAAAAAACATATGTAGATTGTTCCTACCCAAATAATAACTACTATTTGTGATCCACTTAATCGTCTTAAGTTTGTGTGCATTATTCATGTGAGTGAAATGTGATCTTGAAGGGGGAAAACAAGCAATGCATGAACACTAATCGATAATTGAGGCCTGCAAGGAATGGACATATGAATAAAGGGAAGATTTTATCCGTTGAGTTAGTTTTTAAATTTTGTCATTTTACTTTTTTATGGAATTAATTTTTATGAGTATACACATTTATTTGGCTAGAGAAGATGAAGACATGAATAGAAAGTGGGAAATAAAAAGGTGAGAATAAAAACCATGCATGTCCCGCACCTATTCAACAACGAGATTCTTCCCACCCAAATAACATCTATTATATGAGCTCCATTGTATCGTCTCAACCTTGGTCACATTATGCACATGAGTGAAATTACACTTAAAGTGGCCAAGAAAAGGTCAAATTGTCAATATGTTTGAGGGTTGAAACTAACAATTTTTAACATGGAATTTGATAGACTAATTTACTTTGATAAAATAAAATGAGAGGTGACAAATTTGGGAACATATATTTTTACATGCATGTAAGGCTTATTAGAATATAAAAAATGCGTAGTAGGACAAATGATCATTGTAAGTGGTAATGGTGGAAGAATGTGTTATGGGGGATTGACAAAGACAATATGGAGATGATGTTTTGGAGGGGTCATCCAATTAGAAAGTAACATCATTTTCGACACTTCTACATATGCTTCTTTCAACTACAACAAGTCCAAATTCATGACATCACGAGAGACAATCAATGTTTTCAATCATCCATCAATTAATAACATGTCTCCAACTCTAACAACCTTTTGTGAATGAATATGCAACCAATTGACGAATGTCATTAAGTCATTCTTTAACGACCAAAGTAGTCATTGTGGTCCACACTCTATTACTGAAAGCATCCTAAACTTTACAAAGTAAATTGCATGACTAAACAAGGAAAATTAACACCATTGTCATCCATCTAGCCAAGGTTCTAAGTCTAGGAATATAACATTAAAATAGAAGCTTAAAAGAATGCTTAACTAGTATGAAAACAATACAAAAATCTAACTAAACATGCCTACTAATATGCTTGAATTTCCTAGCATGGGCCTAAATAGAACTAAGAGGGAAATAAAATGGTTATGATTACTACTCCAAACAAGGTGAAATGGCCTCTCCAAATGACTACTTGGTCATTTTGGATATCCATCTACTAACCTTATTGAAGGCTTTAGGCAAGGATTGAACTTGGCTATATATCATATTTATTATATGAGATGCAAATCAAAGCATGGTGTAAAGTATAAAGGAATGAGATGCACTCTTTTTATAGTTTTCCTTCTAGGAGAAACTTGTATTTTGGTGCATGTGGGACTAAAAGCCCCAAATTATATTAGAATTCTTAGTTATAATTAATGAATTACCAAGTGATTAAGAGGCGTGGAGCCTTAATCGACCACTTAGGGTCAACTAGGAGGCTAGGATAAGCTTTTAAAGCTTGTTGAGACGTTGTGGAGGTGAATGGGGTGATTTTGAGTGGTTGGAAGAGGGGTTTAAGCCAATATTAGGGTATATTGACCAAAACAAGGGCAAAATAGGCTTAATTAGCTTATAAACGCTAATTGTCTATTTTGAAGAGGATTTTGACTTATGATTCATCGTAAAGTGGCATCCTGAATGTGAAAGAGGTTTGGTGATCAATGAAGTGCTTGTTAACTGACCAAAGTGGCAAGAAATGTTAGTTAATTAGTAAAGAGCACTAATTATAACGTAATTGAGAAGAATAAGAGTGATTTATGTGTGTTTTGGCAATAAGATTGCAAAAGTGGAATTTAGGTGTCTACATTTGCCCCTATTTTAGGTGAAGTTAGTGACTTCACTTCAAATATAGTAGACAAACGTAAAACAGGTAAATTTTTGAAGAAAAATTAGCAAGATGAAGGATGCCCCCTCGAGTGTTGAGTGGGTGATAGAAGAAGTCAATTGATGATCAAAAATATGATTGAAATGGGTAGAAGTAAATAGGTTAGAACGGGCGCAAAACCCTTAGGTATTGAGAAGGAATAAGGATGGGGATAAACGTGGTTATTTATTGCCCTGTGAGTTTGAGGAGAAAAATTAGTAATGATAATAAATGATAATGGAGAAGAAATGATTAATGGAGAAATATAGGACAAGTCCAACCTTTCCATAAGCAATTGGTTTATATCATTTTGCCCCTAGGTCTACATCATCAGCCTTTATTTAAAATAAACAAAAGTGTAAGATAACATGAAAAGCTAAATTACTAACAATTGTTTACCTAAAAATATGTAACTCCATGCAACATACATTATGCAATGCAATACGAGAAAGTAAAATGATATTTACCTCCATGCAACATACATTTATGCAATGCAATACGAGACAGTAAATCAGCTAACCTAACAGAGAAACCAGTACAATCACACGTATTCAAATAAAATAACATGTTGAACCCATGTTTTTATTATCAAGCTACAGTTCCCAAATGTTCGTGTTGTAACGACAAAGGGTTAAAAATGATGCCCCAAGCAATAACACATGCGAGGGAAAAATGCGAAGGACACAAGTAGTCCTATGAAAAAACCTTCATGCACTACGACACAGTCTCTAGAAACTTACTATTGCATGGTAGTACTGATGTAGTATGCAGCCAAGCTTTTGTTAATGGGGGTAGATCATGATGATCCGCAAGTCATTTGAGACCAGAACAAGTAAGAACCATAGAAAGACGCTTTTGTAAGACATATTTCAACATTCAAGGATGATGCAATTGACACAAGTTTTAGTTGCATATATGTTGTTTACCATTTTTTTGTAAAATTTTAAACTTTTACAATTTTTTGGATTTTTAATAATTTTACCAATCAATTTATTTTTTTATTTTTTTTGAAAAAATTTGATTGTTTTAATTTTTATTTTCTTATTATTTATTTTTACTTTTTTACTTTTATTGAAGAAATAACGGAGTCGCGAGACAACGTTAAAAGTGACCGCAAGGCAAAAAAATGCCCCGGTAGTAGAAAAGGTCGTCGAGAAGCAAAAATATGCCCCAACGTAGCAAAAATGTCGGTCAAAATAATTTTTTTAAAAAAATCATCGCTGCCAGTGTTAGAGGAATTTTAGAAGATACACAAAGTGGTATCGACACACTTTGGGGGCAAGAAACACACCGCATGAGATAGAAATGAGCATATAAGCCACTATGGCAAGTTATTTTACCACATTTACGTATCATTTGACTACTGAATTGAGCTCTAGCCTACAGGAGGAAATGGCAAGGATAGTGAATCGAAGGCACCATGCATACCTCATGAGGGACTATCTGAGACTTCCAGCGGATGCACCACAGATACACAATTCTCCATTTTACCCTCGCAGGTTCAAATTTGTGAATTTTTAACTGAAAATATGTATTTTTAGGTTACATTTAGGGCAAAACAAGGGGGCGCCTATGCTTAGTTATGCTTATGTATTTTGTGTTTCTCTTGGCAACATGGGTGCCTAGGTACTGTATTGGCTTCATTTTTGTCTTTTGTGAAATTTGTGTGCCAACATGAGCACCTTTGGGTGCCTGTCTTTGAACATTTTTTATATTTTTTTGAGATGTGTTTGCCAACATGGGTGCCTGGGTGCCTGTGATGAGAATCTTTTTTAATTTTTTTAGTTTTTGGCGACGTGGGGCGCGTGAGGTTCTTGTCTTTGAGCTAGTTTTGAGTTTTTGCATTTTTCTTGCACAAATGGGCGCATGGGCACTGTGTTGAGTAGGTTTGATGATTTTTGTGCATTTTTTTCCTAAAGCATGGATGCCTGGGCACCGTGGCTTTGAGAAAGTTTGATGAGTTTTGTGCATTTTCTTTCCAACATGGGTGACTAAGCACTTGTGAATAAGTTTGATGAGTTTGTTGAGATTCTTTGCCAACATGAGCACTGGGCGCCTATGTTGGCCTAGTTTGGAACTTTTTTAATTTTGGTGGGCAACATGGGCACCTAGGTGCCTTTGCTTGACCTGTTTTTGATTTTTTTGGTTTTTTAGCAAAGATGGACGCCTTTGCACTGGTGACCTTGTTTGTGATTTTTTGACATTTTGTGTTTTTTTTTTTTGAGTGCGCATACACCCATGCTGAGAGCATGGCATTGGTGCACACACAAGGGGTGCTTACGCATGAAAGGAAATTTTAAAACTATTTTTAGGCAAAAACTTAGTTTTTAGCAAACCCCATGTAGAAGAAAAAGGTGAACTATAGAGAAATTTAACAATGAAATAGAAGAATAACACCCTTAACTTAGACTTTTTAGAAAGCAATTGTATGGTAGAATAAAAAGATAGATTACAACAATTGACTTAACTGGCTCTGTACCGTATTTGTATTTGGACTTTTTAGGGACGTCGGAGCGACATGCATGACTTCGACTTTTAAGGCGACGCTGGACGTTCGAGACCAGATTTTCTAGAGATCACCTTAGAGGTGACAGGTTTATCCTACATAGCTTGCATGCCCCATATCTCTTTTGATCAAAGTCTACTCATAGCCTTAGTTGAGAGATAGTGCAGTGAGAGTCAGACCTTCCGACTTTCGACCGATGAGATGAGCATGACACTAGAGGATGTTTGATGGATCCTGCAAGTTTCGATCCAGGGTCATTTGATTACTTACGACGGTCATTCGGATCGAGTTGAGTGCTATATAGACATGATATTTGGATTGACTGACATTCCCCACCAGGTATGATAGTTGTGGTTAGGAGATGTATGGTCGATATGCGGCTAGGATGACTTCCTATATACTTATTAGTTCTTGTCAGCGGCGTGTTGTTGCCTAATAAAATTGGTGCCCGATTCTCCCTAAGTCTCATTAGATTTATCCACGGCCTACTTCGGGGTAGAGTCTATTGTTGGGGTCAGTGTATACTAACTCACTTATATTATGACTTACATTTGATAGCATATCATGGTTAGAGGACATTAGGCCCTACCACTTTATTACAGATCTGAGCTTGGGACCATATTGTCATTAGATGTCCTTTAGGAGCATTGAGAGCTTGGGATCTTGGAGAGCCTTCTCTTATGGGTTGGGTTCCTGATGGAGATGATATTCGCAGCCACAGGGAGACATAGATTACTTCCGGTGAGCATTCAATGAGCTATAGCCCCACATTATCACTGGCGACCATATAGGCTATATCAAAGGTGGCCACATGATGCAAACAATTTGGGGAATTATAGTAGACCACTTTATTATTGGGATCAGGAGCCACATCTTAGAGTTGTATAGGGTGGATCGGGTTCAAGATCGATTTGGTCTTATCTAGGGATTCCCGTGATGAGATGTGGTATGCATGCCGCTACAGAGATATTTTTGATATGGGACCACATATTAGGTTGGACCGATCCCTTGTGAGCTTTTCACGGGAGTCTCATAGCCTTGTGTACAGCGGGCGCATATAGTAGATATGGGTACTACACCAGACTATACAACATGGTATGTACTAGTGCTTTGCCACGTTGATTGTCTATTCCTTAGGATATATTGATCACAATGGAGCATGATGATCAGGATTTAGATTCACCGATAGAGGCATAGGCACGAGAGATAGGTAGTACCATACATAGGGGTACTAGTGTAGGATCTAGTGCGGACCTTTATCACCCCCTCACATGAGTCCATGACACAGTCCACCAGGGGTGGAGGAGAGGACTGGCATGATGAGGATATGGAGGAGGACTTTCCAGATATTCATGATACATAGGATATGCGAGGCCATGCATGATATATGAGATATGCAAGATACACCCGATACACAGGATGTGCGGGATACATAGGTTAGACCATATACACATGTGATACTGTTTTCCGGTTAGCAGCTTCACTAGGTGAAAACCTTACAATTTCAGATGGTAGTTAAAAGAGATCAGGCCATTACTAAGAGAGATCGGGCATTATATATGGGGATCATCTTGTCACAGAGTGATATCGAGTGATGGTAGATAGCCTACGGTCTCAAGTAGAGTGAGATCGTGGTTATAGCACGGTGAGATCAGCTACGGGTAGAGAGAGATTAGCTACGGGTAGAGTGATATTAGTAGCGAGATCGAGACCGAGTGATAGTAGATAGCCTACAAGCACTACATGTAGAGCGAGATCGAGATTATAGCGAGAGCGGACACGGTTGCGGATAGATAGAGCTAGCTAGCTAGCATTAGGGTATAGTGTGATACACTACAACGGGTAGATATTTCCTTGGGGATGTAGTTGATGATTGGGCATAGTGCTACTATAGCAGGTGAGGCCACCTATTATAGGATGTAGTACTACACGGTTGTTCCATCCAAATGGAGAGCTCCTAAGTATAGTCATATAGATGCAACAAGCAATGCTCCAAATCCCATAAACCGTCCCAATCAGATCTGATCATTAGAGGATCCTTTGGGACAAGCGGCCAGTAGCATAGGTCATTTTATCCTAGGTTAGCTCAACTTGATACAGCTTCCTTCTACACACTCAAAGACCTCAAATTCCCCCACCTAGCAAAGTATTTATGGATTGGGAAGTCTCGGCGTGGGTGAGAGTCATGGTTGACTTTCTTATTGATGTGTCAGATGTATTACTTTCTTTTTGGTGTACCACCTCGTGATGAAGGCATGCTTTTATACGGATGTATGTATATTGTTTTTTATCATGTCTCGTGATGAAGGCACATTTTTTTATAGATGCCTATGATGACTTGTTATATCATATGTATATTGAAACTTATATTTTTGATGATATATATGATGATAGATGGATTATCAATGTATCACATGGTGTATGAGATACCATGCTTAATTTGTTTCTTTATGTTTGTATCACCTGTTAGATTATGAGATAGCCTTAGATGATATCATATTGTACATTAATGAGATACTTTGAGTAAAACATTTTTTAATTTTTTATATTTGTGTGGGGGGGATAGATTTGTGATCGTGCGCAACCCCTCTTGCCCCATTAGTGATACGAGTATTTTATGATTGGTTTTTAGTATACATGTGTGATGTAGACTTAGCATATTTTTGTATATGATGTATAGATGTGATGGATATGTGTGATATGATGATGAAATGATAACACAATGTGCAAGTAAAAATTGACAAGCGCAAGTTTAAACAAATCTAATCCAAGTAACACATTTATTTACAAGTGTGTAATATAAAATGACTAAATGCAATACACCACGACTCTTGTGACATTTAATCTAAGTAAGCAAGTAAATCCAATTTAAATCATACACTACGAAAGAGCAATGCAACTAAAACCATTCAAACCAACAACTAAAAGTAAGCAAACCACTACTTTGTTTTTGCGGGACAATTTTGGGATGTTTTTCACTATTTTTGGTTTCTAAGACAATTTTCTATTGTTTTAGAGTTTTCTACGAAACATATTTGAATTTTTTTGGTTTTTCAAAAGTTATACGAATGTTTTTGACATTTTCTCAACAATTTTCCAAAGCAAACGTGCAAGGAAATGAAGAAACGTGGATGCCCCAGCGTTAGATGGGATGTACAAGGGTAGAATGCCACATGGTATATGCCAAAAGTGACATTATGAAGTTTCCCCCAGCGTGAGATGGGCTCATTCAATGTTAAATTCTCCACACTCAAAATGTTAGATTAGTCAGATCAGGGGCAAAGAAGGATAGGCTCACAAGGGACTCAGATGAAGGTAAAGATCAACTTAGGACAAATTTGGTGTACTCCTTAAACCTGAACTACTTTCAAACAACGGACACTCCCTTGGTGTTGGAAGCCAATTTTCACCAAAGGACTTGTCCAAAGTGCCACCATTGTGTGGTTTCACTATTGGACATATATGTCTATTTTTCTTTTTCTTTTTTATTTTTATACTTTTTTGTTTTACTTTTCTTAGTATTCTAAAAGACCCCATACTTAAGCATAGAAGTGCTTAAGATGCATTGTGTTCATGGGTTCTCAAAGCTCTTGGCCATCTAAATAGGCCAGCTTATATGCACTTGAACCAAACTTGGCAACCACAATGTATGGTCCTAGCCAGTTGGGCTCAAATTTCCCTTTCTTTTCTCGATCTTTATTGGTGTTCTTCTGATTCTCTTTCAACACCATGTCTCCTACCTCGAACTGATGAGGTATGACCTTCTTTTTGTATCTCTTCCGCACTTGATCATGATACACTTTCAATTGATTGAGAGTGAGATGGTGTTTCTCATCCAATAGCTCCAACTCTCCAGTTAGGCTACTCTATAGTCCTCCTCTTCATTCAGGTAATCCCTTAGCTCGATACGCAAAAAAAGGGATCTAGATATCTAAAGGAAAGATGGCTTCAACCAAATACAAAATAATATGGAGTTACACTGTAGGAGTGTGAATAGAAGTTCTAAATTCCCAAAGGGCAAGGTGAATTTGTAGATGCCAGTTATGGCCTGTGGTATTCACCATTTTCTCCATAATGCAAATTAATGTTTTGTTGGAAGCTTGACCTACCCATTACCTTGATGGTAATAAGGGGTCAAAAACTTAAGGGAAATTTGAAATCATTTTCAGAGTACTTTCACATTTTTATTTTTAAACGATTTACCATTATCAGTGATAATAGAAGAAGGGATACCATATCTGCAGATGATATGATTCATTATAAACTTAGAAATTTGGGGACCTTCTGTATAGGTTAGAGGAATAGCCTTACCCATTTTTAAAGCACTCAATGGCCATTATAATGAGCTTACAACCATCCGAGGAGACAAGATTAAGTTTCCTATTAGATTGAGACCCCACTTTGAGAACGACCAGGGTGTCGTGATTGGTTACAAGGATTGTGCCAGCACATGTAGCAAATTGTCATACTTTTGACAATCCACACACTTCTTAACATGTTGATAACATTCATGCTCCATGGTAGGACAATAGTAGCCTACTATGAGTATCTTCTTTAAAAAGAAGATCCTGTTAGTATGAGCTCCACATATGCCCTCGTGCACCTCCTTAATTTCTTAGATAGATTCGTCAAAATTTAAACAATGCAACATATTCTCGTCATAGCCTAGGTGGAAGAGGGTGCCCACAAGTAGGGTATAGCGAGTTATACGCTAGATGAGGTTGTGTTTTTAAACACAAGAAATGTTCGTTGGGAAGGTTCCATCATGGAGATAATTAAATATTTCAGAGTGTACCATGATGAAAAGGGACCAACAACTTAACACACTAAAAAGAGTCGAATATTTCATATGTCGTTGTTCTTAGATTTTCAACAAAGAATGGCATATCATTGCTCTCTGGTAGAATTCTCAACATAGATCCTACCAAAGCCATGACGTCTTCCACTTTGTTCTGAGGTCTTGGTATTTACTCAATTGTTATCTGCTCAAAGAATCCTTTCAAGGAATCGACCATTCTTTTATATGGAAGTAACTTTTCATGTTTAACTTTATATTCATTTGTGTCTGTTTGATAACGAGTATTGAATAACTAATGCATTTTACTTGTCTGATATCCCATTTGATGGCTAGCTTCATTCCTACAATGAGAGCTTCATATTCCACTATATTGTTCATGCAAGGGTATCCAATTTGAAATGTCTACAGAATCAAGTCTCCCATGGGAGTGATTAGCACAACTCTAAAGCACTTTGAACCATGAACAGTAAAAGAGTCATCAAGTACATTTGCCAAACTGTAGATTCTTCAAGGTACATAATGGATGCATCTAGTAGTTCTAGAATCAAGGGTTCAAGACTCAGTAGCAGAGCTTCTACCAATGAAACGCTAACACATGTCCTTTTACTGAATTTTGATGAATGTATTTAATGTCAAACTCACTCAATAAGATGATCCAATTATCCATATTTCAGTTAATGTTGGTTTAGACTATAAATAATTCAAAGGGTTAACCTTTGAAATAAGATTGATTTTATTGTAAAGCATATAATGACGTAGCTTCTAGAAAGCAAACACCATGGCTAGGAAATCTTCCTTGATTTGAGGATGATTTAGCTCATATGCTACCAATGTCCTTCTCAAATAGTATATAGCCTTTTCTCTCTGTTCTTTGTCATATTGGGCCAATAGTGCTCCAATTGTAAAATGTGTAGCAGAGATATAAAGTAACAAGGGTTCTCCTGTCATGGGTGGCATGAGAACATGGGGGTTGGCCAAGTATTCTTTTAGCAAAGCAAACGCTTGTTGTTCTGGTCCCCAGTTGAAATTAACATCCTTCTTAAGAAGATGTGTAAATGTATGACACTTGTGTCTGCTTAGCAGTGAAATTAACCTTCTAATGGCCTAATTTTCCTTGTAAGCTACGCATTGTCTCGATATTCTTAGGGGAAGCATTTTTGTGATAGTTGTGACCTTTGTAGGGTCCACTTCTATTCCTCTCCATGACACAATGAATCCTATTAATTTCCTAGATAGCACACCGAAGACACACTTCTTTAGGTTAAGTCAGACTTTGTAATCCCTTAGACATTGAAAGATACGTCGCAAAATTTCTAGGTGTTCCTCTCGGGTTCTAGATTTAGCCAATATATCATCTACATAATCTTCCATGATGTCACTTATTATATCGTGAAAAATTACCATCATCGCCTTGGATATGTAGCACATGCATTTTTAAGGCTGAAAGGCATGACTTTGTAACATAACGTCCCCATGGGGTTTGAAAGTCATCTTTTGTTGATATTCTTCAATAATCTTTATTTGATTATAACCTGGAGAAGAAATCCATGAGTGAAAGCATCTCATAACCTGTTGTAGAATCGAAAATCATGTTGAGGTTTGGAAGAGGAAAATCATCCTTAAGACAAGCTTTGTTTATATCTCTGAAATAATTACACACTCTAATACCAACTGGCTTCTTTTGAACCGGGACCACATTGGAGATACACTCTGAATATTCAATAGGCCTGATAAAGCCTACTTCTAGTAACCTTTCTAGCTCTTCCTTTACCAGTAAGGTGACGTGAGGATGTATATTTCACAGCTTTTGTTTGATGGTCTTCACATCTAGGTGTACCAAAAGATTGTGCACCACTAGTGCGGATCAATTCCTAGCATGTCGAGAGTTGTCACCTCCCCAAGTGCTATGAATTTTCCACTCCAATTTTAAACTTTTTCAGGTTAGGTGACTACTAAATGCCCTTGTAAAAGATCCCCTGAGAAAATCTAGTTCCAAACAGTTAGTCATTTTTTGAAAAATTGAGTTTAGAGGATTTTTCAAAGGATATGCGGAGTATTTTGGATTTTTCTATTCCTCGTGTCCCAAGTTCCTCTGAGACATCTATTCCATAATTTTCCACTTTTACCGATTAGTCTTGTTTTTAATTCATTTTCGATCTTTTCATATTTTCATAAAAATTGTGTCCCGATGTCCTAAGGGTGGTCTGTGTCAAATATTTCTGAATTATCCAATTTTAGCAAGTTACGGGTGTTTTGGCTTTTCTTGTCTTACGTGTACCAAGTGCTCCCTGACCACCATTTCCCCTCAAGTCCACCTTTACTGATTTTCATTCATTGTGGCTATTATGGCTCTGTGCGTCCCTCGCTGTCTCACTTTCCCTTGGGACAATTGTGCAAGTTTTCTCCACTTTTTCTACAAATCGGCTATTTCAAATTTCTCACGATCCCAAATGTCCCGATGTCTCATAGACATGCTTATGCAATTTTTTTCTACCTTACCCAATTCTCATTATTTTAGTGTCGATTTGAGTATTAATTACCTCATTTATTTCACCCCACCAACCTACCCGAGTTTAAATACATATAAATACTTGGGTAATTGATCATTTTCACCACCTTGCTTACATTTGCTAGAGATCGTTCGAGTCCCCTTTTCTCTACCTTTTGTAGCCATGGTCAAGTCTGCTCTATTATGTTTTCAAATTTTATAGGTATCGGGAAGTTGTGAACCATCAAGGTATTGATCAAGGAATCAAGGAAATCACTCTCACAAAGATCTACTACTCCTGTCATAAGATGAAGATCAATTATAAGGGGCATGAGCACTTGTCTTCCTTGGAGACGTCTATACCGAACATAGGGGATAGTGAGGCTCAACACCTAGACTTGGATGATTTTTGGGATTGAATCAATTGTCAAAACCCTACTCATATGGCTCATTTGATCAAAGATAATGGGATCGTAGAGGCATGGGGCTTTCTAATTTATGTTCAATGTGTTCATATGGTTCTTGTTTATAGTTCTTGGTTCAACTCCGGATCCAAAGGAAATTGTTGACCCTCAAGGAAAAGTTGTTGCCCGACTCAATGAAGATTGTATTCACACTACTCTCAAAATTCCCAAGGTTGAGAATTCAAATACTCTTAACAAGGACCGGGTGCAAGCTCTTTTCGATCAAGACAACGGTGAAAAGTAAAAAGTAGAGTTCTTAAGTCTTGGTTCAAGAACCCTAAGAAAGGAGCCTCTAAGATTGTCATGCTCAACAACATTCTCGTAAGAGACTAGAATATCTACAACTAAGATTGTCATCTTTAATCTTTTCTCGAGAAAAGTTTCCGAACACCTTGTGCATCTTTGATTTGTTCGATTAAAGGGACTTGTCTTTTCATGGAGTAGCACATTCTTATGGTCTTTGTCAAGGTAATCCCAAGAGCATTTGTAGCTTTAGTGGGCATGATGTTTTCAGAAGCACTTGAACCTAAAATGCGCTGCTTAACTTGAAACCATTAAGCAATAGGGAAACATAGAACGGTTCCACTCTTTCGATGGTGATGATTTAACAACCGCAAAGTGTTGTTCGGGGAGGAGTAACTTTGGGCTTAGGTAAAGGCCCTTTGATGTAGTATATTATCTTGTATATTGTACATATTTGACTAACCTATTTAACTCGCTTAGGAAAGGCTCTCAAGTATTCACTTCTAACATTTGAATCCTAGTTTTCTTGACATGATCAACAATGTCGAAGGAAGGTATAGATTTAGATACCTGAGCTACTTTCTATGGTTGAGATGAAGAACTCACATTCTTATCTCTAGGAGCTAAAGAAGAAGGTAAAGGGCTGCCCCTTCTTTGTTCATCGGCTAATGCCTCAGCTTGGCAAGTTTGTGGTTTTGTAAATACTGCATATGTATGACCATGATCATCTTCATGAAGCTTCTCATCATCATGTTCAGATTTGTAGTTTAGGTAATTAATGTTGGAGTTGCCATAGGACCTACAAAATCATCATTCTCGAGCTTATCAGTGTCAGACTTCCTGGTCTTCTTCATTCATCTCCACGTTGTTTCTGGGAGCAGCTTCAATTGCTAATCTTTAGGAACCAAAGAATGCAAGCGGTGTTATTTTTGTTCAAATTAAAGCAAGGGTAATATTGTTTCCCTAAGCCATTTGAGCCATTTATTTCTTCATCTACGTCATCTAATTTGCTAACTTTTGCAATAGTGAATTAGAGGTAGTAGGAGAGGATGAAATTTCAGCTCTAGAAGTGTTGCTTTTTATCTTTCCGGACATGATGAGGTCATCTTCCATCTCAACCACCATGTTTTGGGCTGCTAACAAGTCAAACAGGGGACGTGCTCTTTGAAGTTGATAGCTTACTTCATGAAGTAAAGCGTTGATGAAGAATACCTTTTGATTCTCATCATTCAAAGAAGTAGAAGCCAGAATTTTGTACAGTAATCTTTGGAATTTTGTAATACAATCCCACATGTGCTCATGTCGCTCCTTCTTTAACTGAGTCGAGTTGAGTTATCAATGTACTGGAATCTTCAGCTGCCTTGAAACTTTTCAGGAATGCATCCCGCATTTTAGCCTAGTTGGTTATGGTGCCAGGAGCTAGCTAGTAGAACCATTCTCTAGCTAAGTCATGCAGAGTCTTTATGAAAATCCATACAGACACATCTTCATGTTCTACAGTGAGCACTCTATAGGATATAAAGAAAGTGGTCAGGTGATCATCTAGATTCTACTTGCCATCTCCAAAGAATTTTGAAAAATTCTTTCTTGTCCCTTTAGGTAGATCATGCATAGTAAGAGTCAGATTCAGAGGTCCAAAGGTTACACCCCATGGAATAGGTGTTGCAAGTGGGTTCCAATTCAACATGATGAATGGGGCACGTCTTCTATGAGAGTAGACTTGATGAATAATTCCAACTACCCCGACTATGTTGAAGATGATCTGGATCTAGATAAGTTTGCACTCATCTTCCTGGAAAAAGGCTAGATCTGCGACTTCTAACTTCAGGAGGATGATTGAAATTGAATTACTCCCGTAATCAGTAGAAATGATCAAATCCTTCCTTATGCCTTCATAGATCGAGTGAATGGACGTTCATCCAAGGTGAGAGTTGAATGGAAATAAACTTTGCTCGCAAAAGACAAGCTATGATCTGCGCAAAGATAGTTGTTCCCAAGAGATTTGCCAAAAACTATTGGCTAGATTTTCTACACATGCTAAAAACCTAGGCAGTCATGAGATAAATCTCCCTCATTTACCAATGAGGCTCTCATGTAATATTTTTTCAATTGTATTTCCTACTATCTATTTGTTGGTATTACTTTAACTATGTAGCTCATGAACCATAGCTAGATAGTTTTGCAACAAGTAAGTAGCTGTAAAAGAAAGGAAAACTCTATAGAAGAGGAAAATAATAGGAAACGGAGGAAAGGAGAGAGGATGTGAAACCCAATCAATAGTTTACAAAGTTGATCACATACACATAGATTAAAACAAATAGATCATTAAACACAAAAATCAAAGCAAAGCAAACTTTCGGATCTAGATCTAGAATAACACAAATTTTATGAATAGATCTAGAAATAAATACGAGACGAATGCACCATGTTGACACAAAGTTCTCTGGAAATATCCTCTCTATTCCTTTGCTTGCAGAAAGCTATCAAGGGTTTCAACTCAAAGTCTGGAACACAAGAATGTTGATTACAAATTCTGATTTTTTAACCCATAGGTTCTTCCTCTATTTATAGTGTATAAAGGGCAATTACAAATAGGAATCTTTAAATGAATTCCCACATGTGGAAGCTATGAAAAGGGAAACAACTGGCAATCTTCCTCCTGAATTTCTCTTTGCATGACATGCATGATTTATAACTGAAAAATAGAACCTTCTATTTTGCATGTTTGCCACTTTATTTCCAAGTAATTGACTTCTTCAAGTAACGATTTTAAACCAATCACTTAAGTTTTATAATTTAATTGATTTCTCAATTACTTTGTCGAGAAAATAAGAGAAAGAAGAAGAAAGAGGAAAATAAATTAGAAGAAAGTTGCAACACTTCCAGTCTTGTTCTTTTTCCATATTTTGCATGTGGTTGACTCTTTTGCCTTTGATTCTCACCAAACTAGATCTGGAAGCTATGCATGAATGTGATTTTCTTGTGGGTATTGCCTTTGACCTGTCTTCCCTTCTATCCTTGAAGCTTTTGTAATTCTTCTTCAGTACATGCACCAGTGCAATGTTTGCCGTAAATAATTTAGACAAAACTCATCATCTTTTATTTAAAATTGCATATGAGCAATTTTAAATTTTCAAAGCACTCGGTAAATTCAATGGAGGCTTCAACTAGAAGATTAGAGCACATGCACAAGCTTCTGAAAGGAATTCTCCATGCAATGACTTCTACACGGGTTGTGTTAGAAACAAGAGGATGATTTTTATTAGAAGCCTTTGTAATTATGAGATCTGGATCTGTCAATTAAATCGGTGATAAGTTTAGGGCATGTGTCTGTATCATTGACTTCAATAAATTTGGAAGTTATGCATGATTCTACTGATCCTTTTCTTTCATCATGCTTCATCATGGCTGGAACAATATTTGTCTGAGCTCTTTTTCTTTTAATTCTATCGGAATCCCTTTCAATTGGATCAATTTGTGCATATCTGGAAACTTCTTCAGATTCGGAAGATATATTCAATGTACCTGACATTGATTTGAGCTTACTTTCACTTATATAAGCACCTGTAATAAATACTGGGAACTTATACCTACATGCAGATAATTAACAAGGCTTAAATCAAACTCCTCAAACCCTAGGTACCAAACTTTGAAGCTTTCCGGCAATGAGAAACACTTTTTGATGCAAAAATCCTCCTTTCTTGGGCACCAAAACTATCCGGGTTGCAATCCTTTGCAAAAATAATTAATTGCATCTTCACTCTTGCAGCCCATGCTTATATAACCCTAAGCATTCTATTTCTAATAATTGTCCACCATATTCCTTGGAATTAATTAATAAACAATGATGTTTATTTTGGGTGCCTATTTTTGCATGTTGTTGGTTGCCATTAAATAAATTTTATTTATTTATTTTTAGCATGTTACCTTCAGTTCACTTTGGCTTATCCTCATGCATTTAATTTATATTCATCGTGGGCACCAAAATTAAGCAAAACAACTATTAATAAATACCATTAATATCATTATTTAATCACCAAATGGGTCACACTTTTTGACATGGGTGAATTCTAAATTTAAGAAGTCAACTTCTGATGGGAATTTTCACCCTGCACCACAGCTCTAAAAATCCCTTCTTCCACTTAAGTGATTTGACTTTCATCATGGGAATTTTTACCCTGCAAGGCAGGTAAGAAATTCCCGCCTGCCTGCCACCTCCAATTTTCCCACTGCAACTTAAGTGACTTTCTAAAAAGTGTGACTTGTATTAAAAATAGCTTCTTTTGGAAAAGTTTGACTTGTATGGGTGAATAAAACCTTCTGATGGGAAAAGTTAGCCTGTTAGGTAGGCAGAAAATTTTCATCGTTGCTTTAAGTGATTTTTCTTTTTTTATATAATGGGAATTTTTACCCTGCAAGGCAGGTAAGAAATTTCCGCCTGCCTGTCACCTCTAATTTTCCCATCGTAGCTTAAGTGACTTTGACTTCATGGGAATTTTCACCCTGCAAGGCAGGTAAGAAATTCCCACCTACCTTTTGCTACCAAAAATCCCACTGCCTCTTAAACCTATTCATTCCCAAAAAGTGTGACTTGCCTGGGAGAGGCTTTTTGTGCATGACTTCATCATTTTTGGTTAGAAGCTTGCATTTTAAGGTTGATTCCTTCTGGCACTATGTTGGTAGATGATCTCTAGATGCTTTGGGAAATTAAACAGACTATACTGGCGAAAGAATTGACCTAGGGGAATTTCACAGAGAAACCAAGGAGAAAACCGAAAAAATGCAAAAGAAATAAATAAAAGCGAAAAACGTTGCCAGAAGTTGCAGACAATGCCTTGAATTCATTCCTGGTGAAAACCCTATTGAGATGAGTGAATACTGGCATGCAAAACTTCAACAGGATTCAACCAGAGCACAATTTACTTCAAACGGGGCATTATTTATTCAATAAATAATTAAATAAAAATTTCCCGTAGACAAAACTTGGCGAAGGGATAAAATGAGTTTGGGCATTTGGGTATTTGTCGAAATTGGCTCATATGATTCACTGGGAATATCCTAACATAATACAGACATCTTTTGGCAATAAAAACACAAAAAGACCCGTTATTTTAAAAAGAATGAAATTTATTGAAATGTGTAATCCCATATTTCGTGGTGAAATCTGGGACACCAGAGTTCATTTCCTCCAATTTTAGAATAGGTTATCAAAGATCTTCTCGATATTTAAGACTATTGGGTTGATTTTTATAATTATTATGAGGCTCGGAAAAGTTACTATGGAAGATTGTCTTTGCAATAAATTATGGATTTTGATAAATATAATGTTCCTGAAGGGTTTGAGGATGATGATGAAGAATTGCAGTCTCTCGAGTATGAAAGAACAATCAAGCACACTCCTATTAAAACCATTGATTGGTTTGTTAAGGAGAGAGATGACTTAAAAGAGCTCATCAATCTTGTCTTGGTAATAACTAGACTTTGGTTTGATAGAAAAATTAAAATGTTCAAGAAAAGGAAATTCAGGTCTACTTCTCAAGATATTTCTACTCCTTAGAAATAAATACATGTATCATTTCCGAGATACATGAATAATTTGTTTCTTCTCCTTCCAAATCTTCAACTCGTGTACAAAAGAAAGGAAAAGCTAAGAAGGATGATAAAGTGGGAGATGTCATTCCAGAGAGTAAGAAAATATCTTCTCCTAACCAAACTTAAACCATACCTAATGAGGAAGCTATTGTGGACCTTGGTGATGATGACAGTGAGGAGAAAGACCTAGAAAATCCTGAAGAAAATGTCCTTGAAGAAAGCAGTGGGAAGGAGGATCAATCGAAGGAACTAGTTTCTGAATCTGTATCTATTAAGGAAACTCCTACCACTCAAACCAATACTTCTATGTTAGAAGTATCCATTGGGAAAACCCTAAGTGCCGTGATTGCATATGCACTTTGGCCTATTGTTCCTTCCACTTCTAGTTCTTTATTTTCCTAGGTGCAACCATTCTTTGAAAGTAAGAAAAGAAAGGCTACTCCAAGTATTATTACTCCTAAGTTTGATTCGGTAGAAGCACTTCTCGATATTACTCCTCCCCCAGCCTAAAAAGGCCAAAGTCACATCAAGATTGGTTTCATATTCCCAAGGTCAACAATTCATGGAAATTGCAAAACCCAAGCTTGACAAAGATGAAAAAGACCTATCAATGGGTGATCTGGAATTGACAATAATTGCTCTTGGTGAATCGACACCTGAAAGTGAGGTGCATAATTTGAGGGAGACAGTGTCTAAAGTAATTGAAAGAGTTGAAAAGGGAAGTAGACATAGGAGCAGTTAGAAGAAGTAAATAAAATTAAATCCAATTTCATCAAATCCTTATTGGCATAGGATAAGGTACGTAATCCTACTCCCCTAGCTTCCATCCCACCTCCTACTATTATGTCCAGTGTGAAGTCCAATCCATCAAAGACATTCATAAGCATGCCACATATGGGAAAACAATGGAAGCTATGGTTGATCACTTGATAATCACATGTCTAATTTCCATGAAGAAACATTCAAGGCCTATGAGAAAATTGCTAAGATTTAATTAAAATTCACTACAACACTCGGTGGGTATGGATAGGGAGTTGAAATTTGTGAGTGAGTGCATTCGGGATCTCAGATTGATGAGTGAGACAAATGTATAAATCATTTTGGAAAATAAGGTTTTGATGATGCAAAGTTGAATCTCTCCAAGCAATGGGTTTTCAGTATTGACTAGAAAATAAAAGTTCTTGAAGAGGCCATTGAAGAGCTCAGAAACATGTTACAAAAAGGAGAATATTTTAAAGCTTGTGTCATGTCTGCCTTCTTGGATATACATTTCCAAATCTTCAAAGAGAATTCAAATGATAAATTCACTATTCAAGAGATCAAATCTCAGTTCAATACTTTTGTTAAAGAAAATTTGTTCAAGCAGACACCATATCCAAGGAAAAATGAAATAAATTTGCACACTATAGGTTGTTATCACAGATGCCAATAAAGATTTCTTGGAAAATGTAGAGTTCGGAAAAGAAATGGAGAAGTGTTTGGGCATTTGGACTCATGCAACTCGCTAACACAACAATTCCCCGAGGAATGGACATAGTTGAAGCATTGAAAAGATTCAGACATCAATTGCTTAAGATAAAGGGGACTTCAAGCACTTCTACTAGCATCTCGGATCCTAGTTCATATTCTCCTTTCTTATTTAAAATATCTAATTAAGGTGGCTTTATCTCTTTAGTCATGTGTTATGAAAATAAGAGATAAATTGAGTTTGTAATATTTAATTAGATACTAGATTTTGAAATTAAAAGAAAGGAAACTAAAAAGGCTCTTTGTAACCATTTCTTGGGTTATTTAAATAACTTTCCTTATCATTATAAGGGATCAGATTTTGATATCTAGATGTAAAAAGAACATTGAACTATTCAATACAGAAGAAGTTTCACCCTCTCTCATGCTTTATCTCTTTCTGTTCCTTATCTGATTCATATAAATCTATGCGTATTTAAGCAAGAAATTTGTGTCTTTCAGTTGATAGGTGTATTTGGAACTTTGTGTCTAATACATGCATGTCCTATGTTTTTATATGTGTAGTCTAAATCTTGTTATTTTATCAAGCATTAGTAAGATATCATTTTGCAATCTATGTGTCTAAAAGTGCTCTTCTCTCTTCAGTTTCTGAATATCAGTCTTGAATTTTCCTCTTTCTTCTATATTGAAAACCTTTCAAGGAAAACATCTAAAATATCAAAATCTCCACCAAAATGTTGAACAAATGTTTATATTGTAAATAAGTTTTGATTTTGTGTTCAATAAGGGAACCTCTCCCATAAAGAGGAGGGATTTTTGTCCCTTGACTGTTGCTTGTTTTCAAAGATCAAATTCTACAACCAATATTTTTGGTGCCCACCATGGGGCACGTATTTGTGCATCCCACCGAAACAACTTCAATCAAACCAGAAAGCATTAGCACCCTAGAAGATAGAAGATATACACGAGGTCAAAGGGCACATGGTGGTATTGAAGATCCAGATTTTCAATTACTAGAACAACAAGGCTTTGGGCTGACTCCAGGAAGGAGGAGAACAAGATCCACCAAGTACTCCCCTATCAAAAATAGAACTACAAGGAACATAGACTCACAAACACAATCAATTCCTAGTGTTCAATATTTTGGTATTTGTTGGAGTCATAGTTCCTTTGCAAACTATTTTTCCAAGAATGGTAGCACCTTTACCTTGGGGACAATGGGTTGGACCTCTGGCCCTTGCTCAACCATTACATGATCTCCCAAAGGGAATAGGAAAAGTTTTCCTAAATTTAGGGTGATGGAAAAGTGCACCCAGATGAACACATTGTTGCATTCATTGTGGCATGTGGAATACTTGGAGTGGAGCATGAAGATGTTTTTGTTAGGATTTTTGTGGAGACATTACAAGATAATGTTGCTTGACTGGTTCTATCATCTCCCTACTGGCTATCACTAACTGGACCACCATGAGAACTCAGTTTGAGGAATGATTCAAACTTGTTGAGGATGTACACAATCTCTCCTCGCTCAGATTTCTCAAATAAAGAAAGAACCATATGAGCCTATGAGAGAATTTGTTTCCAAATTTAACAAATTGGTCAATAAGATTCTAGTAGCCACTCGGCCTATGGATCAAATCAAAAATGTTTTTTCTAAATGCACAATTACCAGAAGTGAGCTATGCATTGAGAAGAGCCAACCTTGCTACTCTGGATGTTGATCAATGCTTAGCCATAAGTGTTGAAGATGATTTAATAATGTCTAGGAAATTAAAAAAGGAACCTGCTAAATCTAAGGCTTCTTCTTCTGAAATAATTAGACCAGCTTAGTACAAAAATTGGCAAATGATCTCATAGCTATCAAAAACAATTGGCCTAGAATACTCCTTACAAATATATTCCAAGAAGGAATTTTCAACCTCAAATCACCTACCTCCTGTCCATCCAAAGCTCACAATTGAAGGGCCACCTCTCAAAGTTCCTGTCAATGCAACATGTGAAGTTCAGGAACCGGAAGAAGAAGATGAAGTTGAAGGATATGAGGAACTTGAGGAGGAAGTAGATGAAACACCAGAAGAATCTAGTGATTCTCAGGTTAATTTCCTCATCACTGAGGGAGTTTGATGATGATACGGATGATTATGATGAAGTAGTGGCTGATATGAATAGTGAGTCATATGTTGTCATGACCGAGAATAGATGAGTAAGAAAAAATAAGTGATTCATCCCACAAGGAGATCCAAGGAGGTTCCAGTTACCATCCCAATTGTTGTGAAAAGAGGAGCTCCTATTCCTACCACTTCTACTCAAAAGGTAAGTAGTGCTAATACTCCCTCTACTTCTTTATCTTCATCTGCGAATAAGACAACCTCAAATGTCAAAGCTGATAGGCCTAAGTGTTCTTCCCCTTCTAGTCCAGACACCCCATCTACCTCAGATCCTTTGACATAATTGACCATATCAAGAAAACTAAAATCCAAATTTCAAAGGTTGAGTTCTATCAGACCCATCCCGATGCCTTTTCTCAAGTTTTCAAATTTGTCAAATCCAAATCCAATCCTACACCCACCACCTCTAAAGGCCTTTTACCTACTCCCACCTCTACACCTCAGTAAAAACCTAATGGCTATGACACCTTCTGTAACTAAGAAAATTGAGCCTTTCTATATCACTTTACTTATAGTTGGTCATAGGCTCAATAATTGTGTCATCGATTCTGGGGCATCAAACAATGTGATGCCTGCTAAGGTTGCTCATGCTTTGGGCCTAACTTTGACACACACATTTGGTTCTTGTTATTCCATGGAAAGTAAGGAGTGTATTGGTAGGAAGGATTAAGGATGCACAAGTAGATTTCACTGCTTTCCCAGAGAAAAGGGTCAAAGCTACTATCTTAGTAGTAAATATTCCCCCATCCTATGGCATGTTGCTAAGAAAGAACTTCTATAAAGAAGTGGGTGGAGAAATTCAAATGGACTGGTCACATGCTCTCATTCCAGTTAATGGGAAGATGAAGAAATTGTTACTAGAGACATACATGAGTACATTGTGCAAAAATTGATGATCCTAAAGCACAAATCCTCTACAAGGACATTGGTCACGGGAACTACATGATCATGTCAAAGGAAGAAATGAAAATTTCCAAAGGTGTGATGGATGACCTAATGGTGTTTGGATCCTTGAATTTGATGGTAGTTGTTCTTTAGTTAGTTCTGGAGTAGCGAGTGGTCATGTTTTCTCCTAAAAGAAGTCTTATCCTTTCTCCTACAAGCTTCAATTTGAAAACACCAATAATACAAAAATATGAAGCTCTTCTTTTGGGACTATCAATGGCCAGGAGATGGGGATTAAGAATCTTTGTGCACGAGGAGATGTAGAACTTATCGTTAAGCAAGTCAGAGATATTTTTCAGTTAAGAACAAGAGGCTAAAACACTATAGAAATATGGTGTGGGATTCTATTGAATTATTAGATGCCTTTTCCATAGAATTTTTCCCAGGGAAAAGAATAATACTAGAGTAGATGCTTTAGCCATCTCAGGATCCTTATTGATCCCTCATCCCGACTTTTCCCAGGAAAATTTCACAATCAAAATGATACATAGGCCAAGTGTGCCGAGATAATGCCAATAATTGAAGTTTTCAATGATGATCAACATTTTCTTTCTTTTCTTGAACTTCCAAGATAATTTTAGTCAGTTGTATTTTGAAGGAAGTGAAGTTACTCCTCGTGAGTCCATAACATCCACCATGACTGAAGAAGGAATTGAGGAAGAATCTGATAAGGATGGTTGTATTAATTTAAAAGGTAACAAGATACCCAGAGGATTAGTAAGCTGAAAGATCTTTTTGACAAGCATGATAGGTATATCAAGTCAAAGATATCACATGAGGTTCATCATTTTATGGAGTATGAAAATGTTAATATTGGAAGTAAAGAAGAACCCAAACTTGTCAACATTGGAAAATGTGCACAAAGAAGAAAGAAATAGAATGATAAATTTATTAAAAATATATGTTGATGTGATTTCTATTCATATGATGATTTGAAATCTTTCAAACCCAGAGAAATGCAACATTATATTCCTCTTGAAACTAGGAATCAATCCTTTTTGGAAGAAATAAAGGCAATACAACCCCAAGATTTCAAACACCATTTATCAAGAGATTCAAAAGCTCTTGAAGGAAAGATAATTTTTTCCAATTCATCACTCATCTTGGGTGGCCAATATTGTACCAGTAAGGAAAAAGAATGGTGAGATCCATTTGTGTGATTTTTAAAATCTAAATCAAGCCTCCCTCAAGGACAATTATCCACTCCCCATGATGGATCAAATTCTACAAGTTGTTACTAGGCTCTAAATGTTATCTATGTTGGATGGATTTTCAGGGTACAATCAAATTGAGGTTGATGTTCTTGATCAACACAAGATGACCTTCACAACTCCATGGGGAAATTTTTCTTATAAGAGGATGTCATTTGGTTTGATTAATGTTGGTGCCACTTTTCAATGGGCAATGGATTTGGATTTTGGGTCTTTGAAAGGAAAATGTATTGTTGTGTATCTGGATGATTTAACTATCTTTTCCAAGAAGAGGAAGATCATTTCCAACATCTTGAAACTATCCTTCAAAAGTGCAGGGAACATGGGGTATCTCTCAATCCAAAAAAGTCTATTTTTGGAGTCACTGAAGGTAAAGCTGCTTGGACACATTTGTTTCCAAAGAGGGAACTAAGATAGATCCAGAGAGGGTGCAAGCTATCCAGTGAATTCCTCTCCCCACAAGAAAAAAAGGTGTGCATTCTTTCTTTGGAAAGATAAATTTTTAAGGAGATTTATTCCTGATTTTGCAGAGCTAGCTAACCATGAGTGTAGCCGGATGATGAAAGGAAAATAGTCTTTTTGTTGGACACCAGAAGGGAAAGAAGCTTTTGAAAATATCAAAAAGGTAATTTCCCGAACTCCCATTCTTGTTTTCTTGATTTTGAGAAGGATTTCTTGATCTATTGTTATGCTACTGAGAATACTTTGGTTGTTATTCTAACACAGAAGAATCTGAGGGATGTGAGCTACCCATTGCTTTCATGAGTTATGTCCTTAAAGCTCATGAATTAAAATATACTCAAATTGAGAAACATGCTTTTGTTGTGGTTAAAGTAGTCAAGCAATTTCATTTCTATATCCTCAATTCTCACTCTATTGTCTTTGTCCCGGATACAACAGTTAAGTCTATTCTCACACAACAAGAGTTTGGGACCAAAAGAGGAAATTGGGTGGAAAAGGTGCAAGAGTATGATTTGGACATCAGCCAACTAAGCTAGTCTGGGGAAAAGGGCTTTGTGAGTTAATTGTTGTAGGTGCTTGAAGATAACTCTTCCCAAGAAGATACACATATTCCAACTATTCTCTTTATCAGTTCAACTGATGAATGGTATGTTGATATTGCCCATTTTCTTACTTATGGAGAATGCCCATCTCATCTAAATGCTAAAGAGAAAAGATCCATTAAGTTGAGATATATGTAGTATGTGCTTTGGGACAATTCCTTGTTCAAAAGAGGGATTGATGGAAGGTTTCTCATATGTGTGGATAGAGAACAAAAAAAGAGGTTGCTTAGAGCATTTCATGATCAAGCTTGTGGAGGAATTTCTCATCTATTATGACTTCTCATAAAATCCTTCATGCAGGCTACTACTAGCCAACTATTTCAAGATGCAACTAAATGGGTGAGTAAATGTGAAGCTTGCCAAACTTTTGTGGGAAGGCCTAAGCTAGCCACTCTACCACTCAAACCAATGGTGATAGAAGAACCTTTTCAACAATGGGGACTAGACTTTGTGGGTACTCTCAATCCTCATTCTAGTGTTGGACACACTCATGTATTAACTGCCACTAATTATTTCACCAAATGGGTGGAGGCCATTCTAGTGAAAAGCACAACCTTTGAAGTGGTATGTAATTTTATCAAGGAAAACATTTTTATTAGATTTGGGGTACCAAGTAAAATTGTCACTGATAATGCCTCCAACTTCTCTTCTTATGAAATGATGGATTTTTGTTATGGGTATGGAATTTCTCTTGCACATTCTTCTGACTACTACCCCCAAGGAAATGGACAAGTAAAATCAATAAATAAGAATTTGGTGACCATCATTCAAAAGCTTGTCAATGAGTCACAAAGGAATTGGCATAAGAAGTTGTATGATGCTCTTTGGGTAGATAGAATTACTCCTAAAAGGAAATTGGGATGTCTCCTTTTTAGGTGGTGTATGGAACTAAAGCTCGGTTGCAGTATTAATGTGGAACTTCCAGCTTACAGATTGATGAAGGCCATTGAAGATTCAAACTTCACTAGTGCTTTGGAGAAGAGAATCATGTACCTATAGAAGTTGGATGAGGAAAATTACAAGTGGTGGATAGGATTGCTACACATCAACAAAGAGTAAAGTAGTTGTTTGATAAAAAGGCCAAGACCTAGAGACTTCTAGGTTGGAGATATTGTTCTACTCTGGGACAAGAGGCGGGAGCCTCGGGGAAGTCATGGAAAATTTGATTCTCTCTGGTTGGGCCCTTTCAAGATCAGACACTTTTTGGAGAAAAATTATTTCTACTTGGACTATATGGATGGAACCTCTCTTCCATTGCCATATAGTGGGCAATACTTGAAGTTGTTTTAGTCCTAGGTTGTTAGGTGGTCCTTTGTACAATCTTGTATAGTTTTATTTTTGTCTTTGTCTGGTGTTGTGTGGGTGTCTCTTCTTTTTGGTTCATCCTTGACTCTATTTTACCCAATGGATAAGGCACTGGTCTATTTTAGAAATCCTAGATTCTGGAGTTCATATTATGTCTTGTTGTCTCGGTGCTCAATCCAAGCCATATCCCCAAAAGAGCTAGTTGTTGTCACCTCCCCAAGTGTTGTGAATTTTCCTCTCCAATTTTAAAAAAAATTTAGTTAGGTGACTACTAAATGCCCTTGTAAAAGATCCCCTGAGAAAAAGCTAGTTCCAAATAGTTAGTCATTTTTGAAAATTTGAGTTTTGAGGATTTTTCAGTGTTTTTGGGTATTTTGGATTTTTCTCCCTCATGTCCCAAGTTCCTTTGGGTCATCTCTGTTCCCGATTTTCCACTTTTTCTAATTGGTCTTGCTTTTCCTTTTTTTCGTCTTTTCAAATTTTTGGAGAAATGGTGTCCCATGTCCCAAGGGTGGTCTGTGTCAAATATTTCGACTTATCTAATTTTAGTGTGTTGTGGGTGTTTCAGATTTTCTTGTCCCGTATGTCCCAAGTGCTCCTTGACCACCATTTCCCCGCAAGTCCACCTTTTCCGATTTTCATTCATTGCGGCTATTTCAGCTCTGCACATCCCAGATATCTTGCTTTCCCTTGGGACAATTGTGTAAGTTTTTCCACCTTTTTCATTAAATCGGCTATTTTGGCTCCACACGTCCCAAATGTCCCGATGTCCCATGGGCCAGTTATGTGCACTTTATACCTTACCCAATTTTCATTGTTTTAACGTCAACATTGAGTATTAATTACCTCATTTATTTCACCTCACCGACCTACTTGAGTTTAAATGCATATAAATACTTGGGTAATTGATCATTTTCACCACCTTGCTTGCATTTGCTAGAGACCATTTGAGTTCCCTTTTCTCCTCCATTTGTAGTCATGGTCAAGTCCTGCTCTATTGTTTTCAAATTTTACAGGTATCAAAGAAGTTTTGAATCATCAAGGTATTGATCAAGGAACAAGGAAATTTCTCTCACATGATCTTTTTCTCCTGTCATAAAATGAAGATCAATTATAAGGGGCATGAGCACTTGTCTTCCTTGAGACATTTATACCGAACATAGGGATAGTGAAGCTCAACACCTGGACTTGGATGATTTCTGGGCTCAAATCAATTGTCAAAACCCTACTCCTATGGCTCAAGTTGATCAAAGATAGTGGAATCATAGAGGCAGGGGGCTTTCCAATTTCCATTCAATGTGCTGATACAGTTCTCACTTGTAGTTCTTGCTTCACCTAGATACAAAGGAAATTTTGACCCTCAAGGACAAGTGGTGGCTCGACTCGATGAAGATTGTATTCGCATTGCTCTCTAGAATTCCCATGGTTGAAAATTCAAATACTCTTACCAGGGACCAGGTGCACAAGCTCTTTTTGATCAAGACAATGAAAAGTACAAAAGCAGAGTTGCCAAGTCTTGGTTCAAGAACCTAAGAAAGGAGCCTCAAGGCTACCCAAAACAATGTTCAGAGTTGATTTCCATGAAGAATTTTCAGATGTCATCACTCTCTTATTGCTAGGATAATGGGAATTCCCTCCACCAATGAGTTTCATTTTGGATGTGTCCCTATATCAATATTATATGTGAGGGAAAGTAGAACTTGAATTGGGCAAGAATAATTTGTAACAACTTGACTAAGCAATTGGCAGAGGTTCAAAGAACTCAAACCTTCTATATGACCTCTTACCTAATGTATACCATTTGCCTTATAGAGATTGGTTGGGTTTCTCCCCTGTGGAAGACAAGAAAGATGTTCCCATCTATGTATATCATCCACAGTTGACTCTGAAGGTCAGCAATCATCATTTCAAGAGAGTGAATGATGCATTCACTATGTACATTATCATATTGTTGGAAGGAGATACTTGCTAGAAGATTCTCTAGATGAGGTGAAACAATTGATCAATGTCTATGGTAGATTTTTCACCCAATTCAGGAAGTTTTCATATATAAGATTGGCTGGATTTGAGGACAACCCTTGAAACTTCCCATGTACTACAGTAGTGATAAGATGGCTTTGGTGGAGATCTACAGACAATTGGATAAATTACATAGAACTTATAGGGACAAGAAGATTGCAGGTATTCAATTCCCAATCACATTGGGTAACTACACTTGTAGGACTGCCCTAGATGCTCAGAATGTTGATAGAACAATTGCTCCTCTCACTCTCCACTATTATAAACCTAGATCTTGCTTTGATATTAAGATTTCATTTCCTCCAATTTCAGAATGGGTTATCAACATCTTCCTGATATTGAAGACTACTTGGGTAGATTGTTTCTGATGATTATGAGGCTCGGAGAAGGTATTATGGAAGATTATCTTTACAACAAATTGTGGATTTTGGTATATATAATGTTCTTGAAGGGTTTGAGGATGATGATGAAGAATTGTAATCTCTCGAGTATGAAAGAAAAATCAAGCACACTCCTATTGAAACCATTGATTGGTTTGTTAAGGAGAGAGATGACTTAAAAGAGCTCATCAATCTGTCTTGGTAAGAACTAGACTTTGGTTTGATAGAAAAATGAAGATGTTCAAGGCAAGGAAATCTAGGTCTACTTCTCAAGATATTTCTACTCCTCGAAATAAATACATGTATCAGTTCTTGAGATACATGAACAATTTGTTTCTTCTCCTCCAGAATCTTCAACTCTGGTGTACACAAAGAAGGGAAAAGCTAAGAAGGATGATAAAGTGGGAGATGTCATTCCAGAGAGTGAGAAACTATCCTCTCCTAAGAAAACTGAAATAGTACTTGATGAGGAAGCTATTGTGGACCTTGGTGATGATGACAGTGAGGAGAAAGAGCAGGAAAATCCTAAAGAAAATGTCCTTGAAGAAAATAGTGGGAAGGAGGATCAATCGAAGGAACTAGTTTTGAATTTGTATCTATTAAGGAATCTCCTACCACTCAAACCAAGACTTTGTGTTAGAAGTATCCATTGTACAAACCCTAAGTGCCATGAGTGCATATGCACTTGGGCCTATTGCTCCTTCCACTTCTAGTTCTTCATTTTCCTAGGTGCAACCATTCTTTGGAAAGTAAGAAAAGAAAGGCTACTCCAAGTATTGTTGCTCCTAAGTTTGATGTAGTAGTAACACTTCTCAGGTACTACTCTCCCCTCCAGCTAAAAAGGCCAAAGTCACATCAAGATTGGTTTCAGATTCCCAAGGCCAACAATTCATGGAAATTACAAAACCCAAGTTTGACAAAGATGAAAAATACCTATCAATGGGTGACCTAGAGTTGACAAGAATTTCTCTTGGTGAATCAACACCTAAAAGTGAGGTGCATAATTTGAGGGAGACTATGTCTAAAGTGATTGAAAGAGTTGAAAAAGGGAAGCGACACATGAGCAGTTAGAGGAACAAAATCAAATTCTATCCAGTTTCATCAAATCCTTATTGGCAGAGATAAGGTACTTGATCCTACTCCCCTAGCTTCCATCCCACCTCTCCTATCTTTCATTTCAGTGATGAAGTTCAAGCCATCAAATACATTCATAAGCATGTCACTTATGGGAAAGAAATGGAAGCTATGGTTGATGACTTGATAATCACATGTCTGAATTTCATTGAAGAAGCATTCAAGGCATATGAGAAAATTGCTAAGATTCAATTAAAATTCACTACAACACTTAGTGGGATGGATAGGGAATTGAAATTGTGGAGTGAGTGCATTCAGGATCTCAAATTGATGAGTGAGACAGATGTACAAATCCTTTTAGAAAATAAGGTTTTTGATGATGCAAAGTTGAATCTATCCAAACAGTGGGTTTTCAACATTGACTGGAAAATAAAGGTTCTTGAAGAGGCCATTGGAGAACTCAAGAAACATGTTACAAAAGGATAATATTTTAAAGTCTTGTGTCATGTCTACCTTCTTGGATATACATTGCCAAATCTTCAAAGAGAATTCAAATGATAAATTCACTATTCAAGAGATCAAATCTCAGTTCAAGACTTTTGTTAAAGAAGATTTGTTCAAGCAAGACACCATATCCAAGGAAAAAATGAAATAAATTTGCACACTTGTATGTTATTATCATGGATGCCAATAAAGAGTTCTTGGAAAATGCAGAGTTCGGAAAAGAAATGGAGAAGTGTTTGGGCAGTTGGACTCATGTAACCACTAATACAACAATTTCCCAAGGAATGGACATAGTTGAAGCATTAAAAAGATTTAAACATCAATTTCTTAAGATAAAGGGGACTTCAAGACACTTCTACTAGCATCTCGAATCCCTAGTTCATATTCTCCTTTCTTATTTAAAATATCTAATTAAGGTGGCTTTATCTCTTTAGTCATGTGTTATGAAAATAAGAGATAAATTGAGTTTGTAATATTTAATTAGATACTAGCTTTTGAAATTAAAAGAAAGGAAACTAAAAAGGCTCTTTGTAACCATTTCTTGGGTTATTTAAAGAAATTTCCTTATCATTGTAAGGGATTGAGATTTTGATATCTTGGATGTAAAAGAACATTGAACTATTCAATACAAAAGAAGTTTCACCCTCTCTCATGCTTTATCTCTTTTTGTTCCTTATCTGATTCATATAAAGCTATGTGTATTTAAGAAAGAACTTTGTGTCTTTCAGTTGATAGGTGTATTTGGAACTTTGTGTCTAATACATGCATGTCCTGTGTTTTTATATGCGTAGTCTAAATCTTGTTATTTTATCAAGCATTAGTAAGATATCATTTTGCAATCTATATGTCTAAAGTGTTCTTCTCTCTTCGATTTTAAATATCAGTCTTTACTTTTCTCTTTCTTCTGTATTGAAAACCTATTTTGAAAAACATCTAAAATATCAAAATCTCCACCAAAATGTTGAACAAGTGTTTATATTGTAAAATGTGCATGTGTTAAGCCGAATGGAGAACCCCTTATTGTGATCATTTCTTGGAATGTTTTCTCGATTTTCCGAACTCACCAATGGCCTCATCATTCGAAACACGTCAATAGGTATGTGTTTTTGTTGATCCCAATTCATGAGTGATGAGTAGGTGAGGGTTAATGGCTGAGTTATAGGGGATATGGTGGGTATAACAGGGGTTATAGTAAGGATAACCATATTGGTGAATAGGTTCATAGAGGAAAGGTATTCGTAAAGACTACATCAGAATCTGTTTTGCTTTCATTTCTAGACAAACTATCCTCACTCTCAAAAGAGGCATACTCATCATCTGAAGAATGAGACTCATATAAATGGATGCCTATAGTTGACTTACCTATGATATGACAAGGTATCATAAGAGCCTCTAATGGGCATTTATCTTGGTGGCCACTCCCGCATCCTTTATACCTCGTGGTAAGCATTACTCGATTAGAAAAGGGATACTTAGGTGATTTATAGCATGTAGCCATGTCATCATCATCGGACAAACACAATGTCCATAAGAAACTTTGTGTCTTCTAGTAAGCCGCCAGAGTAAAATTCTTGAAAGGGAAAGTCTCTCTTGATCTCTAAACTTTGAAACACGACCTACCATGTGCTTGAGCTGATAAAGCACTGCTTTTGAACCATTAGGGCCTATCGTAGATTATACTCTCCACAACCACTTGGTTTTACCTTCACCTCCCATATAGAAAAATGAGTTTCGAAGGTGGAAGTACAATTTTCATTGACAAACAAGGTTTCGGATCCACTCATGAAGCAAGGGCCTCGACTAGATAGGAATAACAATCTCTATAGATGGACACTCATATATTGTAGTAAAAAATCTTGAGAACACTCTACAATGAGAAAATGGTTGTGGTTCCCCCTGTATGGTAAGTGTATATCCCTCATATTGCAACTTTAAACACTAATGATATGTTGATGGCATGGCCTACATGGCGTGAATCCATGGGCAACCGAGAAGGATATTGTAAGGGAATTCCAAGTCTAAGATGTGGAACTTTGTATCATGTGTTATAAGACCCACTTCCAATGAGAAAGTGATTGTTCTAGCTGATTTTTTTTTCTTCATTGTCATATGCCTTAAAGGTGATGACCTTTGTTTCCAAATCAGCTTCATTGCATCCTAGTTGGTGGGCTAGTTTAAGAGTACATATGTTAAGACCCGATCCACCGTCCACAAGCACTCTCTTAACCTTCTTATGTTTGATGATAGTTTTTATCCAAATAACTCTCCTAGTTATCTGGATAACTTATATTTTCATTATAACTCTGATGTTTCACATTTTAGGTTACGTTTACTCAAGATTGTTCTTTTGACACCTTGCACAGTTACGCATTCCTCTATGCACCCTTACGCACCTTCATGCTTCCCCTCCCTCTCGTATTCTTCTATCTCCTCCCATTTTCCCTTTCACGCTTTTCCCTTTATGCTTCGCATTCATTCTTATTATGCCGCACACTCCTTCCACACACCTCTCGAAGACTTACCTTCCAATTGATTGAGTTCCTATAAATTCTTCTACGTGCTTACATACACTTAGCTCCCTCATGCACCACTTTTTTCTCGTCGCCACATGCATTCCCTCTATTTCCCTTTCACACACATGCCTTTTGCTTATGTGCCTTACACCTTCTTATGTGTCACCACTTTGCCACATCAACAGTTACACTTGAGTGTGCTACACGTAACCTATCAAAGTATGCCAACAGGGCACCGAATCCTGACAATCAACCGGTTCATGACACATGGTAGAAAATAAAATCAAATAAAAAATTGGCTGATTTCCTCATTCAATCAGAGTGTGCCACGTGTCATTGTGTGTCAGAGCAACTTATAGACTTCTAACAGCCATAACTTCAGTTGTAGTGCTCAGATTCCCATGCACCCAATCTCATTTGAAATTTTCTAACATTAACTACACATTGGAATTTTCAAAATCAGATTTAGGTGAGATTTGGTATGTAGAAAATAGGGAAACGTCTTTCCGATCATCAATGCACACATCTAATCGACCTCAACCACCATATTTCAATCAAATCTTGCTTTCTTCCTTCTTCTACATGCCAAATAGACATGGGGAAGTGTATTTGATAGCCTTGTAGGTAGATTTTACAGGCATTTATCACTTTTTGTTTGTGGTTGAAGATTTGAATCCAATTTTCCCTCCTTTTCTCCTTCTTTTATCTCCTTCTTCTTCTATAAATAGTAGATTTTTGCTTTGTAAAAAGGATCCCTCTCTGTTGTAATGGCACCATGCCAAAATGGTGGCCGAATTCTCATGGATTTTAGACCTTGGCATGGTCTTTATAATGTATTCTCACCTCCTATCGTGAATTTAAATGATTGTGCATCCCTTAAGCAATAAAATCATGTCTTCCCTTTCTCGTTTTAATAACATCTCGCCTCTCTATTTGCGTTTTTGGCATGTTGTGTGTATTCCCGCTTGCAGTCCTCGTTTTCATGTGTTGTGCATGTTGGAAGGCCAAGATCGCATGTTGATCTCGTGGCACACGTCATCTTCCCTCTTCTCCCATGCCCTCTATGTTTCCTTTTCCACTCGTGGAGAGAGATCGACCCTTTCCCTAGTGTTATCACCTTCCTTAGCTTAGGATTTCCCCTTCCTACACATCCTTTTATCCTTGGTCCCCTAGCATGTTTAGTCTAGGGTTTTCTTTCAACATTAAGAGTAGCAGTAGCGTTAGAGGTTGGTAGAGGAACCGACCTTATCCAGAGATCCGTCCTAAGTGCGCAAGGTCCCACAACTTAGGGATGGTTCCATTGTTTTCTTAAACATCTTGGCTCTTCTCTATTCGAGACATGCGTGTAAGTTTGAATGACCAACAGTTTTTGGCACGCCCAGTGGGACAAGAGTGAAGAGATTTACATCTTCATCTCAGCAAGTTTGATGTGTTTTGCTAAGATCTAGCCTTTGGAGGCATTTTTCAACACATCTGATGACTCCACTGATCCAAACGCACCCATTATTTCATTCGCAAATCGTCTCCCCTCCTTTCATTCATTTTCCTTCTTCCATCATTCCACCTTCCTCTTTTGAAGTTGTGCAATCATGACTTATTTCCCTTCATGGAATTCTCATTTGCAGCAACAAAGATATTTTTCTCCATCCACACAGTTTAAAAATCCTCCTCCAAATCAGTTTTATAAGCCCCATTATCCTGAAAATGCATACAACCCACTTTTTTCTAACCAAAATGTTTATGAAGAATAGGTTTATGCAGATGATGGTGGAAACTCCATAGTAGAAGTTGATTTTGAGAGGTAGATTCAAAATATGGAGATGGACATGATGTAACTCAGATTCAAGTGCTCCATAAAGGTAGCTAAAGTTGGCTACAAGGTCCCTTGTCCATGGGTCGGCCATGTACTAGGATGGTTTAGCACCCAATAGAAGCTACACTTTATTACTGAGATGTTGCCCCAGATTACAAAGTGGGTGGAAGAAATGGAGGCTTAAAAATATAGCACGTGGAAACCCTGTCAATGGGGCAACCCTGCACTACCATCTTAACCCCTCCCACTCCTCTGCGCCAACTTACATCATCTCAGCCCGTTGCGCGTGTTCCTAGCTTCTTACGCACGTTGCCCCTATTGAGAATTCCCCTCCTCCATCCTCTCACCTTCATTTCTCTTCCATCATCCCTCTCATGTGTGCTTTTACTCCTTTTGTATGTGCACCTTATGTTCCTTCCGCACCCATCCTCTCATTTCCTTCCAATTCCCCTCTATCTAACTATACCATAAATGAACAAACCCCTACCAACATGCCTTTCCCACCAATGTCATCATGTTTGATGACTGCAGAACAATTGAATAATGGCATGACTCATGTGACTCCGACTGGGAAGAGGAAATCATATTGGCACCAATTTCAAGAAAATCGCTTAATTCTGGAGGCGTAGTTCAAAAGGAGACCGAGTTTCTTGTAGAGGAAGAACCTCACGTGCCCCAATTCTATGCGACCTAGCCTATAAGAAGTCATCTTCAGAAGGAGAGTCCATAATAAAATCCCATCTGGGATTGAGCTTCAAAGTAATGGGAAAATCATAAGGATCAAACCATGCCCAATCAGATATTTGGCTAGCCTAGAGCCAAAGATAGAGTTTCCACCGGTCATGCTCACTTCACAACATGAGGTTAAGCTTTAATGCACCAAAGGTCGGGTTGCGAGTGCCTCCTAGATCCAAGTGCAAAACAAATTCGGAGGTATATATTCTATTTTTGATACTTTGAGGAGGGTGAAACTTGATCATCATAAGTCGTTTTCACTCTTGTTTCCAACCATGTTCAAGCACCAAATCAATTACATGGTCGCAATTTGTGAGGAAGGGAAGCTACTTCTCCCTGCTTGTTGTAGGTTTTACTTGAGTTCTCTTTGCCTCTGTTAGATTAGGCTAGGTTAGGTTTACTTTCATGAACACAAGTGCTCGCGCACAGTCTGCATGCTCCCTTTCGCACATCTTTGATTTTTAGTTTGTGTACATAGTGTTGTGATTTTGTTTTGGCACACTCACTCTGGTGCCTTTCCTTTCCTGTTATGCCCACACACCCATTTTTGTTGCTTCATGGGATGACAGTTCAATTTTAGTGAGGAAATTCAAGCGGTCAATGCATAACTTTCACTATCATCAATCCAATTCGAATATCTTCACATGAGAGCAGTGTAGTTTAGTTTAGAGTTCGGATGGTACTACAATGATTGCAAGGGTGTTCTTCAAGTTGCAGATCAAGTATTCAAAGTTCTAGGCTCGACTCCATACCCAATGGATGCTTCTAAGGCTATTGGTCTCTTCATCTAGCAGGAAGATGGCCCCCGAAATTTTCCAAAACTATTTTCTAAATAACTCTCATAGTTATCTGGATAACTTATGTTTTTATTATGACTCGATCTTTCATATTTCAGGGTTGCAACACTCAAGATTGTTCTTTTGACACCTTGGCACAGTTGTAGTTCCTCTGCATGCCCTTATGGACCTTCCTACTTCCCCTTCCCTCTATATTCTTCTATCTCCTCCCATTTTCCCTTTCACACTTCCCCTTTGTGCATCCGCGTTCATTCATATTTTATTACACACTCTTTGTACGCACCTCTCGCAGACTTACCTTCTAATTGGCTAAGTCCCTGTCATTTCTTCTACATGCTTGCATACACTTAGCTCCCTCACGCACCACTTTTCTTTCTACCTCCATGCACCTTCCCTTCGTTTCCTTTCACACACCTACCTTTTGTTTCGTGCCTTATGCCATCCACTTGTGCCATGTCATCTCACAAACTTGAGTGTGTTACATGTAACCTATCAAAGCATGCCAACAGGGCACTAAATCCTAACAATCAATCGATTTGTGACACGTGGCGAAAACAAAAATCAAATCAAAATTTGGTCGATTTCCTTAGTCAATCAACGCACACCATGTGTCATTGTGTGTCAAAGTAACTGTAGACTTCGACAAACCATTACTTCTACTTTGCATTTCTCGATTCTCGCATGCCTAGTCTCATTTAAAAGCTAGTGACATCAGCTACACATTGGAATTTTCAAAATCGTATTTAGGTGGGATTTGATAGGTGGAAAATATGGAAACATCTTTCTAATCATCAATGCACACATTTAATCACCCTTAACCACTAGATTTCAATCATATCTGGTTTTATTCCCTCTTTTACATGCCAAAATAGACATGGGGAAGCGCATCTGAAAACCTTATAGGTGGGTTTTGTTGGCATTTATCACTTGTTGTTTGTGGTTATAGATTTGAATCCAAGTTTCCCTCCTTTTCTCCTTCTTTTCTCTCTTTTTCTTCTATAAATAGCAGAGTTATTCTTTGTAAAAAGCATCCCTCTCTTTTGTAATGGCACCATGCCAAAATGGTGGCTGAATTCCCATGGGTTTCAGACCTTGGCATGGTATCTGTAATGTATTCTTTCCTCATGATGTGAATGTAAATGATTGCGTGTCCCTTAAGAAATAAAATCATGTTTTGTGGAACTTTTTCTTCCCTTTCTCATTTTCATTGCATCTCACCTCTCTTTTTGTATTTTTTGGCATGGTGTGCATATTCCCACTTACAATCCATGTGTTCATGTGTTGTGCATCTTTGGAAGGCCAAGCTCATGTGTTGATCTATGGTACACTTCATCCACACCCTCTTTATTTCCTTTTCCGCTCGTGGAGAGATATCAACCCTTTCCCTAGCGTTGTCGCCTTCCTTAGCTTAGGATTCCCCCTTCCTACACGTCCTTCATCTCTACGTTCCCTTGGCATGTTTATTCTAGGATTTTCTTTCAACATTATGAGTAGTATTAGCATTAGAGGTAGGTAGAGGAACCGGCCTTCTCCAGAGATCCATCCCAAGTGCGCAAGGTCCAACAACTTGCGTACGGTTCCATTGTTGTCTCAAAATCTCGACTCTTCCATATCTGAAATGTGGGTGCAATTTTGAACAACCAACAATAACCTAAATATGCAAGGGTAGGTTATGTGAAGGATCTTCAACCAAGGATTATGTAGTGCTGAAGGTTATATGTTCCAAAGGAACAAGTTATGCTACCATGGCTTGCAAATGTGTTGGGTCAACATCAATGGATACTCTTGATCCCTGTAAGGTTTTGTAAAGTATATCCTTATGGGCGCTACTGGACATTTAGAAGGTCTAAGATGGAAATCTTATCTGTAGTTTTTTCTAGTTGATCTAACACATCATAATGACTCTCTTGAGGAGGGGGTAGGTTCGAATTTATAATGAGCTAAGCCCATCATGTTGCCACATCACGATCTCTTGTCTTGATTCTAAGCTCAGTATTGATTTTCTCAATGATGGGGTCAACATAACCTATCATTGCATTGAAATGGTCTTTGTTTGACACACAGTTAATGTTCTTATTATGAGACGATTTCCCTAATCTGGCTTTTTATTTTCTTCGTGATTGGGAAAAGGCTTTTTTAAGATCCCTAATTTTTCATTTGGCTATTTTGCAGCTATAACGGAATCTACTTCAATATCATTGTTGTCAACTAGGTCTTGAATATAGTGTTTTAATCTTAAACATTTGTTTGTTTTGTGACCTTTTACACGGTGGAACTCACAAAATTCATTCTCCCTAAACCATGATGGTTTAGGTGTATAATCCCCATAGAATTGTGTTTCAGGGTATTTTACCATGTTTATGACATTTAGTTGTTTTAGTATAGATGATATGGATTCATATAGAGGAATAAAAGTGTAGTGTTTATACTTGGTAGGTGGATTACCCTTTACAAGTTTTAAAGGTGTGTGGTTCTGAACGGCTTGCACCCACTTAGATTCTACTATCCCATCACAAACAATGTGCTTGTTTTTATTCTAAAAAAAATGTAGTTTATCATTAGATTTAGAATCATTTTGTTCATGGGAGAAAGGTTTTAGAGTCCCCCTAGCTAACAATGCCTTTTCAATTTGACTCCCTTTTTCTATTACCTCTTCGAACATGTTACCACAATGCATTTGCAAGTGGAATGTAATGTCTGGATGGAGGTTGGGAACAAATATGCCTATCAACTGCTTTTGATTACGGAGCAAGGGAAGCAACTAGCTAACCCTCTCAATCTTTGTAAAAAAATAATGAAGTTTTCATTGTTTTGTTGCTTGACATTGCAAAGATCTAACATGGTAATGTCATTTTCTATATTGAAAGAGAAATGTCATACAAAACTATTTTCTAGTTCTGGCCAGGTTGATATGGATCCCTTAGGGATATGCATAAACCATTCTAGCATCATTGCTCCTAAAATTTGTGGAAACAAGCGCATAAGATAATTGTTGCTATATGCAACCTCTTGACATGTCATATAAAATTATTTTATATGATCACGAGGGTCACCTTTTCCCTTATATTTATCAAATTTTGGAAAATCAAAATGTCTTGGAAAAGGTACCTATAAGCATGGCTTTGTCAAATGGGTAAGGACATCACTCATCGAACCGATTCTTCTTGTTATTATATCTTGGTTTGGCCCTCTCATAACACTTGAAGGGTATTCTTCATTGTTGACCACTCTTGATTAAAAAGTGGATCTTATGTGGGTGGTGGTGTAGGTCTATACAAAGGGTTAAGCATAGGTGTATGCCCACCCCAATTTTTGGTGAAAGATTCCTCATAAGAATCCTTTCGTGTCTCTCATCGAGGAGTGTTTATTGGGAACTCGTGAAATGAAGATTTAGGTTTTGCCTTTGGTATAGTTTGTTTCACAACTTTTGGTTGTTCCTTTTGTATATGCAAAGCCAAACTTGCTAATTGGTGAGTGAGGGCTTAGACCTATTGTTCTAACGTAACCTCTTGAATGGATATTTCGTTATGATATTTGTTAGGGGAGGTTGTGCATGATGAACATGTTCTTCATGGTCTTCGCAACAAATTTTAATAGGAGGTAAATGATAGTCTCCATCATTTTCGAAAGGTACTTCCTCATTATTTTTTCATGCAGAAGTAGAGGCGTGACCTGGGTTTAATATGTCATCTATATGGCAACGAGGACGTTCCACTTCCTCTTCCCCTCGAACCATTGTGCAATGAGAGAAGGGTCCACCGTGGAGGTAACCTAGTTCCTATTTTCATAACACGCATAAAAACCTCATGTTTGTTTTGAAAAATTTAATCGTCAAAATTGGTGGGAGGATGCTCTATATTCATATGAGGAGACTCTTCCTCTCCACCACTATGGTCAACCATGATATTATCCTCTAAAATAGGGTTGTCTCCTCCAAATATATCGGTTCCTAATCTTGGGATCCATCCTTGTAGTAGGCATACTCAAGATAGGAAATACAATGTGAAGAAATTCCACTAAGGTTTATTAACAATGGACTTTAGTCAAATTTGTGCAGTGTAATGACCCTAAGTTTTTAAAACAAGGTGACTATAGAATAGCCAAAAATTGATAGGTTAAAACGAGCGTACAAATTAAAGAATAACGAACAAGCTACGCTAACAAGGTAGTATATGACCCAATTTTTCCTTAGAATAATACAATGATGTCTGATGCTCAAAATTTAGTGACACCATATAGTCTATTGTCTAAGATTTGGTCAAGATAGTTTCTGACTAAATAGTGACAATACAACATCACCGATTAGGTCAAGTTTGTAACAAACAAGGCCTAATGATAAGAGAATGTTGACGTGATCTTCTAACAAGATATACTAAAAACCAGTTTCTAAACACTAACAAATTCCAAGTCTTATAAAATGGATGATAACAATGTGAGCAAATAGTAATGACATTATTTGGACACATGAACCAAGCTTTCGGGAAAGCAAGATTTCTAGTGTCAAAATGATGTTATCGCGATGCTAACAATGTATCCTTAACACTCACAAAACTCAAGAAAATTTAGGATGTAAAAACTACGTCTACGTATAACAAGAAATTGTTATGTGTGTGAGTAAAGCGCAACCCTACAATATAGATATTTGGGCATAATTTATCAATAGAAACAAGACATAAATATCTCAATTATATGGCTACAATGTGGGAAACGTAACAACTCAAAATAATACAAGGGTGAAATAACCTTACTACGATGATAATAAGTCTCAAATATGGGTTTTTGAGAAAAGGGGGCCTACTTAGATCGTGAGTACGTACCATGCACACACTTTCAACACTTGTGTCCGACATCGCAACCTAGTCATGCAAGTAGAATAAAAATTGGTAGACACGTGATATCTAGCTTTGTATCCATATATTTTGTTTCCTTTATTCCAAAAATGGGCAATAAGAAAACAAGGGTGTAGACCAAGTGATGTTGAAATAAACTATGTTATTTTGGTAGAGTTTCGCCTTATCTTAGGATAAGCGAAAACTAGGACAAAATGGAACTAAGTAGATTTCGTGATGAAAATCACATGGTTTCAACTTTAAGATATTATTTCCCTTGTTTGAAAAACAATATTTTGAATCTAACAAATTTGTCACTTTGTGAGAGCTCTCAAGTATAACAACTAAGACAAAAACAATGGCTCCAAGCCGGAAAGCTTCCTAGGTGGTTCTCTCTCTAGGTGTCACAAGATATCTAGAGCAAGATAGATTTACAAAGGTTTCCTAAGGAGTATCTTGGATTTACTTTACCCCCTTCAGTATAATGAGCATCGAAGTGAGTTCATTTATACTTTCACTGGGGTCGTGATACAAATATCTTTGACGCTAATCTCACTAAGGCGTACTTGGACAAGTCGGTAGTGTAGAGCACTTTCCTATTTCGTTCACAAGGTTCCCTCTTGCATGAACTACTTTAGGGTTCCTAGGACCACCCCATTTTTGTAGCTTAAGGATTATGTCAAAGGGGTTATGTCCTAGTTGAGCAGACAAGTCGTAGCTCTTAACTGAAACCTGCAATACAGTGTTTTGAATGGTGTGTTGGTGTATTTTTTAATCTTTTGGATTAAGCAATTTGGTTTAGACTTCCAATGGCAACCTATAACATATGTGAATATTAGATTTTGGTTTAAAGAGAGACCTTATTTCTTTGACAAGTGTTTTAGGTCCTTCAAACAAATGATTAGTAGTGCCAAAAAGATTCACAATATCATAGGAAAATAGTAATGAAAAATGCTTATAAATCAACTAACTACCATCAAACTTTACAAAAATAAGGTTTATTCCCAATTAATCCAATTGCTTCTTAATGAAAGACTAAAATTGTTTTTGATTCCCAAGATTACACTAGGTGCAAGGAAGAGCATACAAAAATTTTAGCCTTGATTTCTTTATTAAGTGAAAAAAATCTTAAACTAAAAGATGAATCACATGCAAAAAAATGAAGGTTTATTCTCTTAAGCACAAAATCAATGACAATTGTTCCTACTTACTCCCAAGAAGCAAAAAAAATGGTTTAGAGGTGATTTTGGCTCTAAAGGTCACACTAGGTGCAAGAGAAGAGCATACACAACTCTATTCCAAACTCAATCAAAGTATGAAAACACAATCACTCCTCAAACCCTAACCCAATTTACTCAAAAATACTTTATCAAACCCTAGGACAATTTTATTAGTAATATTACTCTAAAATCAATAATTTGACAAAAACACTTGTCTAAAACCCTTAAAAGCTGATAGGAATTACAAAATTGAAGTTCTGAAATTTTGAATTTCTTTACCTTAATGCACAGGTGCTCACAGTCATGCACAGGTGCCCCTCTGTCATATTTCACACATTGATGATACAGGCACTTCCGGTGAGAAACAGCACTCACAGGTCATGAAAAGGCACCTTTTTCCTGTAGATGTCAAAAATATGAGTTTTGAAGCAATTGTTTTGAAAAAAGGTCCAATCTTTGGGATTTCATGGCAATTTTGACAAGGCTTCATCTCCTTATAACCTACAAAAAGAAATAAAACACAACTTCTACCACTAATCTAGTTGAACCAACTTTTAAAAATAGAAATTGATCTAGAACTTTGAAAATTACTCTAAAACTTTGAAATTAATCTAAAAAGTTGGAGAAACTAATCTAAAAAACTTAAAAGTACACTAGAAAGCTTGAAAGTAAACTAGAAAACTTTGAAATTAATCTAGGAAACTTGAAACTAATCTAAAAATTTGAAATGAAAAAAACTTTGAAACTAAGCTAAAAAGATTAAAAATGGAATGCAATGGGGTATTGTTCCACCGAGCATGCCAAATGAAAGCACCCAAAACTTTACAAAGCAAATTACATGAATAAACAAGGAAAGCTAACACTATTTCCATCCATCTAGCCAAGGTTATAAGTCTAGGATGTTAGGAAATAAGGGATAAAATATGAGGAATAATCCCTCACGAAATCGCAATGATGAAACTAATATGCGAGAAAATATTACAGATTTCAAATAAAAGTGCGAGAATAAAATAACACAAACCAAAGAGACAATATTTAACATGGTTCACTTAATTTAGGCTACGTCCACCAAGAATCACTTGCTCATATTTTATTACAAGTCACCGCTCTCTCAATACAATACCCAGATCTGTTTGGAGCTATGCTCAAAAAACTCTATAGAATTCACACCGAATTCAAAACACATTTGCAATGTTACATCATACCTACCATATGCATAAAACCATATAAATAGACAATCGCTTAGCTTGAGCTTTTACAAAACTATGGGTATTAAAACCATGGGCCAAAACTGTCCCATAAACCTATGGGTCAAAAATCCCGCCCATATGAGAAAAACACATTTCTCGATATATCGAGGGCACGTTTAAGGCCCCAAGAAAAATTACGGCGAGACAACCGTGGAAAGTGTACAGCTCTTGAACACTTTCTCACATGAAAACAAGCTCCACAACCTAACATAGGAATGTAACATTAAGATATAAACTTAAAATAATGCTTAACTAGTATGAAAACAATACAAAATCTAACTAAACATGCCTACTAATATGCTTAAATTACCTAGCATGGGCCTAAATAGACCTAAGAGGGCAATTAAATGGTTTTGGTTACTCTGCAAACAAGGTGAAATGACCTCTCCAAATGACTACTTGGTCATTTTGGATATCCATCTACTAACCCCATTGAAGGCTTTAGGCAAGGATTAAACTTGGCTATATATCATATTTATTATATGAGATGCAAATCAAAGCATGGTGTAAATTATAAAGGAATGAGGTGCACTCTTTTTATAGTTTTCCTTTTGGGAAAAACTTTTATTTTGGTGCATGTGGGACTAAAAGACCCAAATTAGATTAGAATTGTTAATCATGATTAGACCTTGCTAACCACAATTAGTGAATTACCAAGTGATTAAGAGGTGTGGAGCCTTAATCGATCGCTTAGGGTCAGGCTAGGAGGCTAGGGTAAGCTTTTAAGCTTGCTAAGACGTTGTGGAGGTGAATGGGGTGATTTAGAGTGGATGGAAGAGGGCTTTAAGCCAATATTAGGGTATATTGACCAAAACAAGGGAAAAATAGGATTAATTAGCTTGTTAAAGTTAATTGTTTGTTTTGAAGAGGATTTTGACTTATGATTAAGTCGTAAAGTGGCATCCTAAATGTGAAAGAGGTTTGGCGATCAACAAAGTGCTTGTTAACCGACAAAAGTGGCAAGAAATGTTAGCTAATTAGTAAAGAGAACTGATTATAACGGAATTGGGAAGAGTGATTTGCGTGTGTTTTGGCAATGAGATTGCAAAAGTGGAATTTAGGTGTCTATAGTTACTTATTATATTTTCCTTTTCACATTACTTATTTGGAGTGGAAACACTAAAGAGGATGCATCAAAGAAGTTAAAATTAAGGGATGAAACATCATCTAAAAGAAAATGGTTCTTGACATGAAAAAACACACACGATCACCAACAACAAGCCTAGATGACCGAAAATGTAGTAATGAAAATAATCCAAAACCAGAACCAAAGAAAAACAACAAATATTTCCTAGAATAAAGGATAAAATCTACTGAGACACACACAAAACCAAAGTTGCACATTATGCTAGTTATCATTCACATGGCATTGATTTTTATGACACCATTAAACCATCGGTCACATCCCGCCCACTCGGTAATGGTTGCCTTGTACACGAACCCGGCTTCCAATTGTTCACGCCCGAAAAATTTTGGCTCACTCCGGAAATAAGGCCAGAACTTCCACATCATGCCACACAAATGTTTGAAACAAATTCCTATAGGTAAAAATATCCTTTATTTTTTATGTTTATCGAACACTATTTTCATGGCACCATTAATCCATCGTACACACCCCACCCACACAGCGATGAGTGTTTCTTGGAAGAACAGAGATTATTGGTGGCCACAACACCTCTACCTCGGGAAAAACTTCCTTTCGAACCCTTCCGCCCCAAATCATGGAAGGGTTGAAACATCTATTTATAGGGAAAAAATAGCATTTTTTCTAGATGGTTGTCCAATATATTCACCCATGGATGGAAGGAAATCATTTGAAGCATCGATGACACAATTGAATGAAACAAAATATTTTGGGAAAATATGGTGAAAATGGGTTTTTTTGTTTTTATTTTGGTGGCAAGGTTCTCAATTGTTATTTAATTTATTAGATAAAAGGAAGACATGAATGAAAAGTTGGAAATAAAAATGTGGAAATTACTTGCATTATTTAGGTGATTGCAATTTTCCATTAAAAGGGCCAAAATAACTTTTCAGTTTCCTTTAGCTACCAAATAGACAAAATTGTTTATATGAGAATGGCCTCTCCATGGTTTACAAAAATTTGGTTATTTCCAATGTTGGTAGAACCTGTGACACTTTAATATTCTAGCTTTGATGGATTGGTTTAGTTTTAATTTTTATGTTTTATTTTTATTTTTCGAGAGGTGGAAAATTTGGGAAGATACTTTGACATATATCTAGAGGTATGATTAAAATAATTTCCATATCATCGAGAAAACAAGGGGAAAATATTTTAAGGGTGAATATGATATGATGAAATAAGTATTGAATAACACCACTTAATCAAAAAATAATCACTTACGAATAATGTTGTACCATCCGGAAGGCTCACTCGATCACTTTCATTAACTTGCATTAGTTCAAAGTCCTTCCCCCAAAAAATTGTTGACAAAATATGGGAAACAAATGCTTGCCTATTTTTTAATTTCATTTTTATGGCCTTAAGATTTTTAATTAGATGACATTTAATATATTAGATAAGATGAAGACATGAATGGAAAGTTGGAAAGAAAAAGTTGGAAATTAAATACTTGCATGTCCCACACCTTTTTCATGGCTCGATTGTTCATATCCAAATACTATCCACCATCGGTGCTCCACTTTATGGGCTAGGTCTAAGGATATATTTGTTGATTGATATATTATATTTTGTTATTTTACTTTTTTATGGTGTCAATTTTTTTGAGTGCACGACATTTATTTTGCTAGATAAGGCGAAGACATGAATAGAAAGTGGGAAATTAAAAGGTGAAAATTAAAACCATGCATGTCCCACATCTATTCCACAACTCAAATTGTTCCCACCTAAAGAACATATATTATATGTGTTCCATTGTATCATCTTGACCTTGGTGGCGTTATCCACATATGTGAAATTATGCTTAAAGTGGCCAAAATAAAAAATATCAAAAGTCTAATATGTTTGAGGGTTGAAACCAACACTTTTTAATATAGAATTTAATTTACTAAATTTGATAGATCAGTTTACTTTAATAAAATAAAATGAGAGGTGAAAATTTTGGGAATATATTTTTACATGCATGTAAGGCTTATTAAAAATAAAAAAAAATGTGTTGCAAGACGAATGATCTCGATAAGTGGTGACGGTGGAAGAATGTGTTGTGGGTGAATTAGTAAAGATGGCAATGGAGATGATGTCATGGAGGGTAGTATACTCGAGTGAAATACCATTTTCGATGCTTCTATTTCTGCTTCTTTCAACTACAACAAGGCCATCAACATGACATCATGTGAGGCGATCAGGGATTTCCTTTATCCATCAATTGAAAACATGTCTCCAACTATATTATCCTCTTATGAAGTAATATGCAACCCACAAATGAATGCCATTTAGTCATGCTTCTACAATCAAAGTAACCTTTGTGGTTCACACTTTACTACTTATTATAATTGCGTACTCGCATTTCTTATTTGGAGTGGAAATGCCATCGGAGAAAACCTCCCACCACTCATTACATTGAACCATCAATCGATATGTGCAAAACAAACACTAGCCACCACATAATGGACTCCCACGAGAAAAAAATGAGGTATAACTTTAATAAGAAATAAGTATGTGGTAATGAAATTAGGTATCATTCACCTATAATAGATTTGACAATGAAATCCCTCCGGCATATCTTGCAACTCATGTGTAATTGTTAGGTTTAAATTTGGTGTGTTTTGATGTCTAAAATGACTTTAAAACATCTAAACATATGGCGAAATTCCTCCAAACCCAAGTCATCGCTACCATGGGAGGTCTTTTTGGCAAATACTTCTTTAGTTGCCACCAGGAGACGATGTTACATGCGCGGCTAAAAACTGAACTTTATACCGAATGTCAAACATCAAATGCAAAACACACCAAGTTAAAACATTTCTAGAAGTGTGCAAAGGGTGAATTGTACTCACAATAATTGACTAAAATCCAAGAAAGGAGGATTCCTATAAACCAAGCATATACCGAAACAAATATAAATTTGACCAAAAAAAATTTTGAGGTGAAGAGAACAATGACGAAAAGGCCCTTAATGAATTCTATAGTGAGCAAGATATTGATAGTGAACATAAAATATATTATGTCATCAATACATCTCTAGGCATAGCTTGTTATAAGGGCCAATGACTTCTAGTTGTGTACGACTTTCATCATAATAAGATAATGACCTCTAACTATCTCCATATCCACCATCGTGATTTAATAAAATTTGAATATTAAATCTGATTTTAGAGTCAACTATGATGACATACAATTAAATACAAATTCTAGATGCCTTGCGAGATGTAATCGTGTAAGTAAATGAGAGAGATAGAGCACTTATCTGATTTAATAAAATCTCTAAGTATACCCAAATTGGAACAATTGATGAATATGTTAGATAGAATACTGGAAATGCTCAATATAAATTCTGGAATTTGCGAGATAGGTTGGGACACGGGGCTTTAGGTAGGGGCGAGGGCTCCTAGGTGCCAAAGACTTTCTCTAGGCACCTATGCTGCGCAAAGGGTCGGAACCTAATTTTTCTAGTGTCGCTAGGGTTGCACTATCCTTCGCTATTGATCTCCTGTATGTCATCGAAAGATCGCCAAATTCATTGGTAACCTACAAAATAGATAATATCCTACAAAACCCTAAAACACATCAGCTCTTAAAAAGAAAAGATGCATTTAATGGGAGTCAAACCGGCCTGACGGTCACTCAACAGAGTGAACTTACAACAAATTGTTGCACTATATCTCGAACCCATGTAGTTCTATGTGTGTGTGTAGAATCGTTTCCTTAGGTTTCCCTCACGCCAATGACACCAAGATAGCGGGTTGTAGCTAGATAGAATTCAAAATGTGTGGATGGAATTCAAAACTTCCCCTTTCTATATAGTGTATGTAGAGTAATAATCCCAAAAATGTAGTCCCTTTGATACTATGTAGATAGATAGCCCTTGATAAAATTACTTTCCATTATAATGGTATGTATGTTGTGTTTATATAGGGATATCTTGTTTGAATTTCGACACTAATGACACGACATGTCGACTAGGACCTCGAGATAGGAGTAAGAAAACCGAAAAGGCTGACCACAAATGTCAAAAATGTGAACAAAAATAAAGAGGACAGAGCACCCAAGTTTAGCAGGAGCACCTCGGTGCTTGTGTCTAGTTACTCGGTGCTAGTGTCTTGAGACAACCGACGAAATTTTTAATAAAACTAACAAATAGGGATCCCCGTGACTGACTAGAGCTAGGTTTAGAAGTGCTAGATGTGAGAGATAAAAACAAAAGAAAAAATCAAAGAAAGCAAATAGAATAGGAAGTTTGCCACATGTAAATATTTTTCTTACTCAAGATCCGTACATAAAACAACATACTTGATAGCATAGTAAAATAGTAGTATGTGTGTGATTTTATGTCTACATTTCCCCCTTTATGTTATTTGAATGAAATTAAAGTAGTCTAAAGGAAGTAAGGAACATACATGTGAGAAGTCCAGAGAATCCCTATTATAGAAGTAGGCACAAAATGTAAGGACATATAGCATGGCAAACCATAGATCAGTGTATCGATCCATGTGGCATAAATAGAGATGACAAACCATTGTAGGGAACACTTGAGAAAATTGATGCTTTGGTTTGAGTAATTTGACGATTTCAAATTTGTTTCTGATGGGGATTTGAAGGGGTAGGGAGTGATCAGTTTGTAACCCAGTTTTGTATCTTTGAAAGACTTAAGGATTTGATCATCCTACTACCAAAATAATAGTGTTAGGGAGAGAGCTCTAGTTTTACCCTCTAACTATGACTACATCCTCGAAGGTCCCAACCGTTTGTAGATGGATAAAGACCAAATTCAGTTCCATTTCGATCCATGTTGAATAACCCATATAGGAGTAGTATAAGAAAGGCAATGACATCTCATTGCCCCCACTCCACTAGTGTCACGATATGTATACTACTAGATGGATTTCATGTTAGGTCATCTGGAAGTAATAGAAAATGTAAAGTGATTTCCCATGTTAGGTCATCTGGGAAAGATAATGAAGTGATGCAACTCCCAAGTTAGGTCATATGGGAGAAGTAGTAAAATACGTTATGTTGTACCGATCGATTGATTTGATTCGAATAGTATAAAATTATGTTGAGATTGAATGTATACGATAGATTACTCATGGAGATATTTTTCACTTTTGCCCCCATATTAGGTCATTAGGGGGAATATATAGAAAGTAGTAGAAATGTCGAATATTGTATGAGAAATTTTTGATAATGATGTATTATGAATGTGTATCAATCATATGGTATCCTGAGGGGGATCATAGGGTGATCCCCATTTATTCCCCCCTTTCAGAAAAAGGGGAGTGGTTATAAGAACGAACGTTGAGCCAAAATTAGATGTGAAATGATGTAATGGCGAGAAAGATGTAATATGGTAGATGTCATAAAATGGTGTGTATGTATAGCATCGTAGAATGTGTACATTACAATGGTAGGAGAAATTCCAATCTGAATGGCACAAATAGGGAAGAAAATAGAGTAGTGAAGCTCAAGATATGAGCAAAACCGTGTGGCATGTATTATTTGGAAGGAGCACGAATGGTAACTATAGTAAATTAGAAATTGAGAAAAATGTTATATATAGTAATGGTAAAAGTGAATAGTGACTTCATTTGAACCTTGATTGATTGAGAATTTGAGCTCTAATCTTGCGAGGATGCCACAAATTAGAGAAGCAATGTTGACTAGGTTTGAGATGGTGGCGGCGATCGTGGCGGCCTGACGGCGAGATGATTTGGTATGTGTAAGTTTTTTGAAAAATTTGATGAAATTGGCTTGTTTTTGTTGATTTTTTGTAAAATTTGGATTTTTGAGTTTGTGAGAATTTCTATCTCGGGTAAGAGCAACTAAGGTGCTAATGTCTATTGAAACGCCAATGCCTAGTTCAGGGGAACTAGTGACCCGCTCTCGGCGTTGCGACCCGTAAGGTTGTTTTTACTAAAGTATGTAATATATGTGAAATTTGATGAGTTTTGGTAGTATGAGTTGTTGTTTTGAGGTATATATGTAGTGTTATGTCATGATTTTGTTGGTTTTTTGTGTTATGTAGAAGGATATTCATTCGAAGGAGTTTCGCGGGGTCAACACTTGAGTACATTGTTGACTTTGGGCCTATATGATGCTAAGTGGGATATATTGGACCTTGTCGGCCTACAACACATAGTGAGATTGGGGGATGTGCGTCATAATATGCCTATGATTATTGTGATGTGCGAGAGGTGGTGTGTAGACACTTGTACGTTTTGGCTACATAATGGGGAGATGACTGTGACCCTAGAGGATGTGTATCATATTTTGTGACTATCAGTTGTGGGCGAGATAGTCCAAGTGATGGCCATAAAGGATGCTCAAAGGCAGATGAGAGTAGTTAGACGATACTTTATATGAACACGGGTACAAACATAGACCCATATTATCTTGGATGCCATACTGAGATCAGGTGTTCCACGATTATAGAATTTCATTGCAGTGATTATTTCTTCATCACTAGAAGTGGAGGGTGGTGGTGTGGACATCTTATATAAGATGCACGATATATGTCAAAGCACATAGAGGAGGATGGGACAAGATTTGCATGGGCATAATGTGATTGGCACATTTGTACAGGGACCTATACAGGTTTACACATGAGGACCATGGTGGTGGATTCTCGGCCACCATATTGTTACATGTATGGGCCTATGCACATATTGTGATATTGAGGCCACTCAATGGGCCGTAGGATGTTTGGGTGAGGCCCGAGATCTTTACAAATGAGGTGGATAGGCACACGTAGTAGGATATCAAATACTACTACCTATAGGTCTATGCTTGATCGTATTGGGCAAGGGGCCACTATATAGAGGCCATACCAAGCTTATGGAGGGTGGCCTAATGATGGAGTAGAGCTATGATGTATTTGGCGTAGTATGTCACCAAAGGACCAGTTTCTAGAGTGGCCAGCTATTTCGGAAGAGCGTGTATCACATCAATTTGGCATGGCTCGGGATGTACACCTAGAGTTATATGTATGGGTGAGAGTGACAAGAGAACCGAGGAGGCCGGGAGTGAGGCTAGGGCCAATAGGGGCACAATTAGTTCTTCTGCCCGGATGAGATAGATACGACCATAGAGCCGATACATGTGGATGATGCGGGATGTACTCATGCCTATAACGCTTGGTGGGTAGTACACCAATAGGTGCTATTGTTTTTAGTTGTCATGGATGTGGTGGGAGCACCACCATTGGAGCTACGAATGGCGAGACACCTACCCCGATGGTGAAGGTATAACAATGACGATAGCGAGTGTGAGTATTTTTTTGTTGACATTTAGTGATTATGACTTAGTTGTTCTATTTTGGTACATGTTTGTGATAAATAATGTGGTGTTATATGGTTATAGGTGATGTGTATTAGTCGTTGATCATTGATTCATCGATTCACACATTGACACGTCCGAGATGTGCTTGTGGGAGATGGGATGTTGGAGTTAGTAAATGCTATTATGGGCAAGTATGCCTACTTGTTTGAGCTAATAGTGATAACAATGGCTACATGTACCATATTGTTGAGTGTGCAAGATGAGGCGCAGAAAATTTTGAAAGAGATAGGGAGGTTATAGGAGGAGGATCCCTAGCACATGATGTGTTTACAAAGTATGTAAAGTTTCAAGGTTGATTCACGAGTAGTCGGTTGAAGTGGATTTATTATGCATACAAGTGGAGAGATATAGGGGCCATGACTAGCAACGTAGATTGAGCGGTGAAGCATCTAGTTCTAGAGCTCCCATAGTTGTATATAGTGATAGTGATGATGATGTATGAAATATATGGATATAGCAATGCATGGGGGCTTTCCCCCAATGATTGTATTTTGTAACTATGATTTTTGACGATATATATATAGTTGGATGATTGGAATTATTGTGTTGTGTTGATGTTATTTGATATGTGATGTAATGATTATTGTTCATATGTAGTTGTTTGATTTGTATTACATAAATGATTATATTGACAAATGGATGATGATGTTGATTAGGACATAGATAGATAGGTAATGTGTGAAAATTGGATTGTATGTATGAATATAGATGTGATAAATGATAATAGATGTATGTATGGAATGAATAATGTGATTGAAATGATCATAAAAATGTATGTAATCACGTGTAAGCATGATGAAGAAGGGGGAAAGAAGAGTGATTCCCAGCGTATGTGTAATAAGATGATGGTCATTTATATAATACTTCTCATCAATTAAGAATGAACCATAGAACAAGAGTGCGTCATTAGGAAGTGGTTTGATAGTATACGCTAGATAGATATATCAATGAAGTATATAACACAAAGATAGAGCAGGGGTTATTATTAAAACAAATCCCTCAACAATCATGTAAGAAGCATAAGAACACAAGTCACCATCGGGTAGTGAGGTGAAAGAAGTCATCTACATAATATGAAGATGTCGGCAAGGAGCGGTGGAAGCATGTCAAGTGGTAGTATCACAAGTGTAAGAGCCGAGATGAATGTCGGATGAGATGGTGCCAATGATGGGAGATGTAGTGGTAGGAAGCACATATGTTGACGGCTTAGGAAGCTAATGTGAAGTAGGAGCACTATGAGGCAGATGAGATGATGCACGATGGTGGATGAGCGAGGTGTAGGATGTGCATGAATAATGATTTAAGGTGTGGAAAAATGACAAACTTAGAAGTGGGAGGAGGAGACAAGTGAACCAAAGTAGCAGCGACGTTTGTGTGGAATTGAGAAATGCAGTCGCTCACGAAAGCGAGAGACAAAGGAAATTACACCCCATGTATTCTAATTATTGTAATTTATCATGAAGAGCACAATCATTATCCTGATACATGGCCATTGATACGCTGGAAATTGCAATAAGGGCGATCACCACAGTAATGCAATCGATGAGGAGAATGGTGTTGATTAGAAGGCAAGTGAATTAAGTGTTTATCAAGTAGAGCACGCAAGACATCATGAGGCTTAGCAACATGCAAGAAATGAAATGGCTCCCGAGTAGGGGATGGTGAAGAGTTAGGTGGAGAGGGACGTGATGGTAGAGATGGAGGAGAGACACAAACCTTGGAGGATGCTTAACGAGATGGAAGAGGTGAATAAGTAGAAGATGACCAACAAAGGAGTAGAAAGACATCATAACATGTGTAGAAATTAAATCATGTTCTAGACCAATGACCTTATATCATTAAAGTGTAAATGATTCACATGTATCATATTGTAATCTCTCTTTTAATGTAGGAATTAAGCCACAACAAAAGATAAATTGCTTTTCTAGATCAATGGATGAAATATTAACGATGCATGTAAGAATTGAGCGTAAAATTTAATCTAGGTAATTAACGAAAAATTAACTAAAATTAGGATAGTTAATCTAATCTAGGAGGACATATAACACAAAAAAATGTACTAAAGTAGTATGTAAAATAGAATGGACAATTAAACTAGATGAAACTAAAACCCTAGTGTGTAATAAAGAAGAAGAAATGACTTAGTCGGTATCAAATGACCTGCACGCAGAGTGTCACAGTGCTGCACAAAAATAATGAACCAGAATGACTTGTGTCATTGTGCTAAAAATGACAGATCTGGATGATGTGACTAGACTAGGGCACTGGAACTAGATTGGAGCACCCACGGCGCTCTAAATTGTTATCTCGGGTCCCTGGTTTGTGTAAAAGATTTCAATCCAATTTTTCTAGGGTCGGAAGATATTTTGGAACTTTGTTTGTCTGTTGCACTAAATTATGTGTATTGCGTTGAATACTTCAATATGCCAAGATGAATAAATGACCTACAAGACCCCAAAACAAGCATCAAACCCTAAAAATAAATATTCATATGAAGGGGTCAAACTATCCTCAGCACCACAAGGGTGGACTTACTAATTAAGCATTGCACTACATCTCAGACCCAATGTAGTTTTGTGTGCAAGTGTGTGTGAACATGCCCTAGGTTGCTCTTGTGTCCAGTTACACTTTGTGAAGTAGCGAGTAATAACTATGTGTAGAAAATGTAATAAAATGTGTGCATGGAATATAATAGAATCCCTCCCCTATGAAGTGTGTGTTGATGCAGATCTCCTAGCTTGCGCCTTGATGATGATGGAGCTATGTGGATGTCAATGTAATAGATGGATGCAACTCTAGATGGCGTGATAGTAGATAGTGATGTTAGGTCCCTCATTATGGTCTCATAACTTTATATTTATAGGGTTCTCTTGGTCCAATTTTCGTAATTAACCCCAAAAGACTAACCTCATAAGAGATAAGGATGAAAAATGGCTAGAAAAGACCCAAGAAAAGGCGGGAAAGTGCAAAAGGGACCAGGGCACCCATGGGTGCCCCAGTTAGGGCTAAGACGACATAGGATCTTCGGAAATGGCTGATAGGCAGATGTAGTTGGTCGCAAAATACAAAATAAAATAATAAAAATGACCAAAAGGACAGGGGTTAATTAGTAATTTCTTTCTTTGAGAACCTTCTAAATAGTAGTATGAGACCTGGGATAAATAATTTCCTAAAGTGCATGATTTTGTGACTACATTTTGCCCCCACTTTATGTTGGTGAGAAAAAGCTTGGTAATATAAAGTAGATAGATATGCATACTTGATGCCATTATAGAGTGATGAAGAAGGCATGTCGAAGGACTAGACAAAGCATGGAATGATAAAAAGATGGAGGAGCATGGAAACTATAGATGAAAAATGTGCAAAAAAAAGTGATGAGAGTGAACCTAGAATAAAACACGTGTGTGTAGTTTCTACAATGTGTGTAGTGTACATGCATGGTTAGTAAAGCATGTGTGTTGTCGCGGAATGTTGTTGTTGTTGTTTTTGTCACTTTTTGTTGTTGCCCCCATTTGACTACTTGTTTCTCATATGGTCGGACCTACAAGGAGAAAATGCTCAAGTAGTCAAATATGTATGTATGTAAGTGTAAAAACACTATGTAAAATACGCATGTAAGTGTAAAATATGAAAGTGTAAATGGAAATGTAAATGGAACATGTGCACTGATCCATGTCGAGGAAGAGTGTAGAAGGATATCTTGTATTACGAGTTTTTGGGTGATCTCATGCCACCCTAGTTGAATAAGTGTAGGGAGGAAATGCTCTATGTCCTCCAAGCTCTAACTACTTTTGTGAAATGTGTGAAGAGATCTCTATAGTGTCCTAGTTTTTTGGGTGATCCGATGCCACTGGACGAAGAAGTGTAGGGAGGAAATGCTTTGTGTCCTCTAAGCTCTAACTACTTCCCAGAAATGCTAAGGACACCATGTCTTATAAAAGCCATTGTGTATGGGGTTCGTAGACTGGTATGAACCCACTCACTGAATATAACTAAACCAAACCGATGTAGAATATCTATGTTAGTATGTAAAAACCCCAAATGATGCCCCCTCTTTGGGGGCACATTCATCTTGATAGGAGACATGCAGGCCCCAAAAGATGGCCAACCGCATGTACGCTGAAAAGTGTTTGGTAGAAACCAAAGCACACAAAAACAATAAGGCTAGCCAAAGACAAGTGTAACATGCATGTATAAATAAAACAATGTGTAAGCTACGCAGAAACAATGTATAATCTACCAAGCAAGGTAATGTAAACACACAAGAAGACAAATATGTCACACAAAGTGGGTTACAAACATGGGACATCACTCACGATGTCGCAAGACATGTAAGGCCATCATGGCCGCAAAAATAACAATCAAGTGTGCACACCAAACATAGGGCAAGGCCTACAATAGCAAACAATGGCAGAAAATGAAACAAAAAACAAGTAGTCATGGGAACATATAATCCTACAAAATAAGTGTTGCACATGGAACACCTATTAGCATGTTAGAATAATAACCAATATGTCAAAGCGTGTATGATCAAGTAATGTAAGATGCTAAGTATAAAATGAAACAATAACACATGGTTGAGACGAATGTGGATGCCCCCAATGACCAATATAGTAAGGGTAGAAGGAGAACATCCATGCTACATGTAGGAGACCTATATCTATGATCACAACTAGAAAAAGGTGTGAATGCACATGTGTGGATGATATAGATAATGACATATAAGAAATCAATCTAACATGTGTAATAAATTGATCATGCAAAACACTAGAAAATAAGAGTAAATGCCCCCAAGACAATGCATATTTATGGATGGAATGGAATGGAATGGAATGATAGGATCTCATGCGTGCCCCAGTGGATGGAAATGTATGCGGTGAGGTGCATTTTGTTTTCCCCCTCAGTAATCAAGAATGAACTGTAAACGAGAGTGCGTCATCGGGAAATGGTCGAGTAGTATTTTTTGTGTCTAGTGTGTTGTGGTGAATGTGTATATGTGTAGTGGTGATGATATGCATCATGTAAAATATGTGTGTGGACCTTATAGCCTAAGTGTATACCACGATGAGATGAATGGAGGAGTGATGATTATAGCCTAAGCATATATCACTATAAGATGAAAAGATTAGGATTAGTGATGATTTAGCACTAAGTGTATATCATTACAAGATAAATTATAAGTGATGATTTAACACTAAGCATATATCACTATAAGATGAAAGGAGGATGTGGTGATGTAACATAAGGTGTATACCACTAGAAAATGATGGAATAGGTGATGATTTAGCCTAAGGCATATGTCATGATGATATGAACAATAAGGGAGTGGTGATGTAACCTTAGGTGTATACCACTACAAGATGATAGATAGGTGATAATTTAACCTAAGGTGTATGTCACTAATACTGGAAATGTCGTATGAAAATAGGAAATGTGTAATGAATGTAAGGTCCATTTGATTTGTAAACCCTCGATAGTCGAGTATGGACCGATGAACTAAAGTGTGTCATCGGTTGGTTTGTAAACCCTCGGTAGTCAAGTATGGGTGATGAACTAAATGTGTCATCGTAGTAGTGAGTGTAGTGCATGAAAACAATTGTAGATGTACAAGGATAAAACATGACCATGTGATGAGTGGGATGTGTAAATATGCTATATGTAGAATGTAACATAAAGTGTAGGATGTGTAAAGTGTAAAATGTAGAATGCAATGTAATAGGTGATAATGTAGAATGTATGGAGGGAATGTAAAGCTAGGCTCATATATAATGTATACTAGCATTGTATGTAGAATATAGCTGATGTATAAATGTGTAGTGTGAGATAGTTAAATGACATATGTAACACGTATAATGACTAATATGTGTATGTAGTATAATGTAGAATGCAGAGTGGGTGTAGGATAGACGGTGTATGATGTATGATGTGTGTGATAAAATGTAAATGTGTAGTGCCTATAGTGCAATGTGTGGGGTTTAGTGTAGAAGTAATCCCTCAACAATCCAGTGTGAACCAAAGCACAAGAGTGTGACATCGGGTGGTGACGCCCTATGATATATAATGAGTATGAATAATGTGAGGAAAACAAGTGTATGAGGACATGAAGAGTGTAAATATGTTAAGATAAATATGCCTAAATGTTGTGATTGTGATGTAGAATTATGTAGATATGATAGACTAAGGGGGGAATTAGGTGGTATGCCCCCAAGTGTGAAAAAAATAATGACTAGGACCCGCTATCAAGTAGATCATTGTTATTATGATTGAAACATGTTGGTGTTACATCGAAAACTTGATAGGCTATAGAATGAGGAGGATCATAGAGGGAGCGGTTGTGGTGGAGTGTATAAACATTCATTTCATATTCTTCATCAGTAAAGGTGATTAGTGGGCAACCATGGGCGTGCCAATGAGAAATATTTGGAATGTAAGAAGGGAAGAATCACTAGGAATAGAGATGTTGCCAAAGGGCATGGGAAATGTGAGCAAGGAGTGATGAGTGTCTATTGTGCCACCAATATAATCAAGCCATGATTGTCCAAGTGTGAGGGGAGAGCTACAAGGGGAGCGTGCAACAAAAAACTGTCAAGTGAAAAACATGTAATGTGTATGATGTCGTAGTATGAAAATAACCATGATAGAGATGTGGTGAGTGAGGAGGTGGTAAAATGTCATTAAGTGTTATGTCAAACCTGGCCAAACTATCGCAGTACAAATAGTTTCTAAACATGTGTGGTCCACTAGGATATGTTGCCAAAAGGTTTGATTGATGAATAATGTACATGTAAAATGAGGTAAGGGAATGGGTATTCATGGGGAGAGGGAGGATACAACATCAACACTGTGGATAGATCCCTTGTATAATACCATAACACTAGTAGATGGAGGGTTTTTAAACTTGTATTCACCCGAGCCATCGACCAAAAAAGGTTTCTTCGAAGTAAGAATCATCTACACCTAAAGGGGTAAAGTCAAGTTGCCTTAATGTTTCATCGATAAGTTCAATAGTGTCAACTTTGTCATCAGAATCCTCAGAGTCATCTGTGTGAACGTTATCATGTGATATGGCATTATCAAGGATATTGGTAGGGGATTCCATAGGTGGAGTAGTCAAGGGGTTACCAGAATTGGTGAAGGAGATACATTAGGAGGAACAAACTCTGTAGGTGGTAAAGTAGTAGGTGTCGACGATGGATGAAGGAGGGACACAAATAGGGGTGGATACTGTAGGTGTAATAATATTGGTTGTGTGAGTGGAAATAACTTGGTGCTTGAAAGTAGTAGAGGATGAAGTCGAAGCACTTGATCGACCAATGTCATATGTATCAATGTTATTGTATGGAATGCGTTGTGGAGGTGGTATGGGCATAGAGGTAATGGGGTCTATGCGACAATATTTGAAGGGTTACTGGGTCAGCGTAATGGTGTGTTCATATCCATCATGTAAAAACTTGACACATTAGTGGATAGTAGAGGGTACTGCATGCATTGCGTGAATCCAAGGTCTACCTAACAAGAGATTAAACTAGAAAGAGCCATCGATAACATATAATTTGGTGAGAATAGTTTTAGGTCCAACCCAGGATATGTAGAGAGATAGTTCTAGGCAGGTACGAGTGGTAGAATCATAACCATGAATGATGGTAGAATTTTTAGTAATGAAATTTTCGCTAATGCCTAATTGCTTTAAAAGGGAATGTGCGCATAAATTAACATTAAGCCGTTATTGATTCGTTTGATCAATGAGAACTACTAGCTTGATGCAAGTTGTAAAGGGGCACATGTGATTTTTAGCGAAGGGTGAGGATCATTAGTGAAAGATATGGCATGTGGTAGGTTGTGAAGGGATTGTATGAGATGTGCAAAATCTTCCCTGGAATTATCAGTTTCAATATGGATGGCGTGAAGGGAAGCTTCTAATGTATTACTGACAATCTAGTGCATTACGTAATAAATCGTAAAGGGAGATCTTAACGGGTGTATTCTTAAGTTTTTCAATGATGTCATAGCCCTTAGAAGTAGGAGGAGGTACAAAGTAATGGGTGGGGGAATAGACACGAGTAGATCCACGGTGGATTGAAACGAGTATGACGAGTAGAATGACATTAATGGATGAGTCAACCTCGTGTGTGTAATAAGCGAGGGGATGTTGAGTACGTACCCCCATGAAATTAACAACAATAGTAACTATTCATGTGACCTTAGTTGGCATAAAGGTGGGATAAGAATATTGAGTTATACCACGAGGGGGAATGACAAAAGGAGAATGTTAAAATCGTCGGGTTCACCAAAATGATTAACTAAAATTAACTAAAAGTAGGATAGTTAATCTAATCTAGGAGGACATATAACGTAGTAAACATATATACTAAACCAACATGTAAAATATAATGGACAATTAAACTAGATGAAACTAAAACCCTAGTGTGTAACAAAGAAGAAGAAATGACTTAGGAGATGAGATGACCGCAGTCTCGCAGTACAAAATCAACAACCAAGAATGACTATGTCGTTGTGCTTTGAAAATGAAAGACTGGATGATGTGATTGGGTACCGGGGTACACTGAACTAGACTAAGGTGCCCTCGGGCACTCGATATGCTATCTAGGCACCCTAGTATGTGTAAAATCTCTTAATTTGATTTTTACAGGCCGAAAGATAGTCTGGAACTTTGTCCTGCATACTGTCAGTACTAAATTATGTGTATCGCACCGAATACTCGACTATGACAAGATGGATAAATGACCTGCAAGACCCCAAAACAAGCATCAAACCCTAAAAAAGAAAAATGCATATGAAGGGGTTAGATTGTCCTCAACTGCCACAAGGGTGGACTTACTAACTGAGTGTTGCACTACATCTCAGACCCAATGTAGTTTTGTGTGCAAGTGTGTGTGAACATGCCCTAGGTTGTTCTTATGCCAGTCACACTTTGTGAAGTAGCGAGCAATAACTATGTGTAGAAAATGTAATAAAATGTGTGCATGGAATAGAATAGAATCCCTCCCCCTATGAAATGTTTGTTGATGCAGATCTCCTAACTTGCACCTTGATGATGATGGAGTTATGTGGATATCAATGCAATAAATGGATGCAACTCTAGGTGGCATGATAATATATAGTGTTGTTAGGTCCCTCATTAGGGTCTCATAACTTTATATTTATAGGGATCTCTTGGTCCAATTTCGTAATTAACCCCAAAAAAACCGACCTCGTAAGAGATAAGGATGAAAAATGGCTAGAAAAGACCTAAGAAAATTTGGGAAAGTGCAAAAGGACCAGGGCACCCTGATTAGGGCTAAGGCAGACGCAGATCTTTAGAAATGATTGGATAGGAAAATGCGCTTGGTTGCAAAATATGAAATAAAATAATAAAAATAACCAAAAGGACAGGGGTTAATTAATGTTATCTTTCTTTGAGAACATTCTAAATATTAGTATGAGACCAAGATAAATAATTTCCTAAAGTGCATGATTTTATGACCGCATGATAGGATAGGTTCTTTCTTTCCCTAATGCGCAAGCTAGGTAAGCGATCATGAGTAACTCTAGGACCATTGTTAAACATAAAACGTCTAAGAAAGGTGTCTTCCATTTCACAATATGTACTAATAGATCCAAAAGGCAAATGAGTGTACCATTAAAGAGCATCATCAACAAGACTATGACGGAAGGCCTTTAGTAATAGTCGATCATTTGAATAGGAAGCCATGACTAAATGATAATGCTTGAGATGTAGATATGGATTTCCACTGCCATTGAAACATGATGAAATCTTTAGGAAATATTGAATTGTGAATTTTCTTTGCAATATGATTTCCATGAAGAGAGTTGTTATCAATAAAAGCATAATAAGCTTTGCTTTCAAGAGTGAGAGATTGAACTTGAGATTGCAACTAACCAACAACATGCATGAGTGATAAAATATCATGTGGAGGAATCATAGAAGATGTGAGAGGTACATTGAGAGGTTGAAGCTTGTCATTATGAGTGATCATAGGAATGTGAGAAGAAGAAATGAAAGAAGAAGATGATATGGACACACTACATGTAGATGCGTAAAGAAATAAGAGGTGGTATACTAGGAGAAATAAGAAGTCAAAGAGGGATTTGCGAGAACCGATGTTGAAAAGTGATGCACCACAACAAAGTTACACTCCGATGGTAACGTCAAGCCAACGCAATATGCAAGATTCGAAACAATGGAAAGAATATTGCAAGTAAGAAGAATGGGTCTGCTCATGCTCATAGATCGAAAAATAGGAAGTACAAATAGGGGTGTTGTGTAACCCCCATGCCTAAACATGGAAAGAAACTCAATGACGCCACTGACACATATGACGTTGACTGACGCATATGACGCCACTAGAAGAGGAGTTACAATTCCAAATAAGGAATGTAACTCCTATGACACATTGACGTAAATGACAATGTCAGATTCTATGACAGAATCTAACACTTGTCATTTGACTTCCTAAGACCTATTACTCTCGCAAGGCAAGATGACTCACCTAGGTGATGTGGACGATGATTGGACAAATCACACACACAACACCCCCTTCATCGAAGCCGAGGAAGAGGTCAAGGTAAGCGAAAAAAAAAAAGACTCCCCTGACAACTAAGAAAGATGTGTCAATGGGCCCAGAATAAAGGCCCGATAAGGTGCCCTCAGACAAACAACATCTTTCTGGAAAGAAGAAGAGGAGAAGAAGGAGGACTATATAGCCCGAAGAAGATGGGCGGCTACAACAGACCTCACCCCAAGAAGAGACCACAAGTGAAGAAACTTCACCTCAGTGAAGGGCTTGGTGAAAATGTCTATAACCTGATCAACTGTTTGAACATACTTTGTATGTCGATGATGTTTTCATGTATCAGCTCCCGTATGAAGTGCATATGAATCTCAATGTGCTTCATCCGTTGATGTTGAACGGGATTTCTAAAAATCGAGATAGTGCTCATGTTGTCATAGTAGATAATGGTAGGCCACGAAAGTGGATGCCAAACTCATGTAAGTAATACCCCGTAACCAAACAACTTCGTGGCAATGTTAACTGCTTCTCCTCTATATTCTGCTTCAGTCGATGATATGGCAATGGCGTTCTATTTCTTACTGGACCAACTGACAAGACCTAAACCAAGAGTGAAACTATAGCCTAAGGTAGACTTCCGATGATCTAGATCATCGGCCCAATCTGAGTCTGTAAATCCAACCAAGTCAATCTCAGTCCCTCCTAAGTAATGAATACCATCATGTGAGTGCCACGAACATAGTGAAGGATCTACTTTGCTACTTTTAAGTGCAGCTCATGAGGCTTCTGCATAAATCTAGACACGATCCCGATGGCATACGATAGATCTGGCCGAGTGTGAGTAAGGTAGATCAAGCTTCCCACCAACTGTCGATAAAGGGTACCGTCAACCAAGGGGGAAGAGCAATCAGAAACCAACTTAATCTCGAAAGAAAAGGAGTAGGTGAGGACTTGTAGTCAGACATGTGAAACCAAGCAAGCAAATCAAGAGAGTACTTAGGCTGCGAGATCATAATTCCCGAGTCAAATTGTGAAATCTAGATCCCAAGAAAGTAATGAAGCAATCCTAAGTCAGACATGGAGAACTTGTTGGCCAAGGAGATCTTCATAGAATCAATGATAGAGGAAGAGCTACCGGTGATCAACAAGTCATCAACATAGAGAACAAGAATAAGCATGGAGTCATCCTGTCATAGAATATACACATTTGGGTCAAAGTGACACCGAGTGAACCCTGATGAAAGTAAAAAGGAGTCCATCTTGGCATACCAAGCCCGAGGGGCTTGTTTAAGGCCATAGAGAGACTTCTTTAATTTGCAAACGAGGGAGGGATCATGGACATAACCCGGAGGTTGTTCCATATAGATCTCCTCCTCTAGGTCCCCATGAAGGAAGGCACTCTTAACGTTCATTTGGTGGACTTCCCATCTGATTAGCAGCAATGATGGCAAGGGGTCACCGAATGGAAGTCATCTTCGTAATCGAGCAAAGGTTTCGAGTAATCAACCCCAACCACCGGGAGAAACCCTTAGCTACAAGTCGCGCTTTATACTTCTCGACTTCTCCATTAGCTCCATACTTTGTTCAATATACCCACCTATACCAAACGATTTTTCTTCCTTTCGGAAGAGTAAGATCCCAAGTGCCATTCTTTATGAGTAAGGAATACTCCTCATCCATGGTAGAATCCCACTCAGAATCCCGAAGCTTCCCTGGAAAGATGGTGGATCGAGGCAGGAGGCAAAGGAGTGACGTCCAGTGAAGTCTAAGCGAGTATGTCTCTCATCGAAAGGATCTCCGACTAAATCTCCAAAGACTCTGTAAAGTTTTCCTGGCCCAAAGAGGTCCCGACGGCTCAAGCTCGAGTTGAAAGATTCTTCACTTGAGTGAGAAGGGACATAGTCCTCATCATCACTACTATCAGAATCAGAAGACTCGGAAGTTTGAGGATCGGGAGGAGTAGGGAGAGGTGGAACTCGCTCAACAACATCATCATCGAAGAGTCGAATCAATCGGTGGGCAAAAGGACCTCAATGGGAAGTTGAAGTCAAGGATGACTCATCAAACTTCACACTCCTCTCAATATAAAGCTCACGGGTGGTAGGGTTCAACAATCGATATCCCTTCACGCCATCAGGATACCTGACAAAGATATAAGGTTTGGATTGAGGATCTAATGTCTTGCGTTTCTTTTTGGGAATCCGAGCCATAGCCTTGAATCAAGACTCGAAAGTGCTCGACATCGCCTTGTCCAAACCAGGGCTTGAAAGGGTGTCATCCCTCTTATCGCCTTGTGTGGGACACGATTACAATATAACAAGCACAATTCACTGCTTTCACCCAATCTCGTAGAGGAAGAGATTTCGAGTGAACCATACAAGTAACCATCTCCTTTAAAGTTCGGTTCTTTCTTTCTGCAACTCTATTTTAGGAAGGGTTGTAAGCAATCGTACGCCGAAAGCAATCCCCTCATAAGTGCAAAATCCTCAAACCATTGCTCACATACTCGCCTCCATTGTCATTCAAGAACCTTGATAGACCGTTACGCTTGTTTCTCGGAAGAGCCTTAAAGTTTTGAAAATGCTCAAAAACTCCAAACTTAAGCTTAAGAAAATATACCCAGTATAACGTGAAAAGTCATCAATGAAGGTTAGTATATATAGAGCTCTAGTAAAAGAAGGAGACGGAAAAGGGCCAAACGTCACTATGAACAAGATCCAGGATGAGTAGCTCTCCGAGGATTTTACCTTGTTAAATCTTTTTTCAGGGTGCTTTCCAAGGGTACAACCCTCACAAAGACCCTTAGAAAACTTAACTCGGGGTAGCCCATTGACCATTTCGTTTTGGCTCAATTGTTCAAGGTAACGATAATTTAGATGCCCAAAATGCTCATGTCATAACTTGCTAACCTCATTTGCACAAGTGAGCAAGGCATTAGGCGTCGAATCAGAAGAGAAGTGGGAAAAGGTATACAACCGTGAACAGTGATTTGCCTTTCCCTCAGCCACAGTGTAGTCAGAGTTAAGCTCACGAATAATCACCGAGTTAGGACCAAATTCCACTCGCATTCCTTCACCAAGGTGGGTGATTTGGTAAACCGATAGGAGATTGGTAGAGAGATTGGGAACACTCAACACTTGGTTAAATGTTCCACCTTCTATCTCTACCGATCCACTACTAAAAACCGACACATGAGTGTCATCACCCAATGTGATTTGGGACATGCCACATGGTTCAATGCTAGAGAATTCAACCTCACGAAGAAGCCATGTGGTACGAGGCACCGGAATCGATAATCCAAGTTGATGATGGAGCTGATCTAGCTACAAGGGCCTTACCTTTCTTCTTTTCATTTTTAGTCTCCTTTGCATTAGAAGACTCACCCTTCTAAGCATTTTGTTTAACGGATTCAGGAACACTTATTTTATTCTTCTCAAGTAAATGAGTTAAGTGATCAATTTGTTTCTGAAAACAATGTTGCTCGTCATGGCTAGAATTCTTACAATAAGAGCATTTATACTTTTCCTTCTTCGCTTTAGGCTCAGAAATCGAAGTATGAGTGATGGGCTTAACTGGGGGTTGGTTGGTCTTGGTTTCTTTCTTAGGTTGGTCCTTAGTTTCTTTCTTCTTTTCATTTTTCTTGCCCTTATTCGCCATAAGGGCATGTGACTTGGATTTTAGAGTCCCCATTTGAATGAGTTTAATCTGTTCTCGAGTGAGTTGGGACAAAAAACTGTCAAAGGAGGGCATAGTCCAAGTACTACCCAAGGCAACTTTCATGGCGTGAAAAGTTGAAACGAAAATAGAGTATTCAGGACCTAACTTAGAAAGAATTGACAAGATCAATTGAGAGTCTTTCTTATCCACTTTACATTCCTTTAGAAGCATTCTAGTGTGGACAAATTTTGAGAAGAAGGCCTATAGGTTTTCAAAGTCACTAGGATTTAACCCTAGTAGTTCGTTCTCCAACTCATGCACTCTCATGTCATCTTGCTTCCCAAACATATCATCGAGCATTTTCCATACTTGATCGGTGTTGAGGAAGTTTCGATGTGGAAGAGCAAGTCGGGAGAGATGGACATACAGATAAGACCTAAGGCTTCATCACAACGGTTGAACCATTTAGATTTTTCGGGTTCATCAGTAGGTTCGGTCTCTAACCCCATGGTAACTCGGTATAACCCTTTACTTCACAAAACCAATATAATTTTAGATTTCCATTCGAAGAAATTAAAAGGTGTGAGCACTAGTACTTTAGAGATATCCATAATGAAGAGATAGAACCAAGGAATGCAGAAGGAGAGAGAAAAGAAACAACCACCCTAGAACAAAATTACACCCCCCCGAGTTTGGCACTTTATAATTCAGTGCGTTGATTACAACCAAATGTGACTGTGTTCCGAGAACCATTTTTTCACTCACCTTGCAATTAGTGTAATAACGCGCAATGGTGGAGACAACAATCAAGGTTCGTAGGGCACAATAGATTGACACTGCAAGCAAGCACAGAAAGAGAGAAGCAAGAGGGGGAAGAAAGAGCTTTGTGAGAAACAGCGTCTCACGTCGCACGAAAGAATCCCTTTGTCATAAGACTATGGCGGACGCACTCACAAGTCCACAAAAAAGGAATAGAACAAAGCTCAAGAAAAATGAGTTGAATTAAGCAATACAAAGACACCCCAGAATGCGGCACTTTATAAAATTAGTGCATTTATAAAGCTAATGATCCCATCATCTAGAGTGTGAAAAAAACATGCAACTTTGACTAAAGAAGTGCTCAAAACCGAGCAACGAGTCAAAAGTTATAGCAAAAACCAATTCCCGCAACTGATGAGAAAAAGCCAATAAGCCTGCAAACGGATTAAAAAAGTGCCCTAAACGCATGCAAAAGGTGTTGTATGTATGCCCGTTGGAAATGGCATGGAATTTGAGATAGGGTTTGTTTGTATTGCGAGGGGGGATTAGCCACCTGCCAATCCCGGACCTCACCCTTTGTCTTCACACTCGACGGAAGGTTAATAAAACAAGCCAAAAAACTTACAATGCCAATAAAATGTAATGTTTTTACCTTATACCTTTTAAAAGTAATGAAACAACATGTTTTTTAGAAGAGTGATAAGGTAAAAAGAATGCAAACATGTTTTTAAGAAAAGTGAATAAAAAACGTATTTTTAGAGAGATATTACCTGGCAGCGGACTGAGAAAGCCACGTGGGGATAAAAGGCAGGTAAAAATAGATAACTGAGTGACTGTCCACTGCAGAAAAAATGCCAGCAGGTAGAGAAAATGCAGGAACAGGTAAAAATAATGCCAGCTTAAGGAATATCCAAGAACAAAGTGTAAAAAAACGCTTGAAACCAATCCAAAAATGCCAATAGTTGGAGAGAAAAAACACCTGAGTCGACCACGGCCGAGAGAAGCCGGAAAACGCAGAAAGGAGAGAAAACACCGAGGACAAGTGCAAAACGCCTGACAAAGGTGAGAAAACACTCGAAATGAAAAAAAAATGACCTGGAGCAGGTTTGAGGGGAACAAAGTCGCAACGTGAGTATTTTTGCAAAAAACGTGAGAGACCAGGCAAAAACATGAGAGGTTTTGCAAAAAACGTGAGAGACCAGGCAAAAACATGAGTATTTTGCAAAAAACGTGAGTATTTTTGCAAAAAACGTGAGAGACCAGGCAAAAACGTGAGAGGTTTTCAGCAGGCTCGCAAAAGTATTAAGACCAGCAGAGGTAACTTCGAGACAACAAGGAACCACAACGATGAGGAAAAAGCTCGAATAGTCTGAGTATACACCGGTGAAGAAAAAACAACGATCCCAACCAGTAATCACAGGTCCACGCCAAAAACGAGCTCTTCTTTTACCCTGCAGGCGCTGAATCTGAACACAACCAACAAGAAACACACAAACAACCCAGAAACAACAGCCACAAAGATCTAGAAATATCCAAATATGAACTTAGCTGATAAGCAAACCAACCAAATACCTTAACTTGCAGAATCACAAAACCTCAATACGAGGTGAGCAATAATTCCAAAAATGATAATCGAAAAAAACTTGCACATGAGGAAATGAGAAGAAACCAGAAGTAATAAACAACTCAGAAACGAAGAGTGCACGTTTACCAAAACCAACTCTGATACCATGAAACAGGGATTCGCGAGAACCGATGTCAAAAAGCGATGCACCACAACGAAGTTGCACTCCGATGTTAACGTCAAGCCAATGTGTTGGTCCGAAAATCATGCGCCTGCATGGATCTATGGATAGACGAGCCAACACTTTGTGCAGGCATAGCCCTCTTTGAGTCAAAGAAAGCGAAACTGGTTTATTGCTATTCTACCAGCAGGAATCTATGCAAGTCTCACAGATTATGCCTTCGGGGGTTTGGGATCTCATCCCAGTGGGGTGTTTCCGACTGTGAAAAGAAAGGAAAGGAAGAGGGGATGAGGAAAGAGCAGGTCCGAAGGAAGAAAAGAAATGAATTCCAAAGCAGAAAGGTCGAAGATTTATGTTTTGGGATTGGTAGTAAATGACCAAACCTACTTGCATAAATAAACAAAGCAATACCGATGATGAATAAATGATAATGAAACAGAATCGATTTAATGAGAATAAGCACATAGATCAGACATAAGAAAGATCTAATGGCGATAACACAGGTATTCAGCACAAAGTCTAAATATTTGTATTAATTACTCTTCTGTTACAAAAAGCTCAAAGTCTCTTTTCCTTACTCCTATTTCTTATCTGAAAGATATTCACTCATGCATCCATAATACTACAAGTGTTGGAGTATTTATAGAAGAAGAAGGGAAAAGAAGGCAAAAAGGAGCCAACAACTATTTACAAAGATATTTACAAAATATCTAAAAGTCATGTTGACTTTTGACAACTTGATGGATGACATCATCCCATGATGCAACATGGATGATGTCATCATTTGTGCCAACATACTTTAGACATTCCAACAAGAAAGTCGGAGAAGAGAGAGAAGAAGAAGAAGAAGAAGAAGGACTAGCTACTATTTAAATGTCATCATCATCTCTGCGGCGAAAGGGGGTAGCCTGCTTTTGATGCTGCTCAGGTGATGAGATATGGAACTGAGCGCGGTATTCCAAAAACTTGTTAATCATTGGCCCAAATTGATCCTGGGAAGGATCCTTGTGCCGCTCGCTGATCGCCTCACAAGTCTCCCGCTCATCTATGAGCTTCTCGGGAAGTTTGGAATAGTCCTTCTCCGCCTCAATGAGGAACCCGATGAAGTCCCTACAGGCCAGCAGGTTGTTGATAGATTCAGTGTCAAATGTGACCTCTAGCCCCGTTCCTTGAGAAGCGATCTCCTTGAAGATCCGGATGGTTTCATCAGCTGACCTTAAGGTAAAGGAAGGAGTGAGCAACCCTGGAGACATGTTGAGAACAATTCGCTCCATTTGATGCATTGTATCCAGGGCCTCTTCCTTTACCTTGTCGATTTTTTCCAGAACAAATTCAAGCTGATCCACCCGGTAGTCCAGAGTGGACATGATTTTGTTGAGGGCCCTTGGATGGCCGAAGACGCCGAACTTGACCAGATCTTCGACTGAACAGTCGAACATTTGTTGAAAGGTCTCGTGTCGCAGTCTAGCATGTTCCAGCTCTTCTGATATGGGCCCCGCTAATGCTTGGAGCTCCTTGTTTGCCTTTCCGATGTTCAGATACAAATCGACAAACTCGGTGATCACTCTTTCACTGTCCTTGAGGATCTGGCTCCTCCAAGCAAAAACGGCCATACCCTGCTCACCGATCTTTGCATATTCGTTGATTTTCTCCTGGCTGAGAAGCTCAGAAGTCTCGGGCGATTGTGGGAGGCACACTTGCCCATCTTACGTAAGGCTTGGAGCAGATATTTGTTTTGCTCTTTTAGTAGCCTTTTCTCTTCTTTTGTCTCTTGAAGCTTTTGACAGAGGGCGTCAACCACGGAAAGAGCTTCCCCCTGGAGACTTTCAGAAGATGTCCCCATTGTGACTTGGGTCACAGTAAAATCTGTCGAGAGACAGATCCTTTTTCTCTTTGAGGGGATCGGGGTATGCAATTTCCATGATTCTCTCACCTGCAACACTTTTAGAGAAGCGTGTAACAGGCTTCTGCTTCTTTGCCCCTTTGGCTGGGATCACTGAAAAGTCCATCGGAGCGATGGGAACTTTCCTCTTTTGCTGGCTTAGCTGCTGAGAGATCCAGGCTGGTCCTATGGAAGAAGGACCAGAGACAGAGGAGGAGGCAGCTACAGTAGAAGAGGGGAAAAACGTGGAGACACGCGGCGGCGGCATTGAGAGAATAGCCGAAGAAGTGTCCACGGGAGGAAGGGAAACTGCAGCTGCGGAAGACATAGGAAGGGAAGGGAGCTCGGAGATGAGGGAAGAAATGGAGGAGGAAAGATCAGCGAGGGAAGAGAAGATAGATGAAGAGGCGAGGGGAATAGTAGAAGAAGGGGAAGAGGACACGACCAAAGGGATGGTCGCTTGAGTCACTCGAGGAGGGGAAGGAAGAGAAGAAGAAGGGATAGAAGGGACCTCTGTTGTTGTAGCAATGCCGACATCCTGAGTGGATGGGCCTATGGGACTATCCTCTGTTATTTCTTCCTCCAGAGTTATGACTTGTTCTGGCGCTGTGGAAGGAGGACTTTCAGGGGCTTCTTCCTGAATGGTGCTGGATTCACCTTCTACACCTTTGCCTTTAAGCTGCTTCTTGGATCGTGAAGGTGCGTTGCCCAATGGGGAGGTTGTGAAATCTACCCCGAGGTAGATTAGCCCGTTCATTCGGCACCAGTGCTCTGTCCTACGCAGAGTTTCCTTGACCCTCTCCTCAATTGTCTGAGGAGCTTTGTTTCTGTCAATAGCCGGAAAGGGCCAATTGTCCCCATCTGTATCATTATATACCTTGTCTGTTTCATCTTCCGTAGTTTGGAAGCCTTTGGGGACAATGGCTATCCCGTATTGGATGATTTCTGCCAATGCTAGGTGAGAATGATCCTTTCTTCTGAGCTCTACCTCATGGAGGACGTCAATATAAATATCCTCGATCTGAGGAACATGGATTGGATCAAGCTTTGCTCTTGGCAGGCAGCCCCTTGGGTCGAAGGTAGGCCTGGCTGGGAAGTCATGTTTCAAATTAAGTAACTCCAGCTCTGCAAACATTTCCTTCGCCTTGTGGTGGGTAGAGCATGTGTATCGGCCCACTGTGAGGGGGAAAGGAGTTCCACCCTTCTTTCTTTTAAGGCATTTTTCGTGGTATGTGACCAGCTGCCTTGATAGCTCTAGTAGAATCAGTTTAGGCCCAGCATACCTTGGTAGCCTGGTTGGCTCTCCCAAAAAGTTGACAGCCCTCAGATAGGTGAATGTGGGAAATTGGGTGAACAGGGCCCCCCATTTCTCCGTGGCTGCCACTATGTTTTTGGTCGTACGACCATGAGTCATATTCGGCCTCAGCAGGCAGATGACGTGGTAAAAGAATGCATCGTTGATTTTGGTGAATTGGGCGATGCTATTCTCCAGCCTCAATTCTGGATAATATTCATATATTTTGACCTGAGGCCAAACTCCACTTCGTGTTAGGCCTGGATAATCCCTCTCTGACGCTGCAGCGTAGACCACGTAGGAGTTCATATGGAATACTCCCTGTTGTCTTTGAATTGTTAGAGCTAGCTTTCTCGGAGATGGTGCTTTGCTTATAATTTCCCCCAATGAAAAGCGGCGGTCGATCGAAAATTCTTGTTCATTGTTTCCAAGTAGTGCAGCATCCATTTATGGAAGTAATGGGCGTCAGAAAGCCCGAAGACCCTGCTCAGGAAGGTAATGGTATCGCTGAGCTCTTCGAGAAGTCAGCTGCGGTGGATGATTTGGGGCCACCGGTTACCACCTTCTTATTTTTCAGATATACTTCGTTCATTAGCTGCATACATTGGTCTTCATTGTCTTCCCAGCCTTGATGCACTCTGCTTGCTAACGGCCACAAAGTGCCGGTGGTGAGGATGCCGAGTATGATCTCAAAATGACGGCGGTGAGGTTAATGACTACCTCGCCCTTGCTGTTTTCTACACACCTTGTGTCTTTATTATAAGGCCCAGGCAACCACCATCATAAATTCATTGTTGACGGCGCTGACGGGGATTCCTCCGGCGAAGTGCAGGGCACTACCTATTAGTTTGTCCATCCATGGACTCCTTGTAACTTTCTGAGTTCTGGCCCAGAATTCCTCCATGTCGATATGCCCCAATTCTGAGTCTCTGACGTCCATGCTGCATTCGGCCTGTGACTCGGGCATTCTGACCCTCTGATATTTGTATTTCATTTCTTCCTCCGTAAGCTTAGCCTTTCCTTTCGATTTGGTGGGTCTCTTGCTGGATGTAGACATATGTTCTTTCGAACTCAGTTGCTGATCTGCATGAAGAAGAAGCGAGACCCAATCCGAAAAGGTTGAATTAGCCATTTGATCTTCCATTGGAATGTTAGCAGAAGAAAGAGTTAGAGATTTTTAGGCTCAGGGCGCAGGGCGCATGAAAATTGCAGCTTACAGGGCTAAATAGGTAGGGCGCACAGGAAAGGGGTGTTGCAAAGGTTAAACTGGCGCCAAAGGCGCATGGCGCATGCATACTGCAGATTGCATTTTATAAAGGGCGCATGAAAAGTGTGTGTTACATAGTGACAGGATGCGCCCTTTGGCGCATGGAATTTTCATGTTGCATTGGGATTTGGTGCACCCTTTGGCGCATGGATGGTTCGTGTAACAAGAACTTTTCGTGCGCCAAAGGGAGCATGGCGCGGCGCACGAAAGGTTTACACAACATGATGTTATTGTAATCGGGGATGCGCCTGCGCCTTCAAAGATTTGTACTTAGCGCAGATAAAGCTTGTGTTGCATGGATGCTGGGTGCGCCATTGGCGCATGGAAATGTGATGCAGCAAGGAAGGATTGTGCGCGAAGGGGCGCAAGTTTAGCACTTGCAACATGTGAAAGAGGCGCGCCTTGAGGGCGCAGGAGTTCATGATGCAACAAGTATGAAAGGTGCGCCATTGGCGCGGGTTTTGTTCATGTAACAAGGGTGACAGATGCGCAAGGCAAGAGAAAAAAGTGAACTAAATCACTCTCAAAGGGGTCTTTACATGGTTTAGATTTCTTCTTCTCCTCTTTTCCTTTTGACAGTCATTTGGGTAAATGAAATGGTTAAAACCAGGAGGATTACAAACCATTGTTTCTAGGATGACATCCTCCTCCAGCAGATCTGGAAAGAGGAAGATAAGGAAAGACAACATGCGGGGGGGAAAAAGCTCAACACATGCATATCAAAAACCAAACCAGCAAGCAAGAAGCACTATCTAGCAAAACTCACGAAAGAGACAAGAGCACTTACCCGGATAAATAGCAAAAATCTGGAAAACGGGTCCACAACGCGTTGAAAACGACGAGGCAGGGGCTGACAGGCTCAGAGAAAGGAAATCACGTGCTCTGCGAATAGTGAAAATGACATTTGGCGCGCAAACACATATATATATATATAGGTGAGCTGGTCATCAATGCGCCACCCACTTTTTAAAGGGCGCATGAGAGTTGCTGTCGACAGGGAAAAGCGTGCGCCCTTTGGCGCATGAAAACGTTTGCCAGCAGGAAATTAAGCGCGCCTTTGGCGCACCAAAAGCTATGTCGACATGAAGTTATGTGCACCCTTTGGCGCACCAAAACATGGCGCAACAAAAGTTGTGCCAACACAAAGGCGCATGCGCCTTGGCGCACGCAGGGAAGGCTCAACATACTTTGGCGCACCAAAAGGTGTGTTGACACTGAAAATCATGCGCCAAAGGTTTTAAAGGGCGCACCAAAAGTTGGTGTTACATAGCAATTTCATGCGCCCAGCCAAAAAAGGCTCAAAAGACTAAGTTCGAAAAACCAGATTTCCCGGGAAGGGATTTTACAACGTTTCGAACGCAAGGGATCCCTAACGAGGGATCGGAACAAAATTTCGGTATGGTTATCGGTAAAATTGCCCTTGTCAATTTTACGGGATAACAGCTGGCTCTTTCTGGGGACTATCCCTGAGCAAACTCGGGGGTAGAGAATCCCAGTTCTCATGTGCCTATCCATTGGGTAACAGAGTCAAAAACAAGGGTGACCGGAGGGAGAAGAAAGGAAACACACAACAAACCAAAAGCAACCACACGACGAAAGCAAACACACAACTAAAGCAAACTGTACAAAGAAGAGAGCAAGCTCTACTTCCTGAAAATTTTCAGATGTTGCCCGCTATAAGGAAGCGGGAGCTCGGTTCCATCCAGATATGAGAGATAGAAGCTATTCTCTCCACTGAGCTGCTTGATCTTGAAGGGCCCTCTCCACAGGGAATCAAACTTTCCGTGCATGCCCTTTGGCTCTCTTCGCTTGTCCCACAAAAGGACGAGATCTCCCACTTGAAAATCCCTCTGCTTTGCTTTTTTATCAAAAAGCCTCTTAACTTGATTCTGATGTTCAGTGATCCTGTCGACCACCCTTACTCTCTTTTCTTCAAGTTCTGCCAGATACATGATTCTCTTTTCAAGAGAATTTTGGAAAGTTTCGTCTTCGATGGCTCGTGCCAAACGTAGAGCAGGAAGTTCCGCAGAAATGGGAAGCTCGGCATCAGTGCCATATAACACTTGAAAAGGTGACATGCCGAGAGATCTCTTGGGAGTAATACGATCGGCCCACAAAGCGTCGTACAAAGACTTGTGCCACATTCGCTGATTCTCATCTACTAACTTCCGTATGATGGTCACCAAGTTCTTGTTACTGGATTCCGCCTGACCATTTCCCTGAGGGTAATAGTCGGATGCGTGAGCCAAAGTTATCCCATATTCATAGCAAAAACTAATAACTTCTCGTGAGGAGAAGTTAGAAGCATTATCAGCAACGATTTTGTTTGGAACACTTGAACTTTGACGACAATGATATTTTCTTTAATGAAATTACAAACCACCTCAGAAGTGGCATGCTTGTGGTATGGCTTCCACCCACTTGGTGAAGTAATCCGTTCTTGTAAGGACATAGCTATGTCCGGCTCGATTGAGGATTGAGTGCGCCAATAAAATCAATTCCCCATTGCTGAATGGTTCATTGATAATGACCGGCCTTAGGGAAAGGCGGCCAACTTGGGCTTGCCGACGCGAATTCTTGGCGGGGTTCACACTTCGCCACCCCCGAGATGGCTATATCTTGAAAGAGCATCGGCCATAGTACAGCTCGAATGATCTTGTGTGCAGTTACGGAGGAAGAGAAATGCCCTCCACAGGCTGAATTGTGAAAACTTTCCAGTAGTTTTACTTGCTGGGGTTTGTCAACACATCGCAAAAAGATGCCATCTATCCCACGTTTATATAAACCGTCATCCCAGATGACATATTTAGCCGCTCTGAGCTTTATAGTGCGCTTCTCCTTTGCAGTTAGGTGCATTGGGCATTCGCCGTAGGTAAGGAAGAAAGCGATGTCGGAGTACCATTCATCACTAGTTGCAACAAATAGAACCAGAGGCAGAGAATCAGGCTCTTCCTGCCGGTCCTGTGTTTCGTCGGTGTAGTCACCCCTTTCATCAGGGTTTCTGAATCTTTGTTTTCAGCCATTAGCTGACACAGGCCCTTGCCCCTCACCAGCTTGGTTGGTTTAATATCCAGGTCATACTCCTGGACCTTTGCGATCCAATTTCCTCGCAAGCTTCCTAACTCCTGCTGAGTTAGAATTGATTTCACCGCCGTGTCAGGGACCAACACCACCGTATGCGAGTTTAGAATGTAATACCTGAAATTCTTCACTGCTTTGACAACGGCGAAGGCATGCTTTTCTAGTTGAGTCATTTTTAGTTCGTGAGGCTTGAGGGGAGAACTCATGAATGCGATCGGAGATTCAACATCCTCCGAGTTCTTTTGCATTAAGATTGCGGACACAGTATGCTCAGATGCGTAACTATACATGATGAAGTCCTTGGAGAAATCGGGACATACCAGGACTGGTGCATGAGCAACGGAAGCTTTTATTTCTTCAAATGACCTTTTTCCCTCTTCACTCCATCTGAAAGTTGGTGACCCCTTCATCATGTTCAATATGTGACGGGTCTTCTCGTAAAGTCAGAAAAAAAACGCTGAGAAAGTTCACCTTTCCAAAGAAAGAATGAACACCAGTCTTGCTTGTAGGTAGAGTAAGGCTTTGAATAGCCTTAACTCTTTCGGCATCTATCTTTGTTCCTTCTTTGCTAACCACATGCCCTAGCAACTTCCCTTCTGTGACTCCAAAAACAGACTTTTTTGGGTTTAGGGAAATCCCATGTTCTCGGCACCTGGCCAACACTTGCTCCAAATGATCACAATGATCATTTCGTTGTTTAGAGAACACGGTTAAGTCATCTAGATAAACCACAATGACTTTCCCCATCATACCTTTGAATGCAAAATCCATGGCCCACTGAAAAGTGGCACCAGCATTAGTTAGGCCAAAAGGCATCCTGCTGTAGGCAAATGTACCCCAGGGAGTAGTGAATGTTGTTTTAATCTGATCTTCAGGTGAAACTTCAATCTGATTGTAACCTGAAAAACCGTCAAGCATGGACAGCATCTCTGATCCAGTTACTGCTTGCAGAACTTGATCCATTATCGGAAGAGGGTAGTTGTCTTTCAAGGAAGCTTGATTCAAATTGCGAAAGTCTACGCATATGCGTATCTCGCCATTTTTCTTGCGCACTGGCACAATATTTGCTACCCAAGTACTGTGATGGATAGGAAAGATGATCCTTGCATCCAACATCTTCTGAATTTCGGCCTGGATGGTACCCGAGATCTTAGGATTATAGTGCCTCTGCTTCTGGCGAAAGGCTTTGACATCGTCTTTCAACGGAATGTCATGTTGAACGTCCTTTGGCTTAAAGGACTTTAGATCGGCATAGGACCATGCCAACACGTCCATATATTTTTTTAGCAACTTGACAAATTTCCGTTTCTCCTCAGGCGTGCAACATTTGCCAATGTTCACAAATTGCGGGTGCTCTATCAAACCTATATTGACCGGTTCGGTTTCCGGGGATGAGTCAGGGTCATCCCGCTTTTTCTTTTTTACAAAATGGTCATGCCTGTCGAACAGGCGCTCCAGAGAAACCAGGCCTTTTGGAATTTTATTTCCTTTGGGCTGACATATGCCGTCGTTCCCTTCGGATTTGTCGCCTTGATCGGTGACTGATTCACGGCAAGTGGAAGTAGATCCTTCAAAGTGCAATTCTTTAAAATTTTCCACCTTTTCCAGAAAAGCAATGAGTTGATTATCGTCGTTGAACACCTGCCAATGCTGAGAATTATCTAGCACGCTCGGGTGGAAAACCACCTCAATGGTGTACTTGTTTGTTTTCAAACCTGGGTGTGGGAGCATGAGGGATGCCGAAACGGCCAATGAATCGGCCATGTCATTACGAGCCCTTGGAATGGACTCTATTGAAAAAGCATCGAATTCTTCGATGTTTGTCCCCACACCACATTACGGTAATGCACAGAGCCTTTCATTCTTCACTTGGTAAATCCTTTTGACTTGATTTACAACTAGCTCTGCATCACCTTGTACTTTTAGATTTTTAATTCCTCTTTCCCTTGCGGCTTGCATACCGAGTAAGAGAGATTCATACTCAGCAGTATTGTTTGTGTTGAAAAACTGCAATTTGAAAGAGAGAGGAATTACCTCCTCTTCGGGAGATATCAGCACGGCCCCAGCCACATCCACTAGTTGCACAACTGCCATCAAACTACAAGGTCCAGATCTTATTAAGATCTTTTTCCTGAACGAGAACAACCCCTTTATCAGACTCGGTAGACAAGAAGTAGTTCCCCATCCCTGATGATTCAAAAAGGATTTGAGCTTTGGGGTCCTCAGAACTAGTAACCAAGTACTTTTTTTGTGATTCCGGCTCCAAAGTCTGCATTACGCCTTTGACTGGAATTCTAGCTTTAGACCAGTCCATATGAATTTCTCCACCAACTTCGCTGCAAAAACTTCTTCCCAGCAAAATTCCATAGGCTGCTGGAATGTCGGAGAGACCTTATCATTTTACTCTTTTATCTGGGAAAGCCGCAAATGCGAATTGCGCGTCCTTGATTTGGCCAACCAACGGAACCTGCTTGGTTTCCAATGAATAACATCTACCGAAAGGCTTGGTAAGAGTGAGGCCCAAAGCATGGGTGACTTTTGCCGGCATGACGTTATCAGAAGCCCCGAATCAATTATGCAGTTACTCAACTTGTGTCCATTGATCAGGAGAGAGAGATAGAAAGGCTCTATCTTGCCTGATGCCGATGTTGAAGCAACATTTATGTGGGATTCAGGGGGAGTGGAAAGGATTCCTTTTGGGGAAACCTGCTTAGATGCAACAGCTTGACTCTGAATATATTTGGTCAATCTTACAAGCTGTTCGGGGTTCGACTGAAGGTACTCAGCTTCAGACATTTGGATCTTGGTCTTTTTTGCATGATCTATGATATCAAATGCGGCCAAGGGTTGCGTTGGTGAAGGAATGAGTCCCTCACTTCGCGACGATGGAATAGGATTGGTGGCCTTGGTAGGAATGTGAGAGGATTGATTTGGAGGAGAGATAGGGGAAAAAGATTTCCTTGTAAAAGATTTGCCAGGGAGTTGAGTAGGAAGAGGATTACCTCTTTTAGCAATGATCGGAGGCGTTTGACACGGCCTTCTCCTGCTGGACATGGGCAGCAACTTCCGCTTCTTTTCCTTGCGAGCGAGTAAAAACAACATATGACTGTCCGCTTGCATATCCCTGGGTACCCTCTTCTTCATCAGATTCTTCCTCATCAAATTCCATATACCCGATAGTAGAGTCGCCAGCCGGTTCACCGACATCTTGATCATCTTCGCCTTGAGACGAAGGTTCTTCATAATACTGCTCTTCTTCTTCGATTTCGGCCAGAGCGTTGACCGGAGGAGCCTCAAGTGCCAACCGCGGAGCAGCTGTAGGTAGGCGCGGCCTTTGTGAAACATTGTTGGGAACGAAATTCCTCCGTGGAATATCCCGGTACGAGGAACTGGGGGAGGCCTGGGCCAACTGCTTCTTCAATGCAAGCAAGTCATTCGCCATCTTTTGAAAGGCTGGATCAGACGAAGTAGTGGGCGAAGGGCCCAAAGATTTAGGCTTGGCTGATTCCTTTTTCAATTCGCCAGATATTATCAGATTATCCTCTATCCGAATGGCAGCGGCTTGGGCGAGAATCAAGGTAGCCACTCGCTCTTGAAGGAGTAAGAAACTAACTTTCGAACTCATAGCGTTTACGAAGAAACACTTTTGATTTTCCGGCGTTGGAAGCATGGCAACGGGGACACGGTTGATTAGTGCATTGAACCGGGTGATAAAATCGCGCATGGTCTCATTTGCCTCTTTCTTCAGGTGAGTGATCCGTGATAATAATGCAAATGCATCCTCTGAAGGCTTGTATCTGTCTTCGAAAGCATCCCGTAAGGTGGCCCAACTGGTAATAGATCCGGCTGGTAAATGTTGAAACCATTCAGCTGCAGGTCCTTGTAGGGTTTCCAGAAAAAGGTGAACCGACACATCTTCATGAGTTACATCCAAAATACTGCATGACATGATGAATGCAGATATGTGGGAATCCATGCTTTGATTTCCGCTCCCGTCGAATTTGGGAAAATTCTTTCGGTTTCCGTGAGGGAGCGCGTGAACTGGATGTGGTAAAGCCAAAGGACCCATCGCGTTTCCCCATGGTACCGCCATCTGAAAAGCCGGAAAGAGAACACGAGCTGGAAGTGTGGTTCCGCTGAGTAGCAAGGCACTACAAAGGGATGTGGATGCCCCCTGCGAAAGACTTTTTCTTCGTGAAGGTGAGACACTCCTGGATGTCCGGCTAGCCGAGCTTAGCGCTGAAAAATGCGCCGGTGTCACGCTGAAATTGTGCCTTTGAAGCAGATCGAAAGTAGGATCAGCTTCTCCACGGGCTCTCCTGCTGCGCGTAAAAGGTTCACTCACCAGTGTACCTTCCAGATCTGTAACGTTATGGCACAGATTCAAACTTTCTTTTTGGTTGTACTTGCTGATTTTCTGGTTTTTCTGATAAAAACCAGCAGCAAATACTTTTCTAAATATTTAAAACTATCCTCTTCAGAAAACCGATTGCGGTTAATGACAAATAACAATGAGGATAAGATGGCAGGGAAGAATAGCAAGCTGATTTTCGGATCTGATTTTGACTTTTTTCAGAGGGTTTCAAACTTTTAGCAAACAGCCAAAAATCCAGATCTACGGCAAAATACTAATTTTTATAAAAACTCAGCGAACTAAAGATTTGTAACTAGGCCAGATCTATGGATCTCAGAAGAAAATTTTCAATTCAGAGCACTTTTGCAAATTTTTGGATTTTTATCAAAAAGTTCAGATTTGCAAACAGGCAGCGATTTTCTTATTTTTTCTGATTTTTCTATCTTACCACCATCATAGATCTGATGAGATCTATTCGTTCCCAGTAGAGTCGCCAAAAGCTGTTGGTCCGAAAATCTATCGCTGGACAAATCTATGGATAGCGAGCCAACGGTGTGCGGGGCATAGCCCTCTTTGAGTCAAAGCAAAGCGGCTTTTATTGCTATTCTACCAGGCGGGAATCTATGCAAGTCTCACAGATTCTACCCTTCGGGGTTTGGGATCTCATCCCGGTGGGGTGTTTCCATTGTGAAAAGAAAGGAAAGGAAGAGGGGATGAGGAAAGAGCGAGTCAGAAGGAAGAAAAGAAATGAATTCCAAAGCGAAAGGTCGGAAGATTTATGTTTTGGGATTGGTAGTAAATAGAGCCAAACCTACTTGCATAAATAAACAAAGCAATACGATGATGAATAAATGACAATGAAACAGAAGCAGATTTAACAGAATAAGCACATAGATCAGACATAAGAAAGATCTAATGGCGATAACACAGGTATTCAGCACAAAGTCTAAATATTTGTATTAATTACTCTTCTGTTACAAAAAGCTCAAAGTCTCTTTTCCTTACTCTATTTCTTATCGAAAGATATTCACTCATGCATCCATAATACTACAAGTGTTGGAGTATTTATAGAAGAAGAAGGGAAAAGAAGGCAAAAAGGAGCCAACAACTATTTACAAAGATATTTACAAAATATCTAAAAGTCATGTTGACTTTTTACAACTTGATGGATGACATCATCCCATGATGCAACATGGATGATGTCATCATTTGTGCCAACATACTTTAGACATTCCAACAAGAAAGTCGGAGAAGAGAGAGAAGAAGAAGAAGAAGAAGAAGAAGAAGAAGAAGCAGTACTACTCGTCATCATCATCCTTGCGCGGCGAAAGGGGGTAGCTTTGCTTTTGATCTTTGCTCGGTGATGAGATATGGAACTGAGCGCGGTATTCCAAAAACTTGTTAATCATTGGCCCAAATTGATCCTGGAAGGATCCTTGTGCCTCGTTGATCGCCTCACAAGTCTCCCGCTCATCTATGAGCTTCTCTGGGAGTTTGGAAAGTCCTTCTCCGCCTCAATGAGGAACCCGATGAAGTCCCTACAGGCCAGCAGGTTGTTGATAGATTCAGTGTCAAATGTGACCTCTGGCCCCGTTCCTTGAGAAGCGATCTCCTTGAAGATCCGGATGGTTTCATCAGCTGACCTTAAGGTAAAGGAAGGAGTGAGCAACCCTGGAGACATGTTGAGAACAATTCACTCCATTTGATGCATTGTATCCAGGGCCTCTTCCTTTACCTTGTCAATTTTTTCCAGAACAAATTCAAGCTGATCCACCCGGTAGTCCAGAGTGGACATGATTTTGTTGAGGGCCCTTGGATGGCGAAGACGCCGAACTTGACCAGGATCTTGGTGAATAGTCAAACATTTGTTGAAAGGTCTCGTGTCGCAGTCTAGCATGTTCCAGCTCTTCTGATATGGGCCCCGCTAATGCTTGGAGCTCCTTGTTTGCCTTTCCGATGTTCAGATACAAATCGACAAACTCGGTGATCACTCTTTCACTGTCCTTGAGGATCTGGCTCCTCCAAGCAAAAACGGCCATACCCTGCTCACCGATCTTTGCATATTCGTTGATTTTCTCCTGGCTGAGAAGCTCAGAAGTCTCGGCGGCAATTGTGGGAGCGCTTACCCATCTTCTGTAAGGCTTGGAGCAGATATTTGTTTTGCTCTTTTAGTAGCCTTTTCTCTTCTTTTGTCTCTTGAAGCTTTTGACAGAGGGCGTCAACCGTGGAAAGAGCTTCCCCCTGGAGACTTTCAGAAGATGTCCCCATTGTGACTTGGGTCACAGTAAAATCTGTCGGAGATAGATCCTTTTTCTCTTTGAGGGGATCGGGGTATGCAATTTCCATGATTCTCTCACTGCTGCAACACTTTTAGAGAAGCGTGTAACAGGCTTCTGCTTCTTCGCCCCTTTGGCTGGGATCACTGAAAAGTCCATCGGAGCGATGGGAACTTTCCTCTTTTGCTGGCTTAGCTGCTGAGAGATCCAGGCTGGTCCTATGGAAGAAGGACCAGAGACAGAGGAGGAGGAAGCTACAGTAGAAGAGGGGAAAAACGTGGAGACACGCGGCGGCGGCATTGAGAGAATAGCCAAAGAAGTGTCCACAGGAGGAAGGGAAACTGCAGCTGCGGAAGACATAGGAAGGGAAGGGAGCTCGGAGATGAGGGAAGAAATGGAGGAGGAAAGATCAGTGAGGGAAGAGAAGATAGATGAAGAGGCGAGGGAACAGTAGAAGAAGGGGAAGAGGACACGACCAAAGGGATGGTCGCTTGAGTCACTCGAGGAGGGGAAGGAAGAGAAGAAGAAGGGATAGAAGGGACCTCTGGTTGTGGTAGCAATGCCGACATCTGAGTGGATGGGCCTATGGGACTATCCTCTTTTTATTTCTTCCTCCAGAGTTATGACTTGTTCTGGCGCTGTGGAAGGAGGACTTTCAGGGGCTTCTTCCTGAATGGTGCTGGATTCACCTTCTACACCTTTGCCTTTAAGCTGCTTCTTGGATCGTGAAGGTGCGTTGCCCAATGGGGAGGTTGTGAAATCTACCCAGAGGTAGATTAGCCCGTTCATTCGGCACCGGTGCTCTGTCTACGCGAGTTTCCTTGACCCTCTCCTCGGTTGTCTAAGGAGCTTTGTTTCTGTCAATAGCCGGAAAGGCCAATTGTCCCCATCTGTATCATTATATACCTTGTCACTTTCATCTTAGTAGTTTGGAAGCCTTTGGGGACAATGGCTATCCCGTATTGGATGATTTCGCCAATGCTTAGGTGAGAATGATCCTTTCTTGAGCTCTACCTCATGGAGGACGTCAATATAAATATCCTCGATCTAAGGAACATGGATTGGATCAAGCTTTGCTCTTGGCGGGCAGCCCCTTGGGTGAAGGTAGGCTGGGCTGGATCATGTTTTCAAATTAAGTAACTCCGGCTCTGCAAACATTTCCTTCGCCTTGTGGTGGGTAGAGCATGTGTATCGGCCCTCTGTGAGGGGGAAAGGAGTTCCACCCTTCTTTCTTTTAAGGCATTTTTCGTGGTATGTGACCAGCTGCCTTGATAGCTCTAGTAGAATCAGTTTAGGCCCAGCATACCTTGGTAGCCTGGTTGGCTCTCCCAAAAAGTTGATAAGCCTCCAGATAGGTGAATGTGGGAAATTGGGTGAACAGGGCCCCCCATTTCTCCGTGGCTGCCACTATGTTTTTGGTCGTACGACCATGAGTCATATTCGGCCTCAGCAAGCAGATGACGTGGTAAAAGAATGCATCGTTGATTTTGGTGAATTGGGCGATGCTATTCTCCACCTCAGTTCTGGATAATATTCATATATTTTGACCTGAGGCCAAACTCCACTTCGTGTTAGGCCTGGATAATCCCTCTCGTGACGCGGCGTAGACCACGTAGGAGTTCATATGGAATACTCCCATTGTCTGAATTGTTGTAGCTATGCTCGGAGATGGTGCTTTGCTTATAATTTCCCAGAAAAGCGCGATCGATCGGGCAAATTCTTGTTCATTGTTTCCAAGTAGCGCATCATCCATTTATGGAAGTAATGGGCGTCGAAAGCCCAAGACCACCGCTCGGGAAGGTAATGGTATCGTTGAGCTCTTCGAGAAGTCAACTGCGGTGGATGATTTGGGGCCACCGGGTTACCACCTTCTTATTTTTAGATATACTTCGTTCATTAGCTGCATACATTGGTCTTCATTGTCTTCCCGGCCTTGATGCACTCTGGCAGCTAACGGCCACAAAGTCCGGTGGTGAGGATGCAGAGTATGATCTCAAAATGACGGGCGTGAGGTTAATGACTACCTCACCCTTGTTGTTTTCTACACACCTTGTGTCTTTATTATAAGGCCCAGGCAACCACCATCATAAATTCATTGTTGGCGGCGGCGGGGATTCCTCGCGTGAAGTGCGGGGCACTTTGCTATTATTTGTCCATCCATGGACTCCTTGTAACTTTCTGAGTTCTGGCCCAGAATTCCTCCATGTCGATATGCCCCAATTCTGAGTCTCTGACGTCCATGCTGCATTCGGCCTGTGACTCGGGCATTCTGACCCTCTGATATTTGTATTTCATTTCTTCCTCCGTAAGCTTAGCCTTTCCTTTCGGTTTGGTGGGTCTCCTGCTGGATGTAGACATATGTTCTTTCGAACTCAGTTGCTGATCTGCATGAAGAAGAAGCGAGACCCAATCCGAAAAGGTTGAATTAGCCATTTGATCTTCCATTGGAATGTTAGCAGAAGAAAGAGTTAGAGATTTTTAGGCTCAGGGCGCAGGGCGCATGAAAATTGCAGCTTACAGGGCTAAATAGGTAAGGCGCACAGGAAAGGGTGTTGCAAAGGTTAAACTGGCGCGCCCAAAGGCGCATGGCGTATCATCTTTGCAGATTGCATTTTATAAAGGGCATGAAAAGTGCGTGTTACATAGTGACAGGATGCGCCCTTTGGCGCATGGAATTTTCATGTTGCATTGGGATTTGGTGCGCCCTTTGGCGCATGGATGGTTCGTGTAACAAGAACTTTTCGTGCGCCAAAGGGAGCATGGCGCGGCGCACGAAAGGTTTACACAACATGATGTTATTGTAATCGGGGATGCGCCTGCGCCTTCAAAGATTTGTACTTAGCGCAGATAAAGCTTGTGTTGCATGGATGCTGGGTGCGCCATTGGCGCATGGAAATGTGATGCAGCAAGGAAGGATTGTGCGCCAAAGGGGCGCAAGTTTAGCACTTGCAGCATGTGAAAGAGGCGCGCCTTGAGGGCGCAGGAGTTCATGATGCAACAAGTATGAAAGGTGCGCCATTGGCGCGGGTTTTGTTCATGTAACAGGGGTGACAGATGCGCCGAAGGCAAGAGAGAAACAGTGAACTAAATCACTCTCAAAGGGGTCTTTACATGGTTTAGATTTCTTCTTCTCCTCTTTTCCTTTTTGACAGGTCATTTGGGTAAATGAAATGGTTAAAACCAGGAGGGTTACAAACCATTGTTTCTAGGATGACATCCTCCTCCAGCAGATCTGGAAAGAGGAAGATAAGGAAAGACAGCATGCGGGGGAAAAAGCTCAACACATGCATATCAAAAACCAAACCAGCAAGCAAGAAGCACTATCTAGCAAAACTCACGAAAGAGACAAGAGCACTTACCCGGATAAATAGCAAAAATCTGGAAAACGGGTCCACAATGCGTTGAAAACGACGAGGCAGGGGCTGACAGGCTCAGAGAAAGGAAATCACGTGCTCTGCGAATAGTGAAAATGACATTTGGCACTGCACAAAACACACATATATATATATATATGAGTGGCTGTCATAAATGCGCCACCCACTTTTTAAAGGGCGCATGAGAGTTGCTGTCGACAGGGAAAAGCGTGCGCCCTTTGGCGCATGAAAACGTTTTCCAGCAGGAAATTAAGCGCGCCTTTGGCGCACCAAAAGCTATGTCGACATGAAGTTATGTGCGCCCTTTGGCGCACCAAAACATGGCGCAACAAAAGTTGTGCCAACACAAAGGCGCATGCGCCTTGGCGCACGCAGGGAAGGCTCAACATACTTTGGCGCACCAAAAGGTGTGTTGACACTGAAAATCATGCGCCAAAGGTTTTAAAGGGGGCGCACCAAAAGTTGGTGTTACATAGCAATTTCATGCGCCCAGCCAAAAAAGGCTCAAAAGACTAAGTTCGAAAAACCAGATTTCCCGGGAAGGGATTTTACAACGTTTCGAACGCAAGGGATCCCTAACGAGGGATCGGAACAAAATTTCGGTATGGTAAGAGGAGTTACAATTCCAAATAAGGAATGTAACTCCTATGATGATGGCGCGCAAATGACAATGTCGATTCTATGACAGAATCGACACTTGTCATTTGACTTCCTAAGACCTATGACTTTTGCAAGGTGAGATGACTCACCTAGGTGATGTGGACGATGACCGGACAGTCACACACACACCAATATAAGCAACATGAATAACATCGAGAGAAGAAAAAGAGGAAAGAGGCGGAGAAGAACATGGGATATTAACCAAAACGCTAGTTGTAGTATCGAAGAAGCCATAAGAGGTGAGCCAGTAGGAATGGAAGAATCATCATGAATCCCATCAGAAACAATATCAGAAGTAGACAAAAGCGGGGTGGAAAATTCACATTCAACAATTTTAAGAGAAGTAGGATCTTCACTAACATGTTCATGCTCAGAAGTATAATCAATATCATACAAAGTTTCACATGCAAGTATTTCACAAAACGAGTCACCAACATTTAGAGAAGTAGGATCTTCACTAACATGTTCATGCTCGAAGTATAATCAATATCAGACAAAGTTTCACATGCAAGTATTTCACAAAACGAGTCACCAACATTTAGAGAAGTAGGAGAAGCACTATCATAAGATATATCTTTACAATTAGTAGAAACATTTTCAGAAATAAAAGAAGCATGAGATACAAATTTACATTCATCCTAACTAGTATGAGAAACATCATCATGTGCATGTACATTTTCATCATTGGAAATAACATGATTTTTATCTATAGTAGCACAATCAAGACCAAACATATAATCGATAATAGCATCATCAAGAGTTGCAACAAAAATAGAAGAAGGTGGAGTAGTCTTGGTGACTATGGAATAACAAGGATTACATCCAAAAAAGTTTTGGTCCTTAGAAACAATCTTGACAAGAAAAGTGGGAGAAACTAGTAGGAACTTTGTGTTCATTAGCATCAAGCAATATTTGAACATTATCATCAAATTGAAAATTACGATAAAGATCAAGAAGTTTAGCCTCAACAACATCATCAAGGATAGGATTGATACTCTCATGATGCATAACTTTCCTAGGAGAGGAAGATTTACTTTTAGTCCTAGGGCAAGGAGTTTTAAGAGAGGGGTTCACCAAATGATTTAATAAAATCTAAATATTAAATCTGATTTCAGAGTCACTACAATGATATACAATGAAATATAAATGTTAGATGCCCTAAAGATGTAACCGTGTAAGTAAATGAGAGAGATAATGCACTTATCTAATTTAATAAAATATTGAAGTATACCCGAATTGGAACAACTGATGAACATGTTGGGTAGAATACTGAAATGCTCGATATAAATTATGGAATTTGCAAACCGGTCGGGACACGACGCTCGAGCAGGGGCAAGGGCATCTAGGCACTAGAGTCCTTCTCAGAGGCGCTGCATTGTGCGAGAGGTTCAAAACTTTATTTTTCTGGTGTTGTTAGGGTTACACTATCCTTCGTTATTGATTGCTTGTAGGTCGCCGAATTCATTGGTAACCTACAAAATAGATACTATACTTTGCAAAACCCCAAAACACATCAACTCTTAAAAAGAAAAGATGCAAAATGGGGAGTCGACCCGACCCCCGACGGTCACCCGACAGAGTGAACTTACAACAGAGCATTGCACTATATCTCAGACTCCATGTAGTTCTATGTGCGTGTGTGTAGAATCATTCCCTTAGGGTGCGCTCGCGTCAATGACACCAAGATAGTTGGTTGTAGCTAGATAGAATGCAAAATGTATGGATGAAATTTAGAACTTCCCCTTTCTATGCAAAGTAATAATCCTAAAAATGCAGTCCTTTTGATAATATGTAGATATATAACCCTTGAGAAGATTGTCTGCCAATATAATGGTATGTATGTTGTGTTTATATATGGATCTCTTGTTTGAATTTCGACACTAGTGACACGACATGTCGACTAGGACCTCGGGATAGGAGTAAGAAAACCGAAAGGCCAACCATAAATGTCAAAAATGTGAACAAAAACAAAGAGGACATGAGCCCTTAGGTTGGACATGAGCGCATAGGTGATAGTGTCCATCCTGGCACTAGTGTCGTGAGACAACTGATGACAAATGTGAGAAGAATGACAGACATGGATCCTTGTGACCTAACCAAAACTGGGTGTAGAAGTGACAAATGTGAGAGATAAAAATAATAGAAATAATCAAAACAAGTAGATGGACTAGGAAGTGTGTCACTAATGAATACTTTTCTTACTCAAGATCTCGTACATAAAACAACATACTTTGCGGTATAATAAAATAGTAGTATGTGTGTGATTTTGTGTCTACACTTCGTAGTGTGAGGACTAAAAGTTCCCTCTCTTGAGGCAATCATGGCACGATTTTCAAGTATCCTTAAGTTGCTCTTGCTTCTATATGTAACTCTCATGACACCATGGTCTTCTTATGCGACACTTTTTCATTACAAATTTATCGTGAACTTGTTTGTAATTTTGACAATCCTTTCAAATCTTAAAAGCATTATATTATATTTATTGTGACTCAAAGTTGAATGACAACGGGATTTGTTATGTTAATTACATAATGGAACTAAGAAATTTTAAAACAATGTACTGCACATCATGATATTGTGGTTGTTGGATTCATTGGAAAACCATCTATAGTTATGGTTGTTAGTTACCCATTATAAAAACTATCTATAGTTGTGGTGGTTAGTAATCCACCGGGATTACTACCCCCACAAAAAGAGCATGAACATCTAGACTTATTCTTGGATTTAGAAGACTCCTTGGGTTTTGAGTTGTTTTCTTTGGGTTTAGGAACATTTTGAGATGGAGAAGGTGTGGATTTGGTTTTTTCCAAGCCCTACTATCTACGCTCGTGGAGGTGATAATGTGGTTGTACAAGTTGAGAACAAGGGCCCATATAATGTCACAATACACTGGCATGGGATAAGGCAATTGAGCTCATCTTTGGGTGACGAACCAACCTACATTATGCGCTTTCGATCACTCACAGAATTCTTTCACCCCTTAATGACATTCTTATCCACCCCTTTAACCTTCAACAATACAATCACCATCTACACAAAGAAAGAAAAATCCAAAATATGAAATAAGTTCACATTTCTCATTCTCCATAAACATGAACCAAAAAGAGAAAAAGGCTTACGTGTACTTCTTGTTCCTAGATGCAATATGCAAACACGTGTCTCCTACTATGAAACATTTGGCTGGCCAATGGTGGTAGAAGGATTTGTTGGTGGCCACTGGTAACCCTTGTTGATAACATGTGACAAATCTACATTTTTAGTTTTCCTCAAGTTATCAACTATTTTCACTTGGTTGAGTTCCACCGAGAAAGTGTAAAACATTTCCAGAACTCACAACGGTTTTGATCTTGGATATGCTAGTAACTCCTCCACACCATCTAGGAATCAATGATTTACTACCAAACACAACAGAGTTTATCCATAATTATTTATAGGATCACACAAATCGACCTCTACCAATAACAACCGTTTCACCAGATCTACGCGATAGTTCCTTACAGTGTCTAGTCATGCTTGAATCATGCCCAATATTTTAGAATATTTGCATTTTACAAATCAATCAGTTCCTATATACATAGAATAATGGGAAATAACCAAATTTTAGAAGATAAGTAATGCCCTGTCTTTTCTCCCAAATTAGAAACGACTTTCATTTTTTTCCTTGCACTCCACACCAACAAGACATAATCTTGTGTCAAACTACAATACGCCGTCTAAAAATAAAGCGTACAAAAATGCTACATCCCTTCCAATGACAGATAAAAACCAAATACGCAATCCCCATCAACAATTTCTATGCATTTGTATTTCAACGTCATCTCGCCTGCACCTTGACCTTCTAAATTGTCAATTGCATGAGGGCTCATTCCAATTTGGAATACACTTTTCAAAGTGTAAAAATAAAAGTAAAAATCTTCACTACGAAACCAACTCAAATATATAAAATTGTAATTCGCCGGAAGGCGTTTACTTTGAAGTAGGCTTTGCTGGAAAGTGTCAAATTCCGGTAACATTTTCCGGCCTAACCTTTCCGACTATCCACTTTGCTTTGTCTTATTTTCCTGAAACACTGTTGTCATACCACTACTAAAATACAAATCCAATTAACTATAAACAAAGATGATATTTCCGACTGAATTCAATTCTTAAAGTAAATTGGAGAGGGGTAATACTTCGCAGCATGCTGCCCTTGTTTGAAAAGGACATACTGTCAAGTAATTTCACTACTTGGCATTTAGCAATTCATATCATCCGCAAAGGAAAACTGTCACCTCACAATAAAACTGTCCATGTGTCCATTTGGAGGTGGTATGGTGATGGCTATGTTTAGGGTCGGTGGACTCTGCCTGGGTACCGCCGAGCATAAATACACAGATCACATCTCTGTCTGCCAATTCAAAATGCACTATATCATATCAATCTTCGAGACCACCGCTTCACAATAACTACAGATTGAAATCACACACTATGTGTATGCATCAAAGTAATAAAAGCTTGTAAATGAAATATACGTGTAATTTTGTAACAGTGCATAGCTGATGTAAGAAACAGGTCACAAACAGGCAATACATACAGCTGGTGCGATATTTAGAGCAGTAATTGCATTTCTTATAGAGTCGGTCATTGCTATCTACCTGTTGTCCTCCTCTTACAGGCTTGCTTAAACTATCTCTCTCTATAAATACACCCCTGCATTTTTAAATTTACATCCTGCACCATCTCCGCTTGATTGTTATAGCCAGCGCTTGCAACACCCTCTCGCCTCATATACGCCACAGTTCAGAGATATAACAGGTTTGCAAATTATTGTTTTGTTGCTATGCCAACTTCTTCCTGGATGAGACCTTTTTCTTTGGCTCCCACCGGCCTGCTGTTTTTATGCGTGAAAAGCGTCTATATAAGAAAAGATTGATACTCATTTTGCATTAGATGTTCTCTGCTCTCCCTAGTGTCGAGTTCAGAGTATAAGTTTTATTGGGTCATAAGTTTTTTTAGTGTTAGTAATGGCTTAGGCAGTTGCTGGTGCAATTGTGAGCTATGTTGTAAAAACCCTTTTGGATGAAGATTGCAGTGAGCTCTATAGGAGTAGCGTTATCTGCAAAGCTTCATCTTCATTGTAAAGACTTAAATCCTTGCTTAAAAGCTTAACTAACGTGGCAGCTCTTTAATTACCTCGCTTGTAATCTACTCCTCCCTTAGGCTTTTTTATGGTTGAAAATGTCCCCAACAAAGAATATCCAGCTTTGCCAAAGTTTTCCGAGGGAATGGAGAAGAGTCCAAAAGAAAATGTCGAGCTCTGTAAAGGAGACGGAGACACCATGGGGTAGGGGTACATAAGGGAATGACATGTAGAGGATGATTCTAGTGTTTGTGCAGGGATATGTTACTTTCAGGGAGAACAAGCCTTTCATGTTACGTGCTCTGTAATTTTTGCATGAGTAGGTGGTACTAACAGCTACTGCTGTGTTTTTCATTAGCACAATCACAACTTACAACATAAAATGCTATGTAGCTAGGAGACTATAGAATGCGCAGTTGAAATATCATCATCCTGCTTATTGTCATTTCTGATTCATAAGTTGATCTTTCTTGTAAGATATTAATTTCTAATCTATAGACATTTAAATGAATGAATGAATATATTATTCGATTTAGGTATCTCTTTAGTCTGTAATGATGCATTCTTAATTACTTTTGTGTTATTTTCATTATTTCTCCCTATTTATAAATAAATTTATGCTTATTTACTATGTATTCTTATGTGTATCTCATTCTGTACAGTAACAAGGGATATGGCCAACTTATAAAACTTTGGGCGAGTGTACATGGGACATCTTTTCCTTTGCATGCACAATCTTTCCACGTATTTCCCGCAGCAGAGATATATTGAGCTCTCTTTAATCTTCTCCATATCTTTGCGACTATGATCTAACAAATTCTCTGTGTTTTTCTTCTACTTATCTTATTTCATTGCTTATGACTTTGTTCTTCTCAGGTCTTTGTATTTTCCACAACTGTTGTCTTCTCCTTTGGCAAATGCTCAATTCTTCTCAAATTCTTGTGCTGTTGCTTTAGCTTTGTGCTATTTTTAAAATTGCACAACACGAAAATAGTGACTTTTTGCTTCAATGTCTTTTAAACAATACCCAAAATCAAATGAAACTACAGAGGCCAGAGTACTTGACTGATAGGAACTCGAAAGAAGTAATCTTCAAATACCAATCCACGGGTTAGGTTTCAAATGATCATTGATATATGAATTATGGATGTAGTTGCAATTTCAGTTTCAGCGAGCCAAAGTTTTTTGCAATGTTTAGAATTCTTCAACACTTCTCTAACTGAAAGGAATGTACAGATCATTTTTCCTTTTGGAATGTTGTTTTAACTACATCTCCATCTCAATTGCATGACATTCACTAAATATCATGGTTCTGTCTTTGTCCTAACCATTATCCATGACATATATATGTATATGTATTTCTGTACTTGTCAGTAGAAGCTAAATTTATACTAAACAAAGTTGGTTGCTTTTTCCAGGTATTATGGCCACTCCAGTGGAAGTCCATCCATTATCACAATATTTGATGATACCTCTAGTGCCATTGTCGGGAGCCCTCCTATTGAACTGGTAGCTTCAAATGGGACCCCTCAGTCATATGCAACCCAGGTAGCCACCAACGAAAGCTCAATACAAAGTGTCCAACCACCGCTTGCGACTTCTGTCCATTCTTTGGCTACTTCTGTTGTAGCTACATGCTCAACCATTTCTGGTAGGATATCAGAGTCCCTCATCCCATCAGCAATGATTCTCGATAGTGATTTAACCACTGTCTTAGACATGATGCACAAGGTAGATGCAACGTACCTTAGGCTTGACGCATTGTACACTTTCCTTCGTTCGCTCAGCTATGACCAGTACTACTCTGGCGGCGAGGAACACTCCATTAGAGTTGCATTCAAAGCTTATCTTGCGTCCCTATAATTTTAGTCCCTACCTCACCCCTACTACGACTTTGCACTGCTCATACATATGCCCACCTCTTTTATCCTACCCCACAGTAACCTCTTTTTGAAGGACTAACTTGATAAACCTATACTTGCATAAATATGGTGTACATGTTCCATTTTGAAACCGTCGTCAGAAGTTTTGTATAATTCCAATCACGATATATACATTATAGTTGTTGTACATATGTTTCGTACTTTACTTTGAATGAGCATGGAAACTGTTGTGTTATATAAACATCTTCCCCACTTTGTACATATCTTTACGTGCTTATTCTCTAAAAAAACACTTTACGTGGGCCATAACTTGGTTTCCCCACTTTATGGTTTAGCGCATGCTCCCTCGTACTTTACGTTACCCCATTTGCTAATTCATTTCCATTTTATTTTATTGTTTAGGAACCACCAGCATCGCAGACTCCATTGCCCCCAACGTTGTGCCTCCCCAACTGGCCGTACACATGCCAACATCCCGCACAGATACTTTGGCGTCGACTACTCATGAAGGCCACCACGTGCAGCTGCGTCATGCAACTCACGCCAATTAAATCGTTAAATCCTTACCAAAGCGTTTGGACTATTGAAGGCAGGGTCATCAAAAAAGGCAACCTAAACAACTATAACACGGACAAACGCACAGGGCAGGTTTTCAGCTTCGACATTATCGACAAAAGCAGTTCAGATATAGTGGTGACTTCTTTCGAACTAGTTGCAACTTCTTACTACAACCCAATACAACTAGGTAAAACATACACAATCAAAGGAGGCACCTTGCGGACTGCAAAAAAAGATTACAACAACTCCACAACTCCTTGGGACATCATCCTAGACTTGGACTCCTCTGTAAAGCTTAGTACAAACCAGTTCTGTAAACATACCGCAATATCTTTTCCGCTTCAAAACAATAGCAGAAATCAACTCTTCCCCCGCCAAATCCACCATTGACCTACTAGCTATTGCACTATCCATTACCACCCCCTCCACTATCAGGAAAAGTGATAGTACTTTCAACCACAAACGCACAGTCATACTAAGTGATAACTCGGCACTATGTATTGAGGCAACGTTATGGGGTGCTTTTAGTGACAATGAGGGCAAACTTCTAAGTGAACTATGTGCTACACAGACATCAATCCGACCAGTTCTTGCAATTAAGAGAGCAAAAACTACAACTTTCAAAGGAACAACATTAGCCACGGGCCCTAATACACAAATCTTCATAGATCCTGATATAACTGAGGCTCATGCACTGCGTGCATGGTTTACTTCGCTCGCCTCTACAACTGCATACCCTTCAGTGAGTATTGGAAAAATTGAGAAAACCGATATCGCAGGCATGAAATCCTCCTCGCAGCTAGGTAAACCACTCACCTTCTCCACCGCAACAATTATACACATTAATATGTCCTCCTTTAGCTATCCAGCATGCACATCAATTGTTAGCAACCAGCAATGCAAGAAAAAACTTGATCTAACTACAAACTCCTCTTGGTATTGCCAAAAATGCAAGCATGATGTCTCTCATTGCGACTACAAATATGCATTACACTTCATCATTGAGGATGACACATCAACAACATGGGTAACTGCTTTTGATGAGGTTGCTACATCAATCATGGGTATATCAACACAAGAGCTACAACTTCTTGCACCAACACCTGACAAGTTTTGCTCTGTTGTTAAGCCAATTCTGTTCCACTGCTACATGTTCACAATATCCGCGAAGCTAGAGGTCTACAGGTCAGAAGAGAAAGCCCAGTGCACTGTTGTCGCTGCAGTTAAGGACATGACTTCCAGCATGTAGGAATCCACACTAGATGCATTCCTCGCATCCCCTTAACTATGTATTGATGAAAAAGATCCTGCACTACCTCAGAAAACATATTATACCATACCCACATAATGTTAGGAACTTACAAATACATACTTACCATACCACCTACTCCACATATAGGTTTTTGCATTCATAAGTTATATAACCTTTAATATTAATGCATGTTGTGCTCAAGTTTTCCTATATTTATATACCACTCTGTGTTCTTAATATGTCTTTATAATACACATATTCGGGTGCAATCAAAGTCACTTTATACTAGCAATGCAAACACTGTCGACATTATTAAACAAAAAAATGATGTTTAGACATACATTGTTACACTTCACTCCAATCAAACAAAAGAACTTTTCTTTTTTGCATGCATTAACTACGTTCTATACCTAATTACTGTTACCTTTTTAACTCATTTTTTGCAGGCCTAACACGGACTGAGAAAAATGCAAAGGCTCGGTTGAGGTATGCAGCCAACAAAAACAACCTCAATGAGCATCGTCGCCATATAGCTTGCATGAAACGACAAAAGTTGAACACACAGGTGCCAGTCTATATAGCCAACCATGTCAACCTACTCGAAGATCACACACCAAATACGCATTCACTCCAAGATACACAATGCCAATTCCGCCAAAGATTAGATCACCTCCCACCTCCAAACACATGTTCATGTTGTAATGAATTATATGTTGGGCTACATACAAGAGGTTTGAAAGGTGCTTAATACATCACGATGCATTGTTGAAAAGGATGATCGCCGCTTCTCAAGTTGGAATAACATGGACCCAGGCCCGCAACCTAAGGTGTTATCTTCACTTACACAAGTTGAGGAAATGTTGATAGCAAGGGTCAACCCAATATTGCAAGTGACTCACGCTGTAGGTGGCCAATACAAATATAGGGGCCACACCATATGCTTCCCCCAAGATGTTTCATCCATAACTAAACACTTGCCTCGGTGCGCGCGAAGACTTGGACATCTTAATCATCCGAAGAATCGGAGCAACAAATAAAGCTTACGACTGCTTTGTAAGTAGATCTCGTGTTTTGGCTGCATTGCAATTCAAAATAGCTCATGACCCTTACTACGAGGATGTAGTCCTAGACCACCCTGCATTGCATTCCCTACCACCTCACAGTACTGATATATCTACTTCCTTACCACACTTCAATTCAACTATCGTAGACAATGCTGAAGCAAAATCAGAAGCAGAGCTTCCCCCAAGTTCCCCACCAAATACCCATGAGCGGCAGCCATCATCTTTTGTGTCCTCCCTCCCTCTAGCCACTTCAGAAGTTGACCAAATAACAAATTTCATCGAAGGCGTAAAAACAAACTCCGCTGATTAATTGAGTGGCCACACATTGGTTCATCCATAGTCAACGAATACGACACTGAGGGTTTGCTCTCTATGGCTTTTCCAACATTGTTCCCTACAGGGATTGCATTGTTCCACCAAGCACGTATCAAAAGGGTTCACATGCATGAATACGCATTGCACCTTGTGCATTACCATGATAACATATTTGGAAGCCATCCATGCTTTCGCTACTTCATTCTCAACATTATGTTGCGCCACAAGAAGCCAATCAACATCTGTTGTTTTCACAAAAAAAAATATAGGGGACAACTTGCCTACCACGGTTTTGATGTTACGCCAGCAACTTGCACACTACCCGGACACCCACATTGCAGAGCAACTAATGCGCTTTGGGTCCAATTTGCGAGGAACTAAATCATTTTGGTGCAAGTGCAGACATGAACTCACAGATATGATAACCCAACTAGAAAGCCCTACGCTTTTCTTCACTTTAAGTGCAGCAGATACTAAATGGCCAGATTTACACAAAGCAATGCCAGGAACCCCGACACCACCCTCAACAACTAGCCAGTAGTGGAGAAACGTGAACTTGAACATGCACCCCCATATCGTCTCTACATACATGGAAAAAATATTTACAATATTTTGCGAGGAGGTGCTTAAAAAATGCATTGCACCGACTTTGGTACAGGTGAGCTCACTACCACTTAGATTTTAATACAATACCCCACCTACCCCATTTACCAAGTTGGATCCTCTTTGTGCAAAATACAGGTACGAATGGCAACACCGAGGCTCGGCTCATATCCACGGATTTATATGGCTTCCAAATGCACCAAACATGGAGGTCCTAAACTGGGACAACCCCCGTGAACTTGATGCGGCAAAGACTTACTTCGACCAATTAGTAACTGCATGGAATCCAAGGGGCCCTGAGAGTGGAAAACCTGGGATACATCATTCGCAAGAAGATGACCCGTGCTTGTTAGACACATACGGGATACTTACAGACAACCCAGTAGCTGACTATGAAAACTTGTTGAACCGCGTGCAACGCCACACAAAATGTAGTGAGGCAACCTACTTGAGAAAAAAAAATGGGACACTTCAATGTAGATATAAAGCCCCTTGGCCACTCCAAGAGTATTCGAGTTTGGGCTTAGATGAAACAAGTAAAAAAGTACAACCTCGCACGCAATGATGCACGGGTCAACATACACAACTCAGACATGCTAGCACTATGGCGAGCCAATGTTGATTGCCACTGTTGTGTCACGACATGTGGTCTTACAATACATTGCAAAATATGCAGCCAAGGCAGAGAAGAAATCGAAAAAAAGTCGTGCATGTCTACCTCAGAGCAATCCATGTTCATGACTGAGAAGCACCTATTTGCAACAAAGGACCTAGCAAACAAGCACAATAAACAAATGCTAAAATCCTTACACGTACCAATTGCAATGAGCATCGCAAAACAAAGCAAACATAACTCTGACTCAAACATCAACGACACTCAACTAGACCCGTAGTTTTCCTATGCACTGGACAAGAGGTCATGTTGACATCTAACTTATGGGTTAGCTCAGGATTGGTTAATGGTGCACTCGGGCAAGTGACAGATGTCGTGTACAACCCAGAAACACAACCACCAGACTTGCCATCCTTTGTTGTTGTCAACTTCAAACACTACCAAGGCCCCCATGGGACATACTCAACCCAACCCACTTGCCCCTACCTCCTGTCACACGTGGAAATCATCGCCAAATCCCACTAAAAATGTCTTGGGGCCTCACCATCCACAAATCACAAGGCCTAACTCTTGACAAGGCCACAAGTAGACATCGGAAATGTTGACCGTCAAGGACTAACATTCACAGCAATGTCAAGAGTTCGTGCCATCAACGATCTACAAATCCTACCAGCTTTTACGTTTGAATGCTACGCAAGAATGAGATATACAAAGAACGTAAAAGCACGCAAGGAGGAGGAGAAAAGACTTTGCAACACAGAATTGGCACACAACGTACAAGGCATGTGCATACTCCTTCCCCCATCATGCTCACAATACTGTACCACGATCTAGGATCCATTAGTAATCTCCGACATTAAATAAGTTAAGAGTTGTACATATATATACGCAAACCCCACTTGTAATGCAATACAAATACAATTCACCTTCACTTTGTATCCAAACTATATTGCATACAAAAACTCAATCCCTCTCCGGCATAACTTGCAACTCATTTGCAATTGCTAGTATTAAAAGATGATAACTAATTCCCTATCAAAAACTGGCTCTCTTAGGAGCAGTAGTGCGATTTTCACATTTAGTATATGTAATCTGAAAACATCGGTTGGATTCTCAAATGAAAAAGAAAAAATTATCTGATAACATTTGCGTCTTGGTCGTCGTAGACGGCTTCCTTGCCAGTTGCCACTTGCGGCACTTTATCTATCTGTATCTGAAATGCACATTCGTTTTCCTGTAAAACCACAAAATATTGTATGGCTACCTCATCAAAATACTGTATTGTGGGTACTGGACATCATCGCCAATATTGGGGATATAGTAGAGTATATAAAACTTATTCATCAAAACTAGTTGAATCGAGGGTTGCAGGGAAGTTTAAGACTACAAAATGTGTATTCCAGTTTAAATCTAGCTGCATACCTAAGTTTTTTTCAAAGCACACGGCACCCCTCTGCACATCGAATTCCTCCCCATCTGTGTTCCTTGCTGACGGTCATACCGAAACTGACCATGCATACCCAAATGCAATTCCTACGAAAATTACTCAGGAAGAAGAAGAGAAAGAAAAGCAGACCTACAGCTGTGTGGATGATGTAAAAATGCTATTCAAAATTAGAAGAAAACATAATTACATAAGGGTTTTAGAGGTTTCAAGGAGAGCAGACCATCCTTTGGCTGGTGCAAGGCTTCTGCTGCTAGATAAGACTGGAAACATCTACAATATGTATTTCAAGTACAAAACCCTAAGAGTTATTAGGATGTCTTTGGCACCTATCCCCACTTCTTCCCCATGGTACCGTGGGGCTATTGGGGATGGGTGCAGGCACAGCAGCTCACCTTCTGCTTCACTTCTGGCCCTCTATTGATATCCAAGGGTGGGAGCTTGACCCCGTGGTCGTATCGGTCGCCAGAAAATACTTTGATCTCTTGCAGCTGGAGAGGGACAATCCCGAGAAGCTTGGTGTCCATGTTGGCAATGCATTGGAGGCCAATGTTCCAGGTGGGTTTTCAGGCTTCATTGTTGATTTGTTTTCACGGGATGGTCTGATTCCTGATTTGCAAAGCCCTAGGACATGGCAGCGTCTGAAAGAGAGGCTCAGAGATGGTGGGCGCATTATGGTTAACTGTGGGGGCAGGTGTGTGGAAGCTGAGAGCCATCTGAGAGATGGCCACATTATCATGACTGAGACCTTGGGAGCATTGGCTGAAGTTTTTCCTGGTGAGGTTTTTGTGCTGAGATTAGGATATTATAAGGAGGATAGCTCCATTGCATTGACAGGGCCCTTACCTGATGTTGGTAATTGGAAACAAGCATTGCCCTCTTGTTTAAGATGTTATGTTAATAATTGGGTGCCTGTTTCTGAGTTTATATAAATGCTTGGTGCCATAGATTGCTTAAGCCTTTCTCTCAACCATTTCCACATACACATGCTCAAAAACTCAACATCCAGACACACATGCACATGTTATATCTTTGTTTGAGCCTGCACTCAATTGGGCAGGGAAACCCTCTTGAAGGGTATGCAGAAGTGATATTTTGGGCTTTTTCTCTTTGCAGGGCTGGGGAAATTCCTCTTGAGATCGGGGTAATCCCTGGTTTACCGAGATTGCCTGGACTCTGCTAATTGGTGTGTACCCTACCTCCAAAACTTAAACTGAGGCGTTCGTGTTTAAGCAGTGAATCTCAGCTCAAAACAATAACATCTTTTACGCGCACATTTATTCTTGATCTCTGTATGTGCAACTTACACTACTTGTACACAAAGGGTTTTTAACTTTTTTGTTCTCTGCCACGGGTTTTTTTGCTTCCACAAAACTAGCAGTCTGCTAATGATGAACCTAGCCTTGTTTTAAAGCAGCGTAATTTAATAATATTTTTATCCCTTTATTTTCCAATGTCAAAAGAAATGAGAATAGAAAAATGAACTGAGCCACTTGTTAAGTTTGGGGTTTTATGTTTCAGTAGAGGCATGTCGTGTTGAATTCTGCAACTTTGGAAGAGTCTGATTCTGTACGCCCTATAGTTTTCGCTGTTGAGTTGTTAACATCCACACTGAAAACTATATATACAAAATTCGAATACCGAAGACTGAAATGCAGCAAACACAGTACGTGATCTGTAGGATTACCCCCAAAAGATTATGGTTTATGGTGGTCTTATTTGATATGTTAAGAGTAGCTTACAAGGAATGCGATGATAATCAGACTTGGGAAGTTACTATTTTACGAGACATGTTTGACACAGATCCAAGAGTAGACTGAAGTGTAAAATGAGAATGACTGGAATGAATCTGTGGCCTTGCTTACATGCTGACCCATCTCACTAAGGATCAGTCACACTATCTGGATCTTCTTATCTCCGTTTGCTACCTTAGCTGAGACAAACATGTCAATACAGGCTCTAAAATGTCATTTCAAAACAACAGAATAAGATCGATGCAATTGGCTGGGTCAGGTTACATAAAAATGTTCTCATGCTAGAGGAAAGCTATTTCCAGGAGCTAAATTGGTTGGGGCATCAATAGCTGATATTGCAATATTCTTCTGGAGTGATTACCTTGGTTATCAATGGTTGTGTTGATGAGATCTAAGTCAATGCCAAGCTTGGTAAGCAAGGTATGACTTTAGGCTCCCTGGATGTATTGTTTGGATTGTCTTGGTGTGCAGATGGAGTCCTGTCCCAACTTTGTCAATGTAAATTATGTGCTACACTAGAAAATGAATAAGAAACAGCATGCTTTGAGTCAAATGTATATTTTCAGGGAGCTAAATACCAAGGGGAGCACATTAGCAAATACAATGCAGGATTCCGAGTAATAGGCTTCATTACACTACTGATGGGTTAATTTGCTTCATGATTATAGTCTCGTTTTCTGATGTACTTTATTTCTGAGAAACAAAAGACCGTTTTTCTTTTGAGAAAGATAATGAATACCCATCTTCAATGTGAAAATTCCTCTAACAAATTGGTAATGGCAACCTTCACGTGGCTGATATTGGCTAGTTATTTAGATCTCAATGATTTCATATGCATTAATCATGAGCCTACATCTGCAGTTCAGTTGACCGCTATTTTTGAGTGTCTCGGCAAATACATGACAAAGCAGGGGATGTATCAATGTTGTTTTAATGCATATTAGCTCCCCCTCATGACATCTCAGGCCAAAATCTTATTATCCTGATATAATTTAGTATCTCGCTTGTGAATATGACAAACAAGCAGTTTATAGCAGTAGGCTTGTGAGTCTAATCTTCCAAACATGCAGAGTGTTCAAGATGTAGAGATTTGACTTTGGTGTTCCTATAACATATCTTTTTTTTAGATACTACAAGAGTTAATGACCCAGTGACCTGGCACACTTCATGGCGCGCTAATGCAGGGCGAGTCCTCCCAACCGGCTGTGTAAATGCAAGGGTAACCGGTCCCCTAGGGCTTGGGGATTAGAACCTAGGTGGGTGGCTGACGAACACTCAGGCCCCATAGCATATCTTGACCAGTTACTTTCCCTTGTATGAAATGGCCTAAAAGTTGCATCTATAAGAAGCAGCTAGCTTTCCAAATAGAACTTTAACATCTTCCATTTGCTTCAACTTGTATGTCTAAGGTGACGTTCAGCCTGTAAATGGAGGTTATCATTACTAGTTCAAGAGCTCTGCAGTAGAGGTATCTGTTTTGTCAAAGTCATCTGGGACTTGCACCCCAGCCTCATGTCATTTAGGCGGGGCAGACTGCAGATAGAGTGGAACCTTTGTGAGCAATATGAAACTCCCAAAACTCACCAGTGAATCACAACCCTGTTCATGTTGACATGGGTGACCAGGTTTTTTCAAGATTGTGCTATTCTTTAATGAAAATGCGATTTATGGGATTCAGTGCAATTTCTCCATCACTGACTGATTGGTTTTGCGTAGTTATTATCAGCACACAAATCAATGTGAAAGTGTAAGTGCTTTATTTGTATTGCTCTCTACAATATTAGTTTTCTCTGGATGTGCCTTCAAAGTTCACTGATACTATTCTCTGGCTTTGAGGTCTTGAAAGTAGCTTTGGACATTTAGAACCTCTTGTTTTGACTGTTTTACAATTTAACTTCATAATAAGCGATGATTAATGGCTTAAATCTCTAAATCTTGAGGGAACGAGGAGTGTTCATGCATAACAAATCAATGTGTCTTTTGAATTGAAGTTTGGCTCACTGGTCTCCAAGTCAGCAAAATGACGTAGCAAACAAGCCCATAGTATGAGCATATTAAGTTTTAACCATACAATCATCACACGGCAGCATATAACCTTAAGGGTCTGTGTTAGGGAACTTCACTGAACTTATATGAAGAATCTCCACGTTATTTCAGTCTGCTTATTATGTTTTTCAATATAAGCTGTTGGTATTCTACTTAGGATTTCCCGGCCTCCAAATTTATGTTTTACATATATTAATGTTGACCGTATCAAGAGTTGCAATACTCTGTATTTGAACAATTTCGTTCCTAAACTAATAGTCCTATGGAGGGAGGCTACTACACATATCTTAGCTGGTGCTGCCGAGATATTTGAGGACTGTTTTGCAATAAAATGGGTTCCTATGGGCTCCTTGAATTTCAAGAAAAACTAAGAAAGGTTTCACAGAAAATCAAGATGAAAAATTTAAATTTTTTTATAAAAAATCAACCTTAGACAAGCTTCAATCTGGGAATAAAATTGTCCACTAAGTGTGGACCAGGCACGCCAAATTTTCTATTTCAGATTCTGTTTGTACCTATGGCTTGTGATAGTTTTGATGGGACTACATGTTGAGGGAGTAAACGAGTTGTAGTCCTGTCCATGGGACCTGCTCTGACTTCGAAATTTGGTTAATAGCTATTATGGGAGTACATTTTATTGCATTACCATTGCCTATTGAAATAAATTCATGTTAAAACTCGGTAGAACTCAATTCATAGGAGAAGAAATGATGTTTGTTAGGTACAAGCAAAATTTAGAAGCATTAATCTTTTAAGAACTAATTCACTTTAAGTCATATTGTTGGCTGCTGAAAGTGTGCACTGAAGAGCACCAAATGAGAGTTGGTGTCTCAGCAGCAACAATGTTAATGTCCCCAAGGTGTGGTACCTTGGCTCCTTGGGACAGACCTTCAAAGAAAGTTGGCTTCTTATCCTAATCTATCCTAATATGCCTACACTACTTTTAATACTAATCTAACATTTGTATGGAGAAAGGGGGAGGAGAAATTAACTGAAAAGAAGTGGCCATACACGGAAAGAAGGATCACTCTCCTTATACCGAGAGACAAGTGGAAAGAGGACAAAATACAATGCCAAAGGGTAGATAAAAGCCACAATTAACTTTGCATTAAAGTATGACGCTCCCTTTGTCCATTAATGACACAATGTAATCGAGCAATTCAATATAACCTACACACGTTATAGCATAACCTAACATAAAGATAAGAGAGTAATAACACAAGTCAAAGGGAATATGTGAGCCACAACAAAAATGATATTAATGTTGGAAAGATGAACAATCTGCTACAGACATGGAAAAGGCAGTCGGTGCATTACACAAGCTCATAAATAGAGATTTGAACACTCGTAATGCATGGAAACCCAACTGGATGGCATAGTTTTGCATTCAATGAGAGGATTTGTCTACAATATGTACAATTTGCACTTATAGAAAAGATAGTAGAGAAGGGGGAAGAGGAAGAAAAAGAGAGGAGGATAAGGAATATGTTGAATCATGTCTCTCTTTTCCATGTCTATCTCCTTCACAATGATCATAGAGCTCTAATAAAGTGCTCATCTGAAAAATATCTGCTCCAACCACCTCAAAGCATACTCAAACATTTGCCCGGTTGGAAACAAATATGCTCATTGGAAAAGAGACCCAATTATAGTCATGATTTGAAATACAAAGGGAAAATGGTAGCTAGCTATGATGATTGCAATTTTGTCTCAAAACGTGGCGAGATAGTGACTTGAAACCACCTCCAATAAGTACTCCTTCAAAGATTTAACAAGACCAATTTTGCTTGATTTGGTGTTGTGGAGCAAAAGTTATAGTTATCTTAACCCATGTTGTTTTAGACAATTGACAACCATGACGCTGTCAATTTTAACCTTAGAGCTTTACCTTGCCATGTGTCCCCTTCTCATTGGCCATCGCTTTGACCTATGGCCATTTGAACTGTGCTAGCTTAGGAGACTTCAAGGTCAAATTTTGCGATATGTGGCAGCACATAATTTGTTACTTGCTCCATGTTCTATCTTTGTTTTCCTCGATTCCCCTTCGTCTTCTCTAAGTTATGTCCATGGTTGGGCCATGTGTTAACTCGTGATTGGCTACAAACTCATGTGGATTGGTGCCACATGGCAACCCGTGATTGATTACAAGCTTACGTATCTTCGGTCATTGGGCCGCTTAATCTTTGTTTTCTTGGGATCGACTTCCTATGATTGGTCAACGTGGCCCAATCATGTCTTTTTGACTTCGGACTCCTTGTCATGCCTTTTTGGTTTTTTCACCACTTCTCAACATCAAACCTCTAGTGATTGGTGGCACATGTCACACTCTAGTTGGTTACAAGCTTTGGGGTTGGGCCTTTGCCTTAGCCAATTTTTATCCGACCCTATTCAATCCGCGACGTATAACTCTCGGTGATTGGTTCACATGTTGAGTTCCGATTGGCTACGGGTTCTAAGGTCTTTCTACATGAATTATATACAAATTTTCACTTAGTTCTCAACTCAACCTTCCCAACCTTTGATCTTCAACGATTGTGCCACATAATGCAATCTCGACCTTCATCATTGATCCCCTTTGCCTTCGTTGATTTCGACGATCAACAAAAGGTTAAGTGGAGCCTTTGCTTCACTTAATATTGAAACATTTTTTTACAAAAAGGGGACCGCTTTGACCTCCTCGTTGAATGTGGGATGAATCTCAAAATACAAAGGCAACCACCATTGAAACTTTAATTGACTCGCAGCTCAAAAATTGAAGGCAAAGAGTTATCCCAAGGCTTATTCTCAATCTGTAAGTGCTCGAAAACACTCCAATGTTGACCGTGAACACTCCAAAAGCTTAGATCCATCACAAAAGTAGGACAAAGTTTAAATGTGACCTCAAGTGGATTGCAATCGAGAGAAAAATGAGGAGAGAATGCTCCAATGTTTTCAACTCCTCCTAAAGCCTTTGTGTATATGGTTGGAAGCTTATATAGATCACAACACACCAAAAGAGAGATCACGAAGCAAGTAAAACATGAGAAATAATTGGCAATATAGTTTAGTTGCTCAATAATAACGAAGAGCTCATTTTGGCAACATTTCTAGTGACTCACAAGGGTCACCGCTCAATGAAAATACTAGTAGCCTTAGCATCCATTGGGCATGAAGTTTGCATGAAACACCTAAAGTCTCTAAAAATACGAGCTTGAAGCCCCCAAAACATCTTACATCTTCTTTGTTATGAACTCTTATAGCATCCTCCAACAACTCTTCAAACAATAAAAGAGTGGCTTACAAAACTCATGTACAAAACACCAAATCATTCATACAAGGGAAATATGTAGAGCATGCAAAACACTTGTCACGCAAAATCAAACCTATTCTAATCCTACAAAGCCACAAACATGATGGGAGAAGTGGCTTCCTTTTTTGATAATATGCGGCCATGAAATCAACTTTGAAGCTCACGTGGCAAATGAGAAGAGTGAAAATAGGGTTTGCATCTCCTCTTACTCCAAAATATCTGCTCCAATGAACAGTACACCACATCTTGCTTTGTCCTTTTCTTCGAAGGTGTGTCAATTGATTTTTCATACTTTGAAACTCTTCCTCTTGTTTTGAAGTGAACATGACAGTGGCGACTCTAACTCAATATCTCGAAATAGCCAGTGACCGATAGAACACCCAATTTTCAAAGTCAATGGATTGCTTTCTTTGAATAACTAATTCCCCATATGCTCAACTCCATATATAGATCTTGTAGACACATTTTCCTTGACTTTGGACTCGGTCAAGCCCACAATATCCTCCCATGTATTTTTTGCAAGTGAGGATAGATTCCGATCATCATATACATCCCCAATGGAAAGCATGAAGCTCACAAAGTCTTCAAGTATGGTGGCAAGTTCATCTGTCTTGCTTCCTTCACATGCAAAATTTGTAGGGTTAATTTCCTCCTCATCCAGTTGTGGCTTCATTTGCGCATCATTGGCGTCTAATGATACCTCTTCATCTACCTTGGGCTTAAGTAAAGCATTGTTGGCAGCACGAATCCTCTGGTTGGGAGAGAACACAAGTTCAGATGGAGGACTTATGAGCTCAATTGATTCCTCTTCCTCTACCTTAGCTTTAAGCTCATAAAATACCTCTTTCCTCGCACCTTTCAACTATGATGACACCTTTGATTTATTAAAAATGCAGCCCTTAAGGTTGGTATCAAGCTCAAGTTTCTCTTCTCGTCTATAATCGATCATCCTCGTGTGTCAAAGACATCCTTCCTCTCCACATTGAGCTCATTCCTCTCATCCTCAATCCGAGTTTGATCAATTTTGACAACACAAATCCCTTGAATGGGATGATTTATGACTTCACCATCATTTTCACATTCATTTCAATCTAAAACAATTATTTCTTGATTTTCACTGATGGAGCTTATCTTAACAGACCATGGTGCACCTACAAGAGGTTGGTTTCCAGTTAGCTCTTGATGAAGAGCTTATTTGATCTCAAACTCTCTGACTTCAAACATTGTATATGTTCTTGGCTGATCCCCAACTCTTGAGGTTGCCTCTCCAAATGTACTGACTCTTCTTCATCAGCAGGATGAGGAACATCTATGTCCATCATCACGGGTTCAACTCCATGTTTGAATATGGATGGCCATTGAAAAGAGCAAGCCTACAAATCACCATGACTTCCCATGGCTTCCTTAAAAACTCTTGGGGATTGGGTAATGCTTGTAATGAGGGTGAGAGGGGTGGAATACTAATGCAAATGAAGAGGAACATGGGAGTTAGTTGGATGGGTTTGATGTTGCGCAAGGGTGGAATGTTGTATGGATCCAAAATATGAGGGAACAAATGAGCTCTAGGATGATGTTGCAGAGGCTCCAATGATTCAATGGTTACATTATCCTTCTTGGGGAAGGTAAAGCTCGGGAGTCCAAAAATGGGGAAAAGAATGCATTTTGGGTGATAGTTTTACAGGGGTTCAAATGCTTAAGTGGGAGGACAATATGAGTATGGTAAGGGGTCACCCCATGGATACGATTCCTTAGGATCAGAATGTTTGTCATCGATTTTCTCAATCTGCGCTTGCACTCTCTTCATGTTTTCCTACATGACTTTAATCTTTTGTAGCATTTTATGATCGGGGATGAAGCTATCGTCATCATATGCTCACTCCTATTTAAAACCACAATTGTCGATAGGACATCCATATGCATTAGTTTGACCTAGTGCATATGCAAATCCATCATAATTATACCCATCTCCATCATATTCAAGGAAGATTTGGGTGAATGCAGGGGGGTGGAGATAATATTGTTGTGGTCCATGAAAAGGGGAGAAGGATTCCAATAGGTGAATGGATAAGCCATGAAAATGCAACCATATTAGAACAAGGAAGGGGATGGATAGAAATGGTTTGCATGAGACAAATGGATCCTTGAATCGGTGGAGTCACGAAGTGCTTGAAAATATGGTTCAAGAACCAAATGAACTAAGAACGCACAAAAACTTAGCTATAAATCTAGAAAATATGCATCCTTGCATCTCCAAATACATAAATATTTAGCAAGAATACACAATCCATCCCATCATGCATGTGAAAAATTGTTGGCTCGATTGAAGGCATTGAGGTGGCTAGATTTTTGTAATGGAACACTTGGAAATTAAAACCAAAATATAAACAAACTGTCCCACTTGGCATGCCATAAAGCTCGTTGGTTTATGAAAGTGTGTGCGCCAAGAGTACCAAATGATAGTTGGTGTCTCAACAACAAATAAGAATGTCCCCAAGGTGTGGGACCTTGGCTCATTGGGACAGACCTTCAAGAAATTTGGCTTCTTATCCTAAGTTATCCTACCGCCTACACTATTAATACTAATATAACATCTACATGGAGAAAATGGGGAATGAGAAAATAACTAAAAAGAAGCGGCGATACACTAGAAAGTAGGGATCAATATCCTTATACCAAGAGACAAGAGGCAAGAGGAAAAAATACAATGCCAAAATATAAATATAAGCCACAATTAACTTTGCATTTAAATCTGACTCTCCCTTTATCCATTAACGACAAAGTGCAATCAAGCCATGCAAATATAACCCTCACACATTATAACATAACTTTACCGAAACACAAGAGAGAAATAAACCAAGCCAAAGGGCACATATGAGTCATAATAAACATGATATTAATGTTGGAAAGATGCACAATCTGGTAAAATCATCAAAAAAGGCATTGGGTGCATTACACAAGCTCAACAATAGAGGTATGAACACTCGTAATGCTTGGAAACGCAAAAGCAGTAGTGTATACACCTCATTTTTATACTTGTCAATTGCTTCTCTTGTGCAGGGGTTGATGATGTGTTTTCTGTGGAGAGGATGCCTAAAGGGGTCTATTGGGATTGACGTGTGATCGGATTTGGTCATGTGGGCTAGACCACAACATTTGAGACATGTCGATACTATGCCTTAGTTCATTTATCCTCATTTTATGCCCTCTTTTGTTCACATGTTGTACCCATTATGCCTACTTGTTTCATTGTGTTCACTTGTTTACGTTCATCGCACATTCTTATTCCTATTTTCGGTCACCATGGACCTTTGTTACCACCTCCATTTACCTTATAGATTCCACTTCATTTTTTTGCACCCCTTGTCCTTAGGGTTCCCAAAGCCAACACCATCGCCCATGGGTGATGGTGTCGGGTTTGGTATTTCTATAGCCAACGTCATTGGTCACGGAAATTGCTTCGGGTATATATACCCCACAACATTTTGTCATTTAACACCATCAATCAATCAATCACAAGGACAATACTTGCTATCACTCCCACTATTTCACACTTATTTGTTGAACTTGAGGATTTGGAGCTTACCCTTTTGCATTTAGGTCTTCTCGGTTGAGCTCTCCCCTTCACCACCCATAACGATTCTATCTTGGTGCTATTGTCTCTGGGAGGATCACACATATGTGGTCACATTGCATTAAAGTATTTCTAACCCTTCTTAGACCTTTATTTTGTGTTTGTATGTTGTTGGTTGGTCATTCATTGTTATATACTAGAGTAGATGTATGTTTTCTTTGATATATTACATTTGCTTATTATATTATGCCCCTTGTCTTTATCCATCTCTTGAATCATCCTTATTTTGAATCCTAATAGGATACCTATCTTTATCTTAGGTGTAGGCCTTGGAAACCTATAATTAACTTAGGGTTACAATCATTATCCTCTCTAGAATTGTGACATTAGCGTTCCTTGAGCACCTTTGGTATCTACATTGTGTGTCCAGGACTTAGATTTGATACCTACATTTGAAAACCCAGGTTGGGAACCTATATATTCCCATCATACACTCACAGTGAACCCGATGTGAATCGTCAATGCCCCAATTAGATTATATTTTCTCTTCTTTTCAAATTTTCTTATTTTTCCTCCGCGATCGACTTTCGTGCAAAACCCTAATGCATAACCAATCTTGTCTACACATGAATCATCTTATCCCGACGACATCAACCCCGTGCAATATTTTGTTAGTGTAGGTTATTATTTATCCTTTTATTTGTTTATTAGGATAATTCTTGCACTTAAGTTATCCCTACACTTGTTGAGTTAACTTGTTTAGGTGTACTAGTTGTGTGGAGTTAGCTTAACTGTCGATGATCGGTTAATGCGAGTTCTTCTCCACGATCTATGAGTAGTAGTACTTCCCTCCTCCTATATGTACATCTCAATTATTGAGTTTTTTTTTTTTTATTATTATTGGCAAATAGTTTTTTGAAAGGGACTATACCCTTGTACACTAAGGCTCAGAAGCTAGAATTGAAAGTTAAAGCACAAGAGAAGGATCAAAATCCCGAAAGAACAATTAAGCCCAACTGCAGAAAACAGACTGCAAAGCAAAAACCAACAACCGACAAAACAACAACAAAAAAACTGATGTACAACAATCAAACAACAATGGCCTATCAACACCATTGGAAGCAAACTGCTATCCGGCTAAGAAAAATGAGACCAATGAAACCCAGCCAGCCAATAGCAGAGATGAGAATCATCAAGGCGAAGTGTTACCCTTCAGAGTGGTAGATTTTTTCTTTTTGTTGACCGTAATCCACCCTGATGGAGCCTTCGCGGTTGGAGAAGAAGACAAGGGAGGAGTATTTTCCTTAGTCGCATTTGTCCCATTTGGAACAGCCACGTTGTTATCCAGAGAGAGATATTTATCATTTTCCATGCTGCCCTCAACAGCTTGTGTATTTTTTATGTTGCTAACAACCTGAGTTTCGGATAAAGGGGTTTTCCTTGACTCTGGTTCATCTACTGCTTTAGATTCAAGATCCTTTCTATCCACAAAAATCAGGTGCTCGGAGTGCGTCTTTCCACCAGTTGCGCTTCTCATGTTGACGTTTTTCCATCCCACAAGCAGTAGAGGTGTGTCCTAATCCAAAGCACCTTCTACATCGGAAAGGTAGACCTTCATAATCAAGAGTTTGTGACCAAGTTCTATTTTGCACTCTAAGGTCTATGGTAGCAGGAAGATTTTTATCAGTGTCAAGCTCCACCAGGATCCGGGCATAAGTAGTATGGGTGTAATTAGTTGTTTGAGAATCTATGTGGAGTGTAGTACCCAAGGTATTGCCAATGGTTGTCAGACATTCATGACTCCAGAATTGGAGAGGTAAATGGGGCAGCCTGATCCAAACAGGTTTCCATGAGAATGTCTCTGTGTGTGGGTTAAAGGATGGGAACCAAGGTTTCATGATCAAATATTTTGACTCGCAGGTCCAGAGCTTGGAAGCAATGATGTCTTTATCAGCTATTGAAGAGAAAACCATAATGAAAATGCCTTTAGCACATGGATATAAGTCTATCTTACCAGTTAAAGATGGAGTCCAATGCTTGGAGATCCACGCGTGAAGAACAGGAAGGCTGGGCCATAAACCCCCGAATCTACAAATCAGAGCATGCTCTTTATAGTAGATCTCAGATGAAATGACATCCTCCCCAAAAGTAATACATGGGGTGATGTCTGCAGGTTTCATGGAGGATTCCTTGCTTTTTAAGACATCCTTGAAGGAGGTTTCAAGAGACCCGCGCCTAATCTCTTTATCCAGCAATGGAATAACAGGTAGATCTCCTTGCTTCAGCTCACCACGAACCTCGCCTTTCCCAAGAACACCCCCAGATGGTGGTTGAATATGGCTAGGGTTTGCAGAACCATCCGAAACAGTCGCAGCATTGGTAAAGGCGAGGTCGATCCACGACCAAGGAGAAGCCCCTGAAACAAGATTCGAGCCCCCACCATCTGGCTGAAGAGCTCCAGTCGATCTCAATTATTGAGTTAATTCATGACATCATGATGGATTTCCATATATGATATTGCAACTCTTTGCTTGTAAATCTTTTTGTAAGGTTATTTTGGTGATTTCCTTTCAACTTATTAAATATGATTTGCTATTACCATATGAAATCTTTACGAACTTGGAACAATTTTTTTATTGTTCCTTTCATGGTATCAGAATGGTAGATGATGTAGACATCCATTTGTAAGTGTGGCATAATTTATATTTTACCTAGATATCAACACCCTTTTCCTTCTTCGTGATTTCAATTGAGGAAAATAGGGAGAAAGATGGGAGCAAAGGCCGGTCGAAACCCTAACGACATCGTCCCCGCTTGGAATCCGGCGCAAGAATCAATTAGCATGGAATGCTCCCGAGAATGATGATGAGAGTGTGGTAGGCGTAGGGGGGGTAAGGTAGAAAATAGAGAGAAGGGTAAAGGGGGATTCCCACAAAGACAGATGCTCCCAGTTTGCTTCCTTTAAGGTAGTAGTACAACAAAAAGTTTTGAATCCGACGGCACTCAAGCATACATAGTGGATCTTGCAGAGGAGATCCCGATGTCGAGTCTAAATAAACCAGATGTGTGCGCCCATCTTTTATCTCTACCGCAGATTAGCGGTCATCGGTAGATTCAATGGTTTGTGGTTGGCTTCCTCCGCCTTATCCCAATGGGTCTCCGAGAACTGACCAAAACCGTAATATCTCCTTTTGCTCTAATTCATTTTGAGGAGGCGAAGATTACCATAAATGTCTCTCGGATGGTCCATGGTTTTGGGTCAATGCCAAATTATTCCTTTCACCGTGGTTTCCTGAGTTCGACTCGAATACTCTTATCGCTTTCTAAAATGCCGGTGTGGGTCCGTCTTAGAACCTCCCACTACATCTTTGGAGTGCTCTTGAAGATATAGGAAACACATTGGCGATTCCTAAAGGCGGATTCTTCAAGGAGGAGGCGGTCTTTGATCTTTCACTAGACTCTATGCAGAAATTGATCTTAGTAAGGGGCTTCTGATAAGATCATATTGAAAAGAGGGAAGTATCAGCATGTCTAAATCTTGGACTATGAAAACACAACATTTAGGTTATGGTTATGTCGAACTCTTGGTCACTTACAAGTTGATTGCCCTCAAGGCAAGAAGAATCTATGAAGAAAGAATCCACCAAACAAAGGAGGATGGAAATGTCCCAATCCCGAACACAAAGCGAGTAAGGAGGAGCACTCAAAGGCTCGGGCGAGCCATCCTCAGCAGAATTTAAGGAAAGATTCCAAGAGCACGGCCTTCACAACCCCCTTGAACAGGGGAGATCTCAATAAGTCAGCGGTTGGTGGAATTAAGCGAGGTCATGAATCGAATAAATCAAACAAATTAGACTCGGATCAGGAGCAACACCCAGATTCCTTTGACAATCTCATGCTTGGTTGTTGCCTCGACCAAAGTATTTAGTAAGAGGCCGAGAAGATAAAAGGAAAGAAGGGGTGCCATGAAAACTTGCATGATTACTATTATGCGTATAAAGAATAGTAGTAGTCATTGTTCTTAGTATCTTCTTCTTGGATCTACAAGCTTTAGTGGTTTTTGTGGCCTGGTTTGGTTGTTTGGCTTGTTTGTTGTTTAGGTTGTAAATGGGTGGGATCCCTTCAATTCCCTGGTTCTAAGCTCCAGTCAAAAGCGTTAAACTATCTAAAAAAACACCCTTCTCCTTCCCATAAAGGTGGCATTCTTGATCACCTTGGTGAGGTCAGCGGTAGTGGTTAGGTGCTTTCTCATTAGGGAAATTTCCACGAATGGCGTTAACCATTTCTCCCCATTGCCAAATTGAAGAAGGTGAAAAGCAATAACAAAATGATGAATGAGACCCCACCCGGACATGACTCACCCCCAACTACCCTCTCCTCCGCCTCTACTAACTACCATGTTTGCTATTGTAACATAATTTTCTTATTTTCCGTGCTCTGGTATTTCGGCTTTCAATACTTTTTTGATTAAAAAATCAAACTGCTATTTTTTTAATCAAGCTTTCATGTTGCTTCTTTGAGATTAGTTGGGATTTTCCTTGAAGCTTACTTGAAGCATTGTCGGGTGTGACCTTTTCCACACATCTTTTTATACTATTAACATTGTATTATATTTTCTTATAAATAGAAGTGTGCTTTTCAATTTAAAAAATCATTTACCCTCACTAGGGGTTAAATTTGATGGTCGTCACCGCCCATCAAGAAAAAAAGTTTGTGAGGGTTTTTATTAATATCACCTTGCACCTGGCATTTATTTTTCATTTTTGACTTTCATAATTTTTATATAGATACAAAAATATATATTTTTCATTTAATAAAACCATATAGTTAGAGATATTGTTGACATAAATAAAATTCTTTTCTATTCCAAGTTTGCGTAAGAAATAATAACTTATTATATTTTGGATGTATTTATAATAGCACACATAAGCATCCTATGAAACAATTTCGATAGAATGCATAAACTAATTAATGATTAAGAATTAAAAATTCAATATTATTGTCATCATAAAAATAATATACATCAAAAGAATTCAAAATTTTAAAATTAAACAATACTTTCATAAAAGATAATATATTCTTATTTAATAATAAATTCAATTAGTACAACATATTTTACAACATTTAGATGGGTCTCATATCATCGTCAATACACATTAATATATATTCAAAAAATCAAATGTATGATATCATTATTTAATCAAGAGAACATTTTCAACAATCATTATATCATCCTCGATATAACTCAACATATCTTCAAAAAAGATCAAATGTATATAACCGATTCACCACTTTTGACTTGAGAAAGTATCATTAAACAAATAGTATAAAAAATAGATCTAGTGTTCATTGACTCATATGAAATACAACATCATTACAAATATGTCAACATAAAACATTCTAAGATATTTTAAATCCTTCTTTGTTTGACATCTTTCCAAATTTCATAAACCCTATTCCAGTCCACCATTGATATATGAAGTCCTGTCAATGAAACTTGCATCAAGGCATCCAATGTATCCAATGAGAGTTTTGTTCTTCATATATCTTTTATTATATTTTGTCTTGAAAATCCTCTCTCACATGCCATTGTACTTGTTGGAATGGTAAGTATTGCTTGTTGTAGTTTTGTCGTACTTGGAAAGTTTCTATGTGAATTTGTAGCATAATAAACCCTCCAAACCTCCTTCTTGTGAAATCCATCACAACTTAAGCGAGAGAGTATCAACAAAATCATACAACTCTTTTGAACAACCTTCAAAATGAAAAACAAGCTTTTTTCTCCCTCACACGAGTATGTTGCAGTAAGTGCTCAAATTTTTTAAGAAGCTACCACTTTGAATTGTCTTCTCTAGTACATGCATCCTCTAAATAATGACAAGGGATAAACAACTCTATAAGATTGAGAAAGGAAAGATGTGAGAATCTTTCATTTAAACAATCTACAAGTTTTTGATCATAGTCTTTTTGCAAGTTTCTTACAACTCTCTAATGCCCCACTAATGTAAGGCTTCATTATGCATTTTGGTGTATCAACATAATCATCACACACATTTGGAATTGCTACAAATCGCAATTCATGCCCATGAACATGCCCATATTTATCAATGATCTCTAACTAGCCATATTTAGAGGTATCTAAAAATTAAGATAGGTAACTTGTGCCATTTACCAAATTATAGGTCCTTAGAAACCACTTACTTAAAGTTTGTATGGTAGAATCTATAATTGCCCCTAAAAATGTAACATTCACATTCTCTTCTTGAAATTTTTATTCAACTTGTTTAGTTCACACAATACATTTGCAAGCGTATGTAAGAAAAATTGTATCTTGAAGATCATAGCTTTATCATACCATGAGTCTTTCTTCTCACTTTTCTACAAAGTTGACAATGAAGGCATCGACACAATAAGTATTTCAATATCTCATCCTCTTAATAGCCATCTAACTCCATGAATTTGAAGAGCTTGAAGTGTTTCAAGTTGCCAAGTTCCTAAAGAGCAATAAGTTCATTGTGTATTTAAATAGAATTTTGGACCCAACAATATACATTATTTGTCAACTTCTCAACAAATAACAATTCAGGGAAATTTTTTCAGTAACATCCGATGCAACTAAAGCCGCACAATGATGAGCAATGCAATGATTACCTATAAGTTCGAGTGCATCTTTTTCTAAAAGAGTAACAAATCCATTTTCACGCCTGCTTATTGATGAAGCACCACATGTAGAAACTACAATCAATCTTTTATTTGAAAACCCTTCATTCTTCAAAACACAAATTGCATCATACAATGTTTTCCCTCTTTCATCACACACATTTATGAGCTTTAAGAGTTGTGAAATAGGTGATCCTAACACTTTTAAGTCTATAAAACCATAAGGTGTTTCTAGAGGATTCAATCAATACTTTCATCAAACATTAAAGAAAATAATGGGTTGGTGACATTTTTGCACTTTGTCTCTCTTGAAGATACTTAGATATAGAAAAAAGGAAATCAATTGTAGCCATATGCTTTGTATATGATTTATAGTTTTTAATTTTCTACATGTTTGATGTTTCTAAGTACATTTCAAAAGAGTAAAGAGATTCGTATTTTGAGAGGGGCGAGTCTTCTTGTACAACCCAATAAACTAATTTCATAGTTGTGATGATTCTTTCCTTATTGCTAACATCAATGGTTGCAATGTGTTATGAAATTGATTTTGTTTTCCCTTCGTTTAGTATATCCATTTTGCTTGTGAAAACTTTGGTTGTTTGAATCGACATGAGTAACTATGGCATCATGTTACAAAGTAGTACAAATAATTCTAGTTCTCCATGGTCCAACAAACTTGTGCTCTTCACAATATATGCATTTAATGACTATTTTCCCTTCATGCATTGCACACCTTAACCACTTAAATTTCACTTTTCATTCATCTCTAAACCCTCTTTTTGTCTCTAGCCCTTGTTTTGTTTTGTGTTGAAGCTTCTCCTCCTCCAAATTCCTCATCAAACTCATCATCATACCCTAATATATTTAAGTCTTCATTTAAATATGCAAACATTTTTTAATTGAAGCTTGGTTCTTTTTGTTTTGAGACATTTTAACTGATAATATACATATACAACTCAAATAATAAAGAATAATTAGATATAAAATTTGATTTTAACAAAAATCTTATTATAATAATATTAACAACAAGATCAAAACTTATTTAATATATTTTGGATAAAGCATAACAAGGCATTTTGGATAAAGCAAGATTGTGATTCGAATGTATCATATATATGCACGCACACACCCTAATAACCACACGAAACTCATTTTTGTCAAAATAAGATCCACAACATTTAAGGAGAAATTGGATTTTAAATGTAGAAAGGTGGACAATAGAAATGTTGGCATTGTGTTGGCATTAATGTCAAAGTGTGATGATGAAAGAGGTGTTGCCATTGATGTCTGAATTGTCATTGATGTTAAAAGGTGTAAGGGACATGACAATTGATTGGTAGTGTCCTTCTTTCTTGTCATGTTATGTTGAGTTGTTTGGTTTCATTGTTGATCTAGTATGGTGTCTTGACCTGGTGTAGTGACTTGCGTATGGTTGAGGTTTTTCGCGATGGTTTGAGCCTCATCTTTGAGGACTAGTTTTATAGGCCATCGAGATAGTGAGGAAATTTGTTCGTAAAGGTGGTGTCATTGCGTAAGATGTTGGTGCAGAGGTGTAAAAGCTTGTAGGAGGCATGGAGTGGACTTAGACAACATGTCTAAGTGGTTTCAGAAGTTTAGTAAAGGCTATGAAGACCCAAATGGTCTTGGTTTTGACTAGAGGGCAATTTGGGTGCTTAGGGTTTCTTGTGTCCTAATGAAGGATTTGAGTGTGAAGATGGTGTTGCCGACCTAATTGGTCTAATGTATGATGTATTCGTGATGTTTTAAAGATGTTTTAAGCGAGTTTTCTCTATAAAGTTTGACCTAGGTGTGTTATGATCCTAAGTCATGTAGATAAGCATGCGAAGAACACTTAGTTGTGTTGAGAGAGAGGGTAATAAGAAATCATGCGAGCTAGAGAGAAGAGTATAGAAGGTGTAGAGGGTATTTGTGACCATAATAAGGGGAAAAAGTAGATGTTTTGAGAAGTGAGAGAGAGTGCTATTGTTGAAGAGATAGGTCATTGGACCTAATCACTGGAGAGGAAGTACTTGAGCGAGTTAAGCCTAGAGGGAAGATTTGAAGAAGATTAAAGGAAGGAGAGCCAAACAAGAGTCATCATCAGTTGTTGGTGCAACATTTCAGAGGTGACAAACAAATCAGGTGGCTTTAGTTGGTGTTGAGTCATTTAGGGGTGGTGCTTCCTTGTAGGGTTGGTGCTCTACTAAATCTAGTGGTTGGTGCTCCTTGTGGGGTTGGTGCCTCACTAAACCTAGGGCTAGTGCTCCTCACGGGTTGGTGATCAACTAAATTTGAATCATTGCTCTAATAAAACTTTGTTTCAATGGGTTTTCTTCCCTTCGAGAGTTTCCCATTTATATCTGGTGTTCATGTGTTGATGTGTTCTCATTTGCTCTTCTATGGTTATGTTTCTTAATGCATGCATGCTTAATGGTTACATTGAAATGAATGGTTGATGAATGTAAATGTTTAAGGTCATTGAAAGTTTTATTGCCCACTGATTCATCCCCCTTAGTGGTTGTGCTTCCAACAAGAAATCCCCTTAATTTTGGGAAGAATGAAGCTTGTACATATCAAAACTACTAGCACATAATGTTTTGATCTAAAATAGATGTATTTTTTGATAGTCATAGTGTAATAGATTATTACAATAGTGTCTTTTCCTAGTAGAGGAATACACACACACACTTACACACACACATACAAATTTCCATGTGATAAGGCCCCATGATAATTTTGTGAACAACTCAATGCGTAACAATGTGTATTAAGCTTGAAGAGCACTGTGACTAACTCTCATGATAGTTTTGTAGATAGTTCTGTACAAAACTATGGCCCTTACAAAAATCTAAAAATAAATTAGTCTTATTTATTTAAAAACCACATCATTTTAATGTGCTAATAACTAAAGGAATCCTTTGAACTTGGGCCAAATTGGAATGTTCCATGGTTGATTCCATATTTACAAGTGGCAAAGCGTCTTTACCACAAATAGTCTACAAAACCGGGTTGGATTGGACCAAATAAATTCTCAAACCATTTACAACCAGAGAAACAATCTATTACCTATTCTACCAATTCCACTTGGCAGAGGAAATTTATAGGAGAATAGCCTATTGTTTTAATACTTCAACAATAAATCTACACAAATTCTCTAATAAAAAAATCAATAGGAAAAAATCAAATCTAACAAGAGTATGTGGTTTGCTCTCAGCAATCCGAAGGATACATTTGATAGCGAAAATTTGTCTATGGTTTAAGAACATACACAAGGTGCTTGTAATGAGTTGTCGAGATGTGTTTCAGTGAAGCTATCCAGCTTTACCGTCACACTATAGGCCGCTTATGCACTTTACTAATTAAGAGAATGCTTGAATGTATATAATTGATCGCAACTATTTTATCTCGTACATACATTGAGTCTTTGATACACTATAAAAACAAGCATTTTTTAGATATTCCAACTATGCCTTCCAAGATATGATGAAATTCTTTTCCCACCAAAGACAAATCCAAAACTTATGTCTGACTCTAAAATAAACTAGCACCAAATGACAACCTTAATTGTTTTATCATGTACATAGATTGAAAGTTTTCAATACACACTTTTATAGGCAAACATCTTTAGGATTTTCGGACTATATTTTTTTTTCCAATAGTCCGAATATGTAAACTAATGTTTAGCTCTAAACAAGATCAATTTTATAGCCATAAGTATTTAATAATGATGTATATTACCTTTTGTTTAAAACATGATAATTTTTTAGATCAAAGTTGAAAAATCCATACTTTACTACTATAGTAACATTTCACATGGTAGAGTTTAACTTTGTTCGGGATATCAAAACATTTAGAACATCGACCTTCAACATAGGTACATAACCATACCTATTAGAGGAGGATATTTACTAGGCGAGCATCGTTCTAATTTATTTGAAACAAAGTGACCTTCAATTTTTAACTTTCAAGGGTGTTGGCTTGTTGGGCATTCATCTTTATTTCGCCGTTGTTGTTGGGCATTGAATTTGAAATGACTAAATGAACTTAACTCCAAGTTTCCAATTGTGTGTTTATGGTTTACTAATAATTTGTAGTTTGTGCTTGTGGAATCGGGGTTAGAAGAAGCATGAATAAACCCTTTGATAAATAGTCAAATGAACTCCATCGAGGAATAACTTATTTGCACAAAATTGATTGATAATTACAAATTACAATCGATAGCTCATCGACGACGTGGTGTTTCTCCAATATGGGTGACATAACAATTGTCTTCCATACACTAAATTAGCAAATTAGACAGATTTAACCTCGTGGTTGTGGGCATGGGGTTGTTGACCATAAGTTAGTGGAACTACACTCGTATTGGTGTCACGGTGCGGTAACATTACAACATAGACCGGTCGGTGACTAGACCACTGGTAGGGGTAGGTTGATAGGTTGTTGGTAGGCCTTAGGCATCTCGCACATGTTGAGGCATTGACAAATTGCATTCGTTGAGGCAACACCGGAAAAGCCAAAATTAAAAGCCTTGATCCACCTACTTCAATACTATTTTACTAGCCTCCCGAATGCATCACTCTCTGACAATCACATGACACCAACCGCCACTTTGCTAATCCTTAATCTCGAGTGGCTCACTTCTCTTCGACACTTTGAAACCCCCCCCACACACATATATATAAACAATTGATTTGTAGAGTAAACGTGAAAATGACATTTCACAATTTTTTTGTCCATCCTTTGATATGGGCTAAAAATTATTTTGGCTATTTTTTACGGTTAAAAACAGGAAAAAAACGTCTAAACGGGCATCCAATTTAATCCCTCGACTCCTTAAAAACATTGAAAATGGGTATCCTACGCATTAATTGACAGCTTTGTCGGAGTGCTTACCTTAATACGACACGAATCTAGCGCTAGTTAACATTGGATACTCCATCCTTATCCATGTTTTCTCTTCAATTCACCTACCTAATCCCATCATTCTCCTCGCAACATCAAACCGCTCTGCCCCATAAATAATGAAAATGCCGCTCATGTGACCAGTCGCTATGCGACCGAGGGCAAACACCACGCCATAACGTGACCGTCTTAGATTAAAACGATGTCGGAGACTTCGAGTCTTCCGAGTCGTTGAAAATTCATTAAATTCTGTCCGCCTGAAAATAAATTTTGCTCTGGATTTTGATTCGCCGGCAATTTCCGCTGCCCGGGTCCCGCCATTCTTTATTTTCCCGACAAAATCAGCGATGCTTACCAGATTTTATATTTATTTAAATTTGAAATACCTACGTTCTCGTACCTACGGCTAAATGCGATAACAGAGTGGATTATCTGGAAAGGTCCCATAAATATAAATTAGTTTTACCCCGTCCTTTGGTCTTATTTTTCCCCACCTGAGCAGTCTGGTAGTGGTGCGGGAATGTGTGTTGTCGTTTCTTGTGCTCGTACGCGTTTTATATTTTGCACCTCATTTTCGTTTTTCGTTTTTTTCGCGTGGGTTTATCCATGTGAATTTTGCTGGCTATGGCCGCGGCAGCAGCAGTGCCAGCGCCCATACCTCTTCAGCAAGAAGAAGCAGATTTACAACAAGCTGAGAAATCCAAGGGTAAGCGAAGAAGAAGACGCGAAGCCCCAGCGAGAGTCGAACAGCAGACCTTGAGTAGTAGCAGCAGTAAAGGCAAAGCGCGCAGGGCTCCGCAGGCGGTGACGACAGAGGGCGCGTGGTGCTGCGTGGCAAAGCCACTGGCCAGCTCCTCCCCTCCGCCTCCACGACGCTCCAACAGCAAGCCCAGGGATCAAACCCTAGTGAAAACCCCTTCAGAGCTGCTCGACAAAGAAAATCAAACCCTAGAAAAAACTACGGTCGAAGGCATTAAGGCGGAGAAGTCGAATCCCAATCCGGGGAGATTCTAAAGACGGGCGAGATCTCAGCGCTCATTAAGCAGGGCTTCATTTCAGACAAACAAACCCTCGGAAGTACGAATCAAAGCCCTAACAGAAACTCTAACCCTAACGGCAGCCTCTCTCCGTTTCGAATTCGTTTGTCTCCGGGCAGGGTTTCTCCCATAATGGACTCGGCGTCCGCTGCTTTGGGTTACGGAAAATTCAATTCCGTCCTCAACGCCGGCCTGCTTAATCCCTCTTCCTCTCCGCCCGTTGAGAAAATCAGATCCTCTCCCACGCTCTTTGAAATGATGGCTCACGAACAAGAACTGCAACCGAAGCAGCAGCATCTCGTTAACGGCAATGGCAGCCTGCAGCATTCTCAGTCAAGTAACGGCAAACAGACATCCGCTCTTCAGGACCGGCAGATTTTCATGCAGGAGAAGGTTTTAGCATTTCTGGGAAGCTGTAGCCCCGGCACCCAGTTTAATGACGCCGAGTCCAGCGACGTTAAACTGACGCTGAGCTCCAGGACGGACTTTCTGTCGCTTTGAATGTCCATAGACAGATTCTGGTGGCGCACAGCAGGTTTTTGCTGCGAAGCTGTCAGACAGATGGTCGAAACAGCAGCATAGCCTGCCGCATATGGTGGAGATTTCAGATTGCGATGAACTCGAGATTTATATCGAGACTCTGCGTTTGATGTACTGTACGGACTTGAAGCGTAGGCTCATGAAAGAAAATGTCTCCAAAGTTCTTGGCATTTTGAAGGTAATTTTACTTTTTCCCCTTGCAAACCCTTAAATTTGTTTCAAAATTGCGGATTTGCTTACTTCTTTTCCCGTACTACTTGCCTGAATATGTGAGTCATGACATCAGCTAGGATTGTCTTTTGTATTATTTCGTTTTACAACACGCTCTAAATGCTTGAATCTTTTCCCCACTAATAGGAAACGAGGTTTCATTTGGTAATAATTTTTTCCAACACGCAACAGCCCAATGAGATCGCATTTCCCCGACAAATGTATAGTATCACTATCTTAACGATTTTTGCAAAGATTCTCAGAGTCTCGGAGTTTCACAGTCGACCTAAATGCAAAATACAAAGAAACCATGTGATCATAGATACAGCTGGAGTGGCGGATCAATGCGTAATACCTCTATCCTTCTAGCTCGTCCTCTGTTTACCCTCTGAACAGCTCGGAATCTCAGAATTCCATAACTTCTCGGCGGGCCTTACTGTAAAGTACAAAGAAACATGGCAATTTTATATATAGCATAGGTACTGTTAGGAGTCACGAACATTCCCAGAAATTTCAGAACTAATAATATGGAAGCAGAGCAAAGTGAACTGAAGTTTCCTCTTTTATTTCCTAGTACTTTCCTTGCCCTTCTGGCCTTGTTGTCACTCTCAGGGCATTGTAACAACTCTGTGTTACTTGTGTTCACTGTGTGTTGCTGTTGGGTCGTTGTGAGGTGTTCTTGTTCTGGTGTTGTCTGCTCATCTCAAGTGTCCCTTCTACTTGGCGTGGTTAATCAAAAAATTGTAATGTCTTGCGCATATGGTGGAGATGGACCCAGAGTGGTGTTGGTCACCACATTGTAGGGAGATCCTTGAAGAAGGCTGCAAATGTTTTTAGTATTTGTGGCATGTGACGTTAATAAGAATAATAATAATAAAATATTAATAATGGATAAGGTCCTTGAGATAGTTGTATCTTGGCATTTCCGTTTGTTAGATGTGATTAAGATAATTGCTTATATATATAATATCCATTATATATTAAGATAATTGCTGTTAACATTATATCTATGTTGCCGGGAAACGGAAATGGAAACGGAACGAAACGGGTACGAAATGTGGAAATGGCAATTTTCAAAAAACCTTGGATACGAAACGCCGATTTTAAAACATCCGTACAATATATTATTAAAAAATAAAATAAAAATATATATATATGCATAGTACTCATTTAGGAAGAGAAAAATGAGAGTGTGATTTAGAATGGACCCAAGAGGTCATTATATAGCTTTTAGGAAGTGTGTTTAGCAAGTCTAGGTAGTTGTATTAGGGTTGGGGTTCATTTAAAGCAAGGTTTTTTTTTTTTAAAAGTCGTTTTTTAAAAGCAAAAACTGCTGGAAACGCCAAAAACGTTTCCAAAATGTCACAGACGCTTTCGAAACTTTTTTAACATTTCTGAAACGCTTTTGCGTTCCCCGCTTTCCCCGCTTCGCTTTTGAAAAGACGCTTTCCGGAAATGTCTTTGGTGTTTCCGCTTTCCCCGCATTTCGTGTTTTTGAAATGTTTCTAGGCAGAAACGCGGCCCTTTAGGCGTTTCCTAGTAACAGAGCATTATATATAATCAGTAATCTATATATTATATATAATATATATAATGTTAACATATGTACATATTTATTCTAGAGCAATTATCTTAATCACTAACACGCACATAGAAGCTTATCAAGAAAAAGAAAAAGAAATGGTTTTAGAGTAAAAAGAATTAAATATATATATGTTTTGTTCGACTATAAGACATTTTTAATTCCAAACTTATCCATTGGTAAACTTGAATAAAAGTTAATGCTGTGCAAACACGAACTTTGTGACTTGGTATGTAGTTTTATAAACAAATAGTATTTATATAATGTTAAATTTGTTAAAAAATAATATAATAATAAAATAAAGTGAAAATTGAATCTCTATAGATGAGATAAGAAAGAGAGGAATGGAGTGATTTGTGACCAAGTGTGTGGTTGGGAGAGCCTGGCAAGGAGCCTGGTTAGCACTAATGAGGCATCAGAAGCTGAAATTTCTTCACAAGGCATGTGAGTTGTCTGACAAAATGCTAGAAGGAAACATGGTCTTATGGGTTCATTAAAATGACCTTGAAACATACAACCATATGCAATTAATGAGGCATGGGAAGCTGGAATTTCTCTTCAAGGCATGTGAGTTGTTTGACAAAATGCCAGAAGGAAATATGGTCTTATGAGTTCATTGAAATGGCCTTGGAAACTTACAACCATATGCAATTGATAGGTGCAAGTGTTGACTCCTCTACCTTTGCCAGTAACTTCCCAACTAATGCCTTAATGGGAGCTTTGATGCAGGCAAGGGTGTTCAAAACATAGTTAAAAAAAAGAGATTTTGGCAGATTGTGATGTTGTAGTTGCAGGAGCCTGAACAATGGGCAGTGTAGGAGGCTTGCATAAAAACACTTGTACTATTTAGCATAATACCTTTGCTAGTAACTTCCCAGCTAGTGGCTTAATGGGAGCTTTGATGCAGGCAAGGGTGTTCATCAAAGCATAGTTAAAAAAAAGAGATTTTGGTAGGTTGTGATGTTGTAGTTGCAGGAGCTTGAACAATAGGCAGTGTGGGAGGCTTGCATAAAAACATGTGTACTATTTAGGATAATACCTGAAAGATTAAGAAACATGGTTTCATGGCAATGTGATGGCAGGCTCACAATAGTTGAAATTATGTAGAAGAGTTTTGAAGGTGGGTAGAGGAAAGGAGGGACGTGCTTGGCAAGCAGAATGTGTAGCGCCTTTGTCAATGCACTTCCCTCTACTAATGCTGTGAGATTGAGGTTTAGTTTGGCAGTGAATGGCACTGGTAGTGACATTGTCATTGTATGATTATAATAGAAGAGTCGAAAATGCCATCTAGGTGCATCCTCCCAACTGACGCAAAAATGAGAGTTTTGTGAGTGTATGGGCATCTACCAAACCATATTAAAAAGGAGACTTTTGTCGATGCGTAGTTGCAAGTGGTGTAATAGGCACGCATACAAATTGTAGAAGCATGCACAAGGCATGTGAACCGCTTTGACAAAATGCCCGGAGGAGAAGGGTTTTTTGGAACATAGATCTGTGATGATTGAAGATACCTAGAAGAGTTTATAGTGGGTTGCGTGTTATAAGTAAATGTATTGACAGGGCTAAAGCTAAATGCCACTACCAACACTCTCCCAACCAACGCTAAAATGGCAGCTTTGCTCGTGCTATGGCCATCCATCGAAGCATTATAGAAAGTGGTTTTTGTTTGTCAAATGTTGTTGCTGGCACCAGGGGCATACATATATATGAATGAGAGGGCATTCACAAGTCGGTGAACTATTTGAGAAAATGCCTCAATGGATCGTGTTTTATGGAATACCATTATTGTAGGATATGAACAATTGGGTTGTTTGAGAAGGCTTTAGAGACTTTTAAGCAAATGCAATTGGATGGTGTATTTCCCAACCCCTCAACCTTTTTTACATCTTTCTAGCTTGTGTCAAAAAGGGAGTTTTGAGAGATTTGGAACAAGGTATAGAGGTTCATCAAGGAACAATGGAAAGGGAATGTTTGGTTCTATAATTTAGTTGTGAATGCACCGATAGACATGTATGTTAGATGAAGGAAAGTGTGGGGACCATTTTGCCGAAATGCTTGAAAGAAATGTGGTGAGATGGGTTTCCTTCATGGTTGATATTGTACAATTGAGCATGCTTTGAAAAGATCTTGGAGGTTTTTTCTTTTTGAATCCTTGGGTTAGTGCATAACCCTATTGGACAAACCTTATTAGCGTGTTCCCAATGTGTGCAAAACAAGAGTTGTCTAATGTAATTCCTTAACAAATGAGGTTTCTTGGAGTGCATTAATTGTTGGCTATGTACAAATTGGGAGCTCGACCTTGAGCACCATGCTTTGGCCACCTCCTTCTAATGGGCATAAACACTTTCGCCTTCTCTTGTTTAAACTTTGCATGTTAGCAATTATTTTTATCTTTTGACACTTGAAGGAAACTTTTCACATCTATCGCTAAAACATTGTATAGTTATAAGTATAACACGAGGCAAAAAAAAGAAGCATTGTTTGTATCATGCAATATTGTTCTAGTGTTAAGAGAATGTTTCTTCTATAGACTAATTGGCTTTTAGAATATCTCGGAAAATTTTAACTTGTTTCGGGACATGCACATAAAACATGAGGTATTGTGAACTTTTGTTGCTCGGAGATTTCATTGCATAGGGCTTAACACCAAGCAAACTTCTACATTTGATTGACCCTTTTGGCCAAGGAAGCCTTCACCTTACAAATAATATGTATGGCATTACGACATGGGTGCGCGTGTTGTCCACTTGGAAGGTGTATCATGTGAACCCTTGCGGTAATGGGTGTGAAATAAATAGTTGTCTTCTGTTTTGCACAACCCAATGACTTGACCGCTTTTCTCGTAGCTTTAAATTGTCAGAACATCAAATGGATAAATTTTGTCACTTGGGAAAGTATTTATTTGGGCCGGGTTTCTGAGCCATGTTGGTGTGATGTTTGCATAGAATTCCCTCTCTAACCTTGCGAATACCCTCTAGAATGCTAGGGTTAAAGCGAGCATCCCTTAAAATCTTTTTGTCGATTTCCCTACTTTTTCCCTAGATAAGAGAACACTATGGAGGTGACAGATTTAGAGTTTGCTTATGCAAAGTGATTGTATTTAGGGGCCATTTTGTAGTTGAATTAGCTTCTTGGAAATAGAGTTTTTCAAAATTGATTGATCTAGTTTTCTACTCTATGACTCAATCTTCGTGGGGACTATCGATTCGATCATAGGGATTGTCCTTGGTACATTGTCAATGTTGGGAACACATTGTTAGTCTCCTCAAGCCCGGCTTCGTTCGGTTAGATTTTGTGGTTTCACAAAGTGCATTGTTGTCGTATTGGGTTGCAACAATGTAGTGGTGATTGGTCTCAAATACTTGTATTAAGTTAATTTCCATGAATGCAAATAAATCTCTCTTTGGAAACATTGTTGGGTAGCCATGCACCACTCTCTTTGCTTGGTCGTGAACATTATGGTGTTGTTTGTTCTCTCTCGTAACCCTCCATGAATGGAAATGATGCTTGTGTGAAAGAAACAAATGTCCTCTCTCTTGCTCTCTCTAACATTAGATATATTGAATGATTACAAACTTGAGTGAAGAAATGTTATTCTCTCTCTTTCTCAATTAAATGCTATATTTAGTTGCTTACTTGGTAAAAAGAAGCCCACGACAACATTTATGTCAACCCCCAATATTGTAGGATGCTAAGGGCGAAGAATGCAAATACTACGATGATCCATATTTAATATTGTATTGGTAACTTGTATATTTCTTTGTGAAAGGAGTTATGAAAACTATTATTTCTATGAATTTGATGAGTGAGAATTGTGCGTAGATGAATAGTCCTGTTTTAGGTCAATGTAATAATTTAACTCTTGAATCTTGAAGGGACTTTGTCTGAATTGTATTGAAGCATTGAAAACGTGCCTTGCCATGCAGCTCGGCTTCCTTTTTGATTTTCTGTACCTAATATTCTGGAATTGGTTTAAGTCCCAAATTGGAAATTATATTTTGTAGTCTCTTGGCAAGTAACTTGTTTTTATCGTTATGGAATTAACCTGTTACAATTACAATAAGAAACTTGCTTGCACTAAACCTAAAGCCGGAGCACATTGACTGACTCTTGCCCACAAAACTTACGTGAGACCTAGAAGTTGTCTTCTTTGAGCCTTGCGGAACATTGATCATGACTAACCCTTTGGATGCCCTCTAGCTATAGGGCCTCTCACCCTCGAATGTGTTGAGATAGATTCAATTGCCTAGCCTGCTTAATCTCTACGTGATTAGTGACCACCTGGGTGGCCATGGATGGAAACCCGCTGTGTTGTCAAGCCCCTTTTGAGCTGTGTAGAATATACACTAAAGGTTGGGCATGGGAACCAGTTAGGCAACCTTTCTCTAATTGCCTTGTGGGCTGAGTTATAATTTTAAGGTGATTTTGGTAAACAAGAAGATAAGATTTTTACATGGTAAATCACTGAAAGCACAATGCCCCATCTTGTTGAATGCTTACTTGAGCGTGGTGACACCCCTCCCTAGTTGGGCTCGCTAATTTAGATCAATTATTGTAGTGTATATTTTATGTTATATGTTCTTTAATTGCAAACATCAACAAGCGAAAGATAACTATAAACTTAAGCTTTTTCTTGTGCCATACAAAAGAATGGTAAGGATGTACAAATTGAGTGATTTCTTGTGCCTTAGTGCACTTTAAATACACCTTGCCTCTAGTGGTGTTTGATCGAATTTCAAAACTTGTGGTTGACCCTAGAAATTACTCTTGAACTAGGATGCCCTTGCTCCTAGGGGGAAAATACAAGCTTGGAGCTTTTAAGTGTGGAAATCTTTTGGCATGTTGATTATTGCTCCACTCTACTCCTCTTCCGTTCTCTCTCTTAGAAAATGGGATTAATGGAACTCATGTAGCTTGTCCAGGTGTTGAGAGATCATTGTAAACCTTGTTAGGACAGTGTGTTTTAGATGCTCTCTTTTGTTACGTAATGAATGAATAAGCATGTCAATCAATTTCTCCTTCACTCCCCTCTAACATAAACTGTTTGGGTAAATGAATAGTGCTTGTGACTTTTTATGCAATTGTTCTCTCTCTTCCTCTCTCTTCACTATCTCTTCTCCCCAAAGTAAGTGAACCTAATAGATAGGAAACAATTTTTCATGGGTTGTTTCTCCGCTGCAAATTAGTTTATGAAGTGTTTCAAAAAAAAAAAAATTCGTTTGGGTTTTAGGTCTAAAAGTTTGGGCAGTACATCTATCTTATTGGCTCTTCCTCTGTTTATCCTCTGAATAGCTCGGAATCTTAGAACTCCATGGTTTCTCAGGTTGGCCTTAATGCAAAATATTAAGAAACAGGGCAATTTTATATGTCACATAGATACTGTTAGGAGTCATGGACATTCACATAAATTTCAGAACTCATAATATGGAAGGAGAGCAAATTGAACCGAGGTTTCCTCTTTTATTTCTTGTCCCGCCTCAGTCAAAATGAACAGCATATCCTGCCAAGTCTCCAAAAAGAAATCTGAGGAGCATCTGCTGATCTAATTTTAGCAAACATGTTAGTGAGAATTTACAAATCATGTTATTGAGAATTTACAATAGTTTCATAAAATTCCTCTGCCTAACTGTTTTTCCAGCAAAAGCTAATGTTATTTGTGGTTCCAAAAGAGCTCATTGTTCCTAGAGAAATTCAATCAAGTATTCCTTTTATTTGTGATCTGTTCTACCCTTGTTCCCAGCCATCAGTCTGTCTTTCTGCAGGCCCTGCTCATTTCAAATAATGTCTTACTGTTAAGATGTTCGCTTTTCACTGTTTGGTAGAGATAAGCCAAAAAATGCCTGTATATGATGGGAAAAATAGCCTTTGAAATCATTTGTCCTGTCAAATTCATTTAGATGCTCTCTTATGTTACGTAATGAATGAATAAGCATGTCAATTAACCTCTCTTTCACTCTCTTCTAACATAAACTGTTTGATGAATACTGCCTGTGACTATTCAATGCAATTGTTTTTTCCCTCTTGTTATTTCTTCTCCACATAGTAAGTGAACATAATAGACAGTGAACAACTTTGCATGTGTTGTTTCTCTGCTGCAAATTAGTTAAAGTGTTTCACAAAAAATTGTTTGGGTTTTAGGTCGAACAGTTTGGGCATTGCATCTATCTTATTGGCTCTTCCTCCGTTTACCCTCTGAGCAGCTCCGAATTTTAGAACTCCATTGTTTCTCAGCTGGCCTTAATGCAAAATATAAAGAAACTGGGGTTTTATATGTTGCATAGATACTGTTACGAGTCATGGACATTCCCAGAAATTTTAGAACTCAGAATATGGAAGGAGAGCAAATTGAACTGAGGTTTCCTCTTTTATTTCTTGTCCCGCTTCACTCAAAATGAACAGCATATCTTGCCAAGCCTCCAAAAACAAATCTGAGGAGCATCTCTTTATCTAATTTTAGTTAATTACATTAGTGAGAATTTACAACTGTTCAATAAAATTTCTCTACCTAACCAACTATTTTCCAGTGAAAGTTAATGTCATTTGTGGTTCCAATAGGAGCTCAATGTTTCAGAGCAATTCAATCAAATATTCCTTTTATTTGTGATCTAGATCTTGAGTTCCACCCTTATCCCGGCTGCCAGTCTTCCTTTGTAATATACCTAAAAATAGATAAACCTGGATATTTCTGTCAAAACCCTAGGACATCAGTATAAAAAATTGCCTTTTATGACAGCAGTGACAATCTGATTTTTAATTAAAAAAACAGCAAGCCTCAAGGTGCCAAAACAGACTTTTATTTATTGATTTCAATCAGCTACAATAAAAGAAATACCAGTGTCTTAATACAATTATTTTCTCACAATTGATGACCTAAATGGAAAGATAGATGGAAGAGAAGAGCATGCAAACTGATTTGACTGAAATCTGCCCCCAGATACTGAAGCCCTAGCTGTACTTGCTGTTTTGGATGTAGAATCAAGCCTGAAAAGTGTGCCCTAGCTGAACTGGTTGAACACCTGTACCTTGATTGGTCACTGCAATCCTTAAATGGAATTGCCAAGCGTAGATATGAGGGATTCTGTCCTTAGACCTGTATGCAAATGAGGGATTTTGTCCTCTATTGCTGATGCAAAAGCAGAAGCTACTTGTAGACAAAGAAGTAGTTGATAAATTTTCAAGATGAATGTAATAATAAACCCCAAATTTGCCTTTATAACTTCTAAGGCCTTCTCCAAAGTTGGAGCCCCTCCTAAAAATAGGAATAAACAATATAAAATTGTTTTATCCTCTCCCTCATGTTGGCACTCCATCCTAAAAATGGGGATAAACAATATAAAATTGCTTTACTCTCTAATGTATTGGAGGACTTCTTCCTTGAGTCCTTTTCAAAAGAATTCCTCTCTGATCTGCTTGTAGGTCTTGAAATACCCTGGGTGACCAGCCAAAGGTGTATCATGGACAACCCTTAAGATTTTGCTTTTACCTTGGATTTAGGTACCAAATAGATTCTATTCTTGTAGAGGATAAGATCATCAACCACCTTGTACTTGTTATCTTGTATTTTGCCCTCAAGGATCTCATTAGTGTAACCATTCTTTACATACTCTGCTATTATTAAAACTTTCCAATCAATAGAGATTTCAAATATAGAGCATAGAAAAGGTTTTCTAGATAAAACATCTGCTACAACATTATTCTTCCCTTTTACATACTCTATGTCAAAATTATAAGCTTGGAGCTTACTTACCCACTTTTGTTGTCTGTCATTCAAGTCCTTGTTAGTGTAGGATATTTATTTTCTTTGTATTTATTTATTTACTTGGAGCTTTCCTACACTCATGGGATATGCTTGCTTAGGTGTACCAATTATGTTGAGTTAGTGTACTAGTTAAGTTGATTTAGTTTACCAATTGTGTTGAGTTAGCTTTTTAGTTGTATGGAGCTAACTCTACTTCTAATATCAGTTAGTGAGAGTTATTCCCCATTGATCTAGGAGGAGGTTGCACATTCACCACCTATATGTACTTGACTTGCATCAGTCTATCCTATGGAGAATATGGAGCATATGGAGCATTGAGTTGATTTGGAGCCATTCTTGCCTTGTGAGTTTTGATCATATTGCATCTTATTGTTAGTTATTTCGATTTTTGCAATTGCTTGTGCATTCATTTTTCATCAGAGATCCAAAACTCTAATAGTCCTTCTCTCCGACCAAGAAAGAAATTCAAACTATTGTGATGCGTTTTGACTATAAACCTGCACAAATTTACCACACCAAATATTGTCGAATTTTGCCAATGCATGCATGATGGCCAACATCTCTTTGTCATAAATAGAGAACCCACACTCTACTTCACTAAGTTTCCAAATCTCAAAGGCTATGGGATGCCCTTTTTGCATCAAAACCTCCCCCTCACCGTTATCATTCTAACACATGGAATGAAATTTTGGAATAGCCAATACTTGGCAAGAACTCATTACCTCTTTGAGTTTATCAAAAGTTGTTTGGGCTGTTTTGGACCAGCTAAAAGCTCCCTTCTTTGTCAAATCAGTCAATGGGACAAGAAGTTGTGAAAACCCTCTTACAAACCGCTTGTAGTAACTACAAAGACCAAAGAATCCCCTCAATTGTGTCAAAGTGGTGGGTGGTGGCCAAACCAATATTGCTTGGATCTTCTCTTGATCAACTTGTACTCCTTGGGCACTAATGACATGTCCCAAGTATAAAATTTCAGTCATCCCAAACTCACACTTGGATTCTTTTGCAAAAAGAGCTTGTTGTTCCAAAATTTCCAGCACTATATCCAAGTGTTTTAGGTGCTCTTCCCAAGTCTTATTGTACACCAAAATGTCATCAAAGAATACTAGAACAAATTTCCTCAAGTGTTCACTAAAAACATGGTTCATGCATGACTGGAAAGTAGCAGAGCATTGGTTAAACCAAAAGGCATTACCAAGAATTCAAAATGCTCAAAATGACAACGAAAAGTTGTTTTGTGCACATCTTCATCTCTTACCTTGATTTGATGATAATTAGATCTCAAATCAATTTTTGAAAAATATACCGCTCCATGTAACTCATCTATCAATTCAAAAAAATAGTTAAGATAAACTTGGATATTTTTGTCAAAACCTTGGGACATTAGTATAAAAATTGCCTTTTATGACAATAGTTATAATTTGATTTTTAATTAAAAAAGCAACAAGCCTCAAGGTGCCAAAACAAACTTTTATTTATTGATTTCAATCAGCCACAATAAAAGAAATACAAGCGTCTGACTACAATTATTTTCTCACAATTGATGACTTAAATGGAAAGATAGATGGTAGAGAAGAACATGCAAATTGATTTGACTGAAATCTGCCCCTAGATACTCGGCCTAGCTATACTTGCTGTTCGGATGTAGAATCAAGCTTGAAAAGCGTGCCCTACTGAATTGGTTGAATATTTGTACCTTGATTGGTCATTACAATCCTTGAATGGAATTGCCAAGTGTAGATATGTAGGATTCTGTCCTTAGACCTGTATGCAAATGAGGGATTTCGTCCTTTATTGCTGATACAGTATAAACTACTTGCAAAGAAAGTAGCTGATAAATTTCCAAGATGAATGTAATAATAAACCCCAAATTTGCCTTTATAACTTCTAAGGCCTTCTCCAAAGTTGGCGCCCCCTCCTAAAAATAGGAATAAACAATATAAAATTGCTTTATCCTCTCTCCCATGTTGGTGCTCCATCCGAAAAATAGGAATAAACAAATATAAAATTGCTTTTTCCTCTTTCCATCCTAAAAATAGGATCTTGATGCTCATGCAACTCTTTCTATCTTTGACACCCCATAATATAATGCTTTATTTAATTATTTTTCTATCTTTAGCTCCCCATAATTGAAGTTCATCATTCTATTATTATGTTATTATGTTATTCTATTTTTTACTTTTTTGGATTAATATTATAATTTAAGTATCCTTTTTCCAATTAAAATATATAAGTACTTGTCCGAAATAAACCCCAAGCTATTTTGGCAACTTGCAAATTAAATTTTGGACTTGGGCAATTTTGTGTTCAAAAGCCGTGGAACACTATTTTTAGTGTTCCGTAGAATCATGAAACTCATTGTTCAAAGTGGGTTCTCCTAACTTGTGGAACAAAAGGAGCATCAATTTGGACTTGGGCAGATTTTTGGTGGAACTTAGTGTTTTGTGGGTTCACCTAACCCACGTAACAAAGGGAATTGAAGTCTTGGTTTTCCACGACATGGGAATTGGAGGACATGCCATGTGGCAAAGGAAATGCAAATTTGAAAAGCGGTTAAGATTAGAAGCCGCGAGACACTATCCTAGTGTTTTGCGGGGTCCTCAAGGAATAGTGCTGCGGACTTCAAAAGTGCGTGAAATAAAGAAACTGGTCACGAAGTCAAATGCCGCGTCATGTGAAGGAGATGGACCTTTGCGGCATATTGTCAAAACATTTTAAAGGCCGCCAAATGGAGGAAAACCGTAGAAGTCTTGGAAAGTTGCATAACAAAGAAAATTCCCACGAAACAAAGTAGATCATGAGCAAAAGTCGTGAAACAAGACAAAGGGAATTGAAGTCTTGGTTTTCCACGACATGGGAATTGGAGGACATGCCATGTGGCAAAGGAAATGCAAATTTGAAAAGTGGTTAAGGTTAGAAGCCGCGAGACACTATCCTAGTGTTTTGCGGGCTCCTCAAGGAATAGTGCTCCATGGACTTCAAAAGTCCGCGAAATAAAGAAACTGGTTCACAAAGTCAAATGCCGCGTCATGTGAAGGAGATGGACCTGCATACATCTTTCGAAACATTTTAAAGGCCGCCAAACAGAGGAAAACCACAAAAGTCTTGGAAAGTTGCATAACAAAGAAAATTCCCACGAAATAAAGTAGATCACGAGCAAAAGTCGTGAAACAAGACAAAGTTGGTTTTTGGCCATAAATTTCGTTGCGGATCTCCAAATTGCATGAAATTGGTGGTGTTGGAACCGTCTCTTCAAGGGCTTCATTTTGGCATAAGAAAACATAGAATTTGATGTAGTTTTGAGGGTGAAAAAGGAAAATACGGGTTCTGCAAGGAAAAGGGCAATTTTACTTGTTTAAAATGTTTAACCACCTAAACCAACCAAATTTAATGATGAATGCCGCCCATACCTCCTCCTGCAAGGCAAATAATAAGGAAAAATGACATGTCAGAGGTGCCAATGTGCGTTTGTTGGCATTTATGGCATTTTGTTGGTTGGATTGGAAAAAGGTGCATTTCTCTCTTTCCCCGTTCTCTCTCTCCCTTGTTCTATATATTTGCAAATTACTCATTTGTAAACGGTTGGACACCTTAGAATGCAAGGGCACCATGCCAAAATGGTTTTCCAAGTGTTTGTGAGTAACAGCCTCCATTTGGCTTCTATAATGTGTTCTTATGCCTTCTACTTCAGATTTAATGGTCTTTGCATACTCCTTTGGCAACAAAATCATGTTTTGTGGCTATTACTCTGCCCTACCTGTGTTTTTGTTGCATTCTTGCCTCTCCATCATTGTTGTAGTGTGTTGTGCATGTATTTCTCCGTTGCAGTTCCATTTTGTTGTGTTTTGTGTGTAAAGTGGAAGGTAAAACACGCCTTGGTCTATGTCACACTTGTCTGACCTCTCCTTCTGCATTTCCTCTCTATTTTCCCTCATTGAGAGTGTTCATCTCCCTTTTCTTTGGTGCTATCACCTCCTTTCTTAGTTTAGATTTCATTTCCATGCATGTCTCTAACTCTAGTCCCTGTGAATGACTAGTCTAGGCTTAGTTGTGTTTTCAGCTTGTAGGAGTAGTGTTAGCATTAGTTTGTAGGTAGAGGAACTGACCTTCTCTAGAAGGTTTGTCTCAATATGCAAGGTCCCACACTTGGAGACAATCCCATGTTCACCAAAAGTATTGATTTTCCATGATCAAATCAAGGGTGCTACTTTTGTGTGTTAACAATCCTAGCACGCCCAATAGGAAAGAGATGAAGTGTTTTACAACTTCATATCATTGAGATTGATGTGTACTTAATGATATTCGGCTTTTAGAGGCATTTCTTAGCACATATGGCAACTTGATTGATCCAAAGAACCCATTTTGTCAATCAATAGACCACTTTTCCATGATTTTAGTTCTCTTTTCCATGAAGTTGTGCAATCATGACTTCATTTCCTCATCGGATTCCTCATTTTCAGCAGTAATACCATTCAAATCCACCTTCATGTTCCCCAAATCATCTCTAGGTTATCAAAACACACCTCCAATTCAGTTTTATGAGCCAAACTAGTAGGCAAATTCCTATTAACCAAACCCTACAAATCAATATGGTTATTCAACTAACCATGGTGTTGTTCAAGAGCAAGAGTATGCAGTTTTTGGAGGCCATTTCACACCTGAAGATGATTTTGAAAGGAGAGTTCAGCATATGGAGGATACCCTGCAAGCACTCGAGGAGTAATTTCAGATCATGCAAGCTAAACAACTTGGTTTTAGGCAGCCTTGTCCATGGGGAGGTCCTCTACATGGTTTAGTCCTCAACAAAAGCTAGAGGTAATGAGTGAATCTTTTAATCAGATGGTTAAGTTTATTGCATCTTTACAAGCATTGGAGGCTAATAAACTTATGATTGAAGAACCCTGTCAATGGGGTATTCCTTCACTATCACCATGTGGATATATGATGCCTCCTTATCAGCCTGAACCATCTCAACCAAAGCCCAAGCTCCAAGTTCCTAGCTTTCTCAAAGCTTCTCTTTCCATCCCTTCTCCTCCACAAGAAGACATTGCAACCCTCCCCACCCTCTGTCCCCCATCATTTCAAACATTACAAAATCAGCTAGAAGCCCAAGCTTTCCCTCCTCTCACATTCCCAAACCCATCTTGGGATGAAACTAATTAGTAAACCAACTTGGGAGGGCAGCCAACTAAAGAACCAAGAAAGGAAGTTCTCATGCAAAATTTGAAAGATTAGAGCTCAAGGTTTGAGGCCAAACAAATCCCACAACTGGTTAAACCTGTGAAGGAGGTTGAATTTGCAAAATAGGAAGAGGAAAATGATGAACAATCTATCTATTTTGAATGTAGTGTGCATGTTGGCACTGTGTTCTTGGAGGTTATTGATTTGTCTTCACAAAAATCAGAAATGGAGGAAGGAAAATCAGAGTAGTAGGACCAAAAATCAGATTTGTTTGAGGACTCTAAAAAGAAATGATCCAAACAGAGTTGGGCAATGAAGAGGCTGAAGTTTTATTAGATTTAGAAGATTGCATTGATGATGAAGAACCCATTGAGCTTACCAATTTTGCATTCTCATTATCTATCTTTCACCATAAAGAGCCTCTTGTTACTGAAGTCTCCTTTGGACCTGAAATAGAGCAAGAAATGTTAATGAATGTTGATCACTCCTCGCCTCTTTTCCCTAAATTAGATTTAGAAAATCACAAAGACGAGTATACTAAAGAAGAGATCAGATTTGCTGATCAACTGGAGCTTCATGATAAACAAGAGGATGAGTTTGACATGTGAAACTTTGTACTTGAGGATGAGGACAAGAATAAGAACTCAATTGCTGAATCAAGAATCATCATGGAGGAGGCTGATTTGTTTGAAGAATCAAAACAAAGCACAGATCAGCCTACAAGCATCCAAGATGATGAAGAGAGTGCTTCTAACAGCTCCATTCATGGAGTTGCATGCAAAGAAGATGGGCAAACCATGAGGATCGCCAATTAGCTATATGAAATGTTTGCCCAGTAAGTTATTTGGCTAGTTTAGAGCCAAAAATAGAGTTGCCACCGGTCATGCTCACTTCAGAGCATGAGGAAGAGCTTCAAAGCATCAAAGGTCAGCTTCAACACCTCTAAAACCAAATGCAGAGCAACTTGAGGAGGTATTCATTGTCTTTTCAGCTGATACTTTGAGCAACAAGGAAGTGCAAGCGATGCTTTCATTTCCACCATGTGCTTTAGTTGCCAAACCGATCTCATGATCCTTGGGCTAGTCCTTCCTTGATCTGATCCACCATAGCTTTTGCAAGATTGACTCTGCTCTCACTATGCATTGAAACGAGACTCTGCTCTCACTATGCATTGAAACGGGACTCTGCTCACTCGCTGTGAGTTAGTTAGACAAGTCCGAGAGAGTAAAACTCGGAAGTTTTTGATTCGGGATGGACTGTTGGTATTCACACAAGGTCAGATATATGTTCCTAAGTGGGGGAAGTTGAGAAGAGAGTTGTTGCAAGAGTGCCATGACTTCGTATGGGCAGGACACCCGGGACAAAAGTTTATTTAGCACTAATTGAAAAAGGATTTTATTGGTTGAAAATGAGAGAGGATGCCGACGAGTACGTCGGTTCTTGTCTCATTTGTCATCAAGACAAGATGCAAGCAGTGTACAAGGCGCGAGAAGGGCCCCTACAACCATTATTGATTACCATCCAACTATGGGTAAGTGTGAGCATGGTTTTTATCACTCGATTATCGAGCGCGGGTGGAAAGTAGAGCATCATGGTGGTTATAGACAGGTTCTCGAAGTATGCCACATTCATAGCATGTGTACAACACCGTGCATGACGAGAGGATGCAACAAAATACTTCTTCAGCACATTGTGAAATATTGAGGAGTTCCTTTGAGCATCGTCTTAGACAGAGATGTTCGATTTACAAGTAAATTTTGAGTAGAGTTGTTTAAGTTGATGGGCACAAAGTTGTTAATGAGTACTAGTCATCACCCAAAAGATGACGGCCGGACAAAGGGAATCAATGCAATCTTGAAGGACTATTTGAGGCACTTTGTGCAGGCAGTCCGACCAAGTGAATTGGCCAAAATTGTTGGATGCGGCTCGGTTCATTCTGACTTGAGAAGACCTCGATGAGTGGATACTGCTATTTCAATTGGCAATGAGCCAACGACATCTTGGTGATCGCCAACAACCGAGTATTTAGTAGATTGACAAGACATAGTGGACTTAGCCATGCACAATTTGATGAAGGCAACAGAGCGGAAGAAAGCTCATGCAGATCGAGCCGTAGAGATTTGGAATTCAACGTTGGTGATAAGGTGTTGAGGATGAACCTGGAACAGTTCAAGCCTCCGAAGGGTATGAGTAAAGGCTTAGGTCGCTTAATTGCTTCAAGGGGGGGAGATCTCTTCATCACCCCCTATACTCCCCCCCACTATTTCGGTGATGCTCTCGCGCGCGACGTAGGTCACTCCAATCTAACGCAAGAGTGCTTCGTTATCCATTTTGGAAATAAAAGTGTAGATGGGGTTCTTCGCCAAGAACTCCCAAATCATCTCTTCGACATTCAACAAGGCTTCCTCGCGCTCCCAGTGTGTCTGCGAGGAAGGCCGATCCTTACAATGTACTAAAAACTCTGTTCTAACCTCGGTTACCTAACCCTAATTTGCGCATCTCTAAAATTTTGTCGACTTGCTTCTCTTCCTTTTTTACAACGTTGGCCGGAGTTCTTGTTTGTTGATTATGGGACGGGTCCACCTTATCCTCAAGGTATGGGCGAAGCTAGCTCACATGGCGGAGTACATGGTGCACATGCATGTGATAGGGCAACTAGGGACGATAGGCGATTTCTGCCGACGCGACGATTATGACATACGGTCCATCCCATCGATGTGTGAGGGCTACACTCATACCATTCGAAGGCTTGAACTGTCACGGGTTTATCCTTAACAACACCTTGTCACCAATGTTGAATTCTTATTCTTTGTGGCTTTGATCTACATAAGCTTTTATTCGCTCTCGCTGCCTTCATCGAACCGTGTTTGGCTAAGTCCACTTTGTTTTGCCAATCTGTTAAATACTCGGCGGCTATTATTAGGCGATCACCAAGATAGTAGCACATCACTATCTCATGCGGCAATAACGATCATTGTTGGCCCGTTACTTAATCAAACGATGAGTATCCACTCTTTGCTATCTTTTTGCGGGTTGTCAGAGCTGAATTGAGCTACATTCAACAATTCCGCCAATTCGCCTAATCAAACCGCACATAGTGCCTCAAGTAGTCCTCCAAGATTGCATTGATTCTCTCCGTTTGGCCATCATTTTTGGGTGATAATCGGTACTCATTAACTTTGTGCCCATCAACTTAAACAACTTTGCCCAAAATTTACTTGTAAACCGAGCATCTCTGTCTAAGACGATGCTCAAAGGAACTCCTAGTATTTCACAACATGCCTAAGGACTATTTTGTTGCATCCTCTTCGCCTGCACGACGTCGTGCATGTTATGAATGTGACATACTTTGAAAACCTGTCTATAACCACCACGACGCCTTGCTTTCCACCCGTGTTCGGTAATCGAGTGATAAAAACCATGCTCACGCTTACCCATAGTCTAATGGGAATTAGTAATTAGAAGTAGTGGCCCCGCTGGGCGCTTTGTACATTTGCGCTTGTCTTGGCTGATAGATGAGACAAGAACGAGCGTACTCGTCGGCATCCTCTATCATTTTCAGCTAGTAAAATCCTCTTTCAATTAGTGCTAAGGATCTCTTCTATCTTGAGTGTCTTGCCCATACAAAGTCATAACACTCTTGCAACAACTCTCTTCTCAACTTCCCCCACTTGGGAATATAGATCCGACCCTGTGTGAAAACCAACAGTCCATCGCGGATCGAAAACTTTCGAGTTTTACTCTCTCGGACATGTCGACTAACTCTGCTTTGCCCGGGATCTTGGGCTAATCTTTGATCCGATCCACCAGGATTGATCTCTCACTATGTATTGAAAGCGGGACTTTGCGTCACGATTGCGAGTTGTGACTTTTTGCTGAGTGCATCTGCAACGATGTTTTTCTTACCTGGGTTGTAAGTGATATCCATATCAAACTCAGCGAGGAATTCTTGCCATCTAGCCTGCTTAGGGGTAAGCTTCGCCTGCGTCTTGAAGTATGTAGATGAGATGTTGTCCGTTTTCACAACAAACGGTGCCCCCAACAAATAGTGCCTCTAAACTCTTAAACTATGCTACTGACATGAGCCATTTTTTCTCATCGGGTAATTCCGTTCCCTGTCATTCAACTTCCGCGATTCAAAGGCTATGGGGTGGCCCTCCTGCATGAGAACTCCCCCAGTGGCATAATTTGATGCATCTGTTTGTACTTCAATGACTTATCATAATTTGGAAGCGCTAGGTCCGACTCGATGTGAGTTTTTGTTTGAGCGTCTTGAAAGCCTTATGCGTCCTCTATTCAAAGACCACATTCTACCCTTTTTCAAGACATTTGTGTGAGGGTTGTTATAGCCGTGAATATCCTTTCACAAACCTCTTGTAGTAGTTAGCTAGGCCCAAGAATTGCCTCACTTCGTGGACATTGCTTAGGGGTTCCCAATCCTTTATGGCTTTTAGCTTCTTTAGATCCGGTCCGATTAGTCCTTGTCGATAATGTGCCCAAGAAAATTCACCTCTTCATGAGCAAACTGACTTTTTTCCTTTTTAACATAAAGATTGTGTTCTCATAACAACTCAAACACCTCCTCAAGGTGAATTTTGTGCTCTTCCATGGTTTTGCTATACACTAGGATATCATCGAGGTATATACCACCATTGACTTGTCTAGCAACGGAAACACATCATTCATTAGAGTGCAAAAGGTGGCCGAGGCATTACATAGGTTGAACAACATCACTATGAACTTATACGATCCATACCTTGTAACACAAGCGCTCTTCTCGTCATCTCTTGCGGTTATGCGGGCTTGGTAGTAACCCTATTTCAATTTCAATTTCAATTTGGAAAAATATCGCGCACCCGATAGGTAGTCGAAGTAATCTGCTATCAAGGGAATCGGATACTGCTTTTCCCCGGCTAATTTGTTGAGAGGTCGGTAGTCCACACACAACCGAAGCTCCCCATCCTTTTTGAAATAACAATAGTGCTCCATATGGTGACCTGACAACCCGATATACCCAATTGACATTAACTCGCCAAGTTGCCTCTTTAGTTCAACCATCTCTCGAACTTGAGAATTTGTAAGGTGCTTGAGCCGAGGCCTCGCCTTTGGCTCAAACTCAATTTGGTGATCAATGGCCCGTCTCTGTGGTAGCTCAAGGGTAATGCGGCATGCGATCCTCAAATTCTTTAATGACATTCTCCATCATGCGGTCAAAATTGGGGCGCACTTCCTCATCTTCGTCCCAACCTCCAAGGAGTGCAGCTAGATACATTGGCTCCTTGCCCTTTTCTTTCGCCTTGGTCATACTCGTTGATGCGAACCGCACCCGTTGTGTTATAGCCGACATCCTTCTTTCTACGACCTTTACCATGCACATCTACTTGTAATCCATCAATATTAAGCAGTCTAAATGCGGTATTACTACTACCTTTGCTTATCGCACAAAGTGTTGCCCAAGAATCATCTCAAAATCATCCATCTCTATGATGTTGAGATCGACATGGCCGTGCCACTCTCTTATTTGCAGAGCAACTCCCTGAGCTACTTTTGAAACCCTTTTTGATGGCGAGTTGATTGTCTTAAATAGCCCCTTTGTTTTCTCATACTTGAGGCCCATTTCACGGCCTTGCTCGGTGTAATTAGTTGTGTGTGGCTCATGTGTTCACCAATGCTTTGGTGTAATCTTTCCACCATGTGCCGCTTCAACGAACATCAACTTGTTATTCACCTCCGTTGTTGGCATTTCAATCAACCTCACCTAGAGTGTTGAGAAGTCTACTCGCTCCCAAATCTTGAGGGGGAGTAGATCGTTGCTTTCTTCACCCTCAACACTCTCAATCTTTGTCGTTAGGGCATATGCGTGCCTTGTGATTCTTTACACAAACATAACAGATGATGACCGGTTTCTCAAATGACTGATTTGAAGTCGGATTCTTTGCAAGCCCCTTAATTAAATTTTGCGACTTTGCGCTCCACTTACTGGATTCTGAAGAGGAACTCCCTTTTCCTTTGTCATTACTCTGCAACCTGTTGGATCTCTTTGAGGCAGATTTAGAGCGCGACCCCCTAGATGACCCTTTACTCTGGGTCTGTTGCGTTCAGGGCTTATCGTTGTTTTTCTCTTCACCACCCCGGCTTGACGTATCTGATCCGTAGTTTAACAAGTGGTTGGCTGCGGCAATGGCTGGTGACAGCGTCTGAACATTCTGCAGCCTTTAACTCTGTCTCGAGCCCACCGTTGTAGGCCCTTCATGAATTGGAACAAGCGGTCCATATCCGACATGTCTTTGATTTCTAACATCAATGCTTGGAAAGATTTGATGTAATCTCTCGACTTTCGCCGACTATAAATCCATAAGTTTTAATTTAGCCACCCACGCCGAATTTCCTTGTGACGGCTAGTCCCAAAATTTGCCTTCGCTCATCCCAAGTATCTATCTCGTATTACATCCTGTTCCGCTTTCTTATCTTTGCACGGGTTCGCCACCATAACTTAGCACTACCCGTCATCTCGTTGCCCATCATAAGGTTTTGGCTCATGAACCTTTAGTTTTGCAATCGTGTTATGACTTCTTGTAGCAAGGAGACTCTTTATAAGAACAAGATCATTTGGTAGCTTCTTTTGATTGATGATACTCTCATTGAGTTGGTCTCTAGATTCACCCAACTTAGCCTCTAGGGTGTTGATCCCGATCTCGGGATCGGTGACCTTTAACGTCATGATTCTTGCATCCAAATCTGCGATAAGTGCCCTGGTGTGTCTCGTTCTCTCATCTCTACGATCCTCTTCATGGTCCTATTCTTCCTAGTAGACCATTGTGGGGAGAGTTTAATGCAAAACTTACTTGACAAGCACTAGCTCAGTAGCTCTTGGCATTAGTAATGCAAAAATTAACTTGTGGGTCTAGCTCGATATCACATGGTCCAATTTTGTAAGGAAGGAAGTTATTTCTCCCAACCAATAGCTGGTTTTGTTTAGTTTCCTTTTCCTTTGGTTAGAGTAGTAATAGATTAGGTTTGCTTATTGCAAAACAAGTGTTTGTGCACACTTTGCATGTTTCTTTTGGAACATGTATGATTTTCATGTTTGTACATAGTTTTGGCCCTTTGTTGTTGTTGTACAGTCCATTTCAGAGCAGGTTTCATGGTGGAAACAAGGTGTTTTGGGGCAGCTTCAAAGTTATTCTCCCAAGCTCCAAAGTTTACCTTCAATTAGAGTTTTTCATGCTCCTTTGGCAAAACATTAGAGTTTTTGGGACAATTTGCAAGTTTAATAAAAAAATCCCAAGAAATCAGCTTCCAAGAGCACTTCAAGTAGTTCTAGGTCAGCTCTAAGTCCATGCAGATCCAAGGGTAAGATTTTCAAATTTTAAGATCAATTTTCAAGTTTTTAAGCATTGACTTCATGCCCAATGGATGCTTCAAGGCCACCGATCTTAGATAGTAGGCGAGTCGCCAAACTCTTGTACAAAATAAACCCCGGCTATTTTGGCAACTTGCAAATTCAGTTTTGGACTTAGGCAATTTTTGTATTCAAAAGGCGTGGAAAATTGTTTTTAGTGTTCCATGGAATCATGGAACTCGAGTGTTCCGCAAGTTCACCTAACTCGTGGAACAAAGGGAGCATTAGCTTGGACTTGGTCGGATTTGTGGTGGAACTTAGTGTTCCGCGCGATCTCCTAACCCATGGAACAAAGGGAATTGAAGTATTGGTCTTCCGTGACATGGGAAATGGAGGAAAAGCAAATTTGAAAAGCGGCGAAGGTTAGAAGCCGCTAGACACTATCCTTGTGTTTCATGGGCTCCTCGAGGAATAGCACTTCGTGGACTTCAAAAGGCTGCGGAACAAAGAAACCGTGTCGCCAAGTCAAATGCCACGGCATGTGAAGGAGATGGACCTCTCGCGACATACTGCCAAACACTTGAAAGGCCGCCAAACGAAGGAGGAAAACCGCTAGAAAGCCGCGTAACAAAGAAAATTCCTGCAAAGCAAAGCAGATCACGAGCGAAAGCCATGAACAAGGCGGAGTTAGTATTTTGGCCATAACTTTCGTTGCGGAGCTCCAAATTGCATGAAATCGGTGGCAATGTGATTGTCTCTTTAAGGACTTCATTTTGGCATATTAGGAAACACATAATTTGATGCGATTTTGAGGGTGAAAAAGGCAAACACGGGTTCTGCAAGGAAAAGGGTAGTTTTGCTTGTTTAAAATGTCTGATCACCTAAACCAACCAAATTTAATGATGAATGGTGCCCATACCTCCTCTTGCAAGTCAAATAACGTGGAAAAATGGCATGTCAAAGGTGCTCATGTGCGTTTGCAGACATTTATGGCATTTTGTTGGTTGTTGGAATGGAAAATGGCTCATTTCTCTCTTTCCCCTTTCTCTCTCTCTCTCTCTCCCCTATTCTATATATTTCCAAATTACTCATTTGTAAACGGTTTGACACCTCAGAATGCAAGGGCACCATGCCAATTTTTTTGCCAAGTGTTTGTGGTTTCATGCCTCCATTTGGCTTGTACAATGTGTTCTTGTGCCTTCAACTTCAATTTAATGGTCTTTGCATACTCCTTTGGCAATAAAATCATGTTTTGTGGCTATTTCTCTCTCCTAGTTGTGTTTTTGTTGCATACTTGCTTCTCCATCATTGATGTAGTGTGTTGTGCATATATCTCTCCTTTGCAAGTTCCATTTTGTTGTGTTTTGTGTGTAAAACAGAAGGTAAAATGCAGTCTTGGTGTATGTCACACTTGTCTGACCTCTCCTTTTGCATTTCCTTTCTGTTTTCCCTCATGGAGAGTGTTCATCCCCTTTCTTGGTGCTATCACCTCCTTTCTTAGTTTAGATTTCATTTTCATGCATCTCTCTAACTCTGGTCCCTGTGAATGACTAGTGTAGGCTTAGTTGCGTTTTCAGCTTGTGGGAGTAGTGTTAGCATTAGTTTGTAGGTACAGGAACCAACCTTCTCTGAAGGTCTGTCTCAAGATGCAAGGTCCCACACTTAGAGACAATCCCAAGTTCACCAAAAGTATTGATCTTCCATGATCAAATCAAGGGTGTTACTTTTGTGTGTTAACAATAACCTTGGACCATTTAAATTAATCTATTTTCCTTTTTAATTTTCCCTTAGCGTACAAAAAATAATGAGAATAGGCTTCGGTTATCCAGAATTAATTAATTCTGAAAAGGGGACAATGCATCCTTTCTGCAGGTCCCAACCATTTCAAATAACATCTTAATGTTAAAATTATCTTTTGATATTAATTACATTAGTGAGAATTTACAGCTGTTCCATAAAATTTCTCTTCCTAACTGTGACCATTTTCCAGCGAAAGCTAATGTTATTTGGGGTTCCAATAAGAGCTCAATGTTCTCAGAGAATTGCAATCTAGTATTTCTTTTATTTGTGATCTAGATCTTGAGTTCCACCTTCATCCCCAGCCGCCAGTCTTCCTTTCTGCAGGCCCTGACCATTTCAAATAATGTCTTACTGTTCTGTTAAAATGATTGCTTTTCATGATTTGGTGGAGACAAGCTAAAACAATGCCTGTACATGATGGGAAAAATAGCATAAGAAATCATTTGTCCTGCCAAATTTGTGTCTGGTTCCTTGACAAGTTATTAAAATTCAGCACATCAAAATTTAGTTCAATTTGATCACATATGTATTTATTCATAAGAGAACCTGCTTAACATCTTGCAATTCAGTAGGCAAATTTAAGTACTTGTTTGTTACTGGGCAAATTTAAGTACTTGTTCGTAGCTGAATTAAATCTTATTAATATGCAAAGCATAAATAGCCTTGTTGTATCGCTATAGCATGCAGGTGAATCTAATTCTATTGGTTATTGAAACTCTCTCCCATGTTTTCTTTTGGGCAATAAAATATGTAGTATTATATCAAAAGAATAATAAGAAGTAAAAAAAAATGCAGGCACTTAAAATTTGTCTGCTTCTCAGCCACATGAGATACTCTCTTGCTACAAAAATGCCTGATTACACAAAGCTATTATGCCAGCTAATAAAAAAGGAAATATTTCTGTAAATGTCTGGATAATTAATTTCAACAGACAGGAAAATATTTTCAACACGAACATTGTATCGTTTTGTATGGCTACTGCTTTGAAAGTAAAATTTGATTTACTTGTGCAGCCACCTGTTTTGATATGCTCTATATTTGATATAACATTTGAATTTGTAGTGAAAAAGAAGATGTATCAATTCTTTGAAGTAAGGCTGAGCAGTGTAAAATAATTGATGTCAATCTTCAAACATGTTTTGTGTGCTTTTAAGTGCATAGGAGTTTCTAGGCAGAGGTCGTACCTTGTTTGTTTGACTCACACAAAGCTGCAAGACTAACTCTGCAGCAACTATGGTTTCTATGAATGGAACTGGGCATAATTCCCATGTTGAAGTACCCAGAAGGAAAATTTGTGCGCACGGCATGAGGCCTAACATTAAAGATGGATTTGAAATATCATAGCCAAGACATCATTTGCATGGGCATCAAGAGCTAAAATGAGCTTATATTATTCTTGTATCTTTGCAGGTTTCAGCTGCCATTGTTTTTGATGCGGGCATGCTGTCTTGCCTAGAGTATCTGGAAGCCGTGCCATGGACGGAGGAAGAAGAGGAGAAAGTTTCTGCATTGTTGGCACAGCTTCAACTTGAGAGTATTGGGGCAGGGGAAGTACTAAAAGGATTTCTACTGAAGGTTCAAATGTAGGAGGATCAGAGGATGTCCTTGTTAAACTACTACAGCTCGTGCTTAAAGGCACAGATGAGAAGGCAAGACGTGAAATAAAGGCCTTGGTCTCTAAAATGCTTAGGGAAAATGCTTCTCAGAGTAGGAATTCATTTGATGTTAGTAAAGACAGTCTGTACCAGGCGTGCAATACATGTTTAGATTCTCTTGTACATCATTTCATGCAAGCCTCAAGTACTGATTTCATGGAAAAGGCAAGTGAAGTCCGGGGCTTAATTGTCAATCAAATAGCTCGGGAAGCTGATAATCTTCATTGGTTAGTTGACATTTTAATTGACAGAAAGATTGCCGATGATTTTGTGCGAATGTGGGCTAATCAGGCTGAACTTGCAGCCCTGCATTCCAAAATACCCACAATGTATCGGTATGAAGTAAGTTGTCTCACAGCAAGACTATGCATTGCACTAGGAAAAGGCCAGGTTTTAGTTCCAAAGGACATTCGTTTCACATTGTTACAAGCGTGGCTGCAGCCATTGTTTAGTGATTTTGGATGGATGCGGAGAGCTTGTAAATCATTGGACAGGAAGGTTGTGGAAGATGGAATCAGCCAAACAATTCTGACATTACCACTTAGACAACAACAGAACATTTTGCTCAATTGGTTTGATCAGTTCCTAAGCAACGGCGATGACTGTCCAAATCTACAGAGAGCTTTTGAGGTCTGGTGGAGAAGAACATATGTAAGGCCTTACGTAGAAGCCAATCAAAATGAGCAACAATTAGCTTCATACAGTCAGGTGTGAAGTTTTTGTTTGGGGATATGTGAAATTATCTAGCAGTTTGATGTAATTTTATGACTTACAAAATTCCCAGTTTGGAAAAAAAGGTTTTGTACAGTGAGTGATATTGATCATAATTGATCAATGATTGTGTTTTTTTGAATGTAGATTTAATTGTGTGAACATGGGTGCAATGTTGCGGTAAGGGCTGTTCCTGCCTTGAAATTTGTATTTTGGTATGTAATTTTTCCTTGTTGCATGAAAGAAACAAGTCAGATGTCATTACAGAAAGTAGTTAGAGATGCATTAATCTTAAAACAGAATGCTAAAATGGATACATTTACGTAGGGAATGGACTTGAGTTTCGATGTGATCCGAGCTTGTTGGACAAACAAAGGGCTGCAGAGCAGTAGGGAACTTCTTAACATGTGCACATGTTTGATCTCGATTTGATCACTACCCAATTGTTTCCTATCCCGAATTTGAGATTTTCGTCAACTCTCTGATATTATATTGTATGACCCCCATTTTCAAGGATATTTTGATAATTATCAGGGAATCTTGTTTCTATGTGACACTTCTCTTTCAGGGCATGTTGCTAGTTCAATAACCTCTAGTAAAACAAGTCCCGACTATTTCAACATGGTAGCCTCTGACAACAAAGCAGCCACGGAAGATGTTAGTTCTAGGTAAACATTCTCTCTTCTGTCTCAGGTATCTCAGCTACCTCAGGGGATGCAATTTTTGGTCCCGGTTTGGTGTTTTGGTGTGGACTTACATTTACAAGTTAATTGACCTGAGACCTGAGATGTTTCCTTATTTCCGTCAATCACTTAATTCTTAGTTAACAAGTTCACCTTTTAAAAAAAAATTATTCGGGAAAGGATTGATTGAGATGATCTTTTCAGGGATGGATAATTAATAAAATCAGTTGGGAGGGAAATGATTTATTAGTTACTCCGAAAAGCAGGATACTCGACCTTTCAGGTTTGGTCTATTAGTTTAACGTATTTTAACCAATTATATTGTAAAGTTTTTTTAACTGTCAATATTTCTAATGTCATGTATGGACATGATGTAATAAGTTTCAATATTAAAATTTTGAAACAAAATCATTTGACTCTATTTTTATTGGTCAGCAATGATTTGACCATTTTTAGGTTTTATTACAATGTAATTTTTTTTTTTGTATTTTTTAAACTATAAATTTTAAAATTGACGTGTAGTACATTAATTTGAGATGTGACAATGACTTTATTAATTTGTATGTAAAGTCAATTTTCCGAGGATGATAATACATTTTCAATTAAAAAAACAGGGGACGATAAATAAATAAATTGAATTTAGATCCATGTAGTTGGTTTTTTTGACTTTTACCTTTTGTTCATCAAGAATTGTATTTTTCAAGCAAAAAGTAAACGAAAAAAACGTTGAGGGCAACTATAGGTAATCAAAAAATTAAAAAATTGAATACATTGCTGTTAATAGTCTTTCAAATCTAATATAATAGCATTCAAAATCAATGAAAACATGCTTAATATTTTTGCAACATATGTTTTTGTTAGGAATTAATTCTTATTGCTCACATTATTGTTAGAATAATAATGTATTTGTTAGTATTGAAGAACCACTTAAATATGGTTCATTATGTTACGAGTTTTAAGACCTCGTCAACATAATTAGTGAGTGGTTTCTTATTTTCTAGGATATGTAAAATCCTATTTATTTGTAAGAATCTGTATTACAATACAATCAATTGTTGTGTGATAATCTACTCAAAACCTTTCATCCGACATCATAGCATGGTGGTCTTTATTTCTACATGAAGTTCTAAACTGATTAAGGGGCTTCTTCAAAGATATGGCTGCCCCTAAAAATGAGAGAGACAAAGTGGTCAATCTATTAATTGGTAGAAGATTTGAAGATTTGTTTTTGCATTCATGTGATAGGGAATTTTCTTGTGTTTCATTTTAATCTCAGACCAAAGCTTAAACATCTCTGCCACGACTCATACAAAGATAGTCGACTAAAAATCTGTATTAGATCTGTTGGTCAGATTGGCATATGGTAAATCTACTACTGTCACTATTGTGATAGTTTTGCTGCCTTGGAGATCTCCAACGAATTTGCCAAAATTGCAGACTCCTCACCCCTGTTGGCATCTTGTCTCAACTCGCGTAAATCCATCATATCTCCAAATTTAAAGCGCCATTGAAGGTTTTCTACATGCTGATGCATGCGTCTATAGTGAATCCCTTGTTCTACTCTGCATTGGGTTTAAACTAAGATTGAACTCATCTATTTTTACATACCATATATCGCCGTGCATTCATTTTTTGATATGGTATTTTGGTTTGGCATATTCATCGGTGAATCTCACATCCCCATCTCCACGAGCTCATCCTTGCTAGATTTCCACTAGGGTGACTCTGTCTTCAAGTCATCTGTACTTCGAATTTGCATTGTATTGGTCTATTAAAGAAGATCTATTTGTTTGATTTGCCAAAATCAGTAGGTTTGTGAGCAGCTATGAGTTCCATTCATTGACATCCGATGAAGGTTTTCAAATGGTTTACCTACAACCATATCGCGATGTGCCAGTGCATTCTTCGGCCCTCATCATAGTTGCTCTTCCGGAGATAACATTTTGGAATCCATGATAGTGCAAAACATATCATCCAACTCATAAAAACTAAAACATTATGTTATTTGCCGCCCGCCCTCCCCACCCCATAATGTGAAGTCTCCATAAAATATTTGTTCTGTATTTTTGGCATGAGTTGATTAAAAGGTCTCGTGCTATCAATAGAGTAGAGGCGCTTTCTAGTTCTATGAACTTGTTACTATATAAGTTTTTCATTTGAGTCTTTAGATGGTTTGAAGTGTCGTGAGTCTATTTTAGGGTTATAGGTTTAAATTCATGGTATTTATTTATTTTTAAGTGGTTTAGATTTCATTTATTTAGGTAGAAGTTTTTAGATTACATTGAATTATTTATGGTCTTTTCCATGTAGGTGATTATAGTATAATTGTCTTTCATTATACTCTTTTTGTCAAAGTATAGAGTCATTTTGTCATTGGGTGGTTAAATAGTGCATGTCGTCACAAATTCTAAAAACAAAGGAGTCTGCTGTTATAGATAAATTGCCAATTATTGTCATTGTAAAAAGTCGTATTATTATTGTGAAATTTGTGTTGTCATTATATTGTCAAATTCAAAATCATTGACAGTCAATTGTAGAGTCATCGTAAATTGTCAAATTGGTGTCGTTGTAAATAGTCCGATTTTTTTCCTTATGACACATTTTTGGTGTTACTCGACGTCTGAAAAATAAACGATTGAGCATCATGATTAGATTTCGCCGAGGTAATAGCTTCATACTTGGAGGCTGGAGGATACATGGAGGATGGAGAATAATTGACTTCTTCTTGTCACCACCATTAATGAGGCCACACATATTGATTTGGTGACATGTGTGAGTGTGTGTTTATTTCATTTGATTTCAGTGTGGTGTTTTTAGAATAATGTGTTATGGAGACTTCACATTGTGGGGGGGAAATAACACAATGTTTTAGTTTTTATGAGTTGGATGATATGTTTTGCACTATCATGGATTCCGAAATGTTATCTCTAGAAGAACAACTATGATGAGGGTTGAAGAATGCACTTGACACATCGCGATATGGTTGTAGGTAAACCATTTGAAAACCTTCACCCCTTTGTGGTTTGTGGTCAACCATTGGAAAACCACCTCACTCTCGGTTTTTGGTTAACCGATGGAAAACCAACTTTTGGTTTGTGATAATCCAAAGGAAAATCACATGATCACGAAATCAAGTGCAATGTAGCATGAATGTTTTCATCATGTTCGCATTAAGGGGGAATATTTGGAATTAATTCTTATTGCTCACATTATTGTTAGAATAATAATGTATTTGTTAGTATGATTGTTAGTATTGAACAATTACGTACAAAATTTTTATTAGATAAGGTAAAAACATGGATTGACTCTCAGGGGCCTTACAAAAAGAGATACAATGTGAAAGCACAACAAAAAAATTAAACAAAGACAAAATGGTCCAAAAGGAGTTAAACAAGATTAACTCGTACAAAGAAACCCCGATCAACAAACACAAGCAAAAATAACCAACCTAAGAGCAAGCTTCAAACAGTTCGCCAAAAAAGCGCTAATAGTTCAAGATTGAAAAGACTAAGAAGTCTTTTGGCTTTTGGGGGAAGCAACCCTATTGTTGACATGACTTTCATTGTTGTGCTCTTCCTCCTCTTTCATCTCGGTTTGTTCCCCTTCAACTTCATCTTCGGAGAGTCACTGATGCAGAGCTTGAACTTCCTATTTATGGTTCATTATGTTATGAGTTGTTTTAACAACTCCTCAACATAATTAGTGAGTGGTTTCTATTTTCTAGAATATCTAAAATCCTATTTATTTGTAAGAACCTGTATGACAATACAATCAAGTTTTCTGTGTGATAATCTGCTTTCGTAACCTTTCACTTTTTTGGGGATGGATAATTAATGATTCTAGCCGACTTTTCAATGGATGAATAGAGAAAATGACCAATAATTGAGGGTCCAATAGGTGAGAAATGGACTATTTCTTGTTTGTATAGAAGGTATTAGATGATTTTTTATAATTAATAAGTGAAATAAAAAATAGCCATCACAACATGTCACATAAAAACATATTAAACTATATGACGATTCATAATTGTGCTCACAATATATAATTATATCTACACGTTTTGGCTATGCATTATAATATGCAATGTAGTGACACCTCATGCTAGAGGTGTTCATCATATGACAATGCATTACAAGTCGACCTCCAATTTTTAGCTATAGATAGCTAAGATACCATGTTTGCTTGGGTTAACATTTGAGATCTCATGTAGATGACACGTGGTCACAAAGTTAGGATGTTCCACTACTATGCTCTTTTCCTTAAATAAGAAATGAATTTAGGCGTCTCATTTTTCTAGGCTAGTACATGTTGTTAAGGTTTTTAAGTTGTAAAATGTATTAATCTTAGGGTATAAATGTCTTTGTTGATTATTGGTCTAGATTAGGTTCTTATTAGTGTATTTCTTGTTTTGTAATTGATATTTGTCATGTTGCCTATCTCTATTCTTTCTCCCCACTTCCCTCATTCTCTCTTATGTATCTCTTTCCTCCCTTTATTCTCTTGATGTTTTGGGGTTTCTTCCAAAATCCTATGGTTATGGTTCTGGGCCCCACAATCATATTTTTACAGTTACGGTTCTCTAGATTTGTAATAGTATAGTTATAGGGTTTTCTTTTGTGTGGTCTCCACTGACCTTCTTTGGGAACCTTGGGGCTTTGAACATTTTTGTTAAGTTTGTCGTCTATTCTGTGTTAGTGTGTGTGGTAGGTGTCCTTATTTGAATTCAAGAAGTACATATACACAAGTGCATTAGATATATAAAAGAAGTTAATGAGAGAGGAACATACCTGTGTCAAAGCAATTAATACAAGCATTTAAGTATAATTTGAAGAGAATTTAGTTTTTATTGTGTTGCATCAAGCATTCAAGTGATGAGGGTTAGGCATTTGCTTGACATTTGACTATTTTTTGAACACCGTATTGTACTTGGTGTGTTTTTAAATATTGGGCAACATCCTAGGCCTAGGTAATAATGGAGGGAAAGCACGGAGATCCCCGATTACAACACCTTTTTATGTGTTTTTGCAAGGTGTTGTTGCACTATAAAGGTTTTGAAGGAGATCAATTTTCTAGAGATTCACAAAATTTTGGAAAAGTAAAAGATGTTTTCGAAGCCTTGAGGCTAATGAACAAGGTTATTAAATCTGATTTTGCACTTGTGATAGTTGTATTTTGTTTAACAGTTCCATAAGTTCTAGGAACAATTTCATTGTTTGGGCTTGCTCTGCGATCTCCATTGTTTGATTGCGATAAATAACATTTTCTTGAAACCCCCTTTGTCATGTATATTGCATCATGAACAATTATTTATGCAATTAAGTCAAATTTTATTGTCTTAGATGTGTTTAGATTTGATTGTTATGTTTATGCAAGAAGTATTGTTTTGTTAATATAGAACCACTTTCCCATAATCTTTATGGTGAAATTGAATTGTCTTCCATATTTTATATCATTCAACAGCTTAGATCTTGCTCTTAATATGCATATTGAGACACTTGAATTCATCTCGCTCTACCACAACCATTCTTTTTACAAGTTATTGTAAATCTTGTTTTTGTACTATTGTTATTGTTACGAATATGCTTATTTCAAGAAGCGGATTTTTTTAGTGTGCTCTTCAATGTTTAAATTTCCATGTCGTATTTCTACCGTATGTATATTGTGTATCATGTTATTATTTTTGTACAAATTGTTTGTTTTCATACTCAAAATTTTGTTTCCAATGGCATATCATAGAACACCCCAATATTGTTTATTTTTGGGACATTTCACTATTTCGTGCAATTGTGAGTGTTATTGTTTATGTCTTGCTAGCCTTACTTGCCTTATAGAGAAATATTTTGTTGATTTTTGCATTTCCTTTTGTATGATGACTTCTTATGTGGTGAACCCTATGCAAAGGAGGGATAGAGAAAAAATATGACAGTCCCTTCTCATCTTCCTCAATCTCAAGGTGGAACTAACCAGAGCATCCATCAAATCTCCATCAAGCTCCCGATCTTGAGTTGAATGTAGCAAACGATTGTGATATTATGAGTCAATTACAAAATTCTTACAACTAAGATATCTATCCTTGAATTACATTTTTTAAAATATTGCAAAAAGAGGCTACAAAGACAATGTACGTCCAAAAGGACAAAGCTAGTTAAAAACCAACCATAAAGTACCGAAACATCTCTCAAAGAGAGCAACTAACTAAGAAAGTTTACTATCAATGGAAGCTCCTCAAGTGAGCAACGATGTGAAAAGAGTACCATCAAGAAGTTAGGGTCACACCCAAATGCAAAATTATCAAAACAAATTCAACACATATGGAGAGCAACTCGATCATCCATTCATATTGTCATTTTAATTAGAAGTATCAACATCTTCATTAGCTTGCTTATGAATAGGAAATTTTTCATCTTCATCCATAATATACTACTATCAAGTTCCATTGAAACAAATACCGTGTCCTAGAACATCACCCTCATAGCCTCATTGTTGTCCCTATAAATCACAGGTAGGTCTTGAACATTCCCAGTGTCTCTCCTCTCTATTAGCAATTGTTAGGTTAAGAATTAAATTACAAGAGAAAGATTGAAAAATGAAATGGATGGGAAATTAGACAAGAAGAAAATATTCAATGAAGCTCTCATGTATTCAATAAAGCTCTTGTTGATGATGCACATATGCATACAAGCATAAATAGCCACAAAGGGAGACTCTTTGATTCATCTTTTGGATGACCATTCAACTTCCCTTGTGTGTGCATTATTTACAATAAATTATAACCACTAATATTAAAGTGGCGAACATTAGACTTAGTATTAGGATATTATTTCTAACACCCCTATAAGACTAAGTCTAATGTGTTGTTTGTCCTCTACAATTTTCATGATGCAAATGATGCTCAAAATAAACCATGTGCCAAAGAGAGTGAAAACTAGAGAACCTATGGCTGATTGCACCCATGAGTAGTCCAAGTGTGCTGCAACTACAATGTATTATTTGAAAACTAGATAACCTAGGCTGATTGTGCCCATGAGTAACCCAAAAGTGTGTTGAAGCACGCACCAAATGACCTAACTTTTTGTCGAGACAAAAATGTGAACTAATTATGTCCACCAAGTGAAAATTGGATAACTTTGGTGATGAGGCTCTTGAGTAACTCAAAATGTGATGATGCGAGTGTATGTATTTATTTTTTCAAGAGGAAAATGTGAACTAATTATTGTCCACAAATCTATCAAAATGAAGGCACATAAAAATATGTTCTTGTGGCATAAAATTGTGTGAAATTGGATGAACTAGCTTCACGTGTAATCATCTAAATGAAGTGTAATCTTTGATGTATCTCATGTTGGTATGATCCCCACTCATTGAAGTGTACAAACTATGGTGAACGATATGCGACAATATACTATAATTTGTACTATGCAGCAACAAAAATAATAGGCTACAATGTATGGAGTATCAATTCGAAGAACTCGAACCGTGAACAAATTGTGCTGCACAATATGCGAAAATATGCTATCATCTGTAATACGCTACAATATATGAAGTGTTAGCTCGAAGAGCTTGAAATCCAACTTCCGATGTCCCCCGTAAGATGGGAGTGGAGACATGTTTATATAGCCCCCCTAGAATGGGAGCAACACATAACATCATGCAATGAAAATGTACAACTCAATGATGCCCTCTCAAGTGTTCATCACAAGCCTCCATTAAACTTACCTTTCAGTTTTCAACTCAATGGGAAGAGTTTGTAAGTTACCCTTTTGGGTTCTTAACTGACAACTTTAGTGCAAAATTATAAACAACATGCAATCTGTACTAAATTTCATATCCCATGATCTCAGTGTGATCATCATCAACATTCCAATCAAATGGGAAATCACAAGATTTTTTCCCATGTTTTGGTCAATATGAATGGTATTGAGTGCATAATTATCATCTACGGGAATTTGTTGCAACTCTATAAATCACTCCACAGTTGCCACTCAATAGAATTCACACTTGCATGACTAAGCTCAACAATATTTGCAACGTCGATCTCATTATTTGATATAGTGGAGTGTACTTCTCATAAGGATTTGACAATAGACTATCCTTTGATTGCCATCTTAAGTGATCTATCCATCTAAAATGCACGTCTTATAGATTTGGTAGCCATTTCTTTGAGATAAACATTATTTAACAAAATATGTATGCAGAGAGGACATGATAAACAAGGATGTAGGTCAAAACAATCACTGAAGATATGTGGAGATTGATATGACCACAATGTCCACAACGAAAACATTTTTGGACTCGAGGGGTTTTAATGCAAGTTGGTTTTGGTTGTCTTGACAACTTGGTAACTACACTGGACTAATTAACAGTGAAGACTCAACTTGACTTTTGTTCAAAAAACCTTCAGACACAAAATTTATAGGTTTGGAATATTGTGGTATATGAAAGTTCACAATACTTGTAAAACTTAGACCAACACGATGTTGTTATGTTTCATTGTCTCCTAGACTCATACACCAAGTGCAAGTTTGATAACATGAGGACTAACAAGTATTGTATCCATGATGGGTTTTGACTATTTTGCAATAGATTTAACAATTTTGGCCTTGTTAACAATGGTAGATGGTTTGATTACATTTTCTACAAGTTTGACCATGGGATTGTTAATAAGAGGATGAGACTTGCGAGAATCAACCTTTTTCTGCAAATGAGGTATCTTATATTGTAGTAGAGTGTGCTGATTACATAATCTGTAAACTCTCTACTTTGGAATTGTTCACAAAATCACAATTAAACGTTGCTGTTCTACTTTTGATTAGAAAATGACAGAGATAGCTAGTGAATGAATTTTGCTTATGCTTAGAATCAACAATTGCAGGAAAGGAAAGAATATAAACTCATGAACACCAACAAGTTTTATCCTGGAAACCTCCAAAGGAGGAAAACCATTGGGAAGGGCAAATGCTCTTTCTTCCCACTTTTTATTGGCCAATTCAATTAAGAAGTACAAAATTTACAATAAGTATGAAAGAGAAGTAGATAATATCTCACACTTCCTCCCAATTACTTGCTTGCTCTGCCTCAACACTCCTTTCTTCTACAAACACAATTCCAGCACTAAGAATTTCTTGCTCACTTGCTTTCATGCTTCGATAATAAAAACTCTCCTTCCTACATGTATTTATAGCCCTTCTCATGTCCTCCAATGCACGGAGGATGGGAAAGGTCATGGAGGAGAAGAGACATGGACATCCTTTTCAATTCTGGGATTGTTCGTTTCAAATTTTATTCTTCTTCGAAAGAGCCGTGACAATCGCCCAATGCGGACCGGTGGTCACAGGACCACCGCCCAGGCCGGCAAACGTTACAGGACTGCCGCTCGGTTTGGGCAACAGCTTCAGAACCGCTTCGCATAGAGCGGCGGTTTTGTTAACATAAAGACATAACCTCCATTTCTCCATTTTCCTTCTTCGATGTTGGCTGATATGAAGAAGTAGAGTCATTTTGGATCCCTATGGATCATTACAAAATCGCATAAACATTGATTTGAACTATCTCCAACATTCTAAAATCAAATCTACTTCCCAATTTATGCGGACATGAATTTACAAAGACAACATGTCATCCAAGTATAATGTGCTCATTGTGTATGCAGTGTGCTGGAGTATGCATAATAACAAATTATGAGTTAGGTAACACTGAAAACACTAAAAAAATACGAGAAAATTCTTGATTGAGCGAGTATTTGCACTTTGACTTCGTTCAAACAAGTTTTTAGATCCTTATTTTTCAAAATTAATCCGCGTTAATGATTATGGAATCCCTTTTACATGAAAAAGAGTGGTCATAAGCCAATTTTGGTTACCATACACAAAAGTATGTTGTTTTGAAATGTTGATTACTTTTAGGAAAGACATACCCATTTTCAATGCGATTTTAGCAAATTGTTCTGATTTACTTTGATTAAAATATATAAGGCGGACGAGTTGGAACCCTAAGTGTTTGTACTCGTTGGAATTGTGGACAGATCTAGTTTCCGAAAGAGTAAGTTTCAGAGACTAATTTAACCTAATGACCTGGGTAGTTTAAAAAAGTTGTCCACCACCCACGTGGCTTTTAAATTGAAGAGCAAAGAATATCAAGTTTAACTGAAACTTATCGCTTGGAATGCCATGCCCAACATAGAAAAGTGTAGGGTTTTGTTGATAGGTTGGAGTGCCCAAGGCCTACAATTTGTTTTGAGCCCAAAAGCATTAATAACGAGAATGGGGACTGTGGTGCCCGAAAGTTCTCAACGAACGGAAGAGCTTGACAACTCTTAAAAATTTCAAATAAGATTGTAGCGTTAGTAAATCTGTGGGACAACCTTCATAATATCTGACTTAAATACTTGTACAAAATCTGTTTGGAGTAAGAGGATGACAGCCAAGAACCACTAGCTCATGTGAAGCCTTGCAACATACGACGCTTCAAATTCCATGTGTGCAGCTTGGACTGGAAAGTGAACAGTTTGCTTCAAGTTCCAGCATATGAGAAAATGAGCATATGGTCTGCAACAACTTGCAACTATCAATAAATGAATATCATTCAATGGAAACACCAAACTACTCACCCTGACCCAACCAATAACAAAAACTATGCTCCATTCAACAAATTTATGCAGGCCATACATATGGAAGATGAAAGCGTGGTGGCCATTAGAGCGAAGATCAAAATTTGCAGCGGGAGGAAAAATGGAGGATGAAAGTGAGTGCAATAATACAAACGTGCTCTAATACCAATGTCAAGACATGAATTAAATTGCAAGAGACATATTGATAGAATGAGATGGATGGGAAATTAGACAAGGAGAAAATGTTCAATGAAGCTCTCATGTCTTCAATAAAGTTTTTATTGATGATGGACATATGCATACAAGCATAAATAGCCACATTGGGAGACTCTTCTGTTCAACTTCTCTTGTGCATGTAGTATTTACACTAAATTAAAACCACTAATAGTAAAGTGGTGATAATTAGATTCGTATTAGGATATAATTTATAACAACCCCTCAACTTACATATTATCCATTCTAGATAGCCAAGATTATAGTTAAACAATGGTTTTCATGACATGATCCTCAATTACATTCTCAGATTAATCTAAGAGCATAGCTCCATATGTTCTTACAGGGAATGAAATATAAGAAGCTAAAGAAGAGGAGAAAAAGGGTGCAAGATGAATGAGGCTATGTCTTCATCCATTCTTGGGTTGAGTGGAAGAGGAGTGTTATTTGTTTGTTACAATTCCAGGTCCACAACAATTTCATTATGTTTAATCCTTCCTAGAGTTCCTATAATAGCATTGACATCATCATCCCGCCCAACCGAATAGCGAGGAGGAGAAACATATCTCTAACTTAGTGCTTTAAAGTCCTCACAAACTACCCCATGAGAATTAACTTATTGAAATTACAAGTCTTCAATCATGACCCATTCCTTTGCTGATATGTCCATCTTAGTACCTTCTCACACATGAACTTGATATTATTGGAACACGAGTGATCTTAAGAAAGTTTTTAGTATCAACTAGATACTAGAACTTGAACTTTTCTCACAAAGATGAGCACCCTTGTAGGTCTGAATTGGAGGTGCTTCATAATTGTGGTGTGAAGGTGGATACTGATGTTTTCCAAAACCTAAGGTCAATATTCACAACTTGATTAAGTGGATACATCCTTGAAGGTTGGAGGAAGCTTAATTTTGATAGAGCTTCTAAAGGTAACCCGAAAATTTCAGGGATGGAGGTATGATTAGAGAATTCCGAAGTAAGTGTGTGGTGGATTTTCCTGGGACACTCGTGGTTCAAACAAACAACTTTGTGGAAGTCAAAGTTACCTTTTGGGGCATCAAATTGGCTGCACAGTGCGGTTGTAGAGAAATAATTATTGAAGGAGATGCACTGAATATCATTGAAGCTCTTAAAGGAGAACGTTCTTGGAGCTAGTCTATTATTAATATAATTGAAAACTTTAGGAGTATTCTTGATTCCTTTGAGGAGGTCAATATTTACCACACATACGGGGAAGGAAATGCAATGACAGATCTAGCTAATATTGACGTTTCACTAATGGATTACACTCAATGGAAAAGAAATAACTACCTCCCTCCTAAGGTCCTACCACTCATGGTTAAGGATGGGAACAAATCTAGTATTAATGCTAATAATTCTCTATGACTCCAAAGATTTATCATGGTTTTGTTTAGGATGGGTGTCTTGTGCCATACGTGAGCCAAGGCACATGAATTCATTAGGAAGAGGGGTGATTCGTGGGAAGGTAAGCTATTAAATTCTAAGCAAGATCAAGATTGGTAAGGAGAAGAACCTCAACCTAGACCTTGGCATTGAGGAGAGTGCCAACAGTCAAAACAACGTTATGGGTGGATATAGGTCTCGCTTTGAGCCAATATCCTATGAGGATCTCAAGAACCAAAATAAGGTGTTGGCTATTTTGGAAAATGGCAGGATTAAAAATTTCATGGAGGGGGTTGCTTTGGCCATGAATCTATTCTATTAGTTGAAACCATCGAATCTTGGAAAACCACAAGCTTAGTGTTAGGGGAGTGAACTTTGATATTGACGAGGAGTCCCTTGCCTTTTCATGTGGAATTAAAATGGAAGGATTAAGATTCTATAAGTCCAAATGTAATAAATATCAAGACACAAACTCTTTCCTCTAAGGAAAGGAGAAGCTAAAAATTTACAGTTGGAGTACGTTAGAGATTCTTTACCTAAGCCTTGGGGACGAGGTGGATCTATAAGCTATGGAATATTTTACTTTGGAAGGTAGATTTTCTTTAGTCCTTTGAGGAGGTCAATATTTCATGTTAGAGCTCAAAATTGAACCCTGGATATGATCATTAAGGATCATGAATTTTGAGGTAACATGGGACTGTCTCTTAGTTGTATGGGACCTATGAACCGAGACAAACCTATGGAAAAGGCCAACTTCCTCTGCCTATTCCTAATGCTAAACTACTCCTCGAATTGAAATGAAATTATCTAACTCTACTATAAAATTCCAAGGGACTAGGGTGAGAAGGGGATGCATGAATTGAAATCCAAAACTAGAGAGGTGATAGCACCAGAAAGAGGGGAGATACTCTTAGGTGAGTGAAAAATAGGGAGAAAATGATGAAGGAGAGGGTAGAAAAGAGAGCCACAGTTCCAAACAACATTCAAACCACCATTTCCATGGAGCACAACACATTTGAGACCTGCAAGGAGACAAAAGATGCACAAAAACCTGCAGATGCAAAGGAAGGCAAGAAAAATACAATAGAACACTACTAGGGCAAAAGAATAGCCACAAAACAAGTGATTTCATTGATTCAAATATGCACAATCCATTACATTAGAGGAGAAGAGGCAAGGATCACCATGAAATATGTCCAAACATGAGGCCTACAACTCACAAGTGTTCTGGAACCATTTGGACAAAACTCCATTACAATGAATATCCCCCTTCCATAAATATGAGAATTTATAATATATAGAAAAAATGAGAAAAGAGAAACTCGAAATTCTGCCTCTACCCACCAACTAGATGCATTAAATTTCTGAAAAGGGGCATGGGCACCTCTGAAAACCCATCCCCCATGTACTCTAGCTTCTAAGAAGAAAAGAGGACCATACTTCATTAATGTTGGTAGTTGGATGCCTGGAACTATACTTTTTCGTGCTTTGGATACGTTTTCTATTTTTTTGCATATCTAACCTCAATAAAATTAAGAAATCCAATTTCCATGTTGTAGAGGATGTCAATACCTTTCCAATGATATAAAGTTTGTGAAAATTGGAGTAGTAGGTCAAAAGTTATGGCCATTTTAAGTTCGTGCGAAAAACTATCATTTTCCAGCTTATGCGTGGATTTTCCCAGTGTTGTGCAACTTTTCCTAGTGTTTCACTACTTTTGCGCTTTGCACAAATTTTTCCAGATTATACGTAGCTTTGCAATTTTGTGCGGGTTTTCCCGATTATGCGCTTTTGCGCTTTATGCGACTTTACAATTTAGAGCGACTTTTGCAAGTTAAGTGCGACTTTTCCCCATTTTTTCATTTTTTCACCAAGTATGGATTTCTTTGAGCTTGAAGAAAATGGAGATATGCATCCAAATAATTCCAAGTGCCCAAAACATGAAATTTTCTTGTAATTCTAGATTCTTCACTAAGCTCCCATGAAAGTGTCTAGGTCCAAGTTTCCGAAGTTCAATTTTTGCAAGGGGTGCAAAAATGGACAACATTTCCCACACATATAGGGAAGGTTAGAAGAAGCTTAATTTTGATGGAGCTTCTAAAGGTAACTCGAGAATTTTAGGGCTGGCCATATAATTAGAGATTTCATGGGTAAGTGTGTGGCGAATTTCGCTGGGACACTTGGGGTTCAAACGAACAATTTTGTGGAAGCCAAAGTTACCTTTTGGGGCATCAAATTGGTCACGCATGCAAAGGCATTGTAGAAAAATAATTATTAAAGGAGATGTATTGAATATCATTGAAGCTCTTAAAGGAGAACATTCTTAGAGCTGGTTTATTAGTAATATAATTGAAAACTCTAGGAGTATTCTTGATTCCTTTGAGGAGGTCAATATTTCCCACACAATTTCAACGTGTGAGATCTCCTTGTTGACACACTTAGTCCTAGTAGGAAATCAAACATTCCAAATGGATTTAAAAAAGGGACAAGAAAAGAAAAGGTGTAAAAATGTTTCAACTTCCCCAAAAACAACACAATATAAACTCTAATGCCTCTTTTAAATATAGTAGACTGACATCAAGATTTTAATGAAGAAGCAACCATCTAAACAAGGGCATTTTGAGGTTATATATATGAAGCCCAAGTAATATAAAACCCATCTTTCCATCTAAGAGGGGGGTTAATACACAAACCATTTTATTAAAATACCTAAATAGAACTCATTTTTTATTGAGGTTACCTATAGAGAGGGCCTTAACCCATTGTGGCATCACCACCCACACCGGTAGAGGAACCATCTAGGGATGGAAATTTTAAGCTCTCGGTTAGCCCAAGGATTAAACCTCATCATCATGGTGCCCTATCACCAGGGTATCTAAACTGACGATATTAGGCCGCCTTAATACGAAGCCGATATTTGAACCTTGGACCTCCCAATTACCAGAGTCCCAAGAACCGTTACACCACTACCAATGGATACCTAAATAGACCTCATGGGAGAAGGAGAGATTATCATATTTTTCCTTAGTGATTTCTAACAAAGGTGGGCTTCTAACCCACTTGATTGAGTCCTATAAGAATTCATCATTTTCCATTCCCAGGTCTCAAATGTGGAGGATTTGGTATATTAAAGAGCATGGTGTAAGTGCTCAAGATCGTTTTAGGAAGAATATACATTCATTATATCCACCCATAAAGACCTTTCTCCATTGTAAATGGTATAACCAAATGATTAAACACCTCTATGAGCCAAAGGCTCTCCATTCATCTTCGAATTCCATCATAAATATCTAAAACTTTGATAACAAGAGTCAAAAGTATGAAATTTTGGTTGGTTGATAAAAAAGTGCTCAAAAATTACAAAGCCTTCCATAGGTACTAAATATATATTAAAAATGTTTAATAGTGAAGGATCTGTTGGTTGGATATTTTGTCAAGCCAAAATATGAGGTTCAACCACAATACATGGGATTAAATCCCTCCTCAAAGACAGTGAGGCTGCCTATTTATTACTAATCTAAAACACAAAAAAAATAATATATACAATATTCACACTAATCTAACCATTGGGGTTGGGATAGAATCCTGAAATCCATATCCACACTAGGTGAAGATATTGTTATTTTTCGAAATGGAAAGGATTAGAAAGGAAATTATTATTATGGAAGAAACACAACGGAAAGGAAATGAGAGGAATGTATTTTCTTTCGAGCAAACGTAGATCACGAAATAATCATACGAGTTTTAGATAACAAATGTAATGTTTGAAATGATTAGAACCATCAAGATGCTAAACAAAGAATAGCTTAAGATTATGAACATAAGAACAACATCTTAAGAAAGATACATCTCACAACACAAAGTTTGCAAAAATAGCATCGGTTTCTATTCCTCAAATGATTAAAAGAAAACACAAAGTTTTTCTTCTTCACAATAGTTATCAATATTCTAAAAATCTCAACCCTTTGGAATGCATAAGAATCCCTTATTTATAATAAAATGAGTTGAGAGAAAATAGGATAAATCCTAGAAAATAGTCCTTTAAATGAGAGTCCTATTTTGCTTGACTCTCACACAGAGACCAAGTAAAAATTTGCTTTGTACATGACGAAACGAAAATGAAAAAGACATGTCGATTTCGGATTGAAATGACATGAAACATTATGCCTGTTCCATTTCACCATCTTTGTCTTCCTCCAAAGAAAAAGCCTCGCTTGTCCCGAAACTCTTGAAACTTTCAGATTATTCCTTGCATCTCATCTTCATCAGCGCAGTGGAATGATCACTTAGACCGCACACGTTTCCCGAGTATCGCTCGCATTACAAGGAACTTTCTTCAGTCTCTTGTTGAGTTTCCTCGGTGTTTCCAAAGAATGTTCAATCTTCACGAACCTAGCAATGATTTCTAGGGTAAAGCCATCAGTTGGTTTGTGTTGAATTGATTCTTGGATCTTCTTGTAAAGATCATCAACATGTAGAATAATCGAGCTTTCATTCAACACCTTAGCACAAATCTTGATTAGCTCTTCTTCTATGTCATTCGTGCCATCGACCAATTGATCTCTTGATTCCCTCAATTTTCTAGCAAGCTTCATTGAGAATATTTATCCTGAATCTAATGAATTTGGTCAGTTGAAAATGCTTGTCCCCATGTGGAATGATGCCTTCTTTGACCAAGATGCGGGACGGAACCTGTTTCAGCATATGGAGAGCTTCAAAAGTTAACTCTAGGTTCCCGAATTCTACTGAAAATTCATCATCCATTTTCTCTCCATCCTTCTTTATATCCTCCAAGGATTTGTAGACTTCCATGGTGTCATCAATGACTTCTTTTCCTTGCAGGAGCAGCCTCTGGATCCATTCATTGACCATTCTTCTCCCCTTCTCATTAATCTTCTCAATCATGGGTACCGATGAGAAATCAAACCTGATAGGAGTAGAGGATGATGGTGTTGACTCAGGAGGCTTTGAGAGCTTGAGTAGTACTTCTGTCAGCTGCTCTACTTTCTCTTTTAGCTCATCTCTATTTGCCTTAGTTTCCTTTAGCTTCTGACATAACACATTCATGGCATCTTGTGCATCCTGTTGTGCTCCTCCATTGTTGCTTTTCCTAGATCAACCCTTGTGATGTGATAATCTGTGACCATTATATCATCCTTGGTTTTATTAGCCGCAGGAGTGGCAATTTCCGCAAACTTATGCCCTGAGGCATCCACTGAAATCATTGAAACTGTTTTGGGTTTCTTGGTGACTTAGTAGGAGTGACCTTGAGGGAACTAAAATCAAAGGTTGGTAGGGGAACTACCACCTTCCTCTTCCTTGGGGTCTGATCTATTAACCATTGAGGCGTATTGGAAGAAGTTGCTCCCATTGTAGGTGTTACGGTCACATCCTTAGGTGGAGGAAGGTTAGCTTGTGGAGTGGTGACCACTACAAGTGTAGTGTCCATGGAAATGGACTCAGGGAATGAAGGCACAGAAGGAGGAGGCATATCCATGGTTAACTGGGGTCCAGTGGGGAGAGGTGAGAGGCCAGAGAAGATACTAGCCATGGCTAAGGAACTAGGTGAAGAAATTTGAGGCAAGGAAGGTTGAATGGGAGGAGGCAATGATTCTGAAATTAGAGCTTGAGAGATAAGAGGAAGACTTACCTTTGATGAACTGCCAACCAAAAGGGGAATGGGAGGTTGACCAATCTCTTCTCCTGAAGGAGGATTTCCTATTTCTGGTGGTGGAGGTGAATCAAGAACCTCAACCATTTGTGGGAGAGTGCCAACTGGGGTGTTTCGTTGCTCTTCTCCCTTTCTGACAAACTTAACCTTTATGGGCCTCTTGGAAGGGTTCTTATCCTTTTCCTTTTTTTCCTTGGAGGGTCCCGCTTCCAGAGTATCTAGCTTTGAAAAAATCCCTTCTTTATAACTCATTCCCTAAGAAATGAGCCATGCCTTAGTACGGGCAAGAATTTGAGCAGCTCTTCCTGCAATAGAAGCTTTCTTAGCGATGGACCAATCAATGGCTGGGAATACATATTGGTCTTCATTTAACCCATCATACGAGGCATCAAGGACACTCTCATTATCCATGGTGCCCTCTGAATGTCAGATAAATCTAGCATCTAGATTTCTTCAATTGTCAACCTACTATTTTCCTTTCTTCGGATGGCAACTTCATCCCGAAGATCAACCCAAATGTATTCTATGTTGGGCACATGTAGATATAAAGTCCCGTACGATTTAAGGACTCCTTGAAATCAAATTCATCTCTGTGCTTCATGTGCTTCTTCAAATTGTCCCGAAGCTCGTGCACCATATTCTTGGCTTTAACCACTGTTGAGCATGTGTACCTTCCGATGGAAATAGGGAAGGATATGGCGGCCTTGTGCTTACTCTGTTGGAATTTGTGAAAATCTAACAATTGTCTAACCAACTCCATCAGGATCAACTTATCACCTGGGAACCTGGGCAATCGGAAAGGATCACCTGGGTACATGACCACCCGAAGGTATGTGAACTTCTTGAATTGCAAGAAGATACAACCCCATTTTGATACTTCAGCCCATGCCTCATCAGAGACTCTTCTCTTTCTTAAATCAGGGTTCAACATGTAGATGTTCTCATAAAAGAAGGCATCATTCACTCTTTTGAATTGATCCTTGGACCCTTCATTTTCAACTGGAGGAAATACCGATATATATGTTCAGTTGACCTACTTCCCTTCACGTCCAACCATGGATAATTCCTCATGCCGGTTGCTGCATAGGTGACATATGACGACATATAAAACTTGCTAGTAGTCAAGACTGTCTTCATCTGGGAATCAATCTCATTACTTATAAGACTACTCCAATCAATCCCTTGTTTGCTCTTCTTTATAATGAACATGAATTGATACATCCACCCTTGGAAGTATCTTGACTCGGGAGTCCAAATACTTGACTCAACAGGGTGATGATGTCACTGATTTCAAGGATGAAATCACTCTTGGGGACAAACTTGGGAAACCTAGAGACGGTTGGCTTGGCCTTGATCAAGAACTTTTTATTCACATGCTTGATGCAATCTTCTTGATATTTGTCCCAAGATTTCTGTGCTGACTTAAGATCTACATCGACATATTCCTCAAAGTTGGGCAATCTTAAAAGGCCATCAAAGTAACCTCCATCCAACTTCACTATGGTTTCTCTTGCTTGATTTTTCACTGAGCAAGAATCTGAGTCATAATTGGAAGCACAGGCCAGAATTAACTCGAGGCATTGAGCGAGCATTCGGGAATCCTATTGCGAGAGGGAGGCCACTGTTGGTTATTGACTTCATCCAGGGACTTGAAGAATCCTTGGTTCTATTCCAAAAGTCCTCCATGTCTATGTTACCAAGCTCCATGTCTCGGATGTCGTAGTTGCAATCTATGTAGGAAGGATTCTATTTTCCAAGATTGTACTTCATCTTTCCTAACCTGTCTGACTTATCCTTAGATGATCCAGGATCTGACATGAGAATTCTTGAAGAAAGAATGCCTAGATAACTCTTGTTTGAACAATCGGCTTGGGAGCTTCTTTGAGCAATCGCATGCACCCCCACACTATAGAGTATATCAGAAACTAGGTCGTGTCAGACACTTCGAAAAACTCGACACATAACGCGGAAATCATGTGATGTTGAGCACCCTGCGGAATCCGATACTCTGCGGAAGTTGGAAGATGCTGGACAATGTGCAAACCCGACACAAGCGGAAGTCAGAGGATGTTGAGCACTTTGTAAAACCCGATACACTACGGAAACCAAACAGTGTCGGACACCCTGTAAAACCCGAATCAAAGGCGTTGGGTTTATGGGATGTCAGAACAGGTAAAATTTCCACCAAGCTTGTAAGTTAGGTTTTATAGATTATTCCCAAAAACTATAAGAGTATACCCATGGAACACCCAGATGAGTTTTCAAACAAGGGGTTTCATGGAAATTCAACAAAAAATGAAGAAAACAACCCTAAACCCTAAACCTAGAGGCAAGAAAAATCAAAGAGGAAAAACACCGAAAGAACACTTCAAAAACAAACCCAAAGACCACAAAATGATAAGAAGAGAAAAATACCTTCAATAAATTCAAAAAATGGTCGAAGATGGATCACGAAGTCGATTAAGAAGTTTAGTCGGGTTTGGAGGTCGAAGGAGCATGTATAAAAAATCCACGCAGCAAAAATATGTCAGGTAGAAATGACATGTAAAATTGGACTATTTATAAAACCCTAGCATTTATTACACCTCCTCCGACACATGTGCCAACTAACCGACAACTCGGCATTAATGCCATGTCATCATGCTTAGCACTTCCGAAAACCCGAAACAAAGGTTTTCTTAACAAATTGGGTTTCGGGAACCAACCAACATGAAGCATGTAAAAGACATGTTTGGATGCTATTGAGTTCCGAAAACCCGACACAAAGGATCATTTCGGGTTTTGGGTTTTGGGAAACAAGCAACATGTAACATGTTTTTTGTAAGGTATGTTTCGATGCTCCCAGGTTCCGAAAACCCGATACAAATCATTTGAGTTTTATCCTTCATTATCCTAAGGATATCCTTGGTTTTATCAGCAAAGTCAGGTACAAATATTCTTAGGAAATTGACCTTCCCGAAAAAGGAGTGCACCCCAGTTTTGCTTGTGGGTAGGGTAAGGCTTTGGATGGCCTTCACCCTCTCTGGGTCGATCTTGGTTCCTTCTCTAGTCACAATATGACCCAACAAATTTCCTTCTGTCACTCCGAACATGGACTTTTTAGGATTTAATGAAATCCCATTACGCCTGCACCTTAAGAGTACCTGTTCCAGATGATCATAATGATCACTTCGCTTTTTAGAGAAGACCGTCAAGTCATCCAGATACACAACTATGACCTTGCCCATTAAATCTCTAAAAGCTAAGTCCATAGCCCTTTGAAACATAGCTCCAATGTTGATCAAACCAAAAGGCATCCTTCTGTAAACAAAGGTTCCCCATGGGGTAGTGAACACTGTTTTATGTTGATCTTCATCAGCTACCTCAACCTGATTATACCCTAAAATACATCAAGCATGGATAACATTTCTGACCCAACAGATCAGTAATACCCGATCCATGATGGGCAATGGATAATTTTCCTTTAATGAAGACTGGTTGAGGTTCCGGAAGTCAACACAAATCCAGATTTCACCGTTCTTCTTTCTCACAGGACAATGTTCACAACCTAGGTGGAATGATGGATCGAAAGATAATCCTTGCGTCTAACATTTTTGAATTTCTGTAAGAATAGTCCCTGAGATCTTTGGGTTGTAATGCCTTTGCTTCACCTGTAGGGTTTAACCTCAGGCTTTAAAGGAATACTATGTTGCACATCCTTGGGCTTGAAAGACTTCAGATCCACATAGGACCATGCCAAGACATCTATATATCTCTTTAGGAGTGAAATGAATCTTTCTCTTTCCTCTGAGAACAACATTTCCCAATGTTTACCATCCATAGTTGATCAGCGGAGCCCAAGTTCACTTGATCTACCTCTAACGAGGAAGCACCTTCAGCTTGCCTTTTATCCTGAATGAAACGGTCATGCTTGTCAAACAGACCTTCCAAAGAAACTAATCCCTTTAGAATCTTATTGCCTTTAAGTTGGATGAATTCACCATCAATTTCTTGATATGAATTCAAGATGGATTCGTGAAAAGCTGATTTTGATCCTTCAAAATAAAGCTCATTGAAATTATCAGCTTTCTCTAAAAAGACAATACATGTCAGTCATCATTAAATACTTGCCAATGGGATGAGTTATCTGGGACGCTTGGATGATATACGATCTCGATGGTATACGTGTCTTGGTTGAACTGTGGGTGGGGGAGAAGAAGAGATGCATAAACAACTAAGGAATCAATTTTATCATTGTAATATCTTAAGACTGCTTTAATGGAAAAAGCATCAAAGAATTCTATGCTGTCCCAAACCTTGTTTCTGTAATGTCTTAAGCGATCATTTTTTACCTGATAAACCCCCTTACTTGATTCACAATCAACTCAACATCTCCTTGTACTTTGAGATTTTGGATTCCTTTTTGTCTTGCCATTTCTAATCCTAATAACAAAGCTTCATATTCGGCTGTGTTATTAGTATTATCAAACTGCAACTTGAAAGCAAAGGGAAAGATCTCAAAATCTAGAGATATAAGAACCACGCCGGCACCTGAACCAGTAGTTGAACAACTCCTGTCAAACTCAAGGGTCCAAACAACGTTAGGATCTTCTTCTTTGAATTCTATAGAGGGCACCTCAGATGTCAGGAAATAATTACCCAAGCCTACATCTTCAAAGAGAATTTGAGCCTTAGGATCATCTGATTTAGTAACCAGGTACTTTGCTTGTGCTTCGGGGTGAAGGACATGAGGAAATCCATTTACTAGAATTTTAGCTTTGGTCCAATCCATGTTGATTTCTCCTCTAACATATTTGCAAAAGCCTCTTCCCAAGAGAATCCCATAAGCAGTTGGGATATCAGCAACTAAGATAGTCATTTTTACTCTCTTTTCTAGAAATGGAACAAATGCAAACTGTGCATCCTTGATTTGGCCAATCAAGGGTACTTTTTTAGTTTCCATGGAGTAACACCACCCATAAGATTTAGTCAGTGTGAGTCCAAGGGCATGAGCTACTTTGTGGGCATTACGTTATCAGAGGCTCCTGAGTCAATTATGCAATTGCTGAGTTTGAAACCGTTTATAAGTAAAGACAAATAAAACGGTTCAATCTTCCCTAAAGAAGCAACAAAGGTCATATTACTCTGAGGTAAAGGCTGAGTGGGGCTAGGAAAAATTCCTTTCAAGATGGAGGAATAACAACCTTGCTTCTAATGAATTTGACAAGTTTCTCAAATTACTCAGGGTTGGACTGAAGGTATTCGGCTTCCGACATTTAGATTTTGGTTTTCTTTGCATGATCAATGATGTCGAAAGTAGTATATAAAGGAATGATGGAGGGCTCAACTTTGCTTACATTGTTCTGAGCCGAGGTACTAGCCTTGAAAGTAGGAGAAAGAGAGTTAGAAGCTGAAGTTACCTTTTTCGTTATCTCCTTTTCAGTTTGTGCTAAGATGGGAGATCCTCTTTTAGCCATAACTACGGGAGCTTCCTTACTTTTATCCTTGGAGCTTTCAACCAGATTTCTGGGGTTCTGAGATTGGGATCAAGTGAAAACTGCAAATGATTGTCCATCATGCTCATCTTCATCTTTCTCGTATTCCAAATAACCAATGCTGGAGTCGCCAACTGAATCATCAAAAGACTCATCAACATATCCTGAAGCTTCAAAGGCTTCATGAGATTCATGATATTTTGGTTCCTCATCCTCCTTAATTATTTCAACTGCTGCGTTGACAGGAGGGGCTTCAATGGCCAGCCTGGTGGGAGCAACGACCAACCGATTTCTATCTCTTGTGGGAGCACCATTGACATTGTTGAAATTCTATCTAGGAATATCCCGATAAGGAATACTGGTTTCTTATTGAGACATATGCTTCTTTAAAGTGATCAAGTCATTGGCCATCTTCTGAATCATAGGATTAGTAGTACTCTAAGAATAACTTTGATTTTTAGGCTTTGTTGATTCTCTTTTGATCTTTCTAGCTAGAATAAGTTCATCTTCTATTTTGATTACTGTAGCTTGAGCAGTGGCCAAATCAGGGATAACAGATCTTCTCAATAAGAAGCTCACATCAGGAGGTTGAGCATTGATGAAGAAACACTTTTGATTTTCAAGAGTAGCGACAACTAAGTCTAGAATCTTATGGATCAGCTTGCTGAATTTGGCTATGAAATTCCGCATGGGTTCGTAAGACTCTTTCTTCATGTGTGTAAGATGTGCTAACAAGGAATGAGAATATTCAAATGGTTTTAACCTTGCTTCAAATACGGATCTCATGGTAGCCTGATTGGTAATGCATGCATTCAGAAGATAGTAAAACCATTCTGCTGCTACACCATGTAATGTCTCAATGAAGATTCTAGCAGAGACATCTTCATGAGAAACCCCAAGAATGCCGCATGCAACAAAAAATGAAGCGATGTGTTCGTCATGATGCTATTTTCCATCGATGTAAAACTTAGGGATATTATTCTGTGATCCATGAGGTAGGTCATGCAATAATGGAGTAAGGGAAAGAGGACCAATAGCTGCACCCCAAGGCACAAGTTGTGTTGCCATTCTTCTGAATGAAGTGCGTATAGGAATATGAATATCCGATAAGAATAATACACGGTAAGTTGTAGAAACTCTTGTTCTTGAGGAATCCGAGTTCTTCGGATGGGTGAAGAAATTCTTGCTCAGCTAGATGCAACGCTGTTGGGTGAAATCCTGAAATTATGCTATTGAAGCAAATCAAAGAATGGATCAGTTTCACCCCGGGCTCGGCTTGACCGAGTGAAGATATTTCTAGCCAGCTTGAACTGGAAAATAGATCTTGTTGAAAATAAGGCAAATATAGAGTCACCAGACACCAATAGGATAAGCTTAGTCTTATCAATCCGTATTCCCAACGAAGTCACTAAAATCATTGGTTGGATATTTTGTCAAGCCAAAATATGAGGTTCAACCACAGTACATGGGATTAAATCCCTCCTCAAAGACATGTGAGGCTACCTATTTATTACTAATATAAAACACAACAAAAATAATATATATATATATAGTATTCACACTAATCTAACCATTGGGGTTGGGATAGAATCCCGAAATCCATATCCACACTAGGTGAAGATATTGTTGTTTTTCGAAATGGAAAGGATTAGAAAGGAAATTATTATTATGGAAGAAACACAATGGAAAGGAAATGAGAGGAACATATTTTCTTTCAAGAAAACACAGATCACGAAATAATCATACGAGTTTTAGATAACAAATGTAATGTTTGAAATGATTAGAACAATCAAGATGCTAAACAAAGAATAGCTTAAGATTATGAACATAAGAACAACATCTTAAGAAAGATACATCTCACAACACAAAGTTTGCAAAAATAGCATCGGTTTCTATTCCTCAAATGATTAAAAGAAAACACAAAGTTTTTCTTCTTCACAATAGTTCTCAATATTCCAAAAATCTCAACCCTTTGGAATACATAAGTATCCCTTATTTACAATAAAAGGAGTTGAGAGAAAATAGGATAAATCCTAGAAAATAGTCCTTTAAATGAGATTCCTATTTTGCTTGACTCTCACACAGGAGACCAAGTCAAAATTTGCTTCTTACATGACGAAACGAAAACAAAAAAGACATGTCAATTTTAGGATTGAAATGACATGAAACATTATGCCTGTTCTGTTTCATCATCTTTGTCTTCCTCCAACAAAGCCTCGCTTGTCCCCGAAACTCTTGGAGCTTTCAGATTATTCTTTGCATCTCATCTTCATCAGCACATTGGAATGATCACTCAGACTGCACACGCTTTCCCGAGTATTGCTCACGTTTACAAGGAAGTTTCTTCACTCTCTTGTTGAGTTTCCTCAATGTTTCCAAAGAATGTTCAATCTTCACGAACCTATAAATGATTTCTAGGATAAAGCCATCAGCTCATTCAATCTTGAATTAATTCTTAGATCTACTTGTAAAGATCATCAACGTAGAATACTCGAGCTTTCATTCAACAACTTAGCGAAGATCTTGATTATCTCTTCTTCTATGTCATTCGTACCATCGACCAATTGATCTCTTGATTCCCTCAATTTTTGCAAGCTTCATTGAGAATATTTATCTTGAATCTAATGGCTTTGGTCAGTTGAAAATGCTTGTCCCCATGTGGAATAATGCCTTCTTCGAACAAGATGCGGGACGGAACCTGTTTCAACATATGGAGAGCTTCAAGAGTTAACTCTAGGTTCCCGATTTTTGCTAAAACTTCATCATCCATTTTCTCTCCATCCTTCTTTATATCCTCCTAGGATTTATAGACTTCCATGGTGTCATCAATGACTTCTTTTCCTCAGCAGGGAAAAGCCTCGGATCCATTCATCGACCAATCTCCCTTGTCATTAATCTTCTCAATCATGGGTACAGATGAGAAATCAAACTTGATAGGAGTAGAGGATGATGGTGTTGACTCAGGAGGCTTTGAGAGCTTGAGTAGTACTTCTATTAGCTGCTCTACTTTCTCTTTTAGCTCATCTCTGTTTGCCTTAGTTTCCTTTAGCTTTTGGCACAACACATTCATGGCATCTTGTGCGTCCTGTTGTGCTCCCTCCGTTGTTACTTTTCCTAGATCAACCCTTGTGATTTGATAATCTGTGACCATTATATCATCCTTGGTTTTATCAGCCGCAGGAGTGGACATTTCTACAAATTTATGCCCTGAGGCATCACTGAAATCCTTGAAATTGTTTTGGGTTTCTTGGCCGACTTGGTGGGAGTGACCTTGAGGAAACCGAAATCAAAGACTGGTAGGGGAAATACCACCTTCCTCTTCCTTGGGGTCCGATCTATTAACTATTGAGGCATATTGGAAGAAGTTTCTCCCATCAGTAGGTGTTACGGTCACATCCTCGGTGGAGGAAGGTTATCTTGTGGAGTGGTGACCACTACAAGTGTAGTGTCCGTGGCAATGGACTCGGGAATTAAGGCACGAAGGAGGAGGCATATCCATGGTTAACTCGGGGTCTAGTAGGGAGAGGTGAGAGGCCGAGAAGATACTAGCCATGGCCGAGGAACTAGGTGAAGAAATCTGAGGCAAGGAAGGCTAAATAGGAGGAGGCAATGATTCTGAAATTACAGCTTGAGAGATAATAGGAAGACTTACCTCGATGAATTGTCAACCACAAGGGGAATAGGAGGTTGACCAATCTCTTCTCCCGAAGGAAGATTTCCTATTTCGGTGGTGGAGATGAATCAAGAACCTCAACCGCTTTGTGGGAGAGTGGCCACCGGTGTATTTCTTTTCTCTTCTCCCTTTCGAAAAACTTAACCTTTATGGGCCTCTTGGAAGGGTTCTTATCCTTTTCCTTTTTTCCTTTGGAGGGTCCCGCTTCAGTATCTAGCTTTAAAAAAATCCCGTCTTTATAACTCATTCCCTAAGAAATGAGCCATGCCTTAGTATGGGAAATAATTTGAGCAACTCTTCATGCAATAGAAGCTTACTCAAGAATGGACCTATCAATGGATGGGAATACATATTGGTCTTCATTTAACCCATCATACGAGGCGTCAAGGACACTCTCGTTATCCGTGGTGCCCTTTTGAATGTCAGATAAATATAACATCTGGATTTCTTCAATTTTCAACCTACTATTGTCCTTTCTTCGGATGGCAACTTCATCCCAAAGATCAACCCAAATATCTTCTATGTTGGGCACATGTAGATATAAAGTCCCGTACAATTTAAGGACTCCTTGGAAATCAAATCCATCTATGTGCTTCATGTGCTTCTTCAACTTGTCCTGATGCTTGTGCACCAAATTCTTATCTTTAACCACTATTGAGCATGTGTACCTTCCAATGGAAATAGGGAAGGATATAGTGGCCTCGTGCTTACTCTATTGGAATTTGTGAAAATCCAATAATTATCTAACCAACTCCATCAGGATCAACTTATCACCTAGGAACCTGGCAATCGGAAAGGATCACCCGGGTACATGACCACTCAAGGTATGTGAACTTCTTGAACTGTAAGAAGATACAACCCCATTTTGATACTTCGGCCCATGCCTCATCAGAGACTCTTCTCTTTCTTAAATCGTGGTTCAAAGATGTAGATGTTCTCATAAAAGAAGGCATCATTCGGTCTTCGAATTGATCCTCAGACCCCTTCATTGTTAACTGAGGGAAATACCAATATATATGTTTGGTTGAACTTCTTACCTTCACGTCCAACCCTGGATAATTCCTCATGCCGGCTGCTTTGCATAGGTGACATATGACGACATATAAAACTTGCTAGTAGTCAATACTGTGTTCATCTGGGAATCAATCTCATTACTTATAAGACTGCTCCAATCAATCCCTTGTTCATTCTTCTTTATAATGACCATGAATTGATACATCCACCCTTGGAAGTCTCTTGACTTGGGGAGTCCAAATAATCGACTCAACAGGGTGATGATGTCATTTATTTCAAGGATGAAATCACTCCTGGGGATAAACTTGGGAAACCTAGAGACGAGTTGGCTTGGCCTCGATCAAGAACTTTTTATTCACATGCTTAATGCAATCTTCTTGATCTTTGTCCTAGGATTTCTGTGCTGACTTAAGATCTACATCGATATATTCCTCAAAGTTGGGAAATCTTAAGAGGTCATCAAAGTAACCTCCGTCCAACTTCACTATGGTTTCTCCTGCTTGATTTTTCACTGAGTGGGAATCTGAGTCATAATTGGAAGCATAGGCCAGAATAAACTCAGGGAATTTGACCAAACATTGGGAATCCTACTGCGAGAGGGAGGCCACTATTGGTTATTGACTTCATCTAGGGACTCTAAGAAGAATCCTTGGTTATGTTCCAAAAGTCCTCCATGTCTATGTTACCAAGCTTCATGTCTCGGATGTCATAGTTGTAATCTATGTAGGAAGGGGATTCCATTTTCCGGTACTTGTACTTCATCTTTCCTGACCTGTTTGACTTATCCTTAGATGATCCAGGATCCAACATGAGAAGTCTTGAAGAAAGAATTCCTAGATAACTCCTGTTTGAAAAATCGGGCTTGGGAGCTTGGCTTGAGCAATCCTGGCTGACTCCGCCACACTGCAGAGTATATCGGAAACTAGGTTATGTCGGACACTTCGAAAAACCCAACACATAAGGTGGAAATCATGTGATGTTGAGCACCCTGTGGAATTCGATACTCTACGAAAGTTGGAAGATGTCAGACAATGTGCGAAACCCAACACAAGTGGAAGTCGGAGGATGCTGAGCACTTTGCAAAGCCCGATACACTGCAGAAACCAAACAGTGTTAGACACCCTGTAAAACCCGAATCAAAGGCGTCAGGTTTCTGGGATGTCAGAACAAGTAAAATTTCCACCAATCTTGTAAGTTAGGTTTTATAGATTATTCCCAAAAACTATAAGAGTATACCCATGGAAGAAAATAAGAAAACACCCAGGATGAGTTTTCAAACAAGGGGTTTCATGGAAATTCAATAGAAAATGAAGAAAAATCACCCTAAACTCTAAACCCAGAGGCAAGAAAAAGTAAAGAGGAAAAACACCAAAAGAACACTTCAAAAACAAACCCAAAGACCACAAAATGATAAGAAGAGAAAAATACCTTCAATAAATTTGAAAAATGGTCAAAGATGGATCACGAAGTCGATCAAGAAGTTCATTGGGTTTGGAGGTCAAAGGAGCATGTACGAAAAATCCACGCAACAAAAATATGTCAGGTAGAAATGATGTGTAAAATTGGACTATTTATAAAACCCTAGCATTTATTACACCTCCTTCAACACATGTGTCAACTAACCGAAATTTTGACATTAATGCCATGCCATCATGCTTAGCCCTTCTAAAAACCCGAAAGAAAGGGTTTCTTAACAAATCGGGTTTCGGGAACCAACCGACATGAAGCATGTAAAAGACATGTTTGGATGCTATCAAGTTTCAAAACCCGACACAAAGGATCATTTTGGGTTTTAGGTTTCGGAAACAAGCAACATGTAACATATTTTTGTAAGGTATGTTCGATGCTCTCGGGTTCAAAACCTGATACACTGGCATGTAATCGGGTTTCGGGTTTGAAGACACTCGACATGAAGCATGTAAAAGACATGTTTCCATGCGATGGAAACCTGAAAACCTGAAAATCTCCTTCAAAGGGCATTTTTAGGAGGTTTTGTCAAAAATTTTCTATGGTTATCTCAATTTTAGCTGGAATCACTAAAAACAAGATAACAGGATCCCTTTACCAAGTTTTTTAGGTGAAAACTCTTTCTTTGAGGTTCGATTTTAGGGGTGCCTCATGCAATTTTTGTCCAACCAACACTTTCCAAGGCTTATTACTAGAAGAATTTTAGTTCATTAGGGAGCACAATTTAAGTTCTCGGGTGAGTTTCATTAAGATTATATACATTCTTTAGATTTACCAACAAAGACCATTTTCCTTTGTAGAATATAACACAAACTAATTGAATGCCTTTATTGTGCCATCAAAAGGTAGAATGGAATTTGGTAGCACCCAAAATTTACAATTTCCACCATAAATATCTAAAACTTTGAAAACAAGAGTCATACTAGTAAAAGATTGGTTTAATAATCACTAAATGCATATCAAATTTCGAAGCCTTTCACAGGGACTAAAAATAACATATCAAAAAGGTTTAATAGTGAAGGATCCCGATACCAAGTCCACAAGTGAAAATTCATCCATTGAGGCTTGTCTAGTGTAATTTTGTGTCTAACTAGGAATTTTCAATACTCTTTACTAGAATAGGATTTTAAGATGCACTTTGACAACCAAGGTAATTCTTTACAATCTCGGAATCTTGATTCGAATACCCCCAACAATTGAATTTTGTTGTAGACATCCCATGTGACAATATGTCTTTTCATAATCCTCTTACCATTAGAACATAATAAATATCTCACCATTTATGAAGCTTATTACATTAAGAATGACCAAAAACTAACAATAGGAGTAATATATACTGAATGAAGAGAGGATCTTCTAGAGCACACTTGAATCTTGCTAGGAGAAAGTAAACATCGATGCAATTTAAATATCTTTCTATTAATTTTTCAAAAATCCACAACCACATTTATTTTAGAGAAGGGCAGAGAAAATGGAATACCTAGGTACACGACTCTTTTAGTAGCCCACCTTTTACCCAACCATATATATCAATCCAATCTAGAGGGGAGTCCTTCTACCCTAACATAAGATATATCTTAAAATAAATATTAGGCTACAAATAACTACAATAAATATCATGTCTCACTAAGAGCATGGTGTGAAGGTGATACTTGAGGTTTTCCAAAACCATAAGGTCAATATTCACAAATTGATTAGCGAGATACATCCCTCGAAAGGATGTAGGAATCTTAATTTTGATGGAGCTTCTAAAGGTAACCCGATAATTTTAGGGCTAGAGGTATAATAAGAGAATTCCCGGGTAAGTGTGTGGCGGATTTCGTTGGGACACTTGGGGTTCAAACGAACAACTTTGTGGAAGCCAAAGTTGCCTTTTGGGGCATCAAATCATGGCGGAACAAAGGCGAGTTGTAGAAAAATAATAATCAAGGAGATACACTCGAATATAATTGAAACTCTTAAAGGAGAATGTTCTTGGAGCTAGTTTATTAGTAATATAATTGAAAAATCTAGGAGTATTATTGATTCCTTTGAGGAGGTAAATATTTCCCACACATACAAGGAATGGAATGAAATGATGGATCTAGCTAATATTAGCGTTTCACTAATGGATTATACTCAATGATAGGGAAATAACTACCTCTTGCCTAAGATATTAGCACTCATGGTTAAGGATGGGCCCAACCCTAGTATTAATGCTAATAATTCTCTATGACTCCAAATATTTAATATGGTTATTTTTGGGGATGGGTGTCTTGTGCCACATGTGAGCCGAGACATGGGAATTCATTAGGAAGAGGGATGATTCATGGGAAGTTAATCTACCACATTCAAAGAAAGATCAAGTCTGGTAAAGAGAAGAACCTCAAGTTGGACCTTGACATTGAGTAGAGTGTCTACATTTAGAACAACGTCATGAGTGGATATAGGGCACACTTTGAGTCAATATCATGTGAGGATGTCAAGAACCAAAAGAAGTGTGCACTATTTTGGAAAATGGTGGGATTAAAAATTTTATGGAGCATGTTGTTGGACATGACTCTATTTTATCGGCTAAATTCTCTAAATCTTGAAAAAACCACAAGGTTAGTATTAGGGAGTAAAATTTAATATTGACGAGGAGTCCATTTCTTTTCCCGTGGAATGCCAATGGAAGAATTAATATTATATAAGTTCAAATGTAATAGAGACCAAGACATGAAATCTATCCTTTAAGGAAAGGAGAAACTAAAAAATTTGTAGGTCGGGTACGTCGAGATTATTTACCTAAGCCATGGGATGAGGTGGCTCTATAAGTTATGAAATATTTGACTTTGGAAGACGAATATTATAATGTTTTCTCCTACCACTTTACTTTCCTTAATCACTTTAGTCATAATAGAAAGATGACCACCCCATTCTTCTTGCTCCACTCTATGGAATATTCAGTTAGGGAGTATAAATTAGGTAAAGTGGAGCTCCCTATTCACTAGGGGATTATTGTGCTTTTATACCTTTGGGCCAAGGTGAGACAACTTACCTAGAAATTGGTTCCAAAGGTAATGTGAAATAAAAGGAGGGGGTGAAAGAGTTTGTGGACATATGTAAGAGGCTTGATAAAATCTCCATTGAATTCCTAAATGTAGCGAAGCCCAAGACTCGAGAGAGAGTTGTCCTTCCCCATACTAAGGAAGATGACAAAGATAAAACTAAGTGAGGTGAGGATGTCTAGAACATGCCGACTCAAAGGGAGAATAGGCGGGGATCTTTTTTGGGTAAGAACATCTTAGGAGCTAGTTCTAATGCTTTGTCACAATGAGGTACACGAGGATCCCACAAGTCTCAAGGACGATGGCGCTAAAGATTTGGATAACAAGGTCTTTATGCTAGAAAAATTCTAACATCCAACATGACATATTGAAGTGATTGTAAAGTGAGAATGAAAACCTCAAGTTGGCCATCCATAATATGAAGATCAAAGAAAAGAGTGGAAGATACTCATCCCATAAGGACAAGCAAAAGGAGATGGATAAAATATTTTCCAAAATCAACATCCGGAGGAGGAACAAAAGAAAAGAAAGGAAGAGCTCCAAAAAATCATCAAGATCAACAAAGAGGGTGTTAAAAACAATGCCAAAAACATCTTCATGCTTGGGGACGGTATGAAATAATCCATAGAAATGGATCAACCCCGTCCTAGTAGTGGGAAGAAGAGAAATACGATCGAGGATGGAGGAAAGAGAAAGGAATAGGGTAAGGTGAATGATTGCCTCAAATTCTTATGCAAATAATGGGAGGCCACGTTAAGGGCCTCTGAAAACTAATCTTGTGGTAGTTCTTGTTAGCTGAAATTTTGCTAACCAATGTCACAAAACTTTTAGTAAATTCTTCTTTTTATTTTTGTTACTCTTTTTTGATATTCTGTGGTGTATTTCCTATCTTTCAGATTTTGTAAAAAGGATAGGACCATTTCATTCCCTAACTTTACCATTATAAAAAAATATACCCAAGATAGTTTTTATAATTCCTAATTGTAGGAACACCTTTAGTTCACTCCGTGGAATCTTCAATTAAACACACTTGTACATGTAAAATATTAACCATAAGTTCATAGCTAAAGACAATAATGTTATTTCCCTTTCATTGAAAAATATATTCATTCCTTGCTTTTCAAGTGTACTAAAGGATTTCAGTAGAAAGAAAAAACCATATTTTCTAAAGAAAGACATGATTTTTATTTTCCACTTTTATAGAACCAAACAAAATGTCAAGTCAGTAAGATGTCCTTGTTGAAACACTTAGTCCTAATAGGAAAAAAAACATTCGAAATGGATTTAGCAAAGGGATAAGAAAATAAAAGGTGTAAAAATGTTTCAACTTCCCCATAAACAACACCATATAAACTCCAATGCCTCTTTTAAATATAGTAGACATAACATCAAGATTTTGATGAAGAATTAACCATCTAAACATAAACGTTTTGAGGTCATATATAGAAGCCCAAGTAATATAATCCCATCTTTCCATTGAAGAGGGTGGTTCATACATAACCCATTTTTGTTAAGACCTAAATAGAACTCATGAGATAAGGAGAGATTATCATATTTTTCCTTAGTAGTAATTTCTAAAAATGTGGCTTCTAACCCAATTGATTGAGTCTTATAAGAAGTCATCATTTTCCATTCCGAGTATCAAAGGTGGAGGATTCGATATATTGAAGATCACAAAGCAGTAAGATCTCGGGCGCATTTTAGGAAGGTTGTATATATTATTTATATCCACCCATACAGACCTTTTCCATTGTAAAAGGTATAACCAAATGATTAGATACCTCTATGAGCCAAAGGTTCTCCATTCATCTTTGAATTCCACCATAAAGATCTAAAACTTTGACAACATGAGTCACTAGTAGAAAATTCTGGTTGGCATGATCAAAAATTCGAAGCCTTCCATAGATACTAAAAATATATCTAAAATGTTTAACAATGAAGGACCCTCTACCAAGTCTGCTAGGTTCAAATTCTTTCTTTGAGGTTCAATTTTTAAGGGTGCTTCATAAAATTTTGTGTCCAACCAACATTTTACAAGGCTTATTACTAGAAGGATTTTAATCCATTAAGGAGCATGGTGTAAGTTCTCAAGTGAGTTTCATGAGGATTGTATACATTATTTAGATTTACCCACAACGACCATTTTCCATTGTAAAATATAACACAAAATGATTTAATGCCTCTATTGTGCCACAATAAGGTAGAATGACATTTGATAACACCCAAAATTTCTACATTTAGCTATAATTTCCACCATAAATATCTAACTCTTTGAAAATAAGAGTCATACTAGTAGAAGATTGGTTGACTAATCACTAAATGCTTGTCAAATTTTGAAGCCTTCCACAAGGACTCAAAAACAACATATCAAAAAGGTTTAATAGTGAAGGAGCCTGATACCAACTTGACAAGGTGAAAATTCATCTATTGAGGCTTGTCTTTATGGTCTAGTGTAATGTTGTGTCTATCTAGGAATTTTCAAGACTCATTACTATAAAAGGATTTTAAGATGCACTTGACAACCAAGGTAATACATTACAATCTAACATTATTGATTCCCAATTCTCCCAACAAACTAAGCTTGTTGTAGACATCCCATGTGATAATATGTTTTTTTATATTCCTCTTACCATTAGAACACAAGATATATCTCACAATTTATGAAGCTTATTACATTAAGAATGTCCAAACAACTAATAAGAGGAGTAATAGATACTAAATGAAGAGAGGATCTTCTAGCACACTTGAATCCTTCTAGGGAGAAATTAAATTCCAATTCCATTTAAATATCTTTCTTTTAATTTTTCAAAAATCCACAACTCGCATTTATTTTAGATAAGGGGAGAGAGAAAATGGAATCCTTAGGTACCCAACTATTTTAGTAGCCCCATGCATGTTACCCAACCATATCTAGCAATCCAATCTAGAGGGGATTCCTTTCACCCCAACATAAGAGATATCTTAAAATAAATCTTAGACTCAAAGGAACTACAATAAATAGCAAGTCTCACTAATATTTTTTTGAATTTTTCATCTTGTAGCATAGGAAATAATGAGTTTTCATCCAAAAAGCACACCAATGAGATCAAATTAGTTATGGAGTTTTATTCCCTTCATAGGAGGACCCAATGAGGCATCCCTTAATGAGAAGCAAAGAGATTTAATCAAAATAATAAATAGTTCAAGAGCTAGTGGACATCCTTGTTTAATAAATATTTGCAACGTGAAGTGGTTTAAAAGATCTCCATCAACGTCTACTTGAGACCTAACATCTTAAAAGAGACTACAAACCATTATACAAAACTTGTCTTGAAACCCAAATGCCTCGAGCACAATATCAATAACTTTCCACTCAAAATTTTCACATGAATTTTCAAACTTAGTAAGTCCCATACATACATTCTAGCTAGAGCTTGCAGCCCAATGCCTACATTTCTTGCTAGTTATCAAGTATATATCTTCCTTCCACAAAAGTAATTTCGATAAGTGAGATGATTTTGTAAAGAATTGGAGATAACCTTAAAAGCCTTTTTTTTCTAGTATCTTATATGAGATATTAATTATGGTGATGGGTCTCAAGTTACTTACTCGAGTTCTATCCTCATCTCTAAAAATAATTTTCACCACGACCCTATTAATGTCCTTCTATAAGGATTCATTCTTAATAAATTCTTAGTACAATATTAGTAGTTTAGGGGCCTCCCAATCCCTGTAGGTATTATAAGATTCTACATGAAAGCCATCACATTATGGTGATTTTTCATTTTGAAGGGAATCCATGACAACTAAGGCCTTATCAAGATAGATATTAGAGTCCACACTAAGGGATGATCACTAGAGAGTTTGTTACGTATGATCATGGACTATAATGTGTGTGGGCTAAGAAGGTCAATATGATTATCCTCCCTCTTCTCAAAAATATATATTAGGATATAAGTAGAATAACATTCTATGGAAAACTCACAAAAAAACATAAAAACTAAGAGGTTCATAAGTTATAGTTATATAATACGATAATCATCACTCTTGTTAAATGAATATGATTCCAAAGCATATGAATAGATAATGGATGAGGTCTTATTAGGATCCTAGGTTGTAAGAATGAATATAATAAGATATATTATATTGTATAGGGTTGTAAAAGCTAAGCAAGAGATATAGGAATAGGGCTAATGATAAGAATGATGCAATAGAAAAAGAACATGCTACTTTATCCTATTCTAAAACATGACACATCAACACAATCAGTCACACCAAATATAATGGAAAATTAAATGTTAGGGATACTTATGTTTTGAAGACACCATTTGTGTTAGTATCACCTTATGAGAGAGTTATTGTGGTTGGATCATAAGAGGGATATGTAATATACCTAAGTATACCAGAGTTGTGGATTCCAAAGACTTGGAAAAAATTGTTGGCGTGCCTTTATTATCATGAATCCTAATAACCAAATGCTCCAAAGTAGACTTCCAAGTATAAGATTGTGTAAACCTTAAACCACTAATAGCTTTACGGGAAAAATGAAAAAATATACAAAGTGATAGTGTGATGATTTGAGGTGAGGGAAATGAAAAAAATGATGCCTATTTTTAAGGGACATAACCTAAAGTCGCAACCCTCCTAGCTAATGGCATCGATTGTGGTTGATGTAATTTTATAATAAAAAAGTTATACCATATGACATTAAACATTATTGATGCCATTATATTGCAACTATCCAACTGCATATTTATAAAGGGGAAGGCTCATGGAAGTGGAGCATACACTTGAGGGTAGACGAGAAGGTGTTCCAAGATGTTGTAAGTGTGAAGGTGATAAAACTAGAGATATCAAGTGGTCGTGAGGAGGTAGTAAGAGGATAGTAAGGAATGTTAGGGGGACCGAGAAACATGGGGAACACTGAATCTCTCTAGTACCACTAATTAAGCTACCCATTCTAGCATGCCCCTTAAGGGACATTCAGGAGATTAATATATGGATGACCTAAAATTAGCTTTCCACCGAGAAATTGATTGCCCCATGAAAATGAGTATGGTTGAAGATATGGAGGACTAGTATTTTTTTCATTCTACCCTATTTGAATAATAAAACACATACCTAAAAGTTTACTTATCATTTTCATGAATATCCATACGAGAGAAACCCCAAAAATTGGAGCAAAACATCCTGGTGTGAAGTAGAATTTTTGGAAACCATTTTCACTCCGATCCGACACTCGTGACCAATATATATATTTCTAGTAAGTCCATTTTCAAGACAATTACTAATAATAGTAAGTTTGAAGTATGAATGGATTCAAGTCATCTAATTCATTCCCAAGAGGAAAAATTCTCAAAAGTGACAATTCGATCAAATTGCCACCTAGAAAGAACTTACTAAAAATAGTAAATTTCCGAGAAAAATATCAAAGTGGTCACAGCTTTTTCTTCCTCCACATTCCTCACTAATCCCAAAATTCACAAAGGAAAAACTCATGCTTTCAAAGGGGTGGACAATGACATTGTATCTCAAGTATAAGAAGAGCTTTCTCGAGTCCTAATTTTTGTCACAATGGTGTATTTTGGGCTCAACGTGCTTCTCATTTCATTGGATGGATTGATAAAAAAATCAAAGAATATTCCATCTAATATCCCATTCATCTAATGATTGGAATGTTCTTCACCTCATATCTTGGCTTGATCCATTTCCTAAGGGTCGGGATCATCAGGTTGAATTGTGCAGGCAAAGGTCCCACATTGCATCAAGAACTTGGTAGTTTTGAGACATCTTAGTGTTTCATAGGTTGGAAAGTTTTTTCAAGTGGGAAAAATAACTTCATTTCCTTCTGTGTTAAAATGTTCATCACCTATATTTTCAATGAGTACAAATATGCGATAGAGGAGCTTCATACTAGGGGGTCTCGAAAGGGAAAAGTTTCCAAAAGATCAATATTCATCGGCGAAGCACCATCATAGAGGGTCATCATAGATCAAGATTTCATCATCATCATCATCATATCTGATCTTCATCAAGGGTGGAGGCACCTTCATCCATGCTTTGGAGCATATTTTCTCTCCTCTCTTCATTCTTTCTCCTCTTCTCTCCCCCTTTCTAATTCCTCATTGTATGTAATCATGACATTTTTTCCTATTTACTTAAGTGAAAATAAAATATTTGTTACTCTCTCAAATTATAAGAGAGGTACTTAATTTGTCTCTTCTAAGGGTAATTGAAAAGTCACAAGTGATGGGACATGAAGATTCATGTGGGGGGTAGATGAAGAGTTGCATTGTAAAGCTATAAATTGGGAGAGCCTCCTCATTTCAAAGGATGGTTATTCTTGTTTACTAGCTCTCATATTATTTCTAGGAACAAGTTATCAAATTCCTGTAACTCCTTTGTCTATGTTTCCTCTCCATCTCAACTACACTCTATGACCATGTACTTGTTGAATGTATGCACTTAGACTTTGTGTTATTTGTATCATGTTCCTTGTTATATGTTAATGGTGTCTTCTCATTGAATTCATGGATGTATTCTAGTTTTAAGCAATAAACTCTACTATGTTATTTATTGTGCAAAACCCCTCACTATTCTATTCACACTCTCTCTCAAGCTATTTTCTCCCTTGTAGTATCTATAAACATTTTTCCATAGGTGTAGGGAAGTACCCTTGTATGATCCCCGGTTGTTAGACTAGTGTACATAATTTCTTTATTTTCAATAAATGGATCTACCCCATTCAAGTAGAGGGAATTAGTCCCACACTATTGGTGAGAGACCTCTAATTTTCCCATATGACAAATTATTTTTCCAAAAATATTTAACTAATTTCTAAATTATAAAATACTATTATCTTTCCAAAAATACTTTTGAATTATTTTTTTAAGTTCTACAAAAACTATTACAAAATATTTTTAAAAATGCGTGCATGCGTGCATGTGCATGTGTGTGCGTGTGCATGCGCGTGTGTGAGAAGGGTTTTCAATTAGAAAAATAAATGGTATTTAGTCAAGTTTCTCACTTAAATAATACTATATATAACTAATATTCTATCTAAAGGATTAAATTTGAAAATAAACCTTTTTAAAAATGGGGAGAGGGTCAAACCCTAACCTCCTCTCTAATGAAATCCTTAATAATAAATAGCTATCGGTTGATGTATTTAGTTTTCCAGTTATGTTTGGCTCAAAATTAACATTTGAGTATTAAAAAGAAAGAACTCAAAAAAATTAAAATAAACGGACTTACCTTTTAGGGTTTTCGATGATGACATGGCTATATATATTTAAGTTCTTTTCCTTATGAATTTAGAACTCATTTTTCATCAACTAAGAAGGATTTTTGAGGTGTATTGATCTATGAAATACTAAAGGAGAGAATTGAGTTTCTAAGTTGGATTTGGGTTTGCTAATGAATATCAATGGTGAATATTATTTTGTGGATTCATATATCTGAGAAAATTAAAAATCTCTAATTATGGCCACATAATTATGGTCAATATGGTTAGGTTGGATGAGGTAATTTATTTTTTTGTAGGACCAATTTTCAATCCATAATGGATCACCCATCTGGATATGGATTGAGACGATTGGAGACAAAGTCGAGTTAATGATTCGAATCTACCAAATCTCTAGAGATAGATTTTTGATTTAAGAAGTGTAGCTTGAGAAGGTTCTGATAAAGAATTATTGAGGTGAGGTTGAGTCAAATTTGTGCAAAATATCAAATCACTAGGTTGTATGAGGATTGAGTCATGACAAGTCAATTTGTGTCGGTGAGGAGCTTGCCAACATTTTGGGGTTGTAACACCTAATATCAACTAAGGATATGTCTAACAAACCTGATATTAATATAATTTATAAGGAGATATGCTTGGTGAGAAATGAAATTAGATAAGTTATATGAAATAATATTGTTGAGGTACAACTTAAAGGGTTTTATCTTGTTACGAAATATGGAAACAATCTATGTTAGATTTTGATGCGGGGTGTAGACTATGTTTTCACAAGATAGAATATCATTAGGTTATTTTCAAAAGGGTACCATTTATAGACTATAATTTATTAAAAATAATTTTTTTCTTCAAAACTTATAGATCACACTTCCCTGTAGGGAAAACATTTTCAATATAGTTTTCTATTTTTCTACACTTCACTATACAACTATTTTTCTATTTTTTCCAACATGCATCGATTTTCAAACAAACTAACAAATGTCAGTAAATATTATTTCGACTTGCACTTGGGATTGTGGGACCCACTTGTAAGATTTTTCTTATGTAATTATATTCAAAGATTTTTTCCAAACTTTATTAGTACCTAAAAATTCTTAGATAACAAAATCCATCTTTGATACAATGTTAGATTATGTAGGACTAATGAATAATTTGTTATCTAATGAATTTTATGAGGAGTAAAAGTAAGATACATAATATTATAATTCTAACAAAATAAAATAATAAAGTGTTCAAAAATTAAAATGAACACTAAACACAACATTTAACGTGTGGAAAACCATAAAGGGTAAAACCACATAAATTGCACTATTTAATTATATTATGCTTACAAACATGTTTCTTAAAGTTACACACCAAGAACCCAACAATTTTATATCTCTCTCAAATTTTCAGCATTAATTTAACGTGATTCAAAATTATTATTCTAATGTGATTTTCCACATATTAGAAAATCACCTTATAAAGGTTGGTGATCAATTATAACTATGAAAGGTTATACAAAATCACTCCCCGACTAATTACATTAGTTTGAAAATTTAATGTAATTTTATATATAATAAAAACTTAGGTCATAAGTTATATTAAAATTTTATATTTAGTAAATTTTTATGTGGAGACAAGTTTGTGGTGAATTTGACACAATAGGTGTGTCCCCATAAACATGACTTGTTTCAATAATACCTTGGCACCATGATTTATTTCATGTAATCCTATGGTGTTATAAGTTATATATGTTGGCCATTGTGTGGCTGTGTTGTCATTGATGTCATCCCCATTGATGGAGAAGGGTTTCATGTGGTCATGTGAGTCTCCATGTGGTGTCATTTAGATGTCAAAGATGAAGGTTGATTGGTAGTGTCCTTGTTTGGTGAGTTCGGTGTTGTCCCTGGATCATGGTTAAGTGAGCTAAGTAACGATATAAGTCTTCTTGAGGTGATTGGAGTCATGAGTGTTTATGAGTATGCATGAAGTCAACATGGTCAATGCATGGGTTGCTAGTGTTGAGTCAGGTCATTCTAGGCTTGTTTCTAGCCCTGGAGCATATAGAATGAGGCGAGTCATGAGATTTGGAGCTGATCAATATTTATTGAGTATGGTAGAAGCATGGTGATGGTATAAAGGGAATACATGGCGAGTTTCAGGTTTGCATTCAATGGTTTGGTGCTTTTATGAGGTTCTTGGGAAGCAAACAGTGAGAAAAAAGCATGTAAACACATGAAAATGAGATTGTATAGAGAGTTCTAGGAATATTCGAGCTAGATGGTGACTATAGAAAGTTAGAGGATAGTGTTGTGATGATTCATGACAAGTTTCATGTCAAAATTCTCAAGTAATTTCAAGTTATGTAAGTTTTGGTGAAACTGAGTAAATTACAATGTGTTTTTATAGAAAAAGTTAACCTTCGTATACTCATTGTGGATTGTATGCTTTACATAGGGAATTGTTGTCTTTGGAATAGATTATAAGGTCAGTTATTAAGATTTCAAAAAAATAATGAGGTGGTTTGATTGTCACGTTTTTATGAATGATCATTAAGAAGGTAAAGTGGTTTGAAACCCTAACTAAACCCTAGCTAGGAACAACTTGGAGAAAAGGGATTGTAATAGTCTAGTTTTGATTGATAGTTAAAAAGTGATGATTGGATTATGTAGAGGTCTCTTCCACATTTCTAGAAATGTATGATAGAGCATGTGGTGATATGTAGGCCCCACTTGAAAATTCAAGTTTATGAATATTTCCAGTTTGTGGCAAAGTTCTCCAAATTAGGTAAAGTCTAAATTGCCATTTATGATAGCTCTGGAGTTGCTATTGATGTTAATGAACGTTTCAAGTCATTGTTTCAGTGTTTTAAGTATCCCCTCTCTACGAGGACCAATTTTTGGGGTAGTTTAGAGAAGGATTCAGTAAAATTGAGATTACAGGAGCTACACAGGGAGTTAGGACTCAATTCAAGTTTTGTGGACATGGTTCATATATATTTCCATTTATGTATCAAACTTGTGTTTTTGACATAGTATGCAAAATTTATGACCTGTTCTCTAGGTCAAGATTGAAGGATGCTTAATCTAGCAGGGATACAAGTAACTACATGAGGTAAGGTGGCCATTATGATTTTTTCAAGCTTAGTGAAGGGTTTTTATGGATTATAAATATTTTATAAGTGTGTTAAATTCTTTGGTTGAGTGTGGAAGTGTGTTTTTAAGTGATGGAGCATGTTGGGCTAACAATCGATTCTTGAGTCTAAGATGAGATAACAAGAAGTTTTTAGAGGTGGGCTTGGTTGAAGGCCTTACAATTGGAGTTGGAAGGATTTATTATATGTCATGGAAATTTAATTCAGAGATATTTCCAATGAGGTATTTATTGTCACATGATGAGGTGTTTTGGTCAGTCATTCATGTCATTTTGTGAAGAAGTTTATAGCTACTTTTTTCGGGACAATTTTGTTCTTTTTGAAGTATTGATTTGTTTGGATCATAAAATGGATGAGTTGATGATTTCTATCACATGAAATGTGAATAGGGATTAATTTTTAATCTATTTAATAATTTATAAGTCTTGAATGTATCGAAAGAATGATTATCATCTTAGTTTGAAAAACTAGTTTTTAGGCAACATGATTTGGTGAAGGAAAAAGTAGCTATGGTTTCAACCGTAGTATGTTTCATGAGTTATAACTTGCATAGATATGTTTTAAAGGTATTTTTATTTCCATTGAGTGATAAAATTACATATTTTATGTGTTCTTAGGTGTGCTTGAATCCCAAATATGAAAACATGTTGTTGTTAACAACCGTTTAGTGAAGGAAATAAGCCGGTGAGGCCCATTAAATAAAATAATATGATTGGTTCATGTAAATTGTGACAATATATGATTTTTAAATGAAATATTACTCATGTTTTGTGATTTTTAGAGCTTGAATAATTTTTTTTTTTGCATGAGGGGATTTTTCTCATTCTAATGACAAGGTTTTGAGGTTTGTTGGTGCATGATAAATTGTTTTTGGCATGACTGACCTATTTGGGTCATATGTGACCATTATAAAAAGTTTATTTAAATTTTGGTAAGGTGTATGGGTCAAATTTATCATGAGGGACTGACCTCCTTTGGGTTAGAGAGAAGAATTGCATATAAAAGTGAAGTTTGAGCTCCATTTGAGAGCTAGTCTTGCAAGGGGAAAAGTGTGACCTAGAGGAGAGTTTTTGCAGGTATGAAGGCATGATTTGAAGGATGATAATATGTGTTTCAGGTTTAGAAAATTTTGAAATCATTTTTCAAGAGTTTAGAGGAAAGAAAAGTTGAGAAGGAAGAAGATAGAGAAAGTTTGAAGACCTAGGGTTTGAGCTAGGGTTTGTGAGCTGAATAATTGATCTCCATCAATTGTGGTAGTATAAAAATCAGATATCAAACATATTCAAGAGGCTGAGTTGGTGCTTCAATAAATTAGGGGTTTGTGCTCCTTGTAGGGTTGGTGCTCCTTATGAAGTTAGTGCTTCACTAAATATCTTTGCTTTGTGTAATATAAGTAGAGTTTCAGTGGGTTTTCTTCCCCATGAGGGTTTCCCAATTACATACTGTGTCTATGTGCTTCTTCTCATTTGTTTTGGTTGTTTGAATGTATTGTGCAAACTAAATAAATAATGGTTAAATGTTAATAGTTTTTGTAATTAATAGTTAATGAATTGATAAAATTTTAGGACCGATTCACCCCCAACTCTCACCCATTGTGCTTCCAACAATATATCATATCGGTAGGCATATAGTTACCCTCCACATAAGTGTATGAACTTACATGTTTATATCTTCCTCTACATGACATGGTAAAATTCATATTTCTTTCAATATGAGTGATCTATAGTTTATCTTGTTCACCTTAAAAGAGGGGGACTTTAGTGGTCTTATTACAAAAAATACAACCTTATTTTCAAAAATACAAGGTGCATGATACAAAATATAGCGAACAATATACATAAACATGTATAGGGTTATAGATATGTTACGAACATATAATTCAATGACATATAAAAATATAAGATTGGGGTATAATCAACTCATTGATTTTTTCCTCTAATGGTAGATTTTTTCTAGTGTAAATTGAATAATTAACTTTATATTTTTCAAAAGAAAGAAAGAATACATAGTACTTTAAGAAGAGAATTAGACATGATGACATATATTTAAGTATGGTCAAACTCCATTTTGTTAGAAAATGTAGGGGTATGATACTAATTCAATGGTTTAGTTAGGATTAACAAATGCAGTTTGCAAACTTTATATGACACATATTTCTAATTTCTAATTTTAATGTTATAGATTACGGGGACATAAATATTTTTGTTCCCTTTAAAAATGATCAAATAATGATCTTATGGTGGGGGAATGATTATACATAATTACCTTTCAATCATTCAAAATTGGAACTTAGATATATCTACAACGATGTGGTTTAGTTGGAATGGGTTGTGTTTATTGGTTCTAATAGCACATATCATAGTTAACATCATTCCTATCATACCCATAGTGGGTTTCCCTTTATTAGTGTTCTTGGAAATTGGTTTTATAATTGATGTCAATAAGTGTCATTGATGTCAAAGGAGTTGGAACATGAAGTTTAATTGGTAGTGTCATTAATGTCATGTGTTGTGTTGATGTCAAGTTGAGTTGATTGATGAGGTGAAATGGTGTCTTGAGTATGTATAGTGAATTGCATAGGTTTTGTAGTGATATATGGATGTTTAGTGTGTCATGAATCATGATAAAGGTCCTTGTAGGTATGTAAGTGTGACAAAGTCATGAGGTGGTGATGCATGAATGATTACGAAGCCTAGCTAGGAGGCCTAGTCAACGAGAATAGTGTGTCATGGTAGTTCATAGGTATGTAGCAGATGTTAAACATTTCCGATACATGGAAAACATGAGGATGAGGTGTTAAGACACTCACAAGTGTCTCAAAATTTAGGTATAGGGATAAGACTCCATTCTAAGTTTGTATTTAGAGCTTATCTTAAGCCTTAGATGGCCTAATGAGACAAGGAGAGAAATTTTAAGCATGGATATGCAAACGTGATATTTGGGGAAGGTGTAGTAGGTTGTTCCAGTGGTGTGGGAAATGTTGTAGGTGTTGGTTTGTAATATTTAGCATGAAAAGTGATTTTTCCTTTACCCATTTCCTAGAAAGTGAGAAACCCATCTTGAGAAGGAATTTTTGGTGCTCGTTGGCACGCGTGAAGTATTCATGGGAGGATAATATATTCATGGTAGTTGGGGAAGGGTCCTAGATCAATGTTCATGGAATTAGTTTAAGGATTAAGGGTAAGAGCTTTATGCACAATCATTAATAAGGTAAACAGGTATAAAAATCATTCTTAAACCCTAGTTAGGTAGTGATGGAGAAGAAATTTATCATTATGCCCCATAATGGATTGTGTGACTTGTTTTAGATATTTTAGGTTGTATAGGACTCTCTCATGTTTCTCTAGGTGGCATTGAGATGTCATAAAAGTGAGTGGACCCCACAACAAATTACAATTTTATGAATAAGTAGTGTTTTCTCTCAAGTTTTTCACTAGAAAATATGAATAAATGGATTTTGGAGGAATTATGGAAGCTATAATTTATGTCTAGGGTGGTTTCAGAACATGGTTTAGCCATTTGGAGGTCTTTGGAAGTCTATCTAGGAAGACGGCTTTGGGGCGATTTTGGTGGTCTAGTTGCGAGAGGTATTATTGGGCCCCTAAGCTCTGAGTTGTGGTGTCTAATGATTTTTTTGATGACCCTTAGGTCATGATATTTATATTCATGTGTCACACTTGCATGGTTGAGGTGTTTTGTTGATGTTTGAGCTTCATGTTTGAAGACTAGTTTTGTAGGTCACATAGCTAGTGAGGATAATTGATTCTAATGGTGGATTCATAGTAAGATATGATGGTGAAAAGGTGTAAAATATTTTAACAGGCATGCCATAGAATTATAAAACATGTTTAAGTGGTTTCAAAAATTTGGTGAAGTCATTTTTGGCAAGAGATAATTTTGAGTGTATTAGGCCTACTTGTGTCATAATGAAGGATTTCGGTGTGTATATTCCATTGCTGACCTAAGTGGTATTCAATATGATGTATTCATGATGTATTAATGTTTTTTAAAGTGTATTTTACCTTTTATGGCTGAAATATATGTATTTTATTCATGAATCATGTAGATAAACATGTTTTTAGGCCTATTTGTTGTGGTTGGGTGAGCATGAGAAAGTGTGAGTAAGAGAGAAGTTTGAAGAGGTGTAGAAGGTATTTGTGACCATAAAGAGAGGAAAAAGGAACTTCCATGAAGTGCTAATAGGTGGAAATAATATGGTGTTCAAGGTCAGATGACCTAATCAACTTTGTGAAGAAGTTCTTGAGTGAGTTCGCAAAGAAGAAGACAAATTAGGCAAAGATAGAGGAAATAAGAGCTTAATCGGTGTCATCATCATTTTTGTGGAAACATTCTATAGGTGATTTTATTTTAGGTGGATGAGTTGGTGTTGAGTCATATAGGGGGTTGGTGCCTCCATGTAGGGTTGGTGCTCTACTAAATCTAGGGGTTGGTTCTCCTTGTGGAGTTGGTGCCTCACTAAACTTAGGGGTTGGTGCTCCTTATTGGGTTGGTGATCAAATAAGTTCGATAAATTACTATAATAAATATTTGTTTCAGTGGGTTTTATTCCCTTCAAGGGTTTCCCACTTATATCTAGTGTACTTGTGTTCTTATGTTTCATTTGTTCATGTGTATGGTTATGATTCTTGGTGAATGCATGTTTAATGGTTAATGATAATTGATGAATGCTAAAGTGAATGTGAAATAAATTTTTAGGGAACACTGATTCATCCCCTCTTAGTGGTTATGCTCCCAATAATTGGTATCAGAGTGGGGCCTCTGAAGCAAGCTTAACAACTTGAAGTGATCTTTGAAGCACAAAATGAGCAAATTGAAGAAATATCATGAAGTTAGTGATAACAATGCTTATAATGATGTCAATAAAGAGGTTGAGGTAGAATTATAGGTAGAGTTGGTGCTTAAAATAATAATTAACATAAAAATGAATTTAGTAATCAAATAATATGAGTATGAATTAATTTTCATGGATAATGAGCATGAAGAGATCCTTAAAGAGATGGAATCTAAAGTTGAGGCTCACAACTAGTCTCAAGGCCAAATAAGAAGAGTGCATCAAGTTTAAAATATATAGTATTTGAAAGCAAAGTTGGATTAGGAATTCATCAAGTTGTAGTCATTTGAGAAGAGAACTGAGGCTCTAAATGATATGTTGAGAAGTCAGAAGGCTGCAGGTGATAGGAAACATCTTGGATTCATTGGAAATCCAAAGAAGAGCTATGGAGGTGTCAATGTAGGTCTTGAAGATTAGGAGGATGATTATATTAATAAGGAGGTCAATATCAAGAAGAAAAAATTAGTAATAAAGCCTAATACAATAAGGTATGTAAGTTATTTTGATGTTTACTGTTATCCATGCAATTAATATGGTCATAGAGAAAAGGATTGTAGGAGGTTCTTAAGGGATGAGTATTCATGGGATTATGAAAGTTCCTTCAAAGGTTACTGTTATTCATGTAATAAATATGGACATAGGGCTAAGGATTTTAGAAAGAAACTTAGATACTATCACTAAAGAGGTAAGAGTAATGTTATGTGCTATAACTGTAGAAATATTGGTCATATAGAAATATTTTGTCATTATGAGTCATCTAAGAAAAGTAAGAAGTTTGAAGCACCTATAAAGGGTAAGAGTATTCAAGGAATGAGTCAAGACATGAAGGTGTATATCAAGAAGTATAATCATACAAATGAGATTAAGAAGGATGAACATAAGAAAATAAAGCATAGAATGAGCTTTGATTATGAAAATAAGGTAAAGGAAGATCAAAAAATAGTCATGAACTTCTTGAAGCCAAATTATGTTAAAAGGATAATAAGGATGAAACTAAGTCAATAAATCCTGGTTCTCGATAGGTATACACACAATGATAGAATGTTTTCCATGATTGAGTATGAACAAAATTTTGAAGTTTTCCAAGAAAGTCATATGTGTTTGATAGTAGTTTAGTCATTGGAGAAGAAGGATCAGATGAACATCAAGCTTGAAATTCCTAAAAAGACCAGGAGGTTACTAAAGTAATACTATCAACCTCAAGAGTGCAAGTTTCTTGAGAAAGGCATGGAGATACGGGAATATCTTGAATTCATGGCGTTTTAAGTTCCCTAATAAGTTTTGGTGTCTCTATTTCAATTCATAGAGACATTATTCATTCATGAGAAGTAATGAAGGTTGGTTTCTTAGTTGAATTCATGACGAGTCTTGAGGTAGCTGTGTAAAAGGATTAAGTGAAGAAATGTTGTTGGATTACAAACATGAGTATGATACCGCCATGAAAAGGTAATATAGGTATTTTAAAGGCATGTTTATGTTTTTTCTTTAGTTTAAACTACAATCATGAAGTTGTGTTACAACAAGAAGTTATATTGAAGACCTAGAAGGTAGGGAAACATATTTGAAGAGTATGAGTCATGTTGAGGCATCCGTGAGAAAAATAAGAGGTTGTTGCTCATGTTGAAGACTTGGTCAAGACGTGTTGGCATGATACTGCATATGTGTTTTCATTAATGAAAAACCTCATTAATGAAAAAATGGATGATGGTTTATGGTCATATGATGCTCAGAGTGATTTTCTCATGGAGCTTTAGGTATGCTCTTGGTTGCATTGATTGATTCATTGAGGATTGTTTGTTCATGCAAGCTTATTCAGGTGACCTAGATAGCCTAGGTGATGTTGCATGGTGGTATGATCTTGTTGGTGAATTGAGAATCATGTTAGAATGATGGAGAACATTTTTGGAGATTTTTGGTCACTCACATGAGGTTCAAGGTGTAGATACAGGTTAGTGACCATGTTTTAGGTGCTCATTTAGAGCATGTATGGATGTTAGATAACATGAGAGTGAGTTGTGGAGATATATGAGATCATGGATGCATGTAGGAAATTGAATTATGATGTACCAGGTATGTTAGGGCCTTTTGGAGAGTTTTTATGATGTGTTATGAGGTTATTTTAGTTGACCCTAGCTTCTATAGTGCAAAACCTAAGGGGTAGCTATGCAAGTCTCAGTGGCTGGAAATATTGAGAGGTGATTATGAAATTATGATTATTGGATATGTTAGTAGGGTGTGTCCTTGTGCTGTGGGAAAAATTTCAGGTTTCCATGATGATAATTCTTCAAGATATATCGTTTTGGTGAAACGGGTCAAGATGAAGAGTATTTCCAACTTGAATTGGAACTTCTGATGCTCACCCTAAATTATTTACTCTACATGGGACCTTGTGGATTTCAGGGATGTTTCTAAATTGATTTTATAAGGTTTTAAAAAAATAATTAGGTCATTTAATTGTCAATTTTTTATGAACAAATGTTAATAAGGTAAACAACTATTTATGAGTTTGAAACCCTAACTTGAAAGTGGTTTGTGAGATTTGATTCCTAAGTGGAAATAATTGCTTCATAGTGCATGGATGATCATTGGAAAATGTATAGGAATCATTTATATGTCCATAAAGGTATGGTAGAGATTATGGTTATGAGTGGGCCTCACTCAAACATGTCAGTTTCTGAAGAAGTTTGTTTTGGGAAAAGTTTGTCCAAAGGAGTTTCCAAAGAAATTGAAATTATTTTGAGTACGTGAGTTTTTATTAGTTTAAAAAGAGGTTTCAGGTCATGAGGATGCATAAAAATGGAAATGTGTGCCCTATTTAGGCTGATTGGTCAAAGGCCAATTAGAAGTAGTTTTTCAAGAAAATAGAAATAAGAGGAACTACATGTGGAGTTAAGAGGTGATTCGATTTGTGTTGAAATATAATTCATATATATTTATAGTTATATGATATTTTATTAATTATTTTTAGTTTTTATATGGTTTCAAGATATATTTTTGGACAAGAATATTTTTGGCTATCCAGGACACAACTATTTTTTCTGAAAGATTGAGTTGGTTGGAGAATGATATGGATTATGTGATACTTTCTAACACCTGTAATGTGAATATGGATGAATATTTAATAAAATGAATCCATTTTCAGGTATTGAAAGTGTCAATAAGGGTGTTAACCAATTGCGTTTTGAAAACTTTGTTTTGGACAACATGATTTGGTGAAGGCAAAAGTTGATATAGTTTGAACCAATGGTTGTTTCATGACTTATAACTTGATTATAAGTGTTATACAGGGTATTAAATTTACATTGAATTGTCACATTCCATATTTGATATGATTTTGTGTGATCCTGAAGTCTAAAGGTGAAGACATGGTCCTGAAGGGTGCTAGAAACAAGTGTTTTGAGAAGGATAAGAAGCAGTGGTCCCATTTAATGAAATGTTTTGATTGGTTGATGAAAATTGTGACCATTTATGATGTTTAAATGTTATTTTAAACATGTGTGATGAATTTTAAATCATGAATAAATATTTTTGGTGTTAGGATATTTTTGGCATTCCAATGCATGGGATTTGGGGATTTTTGGTGCATGGAAGAAGGGTTTTTGCTAGGCCGACCCATATGGGTCACTTGTAGATGTTATGAAAAGTATATGGGATTTTTTAATGATGTATTGGTAATGAAAAAGGAGGGAAAATGTTTTATTTTGAATTTGAATTAATAAGGAGCTTATAAAAGCATAGTTTTGGGTGCTTTTGTGAGCTAGTGGTGTGTGTGCAAGAAGTGTGACCTAGGTGTGAGAGTTTTGTAGGTGTATGAGAATGAATTGAGATAAGATAAAGTGTGTGACAAGTTTAATATTTATGGAAAGCATGTGTGCAAGATTTTTAAGACTTGAGAAGTGAAGAAAGAGCTAGATTGTGCAAGTTTGAAGACCTAGGGTTTGGATGAGGGTTTGAAGAAGAGCAAGATGAATCATTGGTCTCTATCACTCATGACATAAATATTTAAAAGATAAGAAAATAATAAGGTGGTTTAGTTTGTTATTGTTCCTCTTGGGGGGTTGTATCCTCATTGTGAGGTTGGTGCTTCAAAAATTAGGGGTTAGTGCTCCTTGTAGGGTTGTAGCTCTACTAAACTAGGGTTTGGTGCTACTTGTGGGGTTGGTGCCTCACTAAATTTTAAACATATAAATATAAAGATTTTTTTTTAGTGGGTTTTCTTCCCGTTAAGGGTTTCCCACTTATATCTTGTGTCTGTGTTGATTATCTTGCTCATGGTTTCTTGCATATGTGATATTTGATTGTGTGCACACATTAATGGATGATTAAATGGTTTTGAGTTTTGAATAAGAAATCTAAAATATGATTTGAATTTTTGTAAGGAATGATTCACCCCCTTTAGTCCATTTTGATTCCAAAAAATTGGTATCAGAGTAGGTCCTTTTGGAGAAGTTTGATCACTTGAAAGGAGATCCTTGAAGCACAAAAATGGCGAGTGGTTCAGTTATTGGCAAGGCACCAATGTTTGATGGTGTAAACTATGATTTTTGGAGTCTAAGGATGAATACTTATATCATGTCCCAAGGGTTTGATGTTTGTAAAGTTGTGGATGAAGGCTACACTCCTCCTGCCACTCCTCCTACCAGTAAAGCAAACAAGGATGCATATGAAAAAATCAAAGGATTTTAATGCTATCATTCATGGTCTTGGAGAATCTGAGTTGGGAAAAGTGATGCATTGCAAGTCAGCAAAAGAAGCATGGGAGAAACTTCAAGTTCTGTATGAAGGTGACTCAAAGGTAAAAATTTCTAAGCTTTAAACCTTTAGAAATTAGTTTGAAAGTCTTAAGATGAATGATAATCTATTGCTGCATATCTTCTTAGAGTTGATAAATTTGTCAATAGCATGAAAGGGTTAGGAGATGATGTGAAAGAATAAGTTGTTGTTCAAAAGGTTTTGAGGTCACTAACTCCTAGATTTGATTCTAAAGTATCTACTATTAAAGAGGCAAAGGATCTAACTACCTTGAAGTTGGATGAGTTGCATGGTACTTTGACTACTTATGAGATGAGAATAGGTGACTCCAAACCAACCAAGAGAGAGATTGAATTCAAATTTAATATGAAGAATAAAATCAAGAAGGTGAAGGATGATGATGGTACTCTTGAAATTGAAGATGATGAACTCTTTGCCATGATGGCTAGAGGATTGAAGCTTGGATCTGGTAAGTACAATGGTAAAATACCATTCAAATGTTTCAATTGTGGATAAGTAGGTAATTTTTATGCTAAATTTCCTCATAGGCATACGAAGGAAGATGATGAAGATCATGAGGCTGATCATAACAAGAAAAATCACAAGTTTAGTAAAGGCAAAAAGGTTTAACTATAAGAAGAAGGATAAAAGAAGTTTTTATAAAAATAAAGATGGTGAATTATCTAATGCTAGTAGTGGTGTTTTAGATTTTGAATCTGAATTAGATCATAAGGATATAGGAAATGAGGCTTTGTTCATGACTAATGATGTAAAAATGTATTCTAGTGATGGCTCCTCTTTGTTAGGAGATTTTATATCAGGTTACTTGTAACTATTATGATGAAGATGATGAGGATGTAAAAGATGATATTTAAGGAATTAAAAAGGAGTTAAATCATGTTGAGAAAGAGAACAAGAAGCTGAGTTTACAGGTTAAGGAATATGAAAATAAAATTCACAATCTAGAAGAGAAGTACAAGGATGATTCAAGCAAGCAAAATGAGTCAATCAGATTGTTAGAAGAAAAGGTAAAGTATCTTGTTTCAAGTTTGCAAGATAAATAAAGTGTGTGTTCAAAATTTGAAGAAGATATAGAGTTCCTAAGGGCTGAGCTACTAGAGGTTAGCAAGAAGACTATGTCCTTTCGAAGTTTGAGAAAAGTGCAAATGATCTAGATGATCTACTTGGAAAACAAATATCGGTAGATGATAAACTGGTTTGGGTTTCAAAGAAGATCCTAAAGGTAAAGAAGTAAATCAATAAGACATTATTCAAAGTAAGTAATAAAGTGAAACTAGAATAAAGGAAGAGAAGAAGGTGAATCTCATCAAAGACAATGTGAAATCAAGGCCAATTAGGAAACCTAATGCCTCAAGGTATGAAAGAAATTTCAATGGATATTGTTATAATTGTAATGTATTTGGTCATAGGGATAAAGAGTGTATAAGATATCCTAGAGACTCTCATCCTTAGAGAGACAATAGAAGTGAATATGCAAATAATGTTGTATGCTACAATTGTAATGAACAAGGTCATGTTGCTATATTTTTCTTATATGATCCACCTAGTCAAGATGAAGGTCACAAGAGGAAGAATTCAGTGGTATGTTACAATTGTAATGAGATTGGTCATGTGGAAAGGGTCTGATTTCATGCATACTCAAGAAAAAATAGAGAACTCAAGGTTTAGAGTACAAGGAGTAGCTTTCAAAGGCCTATAATGCATAATTACAACCAATGAAGAGTGTGTGAACCTAAAAGAGACCTTGGTGTCTCATAAAGAGTTAATGTTAATGGAAGGAGAGGTATAAGTCAAAGTCTAGATCAGAAGAGAGAGGGAAAAGGAGTTTTCTTAGGCACCTAAAAGGGCTTATGACCTCTTCAAGACCTTATTTTAGGTATTTATGGTGTTCATATACCTTTACTATGCTTCCTAGAGGTATATTTTTTCATTTAAATCTTTGGAGTGAGGGGGATCTGTCTTGATTAGTTTATGTGTCTCCTCCTTGATGATAAGGTATGACATTTCATGTTCTTATGTATGGTCTTATGAGTTCATATGGTTATTCATGTGGTATTTTCTAGGTCTCAGTCCTAGTGTCTCAAATGGAGTATGACTATGTTTACAAGTTAATGATTGCATTGTCATGGTGTATTGACATTCCGAGTTGAATTAGTATGTTCAAGAGTCTTGTTGAAATATCATATGAAGGTTAAAATTCTATGGAATTCATCAAGTGAGTACTCTTGTTTTCTCGTCCGAGTCTAGCTATGTTGGTTGAATATGTGGTATGTGGAGTTTCATGGTGACAAGTTTGAGTATAATGAGGTTTCATAAGGTATTATGAGATATAAGGGCATGAATAAAGTATTTCCTTGTGTCTATGCTGTGTAAATTTGTGTAAAGGTCTCAATGGGAAAGTTGTTGAGTGAGTCTGTCTTATAAAGGATCCTTAGTTATCCAATGTCGTGTCTTTGTCATCATAAATGCATTATATCTTATGTATCAAGATTACCTATGTGTATGGAGAGAACATAATAAATTCAAGTGTTTCAGTGTCTTAATATGATGTATTGAAGATGAATGTGTCACCAAATATTAACTTGATCACTTCATAATATCTATAAGGTCTATACTAGTATTAATCAAGGTTCATGTGCAAATTGAGTTGGGTTCAAGTATCCAAAGGTTGTTATTGTTTCTCAATCAAGTCAAAGGGTGATTATAATATTAAGTGATGCTATTTCAGTGATGGAAATCAATTTTGAGTTCATAAAAGAAAAAATTGTGCATTTTAGGTGGTTCTTTTCCATGACTATGTCTTAATAGTGCCTATTGAAGCGGTGTGAAAGGAATGTGGTGTTTGAAGATCTAATTTGTGAATTCTAAGGCAATTTTTTTACATATCACCTAGAAAATTATGTCTCTAGGATTCAAGAGGTTTTAGATTATAAAGTTGCATAGATTCTTGGGAATCTATGATAGTGTTCAATTTGACTTGACTATATCGGTGCTAAAAGGCCTAATTTTGGAAGGTGTATCTTGTAATCTGGGCATGTTTTCTTTAGAATGTGTTCACAAGGTTTTCAGAAGTGTTTATTGGGCCAAATGGGTATTCATACAAGGTAATATTTGTCTATGAATTCTTGTGTACCAAAATCTATGAGTGATACTCATTATTTACAAGGATAATAGACTGTGACTATGCATTTGATGATGAAAAGAAGATATAGTGAGCGAGTTCATTGATGATTATCGAGCTCATATGTCATAAATTTTTTGAAATATTTGAATGAGGTCTTGGAGAAGGTAAAGGACATGGATGTAATGGCTTGCTCAATATGCACTCTTAAAGCATCTTGTTTGTGTCTTGTCTGTGTTCAGGACTGTAATCTAATTATTGGTATCTTCCTTGAGTGATCTTGTTGCTTGATCCTCATGTTTGAATGGATTTAAAATTGAATAATGAATGTAGTTGAATAATCTCTATGTGTTCTCTCTTACAAGCGATGAGTCATAGGGAAAGAGTGTAAGAAATTCTTAGTAAAGTTGTGTCATAGGTCAATATTGTGGACCTACAAGAATAAACCTAGATATCTTGTAAATTTTACTATGCTAGAAATTCAAGGACATAAGTTTACATATATGAATAAGTATAAGTGGTTTAAGAATTCCAAGATGTTCACAAGTATGAATAAAACCTATTTGTAGCTCTTATTTGGGTCTTATGCAAAAAGACAAACTATAGGTACAAAGTATCATCGAGGTAGAGTATGGGTTGCCTCAAGGATTAGTGTGTATGATTGACACTATCATGAAGTGGTTGTCACTCATTGTTATAGTCAAGGTGGATAAGTGATCATTGGTGGTCATAAAAGGTAAATTATGGTTTAAACTTTCTCATTTATGTCTTAAACCAAAACGTCTTGCTATAGGGTTGAAGAATGTGTACCTATAAGCCTATAGGTATTTGTTGAACAAGCTTGATGATGTTTTGGGAGGATTCTAAGTGGTTGATCAAGTTACTTGATGGTATAGTTACATTTTTCCATGTTCATTAGCTATGATTGTGCCATATAGAATACTTGTTATTTATAAGGATCCATATAATGCTACAATAGCCCATATGATTGTATCTAAATGTGGATTAGTGTGGATTAGCCTATCAAGACAGGGGGAGTGCATATGTGTACCTCATGAAGGTTCTTAGTGTACTTTTGTTCTTGAAGTTTATGCATCTTAAAGATTTTCATGGAGGTGAATTAATGATCTGTTGGTTGTCAATAGTCTATGCTATGTAAAGAGTCTCTTCTATAAGATGTATCATGTTCATGGTCTTAGCTCAATTAGGGGGAGAAAGTGAGTATGAATCTAGAAAGTGAAGATGGCTTGAAGTTTCCAAGGAAAACAAGGTATGATATTGGTATTTGATTCATTGGTTAGTTGCTTTTGGTCCTTTATTGTATCATTCACCTATTATGACTGTCAAGAATTAAGAATGTTGTTTAGAGGTGGGTATAAGTGTCTTAAGTACTTTCAAGCCATATGAAGAAGGTAAGAAGCCTAATTATGAGATTTTATACTTTAGATAATGTTCTTGAGTCTAGGGGGAGTGATAAAGTGTTGTGATAAAGAATGTATTTCTTCTTGTATCTTGTCAAAGTTGGTCCTAAAGCTACTAAAGTGTTACTTGAGGGATTTCATCCTTTGTGTGAGGTGGTGAGTAAGAACTTGAATTGAAAAACTAGATCTATGCCTAGAAAAGATGGTGTAAGCTCAAGAAAGAAGGTATGGTATATTTTTATTCTCATATATGACATTTTTGGCATGATCTTGGTGTATATGGTTCACGTAAAGCTATGCTTTATAATGACATCATGATGTGAAAAACATGGTCGAGGAGAAAAAATAATTGCTTTTGCATGCCTAGAAGGTATATGATAGTGTTTTTTTCCCAAATAAAGGTATGATGATGCTTCTTCATGATTTATTGACATGATTAGATGATGAATATGCTATTCCTAGGGGAGCTTAGTGCCTAATTGCTTGAAAAGAGACTAAAAATTGGTTTCGAGTGAAATTTCAAGTTTTGAGCTTGTTTAAGACATTTGGTTGAATTTTATAACCAAGAGGTGATTATATGAAGATGAGAAATGGGAATATCATGAAGGTACATGTAACCTTTTTCATTAATGTAGAAAGGGGGAAAATTTCAGGTGGATTTCCATCAATGACAAAGGGGGAGGTTGTTTGCATGATGCTGCATAAGTTTTGTCATTGATGCAAAACCTCATTCATGGAAAAGTGGATGATGGTGTAGGGTCATATGATGATTAGAGTGATGTTATCATGGATATTCAGGTGTGCTCTTGGTTGCATTGGTTGATTCAATGAGGGTTGTTTGTTCTTGCAAGCCTATTTAGGTGATCTAGCTAGCTTAGGTGATGTTACATGGTGGTATGAGATTCTTGGTGAATTGAGAATCATGTTAGCATGTTGGAGAGAATTTTTGAGAGTTCTTAGGAACTCACACGAGGTTTAGGGTGTAAGTAAAGGTTAGTGACCATGTTTCAGGTGCTCATTTAGAGCAGGTATGGATGCTAGATAACATGAGAGTGAGTTGTGGAGCCATATGAGATCATGGATGCATGTGGGAAATTGATTTATGATGTACTAGGTATGTTAAGGAATTTTTATAGGGTTTATGAGGTGTTATGAGGTTATTTTAGTTGACCCTAGCTTCTATAGTGTAAAACCCTAAGGGGTAGCTATGCAAGTCTCAATGGATGGAAATATTGAGAGGTGATTATGAAATTATGATGATTGGAGATGTTATTAGGGTGTTTCCTTGTGTTGTGGGAAAAATTTCAGGTTACCATGATGAGAATGCATCAATATATGTCAGTTTTGGTGAAACAGGGTCAAGATGAAGAACATTTCCAGCTCGAATTGGAAATTCTGATGGTCACCCTGAATTGTGTGTTTTTCATGAGACATTGTATATTTCAAGGATGTTTTTAAATTAAGTTGATAAGGTTTCACATAAATAATGAGGTCATTTCATCTTTAGGTTTTTATGAACGAATGTTAAGAAGGTAAACAACTATTTATGAGTTTGAAACCTTAGCTTGAAAGTGATTTGTGATATTTGCTTCCTAAGTGGCTAGAATTTATTCCTAGTGCATGGATGATTATTGGAACATGTATAGGATTCCTTAAAATTTTCATAAAGGTATGGTATATGTTATGGTGAAGAGTGGGCCCCACTCAAATAGGCTAGTTTATGAAGAAGTTTATTTTGGGACAAGGTTGTCCAAAAGAGTTGCCAAATAAATTGAATTTTTTTGATTATGTGAGTTTTTATTGGTGTCAAAATAGGTTTCAGGTCATGAGGATGCATAAAAATGGAAAAGTGTGCCCTATTTAGGTTGACTGGTCAAAGGGTAGTTTTGGGGCGGTCAAAGCAATCTTTAGTAAAATGGACATAACATGAGCTACATGTGGAGTTAGGAGGTGATTAAAGTTTTGTTGAAAATATAATTTAGAGAGATTTATAGTTATATAAGGTTTTATTCATTATGATGAGTTTTGTTATAGTTTCTAGATCAATTTGTGGACAAGAATAGTTTTGGCTATCTAGGACAAAACTATTTTTGCTGAAATATTGAGTTGGTTGGAGCATGATATAGATTGGGTGATGCTTTATATCACTTGGAATATTAATAGGTATAATTTTGAATCCAATGAAACCATTTGAGGTCTTGAAAGTGTTAGGAAGGGTATTAATCAGCTTGTTGTTTGAAAACTAATTTTTGGACAACATGATTTTGTGAAGGTAAAATTTGATGTAGTTTGAGCCAAAGATTGTTTCAAGACATATAACGTAATTAGAAGTGTTATATAGGTTATTATATTTATATTTAGTGGTATATTCCATAATTGAGATGATTTTGTGTAATATTGAGTGTAAAGGTGAAGACAATGTCTCGAATGAAAATCGACATTTGACCTTTAATCACACTCGACCTCCCGAGGTCATGCTGGGACAAATAATGTGGAATGTGTGGATGGATATGGGTAGAGAAATGTGATATGTAAATTAAAATGTGTGGAAATGGGATGAAAAAATTATCAAGGTAAAATAATGTCCTTGACACATAATATCAGGATTTTCTTGTCAATGGCAAGGAAGGCCCTTCTAACCTGAATGGGTCTAATGGATGGTTTAGAAATAATAGCCACACGAAGACTCCAATAAATGTTGAGCTCATGGCAATAATTTATAATGGTTACGGAATGTGTGGAAAACCAATGGGAACCTTGTAATGATGTCTAGACAAGGTCATGAAATAAATGAGAGAGGCGTGGTTCCGTCATACCTATGGATGGTTAGTTGGTTCAATATAGAACGCATGAGCTCAAGAGATTATTCATTTAGAACGTTAAGCTATTTGATAATGTCGTGTGTGAGTGGAGATGCTCTAAGGACCACCACAAGTCTATTGGCCTTTAGACCCATTCAGTTGGGGGACCGTTGGATCACAATCGTAAACTCTTTGGTTGTGGTCCTTGTATGGTCATACATGAAATCTAGACTCTATTGCCGGGGAAGTCCAATGTTCATAAGCCTTATTGGCCATGATGTTTAAAATGTTTAATTGTGCAATTTTGTTTGAGTACCATGATGGTGTTCTAAGGACAAGCATACAAAGTCTAATATCTATGTCCGTAAGTAATTCATGCCCATTTGGTTGGGGGACTGTGGATCACTACCGTATGTTCATTCTTGTTCTGGTCCACTAATGGTCATGTATGCATTTAATCTACGGAAATAAATAACAAATTAATCTAAGTAAATAAAAGCTACAATAAATAAAGCAATACAAAGCAATTAATCTAATTGAAAGAAATATTTTTGTGCTTTTCTAGAACTTTCTAAATTAAATGAAGAAATGCAAGCTTCTAATATAATTAATAAATCCTAAAACAAACAATCAAACAAATGCATTTGTTTATATGTGTAGAAGAAATATAATCTATTCTAAATAATTAAAGCTTCTCTAAACTATGAATATGAATTAAATCCTCTACTCTGCCTTAAAGGCACGAGAAGAAATTAGAGCTTCCCAAAATATTTTATTCCCCTGCAAATTCCCGACAAAAGTAAATAAGGTTTTAATAGAGGATCTTATAAAGAAATGATACTTCTATTGATATATAAATTAACACAGAAGCTTTCTTCCAGACTCACCTCTTTGCGAATCTACAGAGATAGGAAAAGGAAGCTATCTATCCTAAGAAATCTTTGTTGAAGGAAATTATCTACTGTAGCTATTCAATGATTGCAAAAATGAAGATGGAAATGCCTTTTCTCTCTGTAGCAAGTGACGCGCATAAAAATTTCACAAACAAAGAGTTGAAGAAATGTTGAATCCCAATTACAACCCCAATCTGGTAATTGAAATTACGTGGAAATCTAGTTGTGATATGATTTTTGTCCCTCGAAGATTATTTTCCAACATTCGGTGTCCATGTGAGTCCAGGGAGCTGGGAATGTAGAGGAAGCTAGAAGAAGGTGTTGGAGCAAGTAATGGCTTACTTGGGAAATCTGTGGCAATGCAAGCAGAGGAAGAACAATGCAAGTGAACAGAGCTTGATTGTGTAATCTCTAGCAGGATTGTAGTAGCATAACATAGAAATACATGACAAAATTCTCCAGCCATTTGCTTCAAAAGAAGTGATGGTTTTATAGAAGGTTGGTGGGTTGTGCACTATCACACTTGATAGCCATGGGGTGCCACATCAACACATGAAGGGTTAGTTAAACGGTAAATTATAGATCACAAGTGAAAAAGGAGATTGATACGAACCAATCAAGCACAAAATTAGCCAAATTGATTCAAAATGTGTGCTAAAAAGGAACTGGAGTGAAGTAATACACATCTAATTTACAAACAAAGAGTTCTAGAAAATTCACATGAAAATCGCCACCCCGTGCAGGTGGTGGTTATCTGCCACCACCTGTTAGGGCGGAGGTTATACACCCGCCGCTAAGGTAGGTAGGCGGTTGCATAATCACCGCCCGTAGGGTGAATGTTCTTTAACTAGAGGCCAAAAATAAGGAAAAATGATGTGGGAAGCTGTAGAAAAGTAGGAAATGGCTAAGTAAGGTAAACTAGGCTACAAATATAAGTTGCAAAGAGGTTAAGGAGCTTGAACACCTTTGGAAAAGACATGAATCATCATTGAGAAATTTGAACCGTTTCCCAACAATGTAGCACCTACAAATTTGGGTGCGTACATATTTCCCCCTCGGAGAAGCGTTTTAGCCATGAAGAGGCATAAAATGTAGAATATGAGTATGGCATTCCCAAAATGGGGAGTTAGAAGCTATACCTGACACAAACGTTGTGCCTAAATGTCACCATCCAAGCTTAATTGCACTGTGAAAATGAAAGCAAAAATCAAGTGGAGATAGATATGATATCAAAAAATAAACACTAAAATAAATTGACAAGATGACTTACCATCTATGTGAGGTTAGAAGTATACCTACGCCAGCTCTCCCAACCTTGTAAAGCATATACACTCGAAACGAATTTAAAAAAAAATCACACACACACACACACACAAATATATAACTAAAAAATTAATTTTCAAATTCATTTGCACATATCCTTATTGTGATTTTGGAGCTCTGGACCAACGATCACCATTTGAGCAAGAGTATAGTCAAACGACAAGCGTGATGACGCGATCATGGCCCTGCGAGTGAGACCCAATGACAAAGACAAAGGTTAGTATTTTACATTTGTTTTTTTGAAAGCTAAAATTTTAAATTTGAAAAGTCTACACCTAGGGGGTTATTTTCAACTTTTTTGATTTAAAATGTTCCTAGGGGGAATCCTAAGTGGGTCTAGATTTTGTTTTATCTAAAATGGTCAATTTTTTCAATTTTTCAATTTTTTGGGTGAAAGGGGACGACTTGTCCATTCTCAGGTGTGACTGCTTTGCCGCAGTAGGGTGGCGGTTAGGAAACCATGACCTTACATAGGGGGTGGTTGCATAAACGCCATGGTAATTACACAACTACTACCTTGCATAGGATGGCAGTTTCATAATTATCTAGGGAGAACCTTATTTTGACTAACTTAGATGATTTTTTTCTTTTAAGTTGTTTTATAATGTTTTTGATGAGCTTATGTCTTGAAGCATGTTACTAACTTGCTCTTTTTATTGTTTTATGAATGAAGGAGTTATATGTTTGTTGGAGCTAGGTGAGAGAGTGTGATTGGCTTCCAGGAATTATTGCTTAGCTGACCTAGGAGGAGAGGAGATTATTACATCGGGCTAGACTATGGAGGATTTCACAGACTCCATTGATAGCGCTAGCTAGCCACATACTATGCAATTTACTTAGCTATTGGGATGCCAACCAGAATACTTTCTAGTTTCCTAGGGTTAGAGAGAGTGGACTATCACTCTCGAGGATGTTTATAGGATCTTGGGTGTTCCTGTGACTGGGAGGCGGTTGAAATTGGAGAAAGGTTCTCTAGTTTTGTATAGATAGTGGGCATCATTTATGGGAGATGATGGGGCATCCAATGTGGGCACCAAGTAGGGTATGCGACTATTATCAGTTTCCTCCGCACCTATCCCCACTCTCCACAAGGCCATCATTAGTATCTTGGCCTCATGTTTGGTGGGAGACAAGGGTAGGGACAAGCTCTTGTACTACTAGGCTCCTATTATTATGGCTATTGAGTAGCACGAGAGGATTTTTACTTGGGGTGTGGACATTCTTGGGACCACATACCATGATCTATACTATGTTATGAGGCTATAGGGGAAATCCCTAAGCCACCCTACCTTGGTGATGTCTTGGGTGTATGAGTGGATCATCCCCTACCAGAAGGGAGTTGGCGTATCAGATCCAAGGGCTATCAGATCTACCAAGTGGAAAGTTATGGCTCCTCTCAGAGGAGCACATAATTCCATAGCCATATTGACCACATATGACTTCATTGTTAGACCTTACCAAGACCTGATTGGGAGATGGGGCGATGACATGACTATACTAATTTCTTGCATTAGTGTGAGGCGGTTAGTAGACATGAAAAATAAGGTAGAGGTCTAACCGATTGACATAGTCCCTCAGCCAGTTTGGGAAGCCATATGATGATGCACTTATGATCATTCCTATTGTTTACCATGGTATCAGAGAGGCTCAAGAAATCCCCAAGGGAAAGCATGGCTGGATTGTTGTTACACTAGGGGTACCTATCAGTGTGGAGAAGGTATAATATCTAAAGCACCAATAGATCTTCTACAAATTGAGGCCGCACCTACTCATAGTAGAGAGGAGGAGGAGGAGGACATAGCCACGGTATATAGACTAAGGGTGAGGCCAAGTGCGAGAGATGGGTGAGGAGGTAGGAGTAGAGGGGGTGACGAGGACTTTGAATTAGAGTGGAGAGTCATAGGAGAGTTTGAGGCTGTTAGAGTGGAGGAGGTAGAGAAGGATACCCACATTTCGAGAGGATCCCTTATCTCTTGAGAGGGGTGGCGATGAGGCATCGGTGATGGGCTAGAGGGTTTCCTCAAGAGAGGGGGTTGCACATCAAAGCGTGTAGCAAATTTTCCACCAACAACTCATGTGCACTTGATCCTACCTAGATGCCTAAAGATTTGAATATGTAGATAATCTTATCTCGACCTTGTTAGCTAGAAATGTTAATATGTATAAACATTGTAATTGTTTTTTTATTTTTGATGGTTTTCTAACTCGCCGTTGTTTTCTTTGTTTCATAGCCTCTACTGATGGATGACAAGATCTTATTCATAGGACCTGTGTTGATACCTTGCTGATCCCTTTGGGGAAGACTCATGCAGAGCTGATAGAATATGTGGGATAACCATTGTAATCTAGATAACACACCGATGTATTTGCACCTCTTTCGAAGGCTACAATGATCTTGAACTCTCACTATAAGAAGATTACTGCATACAAGATGGCGGATTGGATGGCAAGGTGGATCCATTCACGCAACGAGGCCTCAACTAGTGGTTGATATCATGTTCACTCTCACCATTCAACACATTCATGACATCAGAGCCATAGCAAGAGTCCCAGCCGTAGTCATGCACCATCTCAGGGTTCCCACAGAGAGGGATAGGCCATTGAGCCCTTATTACTTCGATGCCATTTTGTGAGGCATATATATGATGTTTTTGGATTTTACATGCTCATTGCATGAGCATTTTGACCACACCTAGTGTGTGATGACATTATATACAAACTTGACTTATTATGATATATATATATATCTTTTTGGTTTGGCTATCCTTTACACTGAGTTGACTTCATTTATGGTTTACTTCGCATGTGTACTCTTAGATGTTTAGAATTTTTGATTTTATATGATTTTTAGAATGCATGTAGTGGATGATGATATGCTAACAAAATGATTTTATTTTTGTTGTTTTATTTTATATGATGCTAATGCAAACACAATGTAATGTCGAAACTTTGGTTTTTCAAGCAATATTGTAGTACTTCTAGTTTTGTTGGAAAAATGTGATGAATGAAATATGATAAGAAAATGAAACCACTCCACTTCCAACCCCACACAACTATTAAGATATGAGGGCTCGACACCAAGAGCCAAAAGGGAAGTGAGTTTTATGATTTTGATGAATATTTTGAAAAAAATCCAATTAGAAACCTACAACCTAACTCTACACATAGTCTAAAATGTGATTTGCTTGCAATTTTATCTAGACTTAAACCCATAGATGGCCTCCTAATTGACAAAATCTGGTTTAAATGTTTTTGTTAGGAAATCATTAGTGTTTACATCAATATTTATATGTGTGATATTATTTATTATTATATTATGAGTTGTTGAGAAATCATTCATAATTATAATAAACGTAATATGGTTTGTAAGTGAAGTTGTTAAAACAACTTCACATATATAGTGAGTTGTTATAGGAGGTTTCCTATTTTATAGAAAACTCTCCCTCTATATATTTTCTTTGTATCAACTGAAATGATAGATTGACACATCAAATTAATATAGGTGAATAATATTATTGTGTGTTTATTAATCTCTTTGATCCTTGCATGTGATAAATCTTCATGTAAGATTTTATTGTGTTTATTTTGTATTATCAAAGCTCTACCAAATTCATGATTTGGTATCGAGATGGTTTGATCTATTCATGATTTGGTATCGAGAGATGGTTCGATCTACATGTGAATATCCAAAGCGTTGGATTGCCCACAACTACACAATCATATCTTTAGAAGTTTGAGCCACAACTTAGACCCATGCATGTGAATAGTAAAACTATTAAATTTTGTTGCTGATATATGCATTCAATGTATCTCCATGCCCATGTGTTTAGATTAAAGTAGCAATAATATGTCTTGACATTTGTGAAGACATGAAGAGGCATTGGTCATAGATCTATTGCCATTCACAAGTATTGAGGGGTGCCACTCGTAACTTGGTAGTTTTCTAGTAGAGTAGATAGAGATTTTGGGCACAAAATCTATTTAGGATGATAAGAAGAAATCTAGAAAAATGCCATTTCCAGATTAGAGGAGTATATATTTAGCCATCAACCTACTACCTTGTTTGATTCATGGAACCATTATAGATCTGATTTGTGCACGTGGAGACTATTCTAATCTATATCTTCCAAGCCGTCCATATTATCTCGACAACCTTGTTCCTCCTCCAAGACAATATCCATATCACTTTGGTATTGAGAATTTACATTGATAAACAAACTGCACCTCCACACTTGCAGCTTACATTTTGCATCGCTTTAGAGTTCTTTTATTCTATAGAAAATTTGACATGCATTAGATATCAAAGGTGAATATAAGAGAAGTCCATTGAAACATGCAAAATAGTTCTACCAAATTGTCGTGTTCTAAATATCTCGAGAATTTTGTTTAGGAATTCTTAAGTTTTGAATCTCCGAGTACGCCAAATCTGGTTGTATAAAATCAATTTTAATGTTGTTCAATAGTCCAGTTAATTGTGTTTATTAATATTCTTGAAATATTCGAGTGTTTATTGTTCATTTCATGTCATAGATGTGTCATAACAAGAGTCTTTTTTAAAAATATAGTGTCTATTTCATATAGCATTGTCAAAATCACGTTGTCCTCATTGTTTTGTAAGTCGGTGTATATCCATACACTTTTTCAAAAAAGTTTGGTCGTTTTTGGGTTAACATCATAATGGAGAAATTGAGATATCTTGAAAAATTCAAAAATATATGTTGAGTCAGCTCTAATATACATTTTGTGTCATGTCTATTTTATAGAAAGCCATCATCAAAATTGGGTTTTGAAGTATCCGTGTCAATGCACTCCAGCTTGTCAAAATTGTAAATTTTTTTTTCAATGGACGCACTATCAATGGAATTCGATGTCCTTAGATATGAACTTGAGTTCCATGATCAAATCCAGCCGAGCTAGTAGCATAATAACTTGAGGTCGGAGGCAACAGATGATGGAGGGTGATCAAAACCTCTTACTCACAAATGATGGGGTCGCGTATAAAACCGGTGGAATTTTTTTATAATATTTTCAGTTATTTGCTTTGAATGCATGTGCGAAATAAAACATGTTTTTATTCCCTTTCCAAAGATTAAAAAGAGGAGGATGTGCATTTGGAATATGAGAATAGTTGTATAGGAGGGCAACTGAACTAGAGTGATCCTTTGACTGCAAAGATCCTTCGACTGTCATACTTCTAACATCGATCGGCTGGTGAAATCTAGCATTCACTGGAAGTGAAAGTGGGAACTGTTGAGTTCACATATGTAGGTGAATCAATGGAAGTGTGATCATCTGGTATGGGATTCATTGTGGTGAAGTGGATTGGTCATGTGCAACAAGATCCAGATAACAAGATCCAAGCCAACAATATGCAGACCTAAAAGTATGCAGAGGCATACGATTCTGTTTCTAGTTTTTTTAGATGTGCTTCTTCCCATGTAAACACTAAGGGGGAATGTTAGGAAATCATTAGTGTTTACATTAATATTTGTGTGTGTGATATTGTTTATTATTATATTATGAGTTGTTGAGAAACAACTCATAATTATAATAAACATAATATGGTTTGTAAGTGAAGTTGTTAAAACAACTTCATGTATATAGTGAGTTATTATAGGAGGTTTCCTATTTTATAGAAAACTCTCCCTCTATATTTTTCTTTGATTAACCAAAATGATAGATTGAGACAACAAATTAATACAGTGAATAATATTATTGTGTCTTTATTAATCTCTATGATCCTTGCATGTGATAAATCTTCATGTAAGCTTTTATTGTGTTTATTTTGTATTATCAAAGCTCACCAAATTAATGAGTTTTAACTCTTTTGGAACATATGCATCTAATTCATTCTTCTTGGGATTTATGATTTCAAAGCACTTTTTATTGAATGAATATTTCTTTTAACTTACTAATTTATTTACAGAGACCCCCTACACCTTGCCCCATACTACCAATAGGAAGCATGGGCTCATCACTAAGGACAATGCATAGGAAATTATGGTAACTTCCCTCCTTTCCCAATCTCACGTCACTAGTAAGAGGTGCGAGCTCAACAATGAAGGTCGGTGGGGCAAGGAAGTGTATAAATGATTTTTTTTATTGATTTTAACTTGAGAAAAGTACCTTTTTTTTTAAATTTTAAACTTTGAGTTATGATTTTGGGAGGGAGAGCTTGCCCCTAGCCTCAACCCCACACAACTAGTAAGATGTTAGGGCTCAACACTGAAGGATGAGATAGGAAAACAACCGCTCCAGGTAAAATGTTTAGAGTGATTTTGCTACCAAAGAGGTTTTTATGGGAAAGATATGACTCCAAGAAGCTTCTAGAATAAACTATGGGAAAAGACACCTATGCTAGAAGAAAACTATGAGTAGAACCAAGTATGCAGGCCTTGGTAGGATTAGTGTCAAAACTCGTTTTATCTTGTTGAATTAATGAAATGATTAGAAATTTTGATGATAATATTGTGGATACTTGAAGAAATGTGATTGAATGTTTTGCCAATATTTTCAGAAGTTTTTAAAATTTGTTTGAAAGATAAGTTCCTTTATTACAAATTTACAAAGTGATATTGCATATGAAATACAATGCGGATGCAATAGTATACATGTGAAAATGCAGATGGATCATGTGTAGTAACATTTTAGGTGAAGAAAATTGACTAATTTGCAAAATTCTTCACCCTCTAGAGTACATAGGTGATATGCCCCATTCTTGTAGTCCTCCATGAATTGATATGGGCCCAACCACTTAGGCCTAAATTTCCTTCCTTCACCGGTTTTCTTGTCTATCTGGATGTCAAGTCTTAATACTAGATCTCCAATGAATATATCACATTCATAGAATTTCTTATTATCTTTGCTAGCATATGCATCCAAAGTGTAAGTTTTATGGTGCACCTTAGCTCTGATACGAGATTCATCGAGAGTTTCTATCTCAACGAGCCATGCCTCACGATATCCTTCTTCTCCTAAGATTCCTTGCAATGATATTTAAAGATTGGGTATCTCAATTTCAAGTGGTAAGACCGCTTCCAAACCGAATACTAAGGAATATGGGGTTTCCCCATTGGCATTCTTATTGACATTCTATAGGCCCATAAGGTTGGACATAGCTTTAAATTCCAATCACGCTTGTTCTCCTTAACAATTTTTAAGAGGATGGATTTTAACGTCTTATTAGTTATCTCACTTATCCATTGGCTTGAGGGTAGTATAGAGAGGCGGTGTGATGATTTATCTTGATTTTTCACACAACTCACGCACCTCTTCATTTTTAAATGATGTTCCATTATCAAATATAATGACCTGTGGGACCCCGTATCTACAGATGATCTAGTTCAAAATGAACTTTACAATTATAGACCCTGGAATGGTGGTAAGAGGAATGTCCTCAATCCACTTTTGAAATAAATACTCAGGGCCGTTATTATGAAATTGTGCTTTTCGGTCGATGAGGGAGAGAATTTTCCTATCAAATCTAAGCCCCATGTGGAAAAGGGCCAAGGTGTTGCAATCGGTTGTAGAGCTTAGGCATGAATGTGAATCTCGTGAGAGAATTCCTAACACTTATGACACTTGTGTATGTACTCTACTACGTCGTGTTCTAAGGTGGGCCATAAAATAACCCATCTAGTGTATCTTTCTAGTGGTTGTATGTCCTCCAAAGTTACCTCCATAGACCCCGCTGTGGGCTCCATAGAGGATATTTTCAGATTCTTCCTCATCGACACACCTTAGCAACATTTTGTCAAAAGCTCTACGATAGAGAACTTGTTCTATAACTACGTACTTAGCGGTTATGACACATATCCATCTTCTCTACTGTGAAGTTTCTCCCTCAGGGTATGTGTGGTCCATAATAAAATTGAAAATATCCAAATACCATGGACACACAACAATGGGAGGTTTTATTTCTATGTAGTATATACATTTGTCGAGGAAAATCAGGTCTACTAACTCTCCACCGTCTAATGGGTTATCTTCCAACCAATCGGAAATGATTTGTCCCTTGATGGACTTTTAGTTGATATAAATTAGCTCAAATTCTCCCATTAACATTATGAAGTGTCCAAATTTATTGGATAAAGAACCTTGTATTAGGAATGTTTGAAGACAATTTGTTTTAACAATAACCCGTGTTTCTTGGTTAAGCATGTAATGCCTTAATTGTTTTGTTGCAAATACTATAGTGAGGCATTTATTTTATGCCTACGTATAACACTTCTCGTAGTCCAACAACGTATAAATGATGAAGTAAATTTCACGTTCATTCTTGTCATCATCTTCTTGAGCTATCATGTAGGATAATGAGATGTCTGTTGCCTAAGAATATAAAATGAGGGGGTGATATGATTTGGGAGGCATGAGTGTGGGAGGTGATAGAAGGAATCATTTGACCGATTCAAATGCCTCATGACACTCGTCCGTCCAGATGTTGCAGCAATCATTCTTTAAAAAATTATTTATTGGATGAATAAAAAGGTTAAATCAGGAATAAACCTTTGGATTGCACCGAGATTTCTGAGAAAGGACCGAATGCCCAACTCATCTGATGGTGGGGTCATTTCTAGAACCACTTGGATTTTTTCTGGATCCACATCGATCCCTCATGAAGAGATGATATAACCTAGAAACTTCCCTCCCGTCATACCAAATACACATTTTTTCTAGATTTAATGTGACATCATAGTCAATAAGACAAGAGAGGATGATGTGAAGAACCTCGGGGTGATCGCGGTGCTTCCCGGCCTTAGTCGGAAAGGTATCAACGTATGATTCCATAATCTTGTGAATAAATTATGGAATATGTAAGTCATTTCCCATTGGTTGGTGGCACCAGCATTCTTGAGACCAAACGACATGAATGCGTAGCAATAGGAGATACTAATTTGATTATACCCGAGAAACCATCCACAAGTGAAAACAACTCATAACCAGCTATTCTCTCAACAATAACATCGATGGATGGTAGTGGGAAGTATATTTGGGACATACTTTATTTATATCCCAAAAGTCAATGTAGATTTAGATTTTTTTTGTTTTTTTAAGAACGAGCATGATGCTAAATACCCATATTGAGTAATCGACGTGTTTTATGAACCCTACATGTAGGAATTTCATAAATTCCTCTTTAACCATTAGCGCCACCTTTGGTTTCATAGGTCTGGATTTTTGTTTGATGGGCTTGGCATCAGATTTGGTTACAAGATTGTGGACTGCAACATGAGGAGAAATTCTTGTCATCTCTTTGTAACTAAACACAAAGGCTTTCAAATTTTCTTTAAGAATCTTTGTGTGTATTTCCACTTCTTCAAGAGTCAACGAAGAACCTAACTTTAAATTTTTGGGTCTTCCTCTATCCCAATGTTGATGTCAATCATCCCTTGATCAAAGAGGAATTACCCTCTTCAAACTTAGGTGGGGCTGGAGGTAGTTCTATCTCCCCTTCCTCTTCTATCTCACAAATCTCAAGGCCTTCGAGGAGGAAGGATCCATTGTGCGATCTCTAAAATAGGAATAAGAGCAAGGAATGAGAGCAAATCCTCTCTTATGATGTGCAAGATGTAAATTTGTATAAGCATTAAGGTATACTAAGATAGCCTCATCATTTTCCACATAATATAGGGTAACAAGCTCATTCTCAGCCTCAACGTATGCCAAGATCAGATTTTTGGCATTTTCCAAACCAAGGGTTCAACGCAAACCGAAACTGTAAAGTCAATATCTTCTAATTCTCTACTTGGATAAAAGTGGGAATTAGAAGTATCTATTGAATGAATGAGAAATTTTTTTCTCACGTGGGATGGATTCAATTGAAATGAAGTCAAAACCTTTACTTAAGTTGAGTACAACAATTTTATAGAGTTGCAAGTGTTCCTCCCTAGTCTCATATACCTCTGAAACTTGATTAGTGACTAGTTGTGAATCACCCAACACTCTAATATTATAAGCACCCATTCTTTTGGCTACTATGAGACCAAGAAGGAGAGCCTTGTATTCTGTACCATTTTTGTACATTCAAAATTTATCTTGAAGGAAAAAGGAATGGCCTTCCCCTTAGGAGAAGTGATGATCTCACCTTCCTTAGTGCCAAAGCGGCATTTTACTCTGTCAAAATTAAGAGTCCAACATTTTCTTGGGAAGATTGATGTTGGATCAATTTTTAATCTTCTTCCCTTGCCTCTGATACTTCAACCATGCAAACCTCATCAACCGGAAGAGAGTCGAGTCCTAGAGCATGTCCTATGCCCATGGAATCAAATGGAAGGAGAATGGGTAAATCATTCTCCAATAGCTTGACAATGTTCGCCGTGGTTACTTATTGATACCGTATCAATAATCACGCTTCATATTTGACCACAAGAATCCATTCAATTAAACTGACAGTTTCTAATTCCGTTGTGGGAATTAGTTTTGTCTATGGTGTCAAACTCGTAGGTTTTTTCAACTAGTTTGCAAGGAGCTTGAACTCAGTATGCACCCCGGTTTTTTCTTTAGATTATCTAGGTGAATGTCAAAGGGCTTTGGGTCACCTTATGTAATGAATAATTTCCCTAAATATAGGAATATGACTTCCTAAAACAATGTGGAAGGAATCACCTTCATGTGATGTATCCAAGGACAATTGAGAATCATATTATAGTTGGTTTCTTGGTCTATAATATAAAACTCTGTAAGAACCATCTTGGGCCCTAGGGTAATTGGTAGCACTATGGTTCCAATTGATGTTTCCTTGAGGCTATCATACCCTCTTAACATGTTTCTTGTTGAAGAGCAATTGGTTTCTCCATAGCCTAACTTCTGGAGAAATGAGAAGGGGACAATGTTGACTATTGCCCCGTCATTGATCATTGTGCACTTTATGTAATTGTTGTAGATCCAAACTTATAGATACAAAGATGGATCACCTCTACATGCCAACTCAACATTTGTGGGCATTTTATTAATGTCAAATATAAACCCGACATCTCTTTTGGGCTGCCCAGAGGATGTACGTCAAAGTCTATGTGATTTATTTGTGCCTCCGAAGGAGGGGTGACATTGATCAAATTCCCAAGACCCAATGCTTCCAATAAAGTAACTCTATGAGTAGGGGATTTCTTTAACAAATCCAAGAAGGAGATGTGAGAAAAGGTATTTGTTAAATCAGTGATCAAGTCATAAGCCCCCACCGGCTTCGGAAGTGTTGGAACATCATCCAACATAGATGGGTAAATAGGGATGGGCTGTGAAGAGTAGTCTTGAGTTCTCATAGTGGCATTTATTTGGGGTTTAGTTTCTAACTCTACTAAACCCACGATCTTAGTTTGTTGGTGACCATCCAAAAAGGTGCTACCAATGGGTTTGATGAAGTCAAAGCTTCATGATCATTATTTCCCACCAGGTTACCCTTGTTTGTGCTGTTGGGGTCCAAATTACCATTGTTAGGATGCGTTGGAAGGGGATCATTAAAGATCCCGAGTGGTGTGTTTTTAGGGGATAAAGGCCCAATGCTAGTGTTCGAGTTGGTACCACATGATTTGCCACAAACACATCAACAAAGAGATGTCTTTGGTCTTATGGTAGATGATGAATGAATTTATTACAAATCGTGACATATTCTAACATCATTCCCTCAGAACCTATGGAATCCACAATACAGTCATGATAATAATCCCGAGGTCTTTGGTTTGTGTTTTTCTGTGGTCCAAAGTTCTGACTATTATTCAACTGTTGGTTATTGTAATTGAAGTTCTAGGGTGATTTCCCTTGATTTTGATATTGTTTTTGGTACTGGTTAGGGCCTTGAGATTGAACTTGTTATTATTTTTGGGGTGGAGGATGATTGAAATCCTCCACGTTGATCCTAGGAATTTTTTTACTCCTATGATTGTTACCATTTGTGTTGTTGTTGACATTATTTGTGCTTGAGGTGTTAACAAAATTTGGTTTCTTTTCTTGGTCTGTAACACCATCGGTTGTAACATTGCGATTTTTGTTGAGGACCTTAGGTCCTTGATTATTGTTTATGTTATTGGGGTAACTTGAATTACCTTGATTGGGAGTGATCAATCTCCCATTTAAACCGTAGGTATTTTGACCACTATCTATTTCCACCTGATCAATGCGGAGAGCACCTTCTAACACCTCTTCATAACTCCTTAGGGGAATTTTGGACTTATTCCTTCATTTCCTAGTTAAGAGAGTGAAGGAATAGATCACAAAGCTCTATCTAATCCATGTTGGGAGCACTTGTTGAAGAGTAGAGGACTTGCTGCCATCTCTAGATGAAATGTGCATCGACTCATTGTGCTCTTACTTTATATGTAGGAATTCCCTGATTCTTGTTCTTAGTAACTTGTTCATGTCAAAATATTTGATGAATTCAGACATGAGTTGTTTAAAGGAATGTATTGAGGCTTTAATAATACCAATCGAGAGTGATTATTTTAGGAGTCTTAGGAAGATTTTTCTCTACAATCGCATCCCATGTGAGCAACTCTTGAATGGAAGTTGCATACGATTTGATATGCACATTTGGATCTCCCTCTCCTTTAAACTTTGGCAAGTTAGGGAGAGGTTGTAAATAATTACGCTTCGTATCGTAAAGTATAAGGGATCCTTAAGATATTCAATGTACATGCCCAAAGCATAGGACTCTACCATAGATGACCCTTGATGGGGAGGTGGAGTAAGCATATGTGGCTGATATGGTGCAACGTAAACATTTTTTAGAGGCATAAGACATCCCCTATGGCTGAGCATATGAGCCAAGAAAAGAGAACATGACCCCTACGGTGATTTGGAATACATGTGTAGATACGAGGGAACATTACTCTGTACGGAGTTGAAGGCATAAAACCAGGGAATGTTGCATTACCAGTTGGGATGGAATTTGGAAACACACTTCCAGATGGTGCCTATTAAGGGTATCCATATGAGGTGTGGTGGGCATACCAAAGGTATTTGAACTTGTGAGGAGATCTCTAGGGCTTGGAACACCAATGTAAAATGGAGGAGGATTCAAGATATAGTAGGTATGTAGCTAAAGTTTTTTGGATGATGGAGAATCCTTCCTTGCTCGGTAGAAGGTGAGACATGAATAGTCCGGGTAAATTAAAATTCTCTAATCTTGTCCACCAATGTCTAGATGACCTCACCTGATGATGTTATGGTGTTATATTTTAGCATGCATTATTTAACCTTGTTAGGTTACAAAGGAGTGTGATATCCTACTATGAACTATTTATTGTTTGGCCACCCCTCGTTAGGAACGTTTTCTATTATGGGAGGGGTAGAGGTGTTATTTTGAAGTAAGACATCAACATATCCTTGCATCCTATCTAGATATTGGTCTATATTTTTGAAGCGTTGTTCACTTTGGGCATAACGTGCTAGGTAATCCTCATCCAGTAATGGGAGTGAATCAGATTGCATACTAATTTGTGGTCTGAACAAAACCCGAGGAGAGGATCCTGACTCTCTGGTGAATGTCATATTGTTAGAATTTGAGAGTTCAGGATGTGGTGTATGTGTAAGTTGATCAATCTCCTTGATCTTGACCAAGGATCCATTGTTGGTCCCTTGAGGAGGAGGAGTTTGAGACACGGGAGATTAGTTGAGTAGTTGTCCACCCACCCAGATAGTGAGGGTGACTACTGCCTACCCATTTGGTAGTAATATGCCTCGAGACCCAAAATGGGCTAGCCATATCCATCTTGTCCTAAAATATTTAGGGGGTATATGAATACCTACATAATAATGGGAGAGGGGGAAGATGGATGAAAGAAATGGAAATGAAAAGAGAGTATCTCTTCACACAGGGGTTCACCAATTTGTATGAATGAAAATTGACATGCGACCTTCAATCGCACTTGACCTCCCAAGGTCATGCTGGGATGGATGATGTCAAATGTGTGGATAGATCTGGGTAGATAAATGTGATATGTTAATGAAAATGTGTGGAAATGGGATGAAAAATTTATCAAGGAAAAACAATGTCCTCGACGTGTAATATCGATATCTTCTTGTCAAGGGAAAGGAAGGCCCTTCTAACTTAAATGGGTCTAATGGATGGATTAGAAAGAATAGCCACACGAAGACTCCAATCAATGTTAAGCTCCACGAAAATAATTTCTAATGGTTGTGGGATGCATGGAAAACCAACGGCACTTCGTAATGATGTCCAGACAAGGTCATGGAATAAACAAGAGAGGTGTGGTTTTGTCACATCTATGGATGGTTAGTTGGTTCGATCTAGAACGCAAGAGCTCAAGGAGCTTATTTGTTTAGAATGTTTAGTTGTATGATAATGTCGGGTGGGAGTGGATATGTTCTAAATACCACCACATGTAATCCAAAGTGTCTAAGTTTAATTGGCCTTTGGACTGCTGTTCGGTTGGGGGACCCTTGGATCAAAACCATAAAATATTTTTGGTCATGGTCCTTGTATGGTCATACGTGAAATCTAGAATCTGTTGCTAAGGGCAGTCCAATGTTCATAATCCTTATCAGCTGTGATGTTTAAAATGTTTAATTGTGTAATTTTTTCTGAGTACCGTGATGGTGTTATAAGGAAAAGCATACAAATTCTAGTATCTATGTTCGTAAGAAATTCAAGCCCATTTGGTTAGGAGACCCATGGATCACTACCATATGTTTGTTCTTGTTCTAGTCCACTAATGGTCATTTATGCATTTAATCTACGAAAATAAATAAAAAATTAATCTAAGTAAATAAAATCTACACCATGTTTTTGTATTTTTCCAATATAAAAGAAATAAAGCAATACAAAGCAATTAATCTAATTGAAAGAAATATTTTTGTGCTTTTCTGGAATTTTGAATTAAATGAAGAATGAAAAAATGAAATCTTCTAATCTAATTAATAAATCCTAAAACAAACAAATAACCAGATGTAGTTATTTATATGTGCAAAAGAAATATAATCTATTCTAAACAATTAAAGCTTCTCTAAACTATGGATATGAATTAAATCCTCTACTTTTCCTCAGAGGCATGGGAAGAAATTAGAGCTTCTCGAGAAGCTTTTCTCCCTGTAACTTCCTTGGCAAAAGTAAAGAAGGTTTTTATGGAGGATCTTCTAAAGAAATGATATTTCAATTGATTTCTAAATTAACACAAGCTTTCTTCTAGAATCACTTCTTTGCAAATCTACAGAGATAGGAAAAGGAAGCTATCTATCCTAAGAAATATTTGTTGAAGGAAATGATCTACTTTGTAGCTATTCAATGATTGTAAAAATGAAAATGAAAATTCCTTTTCTACTATAGTAAATAATGTGCATACAAATTTCACAAACAAAGAATTAAAGAAATGATGAAACCCAATTACAACCCCAACTTGGTAATTATAGTGTTGTGGAAATCCAGTTGTGGTATGATTTTGTGTCCCCTCAATATTCTTTTCTAACCTTCGGTGTCCACGTGAGTCTAGGGAGCTGGGAATGTAGAGGAAGCTAGAAGGTGTTGGATCAAGTAATGGCTTACTAGGCAATTTGGTGGCAATGCAAGAAGAGGAAGAAAAATGCAAGTGAACAGAGCTTGATTGTGTAATCTCTAGCAAGATTGTAACAACATAACATAACAATACATGAAAAATTCTCTGGCCATTTTCTTCATAAGAAGCGATGGTTTTATATAAGGTTGGTTGGGATGTGCACTATCACACTTGGAAGCCATGGGGTGCCACATAAACATATGAAGGGGAAGTTAAACAATCAATTACAAATCACAAGTGAAAGAGGAAATTGATACGAATAAGTCAAGCTCTAAATTAGTTAAATTGATTCATAAATGTCACTAAAAGTGAACTGGAGTGAAGTAATACACGTCTAATTCACATGAAACCACCACCTTGCACAAGGTGGAGGTTACACAACCGCCACCCAAGTATGGCGATGTTTCGTAACTAGAGGCCACAAACTAAGGAAACATGATGCGAGAAGCTATAGAAAAGTAGGAAATGACTAAGGTAAACTAGGCTACAAATATAATTTGTGAAGAGGTTAAGGGGCTTGAACACCTTTGGAAAACACATAAATCATCATTGAGGACTTTGAACCGTTTCTCGATAATGTAGCACGTGCAAATTTGGGTACATATAGTAATCTGCTTAGGGTTGTAGCTCTACTAAACTAGGGGTTGGTGCTCCTTTTGGGGTTGGTTCCTCACTAAATTTGAAACATATCAATATAAATATTTTGTTTCAGTGGGTTTTCTTCCCCTTGAGGGTTTCCCACTTATATCTTGTGTCTTGTATTGATTATCTTTCTCATGGTTTCTTGCATATGTGATATTTGATTGTGTGCACACATTAATGGATGGTTAAATGGTTTTGAGTTTTGAATAAGTAATTTGAAATATGATTTGAATTTTTTTAAGGAATGATTCACCCCCTCTTAGTCCATTGTGCTTCTAGAAAGATGATTGAGGTATGTGTTTGTATTTAGTTATGGAGTTATAATGAAAAATTAGTCAAGATGATTGAGGTATGTGTTTGTATTTAGTCATGGAGTTATGATGCATTGTGATACGATTCAAGTTGGTTTGAGAAGGATCAAAGGTTGTTTGACAACTTGAAAGTATGTTTGTGAGATCATAGTAAGAATTTATATATAGGTTTGAGTTTTAACATTTGATGAAGTCAAGATGAAGGAGATCTTAGTTCTAGTTGAGAAGGTCTGTCATGAGCAAGAAAGTGAGTGAAGGTTACAAAATCTGATTTGGCATCAATCTAGTAGTATGTGACGGGAACTTGTACTGAGGGGAGCTTAGAAAATTTGTTTTTGAACTCCATGAACAAGTATGTTGTGCTAATAAGCTATGATGGTCATGAAAACATGTTGAAGCATGTTTTCAAGCTAAGAAGGGTTGCTAAATGTTGTATTTGAGGTGTCTAGAAGTCGGGAGGAGCCGAGAAGGTATATCTCTAGTTCCACGAGCTGATCGGAGTAAAATGAGATGTCAAGAAGGCTTGAAAGTCATGAAGATCTGATGAGTCATGTGGAAAAGTCAATGACATAATTGATGAAATAATGTTGAAGAGCTCATTGATAGGTAAGCAACTTAATGAAAGCATGTATGAAGGCAAGGATGAAAGTTGCATACAATACTATTGGTGTATAAGGTAAGTATATTTTCTCACTACTTTTAACAATTAGTATCAATTGGAGCTATTCATAAGTGAGGATCATGTTTTTATAATGTTTCCATATGCATATTCCTAGAGGGAGTTTTGTAGCCTTATGGCGGCAAAAATCAAGATAGTCATATGATGCATGATGAGTTCAAGTTGTCAAATCAGATTTGAAGAGATAAAATGGACCTTGTTATGTTTAATTGATGTTTCCAACCAAATGGTGAGCCCTAGTGTGATGTAAGAAGAAGAGGAATAAGTTTTTACATGTATGATACTTTTTCATTAATGTAAAAAGGGGGAGAATGAGATGATGGCTTGAGAGATTGAGCTCTTTATGTTTGACATCAATGGGTTTTCCATGAATGAAAAAGGGGGAGATTGTTGGAAATTCATGTTTTCATTGATGTCTATAGGTATCATTGATGTAAAAAGGTGAAAGGAACATGAAGGTTGATTGGTAGTGCCATTTATGTCAAGTTGAGTTGCTTGATGAGGTAGAATGGTGTCTTGAGTAGGTATAGTGACTTGAAGAGGTGTTGTAGTGATAGATGGATGTTGTAGTGTGTCATGAAGCATGTTGAAGGTCCTTGTAGGTGTGTAAGTGTGACAAAGTCATGAGGTGGTGATGTAAGCATGATTAAGAAGCCTAGTTAGGAGGCCTAGTCAGTAGGATGGTGTGTCATGGTGGTTCATAGGTATGTAGTGGCTGGTTGAGCATTGTCAATGCATGGAGAACATGAGGATGAGGTTTTAAGACATTGACAAGTGTATCATAATGTAGATATAGGGATAAGACTCCATTATAGGTTTGTATTTAGACCTTGTCTCAATCCTTAGGTGGTATAATGAGATGAGAAGAGTAGTTTTTCAGCATGAAGATGAAAATGTGATCTTTGGGAAAGGTGTAGTAGGTTGTTCCAGTGGTTTGGGAAAATTTTTAGGTGTTGGTTTTCAATATTTAGCATGAAAAGTGATTATTTCCTCTACCAAGTTCATAGAAAGTGAGAAACCCATCTCGAGAAGGAATGCTTGGTTCTCGTTTAAACATGTGAAGTATGAATGGGAGGCTAAGATCTCCATGATAGACGGGGAAGGTTCCTAGCTTAATGTTCCTTGTATTATTTCGTAGATTAAGGGGAAAAGCTTTATGAATAATCATTAAGAAGGTAAACATGTCTAAAACCCTTCTTAAACCCTAGTTAGGTAGATATGGAGAAGAACTTGCTCATTACGACCCAAAATGAATAGGGTGACCTATTTTAGTGATTTGAGGTTGTAGAGGACTCTCTTAGGTTTCTCCAAGTGGCATTGAGGTTTCATAACAAAGTGAGTGGACTCCACAATATATTGTAAGTTATTGAAGAAGTTGTGTTTTCTCTCAATTTTTCACTAGAAAGATGAAAAAATAGATTGTGGAGAAATTATGGAAGCTATAATTCATATATAGGGGTTTTTAGAAAATGGTTTATCCCTTTGGAGGTCTTTGGAAGTCTATCTAGGAAGACTGGTTTTGGAGCAATTTTTGGCGGTCTTTGGTGATGTAGTTGTAGAGGTGTTTATTACGCATATAATCCCTGAGTTGTGGTGTCTCATTCATTTTGTGATGAAATTTAAGTCATTATATTTTTATTCATGTGTAACACTTTCATAGTTGAGGTGTTTTGTTGATGTTTGAGCTTCATGTTTGAAGACTAGTTTTGTAGGTCATAGACGTAGTGAGGATAGTTGATTCTAATGGTGGATTCATAGTAAGATATGATGGTGTAGAGGTGTAAAATATTGTATGAGGCATGTAGTTGACTTAGAAAATATGTATAAATGGTTTCATAAGTTTTTGAAGGCCTTATTAGCTCAATAGGTCTCGGTTTTGGCGAGAGGGCAGTTTGAGTGTATTAGGCCTACTTGTGTCCTAATGAAGGATTTGAGTGTGTATATGTTATTTCCAACCTAAGTGGTATTTTGTATGATGTATTCATGTTTTTAAAAATGTATTTTCCATATTTTGGAGGACCTAGATGTATTTGATGTTGGAGTCATGTATATAAGCGGGTCTTAGGCCTATTTGTTGTGGTTAGGTGAGCATGAGAAAGTGTGAGTAAGAGGGAATTTTGAAGAGGTGTAGAAGGTATTTGTGACCATAAAGAGAGGGAAAATGAGTTGTTATGAAGTTATAATAGGCGGAGAGAATATGGTGTTCAAGGCCGACGACGACATAATCATATTTGTGAAGAAGTTCTTGAGTGAGTTATCAAAGAAGGTAAATTTGGAGAAGATAGAGGAAAGGAGAGCTTAATTCGTGTCATCATCAGTTGTGGCAACATTATATAAGTGAAAAAAATTTATGTGGTTGAGTTGGTGTTGAGTCATCTAGGGGGTTGATGCCTCCATGAATGTTTGGTGCTTTACAAAATATAGGGGTTGGTGCTCCTTGTGGGGCTGGTGCCTCACTAAACTTAGGGGTTGTCCTCCTTGTTGGGTTGGTGCTCAACTAAATTTTATAAATTTCTATAATAAATCTTTTTTTTCAGTGGGTTTTATTACCTTTAAGGGTTTCCCACTTACATTTGGCGTAATTTTGTTTCATTTAATCATGTATTTTGGTGAATGCATGTTTAATGGTTAATTATAATTGATGAATGATAAAGTGAATGAGAAATAAAGTTTTAGGGTACACTAATTCACCCCGATTGCTTGTGCTTCCAAAAAATGCTACATTTTTACTCCTAAAAATCATGAGTTTTGGTTCTATTGCACCCTTAATCTCATTATATAAAATTGGTTTGGTTATAAATTTGGGATTTCTCACCCCGAATTCTCCATATTTTTAGAAAATAATCTCCTTCTTCATGTTCCTCCACTGAGGGATTAAATTTTATCCATGTGGCTCACCAAGAATCCTCAAATATTCATAATACATTTTTTTTCTTCACATACATGTGTAATCCGTCCTATCTCTCTTTTATTTCAAATTTGAATTCAAATTTCAAGGTTTAAGTTTGAATTTTTATTATGTGGACATTGACTACACGTATACATTTTAGGTTTCATTTTATGCACCTCTAAAGTACTCAAGTATTTAAGAAAATACAAAGCGTGTCTACACAATTAGGTACAATTTTTTTTTAATAGAAAATTTCATTTAATTGATTAAAGAGATGGGAAAATTTAAACACCAAATTCAAAATTTATGTATCCCTAACACATGACTTGTGCACACAAATATAACTCAAATGCATTATTAAACGCTATCCTAATAATTGAAATCCATCATTATACTATTCAAACACATGTAGAAACACCTTTGTTTTTCAAAATCATATCATGTATTTAATACATAACATTCTAGATAATTAGTGATCTTTTTCCTATTAGAAAAAATATTTAGTAGGGATGGGATCACATAGTCAATTATGTCCATACTAGTTTATCTTTTCCTTAGTATTCTAACAAATCAACTTTTCAAATGAGCATCTTCTTATAAGTTTATCATTTCCTTGCTACTTATCCTTAGTGTGAAAGATTAATTTTTAATATTGTATGAATAAAAATCAAGCCCACTCATTCACTCACCTTGAACTTATCAAGAGCTCCTCTAGAAATATCTATCAAGCATAATTTAAAGTTACCATATTCCTTCCTATTTTAATATAAGTAATTAAGAGTAGTTTTTGGAAATATTTTCTTACCTTTATCTTTATTATATTTTTGTAATAAATGTTATGAATGAAGATGGTTTGTAAGTCATCTATTAATTTATTGAGAATAATCCTAAATGCATTGGAAATAGAACCTTACTTCAGTAGAACTAGTTTAAATTTGATGCATTGGATAGTGTAAATCATCCATGTATTTATTTGTATTAATTTTTCTCAAATGAGGTGGACCCCTCAAATTGGCCTTTGATATTGTAATGAAATTATAATCTTTCAATATAATATGATTTCTATTTCAATTTGCATCATATTTTCTCAATGTTTTGTTTTTGACCTAATTTGTTAGAATAAGGACCATCACATCTAGTATCAAAGCTCTTTCTAGGGCCTAATCAACTACAAAATTATCATATTAAGTTTCTAAATTTTCACAAAGTATGCTCTCACTTCACACTTTTTGGACCTTGGTGATTAGAAAGTGGTAATATAAGAAATAATACTAATATTTCAGCCATTGTTCACTCTATATTTTTAAGGTATAAACACTGATCTAGAGTTTAAAAACTCAAAAATAATTATTCTAGGCCAAGTTATGATAATTTTTACTTGGTTCTATGGAGTGATGGGTATTACTGAAATGCACAATCCACTAGAAATTTTTGTATGGAGTTAATATTCTATATATCTTCAAGTATATCAAATACCCCATAGATGTTTTCAAAACCTATCAATATGAAGTCATCATCTATCTATTATTTTTAGTGTATAGGTAATCAGTTAGCCTCAAGAATTTACTCATAACGAACCTCAAATATGTGATAATGACATGCAAGTAAGGTCTATCCTCCATAGTTAGTATCATGAAATAATAGGATAATACTATTTACAAATAGGATAATTTTAAATGTGAGACAAAATACCAAACACACCTATTAGTGGCCTTACTACTTCTACCTAAATGTGTAACCTGTAACTTGGTGTTGGCATAAACAACCACTAAAGGATTTTACCTTAAAATATCTATAGTATGTAATCAATTTTCATGGATTACTTAACATGGTATAGACTAAAACGTGGCCATCTATAGTAGTTACAAATCTAGAGAAATATAATAGTATCAAAAACTATCATAAATTAGTAATTTAGCGTATATTGGAAAAATAGAGAAAAAATAATTTTTTTACACTTTTTGGGCACTTGAAACCATTATCGATTCTCACCATGGAGATCATTTTTACATATACTTATTTTTAAAGAAAAGTAATTCCATATAAAATACTATTGTTAGAAGGTTATTTTTACCTTCCATTAGCAAGAAATATTTTCCTTTGGGATACTCATATCCTTATGATTGTCTAGTGCAACTAATAATTTTGATATAAAAATAAAAAGAAACTTCTAGAAACCATGAACCCTCTTTATTCATAGTTATAAAAACTTGTGTTGATAAAAATAACATGGAGGAAGAAGTCACTGACCTATAATCCCAAGTATCTTACCTTAGAAAAATGGTACGTGGACTTAATCAATAAAATGTAGTAATCACTAGAAAAATCAACACTAAGAAAAAATGTGAGAGTGTTTTTTCATCTCCAAACATGATGTGTGGCCCAAATCTTGATTATTCTCAATTTAGTGACAAGGATTCAAATGGTTGGATTTATAAATAATGAAAATATTTCAGTCTCCACAATACTTATTCCATGAATAAGGTCCATTTTCCCTCTTTTTACGTACTACAAGAGGCAATTTAATGACACCTTTGGTATATGCAATCTCATGACAAAATTGAATGAGAAATTTTAGTCAAATTAACATTAGAATGTTTTCACATATTGCTTCGATAATTTAACCAAAGTTTTCACTAACCTCTAATAAACAAGATTAATTTACAAATACCAAATATAATTTAAATTTTATCCCAATCATGTTATAGGAATATATCGTAAAATTTTCTTGAGATTTTTTTCATAGGTGGACTAAAGGATACAATCTACATTGGGGCCAAAATGTTCAAACCCAATGTCATGATGAAATATATTGGCTTGTCCAAATTATAATAATACAAACTCATAGCTCACCATCATATTTAAAATTCTAATCCATTCAAAAAACCTCATCAAAATGAAATACCCCAACCCTATCTCTAAATACAACCCCCATTAAACTAAAAAAACGAGATGTAATCTAGATAAAAAAGGGGACATGTTATAATTATGACAATAATTTCACTCGGGAATAGATGTGTGGAACAACAATTGTATCTATTATATGTTGAATCACACCTATATGTATGAATATACTCAAGAATATCAATAATAAGAAAAGATCATATAAAAATCTATTCTTTTGGATTCCCCACTAGAAATCTATGTACATGCATTGGAGCAGTCACCACCCCCAAAAATATGGAATTCAAAGGGTATTTTAAGAAGATCCTTCCCACTATTTTAATTGAATCATGTAGCACACATAATATTTTTAACCATTAACTTTCCAAACAAGAGGATTTCTTTGTATATACATATTCAAGATTTTAATTTATGATCATTAATATAAGCTATAACCTTTTATCATGTAAATTAATTTTTGTAGTGTCCATATTATAATAGGAGGTATAACCTTAGATCATACATGTTTAATGTACCATTTAGTGTATCGGTGGTGTAGTTATTTTAACTAAAAGGATGCATATACATGGACAAATCTTGTGGGATTTATCTAAACTTTGGATGTATTTATCTTATAATGGGTAAAATTACACGTGAAAAGCCTCACCCCTAGGTCTACCAGTATGATTATCTCACATCAGATGGAAAATATCCTCAAGAAAAGGTCTCATGGGGTTTTCAATCATTTATGTTCCATTTAGTTCATTTTGTAGACACCTAAATTCTGCTTTTGCAATATTATTGCCAAAATGCACACAAATCACTCTCATTCTTGCCAAATCCATTATAATTAGTGGTTTTTGCTAATTAACTAATGTTTCTTACCACTTTAGCCAATTAACAATGCTTTGTTGATTTCATAACCCCTTTCGCATTAAGGATGCCACTTTACGACAAATTATAAGTCAAAATCCTCTTCAAAACAAACAATTGACGTTTATTAGCTAATTAAGCCTATTTTTCCCTTGATTTGGTCAATATACCCTAGTATTGGCTTAAACCCCTCTTCCAACCACTCAAAATCACCCCATTCACCTCTACAACATCTCAACAAGCTTCAAAAGATTATCCTAGCCTCCTAGTTGACCCTAAGCGGTTGATTAAGGCTCCACACCTCTTAATCACTTGGTAATTCACTAATTATGATTAGAAAGGTCTAATCATGATTAATTCTAATCTAATTTGGGGATTTTAGTCCCACATTCACAAAAATACAAGTTTCTACCAAAAGGAAAACTATAAAAAGGGTGTACCTCATTCCTTTATATTACACACCATGCTTTGATTTGCATCTCATATAATAAATATGATATATAGCCAAGTTCAATCATTGCTTAAAGCCTTCAATGGGGTTAGTAGGATATCCAAAATGACCAAGTAGTCATTGGGAGAGGCCATTTCACCTTGTTTAGAGTAGCAACCATAACCATTTGATTTCCCTCTTAGGTCTATTCAGGCCCATGCTAGGCAATTCAAGCATATTAGTAGGCATGTTTAGTTATATTTTGTATTGTTTTCATACTAGTTAAGCATTATTTTAAGATTCTATCTTAATGTTACATTCCTAGACTTAGAAACCTTATCTAGATGGATGGAAATGGTGTTAGATTTCCTTGTTTAGTCATGTAATTTTATTTGTAGAGTTTTGCGTTGAACCGTGAGTGCAGGGCGAAACAGAGCGCACCCGCTTGTCTGGAAGCGCACACGTCAGCTTGTATTTTTCAACTGTCTGTCATCATTTTTACAAAGGGGAGCACACACTTCAAGTAGGGGAGCACAAGCCTCAAAGCGGAGTGCACACATCAGCTTGTATTTTTCAACTCTGTCATTTTTACAAAGGAGCGCATGCGTTGAACTATGAGCGCACACGTTGCTCTGGAAGTTTTTACAAAGGGATCACACATGTCAAAAAGAGGAGCATAGGTGTTGAAATAGAAGTGCACACATCGACAGGGGTGCATAGGTGTGTTAGTATAATTTTTTCTAGCAAACTCAAAATTTCCAGTTTTGGTTTTTAGGATTTCTATTACTTTTTAGAGGTTTTTAGAGGCCATTTTTGTCAATTTCATAGATTTAGAGTAAGTTTTCTCATAAAATCACTTAGGGTTTGAAGGAATTAATCTTGTTTCCATGCTTTTTATGAGTTTGGGCTAAGGTGTGTATGCTCTTCTCTTGCACTTCGTGTGATCTAGAGAATCAAAAGCACTCTTAAACCTTCTTTTGCTATCATTAGAGTAAGTAGGAAAATTTGTTAATCATATTTTAGTTTAAATGCTTTTTCACTTGCTAAATAACCAAGGCTAGAATTTGTGTATGCTCTTCCCTTGCACCTAGTGTGATCTTGGGAATCAAAAGCAATTTTATTCTTTTCATTAAAAATAACTTGGATGAATTGGGAATAAACCTTGTTTTTGCAAAATTTGATGGTAGTTAGTTGATTTACAAGCATTTTTCATGGTTATTTTCTTATGATATTGTGAATCTATTTTGAAACTACTAACCATTTTTTGAAGGACCTAATGCTAGTCAAATAAAGGAGGACCTAAACAATTTTTATAACTACATGTGTGATTGTAGGTTGCCAAAAGGAGTACGACAAAAACCACATTAAGTCTAAAAGATAAAAAATACACCACAATCATCACATTATATTTGTAGGTTTCGGTTAAGAGCTACGGCTCATCTTCTCAACTAAGACATAACCCCTTTGGCATAAGCCTTAAGCTACAACAATGGGGGTGGTCCTAGAAACCTAAAGTAGTTCACGCAAGAGGGAACCTTGTGAACAAAACAGAAAGTGCTCCACACTACCGACTTGTCTAGTACGCCTTGGTGAGATTAGCGTCAAAGATATCTCGTATTGCGACCCTAGTGAAAGTATAACTAAATGCACTTCGGTGCTCATTATACTAAAGGGGTAAAGTAAAGCCGAGATAATCCCAAATTAGTCAGTTGAACTTTTTGGGTAAATCGAGCTCACTCCTAGATATCTTGTGACACCTAGAGAGAGAACCACCTAGGAATATTTCTAGCTTGGAGCCATTATTTTTGTCTTAGATAGTATACTTGAGATATCTCACAAAGTGACAAATTTGTTAGATTCAAACTCTTGTTTTTCGAACAAGGGAAAGAATCTCTTAAAGTTGAAACCATGTGACATTTCATCATGAAATCTACTTAGTGTCATTTTGTCTTAGTTTTTCGCTTGTCATAAGACATGGTAAAACTCTGCCAACATAACAAAGAAGTTTATTTTAACACCATTTGGTCTACACCCTTGTTTTCTTGTTGCCCATTTTTGGAAAAAAGGAAACAACATATATGAATACCGCTAGATATTGCATGTACACCACTTTTGTATTCTACTTGTGCGACTAGGTTGCAATGCTGGAGCACAAGTTTAGAAAGTGTGCATGGTATGTACTCACGATCTAGTAGGCCGCTTTGTCTCAAAAACCCATATTTGAGACTTATTATCATAATAGTTATGTGTTTTCATCCTTGTATTCTTTTGAGTTGTTTCATTGCCCACATTATAGCCAGTAAAATTGAGATATCTACATCTTGTTTCCATTGCGAAATCAAGCCTAAATATCTATATTGTAGAGTTATACTGTTCACACGCATATCAATTTATTGTTATACTTAGACATAGTTTTTACATCCTAACTTTGTCTTAAGTTTTGTGAGTGTTGAGGATACATTGTTAGGATCGTGATAACATCATTTTGACACTAGAAATATTGCTTTCCCAAAATCTTGGTTCATGTGTCCAAATAGTGTCGTTATGCTGCTCACATTTTTATCGTCCATTTTATGAGACTTGGACTTTGTTAGTGTTTAGAAATTGGTTTTTAGTATATCTTGTTAGAAGATTGTGTCAACATTCTCTTATCATTTAGGCCTTGTTTATTGCAAACTTAACCTAACCGATGATGTTGTATTGTCACTATTTGGTTGCAAACCTATCTAGACAAAATATTAGAGAATAAACTATTTGGTGTAAACTAAATTTTGAGCATTGTACGTCATTATATTATTCTAAGGAAAACTTTTGTCATATATTACCTTACTAGGGTAGCTTGTTCATTATTCTTTATTTTGTACATTTTCTTTGACCTATCACTTTTGTGGCTATTCTATAGTCACCTTATTTTAACAACTTGTGGTCGTTGCATTGCACAAATTTGACTAGGGTCCCTTGTTAATAAACCTTAGTGGAAATATTTCACATTGTACCTTCTATTCTAAGAAATTCCTACTATGAGAATGGGATCATGAAAGTTGGCAGCCAATATATTTGGAGGTGACAACCCTCTTTTGGAGGATAATCTCATGGTTGACCATAGTGGTGGAGAGGAAGAGTCTCCTCGTGTGGATGTAGAGCTTCATTCTACCCATTTTGATGACTACATTTTTCATAACAAACATGAAGTTATTATGTGGGTTGTGGAACTAGGAGCCAAATTACCTTCCACAATAGACCCTTCTCTTATCACTAACATGGTTTGGGGAGAAGAAGAAGTAGACCTCCCTCATCACACTATTAATGAAATTTTAAATCTAGGTCATGCCTCTACTTTTGCACGTAGAATAATGAGGAGATACCATTTGAAAATGATAGAGACTATCGTTTACCTCCTATTAAAATTCATTGTGAAGACCATGAAGAACATGTTCATTTTACACAACCTCCTCCTAATGAAGATCATCATAAAATACCTATTAAAGAGTTTGCATTAGAACAAAAGGTCCAAGCCCTCACTTGTCAATTGCTAGTTTAGCTTCACATATACAAAAGGAACAACCAAAACTTGTGAAACAAGCTATACTAAAATCGAAACCTAAAGCTTCATTTTACGAGTTCCCAATAAACACTCCTTGATAGGAGGCACAAAGAGATCCTTATGAAGAGATGATTGCAACAAATCAAGGTGGGCATAAACATAGGCTTAACCCTTTGTATAGAACTACACCGCACAAAGTGATGCAAGATCCACTTTTAATCAAGAGTGGTCGACAATGAAGAACACCCTTAAAGAATTACAAGAGGGCCAAACCAGTAGAAATAATAAGATGTATCGGTTTGATGAGTTATGTCCTTACCCATTTGACAAAGCCATGCTACAGGTACCTTTCCTAAGACATTTTGATTTTCCAAAATTTGATAAATATAAGGGAAAAGGTGACCCTCGTGATCATATAAAGGACTTTTATATGGCATGTCAAGAGGTGGCATTCAACGACAATTATCTTATGTGTTTGTTTCCATGAATTTTAGGGGTAATGACACTAGATTGGTTTGTGCATATCCCTAAGGGACCCATATCAACATAGCCAAAACTATAAGAGATTTTTTTATGAAACTTCTCTTTCAATATAGAAAATGACGTTACCATGTTAGATCTCTACAATGCCAATCAACGAAATAACAAAAACTTCGCTGCATTTTTACAAATATGGAGAGGGTTAGCTAGCTGATTTCCTTACTCCCTACCTAAAAAGTAGTTGATAGGAATATTTGTTCCCAAACCCCATCCAAACATTACATTCCACTTACAAATTAATTGTGGTAACATGTTCAAGAGGTAATAGAAAAAGGGAGTCAAATTGAAAAGGCATTGTTAGCTAGGGGACTTTAAAACCTTTTTCCCATGAACGCAATGATTCTAAATCTAAATATATATATTTTTGTTCCTAATAGAAACAAAACGTCATTGGTGATTTGGATAATAGACTATAAATGGGTGTAAGCTATGTAGAACCACACACCTTTGAAACTTACAAAGGGTAACCCACCTACCGACTATAAATGCTACACTTTTACTCCTCTATCTCGAACCCATATCGTCTATACTAAAATAGTGGGACGCCGTTAACATGGTTAAGTACCCTAAAATGCAACCTTATGGGGATGATACACCCAAACCATCATGGTTTAGGAGAATTAATTCTATGGATTCCATTGCGTTAAAGGTCGCAAATAAGTGTTTGAAGTTACAAGACTAAATCCAGGACTTAATCGAAAGTGGCAAGGTGGAGATGGATTCATCCATTCATAAACAATCCACCAATATGAAGACTCTTCCTAAAAACAATCAGGACAAAAATGATAATTACGTGTCTAATAAGGAGAATCATTTTGATGCTCTCATTGGTTGTGTAGATACATCCGTTGGACATGTCAACACAATAACCCCCGTGATATATACTAGACTATCTATGTCTAGGCATGTGTTCACAAAGACTGATTATCACGTAGTTCCAATAAGGAACCTAGGTTTCAAAATTCCCATCAAAGGATGCCTATCACAACAAGACCTAATTTTATTCTTCGTGCTAGAGAGCCCATTCAGGTACCCTATTCCCCACCTTCATCTCATAGTCGGTGGTATGGTTTGGACACTTCTGATCCAAATTATTATTTGGGTTCCTCCCACTCTTCTTCTGAATCTGATCCAAACTATTATTATGATTCTTGATTCACCTAGATCTTCTAAAAATTCTAATTTGGTTCTTGAGCCATAGTCCTCCCTTGCTTTACAAGACCTCCCTTATTCACCGCCTCAACAACCCCTTCTTCCATCGAAGAGCTCTCTGATTCAAAGTCCTTCTAATCAATCATCCAAGTTAACTCCCATATCGTATTCATCCAATCAAACTCTTGTGGTAGAAAAAATACCCACACCGATTGATTCATTTCAAAATGAAGAAGCAATTAGAGAATTTATGAGAGTACATGAAGACATTCCTCTAGAAGTTTTCGAGCAAGAAACCTCTTTAGACCTCAATACGTTTGCGTATTGGGAGGAAGAGATTTATGCCTTTCGTAAAAAAATAGAGGAATACCCTAAGACCATCGAACATGATCCTCCTCTTATTTTTCCATCTTCACATTCTTCATTGGGTGATGAAATTCTTGGGTCTAGCATTGATCCATGACCTATCTTCTCATTACCTAATCATTATTTATCTATTAGGATTCCTCCATCGCAATCTTACCTTGGGTCATCACCTAGTAGCCCATCGTATTATTATATATGTGGGACACCTCCAAGTAGCCCCACATCCTCTATATGTGGCTCACCTTATGGCAGCCCATCTCTATCTATATTGGGGGCACATCCTAGAAGTCCCTCATATTTGATTCTTGGGACACCTCCAGGTATTCCTTCATCTTCCATCTATGGGACGCCACCAGGAATTCCTTCATCTTCAATCTTAGGGCCACACCCTTGTAGTCCTTTAACTTCATTCTATGGGACACCTCCTAGTAGCCCATTCTCTTCAATTCTTGGACCATATCCTTTGTATCCATCATATTGTTCTTCTATCAATGATTATGGAAAACCCACTATCATTTCTCACATCAATTCTATTCACCCACTTCTCAGGATCAGACAAGTCACATAGTAGCTTATAGGAAACCAAAAAGTTCCTTCATTAGGATCAGATCAATAATTCCAAGAGCCCCAAAGCTCACAACAATTTAAAAAAATTAAAGTTCAGAATCAAACACACTTTAAAAATTCACATCAATGCACCCATCAAGTATGGAGTAAAATACAAAAACCTCTGGATATAGACTTCAATATCCCACATACAAAATCCATGTTTCATGATAAAACACAGTCATCTATTGAGTATGAGCTCACCACGATCATTGAGATCGGGATAATATGACTCTTGATAAGAAAACATGCCTAGTCTTCCTTATCAAGGAAATTGCTAACATTGTTGTTGGATCTTATCATGCCAAGTGACCTTGTTGGTCCCACCTTTAAAAAAGACAAAAAAAGAGAAAACATTTCAAAAAAATCAAAGGTAAATGAACACACATTGCAATCAGGTATTGCATACACATGGATGTTATTTCTTCCCTTGTTATTCTTCTCTGCAAGTCTTCCTACCATTTTCATCCCTTCGGTGATATTTTGGTTAGCCAATTCACATGCATATTATGACATTTATCTCTATGGTATCCATTTGTCCTTAGTCTTTTATCACCTTGGTAAATTAAAGAATGATTGACCTCTTAGAGATCCTATCACAATAAACATCTATAAAACTTGTAGCGAAGAAATTTTGGATATATTTGTTGACACTAGCCAATGTCGTCATCACACTCACTTCTACCTTCTTCCATCAGGCCATCAATGGTTCTTAACCCCTTGTCAAATAAGAGAGCTAAAATAATTTTTCAGAAAGTAAAAGAATCAATCAAATCAAAAAGCACAAAGCTGAAAGAAAACACTAAAAGCAAAAAAATTGACATATAACTCTCTCTTGGGGTATTCCCAATAATATATACCAGAGCGATGGATGCCTGACTAGAAGTAGAGAAATATTTTGATTAGAATCAAATGCATATCCTTCGGGGCTATGGGAGCCTGGCTGGTAGCAGAGAAATGTACAGCTCTCCTTCCGCAATCCATTGATAAAAAATAAACTTTGAAAAATAAATCATTCCAACACATTGGCTAGGGTGTCTTCACTTATTATCTACTAATCTTGTTTTCTCATTGAGATCCAGTGTGTGTACATGGAAATTAGTAGAAAATTGTTAATTTCCATGTACACACATTGGATCTCAATGAGAAAACAATAATAGTATGTTAGCAAGTGTCTTTTTTCGGACCTTGTTCAGACTCTTACTCTAGTTTGTTCTTGTCTCACGATTCATTCCTTTGGCTAACCACATCTTCATCGTGAGGCTTCTAAGCTACATTCACAACATTCACATTGTTATTCTACTTTGTTTAGAAAATACATGTGTATAAGATTTCCTTTTTTCCATGTTTGCAGGGCACCTTTGTACCCTTTCTCAAAACAATCTTCCACTTCTTTCTATCATGTTCTTCTTGGCCAGCTTACACTAGGGGCATCCTTACTCCTTCCTAAGCATGTCACCGGGTAACGTTCATCATCACATTGAGCCTATCTATATTGGCCTTGATCATAATTTTATGTGTGAAGAGTTTACCTTTGAATATTCCCATCTAACGCTGGGGGAAATTTTTCATCTTCACTTTCTTGCGCATGCACACGGCATTCTGCCCTTGTACATCTCATCTGTCACTGGGGGCATCCACATTTCTTCGTTTCCTATACATAGCTTCAGAAAACTTCTAGAAAATAAAAAACATTCAAATATGTTTTAAAAAAGCTGAAAAACAATTGGTAAATCAATCAAAATTCTATAAAAAATTGGTAAAAAAAAGCGCATACAAAATTTGAAGCATGTATCACTTGCATTATCCTCAAACATTGAAATTTGTATTCAAAAACATCTTTCTAAGATTTTATTTGTTCTAGTATCAAACGAATTGTGGATCATCATGATCTAAATCCATTAACAAAGTTGGGTTTTCTTATTATGTCGGTAATCCCGCAACAATGAGTTACTAGGCACTATGTCATAATGCATGAATTCTTTCCATGGGACTACTTGCGTCCTCCGTTTTTCCCTCACAAGTGTTATTACTTGGGGCATCATTTTTAACCCTTGTTGTTACAACACGAGTATTTCAAAACTACACTTGATAACAAAAACATTGGTGCAACTGTCTTAAACATTGTTTTTTTGAGTATATGTGATTGTGCTTGTTTCTCTATTAGGTTAGCTAGTTTACTTTCTCGTATTGCATTACATTCTGTATGTTGCAGGGAGTTAAGTGTCATTTTACTTTCTCGTATTACATTGCATAATGTATGTTGCATGGAGTTACACATTTTTAGCAGTAATTTTTTTAGTAATTTAGCTTTTCATGTTATCTTACAATTTTGTTTATTTTAAATAAAGGCCAATGATGTAGACCTAGGGGATAAAGGATATAAACAGTTTGCTTATTAAAAGGTTGGATGCGAGAGATTGGTCTTGTCCTATATTCTTCATTAATCATTTCTTCTCCATTATCATTTCTAACCACTACTAATTTTTCTTCCAAATCACTCAGGGCAATAAAAACCACATTTATCCCTATTATTACTCATTCTCAATACCTACGGGTTTCACGCATGTTCGACTCATTTTCTTCTATCCATTTCAAATCATATTTTTGATTGTCGATTGACTTCTTCTATCACCCCATCGAAACTCAAGGGAGCATCCTCATCTTGCTAATTTTTCTTCAAAATTTACCTATTTTACACTTGACTACTATGTTTGAAGTGAAGTCACTAACTTCACCTCAAACAGGGCAAATGTAGACACCTAAATTCCACTTTTGCAATCTTATTACAAAAATGCACACAAATCACTCTCATTCTTTCCAAATCCATTATAATTAGTGGTTTTCACTAATTAACTAATGTTTCTTACCACTTTAGCCAATTAAAAATGATTTTTTGATTTTGTAACCCATTTCACATTCAGGATGAAACTTTATGGTGAATTGTAAGTCAAAATCCTCTTTAAAATAGACAATTGGTGTTTATTAGCTAATTAAGCATATTTTCCTCCGATTTGGTCAATATACCCTAGTATTGGCTTAAACCACTCTTCCAACCACTCAAAATCATCTCATTCACTTCTACAACATCTCAACAAGATTCAAAAGCTTATCTTAGCCTCCTAGTTGACCCTAAGTGGTTGATTAAGGCTCCACACATTTTAATCACTTGGTAATTCACTAATTGTGTTTAGCAAGGCCTAATCATGATTAGAAATTATAATCTAATTTGGGGATTTTAGTCCCACATGCACCAAAATACAAGTTTCCCCCACAATGAAAACTATAAAAAGGGTGCACCTCATTCCTTTATATTACACATCATGCTTTGATTTGCATCTCATATAATAATCATGATATATAGTCAAGTTCAATCCTCACTTAAAGCCTTCAATGGGGTTAGTAGATGGATATCCAAAATGACCAAGTAGTCATTGGGAGATGCCATTTCACCTTGTTTGAAGTAGCAACCATAACCATTTGATTTCCCTCTTAGGTCTTTTTAGGCCCATGCTAGGCAATTCAAGCATATTAGTAGGCATGTTTAGTTAGATTTTGTATTGTTTTCATACTAGTTAAGCATTCTTTTAAGCTTCTATCTTAATGTTACATTCCTATAATTATAACCCTTGGATAGATGGATGGAAATGGTGTTAGCTTTCATTGTTTAGTCATGCTATTTTATTTGTAGAGTTTTGCGTTGAACTCGTGAGCGCATGCATTGAATTGTGAGTACATGTGTCGAAACAAGAGCGCACACGCTTGTCCTGAAGCACACATGTCAGCTTGTATTTTTCAATTGTCTATCATTTTTACAAAGGGGAGCACAGGTGTCGAAGTAGGAGTGCACATGTTAGCTTGTACTATTCAACTCTATAATTTTTGCAAAGGGGAGCACATGTGTTGAATTGTGAGAAAACACCTTGCTCTGGAAATGCACACATCAACTTGTATTTTTCAACCATCTATCATTTTTTCAAAGGGGAGTTCACATGTTGGTAGGGGATCACATACATCAAAACAGGAGTGCACACATCGATAGGGGTACGTAGGTGTGTTTGTATAAAATTTTCTAGCAAACTCAAAATTTCCAGTTTTGGTTTATAGGATTTTTGTTACTTTTCGTAGTTTTTAGATGCCATTTTTGTCAATTTCATAGATTTAGAGTGAGTTTTCTCATAAAATAGCTTAGGATTTGAAGGAATTAATCTTGTTTCCATGCTTTTTCGAGTTTGGGCTAAGGTGTGTATGCTCTTCTCTTACACTTCGTGTGATCTAGAGAATCAAAATCACTCTTAAACCTTCTTTTTCTATCATTAGAGTAAGTAGGAAAATTTGTTAATCATATTTTAGTTTAAATATTTTTCACTTGCTAAATAACCAAGGCTAGAATTTGTGTATGCTCTTCCCTTGCACCTAGTGTGATCTTGGGAATCAAAAGAAATTTTAGTCTTTTCATTAAAAAGCACTTGGATGAATTGGGAATAAACCTTGTTTTTGCAAAATTTGATGGTAGTTAGTTGATTTACAAGAAATTTTTATGGTTATTTTCTTATGATATCACGAATCTATTTTAAAACTACTAACCATTTTGTGAAGGACCTAATGCTATTAAAATAAAGGAGGACCTAAACAATTTTTATAACTACACGTTTGATTGTAGGTTGCCACAAGGAGTACGAGAAAAACCACATTAAGTCTAAAAGATAAAAAAGACACCACAATCATCACATTGTATTTACTAGTTTTGGTTAAGAGCTACGGTTCGTTTGGCTCTGCTCAACTATGACATAACCCCTTTAGCATAAGCCTTAAGCTATAACAATGGGGGTGGTCCTATGAACCCTAAAGTAGTTCACTCAAGAGGGAACCTTGTGAATGAAACAGAAAGTGCTCCACACCACCGAATTGTCTAGTATGCCTTGGTGAGATTAACGTCAAAGATATCCATATCATGACCCCAGTAAAAGTATAACTGAACACAATTTGGTGCTCATATACTGAAGGGGGTAAATCAAGATCATAGTCAGTGTGACTTTTTCGGTAAATCGAGCTCATTCCTAGATATCTTGTGACACCTAGAGAGAGAACCACCTAGGAAGATTTTCGGCTTGGAGCCATTGTTTTTGTCTTAGATAGTATACTTGAGAGCTTTCCAAAAGTGAAAAAATTGTTAGATTCAAACGCGTGTTTTTTTAACAAGGGAAATAATCTCTTAAAGTTGAAACCGCGTGACATTTCATCACGAAATCTACTTAGTCTCATTTTGTCCTAGTTTTTCGCTTTGCTTAAGACAAGGAAAAACTCAGCCAAAATAACAAGAAGTTTATTTTAACACCATTTAATCTACACCCTTGTTTTCTTGTTTTCAAGTTTATCTTTGACTAGTAATGAAACTTTGGGATGCATTTTTATAAGTTTTTCTCTTGACTAGCTTGGCATCCTGGATGAACCAAAAGGTGGTATACCAAAAAGGAAGGATCAAACCTTGGCAGTTCATTGTATGTCCATACAAAGAAATCTTTGAAGTTAACAAGAAGTGTTATAAATGATTTTTATCTACTTGTATTAGACTTTCACCAATTTATAAGAGTTTAGGGTGCTCACTTGTACCAATATTGATGCTAATGGTGTCTTCTACTAGCATTTTTTATGTGTCTTTTTCTTGAAAAGATGTTGTAGGCTGATGTATATCATCTGTATGATTTGAAGGATATTCCCATCTCTCTAGTGATTAAGAAAGGTTTTCAATAGGAGATACATCCTTTGTTTTTCTCTTTTTCATTTTTTGTTTCTCAAATAGTATCTCAATGAGGTTTTCACTATGGGAGATTTTCTTTTCATTTTTTTACTTTTCTATTTTTGTGGACTAGGGTACTTGAGTTCTTCACCAAAATACATGTTTACATTTAGGTCAATATCAAATCCCTTCTTATGATTAGAAAGGGGTATAGGGTCTTGAGTCCCGAGGAAATCTTTGATGGCCTCATCATTTTGAAATAGATCCATATATATGTGATTTTTTTGATCCTAAATTATGAGACGAGGATGTATAAGGTTGAAGTTAATGGTGTGTATGTAAAGATGTTTGAATAAAATAGTGTCAGATAAGTCATCAAAGAGGCTACGTGTAAAACTTGTCTCAATGTCTAAGTAAATATCCTCATCGATTAGTTAATACATCAAGTAATACATGCATTATTTAAAATGTTTTTAAACCTAGAACATAACAATAGATATTTTTGTATACATGATAGGATCAAGGAAACCTTGTTCATTTTTTTTGAGTCCTTTACCTTTCCATTGCATGTTCTTCATCATTTTATTTACTTCACTATAGTCAATAAACTTGTAGTATGTAGCCAAACAATCATCATACAACCAAGATCCCGTATAACCCCAATGTGTTCATCCTCTCCGGGTATCTGAATCATTTCTAATGAGTTATACCAAGATTTTAAATGGGATTCTCTCTGAGGTGATAAACATTAGGATTAACATAACTATGTAAAGATAAATGTAAATTTAAAATACGGAAATTATTTTTGAAATTCATATTCACCAATACCTTTGTCAAGGATATTAAGCTTAGGTGGAGGAGAGGATGTAGAAGGTTGAATTTTCAAATGGATTTCTCGATAAATATGATTTTCATCTATGAAGGAAATGGTGTAAGGAGCTGAAGATCTATATGCGAAGAGAAATATTTTTGAGCTTATATCTCCCCTCTAGGAGCTTACAATATTCAAATGGTTTAGTATTAGCAAGTAGGGTAAACTCTTTACCTTTGTAAGGGAAATTTATGCATTGATGGAGAGTTAAAGGTACAATTTGCATAACATGAATCAATGTACAACCAAGGAGAATGTTGTATAGGTTTTATCGTCCACAACATGAAAAAGGTGTCAAATGTTTGAGATCCAGCCTTTATGGATAATGTGAATGTACATAAGGATTTTATTTTACTATTATCATAACTATGAATAGTGATGATGTTATTTCATATAATTTCCTCATTATGACCAACACATCTTAATAATTCCATGGAGATAATATTTAACATGGATCCATTGTCTATAAGAACTCTTTTGATTTTATGATTGGTTATGAATTCTTCAATGTATAACGAATTATTATTTTAAATATTTGGATTCAAAAAGTCACGAGGAAAAAAATGAAAAAATGAGACTAGTAGGTGATATATTTGCAATCAAGGCTTGAAACGGTTGAGTATTTATATCATTAGGAACACACATATCATGAAGTGCATGAGTAAGGATGTATTGAAGCACAAGTGATGACTTAAGCAAGTCCATGAGGGATATTTTTGTGGGCATCTTCTCCAATTGTTTAATAAGATTATAAGAATCAAAGAATATTTAGCATTAGATATTTTGGATCAATGATAGATGGGGAATTAGGCATTTGAGGTATATTTGATGTGGAGGGATGCTTGGTTACAAGTACCCAAACATTTTTTTGTCATGTATTCACCACATAATTAAGAGTATTGATTTTGAGAGTGGCCACATAGTTATGTGTTTATTACATAAGTGAAATGGTGGAAATAAATTCAACATTGTTTGAGGATTGGCCATTGTCTTTAGATTTTTCATTCATACCATGTTTTGGAAATGGGTCCTTGAACAATGCTATTTTCTCATTTGGCATTTTTTTATTAGATGTTTTTTTGATTTCAATATCTCCATGGTTAATTAAATCTTGAATATAATGACGAAATTTCATATAATGATTTGTAAGGTGGCCATTGATGTGAGGGTACTCATAGTATCAATTTTATTTGTACCATGTTGGTTTTGGTTTCCCTTCATTGAAGGGTATTGATATGTGATAGATGATCATATCCGCACTTGCTAAGTGATGGAACACACTAGAAAGATTTTATTTAAGTGGAATGTATTGTATTCATTTGAATTCACATGGATTAGTTTCTTTAATAGGGATTATGATTGGTTAATTGGTTGAGTTTTGATTGATGATATTGTACATTTTGAACATTGTAAAGTATCGGTGATCCATTCATTTTCAACGTTTCAATTTTGATAGAAGTATTTTTATTTATATTAATTTTGATGAGTGTCCTTATGAGATTGATATTTTGAAGGAGTTTTGATTAAGCCCTTATCAATGAGAGCCCTTTAAATTTGTTCTCCTTTTTCAATTACTTCCTCTAATTTTTTTAAACAATGTATTTACATTTTTAATGATAACTCTGTATTAATATTTGGAATGAAGATGCTTACTAATTGTTTTTGGGTATGGAGAAAGGGAACCAACTTGCGATTCCTCTCCATCGTTGAATAATTAATGTGAATGTTTCATTATTCCTCTATTTTGGTATTACAAAGGTCCATCATAATGACTTTAGAATCTAGGTTAATGGAGTTTTTGTTGACAAATTGTTTTGATAAGTTAGAAAAATAGTGATTGCGCCTTTTGGAAGGTGTAAAAACCTATCTAAGGCTTGTCCTTTTAAATTTTTAGGAAAATAAATAAGAGGTAGATGTCATTGTAGGATACTTCTTAGCATGCCATGAAGAATTTTTTTAACATTTTATCTTGGGCCATGTTTTCCTGTATTCTTGTCAAGTTTAGGGATTTCAAACGATTGAGAAATGGTATGCTCAAAATTTCTTTGTTAAGTGGATATGGAAAAATTTCTTCAAAGTTAAATTCTTTTGTCCAGTTTTGCATTCCCATTATAGTTTCTTTCATTTTCTTCCATTATTGTGTCAATGGATATTTTATTTGAGGGATGTACATTGTTGTTTTGGTTCTATGATGAGGTTTCACTTTTTCTTTATTATTTTTGGCAACCCTTGAAGCCATATATTAAAGTTCATTTTTCATTTCATATATTTTTGCTAGTAAGGATTCATTTGATGTATTTTTGCATTGCTAGATTTTTTTAATTTTTTTGCTAGATTCAGTTGGTATGGAAGATTTCTCAAGTTCTCATCACCGAAATATTAAGGCGATTTAGCTTACATTTTTAAGATATGAAGAATATATTGATGATTTTTAATCTTATAATTTCATCAAATTTCCCTTTTTATTATTCTATGATATTAGGTTGTCTAACTTATTCCTCTTCATCAAAACTATCTTTTCCAAGAAGTTTTTGTCAAAATGGTCAAAAATATTATAGATTTTGTTATGAGTAACTACCATTTTGTACTAAAGGGAGGAACATAAAGTAATGGATGATTTTTGATTTTGGACAATGCTAGATTTGATTTGATTGGATTTTTTTGATTTTGATATGATTGATTTTCTTAAATTTGGATGTGCGTATTAAAATTACGAGACTTTGAATTGATTGGATTTGTTTAGATTTGGATGTGGGTATTCAAAATATAAGACTTAGATTTGATTTTATTTTCTTAGTTTGATGTTGATTTTGACTTTGATTTGATTGGCTAGAAATAACATGAAAACATAGATCTATTAAAATAGTAAAAACAAATAAAATAGAAAACATAGATCAAATCAAAGTCAAATCAGCACACTAGAGCATCTAGTTTATAGCTAGCCCAAGAAATAACATGAAAACAAATATCTGTTAAAATAGTAAAAATAAATAAAATAGAAACACGTGTGAAATTGATGGAGATGCAAGTAGATACATGCTAGTGAAAGATGTGTGACAAAATTCATATCTGGTGATGCTAGTGCAAATCATGTGCTACACTAGCTTAAATGATGTCACATAAGCACATATCACCTATACCTACATAGAAAATGTTAGACCATAGCCAAAATGATCTGGTTTTTTTGGAAATTTCTTACAATATACTCCATGAAATGTCCTGAAATTTGGTTAGAAGTCCTTAAACAAGACAAAAAACATGAAAAGAGTTAGAATGATAAAAAAGTGATAAGAAATGTGTGGGGATCCTAATGGGCATGCCCGAAATGTATACAAATAAAACACAAAATATTTGAAAGAAACAAACAATAATGCAAATCCAATCCTTTCTTCCTACCTCCTTGTAACCTTGGGTGAGATTGGATGAAGCTTGGAATGAAGCACCAAGCTTGTTGAATCTATAAACTTAGTAAGATGTGGATCCTCGAAGAAATTTTCCAAATGGAAGTATACTTCAAACTCGAGCAATGTAAATGATTGATTTAATGAATTGATTAGCATATTCATGATCAAATACACAATGTAACGACATGCAAAATTAAATGGAAATTTGACACAATAATGATGAAAATTATTGAGCTTCCAAAGATGATAAATGGAGAAGAATAAGTGTTTATTTATAACCGAGGAAGAGAATCCCGAGCCTTGATACATGTGTTTGATTTTTTGATTTGAGGCTGATCAAGCATGATTGGAATTATTTTTTTGAGTTTCCAATTTGATTTGAAAGACAAGCTACTAATTTGAGCTTGATTGAGTGAGTTGTCATTAATTTTTGGAAAAAGTGGCACATCTCATGAATAATTCAAAATTTTCTTTGAATATATATTTCATGTATTAAATTTTATAGTTCCAAAAAAGTGATGTGATATTTATCTTGGAAATATATTTTCTTTAATTTGGAAAGCCATGGTCAAGGGATATGTTTTACTTAACTCAAATCTATGATTCAAATTAATTTAAACTTGTCCTCATTATTTAATTAATGATTTTTAGCCTTATTCATGATTAGATTTGCTTTAGTCAACTTGAGATGGTGGAAACGGATAGGTGGGGAATTTATTAATTATTGTGATATTAAATTAGCCAATAAAATCAGCTAATAGAGTATGCGATAAATAATAAGGGTGATAAGATTAATTAATTAATCCTCGGAATGGGATATGGGTGTAATAGGGTTTATAGTATGAATATTTAATAATTCAAAACCATGTGTGAGTGATAAAATATAATTAGGGAAGCTATGGGAATAATAAAAGTGTGATTAGGAAAAATCTTGTACAATATCACTAAGAGTCGTAAAGAAGTGGATTGTATCCAAAAGTGGTCAAAAGTGGTCATAATGTGTCTTGAGGCGATTTTAAATATTTAGAATGCATAATGTGATATTTAGGATGTTTATATTTACCCTTGTTTAAAGTGTTATTATGAAGTGATAGTGCTTTAAAGATAATAGACACATGTAGATTGGTGAATGGATGACGAAGAAGTGTGATGGATTGCCCCAATTTTCTCTAATGAAAATTTGGATGCCCTAGTGGGTTTGAATTGTGCTAAGGGAGTTTCCTCTCAATCTGATTGGCGACACAATAAAATGGTGGAAAGTCACTCGATAAGAGGAATAAGAGACTTCCATGAAAGAGATAGAAAAAATAGGCTTAGAAAATGATAGACAAAGGGTCAAAGAAAAAAATCAGGGTTTGGAAGAAGGATTAAATAGAGGGTTGGGTGGAAGGAAAAATTATTGTTCATTTTTGCTACTAGAATTTTCTTGTTATACATTGATTTTATACTCTAATATTGTGATAGAGATGGAGAAATATCCAACACGTATTCATCGGGAATAACGGGTTCACAAGTACGAGTGGGATCCCGATGACGATAGTCCCGTAAGTACATGAAAGATTGATGTTTTTTAATTTATTACAAATTATAGGTAGCGGAAAATTGAAAAGAAATGATAACACAAGGAAGTACCTACACTAGTATAGGTCGTGATTCCATGAAATGTGCTAGTGTAGGCCTACCCGGGTTAACGTTAATGTAGATGCACTAGCATAGTAAGACATGTGCTAGCGTAATGGTTGCGATAGTGTGATATTGAGTGTGCTAGTGTACTATTGAGTGCATTAGAGTTAGTGTGTTAGTGTGAGAATAAGTGTGCTAGTGTAATAATAAGTTCAATAACATGAGTTAGTGGATTAGGTAAGGTGTATAAATAATAAAAAGGTGAAATGGGTTGGGAAGGGACTAATGAGTTTTTACAATGTATGTAGGAGATACTAAATGCATTAGATGTATGAGAGAGATATTCATGATTGCAAGTGTTTGAGAGATAGATGATGCATGTGGAGTGGAAAGAATTGTGGGAATATTCAGAGGTGATATGTTTGGCACACATAACACGGATGTGGTAGATCAAACTAGATAACTCCTTGTTGACTACGTTCATAGAGTGATGACATAAAAAATCTCACACATTGATATTACTAATGGGGAGATGTCCGTGACATTAGAGGATGTGCATTGCATATTGAGGAATCCTATGCAACATTATAAGATGAGATATTTACATATCTATGCATAAACACAACTACTATTTGGAGTAGAGGAGATTCACAGAGAGGGTATGATAATACACCTTGCAGAGTGTATGGAGGATGGTGAGATAGATCATTTTCCTATATAATTTATGGCTCTTATCAGTGGCTACTTATTTCTTGATAAGACATGGAGGTACTTTCAGTTGAGGTTGATTGGTGTGTTGTAACATTTGTTGGTTGTGGTTGTATCTTCATGGGGACCTGTACGCACCCAAAATTACACGTGCTACATTGTCGGAAAATGGTTATAAAAGTCCCCAGTGATGATTTAAAATCCTTTCAAGAAGGTGTTCGAGCTCCAAAACCCATTCGCAGTATATATTTGTAGCCTAGATAGCCTTACTTAACTTTTTCATGCATTTTTCCATCTCCCCATTTCTTTCTATGCTTGTTTTGGCCTTTAGTGCTAGGACTGCCACCCTTCCTGGGTGACGGTCTTGAAACCGCCACCTTACGTAGGGCGACGGTCCTACCTGCTTTTTCCAGAATCTTCATGCATGTTTTAAACATGCGACGGTTCACTTAAGTTTTCTTTTTGCATGCATCCGTGAGCCGAATTGGCTAAAAATAGTTTTGTTTGCTTGGTTCTCCTTGCTCCTTCTATTTTTAATGAGATTTAATTAGTTGGAACTACCTCTTCTTATCTTGTGCATGAAGTAACCTCCTATCCTCCATTCCCATATATTCCTGTATTCAAGAAAAAGGCTGAGAATTTTGTGTATCTTGCATTGTTGTGCTGCCATAATCTTGCTAGGAATTGCATAGCCAAGCTTAGATCTCTTGTGCTATCTCTCTTATACTTGTATTGCATCCAAATTTCTTCCAAGATGCCATCGCTAAAGCACCATCCTCTTGTTGCTGTTCTTTGCATTCCCAATCCTTTGGACTCACATGAACACTCAAAGAAAGAAAGGAAAGAACTTAGGGACGGATCGATACTCTGGATTTGGTAAAGCTCTTGCTCTTCCAGGTTGGAGTTGTGTATTTGTTTTCTTTGTTTTGTCAAATTGTCAATTGCATATCGAATAGAGTATAGAAACATTTCATTTCAAGTAGCTAGATAATTGCAAGTAGATCAAATCAATAGGGAGTTTTCTATTCAACGTTCTTTAGGGAGGTTGTGGGGGAACAATAGATTCGTTAGAGCCATGATTTGTTCTTCACTTATGAGGTAAGGTTGGAAAGATTTTGTTTGAGTTAGAATAGATCTTAGATTTAGATTCACACATCTACACAAATAGTTAGCTACATCCGGATAATTATTTGTTTTAAACTAGTTTATTAGATTATATGCATTGTCTAAAAAGTTAGAAAAGAAAAAAAAACATTTATTTTCCATAGATTCATTGTTTTACTTTTGCTTTTTCGATATATTGAGAAAACACCAAAATATACGTTAGATTTCCTTTGATAGATAGTTTATTTACTCGAAAACAAATCTATTCATCTTGCATGACCATCAACGGTCCATGCAACAGGAAAAGAATTACAATTTTGATCCCCTGGTCCCATCATCCAACATGTCGAGCTAATAACCGACATTGACACAAATTTGTGCTTAACAATCTTACGTACACCGCCACATACGCTGAAAAATAAGAAAATTAGAGACATTAAACATAACGCTAATCAAGCCTACAAATTTTGGATTGCTCTTGGAAATAGGATTTGATTGCATGCATGACCATACAAGGGCCTCAACCTCAATGAGTCTTTGGTTATGACCCATAGGTCCCATAACCCAACAAGCCTGTTAGTCAGTTAGATATCGACACTAGCTTACACACATTGGTATTCATATCTTCACTGCTTCCACCCGATATTATTACACAACTTTCATTGTTGAATATAGCATCCGATCAGGCTAATAATTTCTGGACGAGACCAGAAAATCACCCTTAGTTCCTGCAGCTCCACTACACCTCTTGTCTCAATTTCCATGACCTTGTCTGAAACCCATATGAGGCACCTGCAGTTACTTTCCATGTATTCCATAACCAATCAATAGAATCTTGATAGAACTAGACATTGATTGGAGTCTCTGAGTAGCTATCATATCGGACCATACCATCACACCCCTTCAGGTTAGGAGAGCATTCTTTTCCTTAGATTCGTAGATTCTAGTATTGCGTGTCAAAGACATAAGGTTTCCCAATTAGCTTGATCATCGCCATCACTTTCACTCCCATTTCAATTCCACACCAGCTATCTCGACATGACCTCAAGAAGTTGGGTGCGAAGAAGGTCACGTGTTGATTTTCTATCGTACATGACCATGTATACTAGAACATTTATATAGAGATATGCATATGGTTATATAAAGGAGCTAGAGGAGTTTTGGCCCAATGAATTTAATAAAGATTTGGGAATGGGACCATATAGTAATGGTTTGTACATAAAGGATTTTGAGAGATAGACATCTATAGGAATGTTGTCATGAGAAATTACGAGTCCAAAAATTCAAAACTTGAACCATGACAACAAAGCAATAATGTGAAAGCTTACTTCAAAACCTTCCCAAATCCCTCTCTTGGTCAGTTCATCTCTTGAGTTATGATCATATTGACCTTTAAGGTTCTCCTAATGCATTTAATAAACATGTATAAGTTTTCCAAATGGTGTGGTAAGGTCCATTGTTCCATTTGGTGAAAAACAACCAAAGACTAGTTCTTTGGGAAGCCTTGAAAGGCCACTTTTGTCCATTTCGAGCCTATGTTCATCCCTCGGGAGGGTTATGAAAATTTTTATAAACATCCAAAAGTGTTAGTGGATAGTATTTAATGTTTTGGAATTATTTAAAGAAGATTTAGAAAATATTTAGTGATTCAAAGGTGGTAGTCTTTACAAAAGTGGGGTTTTCGGTGTAAAGAATAAATACAGGTCAAATTGTGAACTCCGAACTTCTCTAGATGACTCTAGGAGCTCCATAAGGAGTTATAAGGAAAAAAATTAGGAAATGGAAAGCTTGAATAATCCTCTACATTCTATTAACATAAAATTTGATACAAGGTCTGATTATTTCTTGAGGCAGTTCAAACTTTGTAGGTGTACCTTTCTGTCCCAATCAAAAGGGACCATTTTGGGGTTTCAAGCATAATGAATGTCTAAAACATGTTCCATTTGTCTTATAATTTCCTTTGAATTCATATTCATATAAAATTTTACCTCAAAAGTCCATCCTGAGCCTCTGGGGTGAAGATTTCATGCTTTCGAGTTATTTTAGATAAAAAAGGCAAAACTTCACTTTCCAAATGAAGTAAGGTGCAATTTTTTGCACCTATTGTCCCTTTGTCCCAAAGGGGCCAAGATGGATTGTTTTTACCTCATGAAAAATTTTAAACTCTCCAACCACCCATGTGCAAATCAAGATAACTCAGTTGATTCTAAGTTGAGTTAGGAAGAGGTGTGAGTGAAAACCCATCCTTAGCCAACTTTCCATAGTGACACATGTAACCACCTTTCTCCAGGCAACCATTTTCTACACATAATATCACTTTTTTATGAAGGGGATAAATGGGACTAAAAGTGTTCCCATGCTCATGCCCCTACTCTTGGTCTTTCATACGACCTCTCCTAACTCCGCAGGGTGCTTGCTTAGCTCCTCCATCTCACTCACTTTCACTCCGGTGCTGCCACTTGTCTCAATATTGCTCCAAGGATCCCCTTTCTACTCATACTATACATTTTTTCCCTTTTCACCATGAAAACCATATTTTTACTCCACATAAACTCATATTTTACATGGGGTCAAACCATAGTCAATAGGTAAACACAAAAGTGAAACATAACTCATTTTTAAGTCATTTTATCCACACATGTCAACCTCCCACCACAAATGCTGCTTAAAAACCTTAAAAATCAATTTTTACTATAAAAATTCTAGCAAAAGTTTTCTAAAACAACCATATCCTTGAAAACAAATATTTCTTGATATCTCACTAACCAGAAACCAGATCACAGTGAAACTTTGCTAGATCACTCTTCTCCAAAATACTTTTGGGAAGATTGTAGTTTCATTCCCTATAATTCCATAGATTTTTGATACAATAATCTGAAATCCTATACTTAAAAAAATTGATTTTTAAATTTCCAATAGATATAGTAAATCAAAAACAATGAAAATTAGAGCATGGGATCCCAGAGTGAAACCGAACACATTGAAAATGGCTTCATCACAATCCAAAACTAGTAAGATCACTTAATAAAAATATAATATGATATAAAAAATGAGTTTATAAAAATATTAAGTTTCCTAAAAACCCTCAACATTTTGAACATGCAGAACCAATGGGGAAAATCAAACAAGGTAATTTGGGAATTTTTTAAAAAATAGTAGGTTTGGAAAAAGCAAATATCCTAAAATAGAACATTCTTGAAAATAGAAAATCATCATTAGTGAGAGTAACTAAGTGGATTAGGAGCTCTAGGGAATAATTATTATGTAAAATCATTGAAAATTCTAAAAATAACAGCTGTTTACCCCACATGCTAGAAACAGAAAGTTTTAGTTTCTAGTGCAAAAAGTTGCGGATGGTTCTATTTTCACTCATATTGTTGAATTTTTCCATCATCACAAGGCCAAGAAGATGTTTCATGGCACGCACAAGAAAGAAAAGTAACCTTCCATAAGCTTTCAAAGGATCCTAAAGCATCATTCTAATCAGATTTGTGTCAAAGAGCATATCAGAGAACATCAAGATATAACATGTGAAACCAAGAACATTATAAGGTCGATAAAGAGTTTGAAAAGAGTTGAGATATCCATTGAAATTAAAATTCATTAAGAGGATGATCATCATAATCATGATGAGATAATATCACTATGAGTGAGGAAGGAAGTCATCTTAAGAAATGCATACCTCATGAAGTGTTTCTAAACACTTGATCCATACTTGATAATGAGAACACATATTGATGGTTGAGGAAGTGAATTGTGAAGAGAAAAAGGGTGTCATATTTTTCAAGATTGAAATGTGAAGCTCATGGAATAGGTCAAGAGTCATCATGTCCTGAATCTACCATCTTTACTCGGAGGAGTTGGTTAAAGTGAGCTAACTGAGCTATTAAGGCACTCAAAATCACCAAGTGTGAAGAATCAAGAAATCATCTCATGATAAGAATATAAGAAATAAGTGTAGACACTGAATTTGGGTCTTACGACGCCCGTGCCTGCATCTCATCTTGCAATCTAACCCTACCTCACCACCTAAACCTTACACACTTAATTATTTATTAATTACCTTATAATTAATAAATTCACATCTCCAACCTCGCCACCTCACCATGACCTAGCCCTAACCCTAAACTAACCTAATTAAGACCTATAACTTGGTCTAGACCCACACCCATGACTCATCACCCCTCACCCGCACCAAAACGAACCTAATAATGACTTGACCAAGCCCACAACTGACCCCTTAGGAGAAAAGGAGGGAAAGTTGGCTATTTTACTAAAAATAGCCAACTTTGACTTAACTCGACGCCGGTCCCTACTTGACCGGTGTCGGTTAGGCAACTACCATCGGTTCCCTATAAATGACCTCCCCAACCAAAGCCAAAGGAGGGGATTTCATTGGCAAGAGAGAGACAAGTGAGAAAGAGAGAAGAGGTTGCAGAGAGGAGTATTGATCCCAAGACTGTAACTGAGCAACTAGATCACTGTCACACTCATCCAAACATTGGGAGAGTCGGAGGATAGCTTCATTAGCTCACTTCGATTTCTCGGATCATCCCAACTGAGCCTTACCTTCGCCATTGCATTCCTTGGACTTGCATCCGCATCAAAAAATAGTAAGTAGTCTCTTTTATTACCTTGTATGCTTCTAGACACTACTTTGTGAACTTTTGATTCATAGTGATTATAAGCTCACTCTTGGATCTACCACCCGGCAGTACCCTGCATCTAACCTTCATTCATCCATCTCTATATTGCCCCAAAGACATCCTTCTCACTCTCTGAGTCTTCTCTATCACCCTACAACTTCCCTCAACCATCTACCAACCTTCTAAACCCCATAACCACCTTGTAACCAACCTCCATTTAAAAGCCCCTAAATCACTACCCCTACTGATATCGATTATCCCCTACCGGTATTGGTTTTATAACCATATTCGGTTATCCAGTGACCAATGTCGGTCACTGTGACTTATACCAAAAACCAACCTTTCACCTATTTACCTCCAAACAATCTCATATCCAGCCTTGTCTATCCCTGTAACTTGATCTGAACGTATCAATAACCAGTGACTAAACAAACAACATGACATTTTATTATTGGTAGCTTAGTCTCTATTACTTTTAGTAACGAGGTACCTAAACCGTGATTTCGCAATAGCTTCTTTATTATCATTTGCATTAATTTGTATTAAAAGGGAACCGACCACCTCAAAAAGGAAGTCTAATATTTCTTGGGCCCAAGGCAGTTCTCTCACTTATTGTTTAATGAAAATCTAGTGGTCTTGCATTCTTATTTACAGGTAGTCCTTCCTAGACAAAAATGAGCTCTTCACAATCTGGCCAGATCTCTCTACTGTGACGCGCGCACACCTTCCCAACACTCAATAGGTATTCCTCCTAGCCCTAACCCTTATCTGTTTCTCAAGAGAATGAAAAGATAGAAATAACTCTATTTTGGAATAAAAATTCTGTACAAAACAATAAGTCGACACCAAGTAATGTGGTCACTCCTCAAAGGAAGAAACATTGTAATCAAACCTCATTTCAGTGCAACCAAGGGCCATTTAACATGACCATTCAATAATAACGATAATGAAAAGAGGTTGTATAGAGGTTCCATATTCTAGGAGGCTTCATAAGAAGGTGGGGTTCATTTAAGACCCCTAGATCCTCATGAGCCATACAATACTCGACCCACCTCTATTTACCATCATTCATAAACATTAAATTATGTCTTCCTCAGTGGAGGAACTTCCCCATAATTAGAAAATTGTGATTCCTCACCAACATCTTGAAATCATTCCCGTGAATGACATTATGTCTACTACAAAGGAACCATTCCCATGGATTCAAGAGTTTATCATGAGTGAACCAAGAATAAAAATGTAAGATGCAATTCTGAACTTAGAGCTATCACAAAAATCTTGAGATCTAAGTGGATAAAGAAGGTGTAGGTAGCTTCTTGTCTCTTCATTAAAACTTCGTGACAAGTATGTAGAAATTACCGTGTAAAATTTTGTGAAACTCATTAAGGAGATGAATCGGGTGGATTATGAGATGACAAACATATCTTTTGGTAAATCTACACATGAAGGTGATTCCCATCTATTCAAGAAATATGATTCACACATGCTCGCTCAAAATCAAGTGTCTAAAAAAATAATTAAGAAATTAGAGGAGCATGTGAGAAATATTAGTGCCTACGTTCAACCATTTAGGAGCCCAATTTAGTGCTTCAACCTTATGTGGAAGATGTTTTGTTAGAATTTGAGGATTCTAATAAATATAGATTTAATCAAATTACATATTCTATAATGTTACAATAAATATTTAAATAAAAATTACATCATAACATAAATAAATAAAGAAATACTTACAAGAAATAAATAATACATGTGACACAATATTTATAGTGAAAAACCCCAATAGGGTAAAAATCACTTTAAAAATAACCTTTTACTTCGTAGAACTTATTTTACATCCAAGAAGATCATCTCCTCCTTTGAAACCTTATTTACTAAGGATAAAACTAAATCACTTGATTTACACACCTTTGATATATTTCCCAAATATATCAAATGAAGACCTAAAGTCTCTTTTATATAAGGTGATCGCGTATGTCTCCCGACCCACCTTTTCAACCTAAAATGTATGACACACACACACAGACACCTATGTTTATAATATTTAATATTAGAAATATAATCATTTCATGATATTAAATATTTAATCTAAATTATATACTTAGGTTAGCATATTTAATAATAGAAATAGAAATATTTCATATTATTAAATATTAACCTATATATTAGTGATGGACCCATATACATTAAGGGTTGGCAGGACCACTTAATAATTATGTTTCAACACTCCCCCTTAATGTTAAGTGGTATAACATAAGATATTCCAATAGATTACCTACCCATGACACACTACAAGATTTATAATCCTTAAACTATAAAGGTTTTAGGCTAGTATATCGGTTGAAGGAATTATAACACCTTCACCATACTCAATTTAAATTTTGGTACAAAAGGATGTGGAATCCCAAAGATCATCCCATGATCAATGGATAAGTATGATTTATGAGTTTTACATGTTCTCACAGGTTCTCATAAAAGGTTATTGAACCCAAGCATATAAGAGCCTTTTACAACCAAGGACCTCCTTAACAATATGCTTGTACTGGATGTTTACCAGTAAAATCAATAACACTAAAGAGTTTACTGAAGGCTTCCTTTAAGATCTTTCTACACTTATTTCTAAAAAATAAGCCGAGGAGGTATACATGCCCGAAGGTCTTTTTACACTTTCCCGAAGGTCTTTTTTTACACTTTCCTAAAGGTCTTTTACAAATGCCCGAAGGTCTTTTTACAAAAACCAAGTTCCATTAAGAGGTGACATTGTCATGCACACTCCCCCTCAATGGCAACTCCAATAATCCAAGCTTTTCACAAAAGTGACAAAACTTTGCAACACTCAAGAAATTTGTGAAGATGTCACCAACCTGCTCTTTATTCAACATAAACTTAATATTTATCTCATCACTTTGCACCTTCTCACAAGTGAAGTGTATATGTATCTCAATGTTCTTCATCCTCTGATGTTGAACTGGATTCTTAATTAAGAGTAATACAACTCTGACCACCACATAGAAGAGAAATAATTCTTTTAGCTTCCATGTGTATCTCTACCAATAGTTCGCAGTGCAGCCAAATGGATACTTTACTTCTTCCATTGTATTTCTCTTCCTCGAGAAGAAATGGAGACTATTTATTATATTTTTTATTCCAAGTAATGGTTCCTACACCAAAAAAATTGAACACATATCCAATATATTTTATAACACAACATCAGTATGGTTAGAATCACAAAATCCATATAAGATAGCATTTTCATTCTTAGTATAATGCAACCCATAATTGATTGTTCCTTTCAAATAACTAAAAAATCTTTTTACAAGATTCCAATGATCTCTAAAAAAGGTTCCCGCATAAACCTTGAAGTAATTCCTCTTTTGTATAGGAAATATCGGATCTAGTTATAGTTAGATGAATCAAACTATCAACTAACAACATATATAAAATAGGATCAATATTTATTCCGACTTCCATCAAGTAGAAAATAGTTTACAATCAATCATAAGAAACTTTTTCAATACAATGGTTGCATATTGTGTTTTGAAAAAATAATAGAATGAAATACAATCATATAAATAACATGATGTGAGAGACCTAACTCATTCATTTCAAAGTAATGCTTCAATTTCTCTTTAATCCTATGAATTAAATCAAAATTTTCACCAGACATAAGAAAATCATCAACACACACACACATATAATGATAATATGTAAGCCTTATTGATTAATGAATATATCATTGTTAGAAGAACAATTAACAAAACCTAAAAATTTAAAGAAGGAAACAATTTTCACATACCAAGCTCTATGAGCTTGTTTTAAATCATACAAGGATTTCTCAACTTACAAACATAGTTTTATTCATCAATTTCTTCAAATCCTTTAGGTTGAAACATTTAAAGTTATTCTTTTAAATCGTAACTCAAAAAAAAAATATTTTTCTTATCCATTTAGTGGATTTCCCACCCAAATTGAGTTGTGATTGCAAATAAGGCCCTAACAAGACTCATTTTAGCTACGAAATGTCTCAACATAATCAATACTAGGTTTCTAAGTGAAACCTATAGTAATACATTTAACTTTATGTTTGTTAATACGCCATCAACATTATATTTTACTTTGTATATCCATCTAGACCCTATAATACCGTGTCTCGGGTTCATACAAGGTAATTAATGCATGGTACATATGATGGCTTCTGGTCATTTTCCTAAGGTTAATAGGATTTAAAATTTCTAATATAGATTGAACCCAATTTAATTTCTTATCTAGGAAGATAAGAGTTTCAGAAACATCTATAGCATCAAAACATCATCATGACCATTTACTAAATCAGAATCAAAACCATCATTTATAAGTATTTAATGAAGTAACTTCAAGAGAAGAAGACAACACATGTAAACCTTTCACTAGATTATATCTAGACATTTCATATAAGCTTCAATAATTAACATGTCCTAACCTTTCATGCCATAGTTTTGAATTATTCAAAATTTGAGATATAAAACAAGATGCAAAAGAGAAATCATAAAAAATATACAGACTATTTCTTTGAATTCCTTCAACTATTGTACTCTCATTACTATCATTGATATACCAAGTATCCTTCATGCATGGATTCTAGTTGTGTCCATACCTCTTTCGGATGTTTGATATTACCAATGTGTAGAAGGTACTCATCGTTCACATTGCGTAGAATCATAGAAAGAGCCTCCTACATTCATTGCAAGAATGTATTCATGTTATCTACAGTTGCTTGACGACCGGTGGGAGAAACTTCAAATCCAGAAATAATCGTCTAGAGTTTCCTCGCCATAAATTCTATTTTGACCTAAATGTTGTAGTTGGTTTCATTCAGGATCTGGGTTTTGTCAAGACAGAAATAGTTGGACGCCATTGTTTTCCTAAACTTGTAAAACACACCCCATTATAATATACAATGTACCATAGAGTTAGATACATATTTATCGATAATAAAAATAACACTTTTAATAGAATCAGATCTAAATTTAATAGATCTAAAGAAACCATTTGATCATAACTAATTTTGTCATTATAATGCATACTAATTAACCTCCCATGATAAAAATAATAACCCGCAATATAAAGGGCTTTGCATTATACCCCATATTTATATAAAAAATATTTCTGACCATATATAAGTAAAGAAGAGACCCCTAATAATGCATAACTTCAAATTTCAGAAAAAATTAATGTAGACAAAAATCTAGCTAGCTTAAATTTTACGTCTAAATGATTGTCATAATGACATATTTTTTGGTTTGTCGTGACGGTCATTTGATCATGTGAATTTTAACATAGTGAAAGTTTCCTGAACCTATGATATTAAATTTGACGCCTCTAAATGACCGTATATTGCCCTATGTTTGGTCTCATCATGATTTATCATTTGACCATCAAATTTAATAAAGCCAAAATTTGTTGTGTATTTCCAAATGTGAAATTCTATAATTTATTCTTCTTTATAATATTAGGAGGTTATATTTTAACACTTTATAATAACTTATTATAATTTATAATGTAAAAATATATACACTTTTTTAAAAAAGAGGTCTATAGTTTATAGAATGTAAATAAAAAACATATAGTTCATAAAAATGATAAATTATAGTATATCTTTTTATAAAACAAACACATAACCCTTATTAAAGGGGTTTAAAGGATATATACCAGTTAAAAGAATTTTACCAAGAGCAAGTAGATTTAAGAGAATATAGATTAACTGCATATTTTACGAGGGGACAAGTAATTTTATCCGACCAAAGAAATAAATTGAAATCTCTATTTTCATGAACCTTGTCTCCTCCCTTCATTTACTCTTAATTTTAGCCTACACACATTTAAAACTATGAAAATATTACAAAATATTTTATATAATTCCTATGCTAAAAACTTTAAAACTTTTATCCGACTATAACTACCAAAATTTAATAAATATTTACTACACTTCACGTGGCCACAAATAAACTAGCCCCCCCCCTTTTTTAATCCTCCATTTATACTTGAGAATTCTAAATTTATACTTGAGATATTATCTCATTTTATTCTCCACTCCCACTCTTATATAAAAGAAAACCTTTAAATAAGTTTATTTATATAGTTTTTATAAACTATAAGATATAAATGAATGGGGCCGCCCCTTACATGGATAATATAAATGGTTAGGGACACATTTTAGGTTTTATTTAATAAGTATTAAGATTTAAAAAGTAATCTCTTCATGGCCAAGTAATAAACACGGCCCCCCTTACTAAAAAAAGTAAGCACTTAGGTTTTTTTAAAAACATATATAAACCAAATCTAATAAAATTTATATTTTAAGCGGTTTAAACTAACCATATATATAAAATATGATTCAAACTTAGGTTTGTTTCTTTTTTAAAAAAATATATGCCTAGATTTATAATTTAAGTTTAAATATGATTTAAACTTAGGCTTAGAATATGGTCTCGTGACTCTTCCCTCAATCCCATGTAATTTTAATATGGTTTAAGACTTTTAATATGTATATATTTTTTTTCAAAACTATATAAATTTTAATATGATGTTTATATAAATTATTATATAAACTTTATTTTATATTATATATATTTTTATTTAAAAATAATAATACGATTTTCAAATTATATAGGATATAGTTATTGATTAACTATAAACTATAGTTTTTCAAATCAAATTCTTTTAGAGGGGACCAAAGAACACGGGTGTGAATTTATCTTACAAAATATTTAACCTGCAAACATTTGAAATTATAGAAAACATGAAAATTATTTCATATAGTAATAAATCCTTTCATTTTCTGTATGTGATTTTCACGCAGGTAAATATTTGAAGCCCCTTTCACATGTGCACACATCAATCTTCAAACAAACATTAATTCCATATAATTTAAAAAATGTAAATGAAAGTAAGAATCATATCATATTACATCTCATCCCCCAAAAATAGGGATTTAAAATTGAAAAACCTTAAATTTTTTTTACAAAGAGTTTAATTACACAAATGTAGTGCCAAAATAAATTGGGAAAAAAAGAATTAAATAAAGATTACATCATAAGTAAATAAAGAAATACTTACAAGAAATAAATAATACGATGACACATTATTTATAGTGGAAAACTCCAATAGGATAAAAACCACTTTGAAAATAACCTTCTACTTAAGAGAACTTATTTTACATCTAGTAAGATCACCTCCTCCTTTGAAACCCTATTTACCAAGGATAAAACCAAATCACTTAATTTGTACACCTTTGATATATTTCACCTTTTCAACCTAAAATGGTTGACACATACACCTAGGTTTATAATATTTAATGTTAGAAATATAATCATTTCATGATATTAAATATTTAACCTAAAGTATATACCTAGGTTAGCATCTTTAATAATAGAAATATAAATATTTCATATTATTAAATATTAACCTATATATTAGTGATAGACCCATATACATTAAGGGTTGGCTAGACCACTTAATCATTATGTTCCAACATGTTTCTATAATCATTGGATTTGATCCTGAGATGATAAATATGAAACAAGGCTATATGATGCAATTAGAGGCTAATGAGAGATGGGTCGAGAAGATCATAGAGAAAGTAAAGACATTTCTACAGGAGGTTCTCTCTCTGTAGGCATGTTCTTGCAACTATTACAGTAAAGAAAACAAGGGAGGAGATTGAAAAAATATAAGATCCACTAGTATGAGATGTACCCACTTGTGTCTGAAATGAGTTATCTTGACTCCCACACTCCCATGAGAAAGAATGCATTACCATCGATTCTTGATAAATTTTTCCCGCTTTGGACCCACATTATGAATTTTAGATATGGTATGATAAAAGATGCCATCTTCAAAATTGACTCTAGTGGAAAAAATTCCTTCAAGCTTTTTGACGAGGTCAACATTTGTGTGCACAAACTTTTACTCCCTCCACTCATTGATTCCTTCTAGGAGTTGGTCAAGAAGGAGGTAGGTGATCCTATTTCCTTTAACGAGGATACCTTAGAGTCCCTTGCAAACATCAAAGGTTTTATTTCTAACATTGCAAGAGACTACGAAAAATGATATAATTAGTGCAAGGCTATCAACAATGCTTCCATGACATGGATCAAAGTGTTGAGCTACATTTTCAAAGGACAAGAACACATTTTTGGGAACTCTCCCTTAGAGATCATGAATGGCTAGTTCTTCATCAACAATGTCTTTATCCTCATCCGATCAGGTCTACCATTCTCTATCTCTATCTTCCTTCTTCTCTTTCCATGTTCTAATTTCTTATTAAGAATGTACTTTTTACTTTTTTTTCCTATTCACTTCAGTGACCCTCAATTAAATATTGTAATAATAATAATAAAAATACTCATTTCCTAGGAATGTGAAATACCACAAGTGATTAAGATAGGAAAAAGGTGATGTGGGGGGTAGATGAAGAGACATGTTTGTAATGTTATAAATTGGAATGACTTATCCATTCCAAAGAGTTGGAAATTGTTGATTGAATGTATGTTGTTGAGATTACAACTTCTACATCAAGTAATAAAAGATACAAATATTCTATTCCTTTTCTTATGTTCCTCTACTCTCTTTCTCTATTTTACAACTTTGTGGTCATGGTAATCTTGTAAAACCAAGAAAGTTTTCTCGTAATTTTGATAAATAAATCAATGGAATTCTGTGTCTATGATTTGTTATGTATTATCATTTTTGCATTGTTGCATTCTTCTAATTGATTATGGACCTACTCTAATTAGTGTATGTGAATGTTTTAAGCCTGCTCACAATAGTAACCCTCTCTCTCCTTATTTCCCCAGCTCCCCTTTATCTCTCTTCGTTGAAAATTCCTCCCTTGTACCTTGTACAAAATTTTTCACTGATCTGTGGAGTATTCTTGTGTGATCCTTAACCTAAAATCCTCCCAAAAATTTAGGTTAGTTTACATTCAATAATGGGAGGCTCCCCATACACAAGAAGGAGGGCTTAGGATAACATGATCATATTACAATGGAAGTAGAACTAAATCATGATTATCATCAAGAAAACCAGTAATACACCCATGAACATAAAAAGGAAATGTACATATCAAGATCCATCACATAAGTGCTTTAGAATCACTTCATTATATTCATTAGCCAAAGTACAATAGCCAAGATTACATCAAAAGAGTTCCATGTATGAAGATATTTATAGTAGCAGAGCTTCGACACATTACAGAGCTCTCATCACACATTACACATTTTTACTAACTATCTTCCTCTCTTTCTCTCATACTCACACACACACCTCTCTCTCTCTCTCTCTAAAACCATACATATGAGGAACTCTCAAGGAATCTCCTCTTAACCGCTCATCATTACATGAGAAATCCTAAAGGAATCTTTCATGATTTCCCTACCACTACCCAAGAACATGCCAAATGTCATCATGTGTTTCCCCTAATCAAGTGTCCTTAGCATGCATGTGCCAGCTAATCCATAACAAACTTGGCTCCTTATCCTTTCATGATAACCATATTGATGCCCTGGAATATCCTTTCCTTGAGCTGCAAGTCTCCATAGCTTATCCATATTTGTATCTGGTCACTTTTTCATTCATTCCCTAAACACATCCTTTCCTACTTGTCCAAAACTCACTAAGTCCCAAATCCATCCTTCCTAGGCGCATGAGCCTTCACATCTCCAAGAACTACTTCCATGTGCCTTCATGCCCTACTTCCACGTGCCACCAAGTTTCATGCCTTAGGTACTTAGTTAATTTAGGGTCCAACATCACCCCACACTAATTTGATTGCCACCCCGACAATCCTTCACACTTCCCAAACAAAGTCTTGATGACCAAAATATGCTAAGGCAAATAATGTTTTTCCTTCAAAGAATAAAGAATAGTGGAATTGAAAGAATCTAAATAAAGAATTGAAGAATGGAAGAATATGCTATGTGACCAATTGGAGGAGTTCAGGGAACTCACATCTATCTCATCCTTCAATTTCTCCCAGGCCTTCAATTATGATAAGGCCTTCCCGGTGCTTCTCCCATGGTGTGGGCACTTGGTCTGGGTAATTTCCTCCACCTTCCCTTTAGTGCATTTATAGCTACCACCAGCTCCACATGCAGACACCTTCAACTCATCCATCCACTCAGTGATGGAATCTCGTTCGCTAATCCTAAAGTCCAGCTTCTCACACTTTGTTTTGATTTTATCCTTCTAAGTTGTGGTGTTAACAACCAACTACATGCATGCATTTGGCCTTGTTGGTGGGGATGGTCTCCTATAAATCCTTGAGGGTGGCCTCCTCTTCTACCACCCATGTGTCAATGATGGGCTCACATTTTCTATGTATGTTGAAGCCCCTATCTACAAGTATATTTTCTTCCTTGAGTTGGGTGAGAAAGTCCTCCAACTCAATGATCCGGGATTCAACGATGAATTTTTTTCCTCTTTCTCCTTTGTGAGCTCTCTATAGTTGTGGGCCCTACACCATCCTTGATGTTTGTGAGCAAACATCCCCACAAGGTCTTCAAGATATTCCATTTCATCCCCATAGTTTCCTTGGCCTGGCTCACCAATGTTGGACATTTGTCCCAAAATGCTCTTCACGAGGGTGCCAACTCAGTCATATGCTTCCTTAGTTCACACATGTTCACCCCTTAATCCTTAGTAATCTATCTATCTCCTTTTCCTTGTTTTTCTTTTCCATGACTAGGGTCCGAAATAATGGCTCTACATCCAAGCTTGCATTGATCACCTCCGAAGACATATTTTGAAGTGCATTGCATGCTTTCTCATCTATTAGGTGGTTAGGATCCACCACCTTATATGTTTCTCCTCCTTTCTTCTTCAGATGGATGGTCTCGATCACATGATTATTGACCTCAAACTCAGGCTCTTCATGGCAATGCATGTTCCAGCTAAGCATCTTCCTAGTTCTAGGCACACCCCCTTCTTGATCCATCAAATCCCATCCATGTAGCTTTTTCCGGTGGGAGGGTGGCCTGAACCTTACGTGTAATACCTTTGTGGGGTCATCCATGAAGTCCATATGTGGGGACATGGGTGTCCACTTCTTCCTCATAGCTTTGCACTTCATCCTCTACTTCTTTTCTCTAGGGGTGAATCCTTTATCCTCCTTTATAGTAAAGGAGTCCCCCTTATCTCCCCTTGGGCTGGTGGTCTATGTGTCGGGAGGCCTCACATGTTGGGCTCTTCTCAGTCCTATAGAGTGCTCCTTTCCTTCCTCACACACCTCACCCACATCCATGGCTTTAGCCTCAACTTCCTTCTCTTCCTAGCTCTCTCTTCCAACTCTTCCTTGAAGGTGGTGGGGTCTTCTTCACCTTCCTCCGAGCTTGTTGCGGGGCTCGATGCATCATGTGTCTTTTTTCTTTTTTCTTCAGGATCTTCCTCCTCTTCCTTCTCTTTCTCATGCCCCAATAATGAGGCCTTGGTGCCACCTTGTAGTGAAGTGTTGGCGCCCTTTCTACCATTGTGGCACATGTAGTACCTCCTCTTCCGGAAGTATCTAACTTACCTTCACTTCTTCTTCTTCTTCCTCTCTCTTCGACTGTACCACTTTCATGGGTGGGATTGGCACCTCCCATGGCTTTTGGAAAGGGGGAGTCTATAACCTCCACTTCAATCCCCCTTGTGTTTTGGGGCACAGCTTGCACAAACACCCGATGGATGTACCCTTTGATGGTAACACTTGACTTGAGGGTGTAAGTCCAAAAATATGGCTCCAAAACTTTGACATAAGCAGGTCGAGTACCATACTTGTATGTCACGTGCAATGTATGGACATCAACATCCACTTTTCTACATCAAAGACCAATTTTGTACATCCTTTATTTGGTTGATGGCACACTTCATGTACTTAGTAGTAAACATGAAGGGGAGCTTGCACCATGGCCCCATCTCTCCCTTGGCCATCATAAAATTTGCTAGGAAAAATGTTGAGTAACTATGAGTTTTACTAATCCCCAACAACTTGTGGAATTCATGGGGGATGCACCACTCATTCTCAAATGCTTCACAAACCATTCAAACCACATGTTCATCTCGAGCCTTGTAGGTGCTCGAGATGGTCCCATCACAAGTGAACTTCACAAATTGAACTACAGGGATGAGTGCACCGGTGGGTGAACCCATATGTTCCCATCTGGCCCATCTAGGACACCAATCTCCCAAATATGATCAATATAAGTATGGAGCCCCATGTGATTTTTTCTCTCCTACCTCATTTTGTACTCGTGCTTCTTCAACAATGTCATTTGTGATAAACTCTATAAAATTATAATGTGCCCTTTTTGACACTCTATAGGCCACATACAAGAACCTCTTATTGATGTTTTCCACCTCTCTGATGCACCCAATTTGTAACTAATGAGCCGGGAGGTGACTCTCAATGTTGGGTCTAGGAGATCCATAATCACACTGTGCCCTTCCTCCCTTCTCGTAGCTCAATTTCTTTGCTAGCTCCTCAATCTTTGTAGTGGCACATAAATCAAGTGCCATGTCCTCACCGGTGTTCCAGTAGCCTATAACTATCCTAATCAAGTGGCTTGTAATCCTCATCCTTCTTCCCATAAAGTAGAAGAAGTCCTCATGCACCCATGACATTAACCATCTAACAACGGGGTGGGTTTCACAAAGAAAGGAAGCTCCCATAGCTTGCAAAAATCTAGTCTTTTTTGTAGTTCTTGTTGCACCAAGTCATCAACCTTAGGGTTTCTAAGCTCATCCACTATTGAGTGTTTGAAACTAAGTCCACCCACATCATATTTTTCATTGTCACTTGTCTTGTGGTTGTATTCATCTGATCTTGCACTTGTATAACTTCAAACTCCACTTTTCTATCCTTGATAACCCCTGGGGTACTACATTTCTAAGTAAATCTCCACGGGATCCTCCTTCTCCACCACCGGTCTCTTTGTTTGAGCTTTCTTGGGTGCCATCTTCTTTCTTCTTCTTTCTTCTCATGCCTCTCTCTTTGAACCTCTCCTTTGTTACCTAGACTCATGACTTCTCTCTTCTCTTTCACGTAACCCCTTTCCTACTCTGTTGTCTTCCTTCCTCCTTACAACATCCCAAGACTACACTACAACTTACACAATTCCTCTGGTTCATGATAAGTACCTCACTTTTCTCTTCTTCACAAAACCCTCATCACACTTTGAGCTCGGGAGCACAAAATAAATTTTCTAAGGAAAAGTAGTCGAAATGACTACTCTTACCTCCTATTTATACTTTTTCAATGCCTTAGAGTTCCTCCACCACATGTCTTAACATGTCACTTTTTAATAGAGCACTTTATTTCACTTAAATCAACTTCCATGACTTCCCTCGCATGTCATGCTATATAACCTTCTAGCACTCCAACACTACTTCACTACCATGCAGACCTCCTTTGCATGTGTCACCATGCCAAAGTACATAACCTCTGTGTTGTCCACTAAGTAGTTCCCCATGGTGTTTCCTACCTTATGTTATATTGTGTGATCTTTCCCTTCTTCTGTGGTCTTTAAAATTTTCTCAACACACCTTCATAACCACATGAATTCAAACACCTTAACCATCATTCCACTCATTCTTCTACCTTTGCACTAATCATTCCCATCAGTCCATTGTCAAAAGAATTTTTCAAACATATTCAACATATCTGCTACTTCACCCCACACAAAAATGTATGCATGTGTCCTCTACGCATAGAATCTCTTACAATGTAATTAGCTACTGCACACCAACGCAACACAAAACCCAAAAAAAAAACAAACAAAGGAAACAACCAAAAGGGAAAATAATTAAAGGAAACCTAATCTAATTGGCAATACTTGCCTTATTTATAGACACATAAAAGCCTTATTTATAGTAGGGCTTCAACCTACTCCCATTGAAATATCCTAGACAACCTTGTCCCATCCAATGCTTAAATCGACACGCACCTAAATCAAGGATGTAAGATATAATATATGGCCCTAACCAATGGAATTTGAGTTTCCCAGATGGCACAAAAATTTAGAGTCATAAAGTAAAACCATCTGCCCAACCTCAAATTGTTTATTTTTAATGTGACGATCATGCCATGATTTTTGTCTCACCTTCTCAGTCTTCTAACTCCATCTAACAAGTGATCATCTTTCATCCAATTGCATTAACTTATCCATGTGCTCTTGTAATGCTTTCTCATTGTCACCAATCCTCCTACATGTACAATACATGCAGAGAGGGAACATAAAATCTACTGTAAAATAACTTCCACACCAAACACCAATTGAAATGGTGTGGCCTTGTTCAATCTCTTATAGGTTGTCCTATATACCCATAGTATGGATGAGACTTTTCATCCCAATCTTGTCTCCCAACATCACAAATCTTGGTCAACATGTGACTTAGTATCTTGTTAAATGCCTCAATGGTTCCATTAGCCTTTGAGGGTGATAAGGGGTAGTCTTGTGATGAGCCACCATGAACTCTACCAACAAAATCCTGACTATCTCATTCAAAAAATGTGTACCCTATCACTAGTCAAGCTCAACGGACACCCATACTTATTGATTATATTTTCCCATAGGAATCTTGTTGTTGTGGTTGTTGTGTAATCCTTCATAGGTGTACCTCCACCCACCATGTTAAGTAATCAATACAAGTAATGATATAACACAAACCAATCCTTCACGTAATGCAGGTGAAATAGGTCCTACAAAATCAATCACCCACTTCTCAAATGGTTCAACACTAGCTATCGGCCTCAAGGGAATTTCATCTCTTCTTCCTAGCTTTCCAAGGCACTTGGAAATGATCACAAGCCTTGCAAAACTCGATACAATCTTGGTAAATGCTTTCCCACCAGAGACCTACTAGTAAAATCTTCCACGTGGTGGCATTTCCTGCATAGTGTCCTCCTACAATTCCACCATGTGCTTCCTCCATGATTGCAGTGCACTCATGCTCTAACACACACCGACGCAAGATCTCATCATGACCTAACTTGTATAAGTCTCCACCAATTAACATGTAGGGCGACGATGTATATATAACTAACTATTTTCTCTCTAAAGTCTTCATTCCTTCCGATGCCATACCTATTTTGAGAAACACAACAATATCCTCTAATTCGAGGGCACACGCAAATCTAAATAGTTTTGCATCTGGCATTGTATCCTCAATGCTCTCGTGTCCTCCCCTGAGTCGATCCTTGATAAATGGTCAGGTCCCAGGTTACTTTTACCTAGTTTTACAACAACATAAACTCAAACTCTTGAAATAATAGGACCCACCTACATATGCCCTTGTAAAATGGGCTTGTTTACCAAGTACTTCAATGCCATGTGGTCCATGTAGAATATAAAGGGTGTTTCAATATATACTTCTTGAATTTGTGTAGCATGTAGATCATCAACAATGCCTCACTTGGTAGTAGTATAGTTTTTCTCTACTGGTGTCAACTTCCTACTTACTTGCAAAACAAAGAGGGTGATCAATAGTCCCCTCACCAGGTTGTGCCAACACTACTCCAATTTCCATCCCTGAGGCATCAACATGTACATGGAATGGCTTATCCTAGAAGGAAAGCATAATATGGGTGTAGTGATAAGCCTATTCTTCAATGTATCAAATGCCATCTATTGCGCTTCTCCCCAATGAAATGTACTTTTGTGCTTTAGCAATCCCTCCAATGGTGCAGTGATCTTGGCATATCCCTTAATAAATTTTTGTAGTACCCCATATGCCCAAGGAATCCACACACCGCACTCTAGCTGGTAGGTTCCCCAATCCCACAATAATGAACAACTTTGGTAGGATCCACCAACAAGCCTTCCTTACATATGATATGCCCCAATAGGGTTCCAAAAGGAGTAGTGAAAAACACATTTCTTAATGTTGAGAGATATACTCAATTATCAGACATCTCTCAAACATCAACCGCATTGTCACAATGGTCTTTTACTAGTCCATAAACCATCCAATCATCAAGGTAGACTTGAAGAAACTTATGGATGAAGTCCTAAAATGCCTGAACCACAATGCATGTGAAAAACACATAATGTGTTCTTCAGTCCAAAAGGCATGACCATGTAGGAAAAAATTCCCCATTCAAGTGGTGAAAGTTTTCTTTTCTTGGTCCTCCTTTGCAATTCTAACCTAATGATATCCTAGAATCCATCTGTGAAAGAATAGATCTCATGCTCCAGACTACTCCTTCCAGGATCTCCTCGGTGAAGGGGGTTGGAAAAGGGTCAATGACACATACCACATTCAAATCCCTATAATCAATGAAAATCCTTATCCTCCCATCCTTCTTAATGTTGATGACCATTGGACTTATCCATTCTGATTCTTCAACAACCTCAATGATGCCTGATGCATGATCATCTTTTCAATCTCCTCCTTGACCCTACGCATAGATTCAATTCATTCGGTATGGTCTCTTCCAAATTGGGCATGCACCCTCCTTCAGTTTGATCCACATCTCTCCTAAAGAGTGGTGAACTCCCTTAAGCTCATGGTACCCACATGTGAAAAAATCCTAAAATTCATGCAATAGATCAATGATCTTTGAAACCTCCTTTTCTATCTAGTAATCTCCAATAGTAGCCTCCTTAGGTTCCACCTCCGAACCAATGTTAACCTTCTTGTTTTCAGGGGTTCATGGTAGGCAGCACACTTGCTCATCAACACTATCCATTACCTCACATGTACCCATAGTATGGTTAACATCCAAGTTCTCCACTTCTTCACCATCGATCACATAGACCAACTTCCCTTTCTCTTTTTCCATGCAAGTGCACTCAAGTTGTATTTCCTCTGGCTCTTCCTCATCAAAGCACTTTCCAAGTCAGGTTCTCCCAAAAATTCTAGTATTCTATCCTCCACCATGGAACTATCCCCATAGTTAGGTGCTTAACAACCTGTAATGCCTCATTCACCAATGGTTTAGTACTTTGATACTCAAATGTTTGAATCAAGTCATCAACCGTCAACTCCTGCCATTTCTTTCTATCTTGATGGCGTAGTTCCAAATGAATGTACCATGCACACGCACAACCTTGTAAGGTGGAGTAAAGCTTATGCACCCATAAAGATGGAGGCAAAAGGCTTCCATGCCTTCCATCCAGGCCTTCTCACATGCCTGGACATGAAATGAGGTGGGTTCCTTCCCATGATAGTCTTGTATAGTAGTAGGTGCATTTCTTTGGAGAAACCTAACAGAGAACATGATTCTCACCTCGTGCCACTCTAGAAGGTTATCATGATGGGTCACCCACCAACGTGTTGTGGTCTTGAGAAAAGTATAGCTAAGCATCTTCTCCTTTTTGATCTCACATCTCCATTGGGTCTCCATTTCTCATAGGAAAACATCAGGTTGGCTCCCCCAATGTAACTTGGCAACTACTTTCCTCCCAGGCACCTAACTAGCACCTTTGTTACTCTCATCACAGAGCCTCTTAACTTCCTTTTGACTAACTCATATGTCCCATGCACCCAATTTTCACATGCCACACTAGTTGTATCACTTATAGATTGAGCATCTTCCCACTGAATAACTCCTTCTTTTGTTGGTTGCACAACCTCGGGTCCTTGATAGTGCACACATAGATTCTATCTAGGTCTTCTTCTCCCAAGGGCTCAATATAGGGGCACTTGACTTCCCATCTATTCAAAGGGATGATAACATATTCCTCCTTTTCAAAAATTATATATCCCTTATTGAAACGTAAGTCAACATTGTTCTTATAGCACCAGGGGCACCCAAGTAACACTGGAAAGTTTTCTACCTCAACAAGTGCCAAGACTTCGAAGTCTCTAATGAATTTTTCCCCTTGGATAGTGATAACAACATCCTTTAAAACACCAATGGGCATTGCCTTTGTCTTGTTAGCCATATACAACACATTTGAGGATGGTTGTAATGGGGCCTTCCCATTTGATTCCATGCATCTAAAGTGAGAACATTAACTTCCATGCCCATGTCAATCAAATATTACTTAGGAGCCATCCATCAACTAACTACATTCAAGGTAATCTCCTTATCATAGTCAATGTTGTGAGGAGGAAGGTTAGCATGCAAGACCTATTTCTCTCACTGCTCTCCTCCAATGCATGGTACTTTCTCCCATAGCCATTCTCCTAGAAAAGGGATGATATTCTCTTGCCTCAACATTTTTCATACCTCCCTGACTTCATCCAGATCCTTCTGTGGAGCCTCAACACTTTTATTTTTCTAACTACCATGATTTCTCCTTTAGGCATTGGATCTCTCCTTGTAGGCTTCAAATCACATCCATGGTTTCCTGATAGACTTCTTTCTAATGAGCAGGGTCTAGATACTTCCCATGCACCACCTCTTCTCTAGTAACCAATGGTTTCTACTTTGGTATCTCCTTGCACGCACAACCTTAGCTCATTCACGTTGTCACTAGTACAGGTTCCAACTCTGACTCACGCGCCACCCTTGGCATCCACTATGAGTCAATTTTTCACGCTTACCATCCCGATGCCTTTTCCTTCCACTGTTGTTGGCTCATGTGTTCAAATAATTCTGGGCACTCCTCATACTTGTGCTTCTTTCCACACCAAGAGCATTATAATAAATCAGGGCATTCACACTTATAGTGTTTGTAGACCCACAATTGTAACAAGTTCCATGTGGGAACTCACTTCTTCCACCTCTCGTGGTTTCCATGACCTCTAAATCCTCTCAGAAAGCCTCTTCCATGACTCCCTCCATCCGCACACCCTTCATAATGATGGCCCTCATCCTTGGAACTGCTTGCAATACTAGTATGGCACACACCAATATCAATGACATCATGTATTTGGTCAATCAATCTACAATCCTTAGTGTCATGAGTAGTAGAGGTGTAAATTTTGCAATAGCAAGACACATTCTTATGGATCACGTGCATTGTAGTAATAGCGACACCTACTTACATCATGATCTCCATGGAAAATCTCATAGTCTACCATCATCATATGTGTGTGTACCAATCTCCGAGGAAAATTTCCTTCAGTATGCCCTTCTACTTCACAATCCATACACCATAACCCGTTGTGAGTCTCATGAGCCGAGTTCACAAATAATTTCTCCAACTACTTTTCCATTACAAAATTTTGGCTTCTAGGAATGGACTAACTCTTATATCAATGCTTCCTACTACCTCAACACAGCATGCAAGGTAACTCCAAGGCCTCACATGGATATGTGAAAGTCTTATGTGAAAGCACCCTCCTAAATGGTGTGATTAGTCCTCCGATGAACCACCACTGAGCATGTTGTGAAGGGTGAATGTCATAAGATAACTTGATAGAGAGTCTTGAAATGTGTCATACTCCCACACACTCTCCACCATTCCTTGTTGAATCTCCTTCAACACATGATGCTTTTCTGTTCAAACTCAGTATGTGGAACTATCCAAAAAGGCATTACACAATGCAATGTAATCCACCACTATCTGGTGTGGGTCATACTTCTTATACCATATATGCGCGTGTCCTTGCAACATGGTTGCAAAATGACTTTCTTTTACTCTAGGGTAGTGATTCCCTTCACGTGCCATAGTAACTCACACTTGTGTACATGTTCCGTGACATCCTCAATGCCCTTGTAATTAGGTAAGTGGAGTGACATCTCATAAAACACCTGTTGATGGTGTTGTGGACCTTGTCCACTAGATCTAGGACCTTGATTCCCTCCGATGTTACCTCCACCACTAGACCCACTAGATCCACTAGTGCCAACTCCTCCAGATCCACTAGATCCTCCTCCTATCGTAGGTAAGGGGCCTAACACGTTGTGCCCTGTGAACCCACCATCATGTCTAAACTACATGCCCGATAGTTTGTGATACTGAACCACTCCCAGATGTGTTTCCCACGCCACTCCCTAGATGCATACTCAAACCTTGTGATCCCACACCTTGCCCAAATGTTGTGCTAGACAAAAATACCCCAAACATAGGAAATGACTGTGCAACCATAGATGTACCAAATGAAAAATTATACCTCCTAGGTGTCACACTACTAATATCAATACCAACTAGATTATCAAAACTTATCTCAGAACTAGAAAACTAAGCACAAGGGTCTAGTCACCATGTGGGTTAAGATGCATGCCTATGACTCTCTTCTCCTTTCTTCATATGACAAGATCTCTCCAAATAAGAGGGGTTTCTCTTCCACGTTTTCCAAGATGGGGTAGCTTAGACTACTCAGGTTCCACATCCTCCACACGAACCTCAAATCCTTCCCACAACGTCTACCTCCATAAATCCATCACTCCATGTAGCTTCATGCATTGTCTTGCCAACTCCCTCTCCCGAGCTTCATTATACTTGAGTCTCCCTCTCTCTCTCTCCATTTCTACCGTAAGGTCCACCATCCTCTACCACGCCAGCTTTCATGCCCCCCGCCTAGCAGAGTTTAGCCAGCCATGGGAAAGGCTTCCAAACTCAAAGTAATGACCAAGATCTTGATAGCCAATGGAATAACACACAAGAATGATCCTCTAGGCTCCCTCAAGAATTCAAACTCAACAATCTCTGGGAAATAATACATAGAAATAACATATTCCAGGTATAACTAGTCAACACTCTACTCCACCAATGATCAACAACATGGGTAGTCAGATCGACATCATGCAACCACTGATATTCCTCCTAGGTCCAAACATGAGGTCTATAGTACTAACTTTTCCTTGATGCATATGTTGATATCCATTCATACAACTCTACTTGGGAAACAACAAAGAATGTCTCATAGAGTTTGTGATACATAGTTTCTCCTCCACCCATTTTCATGTGCATCAAACTCAGATCCAATATTAAACCTCTGAGAAAACTCATCCTCCATGATTTTAAGCTAGGTCTCAACACTGTCCAAGGTCAGCTACTCATTCATCATCACACATCATTCTCACAATAACTTCAAAAAGAGGTCCTGAATGGAACCAAAATGTAGTCTCTATTTACCTCTTGCTTCACCAATCAACCCCAAACACACACACATCATCCAGATTGGTCTGGAAGCTCACCTAAGGTACACATAGGTGATCGAGCCCCTCCTTTATGTGAGCTTCATGAGAATGTTTCTTCCTTAATAAGGGGTGTTGCATAAAATAGAGAATGACACACCCATTCTTGAAAACCAGATTTAAGCACTAACTCCTAATCTAATGCACAAAACATAGGATAACATGATCATATTATAATGGAAGTAGAACTAAATCATGATTATCATCAAAAAAACTAATACACCCATGAACATAAAAAGAAATGTACAGATCAAGATCCATCACATAAGTGCTTCAAAATCACTTCATTATATTCATTAGCCAAAGTATAGTAGCCAAGATTACATCAAAAGAGTTCCATGTATGAAGATATTTATAGTAGCAGAGCTTTAACACATTACAGAGCTCACCATCACACATTACATTTTTATAACTATCTTCTCTCTTTGATCCCATACTCACACACACACTCTCTCTCTAACCTCTCTCTTGTAAAACCATACATATGAGGAACTCTCAAGGAATCTCCTCTTAACCGCTCATCATTACATGAGAAATCCTGAAGGAATCTTTCATGATTTCCCTACCACTACCCAAGAACATGCCAAATGTCATCATGTGTTTCCCTAATCAAGTGTCCTTAGCATGCATGTGCCAGCTAATCCATAACAAACTCGACTCCTTATCCTTTCATGATAATTGTATTGATGCCTTGGAATATCCTTTCCTTGAGCTGCAAGTCTCCATAGCTTATCCATATCTGTATTTGGTCACTTTTTCATTCATTCCCTAAACACGTCCTTTCTTGTTGTCCAAAACTCACTAAGTCTCAAATCCATCCTGCTTGGGCACGAGCCTTTGACATCCAAGAACTACTTCGCACGTGCCTTCACACCCCGATTCCACACATGTGCCACCAAGTTTCATGCCTTAGGTACTTAGTTAATTTATTAAGAATATAAGTTCCAGATGAGAAAAATGAAGAGGAGACATGAAGTGTTGTATGAAAGACATGAAGAGGAAGAATATCCTAAATGTAATGTTATGAATTTCATGCAAATGAATGAGAAACTAAAAGCCCTATCTTTTGTCTCTCTTCTTTTGTACAATTTTATTACTTATGAAGATGAAGAAATGACATCCTTGAAAAGAGAGTTTGTGCAAATAATCTTGGGTGTTGGAGTAAATTTATGATCCCCAAACCAATATTGAGATTCTAAATTATGTTGAGGCTATCCAAGAAAGGTATGAGCATCTTTAAGTACTCCATAATGGTGAAGAATAAGAGATTCATATTTTGAAATAAGATTATAATGTTTCTCCATATTATTAGGTGTTTGATCCTAAGAGAATACTATGTGTTTCTAATTACTTCGCATTCTTGAGCCTTAAAATGAAATTCAACTCAAAAATTTAAAGGATAACCAAGAAATCATGAATGTTGAACTTCCATTCATATCTTCATTTTAGGTCAAGGCATCGTCTATTGGAGGAGCAATATGCACTAGAGATGATAATTCTTGTCTCTTGATGGATGATACAATGCTTGCTGAGAATTCCACCTATCATGAAGATGTTCAAGAGATGAAACCTCTTTCCCCATCATAGGAGCTTCATGAGGATAAATTTGAGGTAATAATTGATGGTTTTCTTTCCAATTATCTCTTTTTGGTTCACAAATTCTTAATGATGAAATTAAGAAAATGGAAGAATATAGTTTCATTTTTAAACAATTATAGATGAAAAAATTGAATGTGATCTCTCTAATGATTTGATTCCCCTATCATTACTAAAGGAATGTGATAGTGATCATAATTGTGAGCATGGAGTTTTCTCTTTTCCCTATAGATAAGAAAACTATATAAGAGATGTTTAAGATAGAGTAGAATATTATCCTCATGTTGTAGACCCAATGTTGTATTCTTCCTCTTGTCACAAGGATGGTTTGATGAATTTGGAACTGAAAGGTGTACCCTCCCATGCAACATGTATCTCTTCTTTGTTTTTTAAAATGATGAAAACTAGGTATGCATGAAATTGCAAGAAGGTGACCCCTGGATGACAAGAAATACAGATCACATGGAAGAGAATTTTTCAAATGAGTCATGTTATATGAAGATAACATTTTTAGCCATTTCTTTGAGGCCCAATTCGAATATTTTTCAAATGAAGGTGAAAATGTGTATGTGGTAACTTTAAAGGAGGAATTTGTGTAAGACCTTTTGAAGATTGCGGAAAAATTTAAATACCCTCAAATTATCCTTGAAATCCTAACATATACCATGAATTTATAAGTTAAATGTGATTTAAGTTGTGATCCTTCCTTTGATTCACAAACATTAAAAAATGAGATAGAATAAACATGTGAGCTTAATGTCCTCCTTGGAGCCTTGACAGATGAACATGAATGTGAAGGCAAGTATTCCCATTTCCCATTTTGTGAAGAAGATTGCATCCAAGATGAACCAAAGGGAAATAAAATTATTAAATGTCTTGTGGATTCCTTTAGTCATGAAGATAATAATTCCATTATAGAAAGTGATACCAAGGTCAAGAATGAGTTGACAGGATAAAGAAGAATCATTTAGATCAAGTGAATGAGAATGTACATGAGTATGGTGCATGGAGTCGTGTCAACTTGTTCTCGCACTCCTAAATGACCCACTGATCCAATGATACAAAATTAACTCAGTGATGATGAATATTTTCATGAAAAATAAAAATATTCCATTTTTAAAAACATGACATAGTGGATTCTCTCGACACAAAGCCTCATGATGATACTAATAAAGGAAAATATTATAAATATGTAATAAAGTGGTCGTTGGATACAACTAATTTTATTTGAAGCATCAATACAAGGATGAAAACCTAGTCTCTCTCCTTCTTCTCAAACCATGTAGATCCATCATGAGAGCATGACATGATCGGATGATTATCTTTGAGATTTGGAAGTTTAAGTGCATCCCAATGTTCCATGATGGTACACACTTCTCTCAACCCATTGCTAAGTGTGTGTACATTATTCTCCCACCTCAATAAATTTACATGCCCCCATGTACTATATTATCCCTTTTTTTCATGTTCCCGATTTCATTTTTGTGTGTTTCCTTTTTGGTTGGTGTATTTACCTTCGCCGTGTGTTTGTTTGGTTTTACCTTGTGTGTGTTCATCACTTGTGCTAGTAGTGAAGAAAGGACTTTAATTCCCAATTTAAAAGGAACCGGTTTACGCACCCATGAGAAAGCTAAGGTTATCTATTTCCCCTTATGGTCCATTGTCCTTGAGTTAGACCAAGATGTTTTCATGAGAAATTACTATTCCAAAAATTCAAAAATTGAACCATGAAAACCAAGCCATAATGTGAAAACCTCGCTTCAAAACCTTCCCGAATCCCTCTCTTGGTCAACCCGTCTTCTATGTTATGATCATATTGATCTTATAGGTTCTCTTAATTTATTGAATAAGCATATTTTTTTTTTTCCAAATGGTATGGTAAGTTCCATTGTTCCATTCGGTGAAGAACAATATAAGATTAGTTCTTCGGGAATCCTTGGAAGCTGATTTTGGCCATTTCAGAGCCTATGTGCATCCCTCGAGATGGTTCTAAAATTTCATAAACATTCGTGAGGTGGTATTGGAGAGCCTTGAATGTGTTGGTAAGGAAAGATTTGGTGATTCAGGCGCCTTTGCAAAAGTGGGTTTTTCATGTGTAAGGAATGGACAATCAAATTATGAACCTAAACTTCTATATGATTCTCGGGAGCTTCGTAAGATGTTAGAAAGTAAAAATGTAGGAAATATAAATATTGATGAATCCTCTACATGATGGTAACAACAAATTTGATATAAGGTGTGATGATTTCTTGAGGAAGTTCAAATTTTTCAGTGTACCTCACTGTCCCAATAAAAAGGGACATTTTGTGGTTAAAGTAATAATTAAGGTCTAGAAAACTATTCCATTAGTATTATAATTTCCAATGGAGTCTCGATTCATATAATATTTGACCTCAAAATTCCGTCATAAGCTTTTAGGGTGAAGATTTCATGCTTTCAGGCTATTTTGGGTAAACCAGTGCAAAACCTGGCTTTCCAAATGAAGTAAGGCACCCTTTTTTGTAGATATTGTCCCTTTTTCCCTAAGGGGACAAGAGGGACACAATGTTTTTTTCCCAAAATTACATATTTTCAACTCTCCAACCACCCATGTAGTCAAGAAAACTCACGTTGAGTCTAAGTTGACTTAGGAAGAAATGTGAGTGAAAACACATCCTTAGCCAACTTTCCATTATTCTATGTGTCACCACATTGATGCTAGGTTACCTCTACTATACCATCTATTCCTTTGTCAAAAGGGGGAAAAAGTGTCGGGACGAGGGGTGGAAAAGATATAAATCAACTTTATTAAATGTTAAGTTTAACATTATGAATAAATATATAAATGTAAATGTGCACAACTTAAATAAAAGTAAATAACACATAAAACACAGTGACACCGTATATAACGTGGAAAACCCCTAAATGGGTAAAAACCATGGAGAATAAATCCACTAAGTGAGAAACTTTTTACATCCACTAGTCCAATAACTCCCTCCTCACTTTTATTCCCTATTTTTACCAGATTTACCTTCATATTCAACATTTGAATATTATTATGTGATTTGATAATCGATATCTTGAATATGACCTATGGTCATATTTAAATAACCCTGAAGGGTTATGACCTTCTTAAGTGACAAGGCACACCTAATTTAATTAGTTAGTTAATTAAATTAACCAACCACCTAATATAAAGTTTATATTTAAATAATAAGAATATAGATTATTCTATATTATTTAAATATAAACTATATATTATGATACATTTAATATTATAGTTCTAACTCAAAGGGGATTAAAAAGCGTTCCCTTGCTCATACCCTAATTAATGGTCTTTTATGTGACCTCTCCTATCTCTATAAGGTGCTTGCTTAGCTCCTCCATCTCACTCACCTTCACCAACATTGCCACTTTTCTTAATCTTTCTCTAAGGCACCCTTTTCTTCCCCTTCTATCCATTTGTCCCTTTCCACCATGAAAACCATATTTTAACTCCACACAAACTCATTTTTAACCTGAGGTCAAACCATAGTCAATAGCTAAACAAAAAAGTGAAACATAACTAATTTTATAGACATAAGTCGACCTCCCACAATAGTTGCTACTGTAAAACCTTGAAAAACATCAATTTTTACTATAGATTTTGGAATTTTTTTTCTAGAACATCCATAACATTGAAAACAAAGGATTCTTCATATCTAACTAACTATAAATTGGATCACAATGAAACTTTTCTAGATTTCTCTTCTCCAAAACAACTTTGGGAAGATTATAGTTGCATTCCCTATGATGCCATAGCTTATTTGATACAAAAATATGAAATCCTAGCCCTAAAAGTTTATTTCTCAATATCCAAGATTTCCAATGAATAAAAATATTGAAAATGGGAGAATGAGATCCTAGGGTGAAGTGAACACAATGCAAGTGGTTTGGTCACAATCCAAAACTGGTAAGCTCACTTACTAAAAAAGCATACAATATGAACAATTAGGTGTTAACAATAGTAATGTTATCACAAAAAAATAGCACCCTCTAATTTTTCATGAATGAATGGATGAACAATCAGTATTTTTGGGTAACATGGGATTGTCTCTCAAGTTGTGGGACTTACTACTTGAGAAAACCTCTAGAGAAGGCTGGTTACTCTAACTATTCTTAATGCTAAAATACTCCCAAGGAAAGAAATTCAGCTATCTAATCCTACTCTAACAACCCAAGGGACCAAGGGAAGAGAAATATGCATGAAAATGGGAATTCCTAAGCTAACAAAGGTTATAAATTCAAGAATAGGGGGAAAGACACTCTTAGATGAGTTAAAATGGGAGGAAAATGAAGGAGGAGAGGGAAGACATGAATGAAACAATCCAAAACAACATTCAAACCACCATTTACATGGATCACAATAGATTAAAACCTTGTAAGGAGAATAAAACATGTCAAATATACCCGTGAATGTAATGAAAGGAAAGAAAATGCAATAACACAAGCTAGGGTAGATAATAGCCACAAAACATGAATTTTATCGCTTCAAATAGATGCATAATCCATTATAATGAAGGAGAAAGGAAATGATTACCATGTAGATATCCAAATCTGAGTCCTACAACTAAAAATAAATATGCAACACTTGGAGAAGTATGCAATAGCATTACAATAGGCCCCCTTTACAAATGGGCCACATTTTACAATGTATAGAAAATGGGAAAGAGAGAGGAGGGAAAATAGAGGGAAACTCAGATTTCCCCTTTCAACCACCAACAACATATATTAAATGTCTAAAAATAGGCATGGGTACCATTCCAAGGCCATTTCCCCATTATAATTTGATTATGGGAGAAGGAATGGGTACCATACCTCCTCAAATGTGGTTTTTGATCTACCTAGGACTATATCTTTTAATGCTATATTGTATTTCCTCTTTTTCACGCACCTACGCTCTTAAAAATTAAGAAATCCAATATTTTTGGTGTAGTACATGCTGAGATATTTCTAACGGTACCAAGATTGTAAAATTTTGAGTAATAGGGAAAATGATATGTCCATTTGAAGTTTTTGGTTACGGGAAGGACAATTGGCTCCTCGTATGACTCCACAATCTAAATTAATCATTTTGTTCCTAGTGCAAAGTTGATTGGTGATCGGAGGACTCATGGAGCTATTACCTTTATTATCTCTAGGCCCACATTATCCACACTAGTGATTGTTTTTTGTGTGTGGTAGAGATTCGGTCTTCGGTGAAACTATGGAAGAGTTCCACTCACTCCAAACACCTAGTGCTCGCATCATCCATTTCCCCAATATGGCCCTTTCATCGTCCACTTCCATGTTTAGTTCCACCTTGCCACTTAATCAACCAAATTGGCCATGTAGAGAATCACAACCCTATGGAACTATTCAGCTCCTTCCCACCATCACCACTTCTCCTAAAATGCACTCTCAACTCCCCCTTATGTGGCCAAAATGCTTGTGTGGGGATTTGTCAACCCCGCAGAACTGTTCTACTTATTCCTAATAAGCCCACATTTTCCACAACATTGCACTTCAAATTCCCTAACTCTTCTGTGTGGCCATATTGGCAATGCGAGGAACTATTCTTCCAATGCTCAAAATTATGATTAATTTGTAATTAAATCCACAACCCCTCCTTGCTACTGGATTGGAAATTTGGGGAATAGAAGGAACATTGGAATTGTTCCAACTATTCCTCCTGGGCCCAATTTATCTACAATACACCCCAAAAGAGGCAATTTTTTGATTTTTTTGGCTAAGTATGGAAATGAAGGCCAAGAAAGGAGGAAATGAATGCCGCCAATATTTATTTTCTCAAAATTTAATCTGCTTATATTTCCTAAGTCCCAATGAAAGAGTAAGAGTTTAAGCTATCAAAATAACCTAGGGGTGTATTTTAGATAACAAATTGGTGACTCAACTAGGCAATCTTCCTGCTAGATGAAGAGATCAGTGGCCTTGAATCATCCATTGGGCATGGAGTCAACTTTACATTCTTGAAACTAATTTAAAAATCAAAACTCTCACCCCTAAATATTCTGAAGTACTCCTGGACTTGGAGCTAATCTAGGACTGCTTGAGTTGATCATTCTCATTATAAGAATTTTCTGAATTTAGTTTTATGAGAGTGGAGAACTATTTTGAATATGAAATTTCACCACAATTTCCTGAAACATATCTTCTTCAGATTCCTCCATGAATCTCATTATAATGAACCATGTCATCCAAAAGCAACAAAACACCGTGAAAAACACATAGGGAAATTGAAACTACAATACCAACAAGACAATGTGCTTTGAAGAGTACTTGGAGGAATTGAAAACTAAACTAGTATGTAGAAGGGATGGTATTTCCTTCAATAAAGATGCTTAAGATAGATCCCATTTACTAGGATCTACATCTCTTCTCCATCTAATTTTGATAATTCGAAAGTATTTATGACTTGCAACCTTAAATCATATAGTGACCACTCCATATTACATCAAACTTTGAATGTCTACATGGTTTGGCTATGTATGTATCCCACTTGAAGACTAGATATCATTCTTGAAAAATCTTGGATTTTACTTTCTTTTCAAAACTCTTCTTGATCTGAGCTTGATCTTTTTCCATTGTTTGCATTACTTGATTTATCAATTCTTCTAGTTTCATGAGCTCTACATACCTGAATTCCATGTCATCAAAATCAAACAATTATTTGATGAGCTCTAAGGCTAGTAATTCAAGAGATATTGGAAGCCTTGATTCCTTTACAAGAAACCGGTTTGTAGGGAGAGATACCAATTGATCTTTTTGGAGTGATTTTATCAGCTTGCAAGGCTGATTTAAAATTTGAGTGTCAAGTCCTTTGATTCTCATCCAAGGTCCTCCTTATGATTATCAAAATATTCTTGTCCATAGACTTAACATTCCCATTACCTTGGGGGTAATAGTTTGAAGAGTTTCTCAAGTATATTCCATTTTTGACAACCCTTATCAAATATCTTTGTGTCAAGGAAAGCTAATGCATTATCTGAAATGCCTATGGAAGGAACAAAAATATGGTCACAATACCTTCATAGAAGTCCATAATGCTAGCCTCATTCGCTTCATTCAATGCAACTACCTTTATACATTTAGTGAAATAGTTAGTGACTATTAGGATCCACTTGTGACCTAAGCTTGAATTCATGTTGATTAGTCCAATAAAATTCAAACCCCACTACATGAATGGATTATCTAATGAGATACTGGAGTGGAAGTGCTGCTAGCTTTTCTTTACCTAAAAGAATGCACATTTATTACATATCTTAATCCATGCATAGCAATCGTTTAATAGGTTGGGATAATAATAACTAAATTGTATGATCCCGAGAGCTATTGTTCTTAGGAAAAGTTTCCTCCTCTTTTCCATCATGAAACTCATGCAACACCTCTATCTAATTTGTTTGAATGAATCTCAAGAGAATAACATTTATGTATTTTTTTGAATAGAATGCCATCAATAAGCACATAGGGAATGGAATGAAGTCTGAAATACATCCTTTTGGATTTGTTCAATCCTTGAGGGAATTGGCCTATTTGAAGAAAGTTGACTACATCATGAGTCCAACAAGAGATGGGAAAGAAATTGGTTGGTTTCTTGATCATATTAAAGCACGGGATATATTCTTCATCAATATATTGGTCTGAAACTAGTTTCTCACACAACCCTTTTCCTTTGAAAATATTAGTCACCTTGATATCCACATCATATTCCATTACTTTGGTTATCAAACCAACTCTTTTCTCATTCAGATCCTTGTTCAAAAGGAAGTCTTTCACACCAGCATGCGAAACTATCAAATGGATCTTGAATTTATTCAAACTCCTTATAACATCCAGGGAATGTTTCTCAATAAATGAGTATCTCACCTCATAATCCTCAAATTTTTGGCTAAAGAATGCAACACGATGTTCAAAACCTTCTTCATTCAGCTACACCAAAGATGGAAGATATTTTTCTACGCCCTCCAAAAGCATACACCATGAAATATTTTGAGAATTCTAGGTTAATGAGGTTGGAAGCCCATGCAATTTCCTACTTGATGGATTCAAAAATATTCTTTCATTTAGTGGTATATTTTAAGGCCATACTTCTTTTCAAAGCATTGATGTTAATGTCTTAACAAGGTTGGAAAATTCTGTAACAAACCTCTTGACAATGTTGATTCTTCCCAAGAAGCTTTGAAGTGATTTCTTGTGACTAGGAAATGACAATGCAAAGGATGACACTAACTCTTTCTAGATCAATTATTATCTCTTGTTTAGAAACAACATGGAAAAAATGTTTACCTTTATGAGCTAGGAAGATACATTTTTTGGGGTTGAGAGAGAGACCAAACTTCCTACACTACCTCAAATGAGAAAGATGATCAGATGCATTCTTAGAGAACTCTGTGATATCATCCAAATACACAAGAATAATGTTGTTGATTAATCACTTGAATTCCATATCCATAGGTATTTGAAAGTTTTATCCTACATTAGACAACCTGAATGACATTTTACTGTAGGAATAAGTTCCCCATTTTGTGGTATAATATGTCTTGAATTGGTCTTTATCCTTTACCATGATATGATTATATCCAAGAGTAACTATATAGGAGAGAAAACCTTTCCAAACCTGATACCATTTTTAAATTTTTTTCCATAGAGGGTGGAAGATAATTATCCTTCAAGGATTCCTTATTTAAATCTCTAAAGTCAACACATAGTCTGATTTCTCCATTCCTTTTCCACTAGAAATAGATTAGATAACCATGATGAACGCTTGATGGAAAGATAATGTTTTCCTCAATTAAATTATTTAATTTATTCTTCATCAAGGGTTAAATATGTGGATTAACATGTCTCTATTTTTATCTCGATAGGTTTGGCATTTGAATCCAACTCAATGGTGTGCTGTGCTAAAACTTGGATCAAAACTTTTAAGGTATTCATACCTCTATGCAAAAATATCAGCAAATTTTCGGAAAATATCTACAAAGCATTCTTTTCATGTGGAGTGCTTACCTTACCAATTTAAAGAAATTTTCCTTTACCAATTAAAATGGGTTCTAAATCTTCACCCTTGAATGTTATGTTTTCCTTTTCTTTTCTAAACTGATCAATGGGGTTGAAAATGGATTCCAAGGTTACTAGGCCCTTCAAAACTTATTTGATCTAAGTTGAAAAATTTGTCTCCATATTGATTCTCCAACTTGTCCTGATTTTTTTGAAGAAAGCCCAACCTCTTATTGAATAAAATTGAAAATCTGGTCATCATTTTCAAACAATTTCCAATTTGTATCATTGCCTAGTATAACAGCCTCACTACTACCTTGATATGTGGTTGCAATTTTTCTCTCTTGATATCCTCAACAACATCATAATTTTTCCCAATTGTAGCTAGTTTGTCATACTTTCATTTTCTTTTCTTGGAATGGAAAGGATATTGAAGGCTTTAAAACATTCCAATAAGTCCATACCCTGTTCTTGTAAGGAGTTAAACAAGTCATTATTGGCTGAATTTGATCCTCTGATTTGGTTCACAATCAATTCACTATCCCCGAAGGTCTACAAATTTTTGATTTTCTTCTTCCTTTCCCATTGCAATCCATGGATGACAGACTTGTATTCTACTATGTTATTAGAGTAGTTGAACTAAAATATATAAAATGATTAATACTTCACACCTATTAGAGCCAAAAGGAATACAAATTCTCTTGCACCTTTTGGCTACGTCTTGATCCATTAAAGAAAATTTTCCAATTTCCATATAATTATTCCCTATTCGGTTTAAAAATGCTAAGAAAAAGTGAATTATCCTCAAGAAAATAAAATACCAAGGCCAACTTCTTCAATTTGTTGATATGGATCAAAACCATGACATTCATTCCCCCACTCATCAAGTAGCAAATTAGGAATGCCCTCAATTTGAGTATCTGTATCTTGGGTACTTGGACAATCTTCTTGATCAAAGATGGTAAAATTTGCATTGATGGAGCTAGGCACATAAGGTTATATATGGTATGTGGAAATAGGTTCATATTTGATAGTAGCCTTAGTGCCATACTTGGTTCTGAAGAGCATATGAGACAAATCAACTGATAAATATCCTCCAATTTTGGAGTGAAGCCTTTGGATAGATAAAAAGAAAACAATGGAGGAAAATCCATTATGAATATATGCCTTGGGGAGATGAGAAATTGAATCATGCATGTAACATGAGGGTTAGACCTCTAATAATTCCAACAATTCCTACTACTATTCCATCTAGCTATACCACACCCTTAGAAAGAGGTTCATACTTAAGGCCTAGCTGCTGTACATTGTTTTTGGGCATCAATGAACTAATTTCTCTAGAATACATCATAAAATTGTGACCTAAATTATTTCTAATGATCAAGGATACATAGAAGGGTGGAGGTTTCATATTCTTTCTTGGTTAATCCTCCTTCTGCTGTATGGAATTAGTAAGAAAAATATTGGTTTGATCCTTGGATGACTCACTTGGGATAAAGATATTAGCCATAACTACTTGCAAGAGGTATCATTGTCCTGGAATTGCTAATGAATCCCAAATAGATATGCTCACATTATTTTTCATAAAATTTTCAAGGATATCTTAGGGAGTGGAATTATATTTCTATTTCACCTTACTTACAACAACCTTTTATTACACTTGAGATGATATGGACGGTCCTTTAGGATGATTTTGTACATTTAGAGATACTTTTGATCACCACCTTCTTAGAGTGTAAAAGAAGGTTGAGGAGGGCTTACATTTGATAACTACCCCTCTTCCATAACTCTTCTTTTAGATCTAGTATTTTCAGCCACACCTTGAGGATGAGTTTGATTAATTGCACAAAAGTCATCCATTTCCCAATTTACAAGTGAAGTATCACTTGGTGGTGTATCTTGAGTAACCATCTCTACTCGATTTTACTCTGTGGGTACATATTGAGGAGTATATGCACTTTGTACCATTAAATCTTGGTTCAAAATGCCATTTGGGCATGTTGTTTGGTTATGTGGAAGATGAAAAGGGAAACACCACTCATAATATTACACAAGGTTATTTTAAACAGGAACCAAGGCATTGGATGAACTAGCCACATTCATATTATATGGTTGAAATGGTATTGCTCGAGGAAAATGATTCTAATTTTGAGGAGCAGCTTGGGATGAAGGCTTGTTTGGTTGATATGGGGACTTGTTAGGTTGGTATGGTTGTTTTCTAAAATTTTGGGTTTGTTTCCTCTTAATGGATACCAACTTAGTCCCAACATTTTGTAATTGTTTCATTACCTCTTGCAACTCAATTGAGGTACTTGAGGAATTATATGCTTAGAAAGAACATTGATTTCTTGGGGATGGAATAAGACCTAATTCAGGGGCTTGATGAGAAGTAGTTGCCTCAATTTCTGAGAATATAGGCATTGGAGTTCTAAGAGAAAGTTTTCCATCATGCATAAGGATATTCTCATCCCTAATGGCAATTTCATAAGCACCTGATAATGTTCTACCCCCCATAGACTGAATCATGACTAAAATATCACTATTCAAAGCCTTTAGATAATAGAGAAATGCATGTTGGGGTGTAGGTCTTACCACTTGAGGATTTGGTCCCAAATCCTTTGAAATCTGATGTTAAAATCAATCATCTACTCATTAGGGGATCTCTTTGTTATTTTTAGCTACTATACCAAATACATGTGATCTAACTTATCCTCAAAATGATTACACAAGGTTGTGCCAAGTTCATCCCAATTATGAATTATGGCTAGTATAAAAATCCTATATAATTGAAGAGATTTTCCTTTGAATGATGAAGCCAAGAGTTTGATCTACATGTCATCTTAATAAAATGGGCCGAGTAAACATTTGTAACATCTTGAATATGATCAGATGGGGTAGTATGATTTTCACCAGTGAAGAAAGGGATACTTTTAAGTGCATAAACTAGTATAGCATGTTGTGCATTAAGAGATAAAGCACTACCACCTTTGAAACTAAAAAGGTAGGTTTCTTCAAGTGGCATGATAGGGATAGGTCTTAAAACTTTATATGAAAATAAGAAGGGCATACCAGGAGGAGTAGAGAGGACCTTGTTTGGTGGTGATGGTGATATCTCTCAACCAATCTACCTTTTTTCTTCTCCTTGGTGACATCTATAAGTAATGAAAAAAACCTTCCCATGTTATTCTTAGACCTTGTTTGAATAATTCTCATGAACTTGAGGTACTAACACTAGGAAGAAATTAGATATATTAATTGAGTTACTATATATGTTGTTGTAAGGCATCCACAAGGCTCAAATTTACCAAGATACACACAAAAATTGGAAAAATGGAAATAATTAACTCATGATAGTCCCACCAGGTGTGCTAGAACTATTATCTCTAAAAAAACACCCTCTTACTTTTCATGAATGAATGGATGAGAAATTTAGTGTTTTTGGTAACATGTGATTATATGTCAAGTTATGGGGACTTGCTACTTGAGACAAACCTCCAGATAAGGATGGTTCCTCTACCCATTCTTAATGTTAAACTACTCATAAGGAAGGAAATGCAACTATATAATCCTAATCTAACAATACAAGGGACCAAGGGAAGAAAGATGCATGAAAAGGGGAAATCCTAAGATAAAAGGTGATAACACCAAGAAGAGGGGAAAGACACTCTTAGATGAGTGAAAATGGGAGGAAGATGAAGGAGGAGAGGGAAAACATGAGTGCCATAGTCAAAAAAACATTCAAACCACCATTTCCATGGAGCACAATAGATTTAAACCCTATAAAGAGAATAAAACATGCACAATATACCTACAAATGCAATGAAAGGAAATAAAATGTAATAAAACACAAGATAGGGCAGATAATAACCACAAAACATGAATTTTATTGCTTTAAATAGATGCACAATCCATTACAATGAAGGAGAAAGGAAATGATCACCATGTAGATATTCAAATTTGAGGCTTGCAACTCAAAATACATATGCATCTCTTGGATAAGGATGCACTAGCATTACAAGAGGGTCCAACCTTTACAAATGAGCATCATTTTACAATATATAGAAAATGGGAAAGAGAGAGGAGAGAAAATAGAGGGAAACTCAGATTTACCCTTTCAAACATAAACAACATGCATTAAATGTCTGAAAATAAGCATGGGTACCCTTACAAGGCCATTCCCCTATGATACTTTTCTTGTGGGAGATGGAATGGGCACCATACCCCCTCAAATGTGGTTGTTGAGCTACCTGGGACTATATCTTTTAATGCTGGATTGTATTTCATATTTTTCACCAACCTACCCTTATAAAAATTAAGAAATCTAGTTTGTCATATAGGACATGCTAATATATTTCCAACGGTACCAAGATTGTGAAATTTAGAGTAACATGGAAAAAGATATGGCCTTTTGAGTTTTGGGTCGCAGGAAGGTCGCAATCGGTTCCTCGCGTGACTCCATAGTCCACATTAATCATTTTGGTCCTAGTGTGGGTGGATTGGCCAATCAAAGAGCTTGTGAAATTGTTACCTTCATTACCTTTAGGACCACTTCATCTATGTTGGTAATTGTTTTGTGTGTGTGGACACATCATCCATTTCCCACACAACACTTCCCTTTCATCCTCCGCTCCCACCTTTAGTTCCACCTATCACTTACTCATCCAACTTGGCCATGTAGAGAAATTTCAACCCCGTGAAACTATTCCGATCATTCTCACCATCGCCTCTTCTCCCACAATGCACTCTCAAATCCCCCTTATGTGGCTGAAATGATTGTGCAAGGAATTGTTAACCCTACGTAACTGCTCCACTTGTTCCCAAAAAGTGTGCATTTTTGTTAAACTCGCACTTCCAATCCCCAACTCCTATGTACGATCGATCGTAAATGTGGGGAACTCAAGGCCCATGGGAATTGTTCTTTCAATTCTTAAAAATATTGATTGATCCACAATTAAGTCCACAACCCTCCTTGTGGGTGGATCAATAATGCAGGGAATAAAAGGAACATTGGAGTTATTTTATATGTTCCTCCTAGGCTCAATTTATTCGTAATACACCTAAAAATACCCATTTTTTTGGCTTAGATGGAATGAGGGCTAGGAAAGGAGGAAAGTAATGTCCCCAACACTCGATTTTCTCCATTTGACCAGTTTATATTTCCCAAGTCCCAATGAAAATGAAAGTTATAAAAATAACCTACAAGGTGTATTTTGGATAACAAGTAAGTTTCATGAAATTTCAAACCCTCAACATTTAGAACATCTAGAAATAGTTGGAAACATTAAACAAGGTAAATTGGGTAATTTTTTAAAAATAACAGTTTGGAAAAAGAAAATGTACCAAAATAGAAAATTTCTAAAAATATAAAATCAACATAAGTGAGAGTAACCTAATTATATTAGGAGCTCTAGGGAAAAATTATTGTGCAAAGTCATAAAAAATTATAACAATAACAACTCCTAACCCCACCTCGTTAAAAATAGAAAGTTTCGGTTTCTAGTGCAAAAAGTTACGGTAGTTACGGCTTCACACATATTGTTGATTTTTACCATCACCGTGATGTCAAGAAGATGTTTCATGGCTTAAAAAGAAAATTAACTCTCCCCAAGATTTCAAAGGATCTTAAAGTATCATTTTGATCACATTTTTGTCAAGGAGTATATTAGAGCACATCAATGTGTAATAGGTGAAACCAAGAACATTATGGGGTCGGAAAAGAGTTTGAAAATATTAGAGAGCTCCATTTAAATTCAAAGTCATCAAGAGGATGATCATAATAAGCATGATGAAAGAAGATCACTATGATTGAGGAAGGAATTCATCTCAAACAATGCATAACTCATGAAGTGTTTCCAAACACTTAATCTATGCTTGATAATGAACATACATCTTGAGGGTATAAGAAGTGAATTGTGAAGAGAAAAAGGGTACCATCTTGTTCAAGATTTAAATGTGAATCTCATGGAATAGGTCAATAGTCATCATATCCTAAATCTACCAAAGAATGTGTTCCCATAAGTTATAGAGAACTTGTCCCTAGTTTGGATCTCAGTACTATGGATGCTAGTTATGGCATGATAAAATATGCCATCTCCGAACTTGAATATAGTGGAAAAAATTCCTTTAAGATTTTGGATGAGGTCGTATTTGTCACACCCACATTTTACACACAAAAATAATGGAATATATATTTTTGGCTTACATTACTTCATATATGACAACACACGAGATCACTTAGGATAATATATAACACATGAGAATATTGCACAACCATGGAACCACATATATAACATAAAACACATGATACCTACTAATTCTACACTTCCCAAAATGAAAAAGTGCAACAATGAACCTCTAAAGTATACACTTATTGATAGGCACTTCCCACGATACAACATTTTTCATGGCTGCATATTTATTACCATCTTATTTTTATTAATTAACTATAATTATATGAAGAATAATTAACATGGGGCTCTTTGTTCCTCTTAAAACTAGGCTACATATTTTTGTTTGACATTCCACCTATAGTGGTTCCATTATAATATATCTTGTTTCCTTTATTGTAATTAATTTATATAACTTGATGATTATTAGGAGCAATTAGAAACCCTTGATTCTACCAACAATTGTCCTAGAGAATTGTTTCTAAGAATCATGTTTACTTTGTTTGGAATTATACTTTCATTACAAGGAGGAAAATGTCACAAAAAGTAAAAGGAAGATTATTAGGTCAAGAGTGGACCTATTTCAAGTTCTTTTCATAGCATTGTTTAACAATAAGGGTACAATATTTTCATCTTCAAGTTATTACAACCAACTATGTAAGTTAACACATTAATTTTTATTGTTTGTGATTCAAAATCCATATTTTCATAATCATATTGCACATAGAAGGATACATTTCACATGTGTTCACATTATAAAGGAATTGCATTAGATTTAAGTGATGAATTACACATTTCAATATACTGCTTTCATCATCTTAAGGATTCATTCTCGAAATTTACGGAAACTACAGGGTTTGGCCATTAATTCTAATCCTTGAGTGATCCTAGGTTTCATGTATTTCCATCTATGCTTAAGGGATTATCGTTTACACATAAAACTAGAGTGCAATGTCTTTAACTCACAAGACCTTGAAACAATCAAACGTATTCCATTCTCAAGGCTTCATGTTCATTATTTCATTAACATCATTGTTTAACCATATTTATGCATACAAAATTTGTTTTCAAGCCTCAGAGTTGGTTTCCCGATTCAATAGGTTATTTTGTCACTAGTGCAAAGCTCCTTTATTTCATTCACTTATGACCACATTAGGCATTTATTTGGTTGACACCGCTCAAGGGCATATGATATTTGCAACGATCATTCCCTAGTTTAATATTAGTCACCCTTGTTTTAACTACATATACGTGGTTACTTTGGTCCTATTTTGGAATTCTTTAGAACAATTGTAATTCATATAACACTTAGGGTTTAATACTACAAGGAGAAAAATATTACACAAGACAACTTATCTCATTTCTCTTAGACACTCAAGTATTAAATTTATATTACAAGCAAGACATCCCAACAATTTTATGCTTTTCAAATTCCTTCCAAGGAACTATTTCAATCGTTGGGTAAATATGCATCAAGGTTTATTTCATTAATAACCTTAAGAGAGGTCCCACGATCTACTAACTTCAAAAGAATTCAAGGGGGAAAAATACACCCTACTATAAGACATTACAAGAGAATTTGAAATCATTACTTCTCAACACCTTCAATTAACCCGAGGTAATCCACTACTACTCACCAAGGGAACACTTTCATCTAAGAGGGACAAAAGGTTTCAATGCAAGAGTTTAATATGCAAGTAATTCAACACATAGCCTCTACTCACATAATTTAGATCTCACATGAGATCAATTGTAGGTAAAACCACCAGCTATATTTTCAAGGCTTTGACCACCCACTAGGGTACTAAGGGAAATTATGCACATAGGGATTAAACTTATACATAATATGGTCATACCTACAACACCTAGACATGATGGCCTCACTCATCCAAATATGATAGGTTTCACAAATTATATTCACCACCTCATAAAATATTCAAGGAAATGGTCCTTAGTAAGACTTGTTTTAGGTGCAAAACAATAAGACGATTAATGAGACTAGAGAATTTTACTAACATGATTAGTGTTTTATACCCGAAAAAGGATCAATTAGGGGAGAGATTACAATAGGGATTATAAATTCATTTTTATTTTGATATTTTGGATGAGATGAGATTCTACCTAGCATTGAGGGTGTTAGGGAGATAAATCAATAATTAACATAGTAAAAGATTAGTTTAATATCTTTATAACATAGGTACAACATTGAGTATAACTTCACATCCATTTCGACACTATAAAATATAGCCACATTGATAATTCCTATCAAAATTTACAAAGAACAATTCTTTGAAAAACAATACATATCATTTTTCTATGTTAATACACATATTGCAAGATGAATATAACTTTCCAATGAAAGCTCTTTAAAAACATTTTATCACATCCTAAATTCCTCTTATTTGGATTACTTGCAACCAATGCAGGGTTAATCCTAGGACTAGTATGGAAATACCCTACACTAAAGCATAAAATATATGCATCCATCATTTCAAGCAATCGTATCGTAAAGTAAAGTAGTGTGAGGTAGAGATAGAGAGAGAGGTCGTTTCTTCACACATTCACACTTCCATAATCTATTTTTTTCTAGAGAGAAGAGTAAGGAAAGGAGAGAGAAAGTCTAGGATTTATTTTATTTTCAAATCACCATCTCATAACAACTTACATCTCATATCCAATTTTCATTTCATTTCAAACTCATATACATTAAACCCATTTACGTTTTCAAACTAGTCAAAATTTCATAGTTTCCTTTAGAGAGAGAAAAGGGTGTTGTACTCGACGGTTTTCCAGTTGTTGTCATTTATTTCAAAGGAATTTATGAAAAAGGGAGAGTGCAATAACATAATTCTCATGTGTTTTTCAGATGTTCAAGGTGACCTCATGAGGTTTCAAGAAGATAAGGTCTTGGAAATTGTTTTGTTAGTGCCATTTCAAGGTGTTTTAGGTGCCAAATGAAGTAAAAAGAATGGAAAATTTCATAACAATAATGAGATAGGATTTTAGAGAGTATCCATAACATTTATGAGAAACTGTTAGACTCAACTCAACCCCATGAGTTAGTTTTTATGTTGGTCAGAAATGGTGTTGAGAACAAACAATGTTCTTGCATGCAAATGAGATGGGTTAGACAATTTTAGAACTATAATTTTCAAAAAAATCATTTGATATGATGGAGGAAGGTTTCCTGGTGCTTCATGTAAAATTTCAAGTCAAATTTAGGTCATTTGAGTAAGTTATGTGAGTTTTTGTAAAATAGGTCTTTTGAAAAGATCATTTTGAGTTGCCTGGCTTCTTAGCCTTCAAACAAAATTATAAATTCTCCTTAGAATAAATAATAGAAGGAATTTTTGATTAAATTTTCATAGAAATAATGTTCAAAAATAATTTTCTCAAAAGGAGGTGTGGTTGAAAAGTTATGAGCATTTTGGTGGAGCAGTTTTTCTCTCTCTAGGTTGTGCACCAAATCGATAAGAGAAAAAATGTGAATTTGGACTCCAAGTATTGTTTCATCACCTCTAGATTATCTTATTAGTTCATTCATGATGTTTCTCATTCTCAGAAGGCATTTTAAGGCTTTACTTCTTAAAGGTACATGCTTTTGTGAATGTTAATGTTCTTGTGGGAGTGCTCTGGTGTGTTAAAGTTCTAACTGCTATCATTGGAGTTTTTGCTCAATAAGTTCTTAGACCTCTTCTACAGGAACATGGAAATGTGATTGATAGTTTTCAAGTCTTTTTGGCATAGTTAAACATTCAAACCATGCTGGCTCAGCTCTCGTGAAGAGCAATTTTCTCAATGCATTTTGACATACTACCATAAGAGACTTATCTCCAGTTGCAATTCCTTGATCAGTCTGACAACATGGATACAAGGCCAAATAGAAGAAAATGGATATATTTTTGAGTGTGAATTTAATCATTTGATATGATGGAATTTAGAGGCCAGTTTTCTTAGTTTAGAGGTGTAAAATGCCTACTTCACTGTCTATTTGAATACCATGCTAAATTTAGTCCATAGCCAAGTTTGGTGAGTCCAACACCACTCAAAATTATAGAGCATCAAGGTATATTTCATCTAGCATAAATACATCCACCAGGTTAGAGAAGTAAGTTTGATCTTCATCAAGGTTTTCATGCTAAGATAAAACTATATAGTTAGCTTCAAATCAAGTTTCATGCTAAAAGTGTTCAAAATATGAAATCTCCTTCAAGTCTGTAACTCCTCACTACTATGGAAAGGTGAAAACTTGTTCTAAAGAACCCTAAAAAGTATTCTTTCTTGAAATCCATGCAATTTTTTTGAAGAAATTGATTCTTTAGCTGTCTTTGGTATAAAATTGTTAATACCCTAATCTAAGGTTTTTTTGAATGAATTTTTGACCATCAGATCACTCCATCCAATGAGATTTGATGAAACTTGGAAATTTAGTATGAATCATCATTATAAATATATAAAAAATGGTTTCAAACAAAATACAGTGATTTATATGATATATTCATCTTAGAGCTCGATAAAACCGTATTCATATCAAAGGACTATATTTCTCTATTTTAAAGTTTTTTTTGAACATTTTGTGGCAATGTCTTCAAGGGCAAAGTTATAGGAAATTTGTATGGAGTTTTAAAATTATTTTTCCATCATGAATGTTCAATAAGTCCTTGGTTCGATGATGGAGTTCTCAAAATGATTGTGAAAGTGTCACTAAGCTAAGAAAACAATGGCTGTTGTTTTGCTCAAAGTTTTGATCTTGTCAAGTCTTCATTTGTTGTGCACTCAAGTTCATGAGAACGGTTCAAAGATATGAAAATCATTCAAGTGAGGCTAAATAATCTCCTTCAATTTTTTGAACCCTCTAGGATTAAAATAGGCTCATGAAGAATTCAGATTTGGATGTATGGATGTTGAAACATTTGTATGCTTGATATAATATTAGAGTTAAGTATTCATGCTTCTATATGGAATCCTGAAAGTCTATTGAATGAATTTTATTGTTTTCCTCTAAGAAGATCAAGGTTATATATCTTCTTGAAGAACTTCAAAGGTCAGTTAGTATACTTTATAATATTGTGTCTTGTGCAAAGTTATTGTAGAATATCAATGAAGAAAATATGAAAAGGTGCTTGAGTTTCAAATGGAGATTTTGCAAGAAGTCGAAGAGCTTTAGACTATCATGAGTGCATGAAAAGTCTTAAAGGTAGACTTGGAATATAGAAAGACATTCTTTTTTCTTGTCTCATACAATGTGGAAGTTCAAAAGACTAGAGATATAATTGAGCATTAGAACTTGAACAAAATTATTGTACACAAGATGATGAGTTTTTTTGAGATAGAAAGAGTGAGCAGGAGCCGAGTATGATTATCTATCAAATGGAGATTGAACTATATTAAGTTGATACCATGTCAAAAATTTAAATGCTTAAAACTAAAAGTGTGTGTGAGAAGTAAGTTGAGTGAAAAGTAGTATACAAAGTGAGATGAATAGTTAGTTGTGAGATTGATGAAATATAATGATTTTGAGATTTTGAGTTTACAGGTTTAGAAAACTCGAGTAGGATAAAAGTATGTTTTATCTATTGAATTGATATGAAGTAAAAGACAAGTCATTTTTGTTCATATAGTTGCTACAAAATAGTGAATCCAAGAGTGTGTAATGAGAAACCATGAGGTGTGATTGATTAGAATTTGTTGTACGAATTTTTGAAGGCTGTTGCAGAGAGAGAAACATGTAGGAATGATATGGTAGATGGAGTCAAGTGACTTTTTCAAGGCATGAATTTAGTGTACAAGGTGTGAGAAGAAATTTTAATTGGAGTGGAGAGATAAGAAGATTGTTGTGTTGATTCATGAGTGATTAAGACAAAGTGGATTATGGTAGCAGAGAAAGAGTACAAATTTAGGATCATTATCAGATGTTCAAAGCATATAATTAAGAGTGATCAAATCTAGTGTGTTTCAAACTGAGTCAGTAGCTTAGCCATGTCAATGAGTTATTGCTTCCTTGTAAGTGACAACTTACAGAAGGCCGCTTAAAACTAACTAAATCAATTAGGGAGTTGTTGCTTACTACACCAAGTTGTATCTTGTGTGATACTGAGGTTGTAGCCTCATAAGTTGAGTTGTCGCTCAACAATATTTATGTAACCTTTTTCCACATATTTGACTGGCTCAGTGGGTTTTATCCCTATTTGGGATTCCCACTTAAATTTATCATCTTTTGTATGTGTTTTCTCTCTTTTAAATTTTCTTTCAGATTAAGTGGTTGAGTTTGTATTTAGTAAAATTTGAATTGAACACTGATTCACCCCCCTCTTAGTGTTCTAGTTTCTAACAATTGGTATCAGAGAAGGCCTTGGTAAAGTGATTCTAACAACTCAAGGGAGATCTTATGGATTTAACTATGGAAAAAACCAATCAAGTGGATTCTCTACTTCCAAAGAACCTCTATTCAATGGGTCAAATTATGCCTTCTGAGTTTTAGGATGAAGACTTACCTAATTTCTCTTAGATTTGATATTTGGGATTCAATTGACAGTGGCTATATTTTTCCGACAACACCTCCCACTGAACAAGTAGGAAAGAAAACATCTGAAAACAATTCTAAGGTCATGAATGAAATTATTTATGGGTTAGATAAGGATGAATTTATAAAAGTTATGCAGGTGTACTTTGCAGCTCAAGAGATGTTGGAAAAAATGAACACAATCTATGTATTGGGTGGCCTAGAAAACATGTCTCGCCACCAAGTTTATACTACCATTCTTGTATTTGATCACCAGATGGAGCTGATGAAGGAACCCCATCCATTTGTAGTGCCTTTCCTACTAAAATTTAGACTGTGCTTGCAAATATTGGAGAGAATTGTGGTTAGTGTGCACTATATTTTTTTACCCAACAAATAATGCTTCAATTTCTTAATTACATGAACTAGTGCATACATTTCCTTATCATATACTGAATATCCTTTAACTTCTGAAGTGAAAGTTTCAAAATGATAACATACGGGTTTACCTCCTTGAAGAAACACTACGCCCATGGCATAATCACTGGCATCTATCTCTATTTCAAAAGGCTACTGCAGATTAGGAAGAGAAAGTACTGGAGCATGACTAATATTTTATTTCAATAAATCAAAGGATTTTTCTTATTCCTTACCCCAGTCAAAACCATTACTCTTTGTGGCCACTATGTGTAGAGGTGCTTCAATCACAGAGAAACCTAGAATGAACTTCACATGTACTATATTGCTCCCACAAAAATCCTAGTGTATGTGGCTCTTGTAGGTGTTGGCCAGTTGGTGATGGCTTCCACCTTCTTTGGATCCAATCGTATCTCTCCTCCTCCAACCACGTGCCCAAGATAGACAAGTGATTATTTGGAAAAATCACATTTCTTCATATTACAAAGTAGTTGTTTCTCCCTGAGAACTTGTAAGACTTGTTGTAAATGGGTTAGATATTCTTCTCATGTGGCACTAAAAATCAGAATATTGTCTAGATATACAATGACACATGAATCTATGAAATCCCACAATACATCATTCATCAATATCTTAAATGTAGCGGGTGCATTGCATAACTCAAAAGGAAGTACTAACCATTCATACAAACCCTATTTTGTTTGGAAGGCGCTCTTCCATATATCCTCCTTGATTCTAACTTGGTGATAACCAGACTTGAGATTCAACTTCATGAAGAATTTGGCATGTCAAGCTGGTCCAAGAGATCATCTATGCGGGAAGTGGATATTTGTTATTTATGGTGGTCTTATTCAAAGCGCGGTAGTCAATGCACATTCTCCAAGAACCATCATTCTTTAACACCATCACGATAGGCAAACCACATGGTGAGGTACTCAGATGTATCACCCCTTGGTCTAGTAGTTGCTTTAGAGTTTATTCTTTACTTCAAGACTTTGAGAAATGATTTCCTATAAAAATTGATGTTCGATAGAGGGGACTATGGCAATAGCTAAATCTCATGCTCTACTTCTCATTTTGGTGGTAACCCACTAGAGCCTGAAAAAATTCTTGAAAGGGCTGAATAATACTATCCAAAGCATGCTTTCCTTGGTTAGAAATATCTAAAAATTCTACCCCATCTTGTTTATCCTTTAACAAAAGTAAACAAATTTGATTATGATTTTCCCGAATAGTTCATTTTGCTTGGTTAACACTCACCATAGAACCCGTGTGTTACGCCGGTGTGCCTGCATGTTGTAAGAATCGATCCCTTCTTTGACCCATATGTACCAGCTTTTCCCTTCTCATAAATATCGCATCCCCGATAAATAAGTAAGGACTCCCGAATACAACATAAATATACTAAGAATTTATCCCAAACTTGACCTTACATCTTCTTGTTACTCCGAATTTCAACACCCTTCTTCACCCAACCCAAAGGATAAGGGTGTGGATGCTCGTAAGTATAAAGACCAAGATTCTTTACAACTACTTTAGAAATCAAGTTAGACTGAGAACCAATGATCCACCAAAGCATTTACCTTAGTTCTCTTGATCTATATTTTGATCTAGAATAGTCTACTCATCTCCTCTTCCTAGCTGTCCATGTTGGTGGCCGTGCATCTAAGCCGTTTTTCTACATCGTAGTCATCTTCGATTTCCACCTCCCTTTTTGTTCTTACAACCTGTCATGGACTTAATCGAGTCCTTGGTTCGGTTCTTCAATGTAACTTTGGATGTAACTTCCAACATGCAAAGTCATCGCATGACCATTAATATCACATTTCTTGCAAAAATTCTTGGGATCTTTACAAGAATTTAAAGTAGTGGCATGTTGTTTACCTTTCCCTTTTCACTTACCCTTGTTACTTGTTTTCCCATACTATTTTTTCTACTGATTTGTCAATTGCTTTGCCCTTGGATCTATTTCTCCTTTCTTCTTTTCATCATATATGTAGTATTCTTGTACATAGGCCTCGTTGAGATCTTTGGGCTTGGTGGAGATGAATTTTATTTGAAGGTGAGTGTGAAGTTATCCTAAGTACTTAGTTTGAATATCCTCATCCTCCAAGTCCATATTTAGCAACATGGCATACCTCCAAAACTCCGTAGTATAGTCCTCCACACTTTGACCACTTCCTTGTCTAAAATAACACCATTTAATCATTTGGTTAGTCTTGTGGCCAATAGGATATAAGTTAGCTCTAAGTAATTCTTTAAATCCTTGCCAAGATTTCACAACGGGCCACTTCTTTTCACAAGTGGTTAGTGTTAGTGTAGAATCACAACACCCCCGAATGGCCTAATTGTGAAGTGGGAAATTCAGTGTGATTGATCAACATGGGACCATCTCTCAATATGTGTGACTTGCGAAACTTGAGATGGACCTTTAGAGAAATCCGGTTCTTACTTCCTAATCTACCTATCACAAGCTACTCCAGTGTAGGAAAAATCTAATCTATCCTAATCTAACCATTCCAAGGGGACATGGAGAGAGAGAGAGGGTGAAATATCCTACACTAAGTAGTGATACAATAGAAAAGGAAGTGGTTGAATCATATATCTGGCTACCTAAAGTGGAGAGAGGTAAGGAGAGGAGAGGGTGGAAAAAATGCACCACGGACCATATATAGATTTCACACAGAACAACGCTTCAAAACCCATTAAGAAAAATCCCCGAACCTATAAAAACATCGTAGTATGCACAATATACCATGAAATTATGAGAGGTAAGAATAGACAAAAAAATAAGCCAAGGATGGATAGATGCATCACAAAACAAATTTTATTGCTCTAAAATGTTACACGGTACATCATTAGTGGGCAAGAGGAAAGAAAATGCCATTACAGAGCCATGGGAGGAGGCTTAGACTCCACATTATACCCTAAGGAAGAAAGAGAGAGGGGGAAGAGGAGAAACAACAACCAACCCTTTGAATATGCCCCTTCATTACAATATATAGGAAGAACGAGAGAGAGGAGGGAAGAATTTGAATCCTAGCTTCAACCACCTTGAGATATGCATTGAATCCTAATTTGAAATCTCAACCACCATCAATCAATTCCCTCTTTCAAATCCACCTACAATCTATCAATTCTAGTTCCCTATGTCTGCTTGGTGTGCTAAGGAAGAAGAACGGTAGATCAAATTAAATCTAATCTGGTAGTTGAAGAAATCAGATTCTATATTAATTGCATGGAAGATGTTTTCCCATTTTTCACCCACTAAAGCCTATTAATAATTATATTTTATATTTCCATGGTGTAGAGGGTGTCAAGACGTTTCTAAAAAGTGTTCTCTTGCCCAAATTTGAGTTTCCAATCAAAAGATATGGCCATCTGAAGATTAGGGTCACGAGCGCACCATGTTTAAAGAGTCTATCCGTACCGGGTCCACGTTACACACTCGCATCTTGGAGATTTCAATCCTTCCTTATGCTCTTGAAATTACACCGGACTAACATGTGGTAGCTTCTGTGAGCTCCTTGGCTTCTTTGTAGTTTTCCTAAGTCTCTTTGCTTGGTGGGGCCAAAAGTATGACCCTGGACATGTGGAGGTTTGGCGCTTGTTTGGAAACCCGCCCCAAATTTTACTTTTGAAGTAGCGCTGTGCTAACACTTGGCTCCCTCCACTAGCCTACCTCTACTTTGACTATTCAACCCCCCGACTCTATCCCTTTTTTAGACCTGGGACACGTGGAAGGCCCGTGCTCATTTGAAAACCCGCTTTGGATTTTACCTTTGAAGGAGCATCGTTAAGACACATGGTGCCTTCCGCCTGCACTCTTATACTTAACCAATTTAGGCCTACTTTTGAATTTGACCTCTATTGACCATTGGCCACATGGAGGGCTGGTACAAATTTGAGTCTCCGCCTTTTTGAGCTTAATCTTTGGAGATGCGCCAATGAGGCACGTGGAGGATTCCATTGATTCTTCCATACTTAGCCAATTTTGGGGCTTGTTCTAAATTATTTACAGAGCCCAAAGACTTTGAACCTTTCCCCACTTCTCTCCCGAGAGCCTCTAGTTTCTCCATTTCTGAGTTTGCATGCAAATTTACTGTTGGATTTGAATGTGAGCTCACAAGATAGAGCCGACCCTTAGGTTTTTTTCTGTGAGTTCGTGTTTGATCAATTTTGTCGGGGGGAAAAATTGGGATAATAGTTAGATGGGTTTCCCACTAAACCAAAGTGTGTCCCTCCATTTTGAGATGTGCAAAGGTGATCCTCTATGCCTCAGTGACATTATGGATGCTAAAGTAGACTTCTAAATGTTTTAACCATTTATCAAGCAACTCCACATCTACTTGTCCTTTAAATCTTTTAATATCAACTTTCGTCTCAAATTTAAAAGGAGTATGATCAGATTTTACCTTTTCTCTTGTGTTTAAAGTCTCTTCTTCATGCTCTTCCCCATAACTTTCCTCATGGTGGCTTCTTCCTATGCCAAAATTTTTAGCTAGGCTTTGAACCACCGAGTCCATGGAGTCTTGTTTGACAGAAGATGTCTTTTGTAAATCGTAAAGCTCTTCTCTCCTTCTAAACATCCTATCCATTATGGTCTCCAACATTTTGATTCTACTTGACCAAGTTCTCTTCCTCTATTTGTCCCCAAATTCTCTGCTTCTACTTCTTTGTAGCAATTTATGGATTGCAAGGTAAAGCCTCTTTTCCTTTAGATGTCATCACGGTCATACAAATCCAAGAATGAATACCACAAATCCTAGATAATTATTAGCTCTGATGCCAAAATGATATGTAAACTCTTCAACTTTGGAATTATCCACAAAATAAAAATAATCGTTGATGTTCTAATTTCTATTAGAAAATGACAGAGATAGCTACTGAATGAATTATGCTTATGCTTAGAATCCACAATTGTAGGAAAGGAAATAATTTAAGCTTATAAACACCAAAAAATATATCTTGGAAACCTCCAGAGGAGGAAAAACTAGTCGGGAAGGGAAATTACTCTTTCTTCCCACTTTTATTGGCCAATTCAAAATAACAAGTATAGAATTTACAATAAGTATGAACGAGAAGTAGATAATATCTCACACTTCCTTCCAAATACTTTCTTACTCTATCTCAACACTCCTTTCTTCTACAAAACATAATTCCAGCACTAAGAACTTCTTGCTCACTTTCTTTCATGCTTCGATGATCCTATTCTCTTCTACAAATATGTATTTATAGCCTTTCTCATGTCCTCTAGTGTACTGGAGAATGGGAAAGGTCATGGAGGAGAAGAGACATAAATAACCATCCAAATTCTGGGCTGCTTGTTTCATATTTTTCTTTTCTTTCCGAAATATCCAGGACCACTGCCCTAGTTGGGCAGCATTTCTGTAACCGCCGCTCTGTACAAAGCAACATTCCTATTACTAAAAATACAGAACCTCCGTGTATCATTTTCCCTTCTTCGTGCTGACTATTTTGATGAAGTATATTCATTTTAGATCCCTATGGATTAGTTAAAAATATGAAGGAAAAATTAGGCCTCTTGAAAAAATCAGAAAAAGTAAGCCAAAGAACATGAAGAAATCACAAAGGAGTATGAAGCACAAGTGAAACTAATTGGAGATGCTTTCAAGGCCAAAGAAGAAGATAATTTAAAGATCAAAATTGAGATGGAGCAGCTGCAAACATAGTTAGAACAGACCTCTACAAAACTGAAAATGTATCATAAATTTGAGAAGAGCACTGCTGATTTGAGTGATCTTTTGAGAAAAAAAAAAGAAGAAAATGACAGAGCTGGTTTGGGATATGAAGAGAAGAAGGAAGATGAAAATCAACAAGAAAAAGATAGCCAAGACAAGTGAAGAACCTCCTAAAGTCAAGAGAGCTGATTTCAAGAAGAAGAACTATCCAAGGAGACATTATGCTATGAGGTATGCTTACTCATTTTATGGATACTTTGTTATGCTTGTAATGAATTTGGTCACAAGGCTACTAAGTGCAGGATGTACTCTAGAAGTCATGGTAGGCACATGAATTTTTATCATGCTAGAAACAAGGATGAGCTGATTTTCTATAATTGTCAAAAGTATGGACATGTTGCCAAGTTTTGCTATCAAATACCTCCACAACAAAACAAGAAAGTTTATAGGGTTAAATCAGATCCTACAAACACTAAGGAGCAAGGATTAATAGTTCAAACAAACTTTCATTCACAAAGTGAAGAAATGGAGTGGTACATTGATAGTGGGTGTTCTAGCCACATGATAGGGAACAAAAAAAAATTCATCTCCTTAGAGGAAAAGGCATCTGACACAATGAGATTTGGGGACAACACATCAACAAATATTGTTGGAAAAGGTACGTTAAGTCTTGACAATGGAAAAACTATAACTGAAAATGTGTTGTATGTTGAAGGCTTAAAACACAATCTTTTAAGTGTTAGTCAAATGTGTAAAAGAGGGTATATTGTTCTTTTCCATGATAAAGGATGTGATATAAGAAAAGGAGAAAAAAAGTGGTAGGAAGAGCCAAAAGAACAAAAAAATGTTTGTGCTTAAGGAAATAAACAAAGAAAAGTGTTTTTCAAGAAAAGTGGCTAATATAATGACTAAACCATTTCCTAGAGCTGGTTTTGAGCAGTTGAGGGATAAATTGGGGGTATTTCCAGCCCCTAATAGTCACTAAAGGTCTCAGAAAGACAAGGGGGTAGCTAAGGTGCCAAAGTTGCTCCAAGAGGGCTCAATTTGAGTCTAGACAGGGGAGTTGGTTTTCCAATCCCAGGCACAAAGATATGATCATGTAAAGAAAAATAATTGAAGGCTTATTTGAAATATTATCATATGGATTTTTGCAGATGGTACATCGAAGAAAAATAGCGGTATTTCATGGGCTTCTTCAAGAAAGACCACAAAACCTTTCCGGGGAGTGCATGAAAGGTATGAGAATTCTATTGTTATTGAATCTTTCCAATCTAATAATTTTGGTGTGCTTTTGCATATTTGTCATAGATGTCAAAGGGGAGAGAGAGTGTTGGAAACTTGTTTCATATTTCAGTTTGCCATCAAGTTTCATAATGTTTCCATCAATGAAAAAGGTGGATATTGTTGTACCCTCAAGGTTTTCCAGCTTATTTTCATTGATGTCAAAAGAATTGACGGAAAATGGATATTGTAAGAGAATTATTCTTAGGTGTTGTTCATAGGTTCAAGGTGACCTCATGAGATTTTAAGAAGGAAGTGTCTTGGAAATTGTTTTGTTAGTGCCATTTTAGGATGTTTCAGTGCCCTAATGAAGTGAAACAGATGGGACAGTCGAAAAATCATGGGATAATATTTGAGAGAGTATCCAAAGCATGTGTGAGAAAATTATAGGATCAGCTCAGCCCCAGGAGTCAATTTTGTATGTTGATCAGAAATGGCGTTGAGAACAAACAACTGTTCTTCTCGCATGCAAACAAGATGGGATAGAAAATTTTAGACCTATTATTTTCAAAAACTCATGAGAGATGATGGAGGAAGGTTTCCTGGTTCTTCATGTAAAATTTTAGGTCAAAGTTAGGTCATTTGAGCAAGTTATGTGAGTTTTTGTAAAACAGCCTTTTGAAAAGCTCATTTTGAGTCGCTGGATTCTTAGCCTTCAAATTTTTTTATAAAGTATCCTTCAAATAAATAATAAATTAATATTTGGAAATTTTTTTCATAGAAATCATGTGTAAAAATAATTTTCTCAAAAGGAGGTGTGGTTGAAAATTTATGAGAATTTTGGTGAAGCTGTGTTTCTCTCTCCTAGGTGTGCACCAAATTGATAAGACAAAAATGTGAATTTGGACTCCGAGTATTATTTCATCACCTCTCAAGTATCTTATTAGTTCATTCACAATTTTTCTCATTCTTAGAAGGATTTTTAAGGCTTTACTTCTTGAAGGTACATGTTGTTGCCAACAATGTTCTTCGTGGGAATGCTCTGGTGTGTAAAATTCCTAATTGTTGTCATTGGATTTTTTTCTCAATAAGTGCTTAGAAATATTCTACAGGAACATGGAAATGTGATTTCAAATTTTAAAGTGTTTTTGGAATAGTAAAACATTCAAACCATGCTAGCTTAAGCTATCCTAAAGAGCATTTTTCTCAATGCATTTTGACATACTGCCCTAAGAGACTTATCTCCAGTTGTAACACCTTGATCAGTTTGATAACATGTATACATGGCCAAATAGAATAAAATGGATATATTTTTGATTGTGATTTTACTCATTTGATATTATGGAATTTAGAGGCCAATTTTCTTAGTTCAGATGTGTAAAATGCACTACTTCACTGTTTATTTGAATACCATGATAAATTTAGTCCATAACTAAGTTTGGTGAGTCAAAAACAACTCAAAATTATAGAGAATAAAGGTATATTTAATATATCATAAATAAATACACCAGATTTGAGAAGTAAGTTTAATCTTCATCAAGGTCTTCTTCCTATTAGAAAAGTATACATTTAGCTTCAAATCAAGTTTCATGCAAAAAGTGTTTAAATTAGGAAATCTCCTTCAAGTCCCTAACTCCTCACTACTATGGAAAGGTTAAAAATGTTCTAAATAACCATGAGAAGTCTTCTTGCTTGAAATCCATGTAACTTTATTGAATAAATTGGTTCTTTAGCTGTCTCTGGTATAAAGTTGTTAATACCCTAATCTAAGGTTTTGTTGAATGACCTTTTGACCATCAGGATCACTCCATCCAATGAATTTCAATGAAACTTGGATGGTTGGTCTGATCATCATTATAAAGCTATTGTAAAAGGGTTTAAATTAAAATACAATGATTTATATGAGATATTCATCTCGAGCTATGATAAAATTGTATCCATCTCGAGGAATGTATTTCTATGTTTTAAAGTTGTTTTTGAACATTTTGTGGCAATGTCTTCGAAGGGCAGGCTATAGGAAAATTGTATGGAGTTTGAAAATAATTTTCCCATCATGAAAAAGTTCAAGAATTCCTTTGTTCAATGATGGAGTTTTAAAAATGATTGTGACAATGTCACTAAGCTGAGAAAAATAGTGGCTCTTGTTTTTCTCAAAGTTTTGATCTTATCAAGTATTTATTTGTTGTGCACTAAAGTTAATGAGAATGGTTCAAAGATATGAAAATCCTTTAGTGAGGCTAAATAATCTCCTTAAATTTTTTCAACCATCTCAGATTAAAAAAGTCTCATGAAGAATTCAGATTTGGATGTATGGGTGTTGAAAAGTTTGTATGCTTGATATAATATCGAGTCAAGTCTGCATGCTTCTATATGGAAGCCTGAAATTCTCTTGAATGAATTTTATTGTTTTCTCTAAGAAGATCAAGGTTATATATCTTCTTGAAGAACTTAAAAGGCTAGTTAACATACTTTGTATAATATTGTGCTCTTGTGCAAAGTTGTTGTAGAATGTCAATGAAGAGAAGATGGAAAGGTGCTCGAGTTTTGAAATGGAGACTTTGCAAGAAGTCAAGATATTTAGACTATCATGAGTGCATGAAAAGTCTTAAAAGGTCAACCTAGAAAATAGAAATACATTATTTTGTCTTGTCTCATACAACATGGAAGTTTAAAATACTAGAGAGATAATTGAGCATTAGAAATTGAACAAAACTATTATACACAAGATAATGATTTTTTTTTTTGAGATAGAAAGAGTGAGCAGGAGCCGAGTATGATTATCTATCAAATGGAGATTGAATTATTGTAAGTTTATTCCATGTCAAGCAAGTTAAATGGTTGAAACTGAAAGCATGTGTGAGCAGAAAGTTGAGTGAAAAGTAGTATACAAAGTGAGATGAATAGGAGGATGTGGGATTGATGAAATATAATGACTGTGAAATTTTGAGTTTACAGGTTTAGAAGACTAAGCAAGAGAAAATTATTTTTTATCTATTGAATTGAGATGAAGTAAAAGATAAGTCATTTTGGTTCATATAGCTGCTAAAAAATAGTGAATCCAAGAGTGTGTAAGGAGAAACAGTGAGGTGTGACTGATTGGAGTATGTTGTATGAATTTTTGAAGGTCATTGTAGAGAGAGAAAATATAGGAATGATAGGGTAGATGGAGTCAAGTGATTGCTCCAAGGTATGAATTTAGTGTACAAGGTGTAAGAAGAAAGTTTAATAAAATTGAGAGACAAGAATATTGTTGTGTTGATTCAGGAGTGATCAAGACAGAGTAGATAAGGGAAAAAAAGGAAAGAGTGCAAATTTAGGATCATTATCAGATGTTCAAAGCATCAAAGTTAAGAGTGATACAAGCTTGTGTGTTTCAAATTGAGTTACAACTCAGTCATATTAAGTATTTTTTTCTTCCTTACAAGTGCCGGCACCAGAAGGTCAGTTGTAGATGACTAGATCAATCAGGGAGTTATTGCTTCCTACACCAAGTTGTAGCTTGTGTGATACTGAGGTTGTAGCCTTATAAGTTGAGTTGTAGCTCAACAAACTTTATGTAACCTTTTGCCACATAGTGGACTGGTTCAGTGGGTTTTCTCCCTATTTGGGTTTCCCACTTAAATTTCTTGTCTCTTGTGTGTGATTTCTCTCTTTTGAATTGTCTTTCAGATTAAGTGGTTGAGTTTGTATTTAGTAAAAGTTGAATTGAACACTAATTCACCCCCTATCGTTGTTCCGCTTTCTAACAAAGGGAAGAGCGAGAAAGTCTATAATTTCATTTTATTTTCATTCACTATAACATAACCACATACATCGCGCATCTAATTTTATATTTCCTTTCAAACCCATATACATTTTTAATCCATTTACATTTTCAAAACCAATCAAAAATTTCATAGTTATTTCTAGAGAGAGAAAGGGAAGAGAGAAAGTATAGAATTCATTTTATTTTCTATTCATCATATCATAACCACATACATTATCTAATTTTCATTTCATTTCCATCCCATTAATATTCATATCTCATCTACATTTTTAGAACCAGTCAAAATATCGTAGTTGCTTCTAGAGAGAGAAAAGGGAAGAGAGAGAAACATCATAATTTCCCAAAAACCATTCATATAAGAATTTGATAAATTCAATCTCTATAAAGTACAATAATGATATCTACTAGGTTACATAGTTAGTTAAGGGTCAAATGGGACCCTTAGAAGGCGTGTTTAGCTAAAGTTGCAATTTTGGTGAAAGCTGGTTGAAACATCTAATGCGCTTATAAATTGGGCCTTAAAAACATTCGTTTTATGTTTGAACACAAAGTATGATGATTTATACTTACTCCATCATATACAAAGAATTCATTGCATCTGACGGAAGTTGATTACAACGAGAAAGATCAAGTTACAAAGCTAACTCTAGGACTAGTTATTAGAATTGCATCGAAACTCTTATCGTACAACGACCGGTGGGCCCCAAAATCCACTTGAAAAACTAGTCTCCGAAGGAATTTTTGTTGAAAATAAGGCTGTTTAAAATTCTCTTGTTGGTAGTCTAGAGGTAGGTGGCATTGGTTTTCATCTTCTCTCAAACTAAACGACAACTGTAAGCTGGAACCGATCATGTTTTATTAAAATGTGCACGTCACTACAAGTGAATGATAAATTGAATGAGATTTGAAGATTGACTTGTAAAGGTGGTAAATAAGTTCAAAAACTTGGTTAATATTATCCACGGTGACCCATATTCCCGAGGTCATGCTAGGATTTTTGAATTTGTAGTATATTTGGGTGTGGTGCTCCATGTGCATGACTCTTGGGTTTGGATTTTTTTTTAATGTTTTGGTAGTTTCGGTCAAGTTACGATTTTATAATTTTTTGGGATAACATTTCCTACTATTCAACATCTGATTTCAATAATTTAGAAATGATGAAAGTTAAATTTAGTGCAGGATGAAAGGGGAAAACCATACCTTTTATGTAAAACTTGCTATCACCGCATTCGATGAGACCGCATCACATTCAGGCATTTCATTGAATGGTTTGAGTGCACCATCAAAACATCCATTTTCATTTTGACCTGATATAATTTAAGCTTACATCCTTCTCTACTATGGGAAAAGTGCAATGACCCTTGTCAAACTCCATAACGAGTCATTTTGAAAACCCATGGAAGATCCCTCGCATGTGCTTCCTAGTAAATGAATGTGAATTGGACTCATGAACTAGCATAGTAGAAACCAAATCCAATATACACCAAATTTATTTTGATACATGATGGAAATATTATTCAATATATCTTCCCATACGTAGGTAGATTTATCTATGTATGTAATGAAGAAGGTCATGACAATATCAATATACAAGAAGCCTTTGAAAATAATGTCTATAACAACCAGTGGCTTCCTTGGTTTGGGAAATAAGGCCAACTTGAATTTTGAAGCCCATGCGAAGTAGATAACCAACACTAAAAAAAATAAACACCACCACCGTACTCAAAAGGTTCATAGAGGGAATATAGTGTGCTTTCCAAGATTGATTCTCCAAGTACTTTTGTCCCCTAAGGGAGGCAAGGATTGCTCATGAAACTATAAAATCTTCTATTTTTATAATCTTCTCCCTCGTTGGAAATAATATATGAAATAACTCAATAGTTTTTTTGTAACACTAGTTGTGCATATCCAACAATCAACACATGGAATATAGCTAAAAATTACACCAAAATAAGTGCATCCTATTCTCTAATCTTCTTTTTCTTCTTTTGCAAAAAAACAAAAACCGACATGAAACAGTTCCTCTCCTCTCAAGATAATTAAACCCACTTCCAATACAGATGTAGACCCGATCACTTGATTTATTTATAGTAAAATGAGGAGATATTCAGATTACACATTTATCTCCATGTGAAAGACCACTTTAACCCACAATGGGATTGATTTTAGGATGGATAATAGAGAGATATTTGTTTAGCACAGATCCCTACAACGTTATGTTTATTTTTAATGAGATCGCAGAACCTTGCTTTACCATTGATAGTAAAGTGGAGCTCGACTTCGCACTCACTACAATAATCCAAAACTACTAAATTTACAACATTAACTTGGGTTTGAACATCGTTAATGCCTCTGGATATTAAATAAAATACTTGTATTATTGTGCAAGGAAAATGACAAGTCTAAAAGCCACTCAAGATTTTTCATGGCTCCCATGCCCTACCGCACACTAATAAATCTAGCCCTCCTCCAACATGCCAAGCCTCTCGTTACTCCACCAAAACCACTCACCCACCAACACTTCACTTCAACCACGATTCCATTATTATTGTTATTTTTATTCTTTTTAATTGTATTATTAAGTTAGGCACTACAATATTTGTGTGCAGGAATTTGGATTCCCTCCACTCATTGAGAATTCATCATTAGAATACATCATTTATTCCTTTTTGGAGTTGGTCAAGAATGAGACATGCGATTTTCTTTCCTTCAATGAGGATACATTGGAGTCCTCGCTAACATCATAGGTTATATTTATAACATTATAAGATACTAATAATAATTTTCTAATAAGTGAAAGGATATCAATGATGTTTCCAAGACATGGATCAAAGTGTTGAGCTACATTTACATTATAGAAGCAAATAAGGTGGCACTTGTGGTAGCTCGGTTCATGAGAGATAATTCAAAGGACAAGAACTCAATCTAGAACTCTCCCTCGTGGGATCATGAATGACTATTTATTTATCAACAATTTCTTTATCCCCATCCAATCAGTTAACCCTTCTCTATTTGTCTCTTCCTTCTCTCTCCATGTTCTAATTTCTCATTAAGAATGTAATTTTTATATTTCATCTTATTCAGATTTAATTGACCTGAATTAAACATTATAAGACCATTTTTCAATGATAAGAAAATGAATCTCCTCCTAAGAATATGAAATTCCACATGCTATGAATATAGGTGAAAGGTCATGTGGGGGTAGATGAAGATACATGTTTATAATGATATAAATTGGAATGGATTTTCTATTCTAAAGGGTTAACAATTTTTAATTGAACGTATATTGTTGAGATTACCACTTCTACATCAATCAATAAAAGATGAAATTATTCTATTCATTTTATTATGTTCCTCTACTCTCTTTATCTATTTTCCAACTTTGTAAGCATGAAAATATTCTAAAACCAATAAAGGTGTTTGAAACTTTGATAAAGGAATCAACATAATTCTATGTCTACGATTTTTTACATTTTATCATTGTTTGCATTTTTGTGTTCTTATAATTGAATGTCAATCCTACTTTGGTTATTGTATATGAATTATGTAAGCCTAATCAAAACAATAACCCTCTCTCTTGTTATTTATCTAACTCTCTTTCAATTTTTTCATTGAGAATTCCTCCCTCGTACCTTGTAAAAGTGTTTTCCACAGGTGTAGTGGAGTATTCCTATGTGATCCCGCCCTAATGGCCACCCCCATATTTAGGTTAGTTTACATTAAATAATGGGAGCCTCCTCATATGAAATAATGGATAACTAGGCATTCAATGTGATTTTTCAAACATGGAGCTATCCTAAAGTATGGGACTTTGCAATGGGATACCTCTATGGAGAAGGCCAGATTCCTATTCCTAACCTAGTGCCAAACTAATCCAAAGTGCAAAGAATGGCTAATCTAACCATACTCTAATGATTTCCAAGGGGACAAGGATATAAGTATTGCATGAAAAAATATACTCTAAGGGAAGGTGATGCACCAAGAAGGAATTTTGGACAACCTACAAAATAAACACAACACTACCAAAACCTTGCAATGAAAATATAACAATGCACAATAACCTTGCATGCAATGAAAAGACCAGGAAATATGCAATAAACAAAAAGAGGGTTGAAAACATACACATATCATGTTTTATTACTCCGATAAGTTGATACAATTCATTACATTGGGGCGAAAGATGCAAAGTTTAATTTTAGTGTTCAATAGGGAGGTTTGAAACTCCACAGATCTCTTACAGATAAGAAAGGAGGGAGGGGAAAATGCAAAGTGTCCAACCTTTTGAAATGATCCCATCCTTACAATTTATAGAAGATATTTTGAGAGAGGAGGGATAAATTTTAATTTTAGAATGTATGGAGTCCCATGTCTACCTACGTCATCCTTTTATGCTACTCATGCTCTTGGTACTTGGCCTCCATGTTGAAAAATAGGGTGTTCATACCCGATTAATAATTCTTTCACCTACCCCTATTAATCACCAACCCCTATTATTCACCATTTTCATAGGTCTATAACCTCAAAATTCAATTTTTATGGTGCCATGCTATATATTGTCTCTCCATGGTTCGAACAACTAGTATTTTGTGAGATTCGACCATTAGAGCTCAAGTTATGCCATTTTAGGTTTTGGGAACCTCTAAAATTTTGGGGTTTCAAAACCTTTGAAAATTCATTTCTCATGTCCCTATTATGTTTCTCTTTCTCCCAACTTTTTGTTGAGTGTGAATTTGCAAGAAATGGAGGTGCAGAGGTATAGTTATGGTGTTTTTAGTTTGGGGTTTTGGGTGCTTTGGCCCATGTCTTGTTTTGGGGTGAGTTGATTACTTAGCTCACCGAGCAGCTCATCGAGCTGCTTAGTGAGTTGGGTGAGTATTCTTTGTTTTTGGTGCCTGTGAGACCCTTTGAGTTCCACCATTGAACACTAATCATCTTGGTTCGGTGAGTCCCTTTAGCATCTAACACTTGGTGGATCCACCGACCGCCTCGAAGGTCTTTGTATTATCCTTCCCACCCCACGTTTAACACTTCTCGCCTCAAAACTTCATCGATTCGAATGATCCACCCACATGGCTTGAACCCAAAACTACACTTTACACATGAAAAACCTCCTGAAGCTGCACTAGTTCCACATTCCCGGTCAATACATGAGCCCACCAATTCCTATCTTGTATAGGTCCCTCCAAGCCAACCCGACTTCTCCACTTGCGACTCGACAACTTGACATTCTATTTGGCAGGTTTAGCTTTTGTATTTGAATGGGCTCGGTTCACGAGGCCACCGAATCTCGACATCTGGAAAATACCCATTCACCACCTTGGTTCATTCTCCAATACTTCAAACCCCTCTTTGCCTTTTGAGATTTGGAATTTTCTTCATCATATCCATGACACTATTCACTAGCAAGCAAGCTCAAGATTCTTTGAAATGATGAAATCCTCAAGTCTGAAATCGACTCCGTGTTTTGGATTTTCCCCAGAATCACCCCAAGACTATTCACTTGCTCCCGAGCTAATTCTCCCAAAATCCTCAAGTCTCAAACTCCAAAATTTGGAGTTTGGACTTCGATTTCCAACTCACTTGTTAAACGATCCATCCTTCTTTGAATTTCGATGCTAAGGACTCCAAAACCCCCTCTTTCCTTGAATTTTCTCATCAAGCCATTTCCACAAGCCATTCGACTAGCGTGAACCATTCACTAGACTAGCTAAACCCCTATCCACCATTTTTGAGCTCACCGCTACTCCGATCCTTGAGTCATTGATTCCCTTGGTGTTGATGTCTAGTTAGCCCTTATGTGTTACCATGGGAATTTTGCATTTAGCTTTCATGATGCACATAACACCTCCACGTTCTCATCATATCCCCTTCCATGCTCACCCACAACTCACTGTATCATCATTTCCATTTCTCGGGTTCCCGCCTACAAAGGATTCACCAACTCGTTGGCTCCTCAAGCTCGCCTTTGAGATCTTCCCTTTCCACTTGTGAGCTAAACCTTATGTGTATCATTAGTTGTGATATCAGCTTACTCGGAATATTGCTGATGCACCCAAATCAACTTAGATCTCACTTCATTTAGCACCAAGTGGTTCTTTTGTCTTCCATGCTCTCTTACGAAGGATTTGATTCCAAGTCAAGCTCTCTCATCTCTTGGCTCACCAATCGTGCCATGCTTGAGCTATTCCCATACACCCATGAGTTTAATGGCAAGCTATTACCTTTACACATTTTACTTGTGAGTTCCTCCCTCGCTGATCTAGTTGACTTATCTGTGAGCTCACTCACCGAACAACTAACCCGACACAATCGCTTTTTACTCCCGCGACCCGCAAGCTATCTCGATCACCTCACCCTCCATAGTGCTTTGAATCATCTGAAAACTTCTAGGTTTAGCGATAGGCTCACTAAACCCACTAATGAGCTCACTCATCGGCTCTACCCATGCACCTCAACCACTCGTTGAGTAGCTCAAATAAGCTAATTTTAGCTTAATAGCCCCCTTAGACTTACTTTTCCATTTTTGGAATTGATTGGATTTTTGATAGATTTTCTTGGACCAGAGGTTTAGGGGAAATAAATAGGGTGTCTCGGGAAATTTTTAATTTTTCACTCATTCACCCATTTTGGTCGAATTGGGTTTGTGGGGCCCACCTTTCCTTCTTTTCCAAGTTGATCTCTAGGCTCAAAACCCGAGAGGAAAAAATCCTCTTATGACCCCAACACTTCCAAAACACTGTGGTTGCTCTTGAAATCCTGGATACTACATGCAACCTAAAATTCACCTTTAGGTACTATCAAGTGCCCGATTTTTCTCTCTTCTTATTATCCATTTTTCTTAGGGGGGAAAATGGATAAGAATTTTAGTGACTCACAGGGACATCTGCCTACTAGATGATCATAGCCCAACTTCCTACATGCATCCATTGGGTATGAAGTATCATGTAATAATCTAGAACTAATATGGACCTTGAAACTTGGACCATAGAGCTTGCTTGAGACAACTGTCAAAAATTAAAAGCCGACCTTCGCTTGCTCAAATTTTCCAACTTTAATAAGAAAATCTTAAAGCTCTCATGAGTGGAAAATTGTTTTGATTTGAAATTTTCTTTTCCCTCTCTACATCCTTGATTTGCAACACCAAAAAGGTTCCCTGAACCTATCAAAAACCTGATTTTTCCAAGTATGAAGCACATCAAACTCATGATTTCCCGACATGCATGGCTCATTACAGAATTTTTGCGTAAGACATTTATTGGTTTTGGACATCATGGAACTCTATTAAAATTTGATTTTTTCTTCTTCTTAATATTCCATCTCTAACCCGTTTCTTGGAAAATTGCTGGAATCACAATGCCCACAACTCATAATATGTTTAACTACACTAGATCCAAGGGATGAGTAAGGAAAATTTGAGGTTAATTTGCTGCTGAAAACCTAAGAGGATCTTGAATGAATTGGGAAGGCCAATTCTTTAGATTGACTTTCGACTTATGGAAGCACCTAAGATAAAACTATGACTAATCCAAAGGGACAAGAGAATGAAACTATGGAAGTAGCCCATAAATATGATCTTATTTTCTCTGCATTTAAAAGAGGATTGTAACTATTCCCTGAAACTTTGAGCTTCCTGTTACATATCTTTCCTGAGAGGCATGCTAAATTATGCAATGATATAACTAGGAGTGATAAAATCATGTACTGTAATAATGAGGGAAATTTAAACCTATTATACAATAAGAACAATGTGTAGAAGCACTTAGAGGAATGACAATCCTAAAATAATATGTACAAGGGTGATAATTTTTCCTTTCAGTAACAATGCTTAAGATAGATTCCATTGAGTGGAATTTGTAGTTCTTTTCCATCCATATTGGATAGCCGGAAAGTGTTGTTACCTATACATCCTGTAACTAGATAGCGGCCACTCCAAATGGCATTAATTTTGGAATTCTTTCATAGCTTAGCCCGATCTCAGTATCCCACTTGAGAACCAAGTCCCCCTCCTGGAAGGTCCTTACCTTGGCTTACTTTTCAAATGACATCTTAATTAAGTCCTGATATTTCTCCATGGTTTGCATTGCATGCTCTCTTGTTTCTTCTGACTCCATCATCTCAGCATGCCTTGCTTCTATAGGCTCAAAATCGGAAAAATATAGTTTCTTCATGAGTTCTAATGTGAGAAATTCAAGTGATATAGGCAGCCTTGCTTCCTTAATGTAGACTAGCTTGTAAGGAGATTTGTTTGTTGACCTTTTAGGTGTGATTCTATCAGCCCACAATACTTGATTTGAGCCCAGTATGCCACATCCTTTGTGTTGTCTCCAAATCACTGCACCCCCTGAATGGCCTAAGAATGAATCATGAAATTTTGTGTGATTGAGACACATGGGATCATCTCTCAAGCTGTGGGACTTGAGATCAAGGTGAACCTTTGGAAAAGGCCGTCTTCCTCTTCCTAAACTAAACACAACACTACTTCTAATGCAAGGAAAAAGGGCTAGCTAGTCCTACCCTAACATTTATTGGGATTAGGGAAAGAGATTTTGCAAGGAAATAAAACCTATACTAGAAGTGGTGATGCGAAAAATTAAGGGATGTTTAACACTTGGGAGGGTTAATGTGGGAGGTATGCTTGCATCACTAGCCACCTTCACTTATCGCAATTAGGAAGGGTAAAAATACCACAAACCAAGGTAGACGTTCCTCTGTTAAACTTGAGTGTACGAAGGGTAGATCAAATCAGATTCAACACAATTAATTTATCAAAAGTAAACCACTTATGAGGAAAGAGCTAACCAAGCTTATTGAGGTCTGCATAATTTTCCCTATCAAGCATTCTTCATGGGTAGCTAATTTGGTACCTGTAAGGAAAACAACAAGAAAATCCAGCCGTGCGTAGATTTCAGGGACCTAAACCATGACTCTCTGGAGGATCACTACCCTCTCCTCTAAATGGAACAAATCCTCTAAACAGTGGCAAGGGCTCAAATATTTTCCTTGCTTGATGGATATTAAGGATATAATCAGATTCTAGTTCAAGAATATGATCAATTCAAGATGACTTTCACCACCAAATGGGGCACATACACTTACAACAAGATGCCTTTTGGATTATCTAATGTGGGGCTACCTTTTAGAGAGCCATGGATATGGAATTTAAGGGACTCATCAATGATATGATCTTGGTTTACCTTGACGACATCACTTGTCTACTCCAAACATGTTGAGGATCATATCACCCATCTAAGGAAAGTTTTTCAAAGGTGTAGGGAATTTGGTGTCTCACTGAACTTGAAAAAGTGCATTTTCGTAGTGCAGGAAAGAAAGTTGTTGGGAAATATTGTTTAAGCAGAAGGGTTTTCTATTGACCCAATTAGGATTTAGTAAATTATGTTCTTGTCCCTCCCAAGTCATAAAAGGGTCTCCAGAGCTTTTTAGGAACTATAAATTTTGTTTAGAGATTTATTCCTCACTTTACAATGTTGGCAAAACTACTGATGGACATGCTTAAAAAGAATATCCCATTTTCATGGATGAAGGAGGGAAGAGAAATATTTGAAACCATAAAGAAAACTATCTCCCAAGATCCTACACTAGTGAATCCCTGGTTTGACAGGGATTTTATTCTATATGCTTTCGCAGGTCAGGAAAGTATTTCAAGAATTCTCACCTAGCAAAATGATGACCTGATGGAGCAACCCATTGCCTTTTTTAGTTAGTCTCTTAAGGAATACAAAATCAAATATTCCTTCATCAAAAATAGGTCTTTACAATCATTCAAGCCCTAAAGAAGTTTAGGCATCTATTGTCTAACAACAAAATCCATTTAATGGTTTCTCATCCTGACGTCAAAGAGTTTTTGTTGAATAAAGAGATGAATGAGAAACGTCTTTGGGTGGATTACGAAAGTAATGGAGTATGACGTACACATCAAGGTCACTAAGCTTGTCAGGGGCAAAGGGTTATGTTAGCAACTAGATGCGGACATGGAGACCAAAGATACGAAATATTTCATGCTTCTTAATGTTGATGAGGGAAATGATTAGATTGATTGATCGAATAAGATGTAAATTTTTCTTCTTTCGGGATATATCCTCCAAACATGGATAAATTCCAGAGACATACTTTCTATTTACAGTCTATTATGTATGTCGTGATAGATAATGTTCTCTTCTCGAAAGGATCTAAATGGTGTTCTTCTACGCTACGTCAGGCCAAAAGGTGAACAAGGTATTAGAGGAATTCCACAATGGCCTATCCAGAGGACATTACTCTGCACGAACAACCACCACCAAGATCATGCGATTCGGTTATTACTGGCCAGACTTTTTCAAAGACTCTCATATCTAGGTGAGGAAATGTAAAGAGTGTGCTCTTTTCGTAGGAAAAAAGAGGTTGGTAGCTCTCCCATTACGCCCTCGTTTAGGTGGATCAACCCTTCGTTTAGTGGGGATTAGATTTCATTGGGATGATTAATCCTCCATCCAATGAGGGGCATAAATGGGTCCTTACTGCAATAGATTATTTCACTTGTTGGATAGGCAGTAGCCCTAAAAGAAAGTAATGAAAAGGTTGTTTTGTATTTTCTAGAAAATTTGATGATAAGGTTCGGTGTTGCTTTTACTGTTATCTCAGACAATGCTATGTCTTTCCTTGGGATAAAGATAAGTGAATGGGCCGTCAAGAATGGATTCTACCTCAAGACTTAATCTAACTATTACCCACAGGGAAATGGGTTGGCCGAATCCAAGCAAAAAGAATCATTAAGCGCACGATGGAGTGCAATAAAAAGAACCTAACATACACAACTCAAGATCACCCTATGGGCTGATCGGATAACACCTAAAAAGTCCATCGAGGTTTCTCCTTTCATGCTTGTATATGGAAGGGAAGTGAAACTTCCACTTTTCCCCGGAATTGGCTTGTCGGCTTGAAGTTATGGAGGATGAGGCCTTAACAGTGAGTTTTTATGAACTCATGGAGCTGGAGGAAATTTGAAACACAGCCATGAATACATTGTGAGAACATCAGGATCAAGTTAAGAAATCCTTCTAAAAGAAAGCCTCTGATAGGGTGTTCAGGGAGGGATATTTGGTTCTAAAATGGGACGAAGATCACGCTAAACCCGATGGGCATGCCAAGTTCGATGCTCTCTCGGAGCGTGCCCCATGTTAATACACCCCCTGTAAGAGGAGAATTCATTTTTCCTATCTAGAATCGTGGAGAAGAATTTCCCATTCATGTGAATGGGATACACCTCAAAGTTATTTTTCTAGATGTTCCACCCTATATAGTGTTCTATCTTTTCCTCCAAGTGCTCTGCACATTCTTTTGTTTTCTTTTCTTTTGCTTGTGTGTTTTCTATTTTGGTTTTGTTTTTAGACTCCTTTTCCCAATGTTTTGCTTAAGGATACTGGTCTAAAAGCTTAGCAGAAAGCATTCCCTGGAGATCACCAAAAATGTTAACCATTTAACCTACCTGGAAGGAAATTTATGTGTTAGACAATGTTTTTAGAAAATCCTTGCACAATGAAAATTTTCTAAGGCTGAAATATGAAATTTTCAATTTTCGGTCTTCAGAGATTTTTCCTTTCGAGTTTTTAGCTTGGATTCGAAATGCTTTGAAAATTTTTTGAAGTCCAAAACCCCAAAAGTTTAAATTTTCGACTTTTGAGTTTTCGGGTTTTGACACTTTTGGCCCCTTTTTTTTTAAATCCCTCTTGGACTTCCAAAGTATGAATGTCCAAAATTCTGAATTTTAGGTTTTTAGAGTTCTCTGAGTCATTTTTAGGATTTTTACCTGAAAATTTCCGAAGTCTGAATTTCTGAAAGCCCAAATTTTTAGACTTTCAGGTTTTGGAATCTTCCATCGCCAATTCATCTTTTTGCCTCTTAATCTTCGAAGTCCAAAATCCCAAAATTCCAAATTTCAGGATTTCAGTTTTGGACCTTCGGAGATTCTGCGTGCAATTAATTTTTCACCTACTTCCGTATGGATCAGATTTCTACCATTAATATCAGGTTTTCTATTTAAAATCAATTTTTACTTGTCATTTTTACTTGACACATTTTCTCTGACATTCGATTCTTGTACTTTGCAATGTCCTTTTCAAGGTATGGTTTTTTGTTTATTTTCTTTTGGTTTTAGGTCTTTTCCTTTGTTTCCTTCTCATTTTGGTTTTCCCTTTGGTTTCCCTCTGTGTTTTTTGATGTCGCTCCCTTGGTTCACCATGTTTCACATTTTGAGTTTTCTTTAGGTATTTTGAATTTTTCAAAGGATCCTCTTAGGCCTCCCATAATTATTTTCATTTCTCATGTTTCAGAGTTTGCGAGTTAACATTGTTCGGAAAGTCCCTTTCCTTGTTTGGAGAAACTTGTTTGGATAGACTTGTTCGAGAATTCCTTTAGAAATTTATTAAGCGGAAAACTTGTTTAGGAATTTTCCTTTGAGGACTTTATTCCAGAAATATTTTTTTGGGAAAAATTCTCTTGTTTGAATTTGTTTGGAGGTTTTTGCTTTCGGGTTTTTGGAACTTCTGGCTTTGGGAAACTCTTTTGGAAAAATTCTTTTCAAATTTTCTTTTAGGAATTTTTTTGGAAAAATTGGTTGAATATTTCCTTTAGAAATTTTGGTTTTGAGAGATTTCCTTTGGAAAAATTGGTTTCGAGATTTCAGTTCGGGAAACTCTTTGGAAAAAGTTTTCAGAGATTTCAGATTCGGTGATTTCTTTTGGAACTTTTCGGTTCGTAATTTTAGAATTTTTCTTTTGGGTTTTCAGAATTTCTTGAACTTCACTCCCACAAAAATAGGGATTGATGTCTACTTCCACTTCAAAGGGAAAAGAGAAGATGAAATAATCATTTCTTGGGGTTTCTCCTCAATCCTTCCTGTCCTCCGACTTAGGAAATATTGGGGACACTGATCTAGGACAAATTGATCTTCCTAATTTCTGGGAAATATTAAAGGTTCCAAATAAGAAACCATGGATGCAGCCATCTATGATAGTGGGCTTCCCTTGTCACCGGTTTTCCCACATCTATGCATTGCCTAGAATTTTTTTGGTTGCAGCAACCCACTTTAACAAAGACTCCATGTCAGTTAAAGATAGTGATGATAAGGTGGTAATCTGTTTGGAACTATATTTCTTCAAGGATCTGCTTAAACTTCCCGACATTCAAGATTATGCCACAATTTCACCAAAAATAGTAGTGGAACATTGGGATAAGAAAGAGGAAGTATGCTAAAAAATTATGATGAAATCTTATCTGGCCAAGAATTTTGCCAAATTACCCAAAACTATGCATCGGTCGATTTTATTCAAGAAGTCAACGATCTTATTGTGTTGTTAAGCAAAGTTTCAGTCTTCCTTTTATAAAGGAATTCTAGGAATGGATGTTTTTGTACATCACAACTATCAAGAAGAACGATGAGTTTATCCGATGGGGGAGCATATTAGTAGCTCCATTTGCTATCAATTGGGTAGAGTGTTAGATATAAATACTTTCTACATGACATCCTTCTTGGTATATGTAGCTACTGGTATGGGAGATTTTACTGGTTTTGGATACCGGTGGTGTTCACAAAGACCTCCCAAATATATGAATTTTATCCCCAACTCACTCTGGATGAAGGAAGAAGGAATTTTCACAGAGTCAATGATGCTTTCTTCACTTTCATCCTCTATTGTTTTGACAAAGAACTATACAATCAGAGGATTTCTGATGAGGCTTTCCAAGAAGTGCAAGAATGGGGAGCAATCTACTTTCAGTTTCCTACATTCACCTACATCCGGATTCTAGGTTTCATAGGTGCCCCAAGAAAATTTCCAAGGTGATCTAAAGACAAATGAATTCTATTAGAATTAGTTCGGTAGTTGTTGAAATATCATCAAATCCAAAATAAGTGTCATAAAGCGGGAATACATTTCCTGTTTTGATTGATGAGTAATCTTGCCCAAATATTCACAAGGTAAAAATGTTGATGCGTAAAATGGCTGAGGTAACCATGGGGACCTTTAATCCATAGACTAATTTTGATTATTGGGGTAAGATTGGGGAAACAGGTCGGTCTAGTTCCTACATTAACCCAATTGGAAGATATCTGGATTCATTTTTAGGATGAATACATTGTGTGACAAAGGGATTATGAAAGATTAACCCTTGATGAAGTTTGGAAATTTGGTTTGGTTGATGTGCTAAAGGACATGCAAGACAATGATGAGGTTTTGGATTCATCATACAAGAACGATAATGTTTCCAATCAACCGCTACCATGGATTGATTGGTATGTGGAAGAATGCAGTAATACCAAGGAGAGGGTGAGACCCATTTTAAAGAGGACTTTCAGTTGGTTGACCACCTTGGGAATCTCACCCAAAGGGGAAAATCAACCTAAAAATACAGGAGCTATACCAAAAATAAGCCAACCAACACCCACTAAGGGAAAAAGGTTGACTCAAAAGGCTCCTACAATTCCAAAGAATATTTCATTTGTTTTTGGTGGCTCATCTCTCTCCAAGTCTTCTACTCCCAAGATTACATCTCCTGTAGTGCCTGTGACAAAAGTGGTTGAAGTCAATGACTCTCCTAGTATCGTCCAGATCCATCACATCTTCTTCTTCCTCCATTATCACTTCCAATATCAGTTCTTTCCACTTCCAAAATCATTTCTTCCTTCCCATCCCCTTCTATGGCCCAATTATTCTCATCACTTCCAGTTCTATCAACTGGGAAAATATTGGGTCACCCATTTCCTCTTCACTTCCTTTAACACTTCCATTTTCTTCAATCACAACCCCCAACATTGCTCTATCAATTCCTATGGCTGTTCCTACATCCATGCCTTCCATCATTGCTACCTCTACTCAAATACTAGCTGGTATTTCTAGTGATCTTGCTCTAACCAATGTTTCAGGTATTGGATCAACTGCTTCATCTCATCACTCTAGCCATAAAATAATGGTTGTTTAGACAAACTCCCAAGCAAAAGAAAAAGGTTCCTTTGAGAGATTTTATAGATCTCAGCATATTGGAGCATATGCCCAAGAGACAAGCCAAGAGACCAAGAATCGTGTCAAGTCTAATGGTTAATTCATCTGGAGAATGTGTGATAGAGGTGGCCACCCCCATTGAGGGGAAAACTAAAGAAATAATCACAACAACAGATTACCGGATATCAAAATTCTCATTGGGGAAGGCTACTCATGAAGGATCCAAGCAAGATGTACACACTGCTCTTTGGGCCCTTTTGGAGAAATATGACAAAGACAAGGCCACCAAGGATGAGCTCAAGGCTAAGGTTAACCAACTCACCGCATTGCTACAAAAAGTAACCCAACCCACTCCATCCACTGATGTCTCAACTACTATGGATATGAAAATTTCATCTACGATCGATGATATTTCTTATCATGAGCTCGAGAAGCTAGGCTAGAAAGGGAGATCAGTGAGTGGATGGATGGAGAGAATTTTACAGGAAGCCAATCCTTTGATCAAGGAATATTTTGAGATATATAATGATTTTTAGGTTGTAAAAACCACCATTTCAAGATGGACATGTCCTTCTCTGAAGATAATAATAATTTAAATTTAACTTTGGCAACATGGAATGACATTAGAGAAGAGGATTTTGACTTGCTTCTTTAGGAAGAGGTGATCGATGATGCCTCTAAATTATTTGAATATTAAAAGGCCATGGAATTCCAAAGTGTCAAGTGTTGTATGATTTCATTAAGAAATTGGAGGAGAAACGATTGGATATTATAGATGCCCTGAATGACATCTCATAGGAGTTTGATATCACCAATTGTAAATTCTTCAATGAAAATATCGATGCTCTTCCTAAGGATTAGATTAAGGAAAACTTCAAAGATTTGGTGAAGCATGATGATGAGGTCACCAAGAATTTCAATAGTGATTCCATTGACTAACTGGTCTTATGTCAAAATTTTATAGGGAGAATAAAGAAATTTACAAATAAACTTCAAAGATTGCCAGCCAGGATCACAAAAGAGATCGAGACAGTAGACATAGTGAATCACTACGCATGTGGGCCTGGAGATGAAGAAATTTAGGGGATTACCAAGTGCTTCTTCAAGTACAGACACCGAATGGCTGTATGGGAGGAAGGACAGCATAAAATTATAGGTGAGGGAGATGTAGATGAACCAGGCCAAAGCTGAGCAGCCATGAAAGGACAGGTTCAAGCTCTAGATTGGTCAAAGTTACAGGGTTGACTGAGTCAAACCCTTTCAACAAATTTTCTATTTTCATGGGAGCCTATTCCCTTAATATTAATGACATTTCTATTTTTAGTTAAATGTTAGTTAAGGGCCCAACTATAATGGCTCAGCCTAGGAACTTATAAATAGTGGAATGCTTCCATTATTTAGGATTATTTTTTTGAGATTATTTTTGAGAGGAGTTGCTCTTCAAGCTTGGAAGAGTGCTTTTGAGATTCTAAGAAACCTTTTAATTATATTTAGAGTTACACCTTGCTATTGAAGATCTGATTTATTGTGTTGAATGTTAATTAGTGTTTACTTTGTGAATTTACAATTCCTTAGTGATAGTGATTAACTTACCTTTATTTTAGGTTGTCTATTTCATGTTGTGAAGGAATAATACTACTATATTTTATGTAAGTTGTGAAGACCTCATTTTCCTTATGCATTAATTTTTATGTCATTATTTTCGCTACTCGCAGAAATAGATGTTATATTCATGTTTGGTTTACTTTTGATAAATTAATTGTGTTGAATCTGATTTGATCTACCCTTATGTACACTCAAGTTTAATAGAGAAACGTCCGCTTCGTTTATGGTATTTTTACCCTTTCTAATTGCATCAGGTGAAGGTGGCCAGTGATGTAAGCATACCTCCCACATTAACCCTTACAGGTTTTAAACATCCCTTAATTTGGTGCATCACCACTTCTAGCATAGGTTTTATTTCCTTGCAAAATCTCTTTCCCTAATCCCATGAAATGTTAGGATAGGACTAGCTAGCCCTTTTTCCTTGCTTTAGAAGTAGTGTTGTGTTTAGTTTAGGAAGAGGAGACCAAAATTCTCGGAGGTTCACCTTAAAATCAAGTCCCACAACTTGAGAGGTGATCTCATGTGTCTCAATCACACCGAATGTCATAATTCATTCTCACGCCATTAGGGGGGTGCAGTGATTTGGTGATTTTTTTTTTGGCATGCCGAGTGGGATAGAGTTGATACTTCTCTTCTCATTCCATTGACACAAGGTACCGATGACTCCATCTCTCTAGATTTCAAAGTTTAGTACATCAACTTATGCAAAGAATTTTCATAAGACCTTCTTTAAGGTGGGAAAATTATAAGCATACAGATCTTTCTTTGTCTCCCCCAAGAAGAAGGGGGAGAAAAATTTCATTATCATTAGCCACCACTTTACCTCGTAGAGGGCATTCAAATCCTCCTGAAGGAAATTTTCCCTCACCAAGACACAACCAGCTTTTGAACATCATGACAGCCAATACTTGTCCTCCTTTCAATGCTAGTAGTCATTTCTTTTGTTAGCACAAAGAGATGCCATACCGACAACTACCTTGAAAAGTTTACCATTTTACACTAGGGAGACTAATGTTTCACCTCGAGAGCACATACTGGATGTAGCTAGCATCTACGTGGTACACAATATCACAAAAGATAACGTGGTAGTTTGACTCCTTACTACTTCATTTAAAGGTAGAGCACTTTAATGGTTCCAGAGTTTAGCTACTAGATCTGTTACCACTGGGAACGAGTTAGGAAAGAAGTTGTGTAAGCAGTTTGAAGAAAAAAGTGATAATCTCTCGCCTTGTAGAACAATTTCATACTATCAAGCCATCTCCTCAAGAGTACATGAGTGATTTCAATCTCCATTTTGACAAGACTTGGAAATGGATCCCAACACTTGTAAGGCCATCCCTAGATAGCACATTTCTATATTACTTATGGGCATTGAATAGTGATGTTTCCATCATGATTCAATCCATGGGGGGAACCATTATCCCTGATGCTTACAAAATTTCCATACTTGATTCAAGCTGGTAAATTGCTTCTAGACCTCCTATACCTATTTTGTAGAGCTTTCGGCCAACATCATGTCATTTCCCTAGTTTGAAGCTTCTATTTTGATAGCTACGCATGCGTGCAATCCTCAAATGATATGGCTAAGGTAAAGTCACTGTTACAAAATTTCTATAATAAGCTCATAGTAATGAAGAGGTAGTAGTCCCAATATGCTCGCCCATTTCAACCCCAATATCGATGAGCTGTCCCCCATTCCAAGGAAATGGTCACTGCAAAATCAGCCACAAGACAAGTGCGAATGTAAAACCTTTGAATTTTTGGAACCCTTATGCTGCCATTTCTTCCAGAGCTATAGTCCCGATCCAGAATAACCTCATCCAAGACTATGAATGGTGCTACCCTTTTTCTCATCCCCATAATCAGAATCTATTCCCAAATGGAGTTTTAAGTTAATCCTTCATGGTTCAAAGCATAACCACTCCACCTGAATCATCTGCTAGACCATCCACTCCCAAAAGTCAAGACCAACCTCCTGATGAAACGACACTACTAAATTAGCAAGCAAAAAGACTTTTTTGGTTTGAATACTAATGCCTCCACCATAGCATCTAACACACATTTCAAGACAAGGGAAATAGATTCATAGTCTTCCAATACTGATCAGGCATGTACTTCTCAGGCCCCAACACAAATACAGGATGATAAAGGTATGAGAAAGAAATCATCAGAAATATCCATTGATTAGACTACAAAGAAATATGGGACTTTGAGTATCACGATACCCAATAATCATTATCCAAAGGAGGACCCCAATGCCCCAAAAGGCATTAGCAAAGTGGGAGTGATTCCATTCAGCATTGTGGAGCAAATGAAGAAGACCAATTTGAGTGTCACAATGTGGGATGCACTCTCGATTCCTTCTCAAAGGAACTTGCTACGAGAGGCTTTGAACAGCTTTGGCACTACTAACAGATTGTCAGGTCAAGAAGTAGTAGTGGCAACCAACTTATGCCAACCCAAGACAAAAATACATGCTAAGCCCAACAAACCTCCACCATTCTATATCTCACTTGATTATTGGTGACCATTTGGTGCATAATTGTATGATCGATTCTGGAGCCGACTTCGTGATGCCTAAGTAGGTTGTAAATGTACTTTCAAATTCCATTTACTCTAATTTTTAGAGGGGTTATTCAGCTAGATGGTACTTCAGTCCAAACTATGGAGGTCATTAATAGGGTTCAGTTACTATCCATGCATGTCCTAGCTTGACATTCACATAGGACATATCTTTCATTGATCTCCCTCCCTCTTCGCCATCTGCTTATCACAGGATTTCACCACAAAAATGGGTGGTTATTTATCATCAGACTGGTCACATATGATCCTAAGGACCTGATATGGGACTAAGGTAACTATAAGGGCAGAACCAATCTGTCATAATCATGTGGAACCTTACACATCCAAACCCATAAATGGTAACTACGCCATTTGTGATCATGAAGATGAGGATGTAGATCATGAGCCAACTACTCTCATCGAAGAGGTTCTAGATACAATTCTTGATGAGGTGAGTATAGATCATCAATATGACCCCTATGTTGATTTATTGGAAAATGAAGAATCTGGTCTATTGTTTTTGGAAGAGACTAGATTAGGTACATATTGCATTCATGAAGAAGATGTCATCATACCTCAACTAGGTTAAGGAATCAAGTGATACAAATGGATTGTGTTAGATGTTCTTTGATGGCTCATGAAGTAAAAATGGATATGGGGCGGGGGTTATCTTAGTGTCTCCGTAAGGAAACAAATATTTCTCTTACTTTTGGTTGTACTTCATTACACTAATAATGTCACTTGAATATAAGGAATTTAGTTGGCCCAAAGAAGAGGAATCCAAACCTTGACTATCTTTGGTGATAGCGAATTGGTTGTGCACCAAGTTACAACCCATAGTGCATCAAAAAATGATCTACTACGGTCATACAAAAATCAGGTTTGGGATCTGATAGAAGATTTCAAAGCCTTCAAAATTCATGCAATCCCCAGGAAGCAAAATCAAGATGCTAACAGGCTAGCTACTATTGGTTCTCAATACAACGTACCAATGGACATCATGAAAGAAGGGTAACAGACAATCAAAATGGTGGTTCATCCCGCAGTACCAGATAATGTGAGTAGTTGGCAGGTGTTTGATAGTGATCAATAGATTGTTCTCTTCCTACAACAAGAAGCAGAATTCACTACCAAACATCAAGATAAACTCCAAAACTCTTACAATGATCAAATTATACAGCTGAAAGGAAACAAGCTACCAAAAGGCCTGGTTACATTGGAATCCATTTTCAATTTGGATGATCAAGCCAAGTAGAGCACTAATATGGTGGTCAAGGAGGAAGATTTTGAAGAGGTTGAGGTGGCAAGTGAAAAGGTTCTGAAAATTGGTAAGGTATGCACTACTCAGGAGAAAAAAGCTTTCATTGAATTATGTCAGGAATACCATGATATTTTTGCATGGAGCTACAAGGACTTGCGTGGTTTTGATCCCGGCTTAGCTCAACATACTATTGAACTAGATTCAAACTCAAGCCGCCGCCATCAAAAATAGAGGCTAATTAATCTAAAAATCAAACCACTGATGAGGAAAGAGCTGACCAAGCTTATTGAGGCCTACATAATGTTTCCTATCAAACATTCTTCGTGGGTAGCTAATTTGGTGCTGTAAGGAAAAAGAATGGTGAAATCTGGTTGTGCATAGATTTCAGGGACCTGAACTACACCTCTTTGAAGGATCACTACCCTCTCCTCTCAATGGAGAAAATCCTCCAAATAATGGTAGGGGCTCAAATATTTTCCTTTCTTGATGGATATTCAGGATATAATCAGATTCTAGTTCAAGAATCTGATCAATTCAAAATGGATTTCACCACCAAATGGGGCACATACGCTTACAACAAGATGCCTTTTAGATTATCTAATGCGGGGATACCTTTTAGAGAGCCATGGATATGGCGTTTAAAGGACTCATCAACGATATGATCTTGGTTTACCTTGACAACATCACTGTCTACTCCAAACATGTTGAGGATCATATCACCCATCTAAGGAAATTTTTTCGAAGGTGTAGGGAATTTGGTGTCTCAATGAACCCGAAGAAGTGAATTTTTACAGTGTAGGAAGGAAATTTGTTCGGACATAGTGTTTCAAGTAGAAGGGTTGTCTATTAACCTAGATAGGATTCAGTTAATTATGTCCTTGTCCCTCCCAAGTCATAAAAAGGGTCTCTAGAGATTTTTAGGAACTATAAATTTTGTTCAGATATTTATTCCATAGTTTGCAAGGTTGGTAGAACCGCTGATGACCATGCTTGAAAATAATATCCCATTTTCATGGATGAAGGAGGGAAGAGAAATATTTGAAGCCATCAAGACAAGTATCTCCCAAGCTCCTATGCTAGTGAATCCCTTGTTTAACATGGATTTTATTCTATATGATTTCGCAGATTCAGAAAGTATTTCAGGAATTCTCAACTAACAAAATGATGACCTGATGGAGAAACCCATTTCCTTTTTCAGTCAGTCTCTTAAGGAATACGAACTCAAATATTCCTTCATCAAAAAATAGGTCTTTGCAGTCATTCGAGCCCTAAATAAGTTTAGGCATATGTTATCTAACAACAAAATCCATTTAATGGTTTCTCATCCTAGCATCAAAGAGTTTTTGTTGAATAAAGAGATGAATGAGAAACACATTGGGTGGATTACGAAAGTAATGGAGTATGACATACACATCAAGGTCACTAAGCTTATCAGGGGAAAAGGGTTATGTCATCAGCTGGCCGTGGACATGGAGACCAAAGATATAGAAGATGTCATGCTTTTGAATGTTGATGAAGGAAATGATCAGATTGATTGGTCAACTAAGATGCAAAACTTTCTTCTTTCGGGGATATATCCTCCAAACATGGATAAAGTCTAGAGACATAGTTTTTGTTTGTAGTTTATTCCATATGTCATGATAGATAATGTTCTCTTCCGAAAAGATCTAAATGGTGTTCTTCTACACTGCGTCATGCCAGAATAGGTGAACAAGGTATTAGTGTAATTCCACAATGGCCTGTTTGAAGGACATTACTCTGCATGAATAACCACCACCAAGATTATGTGAGCTGGTTATTACTGGCCAAATTGTTTAAAGACTCTCATATCTGGGTGAGGAAATGTAAAGAGTGTTCTCTTTTCATAGGAAAATAGAGGCTAGTCAGCTCTCCCATTACACCCCGTTCAAGTGGATCAACCCTTTGTTCAGTGGGGATTATATTTCATAGAATGATTAATCCTCCATCCATCGAGGGGCATAAATGGGTCCTCACTACAACATATTATTTTACTCACTGGATAGAGGTAGTAGCCCTAAAAGAAAGTAATGAAAAGGTTGTTCTGGATTTTCTAGAAAATTTGATGACAAGTTTTGGTGTTCCTTTTACTCTTATCTCAGATAATGCTATGTATTTCCTCAGGATTATGATAAGTGAATGGGCCATTAAGAATGTGTACCTAAAGAATTCATCTAAATATTTCCCAAAGGGAAACAGTTGATCGAATCCAAGAACAAGAATCTTATAAGAATCATTAAGCACACGATGGAGGCCAATAAAGAATTCCCTATGGGCTGATCGAATAACACCTAAAAATTCCATTGGGGTTTCTCCTTTCATACTTGTATATGGAAGGGAAAAGAAACCTCCACTTTCCTTGGAAATGCCTTTCTTCGACTTGGATTATCGGCTTGAAGTTATGGAGGATGAGGCCTTAACAGTGAGGTTTTCTGAACTCATAGAGTTGGAGGAAATTCAAACACCGCCATGAATACATTGACAAAAAATTAGGTTGAAGTTAAGAAATCATTCGACAATAAAATCCTATGATAGGGTGTTTAGGGAGGGAGTTTTGGTTCTAAAATGGGACGAAGATTGTGCCAAAATTGGTAGGCATGCCAAGTTTGATGCTCTCTAGAGCGGGCCCTATGTTATTACAAGTTGCAAAGAGGCAAATTCATTTTGCCTATCCAGACTCAATGGAGAATAATTTCCCATTCATGTGAATGGGATACACCTCAAATCTTGATTTTGAGGATGTTCCACCTTGTACAGTGTTTTGTCTTTTCCTCCAAGTGCTCTGCACATTGTTTTGTTTTGTTTTCTTTTTCTTGCATGTTTTCTATTTTGGTTTTTGTTTTTAGACTCCTTTGCCCAATGTTTTGCTTAAGGCTACTGGTCTGAAAGCTTAGCAGGAAAGCATTCCCTGGAGATCACCAAAAATGTTAACCATTTAACCTACCTGGAAGGAAAGTTATGTGTCAGACAATTTTTTTAGAAAATCCTTGCACATAGTGAAATTTTTCTAAGGCTGAAATCCGAAATTTTCAATTTTCGAACTTTGGAGATTTTTCCTCTTTCGGAGTTTTTAGCTCGATTTGGAACTGCTCTTGAAAATTTCCAAAGTCTGAAACCCCGAAAGTTTGAATTTTCAGACTTTTAAGTTTTTGGGTTTCGAAACTGTTAGCCCCTTTTGTGTAAATCCCTCTTGGACTTCCAAAGTCTGAATGTCTGAAATTCTGACTTTCGGGTTTTTGGAGTTCTTCGAGTCATTTTTTAGGATTTTTATTTGAAAATTTCCGAAGTCTGAATTTTTGAAAGCCCGAATTTTGGGACTTTTAGGTTTCAGAATTTTCCATTTCCAATTGTCTTTTTTCCTCCCAATCTCCAAAGTCCGAAATCCCTAAATTTTGAATTTCAGCTTTTAGGTTTTGGACCTTTAGAGATTCTACGTGTAATTAATTTTTCACCTACTTCTATACAGATCAGATTTCTACCATTAATATCGGGTTTTCTATTTAAACTTGGTTTTTACTTGTCATTTTTACCTGACACATTTTCTCTGACATTCCATTCTTGTACTTTGCGACGTCCTTTTCAAGGTATGGTTTTTTGTTTATTTTCTTTTGGTTTTAGGTCTTTTTCCTCTGTTTCCTTCTCATTTTGGTTTTCCCTTTGGTTTCCCTCTGTGTTTTTTGATGTCGCTCCCTTGGTTCACCATGTTTCACATTTTGAGTTTTCTTTAGGTATTCGGAGTTGTTCAAAGGATCCTCTTAGGCCTCCCATACTTCTTTTCATTTCTCGTGTTTCAGAGTTTGCGAGTTAACATTTTTGGCAAAGTCCCTTTCCTTGTTTGGAGAAACTTGTTTGGATAGAATTGTTCAGAGAATTCCTTCGGAAATTTATTAAGTGGGAATTTTTTTAGGAATTTTCCTTCGGAAATTTCTTCAAGAAATCTTTTTTTGGGAAAAAAATTTCGGTTCAAAATTTTGGAGGTTTTTGCTTTCGGGTTTTTGGAACTTATGACTTCGGGGAAACTCTTTTGAAAACTTTTTTTGGAAATTTTCTTTCGGGAAAATTTTTCAGAAAAATTGGTCGGAGATTTCCTTCAGAACTTTTGGATTTGGAGATTTCCTTTGGAAAATTTGGTTTTGGAGATTTCAGTTCGGGAAACTCTTTCGAAGAAATTTTTCAGAGATTTTAGATTCACTAATTTCTTTCAGAATTTTTCTTTTGGGTTTTCAAATTCTACAACTTTAGCTCTCGAAACACAGGGCTTGATGTCTACTTTCACTTCAAAGGGAAAAGAGAAGATGAAATACTCATTTCTTGGGGTTCTGCTCAATCCTTCCTGTCCTCCGACTTAGGAAATATTGGGGACACTGATCTAGGAAAAATTGATCTTCCCAATTTATGGGAAAGATTATAGGCTCCAAACAAGAAACCATGGATTCAAGCCATCTACGAAAATGGGCTTCCCCTTGCCACTGGTTTTGTCACATCTATGCATTTCTTATAATTTGTTTTAGCTGCAACAACCCACTTTGACAAAGACTCCATGTCAGTCAAAGATAGTTATGATAAGGTGGTAATCCATTTGGAACCAGAATTCTTCGAGGATATGTTTAAACTTCCCGACATTCAATATTATGCCATAATTTCACCAGAAATAGTAGTGGAACATTGGGATAAGAAAGAGGAAGTATGCTAAAAAATTATGATGAAATCTTATCTGGCCAAGAATTTTACCAAATTACCCAAAACTATGCATCGGTCGATTTTATTCAGGAAGTCAATGATCTTATTGTGTTGTTAAGTAGAGTTTCAGGTCTTCCTTCTACAAAGGAATTATAGGAATGGATGTTTTTGTACATCATAACTATCAAGAAGAACGATGATTTTATCCGATGGGGGGAGCATATTAGTAGCTCCATTTGCTATCAATTGGGTAGAGTTTCAGATACAAAGAATTTCTACATGACATCCTTCTTGGTATATGCGGCTGCTGCTATGGGAGATTTTTCTAGTTTGAATACCAGGGGTGTTCGCAGCACCTCCCAAATATATGAATTTTATCCCCAACTCACTTTAGATGAAGGAAGATGGAATTTATGCAGAGTAAAAAACACTTTCTTCGTTATCATCCTCTATTGTTTTGACAAAAAATTATACAATTGGAGGATTTCGGTGAGACTTTCCAAGAAGTGTGAGAATGGGGAGCAATCTACTTTCAGTTTCCTACATTCACCTACATTTAGATTTTGGGTTTCATAGGTGCCCCAAGAAAATTTCCAAGGTGCCCCACTGAAAAATGGATTCTATTGGAATTAGTTCAACAATCGTTAGATTATCATTGAATCTAAAATAAGCGTCAAAAGTGGAAATGCATTTTCCTATTTCCATTGATGGTATTCTTGTCCAAATATTCATGAGGAAAAAATGGTTGATGCAGAAATGGCCGAGGTAACCTTGTGGACCTTTCATCCATAGACTAATTTTGATTATTGGGGTAAGTTTGGGGAAACAAGTCGGTCTAGTGCCCACATACCCCAATTGGAAGATATCTAGATTCATTTTCGAGACGAATACATCGTGTGACAAAGGGATTATGAAATATTAACCCTTGATGAAGTTTGGTAATTTGGTTTGGCAGATGTGCCAAAGGACATGTAAGACAATGATGAGGTTTTGGATTCATCATACAAGAATGATAATGTTGCCAATCAACCACTGTCATGGATTGATTGGTATGTGGAAGAATGTAGTAATACCAAGGAGAGGGCAGACCCATTTTAAAGAGGAATTTCAGTTGGTTGACCACCTTGGGAATCTCACCCAAAGGGGAAAATCAACCTACAAATACAGGAGCTATACCAAAGAATAAGCCAACCAACACCCACTAAGGGAAAAAGGTTGAATCAAAAGGCTCCTACAATTCCAAAGAAGATTTCATTTGTTATTGGTGGTTCATCTCTCTCCAAGTCTTCTACTCCCAAGATTACATCTCCTACAGTGCTTGTGATAGAAGTGGTTGAAGTCAGTGACTCTCCTAGTATCATCCAGATCCATCACATCTTCTTATTTCTCTATTATCACTTCTAATATCAGTTCTTTCCACTTCCACAATAATTTCTTCCTTAATATCCCCTTCTATGGCCCAAGTATTATCATCACTTCTAGTTCTATCAGCTGGGGAAAATATTGGGTCACCCATTTCCTCTTCACTTCCTTTAACACTTCCATTTTCTTCAATCACAACCCCCAACATTGCTCTGTCAATTCCTATGGTTGTTCCTACATCTATGCCTTCCATCATTGTTACCTCTACTCAAATACCAGCTGGTATTTCTAGTGATCTTTCTCTAACCGATGTTTTAGGTATTGGATCTATTGCTTCATCAGCTCTAGCCATACCAGAATGGTTGTTTAGACAAACTCCCAAGCAAAAGAAAAAGGTTCCTTTGGGAGATGTTATAGATCTTAGCATATTGGAGTATATGCCCAAGAGATAGGCCAAGAGACCAAGAACCATGTCAAGTCTAATGGTTAATTCATCTAGAGAACGTGTGATAGAGGTGGCCACCCCTGTTGAGGGGAAAACTAAAGAAACAATCACAACAGCAGATTACCGGATATCAAAATTCTCATTGGGGAAGGCTACTCATGAAGGATCCAAGCAAGATGTACACACTACTCTTGGGGCCCTTTTAGAGAAATATGACAAAGACAAGGCCACCAAGGATGAGCTCAAGGCCAAGGTCGAGCAGCTCATTGCACTGTTGCACAAAGTAACCCAACCCACTCCATCTCCGAAGTCTCAACTACTACGGCTATGACAATTTCATCTATGATCGATGATATTTCTTATCATGAGTTCGAGAAGCTAGGCCAGAAAGGGAGATCAATGAGTGGATGGATGGAGAGAATTTCAGTAGGAAGCCAATCCTTTGATCAAGGAAGCAGTTGAGATATATAATGATTTGCAGGTTGTAAAAACCACCATTTTAAAGATGGATGAGTCCTTCTTTGAAGATAATAATAATTTAAATTTAACTTTGGCAACATGGAGTGACATTAGAGAAGAGGATTCTAACTTGCTTCTTTAGGAAGAGGTGATCGATGATGCCTCTAAATTATTTGAATATCAAAAGGCCATGGAATTCCAGTGTCAAGTGTTATAGGATCTGATTAAGAAATTGGAGGAGAAATGAGTGGAGATTATATATGCCCTGAATGACATCTCAGAGGAGTATGATATCACCAATTGTAAATTCTTCAATTAAAATATCGATGTTCTTCTTGAGGATCAGATTAAGGAAAATTTCAAAGATTTGGTGAAGCGTGACGATGAGGTCACCAATACTTTCAATAGTGACTCCATTGACCGACTGGTCTTATGTCAAAATTTCATAGGGAGACTAAATAAATTTACAAATAAACTTTGAAGATTGCTAGCCAAGATCACAAAAGAGATCGAGACAACAGATGTAGTGAATCACTATGCATGTGGGCCTGGAGATGAATAAATTTAGGGATTACCAAGTGCTTCTTTGAGTACAAACACCGAATGGCTGTATGGGAGGAAGGACATCAGAAACTTGCAGGTGAGGGAGATGTAGATGAACTAGGCCAAAGCTAAGTGGCCATGAAAGGACAAGTCCAAGCTCTAGATCAGTCAAATTTGCAGGGTTGACTGAGTCAAACCCTTGCAACAAATTTGCTATTTTCATGGGAGCATGTTCCCTTAATATTAATGACATTTCTATTTTTAGTAAAATGTTAGTTAAGGACCCAATTGTAATGTCTCAGCTTAGGAACTTATAAATAGTGGAATGCTTCCATTATTAAGGGATTATTTTTGAGAGGAGTTTCTCTTCAATCTTGGAAGAGTGCTCCCGAGATTCTAAGAGATATTTTAATTATATTTAGAGTTACACCTTCATGCTTGAAGATCTGATTTATCGTGTTGAATGTTAATCAGTGTTTACTTTGGGAATTTACAATTCCTTAGTGATAGTAATTAACTTACCTTTATTTCAGGTTTTCTATTTCATGTTGTGAAGGAATAATACTACTATATTTTATGTAAGTTGTGAAGACCTTGTTTTCCTTCTGCATTAATTTTTATGTCATTATTGTCCCTACTCATAGAAATAGATGTTTTTATATGCATGTGTGGTTTACTTTTGATAAATTAATTGTGTTGAATCTGATTTGATCTACCCTTATGTACACTCAAGTTTAACAGAGGAATGTCTGCCTTGGTTTGTGGTATTTTGTACCCTTTCTAATTGTGATAGGTGAAGGTGGCCAATGATGCAAGCATACCTCCCACATTAACCCTTCCAAGTGTTAAACATCCCTTAATTTGGTGCATCACCACTTCTAGTATAGGTTTTATTTCCTTACAAAATCTCTTTCCCTAATCCCATGAAATGTTAGGGTAGGACTAGCTATCCCTTTTGCCTTGCATTAAAATTAGTGTTGTGTTTAGTTTAGGAAGAGGAAGCTGGCATTCTCTGGAGGTTCACCTCGAGCTCAAGTCCCACAACTTGAGAGGTGATCCCATGTGTCTCAATCACACCAAATGTAATTATTCATTCTCAGGCCATTCGTTGGGTGTAGTGATTTGGTGACAACACTTTGATTTTCATCGAGAGTCTTGTTATCCAAAATGAGCCCCCTGCTTATTTTGGCTAACTTGCCTTCATTCTTGCCTTCCTTGTGCTTAAATATCAAATTTTACACATTTCAGGCAATCAAAGATTTTTTAGAAATGGCTCTATCGTATAGAGAATTTTCTCACCTTTCCGAAAGGTAAAATTTTCCCCCTAACTCTTGTAAATCTTGAGTTATGGCCTAGCGGAGTTTTTTGGGAAAATTTTCCCTTTGTAGGCCCGCATCCAATGAAATGCCGCCACATGGTAGTGGGAGTCGGGGGGCAGCGGAGGTAAGTTGAAAATTTTTCCATGGAGTTGGTAGAGGCACAAAGGGGAAAACCAGCCCACGAGCCCACGAAGGAGAAAATAGAGGGAAAAGCCCTTCGAGCAACGAGGTAGTGCCACGTGTCCTGTCCAAAGAAGAAAGGCCGAGGGCGGAAAGACTTTGGAAATTTTTCCAAAGTGTCTATTAGCTCAAAGGTAAAAATGTAGCACATCCCCGCAGATGGCTACAAGGAAGTGACACATGTCATTGGAAGCAGCGAACGTGGGGATTTTTTGGGAAATTTTCCTAAATTCAAAAAAGGGGAAAAAATTCAAATTTCGCCCGTGAACCCATTTTTGCCCTAATTTTACTAGTTTTGCCCTAAATCTTCGTAGGGCCATATATTTCGAATCGAGCTCGATTTTTGCGTTCTTGGTGTCATTAGAAAGTGATTGAAGTACTCTACATGATGGAATCTTAAATTTTTATTTTTGGTGGGGAGAAAAATGGAAAAATGCCTCTAGCATGCAAAAAACAGAAAATGACTCCAACCACCAAAATTAATGAAGTATGGGCCTTTGTTTTGCTCTGTAAAGCAATGTACTTCAAAGTATGGGATTTTTTATGGAAACCCATCATTTTTCAGGCCCATTAGATGAATCTTGTTGGTGGTTGAAGTCCCAAATCAATTTTCCCATGTTTTCTCCTTTCTTCCATTCTGTTCGATGGTTAAAAGCCAATTTTGGCTCATTTGTAATGGTTGTTCATTCTTTCTTGCTCTGCCTCCCTTATTTTCTTCCCTAGGGTCGAAAATGGAGTTTGAACCTCCTCCCATGCTCTGTAATGGCATTTTTTTATCTCTTACTAGTGAAATGATGTTTTGTGCAAACTTCTGGAGCAATAAAAAATGTGTTTTGTGATGAATTTGTCCATCCTTGCTTATTTTTGCTTGTTTTCTTCTACTTTGTTTTCATCGCAGTATTTGTGCATGTTTGGATGTTCATTGCAAGTTTTAGAGATGTGTTCATGAAGTTTTGGAATATTTTTTGTGTGAAATCCATCTCTGGTTTGTGATGCACTTGTCCATCCTTTCCATTTCTCACCTCTCTTTGTTTCCATGGCAGTTTTGATAGATGTTCAACATTTGCCTTCTTTGGTGTATCACCGTTTTAGTGTAGGCTCTGTTTTCCCTATTTTCCCTCTTTGTCTCCTTGACATAGTTATATTAGGATTAGATTAGCTTTCCCGCACTAGAATAGCTTGTGGCGGTGTATTTTAGGAAGAGGAACCGACCTTTTCTCGGAGAGATTTCCCCATTTGCAAAGGTCCCACACTTTGGGAAAGATCAATGTTGTGCATTCACACAAAATGGCATTGCCTTAGAAAATAAAATCCATAGGTCATTTTGGGGTGCCGTGAATTTTCCCTAACAATTCCTTCTAATGATTCTCAATAAATTATTATTTGTGAACTCGCTTTCCTGTTACCCTGGGGTAATAATTTGAGGAGGTGCTCAAATAAATCCCATTTCTAACATCCCATTATGTGATCTTGGTACCTAGGAATGCTAGATCATTATCTGATATAATAGTGGTCGGGACCACGAATCTTGTCACCATCCCTTCATAAAAGTTCAATATGCTAGACTCGTTCACTTATTTTAGTGTTATTTGCCTTGGTCCACTTGGTGAAATAATCCATTTCTATTAGGATCCACTTGTGTCCTAGGCTCGAGTTTAGATTGATGACCCTGATGAAGTGGAATCCCCATTTCTTGAATGATTGGTTAACTAAGATAGGACATAATGGAAGTGGTGCTAATCTCTCCTTATGAAGAATGCACACTTTTTACATTTATTTATCCATGCATAACAATCAATGAACAATGTGAGCCAATAATATCTGACTTTCATAATATTGAAAGATGTTACTCACAGTGTAAAGTGACCTCCAACCTCTCCATCATGAAACTCTCTTAACACCTTTTTAATCTGATTCATTCTAATGCACCTCAATATACTCCATTCACATATGTTTTGAACAAAACACCATCAATAAACACATATGGAATGACATAGAGTCTAAAATATCTCTTCTTTGATTTTCTAATCTCCTTAGGGCATAAAAATATTTGTAGAAAATGTAACATATCTTGAGTCTAACAAGGAGTAGGAGCACGATCATCTGCTTGTTCTTTATTATCTTGCAATACCAAAATAAATTCTTCTTCCTCATGATTTTCCTCATCACTTTGACTAGAGGCCAACTTCTCACATAATCCTATTCCATAGATAGATTTGGTGAATTTAATTTCAATGTCATACTCCATTACTTGGGTGATCTAGCTTGCCCATTTTTTTCAAGTATTTATTTAGGAGGAAGTCCTTGACTTCGGCTTAGGACATCAACAACTGAATTCTATTATTAGAGACCAAATTCTTGAATTTTTTCAAACTCCTAATAACTGTGAGGACATGCTTCTTAATGGAGTACTTTACTTCATAGTCCTCCAATCTCTCACTAAAGATGGAAACTAGTTGCTTAGATCCCTCTTTATTTTTCTACACCAAAATGATAGAAATAGTGTCCAAACCACCGAAAGCATTGATCATGAAGTATTTAGATAAGTATATATTTATGAGAGTTGGGGCTTGAGATATTACATGCTTGATAGCCTCGAAACCGTATTTTCCCTCTGTTTCCATTTAAATGTCATAACATTCTCCAACATCATGGTTATTAGCTTCACGAAAGTGAAAAATCCAAAAAAATCTTGGAACAAAATTGATCCTTTCCAAGAAGCTATGGAGAGCCTTCTTATGGCTTAATAGTGGAAATGTTTGAATATCCTTTACCCTTTCCAGTTAATTATCAATCCCTCTTTGGACATAATGTGGCCCAGAGCTTGCCTTCGTGAGCTAGGAATATGCATTTTTTTGGGTTTAGGGACACTCTAAATCTCTTACATCTTTAGAATACTTTCCTGAGGTGGAAGAGGTGACTCATCGCATCTTTAGAAAACACATTGATGTTATCTAAGTATACAATGACTATTTTTTTATCAACCCCTTGAATGCCATGTCCATTTCCCTCTAGAATGTAGCTCCAACGATTTGAAAACTGAATGGAATTTTCCTATAGGCATAAGTGCCCCATTTAGTGGTGAAGGTTGTTTTGAATTGATCCTCTTCTTTCACCATAATCTGATTATAGCCCAAGTATCCATCTAGGAGAGAGAATCTTTCTGAACCGGCTACCACATGTAATATTTTATCCATAGAAGGAAGTGGATAATGGTCTTTGAGAGAAGCCCTATTTAGGTCCCGAAATTCTATGCACAACCTGATTTCTCTGTTTCTTTTCCTAATCGACACCAAATTACCAACACATGAAGAGTGTGTGATTGGAAAAATAATGCTTTCCTTAATGATCTTGTTTAGTTCCTTCTTCATAAGAGGCTCAATATGAGGGTTGATTGGTCTTTTCTTTTGTCTAATAGGATTAGCTTCCTGGATCTAGTTCGATAGTGTGTTGTGTTAAATTTGGATTAAACCCTCTCAAGTCTTCATCTCTCCAAGCATAGACATATGGGAGCTCTTGAAAAAGCTATATGAAATCAGATTTCTCTTGATCTGTAATTAATTTCCCAATCTGTAGTACATTTCCTTCTCTAACCGAGATAGGCCCCAAATATTCTCCTCTGACCTGAATTTTTTCCTTTTATTTTTTGAATCGATCATTTGGGTTTAATATTGACTCTAGAGTCACTAGCCCCTTGGGTAATTTGTTCATCCAAAACTACACTACTTGATCCCCGTACTATTTCTCTAATTTATATTAATTCCTAGCTGAGAAATCAACCTCTTCTTCTAAGAAATCAATGATCTGTTGATCACTCTCAAACACCTTCCATCTTGTGTTATTGTCTAGTAAATGGCCTTACAATTACATGGATACGTGGCTATGTTTTATCTCTCTTAATATCGTCCACCACATCAAATGTTGCTCCAATTTCTGCAAGTTTGTCTACAAATTCATTCTTCTTCCTTGGTTTGGAAATGATATTAAAGGCTCCAAAGTATTTGATGAGGTCCCACACCCAGCTTCTTGTAGCCTTTTAGGAGATCATTCTTAGCTGGATTTTACCCTTTGACTTGAATCACAATCAATTCACTATATTTGAATACCTACAAATTTTTTATATTTCTTTTCCTTTCCCAATGCAAACTGTGAATCAAAGCCTCATACTCATCTATATTGTTTGAAAAAGTGAATTGGAAATGGAAAGTAGAGTAGTATTTGACTTTTTATGGTGAAAAAGCACTACAACTCCTCCAACACTATATCTTCTTCTTAAACCATCAAAAAACAACTGCCATACCTCATTGTCATCTTTATAATCTTGCTTGGTGAGGCTAGGGATGGGTGGGTTTTCTTCATGTAGAAAATAAATGCCTAACTCAGATTCTTCCATCTCCATGTATGGATCAAAATCATGCCTTTTGTTTTTGCATTCATGTAGTGTCAAATCTAGAATGCCCTTAAGTTTGGTACCCATTTCCGAGTGTTCAAACACTTATGATCAAATGCTTGAGCAATTGGCATTGATCGGACTTGAAATAATGAGGCTCAATGTGGAAATTGGCAATTGGTTCTGACCTGATTATAGATTTGGCTCCATATCTTGTTCTGAAGAGTAGGTGGGACCAATCGGCTAATAGGTACCTTCCAATCTTAGTGGTGAAGTCCTTGACAAACACAAGGGAAAAAGTGGTGGTAAGTCAATTACGACACATCCTATAGGACTGTGATATTGGGACATGCATGTAGCGTTAGGATTAATCCTTTAATCACTTCAAATTTTCCAACTCGCTGTCCCACCTAATTGATCCACTCCTTTCAATACTGGATCATGATTAATACCTAGCTGATCAACTATCTGCTTTGACATTACTGAGCTACTTGTTCCTAAATCGATCATACAATTATGCACCAACTTATCTCTCGATGATTAGCGACACATAGAAATGTGGAGGTTTTAAATTTTTACTTTGGTGACCTCCTTCTTTTTGCACCGTGTTAGTAAGAACCTTCTCCCGATTCCTAGATACCTCGTTTGAAGTGGACCAATTTTCCATAGCTGCTTGCAAAAAAATCCCTCTACCCTGGAATTGCAAGTGACTACCACATGGAAATGCTTACATGCATTTTCTTCATTTGATCAATGAAATTAAAGGGAGACAAGTTGTCTTTTTCTGCCCTTTTCTTGGCATAATCTTTTCCTACACATGAGCCAGTCCTTGGGTTGTCACAACCGGTGCCTTAGGCTGACTTTGTACATTTGGGGCTGCATTTGACTTACTAATTCCTTATGGGGTGAGAGTGGGTTGGGTAAAAATTGGGTTAGATGAATGACCTTATTTAATATTCCTCTTCTTTGACCATGTTTTGGCTGCTACACTTTGAGATGGAGCATGGTTTACTCCAAAAAAGTCTTCCATTTTCCAATTAACAAATGTGGTTTCAGTTGGAGGAGCCTCTTGTGGATTTGATTGATGCTGATTTTCTTCCTCCTCAATTTCTTGGGTCAAACCAATTGTTTGCACTATTAGGTCCTAATTTAAAATACCATCGAAACACATTTCTTGATTATGAGGTTGTCTATATGGGAAACACCATTTGTATTCTGTGCAATGTTTTTTTGGGTTGGAACTAAGGTTCTGGATGTTGAGACCGAATTTGGATAATATGGTTAAAATGGCCCGACAAATCGAGGTTGTCCTTGGTTCTGATTTTGATCTGCATCCTGAGCTAGAGGTCTATTTGATGGATATGGGGGCCTATTTTCTTGATCTTGAGGGCATTTTGGTTTGAAATTCTCGAGATTTCTACCTCTTAAATGTCACTAGCTCATTGCCCAAGTTCTCAGTAGCTGATTCATAACCTCTTGAAGTTCCTTGGAAGTGCTTGAAGAAGTGGAAGCCTCATTGTTGCTATGATTTCTTGGGGCCAAAATAGGGTTCAACTTAGGTGTCCGATCGGTTGTAGGATTTCCCATTTCGGGTATAGAGGCATAGGCGGCCTCAATGCAAGCTTTCTAGCTTGAATTAAATGATTCTCCACTCTGATAGCTATGTAATAGGCCCTTGGTAGTGTTGTTCCTACCATTGATTGTATCATCATAGCTATGTTAGAATTTAGATCCTTCAAGAAGTAGAGGAATGCTCCTTCGGTAGTTGGCCTAATGGCTATTGGAATCCTATCCCATGTTCTTTGGAAACGGAATTTAAAATCTTCTATATGTTCATTCGGAGCCCTCTTGATTGTGGTCAATTATTACAATAAAGAAATATTGTCCACCCTCTCTCTCGAACTGATTACATGGGGATTTACACAATTGATTCTAGTTTGTAATCGATTCCATTATCAAGCTCCTAAACCACTTTAAGGCTTTACCCTTGAAAGAGGAAGCTAATAGTTTAACTGCAACATCTGTCTCATTGATCTCGTATATGGCACAAATATTTTCAATGTCTTAAATATGGTCAATGGGAGTTATATGGTATTCTCCAATGAAGTAGGTGATATTTTTAATGCTCTAACTGGAATCAGATTTTGTGCATTGAGGGTAGGTGGACTATTGCTAGTGAAGTTAAAAAAAGGATTTGGCGGTCCTTGTAGTGGTTGTTGATGTGTCATCCTGATTGGGCTAAGAACCCTAGTTGATTAAAGGAAAGGTTTACTAGGTGGAGCTATAGAAAAAGTTCTATTGAGTGGAGATGGAGACCTCTGCGGTCTTCTTCCTCTCCTTCCTCTACTGGGATAACTGTAAGTACACAAATATTCTTTCTTCTCGTGTGTAGGATCTGGTTCGAATTATTCTCATGAACTTGAGCAACTTGTGATACTCCACCACCGAGTTCTAACCTTGGGATTCACCATATATGGTCGCGAATGAGCCTCTAAAGGATAGGGTTTTACCAAGGCACACACCTAATCTTGATAAACTGGAAAAAAACAACTTTGAAGAGCTTGAATGTTGATTTTCGGAAGTCAAACCTTGTCTTACTGCAACCGGTAGTCCCCGAAATTCCAAAATTTAGAGAGATCCCTAAAATTTAAAGTATAGTGCATAATGGAACCTTTAAAATTATGAAAATTCCAAAATCTTGAAACACAAAGCCTGAGAATCTCAAAAGTTACGAAATTCAAGAAAACTTTGAAATTCTAAAAATCCAAAATTTCAAAATTCTGAATCTGAAATTTTGAAATGTAAAAATTCATAAATCCTGAATGCAAAAAGTTCAAAATTTTGAAATGTAAAAACCCGAAATTTCAAAATTCAAATTTTTTGGATTTCTAAAAATACACTTTTGGTCTTCAACCTCTAATATATCCTTTGGTGAAATTTGGGCTTGTTTTGCTCATAAAAAACCTATGAAAATTTATTTCGAACTCGACCCTACACCGAAAAACTCCAAAATATGAAGTTTGTTTCTGTCTCCGAATTCTGAATTCCTTGCAAATTCCTCCAAAGTTGTGAAGATGACTTCTATCCCACCATGTATGACAAAACTATTGTGGAAAAATCACAACACCCCCGAATGCTTACAAATGGATAACTGGAAAGTTAGTGTGATTTTTAAAATATGGATCTTTTTGTCCAAATTTCTCATTTGTAATCAAATTAATGAGCTAGCTACTAAATAAATTAGCAACTTAGAAATGAAGGAGGGTTTATGTTACCTCGATGTGATACAAGTGCTAGATGGCTGATTCTTACTTTGCCGCAACTTGATATACTTGCAAATAAGATTAAAAATGATTTTGATTAGATAGATAGATGTGGGGGCTTCTAACTAAGAGGATCCAAGAAGTTTATGACTTCCTTGGTAGATGTAAACCCCAAAATTTTTTAGACAAGGTGAAATAAAAATAATAAGAACATGCAAAAACATAAACAATACTGAATCTAAAAATGAGAGATATTGATCTAAAGATGATTAGATGGAAATAACAGTAAAATAAATGCTATCTTGTTTGGGTTGATGGTGACCTAGAATATGTAGAGGCAAGTTGACGAGGACCCGAGAGGAGGGATTGGAGCCTATAGATGAAATATGAGAACTGTAAGGTATGAGAATGATCTGGAAGCTAATCAGGGCCTGTAACTACTATAAAAGGATCTACAATAGAGAACCAGAGGTAAAGAAGTAGGATAAGGACCAGAAAGGAGAAATTAGATAGATTTTGGATAGACAAGGCCCTGGTTGGTGACGACCAAGGGGGTTGGTGACAACTATGGAAGGAAAATGAAAACTGAGGGTGAGAAGATACAAACAACTCAGTAAGAAAGAGGAGCTATAAGAGAAGGTCAAGTGTTTCAAACTTCTCTATACCTGTAAGATGTTAGAAAAAAAACATATATGATAGTATGATAATGATACAAAATGAAATGTGATATTGATGAGAAGATCTAATGAACTATGATCGTGGGTGATGCAAGCACATTGGAGGAATGTCCAAGAGGTCTTTGGATGTCTCAGAACTACTCGCATACACGAGGAAGGAGGCTCGGGATTGGAGAAAGCTTGAGAATTGGATGTATCTAATTTTTGATGTTGAATAGAAGGAAAGAAGCTAGTTTTAAAGGGGTTGATGGTGACCAGGCTGGGTCACCGCTGATTGCGGGGAAAGTTTCCCCTCTGGGCATGATTTTATGCTTTTGATGGGATTTTGATATATTTAAGGATTGGCACTTTAAAGAATGTAGGTAGGATTAGGTTGCTCGGGATGAATTTAAGTTGGTTAGGGCATAAAAATAGATAGGGTAAAAGCTAGAAAAAAGGTGAAGTGTGTGTAGGATAAAAGCATCCTAATTAGAAGGTTGGTTAGGGAAATGGATGAAGATTAATTAATTAATATGAATTAATTAATTAATGGGCATAAATATTAATGTGGATGGGATGATTGGGCATGTGAGATGTTAAAATATTAATTAATTAATGTCACTTAATTAATTAATGAGCATTAGATGGGAATTTGATCAAATTAAATTAATAATTAAATATGCACATGCGGATGAATGAAGGCATAGATAACAATTTTAGGTGTCTACATTTTTCCCCTTTTTGTTGAGTGGCTTGGGCTAGCAAGCCATGAGAAAAAAACAAGAAGGATTGGATGAGGATAAATGATTGATGATGAGATCCCCTAAAATGGTGTAATGCCTCTTCCATGATTGATATCTTAACCTCGCTTCTTTAAATGAAGTTTGTAAATGTTGATATGTGATTTTGGTTTTGAGACGGTATAATATTCTAAACTATTGATAATTTTTGCTGTAGATGATATGATTTACCTTCTCGAACCTCATGTAAATCATACTTTGGAAAATTTTGCTAACATGGATTGCTTATAATGTACTCACTAAATGTAGTTTTGAAGTACAATTTGTGAATCTAGGTAATATCAAGTAAACACAGTCTTATGGACTATGCTAGTAAGTTACCTAAGCTAAAATGTTGAACTTGTACCTTACTCTATTTCATTTCTATAAAAATAAATAGTCATACCTTGGATCAATTTTAGTGATCCAAGACATGCCTTTGATTGATATGTTGTTATGATCATTTTCTTATTCTAATTGACTTCATTTTTATTGCAAAATTATTATCTTGCCCAAGCTCAAAGAGGCAATGTCGTTAGAGAACCTTATGATATCTAGTGAATGCACTCTTTCCATGTGATCTAATTACTTTGATTTTTTAGTTTCTGTAAGTAATGTTCATGTTAAATATTTAAATGGACCTAACTAAAACTACACTAAGGTGATAGTTAAATTAGTATGAGAACCTAACTATGTTAGATGCATTTAGCCTAAGCTAAGTTGGATGCATTTTTGTAAGGGTGTCCTAATCCCTAAACTACCTAAAGTAATTAATTGATATCCTAATCTATGCTAAGGAAAATATTATTTAAAAGAAACCTAAACCTACGTGGGACTTAGACCTACCTTAGACTTAGCCATGGTGAATAAAATCTTAAGGGTTTAAGCTAAGGTTAATTGGCGCCAACCCACACTATATTAGGAATTAAATGACATTCAATAAGGCATTTCCCACATTTGAGAAAGCAAGGAAGGATTTTGGGGCACTAAACTCCAATTAGCTAGTTAGAATATTATGCATGATTTCCAATTATTAGTTGTTGCTAGAGTTATATGGTGGTTGGCGGATATGTTGGAGGACCGTAAAATCATCTTGTCATTTATTGAACTCAATCAAAGAGAAAAAACCACCTTAGAAAGCACCAAGATGGAATGGTGGAAAGGAAATAGGGTCGGACTTACTTTTCATTTGGATTTTTCAAGCTCTATGGATTCGTATGTTGTTTTTCCATTTTTCAAAATGGTAGTTTGATTTTATTGCATTTTTAAACTTGCTATTGCATGGCAAAAATAGAGGAAGGAAATTTAATTCAAGCTATAAAAATGAAAGAAGAAGAGATGATGGGGTTTGGGTTAGTTCTTTTGCAAATTTTTGTGGAGATCTTGCTTGTGGAAACTTTATAGGAAAGTTTGGAAGCTTAGAGAAGAGTTCGAGAGAACAACCAAACATGATAGGCTCTAACTCCTTATGATAATTTTCTCTATTTAGAGATTTCATGAAAAGAACTCTTCTCTTCCTTGAAATTTCTTTCTAGATTTGGGTTTGTGTTTAATGTGTTTTTTCTCACTTTTCCTTATTTCTATGTGTTATACTTGGAATTATCTGGTTTCCTATTGATGGAAAATGACTGCTTTTAGTATAAAGGATTCTTATACTTAAAAAAAGGCTTAAGTCAGTGGAAATCAATTCGTTTACAAGATATGAATCTCTGAATGATTTTTGAAGTAGATATTGCATTATCTTTGTTATTGGTTGTATATTTAAGATTATGTGCAATCTTTTTGGTATTAAGTGATAGTTCTAGATTTAGGTCGAAACCCACAAGGAATAATGATTGGTATCACTATTTTCTTGAGAAATTAGGTGTTAAGAAATGGAAATATTATGTCAACTTTTGAATGTCTTTATTCAGGATCTTGTTTTGGTTTTATTTACCAATATTTTATGATTCTCGGGTTCGATACTTTATAGACCTGAAAATTAGTTTTAACCCCTTCTGGGTGTTCACAGTTGGATTATTTCAAATCCTTCTTTGAGGGAAAAGGTAAGGGTTACTGGTAAGGTTTTCCTATCTCCCTTTTTGGTTTTGAGTAACTGTTTCTTGTTAAAACCACCCTTTCAGGGTTGGCTTAAATCTCATCATTTTAGGTAATGCTTGTTCCTAGTATTCTTGTTATTGACTCTTGGGTTGTGCACCTTTATCATTCAAAGGCTTATTTTGAACTCATATTGTTGATGAGTTTTCTTGGGATGTCTTTCTTTGTCTATGTAATTGATTCTTGGTTAAATTTCTCAATGGATTTCATGTACGACATTTGATGTTGCAAATGTGAACTAGTATTACTCCAATTTTGTAACCATTGGGGATGATACCTATGTTTTATTTCAAATAATTACCCTAATGAGATCATTCATTTTACCATTTGAGATTGTGGAAATGGGTCATTAATTTGAATCCTATAGATTTATTCTTTTTGTGATTGAAGTGTTTGCTTTAGTGAATCATTATCCTTTCTCATCAATCGATTTCAATTTGTTATTGGTGAGTGTACTTTATATTTTCGTCGAATACATTGAACTATGAATTTGGGAATTTTAATGTGAATTTTTAGGAGATTATCAAACCCTTTGAATTTGGGACCATTAGATTTAATTGGTATAGGTTGTGCTCTATCCAGCTTGTTCTTTTTCTACAACTCCTTAATTGAAATCCTATAGGACTTAGTTATAATAGTTTATTAGTGGTATCAACTATAGATAATATCCTTTTGGGCTCATGGTTTGGTCAAGACTCTTACTGCTTGACTTGGTTGAATAAAATTATGTTAAACAATTTAGATTATGTTCTCTATTTTGATATGTTATATCAGACTTTTCTTGGGTTCTTTATCACTTTTATTCTGAACCATCCTGAAATTGGTAATGGTTTAACCTTTCTATTTGGGATTTAATGTGCTAGTATTGGGTTCATGTTGAACCATTCTTTCATTTTAATATTATCCTTTTATGGATTGGTGATAGGGACTTGGTTACCAAACAAGGAGGAAATATAACTTTATTTATTTTAATCAAGTTACTTTTGATTGTTGAATGAATTCTTGGATTTTTATTAAGTCATTCTATAAAACTTGGTTGCAGTTATAAATGTTATCATGGATGAGATGAATTTTATGACTGCAATATAGATGGACTTAACTTAGTTAGATTACTGAACTTTTATTATAGGTAATTGGTTCCTAAATGTGACTTAATTGACTTTCTTTCTTTATCAAACATTGTGGCTTTTTGGGTAGGCTCTTAAAGTTTCATATTTTGGTACTTAGATTATTTTCATAAATTAAAATGTTCATTTAACCATATTGTTAGATAGAAGCATATTATTATAATGTTTTAGTGCTTATCATGCTCAGTTCTCATGAAATGACACATGCTAACAATTTTGCAGATGGATTTCATGAAAATTAAAGGAAGTTATAGCATTTATTTGTTTTATTGATGATGTTCATTTAATTCGGATAGTTGATAGTAATTAATTTTTTGAAAATATTCTATTGAATAACCATGAAATACTAGTTCCATTATACTTTATAATTGTTGAAAAAATGATGTCCTCTATTGAATGAGAAACTTATGAAGTATGTATTATGTATGAAATAAAGTGAGTTCGACTTTGATTATAAATGACTTATTGTATGATTGGAATTTGATAATTGGTATATCTATTCAATTGATCATTGTAGATTTTGTTTTTTACTCCTAAGTCATAAATATTCATGACTTATTAGTTATATAAGGAATTGAGTGTTGTTTGGATAAGGAACTATATGTATAAGTCAATTGATCTTTGGGATAACGTTAAATTATTATGAGTTATAATTTTGTTATGTCAGACCTAATTTATATGTGGAAGTAGTGTAACAAAATGTTGTAAGGAATGATGTTTCATTCTTATTAGGGTTATACCCTTTTATGTTATTATGAACATATGATTATGATATTAATCCTTTAATGAAAAAATGGGAAACTTACTTATATATTGAAAGGGACTTAATGAATGAATCTTATCCTATGATAGTAATTACATTTTTAAAGGTGATTGTTTATATGACCCTAACTAAATGGAAACCAATGTGTGTCACCTTGGAATGATAATAAGGTGATGAAAAGCTTTTAATAAATATTAAATAAGTAAAGAAATATAAATGAAAAATTATACAAATCTTATTTATATATTGATGGGCATAATTGAATGAGAACTACATGATGACCTTACTTATTTAAAGTAGATTAATAACTAAGGATTAATGAACTATTAGAAAATGCATAATGAATTGATACAGATAAATACAAATATGATCTGAAATACCAACAATTTAGAGGGAGGATCTTTATGATTCTCTTTTTAGGGATTAAACCTTCAAACATAGTTGATCCCTAGGTATGAGGCATAACGTTAAATTAAATCAATTAACAAGCTATGGATTGATTAAAAATGAACTTGTAAGTATAACAAATCTATGTATAAGAGCCAAGTGGACCATCACAACATAGTTACTGTTGTGCAACACCCACTTAATGACTTCGTTCATTAGGTGGATATTGTGGAGCAACCACTATGACACAAAATATCACTTATATATTATAAACGAAGCTTCCATAAAGTGTAATTTATGATCATTTTCGCACTCTAAATTGTGATAGGCATATAACATAGCATTGGCATCAACTTATGTTTAGCTAGGGTGAGTAAACAAACTCGAATTGACCTAAGTCAATTTGAGTATATTTCTTTATCCTTACTCACCATAAGTGGACTATTTACACTAGTTTATGTGAGTTGTACCTCTTTAATGTGAAACATTGATCCAAAATTTGGTTGACATAAGTCAAGGATGTCTAATATAGATGAAAATTTTGAGTGGGATGAAGGACATATTCTATTTGATGAGTATTCCATCTAGGAATAAATGCATGGGATACATGACCTTAAAATTTGGCCAAAGTATCGCAAACTTCTGGTTGCGTTGTCTTATGTCACCTGGTCTAAAGTGCAAGATTTCATATGATTATCGATATGAGATGCTCGAGAATAGGCATATTAGATAGATAACAATGGAATGACCTGTAAAGGGTGAAGGAACCAAAGTATACTTCATATACATAAGAAAAAGATAAACATGAGAGATCGGTTTAATACCGAGTCATGAAATGAGATATCATTATTACATGAGTAATTACAATTACATATGGCTTTTTGTTATGTGATGGACTAAAGCAAAAGAAATGTTTGTTCTAAATTATTGTAATTTAGAACAATGAACATTATGTAAATTTTTTTTTTTTCCCTTGTTTACTGAAGTTATAAATTAGGATGTTACATTTTGGTATCAAAGTTGAATGTTGTAGCTCTTAGAACTATTTGAGTCCATATTTGATAAAAAATTAATTTCTTGTTAACAAAAAATGGTTAGAAAAAGGGGACATGTTGCAAATAAAAAACATCCAATTGGTGAGGCAACTACAACACAAAAACTAGATGAGATCCTTGTTACCCTATTAGAAACAAGAGATCGTCTTGTTATACTTAAACATAAAGTAGTGGGAAATGAAGAATAGGATGATGATGTTGATAATAACAAGAAACCACCTCTAGAAAACAATGTTTATGCCAGAAATTCTAGTGGAGATAAAAACAATAATGCCATGAATAACAATGTTGCAAATGCCAATAATAAAGTTGTAAATGAAAATGCAAATGCACGTAATCATCTTGAAAATAAGAAGGCAACATTGATAGCTGAACTTACTAATGACATAAAAAGAATAAGTCCACCAAAATTTGATGGCACTACACTGGGAGATGGGGTTGAGAATTGGCTCAGTGAAATGGAGAAGTAATTTTCAATAAGGAACTTCTCAGAAGAAACCAAAGTAGTATGGGGAGCTTACCAAATTTCCCATGAAGCATCATCATGGTGGGACAACCGCAAGGTTGAACTGAATGTTGATGAGGCCAACATTACTTGGGATCAATTTAAGGGCTATTTCAAGCAACGATGGTTGCCACATCTCTATTACGATCAAAAGATGTTAGAGTTTTAGAATCTAGTTCAAGGAAAACTGAATGTAACTGAATATTGGGAGAAGTTTACCAAGATTCTCAAGTATGTACCACAGTACCAAACTAATGAGAAGTTTAGAATACATAAGTTCATAATGGGGTTGAATCCTATCATTGGTGGAGAGGTAGATGTACACAACCCAACCACCATGGAAGGAGTTGTAGAAAAGGCCATAAGGAAAGAACAAAAATTGAAGGAAATTTTTGTGCATAAAGAAGAGAATCGAAAGAAAATATCCAACTCTTCTTCATCACTTGCACCCAAAAAGGTGGCATGGAAAAATTTTGGCACTAAAAATAGGTTTGGGGTTGATAATAATAAGAAAACAACAAAAAATAAACCTACTACAAATAACATAAATAATTTTGCAAGGAATAATAATAATGGACAGAAAACTTATGGAGGTCAAAACAATAATTTCAAGGCTGAAAAATACATTTTAACCAAAAATGGGACTTGTTGGGGCTGTTATAATTGTGGAAAATATCATTAGGAAAATTAGTGCCCTCTAAAGAAAAATGACAGCAACCAGAACACAAGATACATGCTACAGTAATGGATAAACAAGTTCAAAAACAAGCTACACCAATAGAAGTGCCAGGTAAATTATTTGGCATACATGTAACTATAATTTTTGATACTGGTGCTATTGAATGCTTTATTTCTAACAAATTAGCTGCAAAATTAAAAAGAAAAGATAGAATAATGGAAAAATCATGGACTATTCATTATGGGAATAATGTTGTCCATACTGTTAGTAAATGTCTTTTTGGCGCAACCCTAGAATTACCGAGTTTTACTAAAGAAGTATACCTTTATGTTGATCCTTTAGGGTCATATCATGTCATAATTGGTGTAAATTGGCTTGTTGTGTAACATCCTCATTTTTATACATTAGAACAAGTAAATTTTTTTTTTGATAAATGCTTCCTGGTTCTAAATACATAATTTAGAACTCACAAATCAAACAACCATTCTTATAACAGAGATAACCATATGCAATCGTAATGACTCGTGAGTACCTCCGATCTATTCATTCCATGACTCGGTAATCTACCGATCTATTCATGAGTATTAAGAGTTGGCGTTTTATTTAACACATCACTCTTGCGGTTCTCTTCCCTATTCTCGTGATTCGTAATGCTCATCCAAGGAACCTATCTGAATAATTGTTACCATTATTCATCGGCATCTCATCCCTTAGACTAGGTGACTTAGGACAACGCAATCAGCAGCTTGCAATACTTTGGCCAAAGATTTGAAACATACCGCTTATGTCTCGTATTCCTTGATGGCATACTCGTCAATCTGGAATACGTCCTTCACCCCATTCCTATGTTATGTAGAATGTCTTATACTGACTTCTGTCAGTCTCTCCTATCCCAAGTTATTCACTCGGAAATGGATTAGTAAGGTGACAACGTTATATGGATGCTCCCGAGGACTAGGGATACGCTGACATACTGGGTCAACCCTAGTTAAACCAGTGTGTCAAGATACCTCGAGTCTCCTAGGTAGCCTTATAACGTGACCACATTCCTAATCAGTCCCAGAGTAACTTGTTCGAGTTAAAGGTGTAAATCTTAACGATCAATGCAAAGGGTGTCATCATAAGTCACCTGCATTGTTGTATCTTCGAGAAGATCCTAATCTTCTTGAAGGTACAACCCTGCAGTTGACTTGTGCCGTCAACCTTTAAATCCGCCTCGAAAAGATCTACTTATTAATAAGTGTTACGCACGTTGAGTTTAAATTATACTAAAAGATGTTCCCCTAAGGTTAGCCTTTCCCGATCCCTGGGTTCCTCACCTTAGAATGACCTTTCTTAATAAAACCCATTACACAAGAGAAGTTATTAAGACTAGAGGGTCCCATCAAGGAGTTCATAGAATATACATAATTCTATATCAACGAAATTGGACAATTACTCTCATCCTTCACATGAGATTGCTAACCAAACCCTTTTTAGGTTTATATCAGTTCTCATAACTGAATTTATATCTTACTTATTAATATCGAGATATAGTGATTAAGAATCCAATTAAACATTGTCTTGACTTAGGTCAAGACAAGGAAGTAATAATTTATTCAGCTTGTTTAGCTTCCTGCTCAGGTTTGTTTTAACCCTAGCTTCCAGAAAGACAGTGATCTAAATTCCAATTTTAGCTTTAGATAGAACATACTAGAACTACTAAACAATCATAAGTATTCAGTCACTTATTCTTGCAAGCTTACATTGATAATCACAAAAGTCTCCAAATTATACAATAATAACAATGCTCTCTAAATCATTTGAACCGAAGAAGGTCAAACTATCAAGATAAGAATACAAACATATAAGTAACAAATATCTCTTTTTATTCCCTTCAGGCTAATCAAATACATTTTATGCATTCAGCATACTTGATACAATATTTCAACAGAAAAAGAACATCTTTCCTCATATAGTACATTTAGAGAATCAAGCTATAATTCATCATAAAACCAAATTAAACAATCTGAACATCCTATTAGATCTACGTGCTTTTACCACTTACGGCAACCATCTGCAAAAATTGTCAACATGGGTCAGTTCGATGAACTGAGCATGATAAGCACTAACTCTTAAAACAATTGCAATCCACCAACTGTTTTCATTAAACAACCTGTTTAAATGAGATCATTTCACCAAACAAGTAAACATATTTCAGACTATGCTTTTGTAATACAACATGACTATAAACGCGTAACTCAAATTATCGTTACTGAATAGTCCTAGATACTTTTCAAATATTTCATCAAAATATTAGGGATCAAGAAGAACGAAAGTATCCAAAACAACTATCCATCTGAATCCCAAGGACAACAAACATCAGACAGATCATTACATTCAACATAGTAAAATGAATATCATAACAAATCATGATTCCATCAATATGTTAAAAACAGTTCCAATGGTTAGTTAAAAATATAACAACATATACTTTACAACAGAAGAGAAAGAAAACGAGTCATTCCTATTTCCCTTCCCACAAGCTCATAACTGTACTGTCCCCTCGAAAGTAAAGCATTGACCTTATATGCATACGAATAAGTCAGACGAGCCACAAGAAGAACCAAAATTTTGTTAAAATTAAATATAACAAACTCCTATAGCTTACTAGCAGTACAGTAGCTCTCACGCCAAAACAGTGATGAATATCTATCAAATAGACTCCACATAACCTTCCATACGAAGCGACAAACAAGAAGATATTCAATGCCATCGCCTGTCGAGGTGCAGTCGACAGCTCCTTAGTTCAGTCAAGCTCGAGACTAGATATTCATGCTAACAGAAGACGTAATCATGTTCAAACACAAGAACAATCCCACTGAGTCAAAACTCACATCAACATTCAATTCAATATAATCCCTACTAAAACACAGCAAGGACAAAAATCGAGAATCGAACCAACATACAACATAACATGGCTCGAACAGTGCCAAATTCAACCAATACTTAAATTAAAGGTTTCATTTGAAGTTGTATTCGTATGTCAACAAATCAAGAATACCAAAAGTACTCACCGCAAGAACTCCTACAGATGTTACAACATAAATTACTTTTCAGTGTCTCCACCCAAGTAGATAACATTTAGCATTCATAATATCAACAGCATTCATAACCCAGCTTTGAATGAAACTAAAAATACTAGATACCTGTCAAGGACTCTCACTGAGTCAGTATGACCGAAATCATAACAGGACTTACACAGAAGTAGAAACACCAGTCACATATCAAGGATTCCAACCATGTGGTACTCTTCAAATAAACTTCTACAGAAGTAGAAAGATACATGATACATATCAATCCAAAAATTCCAATCAAAACAATATCATACCGTGTTCACATCTGAACTCCTTCAGAAGTAGAAACGTATGGCATTCAGACTAACTTCTACGGAAGCCTAAATACAAGATATATACATATTAAGGGTTCCAACAGAGCCAATAGCAATAAGTGTTCATAACCAGGCTTATACAGAAGCAAAATACTGGTTTCGTAACAAGGATTCCAACTGAACCCATACAACAATATTCGCTCTAAGCTTACACAGAGAGGAAAACATAAAAAGTACACCAACTGAGTCTGTACCAAGAAATTTCTTGCTAAACGAAGGTATTCATAACAAGACAACAGAAGTCGTATTACCAGTTACCCCTCCAGGACTCCGACTGAATCAAACTACCAGTATTCACATACATGACTTCTACAGTAGTCCATAATATACGAACCATTCCAAGGACTCCACAGAGTCATTTTGTATATAAATAAATATATTGCAAACTATCAACGGGTTAAATCCCGTAATTGCAACACAAGGGAGGGAAAACAACTTCTACAAGGTCGCATTAAAATACTATAAACACAGCAAGTTATCCGTTCAAAATAACCTAAGTATATAGTGAAACCCAACAAGGTTCAGTAACCACCACTTATATTAACACGACTGAACTTACAAAGAAGTCGAATTATACTGAACATTCAAACAAAAATCCAACAGTATCCTTTTCGACAAGAATCAACAGCAAGTATCGACTGTAGCCTGAACCCAACAAGAAAACAATTCATAAACTCCTACAGAGCCAATTTCAAATATTTTCCTTGTAACATTTCTTCAAAATCCAACCGGAATGCAAAACACAGCAAGGTAATACATCCGTTCGAAACAAAATGCACACCCATCAAGGGTTTACTCGAAAAATCGAGCCGGTTAAGAAAATACAGCGACAAATCACACAAGGCTACCATAAAAACCAACTGAACCCGAAAATCATTTGAACAGAGTTGTTCTAATGAAATCATTTGAAAGAAAGCAAGATCTTTAAAAGTTAGAGCCTAACATGCCTGGTTATTTTCTTAAAAAATCTGAAGAAGACCACTGAAAGAGCTCATGCCTTCTCCTCTTTTTCCACGTTAGATTCAACAACAATAACTTGTTATTTCCATGCTTTATAAACTTTCCTTGCCAGAGAAAAGAGCTAGTTACGCTCATATTTGCCATGCAACACCAAGTAGACTGGTGCGAAGAACCAGTGATCAGACAGAGGGAAAACTGGAGCGCATGAAAAACCAAACAAACTACCAGTTTTCCATTTTGCATGCCTTCCCGTGAAACCCGAGCTCGAAGACCGAGTTCATTAATTGCATTTACTCCAAATTTCCCGCTCAATTTCCATTGCCACCGACCGCCATAGTTGGCGATGGACAAATGAAATTCAAAGACCATATCTAACTTTGGCGACTCTACCACGTCGGCTCTTGCTAGCCATTTAAACCTCTACCAAATTACCTGTCCTTCATGCTTATCCATCCATTTAATGCCATAGAAACTACCGCCCATGGCTCGCACCCTTTCATAGGTCCCCTTTCGTCCTTGTTCAATAGTTAGGTTAGTAACTTAGGTTAGGATTTAAGATAACACTTAGTCTAACCTTAATAGCAATAGGTTACTAACTTTGAACATTTAGCTTATAGCTTAGGCCTAGGTTAGATTAACACTAATCTAACCCCTAGGTTATAGTTTAGTTTTAGGTTACTAACCTTAATAAATCCAGTTTAGGTCTAACATTTCAAATGCTCAGAAAAAGAACCTACAACATACATTCACAAATAGGATTCACTCCTGCACTGCCAATAGGCTAGTGGAAATAAATGTATCTGAATTTATTACCTGGTCCACGATCAAGACCTTCCTGATATTACGATATCGGGAACCAATTCTTTTAACACGATCAACCTGAGTTAGACTCCAGAATAGCTTATTCAACGCATTCAGACCTTGTAACCTGCGTAAGGTATTTAATTTTAGTTCATCCCGAATAAGCTTAAAGCATCACTTGGATCAATGCCACTGATCCAAGGCTGGGTCTTATAGATGGATAAATCCACAATTCATTTCGAGATCGATTAAACTCGTGTGTAAAATGAAAGAAATAAAAGAGTCCAATCATATTCTGACTCACTCAAAGATCTGCAATTTCAAAGAAGATACAGTCCATATCAAACATGACTTCACAATCAAAGGAACACATCCTTTTACAAAAGAAATCACATATCAACACTTGAATGATCAGGAGGAAGTAACAAGCAGGGGTGTTACATGTTGAGCATAATGCAAAGATTGATAGTTTTGAAAAATACATAATATGCCTTGATGATTTGTAAAAGACAACAAACATCCAAGGGGTAAAAAGAGACATTACAGTTAGGAAACTAATTGCTATGCAGCTTAAGAAGGCCAAAAATAAAGGTTACATGTTATATGTAGTAAAAATATCTGAAACAATAGAAGAAAATAGTGATTTTATGGAAAAATACCCATTGTTACAAGAGTATAATGATGTTTTTCCTAAGAACTACCTGGTCTTCCACCGAAAATGAGAATTTAAATTCACAATAGAAATAAAACTTGAACTGAACCTATTTCCAAGGAACCTTACCACATGAATACAACTGAATTAGTGGAACTAAAGGCACAATTACAAGAACTTTTGTCTAAGGTTTGATTAGACCAAGTGTCTTACCTTGGGAGCACCGGTAATCTTTGTTAAAAAGAAAGATGAAACACTTAGAATTTGTATTGATTATCAAATGCTAAACAAAGCAACAATAAAAAATATCCTCTTCCTAGGATTGATGATCTATTTGATCATATGCGTGGTGCATCATTTTATTCAAATATAGATCTATGATCTGGGTATCATCAATTGAGAATCAAAGATGATGACATTCACAAAAATAACTTTTAAAATAAGGTATGGACATTATGAATTCACTATTTTACCTTTTGGTTTAACAAATGCACCTTAAATTTCATGAATTTGATGAATAATATCTTTCAAGAATACTTGGACAAGTTTTTGCTTGTATTCTTGGATGATATTCTTATCTATTCTAAAAGCATAGAGGAACACAATGAACATTTAAGGATTGTACTTGAGATTTTGAGAAAGAGAAAATTATATGGTAAATTGTCAAAATGTTCCTTTTATGAAACAAAAGTACATTATTTGGGACATGTTATAAGCAAGGATGGAATATCAATTGATCCATCAAATATTGCAGCCATAATTGATTGGCCAACACCTAAGAATGTTCATGAAGTTAGAAGCTTCATGGGGCTTTGCCAGATATTATCAAAAATTTGTTAAGGACTTTTCTAAAGTTGCTTGCCCTAATTACTTCATTACAGAAGAAAGACAAAAAATTTTTTGGAGTGATAAATGTGAAGAAAATTTAAAACATTAAAAGAAAATTAACTACAACACCTATTTTGACTATTCTAGATCCAAACGGAAGCTTTACAGTAGTTACAAATGCTTCTCAGAGAAGGATTAGGGGGTATATTACTTCAAAATGATCATGTTATAGCTTATGAAAGTAGAAAACTCAAGTTACATGAGTTGAATTATGCTCCCCATGATCTAGAGCTTGTTTCCATAGTTCATGCACTTCAAGTATGGAGACATTATCTCTTAGGTAGACCCTTTGAGCTAAAAACTGACCACCTTGGGCTGAAATATATTTTCACACATAAAATCTAAATGCAAGACAACAAAGATGGTTAGATTTTCTATCTCAATATGATTTTGACATAAGTTACATTAAAGGTAAGGAAAATAGAGTGGAAGATGCACTAAGTCATAGGAAACATATTTCCACACTTGTAACTTTGAGAACTCAGTTTAAAGATGAGGTAAAGAATGCAATGTTTTCTAATTCATATTTTCAAAGTAAAAACAACACTTGCTGCAGATCCTAATGATGCAAGATACAAAGGTTTCAACTTTGATAATGAAGGAATTTTAAGATATGAGAATCGGTGTATGTACCCTCAAAAATGAGTTAAGGAAGAAGTTAATGATGAAATTTCATAATTCACCTTACTCGGGACATCCTAGAGTGAAAAAATGCTTGTTGATGTAAAAAACAATATTTTTGGAAGGGGATGAAAAAGACATAATTGATTTTTTTCTCATCATTTGCTTAAATGTCAACATGTTAAGGCTAAACATATGCATCCATAGTTTATTATATCCTCATAACATACCAGTATAAATGGAAAGTTATAAGTATGGATTTTGTTCAGGGGCTGCCTATGTCTAAAAATAAGCATGATGTTATTTTAGTTGTGGTTGAAAAATTAACTAAGGTAGCACATTTTATTGTTGGTAATCTAAAAGATGATTCACCTGTTCTTGCAAAAATATTTGTTCATGAAATTTTCAGATTGCATGGTGTACCTTGAATTGATTATTTCTGATAGAGACCCAAGAATGACTTCACATTTTTTGGAAAACACTAAATGCAGCCTTAGGAACAAAATTGAATTTTAGTTCCATATATCATCCGAAATAGGATGGGAAAATAGAAAGAGTAAATCAAGTAATGGAAGATATGTTGAGAATGTACTTGTATGGACAAAAATACAAATGGGAAGAATACCTTCCTTTAGTTGAATTTGCATACAATAATACTTATCATTCCTCTCTAAAAATGGCACCTTTCAAAGCATTATATGGAAGAAAGTGTAGAACCCTAGTTAGTTGGGATAACATCAAAGATAGAGAGGTAATTGGACCTGAAATGCTTACTTGAAATGGAACAACAAGTAAAATTAATCCATGAATGATTAAAGGAAGTTATTGATAGGTAGAAAATCTATGCAGACCTGAAAAGGGTCGATAGAAAATTTGAAACTTGGTGAAAAAGTCTTTTTACGTGTCAAGCCTAAAAAGAGCTCGATTACTTTTGGCAAGTAGCTAAATTATCACCTCATTTTGTGGGTCCTTTTGAAATTGTAGAAGTGATAAGTCTTGTAGCTTATCCACTTAGCATTACCTCCCACATTGACACAATGCATGATGTTTTCCATGTTTCTTTTCTTAAGAAATATGTTTCAGATTTATCACATGTATTAAATTGGAATTCCTTGTAGGTCCAAGACCCAGGAATAATCATGGTTGAACCCATAAGGGTGTTGGAAACTCACCAGTTGCACTTGCAAAATCATGAAATCAATCAATGCAAGGTCTAGTGGGACCAGTTTAATGAAGAAAGTGCAACATGGGAAAACCTTGAGGACATAAAAAATTCTTTTCCTCATCTGTTTGAATAGAATTAATTCTGATTTTTGTGATATTTGAAGACTTTTATTGAAAACTATCTTTAATTTCTACCAGTTTTGGGAAAGTACTTTTATTTTTTAAGTACTGGTACAAAAATTTGATGTGTAATAAGTTTTGAAAAACTTGAATTTCTATAAATTTATTATTTGTTTGATAATTTTATGGATGAATAAGTTATATTTATGCCTACATTCTTAAATATGTATGTGGACTAAGTTAATCATCAAGATGATGATGCTTTTTAGAGGGAGGTATGTAATGCCTCTGCCATGATTGATATCTTAACCTGCTTCTTTGACTGAAGTTTACAAATGTTGATATGTGATTTTTGTTCTGAGATGGTATACTCTTCTAAACTGTTGATCATGTTTGTTGTAGATGATATGATTTACCTTCTGAATCTGATGTAAATCATACTTTGGAAAATTGTGCTAACATGGATTGGTTATAATGTACTCACTAAATGTAGTTTTGAAGTACAATATGTGAATCTAGGTAATATCAGGTAAACACAGTCTTATGGACTATGTTGGTAAGTTACCTAAGTTACAATGTTGAACTTGTACCTTAGTCTATTGCATTACTATAAAAAGGAATAGTCATACCTTGGATCAATTTTAGTGATCCAAGGCATGCCTTTGATCGATATGTTGTTACGATCATTTTGTTAGTCTAATTGACTTTGTTTTTATTGCTAAAATATTATCTTTCCCAGGCTCAAAGAGGCAATGTCACTAGAGCACCTGGTGGCATCCAATGAATGCACTCTTTCTATGTGATCTAATTACTTTGATTTGTTAGTTTCTATAAGTAATGTTCATGTTAAATATTTAAATGGACCTAACTAAAACTACACTAAGGTGATAGTTAAATTAGTATGAGAACCTAACTATGTTAGATGCATTAATCCTAAGCTAAGTTGGATGCATTTTTGTAAGGGTGTCCTAATCCCTAAACTACCTAAAGTAATTCATTGATATCCTAATCTATGCTAAGGTTAACATTATTTAAAAGGGACCTAAACCTACATGGGATTTAGACCTACCTTAGACTTAACCATGGTGAATAAAATCCTAAGGGTTTAAGCTAAGGGTAATTGGGTGCCAACCCACGTTGTACTATGAATTAAATGACATTCAATAAGGCATTGCCACCTTTGGAGAAATCCAAGATAGATTTGGTGGGCACCAAACTCCAGTTAGCTAGTTAGAATATTGTGCATGGTTTTTAACTTTTAGTTATTGCTAGAGTTATTAGGTGGTTGGCGGATTTGTTGGAGGACTGTCAAACCATCCTGGCATTTATTGATCTTGATCAAAGAGAGGAAACTACCTTGGGAAATGCCAGATGGAATGGTGGAAAGGAAATAGGGTTGGTTTTACTTTGCATTTGGATTTTTTGAGCTCTATGGCTTTGCATGTTGTTTTCCATTTTTTGAACTAGTAGTTTGATTTTATTGCATTTTTAAAATTTCCATTGCATGGTGAAAATAGAGGAAGGAAATTTAATGTTGAAGCTATAAAAAATGAAGGAAGAAGAGATGATGGGGTTTCGAGTTGGTTCTGTTGTGAAATTTTTGTGGAGATCTTGTTGTGGAAACTTTGCACAGAAAATTTGGAAGCTTGGAGAAGAGTTTGAGAGCACTACTAGGCATGATAGGCTCTAACTCCTTATGATAATTTTCTCTATTTAATGGTTTCATGAAAATAACTCTTCTCTTCCTTGAAATTACTTTCTAAGATTTGGGTTTGTGTTTATTGTGTTGTTTCTCTCTTTTCCTTGTTTCCATGTGTTATACTTGGAATTATCTAGTTTTTGGTTGATGGAAAATGACTTTGTTTTTAGTATATAGGATTGTTATACTTTAAAAATAGGGCTTAAGTTAGTTGGAAATGAATTTGTTTGCAAGATATGAATTTGTGAATGATTTTTGAAGTAGATATTGTGTTATCTTTGTTATTGGTTGTATATCTAAGATTGTGTACAATATTTTTGTATTAAGTGATAGTTTTGGGTTCAGGTCAAACCCACAAGGAATAATGATTGGGATCATTATTTTCTTGAGAAATTAGGTGTTAAGCAAATGGAAATATTATGTCAAATTCTGAATGTCTTTATTCAGGATCTTGTTTCGGTTTTATTGACCATTCTTTTATGATTCTGGGTTTATACTTTTATAGACCAAAAATTAGTTTTAACCCATTTTGGGTGTTCACAGTTGGATTATTTTGAATCCTTCTTTGAAGGAAAAATAAGGGTTATTGGTAAGGTTTCCTATCTATCTCCATTTTTGGTTTTGAGTAATTGTTTCTTGTTAAAACCACCCTTTTAGGGTTGGCTTGAATATCGATCATTTTTTGGGTAATGCTTGTTCCTGTTTTCTTGTTATTGACTCCTAAGTTGTGCACCTTTATCATTCAAAGGATTCTTTTGAACTTGGATTTTTGATGAATTTTCTTGGGATGGATTTCTTTGTCTCTATAACTTATTTTGGTTAAAATTTGAATGGATTTCATATGAATTTGATGTTGTGATTTGATAACTATATTACTTTGTTTTGTAACCATGGGGATGATACCTATGTTTTATTTCTTGAGTTATCCTACTAAGATCATTTGTTTTACCATTTGAGATTGTGGAAATGGGTCAAAAATTTGATCCCTAAGGATTTATTCTTTTTGTGATTGAAACCTTTCCTTTATCAATTGTTATCCTTTCTTTGTCAATCACTTTTAATTTTATATCATGATGAATTGTATTTTGTATTTTGGTTGAAATACATTGAAATAGGCATTTGGGAATTTTACTATGAATGTGTTAGGAGATTCTCAAATCCTTTGAGTTTGGGACCATGACCTTTAACTAGTAGATGTCGGCTTATCCATTTTTTTCTTTGTTTTTAATACTTAATTGATATCATGTAGGACTTAGTTATAATAGTTGATTAGTGGTATCAACTGTAGATAATATCCTTTTGGGCTCATGGTATGGTTAAGAATCTTATGGTTGACTTGGTTGAATAAAATTATGTTGAACAATTTAGATTCATTCTCTTTTTTGATATGTTATATCAAAATTTTCTTGGGTTCTTTATCACTTTTATTTTGAACCATCCTGAAATCGGTAATGGTTTAACCTTTCTATTTTGGATTTTATGTGCTAGTATTGGGTTCATGTTGAACCATTCATGATTTTTAATATTATCCTTTTATGGATTTGTGTTAGGGACTTGGTTAACAAACAAGGAGGAAATAAAACTTGACTGTTTAATCAAAGTTACTTTTGATTGTTGAATGAATTCTTGGATTTTTATTAATTCATTCTATAAAACCTAGTTCCAGTTATAAATGTTATCATGGATGAGATGAATTTTATTTCTAGGACTGCGTAAATATAGATGGACTTAAATTTTTTATATTACTAAAATTTTATTATAGGTAATTGGTTCCTAAATGTGACTTAATTGACTTTCTTTCTTTATTGGACATTGTGGCTTTTTGGGAAGGCTTTTAAAGTTGTTCGTATTTTGGTACTTAGAAAATTTTCATAAATAGCAATTTTCCTTTCACAAAATTGTTAGATAGAAACATATTGTTCTAATGTTTTAGTAATTATCATGCTTAGTTCTTGTGAACTGACACATGCTAACAATTTTGTAGATGGATTTTGTGAAAAGTGAAAGAAGAAAGACTTATAGAAGTTACATTTATTTTATTGATGATGTTCATTTAATTCGGATACTTGATAGTAATTAAAAGTTTTTGAAAATATTATTTGAAGAACCATGAAGGCCTAGTTCCATTGTACTTTGTAATTGTTGAAAAATGATGCCATTATTGACTAAAAAACTTATGAAATATTTATTATGTATGAAATAAAGTGAGTTCTGCCTTTGTTATAAATGACTTATTGTATGATTGGAATTTGATAATTAGTCTATCTATTCATTGATCATTTTAGATTTTTTTTTATATCCTAAGTCATAAACATATTTGATGACTTATTAGTTATCTAAGGAATTGAGTGTTTTTGGATAAGGAACTATATGTATAAGTCAATTAATCTTTGGGATAACGTTAAATTATTATGAGTTATAATTCCGATATGTCAAACCTTATTTGGATGTGGAAGTAGTGTAAAAATGTTGTAAAGAATGATGTTTCATTCTTATTAGGGTTATACCCTTTTATGTTATTATGAACATATGATTAAGATATTAATCCTTAAATGAAAAAAGGAAACTTACTTATATAATTGAAAGGGACTTAATGAATGAATCTTATCCTATGTTGTTGATTACATTTTTAAATGTGATTGTTTATAAGACCCTATATAAATGAAACCAATGTATGTTACATTGGAAAGATAATAAAGTGATGATAAGATTTGGATAAAGATTAAAGAAGTCAACAAATATAATTTATCATATATACAAATCTGATTTATATATTTGATGGACATAATTAAATGAGGACTACATGATGACCTTACTTATTTAAAGCAGATTAATAACTAAGGCTTAATGAACTATTAGAAAATGAATAATGAATTGATAGAGATAAATGTAGATTTGATCTGCATACCTTCAAATTTAGAGGGAGGATCATTATGATTCCCTTCTTAAGGGATTAATCGTTCAAACATAGTTGATCCCTAGGTATGAGATGCATAACATTAAATTAAATCAAATTAACAAGCTAAGGATCAATTAATGAATGAACTTGTAAGTATGATATTTTTTTTATAGGAACTAAGTGGACTATCGCAACATAGTCATTGTTGCGAATACCCACTTAATGACTTTGATCATTAGGTGGATACTATGGAGCAACCACTATGGCATGATATATCACTTATCTCTTATAAATGTAGCTTTCCATAAAGTGGAATTTATGATCATTTTCACACTCTAAACTATGATAGGCATATAGCCTAGCATTGATGTCAACTTATGTTGACCTAGGGTGAGTAAACACACCTGAATTGAACGTAAGTTGATTTGAGTATGTCTCCTTATCCTTAGTCACCATAAGTAGACTATTTCCACACTAGTTTATGTGAGATGTCCCTCTTTAGTGTGAAACATTGATCCGAATTTGGTTGACAGAAGTCAAGGAAGTCTAATCTAGATGACAATTTTTGAGTGGGGTGAAGGACATATTCCATTTCGATGAGTATGTCATCTAGGAATAAAGGCATGGGATACATGACCTTAAACTTTGGCCAAAGTATTGAAAACTTATGGTTGGTTATGTTTTTATGTCACTGGTCTAAAGTTTCAAGATCTCAAATGAAAGTATCACATATACTCAAATAGGCATCTTAGATAGTAACACTTGAATGACCCATAAAGGGTGAAGGAACCAAAGTATACTTCATATACATAAAAAAATCCCTTGAACATAATAACAACATGAGAGATCATGAAAGTGAAAGAGATTATGTAAATTTAGAATAGTGAACATTATGTTAAAAAATCGAGATTATTACAAGTCATTGATAAAGGGTGGGTGGGTGATGAAAGGATGGGTAAAGGATTACCAAGGCTAGATTCCCTAGGAAAAAGGATCACAATAATGATGAAATTTAAGGCGGTGACTACAATATCACATATAGGGGACTTGTGGTCTCAATAGAAAAAAAGCGTTCTATGGACTAGTGAGTGGGTGAAGATCACTGCAATATGGATGTATGCCAGGATGACCAATGGGTTATAGAACATGCCCGAAGAAAAAGATATGGCCATGAATGTGGACTTGAAGATTATGTATGCCCAAAGGAAGAGTGATTATGGCCATGGGTGTGGACTTAAAGAATATGTATGCCCGGAGGAAGAAATAGTTGAAAATGTTGTATGAAAATTCCCAAAGGGGAAAATAGAGATGACCATAAATGTGGATTTAAAGGTCAACAAGAGATGATGCCCTAGAAAGGAATGTAAGAAAGAAGGGATAAATCCAAAAATGGTTGGTGGTAAGTCCATAACGATGACCTAAGGGGGTTGGTGGAAACTAGGTGTTGTTGGACTATATAAGGCTAATGGTCAGCTGATAATTCTCATTTTCACACGCAAATTTGACGAGAGAGAGAGTAGAGTGAGAAAAGAGAGATTGAGGAAATGGAGGTCAAGTAGAGATATGAGGAAACACCGTAGGGTGTGGAAAATGGTGAGTAACAAAAAGAATGTTGGTTTTTGATTTAATTTCATGTTTAAGTTTTTTGCATTTTTTAAAAAAGTGGATGATGTCGGGGGCACCTAGCGGTGGCCTAACCCTAAGGATTTTGAATGACCAAAACATGTTAATCCGAATCAATGCGGACATTGACTAGGGTTAGATTGGATAGATTAGGGTTTAGATTGAAATTTGGATGAAGTTTTGGATGGATTTTGGATCAGAGGTCTAATGTATGTATGTTTTGTTTATGATTGTAGGCTAGAGAGACCTTATATTTGAGAGATCAGGTGTCAGCTCTATATGAGTAGATTAGAGGGGATGTGATAGATGTTGAGTGGGACCATCATGTCTGTAGTTGGATTATGTGGATTTAGACACTATCAGAGGATCCCATGGGATGTGGGGCTTATGATTGCTTTGGTTGAGAGGTGGGATAGACAGACATGTACATTCTGATTTAGGACATGGGAGATGACTATCACCATGGAGGATGTGTATCGATTCTAAATCTTTCGATACAAGGAGAATATAGTTCCCATTACTAGTGATGATAGATTAGCAGTTTTGACATGGCTATTTGGAGCCGATGCGCCCCAGATCAAGTTTTCTTTAAGGGATTTTACATATGAGTTGAGATATAAGGTTGGGGTACTTGCGCACATACATTTTATTTACATGTTTATGATGACACTTGTCTTACTATGATTTTCCGAGACTTAGGAGGATCTCGCTTTATGGATGTTGACTAGTGTAGTGGTTGATATTGTTGATCACCAAACTGTATTTTCATTTGGGACCACACTATTGGCTCAAGTTTACCATGAGCTATCTGGATACAGTGGGCAGGATGTCAGGGTTAGATGTAGGCTTCTTGCTACACTACTAGGCCTACAAGCATATTGTTTTGATTAGGCCACCAGGGCTTCCATGGGTCACAGGTGACCATATTCAGCTAGAGGTGGGATTTCTAAGATGGAGGGCCAATCGGGATTTCGGAGACATGGATGAGAGAGGGGTGTATCGGTATGTAGATTGGGTGATAGCCATATCGTGGATTTACCCTCCCGTCCTGGTGTGGATGTGGAGCTAGTGGGGATGAGGAGGATGAGATGGGTGTAGGGGAGACAACCAGAGATGATAGAGGTCATTTAGTTTGACAGGTGAGATGAAAATTTGGATTCATTTAGTTAGTGCCTCATGACCTGATTTTGTACAGGAGGAGGAGCTAGATAGAGAGCTACCGAGTCATACTATGGTAGACCCATTAGAGGAGGAGGCCATGCCGTGGGATGATGATGACAATGTGGGAGTAAGAACATGATACTCCGATTAGAGCACAACAATATGGGAAGCTCAAGGGGTTGAGGAGGGAGGAGAGGAGGAGATAGAGGAGATGGAGGTTGAGATTGAGGTGGCTCTAGGAGGCGGTGGAGATGGAGCAGAGAGGTTACCGAGGTGGCATGCTTGTATGCTCAATTAGATCGATGAGAGAAGAGAGAGATACAAGCTTGCAGTAGTGGGATGTGGTCACTCAGAAGAGGGACCAAATTATTCAGGAGAGGGACTACTACCGTAGGAAGAGGGAGGACCGTAGGGACCATTTTGGTGATTTGGCTACTATTGTAGCAATAAAGTTAGCCAATGGTATTCAGGAAATGTGACAAGGATCGAGATAGATGGCACCCTAGACATGGTTTCTATGGATAGATATAAGGTGCTAGCCATAGAGGATAGATATTATGAGGGGATTTTGTTTGAGAAGTTTCCAAATACCCTACACTATTGGTAGCATCTTCGGAGGATGGTGGCTAGAGGAGCGGGGCTATCTAGGAGTATGGCTAGTGTGGCACATCCATAATGAGTAGAGGGAGGCCATGAGGGTGGAAATGTGTAGGGATCAGGTGTTGTGCCTGCCCAAGAGATGAGGACTTGAGAGCCTTAGATATTCACTTTATAGATTTTGATAGTATCTCTACTTTGAGGGAGCCCCTAGAGGGCCATGATGTATTGATATAAATTTTGATATATGATATATGGTTTTGTCATGGATTATTATGTGATGTGATGGTTTTTAATGTCATGATGATGGCTTTTAGATTATATGTAATGGTGATTTTAGATTATATGTTTGTTTTATATTTGATGATGATGGTGAAATAGATGTATGATCAGATGTTTATTTGGATATGCATTTATATGGATGATGATATAAATGTGTAATGTGGTAATATGTTTTGTGTTTAAATTTGATCATGATGATTAAAATGCATATGGGTAAGATGTGATGGAAAAAAATTAAGAATGAATGTAATTAATGATAAATGTGTTGTAAGATAGATAGATCATATAGGTGATTGAGATGAAGAAATATGTGATGAAAGAAAAATGCGATAAGATCAGGAAAAATATGTCTCATAATGGTGGTGACCTATAGGTTAAAAAAAAAAACTATGTTATAGTGAGGAACATGCGAGGAAAACATTCCTCCAACTACATTAGAGGTAAACAAAAAGGGATCTAGGTAACACAAGCTATATGCGACCAAAAATAATGCTAGAAAATAACCAATGATAGTCATTTCAAATATCATAAGGAAAAAATGGATGAGATGATCTCATAAACCTAATGTTAACATGAAAAAGAGTTTTGAGATAAAAATTGTACAAGGGAAAAGGGTTCTCCAAAAGTAGCATTCCATAAACTATGCCCGGCTTTGGGAAGGGGAAAGAGAAAGCGACCAATGCGGAAAGCTTTATTAGGATGCTTTGATAAAATGGAAGCATAATCAATGCGGGAGGACTTCAAATGCCATAAGGAGTAACTATCCTTCAAGCATATGGTCTGATTTATAAAATATAGATGGCAAGAATAAATGATAGCCATCCTTCAAGTTATCACTATTTATTTGATTTTGATTTCATGCTTTTGATTTTGTGTTTTATTTTTTTGCATGAAAATTATCTTTCAAGAGATCAGTCTATTTTTGATAACTTTGATTTTGATTCGAGAATCCATGAATTTTTTTTTACATGGGGGAGAGCTAGGACTAGCTAAGTAAACCACTTGGGATGGGATACTTGAGTGAACAAGAGACACCCCTAGACCCTTTGCATGGTTCTAATAGGTTAATAAGAAGGTGATGGATGTAATGATCATGGATTTCTCACCAAAGGGGAGAACCTATCCATAAGGAATATGCTATAGGCAGATCCATGGTGAGCATATTTAAGGTCACATCTAGGAAGTGACAAAAGACCACATAATTACAAATCATCACGATGGGATATGGAAGGGGATGAGACATAGGAATGGTCTAAAGACATGACTAAGTGCACATTGGTAAACATGATAAAAAAAATAATGGTCGCAAGTGCAATGCATTAAGTGGTTCCAATTCTAGTTTACTATCAAGGGAGGCCAAATGGTAGGCTCCCGACCCATACTTGTGTGTGATAATGTATGATCCGATCCAATTGGGGAAAATTTTCTACATTAGCTCCTTTCTAGAGTGGTGTCATTATGATAAAGTTATGAGGCCATTGACATTAACGTTGCGTTAAGAAGATGGGACAAGAAAAAATAAGAGAAAGCGCTACCTAGTAGGAAGCGAATGGTATGTGTTTAAGATGAAAAAATGGTCCCCCTAAAGGGACAAGATAAATTAGGATCAGATAAGATGAGTTAAGTAAATATTATGAAATAGGTGCCACAATGGTGGGTTTAAAGCCATGGTGCTTCCAAAGGGAAACACATATATGGCCATAAAGGTGGTCATAGGAAGAGGGGATGAAAGTACGATTGGATAAACTAAGCTAGATGAGATAGGATGATGTTGAATATGGAAAGGAACTAATTTGTGAATAGACAAGTCTTAGAAATAATTCCCCCTAGCGTAGGAGGATGAGTCAATGAAGAAAAGCATAAAGATGCTAAAAGATCGATAATGTGGGGAAAAGATGTTCCCAATGAAAGGGATGCAGATAAGATAATGGATGTCAAAGGATATGGATGTTAAGAAGATGGTGTATTAAGGCGAGTAGTATCAATGAATAAGGGAATAACCTCATCAAGAGGAGTGATAGGAGATGATGTAGATGGGTGAAGATACCTAGGAAGGTGATCAAATTGAGATGTAGTAAAATGGATAAGATGTGCTATGGATGAAGCAATAGATAGATAAGAGGACTCGTTGAGGATGTCATCTCACTTGATAAGATCATGGATAATGGTCTGAAGGGCCTTACAATGCTTGGTGTCATGGCCCGAGTGCGATGATAAACACATGCAATAGGGATAAACCATGAGGGATTTAGACGGTTCCGGTCAAAGGCCCTGATAGGTGGGAACATGATGATAGAAGTTTGAAGAAAATGTTGGAGGACCTCCACATATGATTTGATGTGGGCACTAGGGAAGGTTCTGTAAGATGGTGTGGATGGCAATGGTGAAGGTGGATGAGACCAAGCTCTATCTAGTTTGGAAGAAGACACAGTGATGGATGATTTAGGCCTAGATGGATGGATAATTGGAGGTATTTTTGATGAAGGGACTAGACCTATGATGGAATTAGACTATTTTGATTTGGATTGGTTAATTGGTCGTGATGGAGGAGGGGATCCTAAAACGGAGGGATGAGGACCCAGGATGGAAGATGTATATTTCATCTTGATAGGAGGGATGTTGATTTTCTTGTGAGGGCGTTCAAGGGATCATTGTGGAAGGACACTAAGGTTTTTAGATTTGGATTGTTGAGGAGTTCCCTTGGAAGGGATAATAATAATTTTGACAAGTGGATAAGAAGATGGGGTTTGTGGTGATGAATTTGCATGATTTGTTCCAGAGAGGATGGGAATTGGTTTGATGTGGGAATGTCTAGTTATGTGGATGAGATAAGAGGATCACCTATGGTAGCTGTAAGCTGAAGTGCTCTCCAATATTACTCAAATTATGTAGGTGGTGTAGAATAAGAAGGAGATAATGGGGATGTGGTCACGATAGTTGATGTGGTAAGTATGGTCCGAAGCAAAAAAGAGGAACCAATATGGAATCTAAGGATGACACAATATGCAAAGGTGGAAGAGATGTGGATGAGGGAACAAGGTCGATCTAGTGGATTGAGTAGATTCAGGCATGGATTGATAGTTGGAATAGATGCGAGATATAGAAATAGAAAGGGGTGTTTGGATCATGTGGTTAATAATGTCTATGTGAGATGGTGTAGATGGTGGATGGGTTAGGGTAGGGATGGAAGAGGGATGAGTGCCAACCATGTTTATTTTGGGTGTCTCAAGAGGCATATAGGTGGATTGAGGAGATGTGATAGGTGTGATAAAAATGTGGATGTGGGCATGGTAGATTTCTAGATACTAGGTGTGGATGGGGGAGATGAGATAGGTAGGGTAGTCATAAGTGAGGAAATAGGTGGTAGAGATGTTAGGGTTGGTACAGTGTTAGGTGATATGGGCATGGGTAGAGAAATATGTGATAATGATGTCAACGTAAGTGTAGTGACAGGTGTGGATGTAGAGGTAGGTGTAACTAAGGCTAATGTTGATGTGGTAAGAGTAGGACTAGTTGTAGATGAAAGAGAGGCAGTGGAGGTCAAGGTGGTAGGTAGTGGGATCATGGATATAGTGGATGTGAGGATAGCCCTTAAAGGGGTGGTTGGCATAATATATAAGATAGGGGTGGATGATGAAGATGGTGAGATAGATGTGGGAGAAGATGTATGATGTATGGTTTTGATTGAGAATGGGTTAAATTGATGTGATGTAGGAGGTGAAGATGAACTTGCTAGTGGGGGATTAGGAAATGGTTGTCTGAAAATGTCATGTGATGAAGATGGGATTTCTTGGGGGGATGTAGGAGCATAGTGATAAGTAGGGTCATGGTAAGATGATGAGGATGGGGCAAGAACGGGAAGATTTGATACAAAAGGCTCATAAGGGATATCCCTAGGTGAGATAGATATGTCGGATGAAGGGGAGATGTCATAAGATGAAACAGGATGTGATGATCGATATCTATAGAGGAGGAAGTCATGGATGGGGTTCTTATGAGGAATATCCATAAGTGAAGTGGGTATGGTGATGTCGGATGATCCGGGAAGGGCATGAGGTAATGAAGACAAATATGGTGGGGTAAAAATATAAATGGTGTAAGGTGATGGGGATAAAGGTGATGGGGGTAAAATAGGGGCTATTGGTTGACGTGCTCGAGGAGCAGAGGGCCTACGATGGAGATAATCATAGATGGGATTGGAAGAAGGTCTGAAGCAACCAATGAAACATTTGGTTTCATTATTAAATAGAAAAGTCACGTAAATAATTCCTTTTATGTTTTGATTAAGAATGTGAAAAAGAAAAGGGAGATGGATAAAAAGGACCTAGAAGAAAGGTGATCTATGTTTGGTTTCAAGTAAATTTTTTTCTAGGGAATGTCCGAGGAAAATTTCATTGGGTGATCAAATCCTAATCACCTACTAGGAAAAGGAGTGTTTTCGTTTGTGTGGTTTAGGATGGTGTGACAAGATGTATGATGCATAAGATTGAACCCCCTAATTATAATATATGAGCAAGTAGCATGTAGAAAAGAATGTTATTTTTAAGCCCAAAATGAAATGTGATTTTCGATGAGAACACAAACAAGAAGGGAAAGTACAATGCAAAAGGATAAAATAGGGAAAAGAGGAATACCTAGATAGTGCTTTTCCTATTTATCTGCACTTTTGGGTGATGAAAGATCCAAGCTATGAACCCAACATGAGCAAGCAATAAAGAAGAGCCTCATGTTGTAATGTTAGTAAAAAAATATATAAAAGAAAGAGACCACCTAAAGGGGGTCCCGTTAGGCATGCCAGAATTTTGAAAAATTTCTTGTTCGTGATAAAATTAATGAGCTAACTACTAAAGAAATTAGCAACTTAGAAATGAAGGAGGGTTTATGTTACCTCGGATGTGATACGAGTGCTAGATGGCTGATTCTTGTTGCTGCAACTTGATATACCTGTAAATAAGACTAAAAATGATTTTGATTAGATAGAAAGATGTGGGGGCTGCCCAAATAAGCAGATATAAGAAGATTTTTACTTCCTTGGTAGATGTCAACCCCGTTTGTTTTAGATAAGGTGAAATAAAAACAACAAGAGCATGTAGAAACAAAAATAGTACTTGAATCTAAAAATGACATAAATTGATCTAAAGTTGATTAGATGGCAATGAATGTAAAATAAATGTTATCTAGTTTTGGTCGACAATGACCGAGATTGTGTAGAGGAAAGTCAATGGTGACCCGGGAGGATGGATACAAGTCTTTAGATGAAATATGCAAACTGTAAGGTCCGAGAATGATCTGAAGATGATCAAAATCTGTGAATCGCTAAGCAAAAAGGATTTGTGAAAGAGAACCAAATGTAGAGAAGTAGGATAAAGTACCAACAAGGAGAAATTAGATAGGTTTCAAATAGATAGGGCCCTAGTCGATGCGATAAGGGGGATAAAAGATGACTGTACCAGGAAAATGTAAAGCCAAGGGTGAGAAGATGGAACAACAATATATAAGAAAGAAAAGTTATAGGAGAAGGTTGCTAAGTGTTTCCAAAACTGCTCTATACTTATAAGATGTTAGAAACAAAACATATATGATAATATGATAAATATACAGAAAGGAATGTGATATTGATGAGAAGATCTCACAAATGATGATCATGGGTGATGTAAGCACATTAGAGGAATGTCTAAGAGGTCTATGGATGTCTCAGAACTACTCAGGCATGAGGAAGGATGCTTAAGCTTGGAGAAAGCTTGAGAATCACATGCATCTTATTTTTTGATGCTGAATAGAAGGAAAAAAGCTAGTTTTAAAGGGGTTGATGGCGACCAGGATGGATCGCCATCAATTGTAGGGACAGCTTTTCCCTTTGGGCATGATTTTTTCTTTTGATGGGTTTTTGGTGTTTTAAGGATTGGCCAAATGATTTAAAGCATGTAGGTAAGATTAGGTTGTTGGGGATGAATTTAAGTTAGTTAGGGCATAAAAATAGATAGGATAAAATCATCCTAATTAGAAGGTTGGTTAGGGCAATGGATGAAGATTAATTAATTAATATGAATTAATTAATTAATGGGCATAAATATTAATGTGGATGGGATAATTGGGCATGTGATATGTTAAAATATTAATTAATTAATGTCACTTAATTAATTAATGAGGATTAGATGGGAATTTGATCAAATTAAATTAACAATTAAATATGCACACACAAGAAAATGAAGGCATAGATAGAAATTTTTGGTGTCTATAGAGCTATCCCAAAGTGTGGGACTTTGCAATGGGATAGATCTCTAGAGAAGGCCAAATTACTCGTGTCTAACCTAGTGCCAAACTACTCCAAAGTGCAGAGAATTTCTAATCTAACCCTACTCTAATGCTTTCCAAGGGGACAAGGATAGAAGTATTACATGAAAATGAAATCTACTCTAAGGGAAGGTGATGCACCAAGAAGGAATGTTGACAACTCGTGTAATAAACAAAACACTATCAAAAATTTCAATGAAAATATAACAATGCACAAGAACCTTGCATTCAATGAAAAGGCCATAAAAGATGCAATAAACATAAAAGAGGGTTGAAAACATCCATAGATATGATTTTCTTGCTATAATAATTTGATACAATTGATTACATTGGGGGCCAAAGGCACAAATTTTTATTATAGTGGCCAAAGGCACAAATATCTCTTACAGAGAAGAAAGGAGGGAGGGGAAAATGCATGTGTCTAACCTTTTAAAATGAGCCACTCCTTACAATTTATAGAAGTGATTTTGAGAGAGGAGGGAGAAAATTGAATTCTAGAATGTATAGAATCCCATTTTTCCTACATCATCCTTTGATGCTTCCTATGATCCCGGTAGTTGGCCTCCATGTTGAAAAATTATTTGTCCATACCCCATTAATAACTCTTTCACCTACCCCATAATGTTCACTAATCTATATTTTCAGAGGTCCGTAACCTCATAAATTTTGATTTTGATGGTGCAATATAGTATATTGTCTCTCCACGATCCCAGCAATTGGAATTTTAAAAGATTATGACCACTAAAGCTCGAGTTATTCAATTTTGAGTTTTGGGAACCTTTAAAATTTTGGGGTTTTAAAACCTCCTAAAATTCATTTCTCATGTCTCCATAATGTTTCTCTTTCTTCCACCTTTCCATTGACTATGAATTTGCAAGAAATGGAGGTGCAGAGCTCCATTTATGGCGTTTTGAGTTTGGGGGTGTTGGGTGCTTTGGCCTATATATTATTTTTAGGCGAGTTGATTATTTGGCTTGTAGAGTAGTTCACCGAGCTGATTGGTGAGTCGTATGGATTCTTTATTTTCAGTTCCTATGACCCCCTTTAACTTCTACCATTAAACTCGATCATCCCGGTTCGAACGATTCCCTTTGGCATCTAACACTTGGCGATCCAATGACCGACTCAACGGTCTTTGTATTATCTTCCCCACCCCACGTTTAACACTTGTTTCCCTAAAGATTCATCAAGTCAAACGAGCCACCCACCTGGCTTGACCTTGAAAACTACACTTTGCACATGACACTCCTTCTCAAGCCACCCCATTTCCAAATTCCTAGCTCGATCCATGATCCCACCAACTCCCGTCTCACATAGGTCCCTCTAAGCCAACTCAACTTCTTAAACCGCCAACCTAACAACTCAACATTATGTTTGGCGCTTTTACCTTTTGTATTTGAATGGGCTCAGTTCATGAGCCCACTAAATCTTTGGCATCTAAAAACACCCATTAACCACCTCAATGCATTCTCCAATACTTTAGACCCCTTTGTCTTCGAGATCTTTGTACTTTTCTTCATCGTATCCACGACATTGTTCACTAGTGAGCGAGCTCAAGATTCTCTCAAACACCAAAATCCCGAAGTCTAAAATCAAACTTTGGGTTTAGGATTTTACCTCGTTAAATTTCCCCCACACTATACACTTACCTCGTTAAGATAATTCTATTGAAATCCCGAACTTTGAAATTCGAGTTCGACTTTGAATCTCCAACTTGCTCGTTAAATGCTCCATCCTTCTTCGAATATATGACGCTAAAGAGTAAAAACCCCCTCTTTCTTTACATCCACTCATCAAGCCATTTACACAAACCATTCCGACTAGCTCAAACCATTCACTAGATGAGATGAACATGTATCCACCATTTGTGAGCTCACTCACTACTCTACTCCTTGAGTCGCCGATGCCTTTGGCGTTGATGTCTAGTTAGCCCTTTTGTGTTACCACGTGCCTTTTGCATTTATGTTTCACAATACACATACCACCTCCACATTCTCATCATATCCCCTTCTCGAGCTCACCCAAAACTCACTATATCATCATTTCTATTTTTGGGTTCCCACCTACGAAGGATTCACCATCTCGCTGGCTCCTCAAGATCGGTTTCGAGCTCTTCCTTTTCCGCCCATGAGCCAAACCTTACATGTATTGTAGAATTTGCAAGCTCAGCTTACTAGAATCTTGCTGATGCACCCGAGTCACCCTAGAGCTTTCCTTTGTTTAGTAAAGACATGGTTCCTTTATTTACCATGCTCTCCTACGAGCCGCTTGATTCCAAGTCGAGCTCTCTCATTTTCCAACTTGCGAACTCGCCATGGATGAGATATTCCTATGCACACATGAGTTAAATGAAGAGCTATTGCCTTTGAAAATTTGACCTACAAGTTCCTCCCTTGTTGAGACAATCGACTTCTTTGTGATATTTTGTCACCTAGCCACTAACCCGACATAACCGATTCTACTCCCGTGACATGCTCTTTCAAACGAGTTCTCCCGTAGGCTATCATGATCACCTCACACCTCAATAGTTCTCAATCATCCGACCACTTCTAGGATCAGTGATAGGCTTGTAAAGGCTGCCAATGTGCTCACTTTGGTCTCCACCCATGCACCTCAACACGCTTGTTGAGTAGTTGGGTGAGCTACTTTTAGCTATATATCCGTCCTTAGACTTACTTTGCCATTTTTTGCATTTCTTGGACCAAGAGGTTTAAGGGAAAGTAATAGGGTGTCCTGGGCTATTGTTGTTAATTTTTTTCTCATTCACCCATTTTTGTTAGATGTGGGTTGGTGGGTCTTTCCTTTCGTTATTTTCTAAGTTGATCTCTAGGCTCAAAACCCGTAAGAGGAAAAATCCTCCGACGACCCCAACACTTCCAAATAATTGAGGTTGCTCCCAAAATCCCCAAATAATGCATGCAACCTCAAATTCACCTTTAGGGGCCTATCTAGTGCTTAGGTATGCTCTTCTTCATGTTATCCATTTTGTGCGGGAGTGAAAATGGATAATATCTTAAGCATCATATTTTTGGTGAAAGATCAAAAATTTGTAACAAAAAAATTATTTCACCAACAAGTATCCATCACTATTTGGATGGGAGATAGTTGGTGGTAGAAAGAGAGGTCACCATGGAGAATTAGAATTTTATAGATGAGAAATAGAATATTTATAGTTGTGCCATATCACATGAAGGCCATATAGGTCCTATATGTGGGTGACAGATGTGGCAAAGCTAGGGATAGTTGAGCTGGATCATTACATGATTGGGAGTTGATTGTACATCATTGAGCATTATAGAATGGATAGGGTCATTTGAAAACTAAGAGTTAGATAGGATATACTAGATGGAGAGTAGTGGTATGCATGAGTAGGATAAGATACTACAAAATTCAGGCCTGTATCAAGCCTAGCGTAAAAGGATTAGTTTTATAGGATTCTTAGCACATGTATGAGATTTCAGTATATATCATGGGTCTAGGTGTAGCAAGAGGTTATGCTCACGTGGTATGCTACGGTAGTACTAGACCATTTGAATATTCCTTAAGAAGTAATGGATGTAAGGATAACAAAAAAATGAGGGTAGCATTATGACGCAAAGGGAGGAGAGAGGGAAATGTTGAAAAGGATGTGGAGGAGGACATGGAAAGGGACACACCTAGGTGCATGTATAGGTACCGGTACATGGATAGGTACTAGGTACATAGGAACATAGTTAATTACAGGGGCTAGGTACATGATATACATGTACATGGTGGACATGGTGTACAACTACTAATATAGACACATGGTATACAAGATGTGTAGGTACATGGTTTATACATACCGGTCTATCCACATAGGATAATGAGTCCAAGAGGAGGAGTCGATGGGGATGGTGATGGGGATGATGGATGGGGAAAGGAAAATGTATGGAGTTAGATACCATTAGTAAAACCTCCAATTTTATCAAGTAGTAGAGCTACATGCATATCGTGCATAAATAGATAGAACAATGTGATAGCAAGATGCCTCTCTTATTATAACTCAAAATTTACGACATAGTTGGATTGGATGAGGGTCCATGCACAATATAGGACATATAAGAGAGATCAGTTATCACTACAACTACAATAGTTGACAATAGAGAGATATGTGGCTAGTTGTGTGGCCGAGGTGAGTGGAATGGGATATATACTATAGGAGTTATTGACAAAGTGACTCACGATGTGGGTTATTACGAGGATTGTACTAGGTCGTTGTCCCAGAGAATCATAGAGCTTTAGGATAATACCGTAATGCCCCATTCATCATTCCTCTTTTTCTTCTTAGATGACTATGTTGCTAAGCTTTTAATGCTTTGTGGTGCTCCTGTTGATCTATTGTTGGCTTTGCCCTTGTCACGGAGAATAATTGGAATTCTCCCACTTTGTCGTGTCTTCTCGTTTTGTGTTGTTGTTTTCTGCAGTTTGTCCCACCTTGTCCATTAAGTTTTCATCCTATTAAAGGAAAACTATGTGCTCGATTTATCAAGCTCGTAAGTTGGTTCTTGTTAATACGATTAATAAGTATTAATAAGTGGTAATAATAATAGTAATAATAATAATAATAATATTTTATTTATCGATTGACGATAACTTCGTTATCTGATCGTTGATTTGTATCAACGTTGTTGTTAACTATCGATAAGCAAATGTAGGGAAAACACATAAACTTACATAGTCTTTTAATTAAATAAAATACATTTACAATTTAATATAAAATAAAATAAAACTAAATTGGGGGAGGGCGAAAAAGCTCCAAAAATTTTCTGTTAGGGTTTTGTTTTCTTTTGCCTTTGGGAATGGGTGAGTTTGGGGGGGAGGTGGTGGCAGAGAGAAAAACTAGAGATATTTTTGTCATATTCTCCTCCATTCATGCACAGGGCAGGGAAACGTGGTTTCACGGATTGCCATGGTCACAGGTTTTGCTCGAATCGTTGTGCTTGGGGTTTTTTTGATTTTTTTGTCAAAAATGCTTCACCAGATGTCATCTCATGGAGTGAAATTGTGGTTAGGCCTAGCCTCCCAGCCATGCCAACATCCTCCCAGCCTATGCCAAACACGAGTTTGTTTTGACCTGCGTGGGTTCATTTTCAACGCATAAAAAAAAGATAGAGGGATTCTGTTAGATGTTGTAGTCGCATATGCTTTGGGGGGAGCTTTTTCAGTGTTTAACCAAATGAAAGAATGAGACAAATCCTCATGGAATTTGTATGTTGTTGTGCATGGAAGGACGTGGGTCCCTCATAAGGTAGTCACGTTGTTTCACTATTTTAGCAGATAGGGTCCCAACCCAATCAATTACATTTGCCAACATACTTCCAGCCTATGCCAAAATGGAAGCTTTGGAGCAGGGTATGGATATCCATCAAAGCATAATGGAGAGAGGAATATTGTCAGATGTTGTAGTTGCAACTACCCTGGTAGACATGTATGCACAAAATGGATGTGTAGAAAAGGCATGTGATCTGTTTGATAGAATGCCTCAAAGAAATACAGTCTCATGAAATGCCATGATAATGACTATTTCATGAAAAATGGATTTGTAAAAAAGGCCTGTAAAATGTTTTATAGAATGCCTTAAATAGATGTGGGCTCATGGAATGCCATGATGGCAGGATATGCACAAATGGGTTGTTGAAAAGGCTTTAGAAATTTATGGGAAAACCGTAACTGGCAGATCTAAAGCCCGTTTCCATAACCTTTGCTAGCATCTCCCGTCCTGTGCCAGATACGAGTTGTGGAACACATTATGGAAATCCTTCAAAGTATAAAGAGTAGAGAATTAGTTTCAAATCTGCAGTTACAAATTCTTTGATAGACGTGTATGCAAAATGGTGGAGTTGTGGATGCTCATGAACCGGTTGGCGAAGTGCCCAAGCGAGATGCTTTGAACCGAAGCCTACAGTTTCGACCGAATTCATTCTCCAGGCATGGTTCATCTTCCCTTACCTCTCATAATTCTCGTGTTTTAGCTCTCTTTTGCAACTTAATAGAACTTTAAAATATTAGGATTTTAATACCGTCAAATGTTTATTTCAACTCATTGCAAAAACAATGTAATGTCGTGTCGAAAACTCACTAAGCCAAAATAACCCGTTTGCATTAAAACATGAACTCCCACCCTCATTCTGAGGTGATGTAGAAAAATTCCTACCCAACTAGATCGCTACAACATTGTCTCATCGACTAGACGAAATTGACTTTCCAGTAATAATGTTGACCTTCTCCCTGTTTTAAATAGTTAATTTTTGCATTTTTCGGAGACACATTAAGTACCCTTCGAAACTCTGAAAACGAGATGTTAGGCTTCATTCATTTACCTTGGTATGTGAGGAATCACCTAGACCCTTAGATTGACCCCAAAAAAACATTTTTGATCTTTTTTTCGGATCTTATAGGAGCCTGTTACATCGTTTACAGCAAAGTAGCTTTAAAGTCTAAATCTAGAAAGTTGGCTTTCATTTTGAACCGCCATTTGAAACCTGGATAGAGAAATTATTTCCTGTCTTCGCAAACCTCTAGTGTTTATACTAGAAAATTGCATGAAACACTCATTTTAGGGAAAAACACTCTTATGGATAGTTTGGTAAAGCCATTTTGTAGGCCTCCCGCTGCAGTTTGACGAGGTCAAATTGGACCCATTTCAACTTGACGCTCCAGAAAACTTGTCGCCATTTGAAAATGGTTTTCTAGTTCTCAGTCCCATCAACTCTGATGAATTCTCCTTATATAGGGGAGCTAGTAGGAAGTGTCTCATTAAGTACTCATCCATTGAACATCATTTTTAGACATGGATTTCCGAGCCCTCGAACTAACTTTTGTTCTTTTCGCAGGTAGGGTGAACTACGACCAAATGTCCCCAGAGAACTAGCTGCTAAACGCAAACCGTTCCCTTTTCCCAATTCCGTCGATTCTATGAACTCTTGATATATCTGGGGACACGTAGAAATTTGATCGTAGTGTGCGTTCTCATCGGGAGATAAATTTTGGAAGTGATTTCTTAGCCTTGAGCCCGTTTTGTATGCGTTTTTGTAGCTAGTAAGAAAAAAAGTAAAAATAGAAAGTCATGACCCTCGTAGGGTTGCTGAGACCACCACTGTAAACTCTTAACACACATAAATAATTGTTTAAAACTCTATAGTGGAACCTGTTGTGTGCATTATAACTTTTGACAAAACGATGTTTTCTCTCTCTTCCCTTCTCTTTCTCTCTCTTGGATTACAAAATGAAGAAAAATGAAATGTAATGAATACATGTCTCTAGACCTTTTTATTTCGATTGCAAATTGTAATTATTATCATATGTAAATGGGAAATTGAAAAATGATACTTATGTTAGGTTAGGGTGGATGCCATGCCAACAATTTATTGCTGATATCTTGCTCACGTGGTTTTTGTAGGAGGAAAGAATGATGACGTAAAGGCGTTGAGTAATTCATTGTTTATTTTTGGTAATATGTTGAAAGACTTATTGTTGAAATTGGTAGTAGGTAAAAGTCGCTAGATTAATAAGTGCTTGAGAAATTGGTATTTCTTTCATGGATGTTATTTTGATCCCAAAATTGTTATGGTAAAAGTGGAATACAAATGTCAAAAGGAATCAAATTAATACCTTGTAGTGAACTTTCATTGTGTAATCATTGGTTTAATAATTGGTGTTGTGGTTCTTACCTTGAAAATGTAATAAAGGAACCTAACCACAACAGTCAACCCTAGTTCAAAATTTGTATATAACTAACCTGCCTATGTTAATCCCTTAGCATAGAAAACCGTGACCTTCAAATGAACCTTTACACTCGATGGAACATCCTAGTTTAGGAAAATAAGATCCCAAGAAAGGGGTTTATCATCTTAGTAGGTACGTTTAGTGACATCGACATAAACCAGACATATAGGAGCAACACAGTCAAACTTGATCTGGAGTAAGTAGAGCTTACTCTTCCTTCGTATCCTAGTGGACTACCTTGTCTTCCGAAGGTAGATTTAGAATTAAATTTTCTGCATCGAATGAACTTCTTGTGGGATCCAGATGACATCATGGAGCCAGTGAAATAGTGGTTTTATCACTTAAAATTTTGTTAATGAATAGATCCTCTTAGCTATATGTACTACCTTTGGCTAGTGACAATATAATCTTTACTTTTACGGAGGGTTTATAGGGTGAATATGTATTGAATCTTAATCTAATCTATAATAGAGCGTAAAGCCCTAAGTGAAAATTGGAATTAAACTAAACCCTAGTTGATTAGGATGTTAACTTGTGGGTAGAAAACTATAATTTAACTCCTTGCATATGAAATTGATTTGAAAGATGTTGATTTTAGAGAATCTTAGAAACTGAAATCTTGTCCCTTAATCCCTTGTTATGTCATTTTATGACATTAAGAAATAAAGGGTATTTCACATGCGGAATCGTGAGATGCAGAAACATGGGATCTTACCTTGAACACAAATCACTTGTGGTTCATGTGTAGTTTATAATGCTTATAACCATGTGCTTCTTTAAGATGTCAGACAAGTACTTTCGTAACTCTTATGTTATAAAGCGATGGTAATAATGAGACCATAGTGCGATGCAAGAGTAAATCATATGAGAGTAAAACCAAATTTGAGGTTAGGAATAATGTCACACTTGGAGTCCTTATAACTTAATTTAAACATTTTCATGTGTTACAAAGAATATGAATTGCCAAATGGTGTGATCAAACTTCGAGAAAACAAAAGATATATATATATATATATATATATCTAATTGGAATTCAACAAGTTATTGAACTATAATAACAATGGTAGGGAAATAACTATAGTGTGATCGAAGAAAGTTTTTGGAAAAAAAAGGCTATCATGAATCTAAGTCTCCCTTACTCCTAAGATTTCATCTTGACATCACGTTAGATTTACTTGTGTAGAAAGGGTAAATTATAGACATTTAATAAATGTTTGAGAAGCATATTTCTTAACATAAGAACAAGATAATTAAGTGCTTTATATGAAATTTGAATTATCCTTGCACAATAATGTTCTTGGAATGTTAATCATAACTAAATGCAATTAAAGAAATGATGTGTTGTGGGTTTGCCCATCCTTGAGTCTTCTTCCTGTGGTTGGGGTTTTGCTAGTATTCGTTCATTGGGAAAAGTGTGGCATCGACATGCCTATGTTGTTTTCATGTGTCTATGTGAGTCGATGACTTATGTGATTGTCGTATGTGAGTCGAGTTTCAGTACTTGGAACCCTTGTTGTGTTGTGTGTAGTGAGCAATGTAAGTAAAAAAAAATCCTGGTATTTTACTGTTGTAATTGTGTGTGTAAAAATGTGGGCACTACATATGGTATCAGAGTGGAGGTTCATGCTCTCGAACCTCTGGGATGGATTGGAGTTGTGATGATTCTGCATGATGGTGGTGGATATTGGAAAAGTAATGTGATATATGTTGTTATGTGAACTATGTCATAATTGTGACCTTATGGAATCACATGTGGTGCATGTCACTTAATACGTATTTGTTTTCATATTGATGTGCTTGTGATGAGAGTATTCACTCTCTATGTTGTTGATTCAATGAGGAATCCATGTGTGATGTACCGCCTTGTTGTTTGTGAATGAAATGTTATTGTGGGTTGTAGAGGGTTAAAACATGTTGGATTTATGTGATGTGAAGGTGTATTGATGTGTTGCATGACAAAATTGATGTAAAGTGAATCACATTTCATCATGATGTCATCACCGTATTGTGATTAGTTGTGTGCATCGTCGTGTTGTATTGCAATTGACTATATGTTGTAATGTTAGACATTGTGTTCGTCATACTTATGATTTGTGTAATATGTAATGATTTACATCATGATTTAGGGGCATATGGTGAGCGTATGATCCCTATGGTATAGTGATTGCACTCGGTTGCAGAATGTGGAAATGTGATGTATCATAACCCATGAAAGTAGTGATTGTGTTATACCCTATATATAAATACCATGCGTAAGACGTTATGGTTAATGTGTGTGAATCACCATTGTGTTAGTGATGTAGTTATGTGTATGTTGTGAACCTTACACTAGACAACCCTAAGGGGATAAATTATCAAGAGTGTATGTATGGAGAGAGGAGGAGTGGACTAGGTTTTCATAATCTTGATCCGAGTATGAGTGAGGAAGTGGAGTCTTATATAGACTGAAAACCCACTTCTATATGTTTAGTATACTTCAAGCTTGCTCAATATATTGTGGGTGCGCACCACCTTAGGCTAAACTTATGCAACTAGAGTTCCCTGCTCTTTCCTATTGGGTTGTTAATTGAATAATCCTATGTAATTTTGACTATGTTGATCCTTGTGGGAGTTCGGAGGGATGATTCAGAAGAGATGATGACAGTTACATTATTGATATACTCATTTCTGGTTACATGTATAATTTTTATGAGCTGAGGCTCGATGTCTAAGTGCCAACAACTCAATGAGTACCCCTTTGGTGGCAGTATGAGGCCACATAGTGATTGTAATGTGCTATTTTCTCAATACGTATTTTATTCGTAAATTGATCATTATCTCTTTTCACTAGAACCAGCCATTCTCTTGATTGACATGTTCTTATATTTTGGGCATTTATTTGATTGTTGCATTAACATTTGGATTTTGCACTAACCATGGCTAATTAGCCATTTTTTTGTTTCTTAGTTTTAAAACTTTCTTTTCATATTTGAAAGTTTTGTAGCCTAGCCCAAGGCTTTTGATTTTGCCACTTGGCATTTGAATGGATTGTTATACTGGTTCTAATGTCGTAATGTGTTGGAATAGGGTCATGGAATTCACCACGGAGTGTTTGAACCTATGGACCCGCTTCATTGTATGGGTGTATGCCCCAAGGAGTTACATATAACTAGTGGGTTGTTGAACCACGAGTTATTATGTCACTGGGTTGGGGTGACGGGTCCTATGTGCCTAGGGCAATAGGGTGATCCACCTCATTAAAAGGAGAAAGGAGATGGGCCTCTATGGTTGAGTGACCTCGTTATTCTTGATGGCACTCTATGGTTGAGTGACTTGATATTCTTGATGGGGCTCTATGGTTGAGTGACTCAAATTGGTTTTGACACTATGATTCTTTCTCTTAGGGAGGTATATGGATATTATTTGGTGATGCTTTGGGGAGGTGTATGGAGTTATTTTTTTTTTTAATATTTTGAGATGTGTGGAGTTGGTATAGGGAGTTATGTGTACCCTTGTGAGTCTTTTTGACACCTTGTTATGTTGAGTCTTGACTCTTCCCTTGGTTGGTATGGACTATTAGATAATGTCTTGACACTATGTTGGTTTGGTCATGGGTTTTGGGTCATGTCACACCTGTTGTATATGTATCAGTGTGATGATTCTAGTTTTCTGTCACATGTGTGTATTGGATCTATGGCTAGGACAAAATTGTTGGAAATTATTTGCTATGTGGTCTACTTGTTGTCATTCCATGGTTTGGTGAAACCCTTGTGATGTGATACGGTCGTGAAAGTATGTAAAAGTATGCTTGTGAAATTTTAGTGTTGTGTATGACCATGGTAGGGTGTTGTGACTGTAGTTCATGATGGGAACCCACAGGAATGAATAAACTAAAGTTATACAACAATGAAATTCTAAAGGACTTGAATTAAGAATAATGTTAATGGAAAGAGATTAATGAAATAACGAATAAGAGGGAACTACCAATCTTCATAGAACCTTGAAAGTTAAAATTTTCTGCCAAATGTTCTCAAGGCCACCCCGTGGCCATGTTTTTACGTCTGAAATATTAACCATAGAGTATACCTTTGTCCTCATCTGTTCCTTAAGGCTTACTACCTTCCCATCCTTCTATGTTATGTCGCATTGAGGACGATGCTTTCTTAAGGGGAGGAGAATGTAATGCCCTGTTCATCATTCCTCTTTTATTCTTAGATGACTGTGTTGCTAAGCTTTTAATATTGTGGTGCTCATGTTGATATTTTGTTGGCTTCGCCCTTGTCACAAAGAATAATTGGAATTCTCCCACTTCGTTGTGTCTTCTTGTTTTGTGTTGTTGTTTTCTGCGGTTGGCCCCACTTTGTCCATTACGTTTTCCTCCTATTAAAGGAAAACTGTGTGCTCGATTTATCAAGCTCGTAAGTTGGTTCTTGTTAATACGATTAATAAGTATTAGTAAGTGGTAATAATAATAGTAATAATATTATTATTTTATTTATCGATCGACGATAAATTCGTAATTTGATTAAATCGATTTGTATCAACGTACTTGTTAACTATCGATAAGCGAATGTAGGGAAAACACATAAAATTACACAAATCTTTTAATTAAATAAAATACATTTACAATTTAATATAAAATAAAATAAAACTAAATTGGGGGAGGGCAAAAAAGCTCCAAAATTTTTTTGTTAGGTTTTTGTTTTATTTTTCCTTTGGGAATGGGCGAGTTTGGGCGGGGGGTGGCGGTAGAGAAAACCAGAGAGATATTTTTGTCATATTCTCCTCCATTCACGCACAGGGGAAATGTAGTTTCACGGATTTCCATGGTCGCAGGTTTTGCTCGAATCATTGTGCTTGGGGTTTTTTTTTGTTTTTTTGTCAAAAATGCTTTTCCAGATGTCATCTCATGGAGTGCCATCACCGTTGGGCCTCCTCCTAGCTTCCCAGCCGCACCAACATCCTCCCACTGCGCAAACATGATTTTGTTTTGATCTCAGCATGGGTTTGTTTTCAACGCATAAAAAAAGATAGAGGGATTCTGTCAGATGTTGTAGTTGCATATGCTTTGGGGCACTTTTTCAATGTTTAACCAAATGAAAGAACGAGACAACTCCTCATGGAATTTGTATGCTATGTGTGCATGGAAGGATGTGGGTCCCTCATAAGGTAGTCACGTTGTTTCACCGTTTACAGCAGACAGGGTCCCAACCCAATCAGTTACATTTTCCAGCATACTTCCAGCCTATGCCAAAATGGAAGCTTTGGAGCAGGGTATGGATATCCATCAAAGCATAATGGAGAGAGGAATATTGTCAGATGTTGTAGTTGCAACTGCCCTAGTAGACATGTATGCACAAAATGGATGTGTAGAAAAGGCCTGTGATCTGTTTGATAGAATGCCTCAAAGAAATGTGGTCTCATGGAATGCCATGATGGCAGCCTATGCACAAAATGGATTTGTAAAAAGGCCTAGTGAACTGTTTGATAGAATGCCTCAAATAGATGCGAGGCTCATGGAATGCCATGATGGCAGGATATGCACAAATGGGTTGTTGAAAAGGCTTTAGAAATTTATGGGAAAACCATAACTGGCAGATCTAAAGCCCGTTTCCATAACCTTTGCTAGCATCTCCCATCCTGTGCCAGATACGAGTTGTGGAACACATTATGGACATCCTTCAAAGTATAAAGAGTAGAGAATTGGTTTCAAATCTGCAGTTACAAATTCTTTGATAGATGTGTATGCAAAATGGTGGAGCTGTGGATGCTCGTGAACCGGTTGGCGAAGTGCCCAAGTGAGATCTTGAACCGAAGCCTGTAGTTTCGACTGACTTCATTCTCCAAGCATGGTTCATCTTCCCTTACCTCTCATAATTCTCATGTTTTAGCTCTCTTTTGTAACTTAATAGAACTTTAAAATATTAGGATTTTAATACCATCAAATGTTTATTTCAACTCGTTGCAAAAACAATATAATGTCGTGTCGAAAACTCACTAAGCCAAAATAACACATTTGCATTAAAACATGAACTCCCACCCTCATTTTCAGGTGATGTAGAAAATTCCTACCCAACTGGATCTTTACAACATTGTCTCATCGACCAGATGAAATTGACTTTCCAGTAATAATGTTGACCTTATCCCTGTTTTAAATAGTTATTTTTTGCATTTTTCAGAGACGCATTAAGTACCCTTTGGAACTCTAAAAACGAGATGTTAGGCTTCATTCATGTACCTTGTTATGTGAGGAATCACTTGGACCATTAGATTGACCCAAAATGAACATTTGTGATCTTTTTGACGCTCTTATAGGAGCCTGTTACAATCGGTTTACAGCGGTAGAAAAGTGTCAAATCTAGAAAGTTGGCTTTCGCTTTTGAACCGCCATTTGAAACCTGGATAGAGAAATTATTTCCTGTCTTCGCAAACCTCTAGTGTTTATACTAGACAATTGCATGGAACACTCAGTTTAGGGAAAATAACTCTTTTGGATAGTTTGGTAAAGCCATTTTGTAGGCCTCCGGCCACAGTTTGACGAGGTCAAATTGGACCCATTTTGACTTAACACTCCAGAAAACTTGTCGCCATTTGAAAATGGTTTTCTAGTTCTCAGTCCCATCGACTCTGATGAATTATCCTTATATAGGGGAGCTAGTAGGAAGTGTCTCATTGCGTGCTCATCCATCGAACATCATTTTTGGACATGGATTTCTGAGCCCTCGAACTAACTTTTGTTCTTTTGCAACTGGGTCAACTACAACCAATGGCCCCGGAGAACTAGCCGCCAAACGCAAACCGTTCACTTTTTCCCAATTCCGTCAGTTGCTATGAACTCTTGATATATCTGGGGACACGTAGAAAGTTGATCGTAGTGTGCGTTCTCATTGGAAGATAACTTTTGGAAGTGATTTCTTAGCCTCCAAGCCCATTTTGTACGTTTTTGTAGCTAGTAAGAAAAAGTAAAAATAGAAAGTTGCGGACCCTCGTAGGGTTGCTAGACCACCCTGTAAACTCTTAACACATATAAATAACTGTTTAAAACTCTATAGTGGAACCTGTTGTGTGCATTATAACTTTTGACAAAACGATGTTTTCTCTCTCTTCCCTTCTCTTTCTCTCTCCTAGATTACAAAATGAAGAAAAATGAAATGTAATGAATACATGTCTCTAGACCTTTTTATTTCGATTGCAAATTGTAATTATTATCATATGTAAATGGGAAACTGAAAAATGATACTTATGTTAGGTTAGGGTGGATGCCATGCCAGTGATTTATCATTGATATCTTGCTCACGTGGTTTTTGCAGGAGGAAAGAATGATGACGTAAAGGCGTTGAGTAATTCATTGTTTATTTTTGGTAATATGTTGAAAGACTTATTGTTGAAATCGAAGTAGGTAAAAGTCACTTGGATTAATAAGTGCTTGAGAATTTGGTATTTCTTTCATGGATGTTATTTGATCCCAAAATTGTTATGGTAAAAGTGGAATACAAATGTCAAAAGGAATCGAAATTAATACCTTGTAGTGAACTTTCATTGTGCAATCATTGTTTTAATAATTGGTGTTGTGGTTCTTACCTTGAAAATGTAATAAAGGAACCTAACCACAACAGTCAACCCTAGTTCAAATCCCTTAGCATAGAAAACCGTGACCTTCAAATGAACCTTTACACTCGATGGAACATCCTAGTTTAGGCAAATAAGATCCCAAGAAAGGGGTTTATCATCTTAGTAGGTACGTTTAGTGACATCGACATAAACTAGACATATAGGAGCAACACAGTCAAACTTGATCTGGAGTAAGTAGAGCTTACTCTTCCTTCGTATCCTAGTGGACTACCTTGTCTTCCGAAGGTAGATTTAGAATAAAATTTTCTGCATTGAATGAACTTCTTGTGGGATCCGAAGACATCATGGAGCCAGTGAAATAGTTGTTTTATCACTTAAAATTTTGTTAATGAATAGATCCTCTTAGCTATATGTACTACCTTTGGCTAGTGACAATATAGTGCTTTGATCTTTTACGGAGGGTTTATAGGGTGAATATGTATTGAATCTTAATCTAATCTATAATAGAGCGTAAAGCCCTAAGTGAAAATTGGAATTAAACTAAACCCTAGTTGATTAGGATGTTAACTTGTGGGTAGAAAACTATAATTTAACTCCTTGCATATGAAATTGATTTGAAAGATGTTGATTTTAGAGAATCTTAGAAACTGAAATCTTGTCCCTTAATCCCTTGTTATGTCATTTTATGACATTAAGAAATAAAGGGTATTTCACACGCGAATCGTGAGATGCAGAAACATGGGATATTACCTTAAACACAAATCACTTGTGGTTCATGTGTAGTTTATAATGCTTATAACCATGTGCTTCTTTAAGATGTCAGACAAGTACTTTCGTAACTCTTATGTTATAAAGCGATGGTAATAATGAGAGTAAAACCAAATTTGAGGTTAGGAATAATGTCACACTTGGAGTCCTTATAACTTAATTTAAACATTTTCATGTGTTACAAAGAATATGAATTGCCAAATGGTGTGATCAAACTTTGAGAAAACAAAAGATATATATATATATATATATATATATATATATATATATATATATCCTTGCACAATAATGTTCTTGGAATGTTAATCATAACTAAATGCAATTAAAGAAATGATGTGTTGTGGGTTTTCCCATCCTTGAGTCTTCTTCTTGTGGTTGGGGTTTTGCTAGTATTCATTCATTGGGAAAAGTGTGGCATCGACATGCCTATGTTGTTTTCATGTGTCTATGTGAGTCGATGAATTATGTGATTGTCGTATGCGAGTCGAGTTTCTGTACTTGGAACCCTTGTTGTGTTGTGTGTAGTGAGAAATGTAAGTAAAAAAAAATTATCTTGGAATTTTACTATTGTAATTATGTGTGTAAAAATGTGGGCACTACAACAACTAGAGTACAGGGATGAGGTCAGTGGATATCTATTAGATTATATGGGCCATATAGATCACCTAGATTAGTCTATATGCCACCACCGAGGCAAGATGATAGACTGTAGTCTGGTGAGAGCCATGGTCGATGTTTTATGGTAGACATCTATGAGTTTTGTAAATGCCTCATGATGAAGGTGCATTCACCGTATAGATTCCTATTATGGCATGATGATGTGTATATGTAGATGACATTATACAATGTATATATGACACTTTGAGACATTTAACGTTGTATATGATGATGTATATAAATGATGATTTAAGTGGTTTTATAGATGATGTGTTATTGTTATAGATGTATGTGAAATGTTAGCAAGTAATTATTATTTTTTATTTTGAATTTTTGAATGATATGTATAAATTAATGCAATGATTATATGAAGTTAGCATTACTCGTAGCTTGAGCTTCCTTTCAGATTTTTTATTTTAGAGAAACCAAATTTGTTATTACACAATAGAGTTAGCACCATGATTATCAAAGAACCATGATGATCAAACCATTATGTTAGTAAACATACATACAAGAAGCACACAAAAAGGTAAAAAAAACCTAATATACACAGTTTATGTTTGCACCATGACTATATGAACCAATACAATACACAAGAAACTTGTAATTGGTAAAAAAAACCCAATATACATATTAGATGGTCGCACCATGGCTATAAATTAACCAAGATGACAAAAATGCACTTGTAATTTTTAAAACATTAACTAAGAAAGTAACAATGTAACACAACTATTATAAAACCACTTAAATTTGTGATTAATTAGGCCATTTCCCCCATGCAAAGATATATGCAAGGGGGTAAATGAGAGGCAAGATTTCCCCAATAAAGGATACATGCAAGGGATTTGGATTAGTTTTTTTATTGATTAATATTTGGAATTGACATCAAGATAAGAGTCAATGTGTTGAGCTTTATGGTTTTAGTTTGTTAAAAATGTTTTGGATTTTGGACATTTTTTCCAATTTTTTAATTTTTGTGTAGATTTTTAATTTTGGAGATATTTTTAGATGTTTAGGGATTTTTGAGTTTTTTTAATGTTTGTGGGATTTTTATGTTTTTGAATGTTTATGGAGCCAATGAGAAACTCTAGGTGATCCCAAACCCATCCAAGCATTCATAAGAATGCAAGAGCTCTATGAAACCAAGGGATGAATGATAATGGATATGAGTGAATATGGATAGTGGTTTGGGGTGATATGGTAAGAGGGATAGGATGAAGGAAAAATATAGGTGGTTTTACCGAAATGACCCTAGTATAAAGGGAACTCATGTATGATTCAAGAATATAATATTTTCAGATGAACCACATTCATGGGATCTTTAAGATCTTGGCCATCTTCAGTGGATATATTGTTTGTTCCAAATCCATATTTTTTGTAGTGATAACATAAAGATCTAATCAATTAGGTTCAAAATTTCCTTGCATTTCATGATAATTTGTTTTATTTTTCTAGTTTTCTTTTAGTACAAGGTCACCGATCTCAAATTGTCTAGGTTCTATCCATTTGTTGTAGTTGTGACATAGTTGATTTTGATACACTTTCAAATGGTTTAAGGAACTAATCCTATTTTCATTCAGGAACTGAATTTCAGCATGTTGATCCAGTCTTTAGTCATCTTCATTGATCAAATATTTGAGGGATATAAAAAGTGATAGGAGCTTGACCTCTATGAGTAATATACAAGTGAAAATGAAGTGGCTCCTATTTGAGTATGGTAAGATGTACGATAGGCCCAAAGGGTATAATAGACTCATGTATGCCAATTATGACCATGTTTATTGAAAATATTTTCCAAGATGGATTTGAGCATTTTATTGGATGCTTTAGCTTGGCCATTACACCATGGATAGTATGGAGTATACTATTTAAGGTGGATGCAATTTTTTTATAGATATTTAATGGTTTTATTTTTAAATGGCATACCATTATTAGTAACAATGGAGGAAGGGATGCCAAAATGAAAAATGAGATGGTTAAATATGAACTTGGAAATATTAGTACTAGTGACATAAGTGAGAGGCATGGACTCTACCCATTTGGTAAAATATTTGATTGTGGTGATAATGAATGTATGGCCATCAAAAGATGTGGGTTTGATTTTTCCTATAAGGTCGAGCCCCATTGGGAGAAAGACCAAGGTGTGGTGATTGGCTAAAGAGATTGTGAAGGTGCATGAATGAGATTGGCATGTTTTTGGCATGTTATTTCTTGAAAAATTTACTGAGTCATCAAACTCCATAGTGGGCCAATAATAACTCATGTGTAAAATATTTTTAGCTTATACCACTTGTGTTTATGCCGCATATACCTACATGTACCTTGACTAGAGTTTGGTTTTCTTCATCTTGATTGAAAAATATTACAAGAATTACATCATATATTATTTTATATAAAGTTTAATTGATGATAGTGTAACATAAAGAACATTGTGTCAAGACTCGTTTGTGTTGGGAATTCATATTGTCAAGAAAAGTTTTATAGTGGATAAAAGTATAGATATCATGATACCAATGGTTTTCAGGACCAACTATTTCACATATCAAGGTTAACTCAGGAAAATTGTAGGCCAAAATATAAATATGTTCTATGAGAAACTCATTGTGTGTTTGATTTAGATTGAACTCAAGAAGAGATCTAATAGTCTCCATTACATTTGTAAACTTGTTTTGTGTGAAATTAACTTGTTCAAAAGTTATAAGTTGAAAATAACCAATAAGGATATAAACCATGAAATTTTAGGGGAATAATGTTTCATCCTTGAATTTATATTCACTGGTGACTTTTTTGATGACCAAGAGGGAGTCATCATAAACTGTCAATTCCTTGAGATTCCATGAAATAGTGAATTTCAATACAACTATTAATGCTACATAGCCAAAGAATATTGTTTATGCGGGGTAATAAAATATGGAAATATTTTGGAATCACATCATCATCTAGTGTGTGTAGTAAAATACCATCTCTTAACCCGTGGATATTACACAAGCCATCAAAAAATAGGGTCCAAGTGGGAACTACATCAATATACAAGAGTTCCTCATCTGATAATTCAAAGTGAAGAGGTTATGATCCTGGAAGATCTGTTGTTGCTATTTTATCTACAATGACTTGTCCCTTGATATATTTTTCATTGATGAACTCTATATCAAATTCATTGAGTAAAATAACCCATCTAGAAATTCTTCCTTTTAGAACAGGTCTGGATAATAGATATTTTAGTGAACCTACTTTTCAATAAGCTTAGTTGTATGATTAAGAAAATAGTGACATAACTTATGAAATGTGAAAGCCATTTCTAAACATAATTTTTCAACTTGGGAATATTTTAGTTCATGATCAATCAAGGTCCTACTAAGATAAATAGCTTGTTTTTGTCCTTGATCATTATGTTGTGCCAACAATGCTCCCATTTCTTATTTTATGGAAGATGTATAGAGAATCATTGGTTTTTTCAGAATATGTGGAATGAGGACCATATGATTTGAGAGATACTCACTCCATTTTTAAAAAGAGTCTTGAGATTCTTAATTCATTTTTAATTTTACATCCTTTTTCAATAACTGATTGAAGTGATGGCACTTTTGTACTAATTGTGATATGAAACATTTCATGGATTGGATTTTTTCTTGAATACCTCTTAACTATTTTAGATTTTTAGAAGATACATTTCCATGATATCTTTGAATATTTCAAGGTCAACTTCAACATCTATCTGTAAGATAATGAATCATAGGAGTTCTACTAAAGTTACAAAAACACACATTTATTTGGATTGATTCGATCTTATATTCATGTAACCTTTCAAAGATGCACCTTAAAATTGTTGGATGATCAAATCTTATTTTTTATTTTTCCAAGATATCATCTACATAATCTTCCATAATGTCATGTATCATGTCATGGAAGATGATTTTCATTTCTATCTAATAAGTGGCACTTGAGTTTTAAGGCCAAAAGGCATGGCCTTATAAAAAATAGAAACCAACAACAAGATAAAGAAGCAAGGATGAAGGATTAAATACCATGGTCACTTCCTTTTTCCTCTAAATATTTGAGTAAGATAGCCCAATATTTAGCAAGGTTTTCAATAGTGACTCCAAGCCTATCAAAGTCCAACTCATTCTCCTCTCTTTTCCTTTTCTTGGAATGCTCCCCATTTTCACCTTGTTTCTAGATTTTAACAAGTTACACCATCACATGAAGATGTTTAATGGTGGAACTAATATAAAGGAGTATCCATTTGCTGATGTGATTCAAGGTATCCTTCATCCTTTCCACATCTTTTTCTAGAGCCAAGCACCTACTTTGTACCAAATCCAAGTTGACAAAGTTCATAAGGAAAACCATGGTTTCAATTTTTCCCTCATTACATGTCAGGTCTTTAAGCATTAATTTCAGTATAGTTTTATTCAAATTTATATCCATTTTAACTTGTTATATATCATGAGAAGTAATAGCATTAGTCCCCTTGGAGCACTGGCCCTACTTGACCATAGACTTGGAGAGTGTAGGGGATACCTTATAGCCATGATCCTTAAAGTTGATGAATACCTATAATAACCTCTACAAAGGACTGAGGATCAGCCCCTTATTACTCTGAGGCAGAAGATGAAAATTGACCATACTCCCTAATGCCATCTTCAGACCCAAAATCAACTTGAGAGGGATGATCCTCAAATAAAGGTCTCCTAAACTTGATAGATTTAGTGAGAGTTTTAGAAACCCTTCGAATAGCCATAATAAGAACACGATGAAGAGGAACCTTGATCTTCCCTTTCTTAAAATGATCCATTATATTGCAAAGGGATCTTAAAATGAAATAGGGAAAACAGAAACCCTTCCCATGTCCTATATGGCTCATCATAGGAGAATGATAGGCAAAGATAGTTCGTGTCTACCTTCCAAAATGAGACATTAGATGATATTAAGAGCTATTTCACTAAAATTCTCGAGATAGTGATTCCATGATATAACTAGTAAAGTGTGCGATGATTTTATCCATACCTTTTAAGAAGGAATTAATATCCTCACACTATCTTTCTTAGGATTTAATATCTCAATTCCTTCCTTCTTTAGACCTGTGATGGAGACAATAAAGTTAATGAAAACTTTGAGAGAAACCCCTTCACGAGACACCTTACCACCTCTCCAAGAATTTATGGGTTTTAAAGAATACAAAACTTCAATACTCAGGTTCTCATCACATCCATTGAAGATTTTAAAAAGGAAATCATCCCAACTCTATTAAAGGAATTATAATACTGAGGCTTAATCTCCTTCACACCCACTGACTCCGTTTGCACTAGATCTCGACCCATGTCTACGAAGTGTAAGAGAATAATAACTGAGGAGAAATGAAATGCCTTTCAACCCTTTAAAACCAAGATATATCCACACATGGCATGTATGAAATGATCTTAAGGAACCTGAAATTTCCCCAAGCGTGGAAAATTAAATTCTTTATTTGATTTCCATTGAGTCTAATATGAAAGGACTTTTGTGAATCATAATTATATTTTAAGTAGATTTCATGATCTTGAAAATAATTTATCCCTTTTTTCATGAATAGGACCATACATAATATTACCATGATTATGAATTTATTCATTCTCTTTCCAAATCCTAATCAAAATCTTGTTCCTTTCCTTCATTGCAGCGGTATCATTAATTATGATGGTTTTAGTATAAGGATCAAGAAGGATACTTCCTCTACAACCTTCATGTATTTAACTTAATTTTTGAATATAGAATTCATAGAGGGATCTAGCAAAGAAAAATCTTCCATTAGCGTCATACCATCCATAATAAATCCTTTATTAGCAAACAAATTAGCCACATAGTTTCTTTCTCTATAAGTATGGAAACAGGTGATATTATCAAATCCAATAACAACCAACTTAATACCCTCAATGAAGTCCTTAATGGATGTAGAATTAGCACATTTATTCTAAATGTTGTTAATGGTATTCAAGGAATCACCTTCAACCACAAAATTCCTAAAATGTCTATCCATAACTATTTTAACCCCTAATAAGTAGTAACTTCCTCAACTACATGATTGGTTTAGTTTCCTAAATTACAAGAGTAGCTAATAAAAAGAGACCATATGGTCCCTAAAAAGCCACCAATACCATATTTTCCTAGATTCCATTTATTTTCTCCATCAAATTTAAATTTAACCCATCCATTTAGAGGCCTCTTCTAAGCAACCATATCCCTTGTATTAGGCATAATATTCTTCATTTGATCAGAGCAAAACCCCAATTTATAGAGACTTTGTCTTCGTGCACTAAAAAGGATATCTTTTTACATTGAGGAAGGGAGAAGTTTTCTTTAACCAATTCAATACATATAAAAACTAATATTTTAGATTTCTCCTATTTTCCTTTAAAAATTCAATTATTTTTATAAAACCTTCTTTTAAGAGTTTCTAAAGTTCGGCTTTGACCAATAATGAAAATTTTGGGATGAGTTTTTATTATTTTCTTAATCGGCTTGCATCCGTATTTTAACAACAATGTGGTGTACCATAAGGGAAGGATCCAACCCTATCATATCCTTGTATTTCCATGCAAATAAATCTTTGAACTCAATAAGAATTGTTGTAAATTATTGTATTAATGTTTTTTCTAGACATACACTAAGTTGTAAGATTTTAGGGTTCTCACTTGTACCAATATTGATGCTAGTGGAGTATTCCACTAGCATTTTTTAATGTGTATTTTTATTGAATATATGTTTTAGGATGGTTTAGTTCATTTGTATGATTTCAAGGATATTCCCCTCTATCTAGTGTTGTAGAAAGGTTTTCACTAGGAGATACGTCTTTTTTTTTTCCCTCTTTTTTTTTTTAATTTTTATTTCACGTATAGTGGCTCAATGAGGTTTTCAAAGTATGGGAGATTTTATTTTTCATTTTTTTTTTTTGTGTTTGTGGACTGAGGTACTTGAGTTATTCACCAAAATAATTTTTACATGTAGGTCGATATCGAATCTCTTCTTATGATAAGAGATGTCTATAGGATCTTGAGTCTCGAGGAACTCTTTTATGGACTCATCATTTTGAAAGAGATCCATAGATATGTGATTTTTTTGATCCTAACTTATGAGACGAGGATATATAAGGTCAAATTTAATCATGCATATGGAAATATATTTGAATAGAATGGTGTTTTCTAAGTCATCAAAGAGGATATGTGTGGAACTTTTCTCAATGTACAAGTATGTATACTCATCACTAGTTGATATATCAATTAATACAGAATTATTTCAAATGTTTTGAAACCTAAAACATAAAAATATGTTAGAAGCACAATGGAATGAGAGGGGGGATGAATCAGTCCTTAAAAACTTAAATTCAATTTTATATTTCTCACTTAAACCATAAACCAATTAACCATCCTTTAATATGTTCACAACATTAAATAACATGAATTTCATTAATCATGAATAAGAGAGAAAACTATAACACAAGATATAAGTGGGAAAACCTCAAGGGAAGAAGAACCACTGAAAAATTATGATTTTTTCCTCAAATCAAAAGTTTTTAGTGAAGCACTAACTTCACAAGGAGCATAAACCCATATTTTAGTAGAGCACTAACCCCGTAAGGAGCACCAACTCCTAGTTTTGTGAAACACCAACTACAAAAGGAGGATAGAATCCAATAATATGATAAAGAACCCACTAAACCACATTTGAAGAATATATATAATGTATTTTTTCTTCCACAACTGATTGAGATCACCTATTCAGCTCACACACCTTCAAACCCTTGTTCAAACCTCGGCTTCTCCAACTCACTCTATCTCTCACTTTCTTCACTTTTTTTTTCTTCAACACCTTGCACACACTATTCCAAAAATTATTAAACATTTCTTGCACTCTTTTAGATCTTGCAACATACCTTGGTACCTGAAAATCATTCTCACATAGGTCACACTTTCTCTCTCTTTCTCAACTTGTGTAAATTTGAATTCAAACAAGATAACTTATAAAAATCAAAATTTAATCATTAAAACATTAACACATGACCCATATAGGTCATTTATTCACAAAACCACTCACCTTGCACCAAACAAGATCAAAACCCCATCACTAGGATGAGCTTAAACCACAAATGCCAAAACCATGACTATTAAAGATCTCAAATTAATAACACATGTGTAATATAACATATAACCATGATACATGGTAGTAAATTTTCTTGAACAATCAAATAATTCATAACACAGAAAAAATCTCATATCCTTCACTAAACAGCTTGATTACAACAACCCGATTTCACCTTTGGACCTCAAGACCACCCAATATAAACTCAAATATGACAAGTAACCACTATATGTAATCATTATGACTTTTAAAACATGTCCATGAAAGTTATGGATCATTAAACATCCCTAATTTTAAATCACAACTACTTTCCTATTCTCCAAATCATGTTGCCCATAAACTATTTTTGCAAACTCGAATAGTTTGCACCCTTTCTACACCTTTAAAGAAATACAAATTCCTTAAATAAGAACAAATTTCATCCCCATTCACTTTCCAGGTGATATAAATCATAAAATAATTCATCTCATGCTTTAATCACTTCATTCTTTCAAAGCAAGAGTAGTCCTATCATAGAAACCAACAATGTTATTTCTCACAATATAACATGGATGACCCATAAAATATAATAATAATGAGAAAATACTTATACCATTGGAAATAAATCTTAATTATATTTCTAGAAAATATTGGAAATACTTTGAACTCCAAGTGGAAGGTCTTGAACCAATCCCATCTCTGTAAACTACCTAAAGTTGTCCCAAAACTGCCCTTTGACTAGTCTTCACAAATAGGGCACACTTTATCATTTAGAATATTCTTCATGACCTGAAACTACCATGTAAATTAATACAAAATCAAATAATAAAAACAATTCCCATTTATTTTGTGACTTCTTATGACAACCTTATCCCCAATTGAACTTCTTCATAGCCGGACCTATTTGAGTGGGGTCTACTCATCACCACATCTACTACCATACTTTTTAGAAACCCGGAGAGGAGTCCTATACATCATAAAATAATCATCCATGACTTATAAATATTTTTTTGGAACTTAGGAAACAAATATCTCCTACCACTTTCTAGCTAGTGTTTCAAGAACACAAAAAGTTGTTTACCTTCTTAACATTCATTCATAAAAATGGGACGATGAAATGACCTCATTATTATTTTTAAACATTATATAATAAATTTAGAAAAATCCTTGAAAGCCAAAATGTCCCATGTAAATTACACAATTCATGACAAGCATCAGAAGGTCCAATTAGAGCTAGAAAACACCCTTTCTTAGACCTTGTTTCACACAAATTGGCTTATCATGAAAAATTATCTTTAGAATGAATTAATTTTTTGTTAAAACCTCTGGGAAACCTATGTGAATCATCTCAAATAATCATCATAAATCAAATAGATCTCTAAATTCCCACTCCATCTCATTTGCATGACTATCCCTTAGGGTTTTACATGGTTTAGGCTAGGGTCAACTGAAACAACATCATAAATAACCATGAAACCTCTCCAAATGTCCAAAAATACCTGTAATAGATTGTATGACATACTTACATTCTTCTATGATCTCACATAGCTCTATATCTCAACCTCATGCCTCCTAACACCTAGATGTAGTCTAGATAAATAATATAAACTTGGTCTTTAACCCATGTCTGCATCTTGAAATGCATTTGTGTGCCAATACACTCTCTAAAAATTATTTACATGCTATTGATAAGCTCCTAAATCTACTAAGAAATTCACACCATCATGCATCGTCACCTAGGCTAGATAGGTCAAGTAATTTGGCTTGCTTTATAACAAGCCATTCTCGGTGAACTAACTTATGAAATCATGAACATACCTAAAAATCCATGTCATCATCATACTGAGCATCCTATGACTCTACTCCATTATCATATTTGTCATTAATGGGATTTTAACTCAATGAAAACACCTAGAACAACATGATAGGGATTTTTGTATACATGATAGGGTCAAGGAAACCTTGTTCATGTTTTTAGTCCTTTACCTTTCCACTATATGTTATTCATCATTTTATTTGATTTACTATAGTCCAAAAATTCATAGTATGTATCCAACCAATCATCATACAACTACGAGCCCATATAACCCCGAATGTGTTCATCCTCTAGATATCTGAATCATTTCCAAAAGGTTATACCCAAATTATAAACAGGAGTCTCTCTGAGGTGAGAAACGTTAGGCCTATTGTAACTACGTGGAGATAAAGGTAATTTTCAATATATAATGTATTTTTGGAATTTAGATTAGCTAATACCTTTGTCAAGAATCTTAATCTCGGGTGGAGAAGAGGATGTAGAAGGTTAAAATTTCAAAAGGATTTACGGATTAATGTAGTTTTAATTTGTTAAGGGAATGATGCAAGGAGTGAATATATATCCAAATAAGGGAAACAATTTTCAATCTTATACATCCCCTCTAGGATCTTACAATATTTAAATGGTTAAGTATTAGCAAGTAAGGTAAAATCTTTACCTTCGTAAGGTAATTTAATGTACTAATGGAAAGTTGAAGGTACATCTTGTATAATATGAATCCATAGAAAATCAAGGAGAATGTTATATAAGGTTTTAACATCCAAAACATGAAAAATATGTCCAATGATTGAGGTTAAATCTTTATGGATAATGTGATTGTACATGAGGATTTTTTTTCACTATTATCACAACCACAAATAGTGATGATGTTAGTTCTTGTAATTTCCTCATTATGACCAACACATCTTAATAATTTCATGGAGTATATATTCAATGTGGAACCATTATTTATAATCCCTTGTTTAGTTTTATGATGGGTTATGAATGATTCAATGTATAATGAATTATTATTTGAAATATTTGGATTCAAAAGGTCATGAAGACCAAATGAAAGTGTAGACAACTAAATCGACCAAGTATTTTTAATACTAAAATTGCACTAATTATCCTTTTTTATAATTAGTGGTTTCCTGCTAATTAGCTAACATTCCCCTTTGTCTCGGTCAATTAACAACACTTCATTAATTAACTAGCTTCATACCTCATCTTGGATGCCAATTAATGTCACTTCATTAGTTATAATCCTCTTTTAATTAATTAATTAACCATTATTAATTAATTATCCTTTAAATCTCGTATTTAATTAATAAACCTTCTTATTAGTTAAATCCCCCTCTCAAAACCTTCAAATTATACTAATCCCCCTTAAATCATCTCCAAATGGATTTTATAAGCTTAATTTGGTCTATTAATTAATCCAAGTTGATTAATTAAATCACCCCCAACTCCCATGAGTTACTAATATCTAATTAATCTCTTCTATACATACTTATCACTTTCTAATTACACTTTACCTTTATCCCATATTCATTGGGTTACATGTTTCTCCAAAATTGGAAATTTATATAAAGAATGTAGTAAACCATGTTTCAATGTACACCATGTCCTTGTAAGACATTACACTTGAGAAGAGAATTTTCATGTTATTGGAAAGCTTGTTCAATCCCCCTTTCTACTTGGAAAAGAGTAGTAAGAGAAGAACTAAAATGGAAATCAAGCCATATTGGTGAGATATCTTCCTCTTCTTTTGAGAAATATTTGTATTGTGCATAGTTGTGTTCGGACCATAAAGGAAGTATCAAAGGAGAGGTTTGAATTTTAATGTTGATTCATGTTTTTATGCATATTAGTTAGCTTTTTATTTAATGGATTTATCATGACATATTAGTTTTAATTAACTAGGCTATGAATATACTTGGTGTTAGGTTATTTCAATTAGTAAAATTAATTTAAACATGCATACATATGGCACACCCACTGGGACACTCCTTTGTTTAATGAACTTTCATTTATTTTTAGTTTAAAAAGCTTATTTTTCCCATTTTTACATGTATGTACTTTATTTTTTGAAATTTATTTGTTTTTAGAGGATATATGTTAGTGTTTGGTATTTTTCATTCTTCTTTGTAGGCATACAAGAGGTGAAGTTCTGTCAAAATTGGATCTTGGTGGGAAAAATTCAAGCTTTCTTTATGTTTTCATTAAAAAAACTTTATTTTTCATCATTTTACATACAATGTTATTTCAATTTATTGGAATTTCTTGTTTTTTAAGCGTGTATGTTAGTGCTTGGTAGTGTTGAGTTTTATTTAAACATATAAACGAGGTGTGTTTCTATACAAATTTAATCTTAGTGGAAATAATTCAAGATTTCTTTATGTTTTCATTTTAAAAAATTCATTTTTATCATTTTACATGCTAACTCTTTCAATTTGTTGAAATTTATTTGTTTTTGAGTATGTATGTTAGTGTTTGGTAGTGTTGAGTCTTATTTTCACATATAAAGGAGGTGAGTTTATGTCAAAATTGGATTTTTGTGGGAAAAATTAAGCTATTTGTTGTTTTGGGAGTTTTTTTACATTTTTGGGTACATGTTAAGTGTGTTCCGGTGACTATAAGAGTGTATGCGTAACCTATCTTCCGAAGGCAATAAATTTTGATCCCAAACATGAAACATATCTATTTATTTTGTAACAGAAAGGTATCAAGATGAAATATGAAATGAACATATAAATTTTAGATTTCACCTAACAAAAAAATTAGGGTTTCCTTTCACCTAAAATTGGTCATTTTCTTTGCACATTAGATTCATTTTTTCTCCAAACTACTTAATATTGTGTGTAGGTTTCCATATTCACTTGCTAAAGAAAATGATCAAAATAGTGCTAAGATTTGATATCTTTGTGTAGATATCCATTTGGTTTGAGTTGATCAAATTCATGTATGCTCTTCTCTTGCACTCTCAAACAACGTTGAGAATCAGAAACGACTATGATTGTTCATATTCTAAAATCACAGATTACATTTGTTTGAAAATGGCATTAACACTTGATGTCAAGGTATATAGATCCTTTTTTAATTCAATCAAATCCATGTATTATCTTCTCTTACACTCTCAAGCGACCTTGAGAGTCGAAATGCAATTATGATTTTTGGTGTTCTAACATTACGGTTGTCATTTGTTTAAAAATGGTGCTAACACTTGATGTATTGGTTTAAAAATTCTATTTTGGTTTTATTTGATCAACACCATGTATGCTCTTCTCTTGCACTTTTGAGTGATCTTGAGAATTAGAAATGGTTGCGATCCTTGGTATTTTTCTAACATTGTGATTGTATGGAAAACTACTAATCATTTGAGTGTAGGACCATTTACGCTTTCCAAAGACAACAAAACAAATTACTAATACTTTGTGTGTAGGTTTCCTTGGCCAAATAAAACTTTGATAAAAAGATAAATATAAACAAATCAAGTTGTATTTGTAGGTTCGAGATAAGGGTAAAAACCTATCCACTTTAACTATAGGAATTTATTGGGCTCAAGCCCTAATAAACACTTGTGAGGATTACCATAAGAACCCAAAAGTAGTTGGCACATTGAGGAAAATGGAAAATGAAACGAGAAGTTCCCCATTACCCACTTGAATAGTAAAACTCATAAGGAATACCAAATATTGTCTATGGTGACCATCCCATTCATATAGATTGCGGGACATAGTCCATATCTAGGATTTATTCTTGTAAATGTACTAGTTGTATATATGTAAAAGTAGGCTAAGTTAAGAACTAGGAATTAACACCAAGTAATCCCTATAACTAAGATAATTTAACAAAAAATCATGATAAATCTTGAAAGAGAAAGCTAATCTAAATGCATCCAACATGAAAACATTAAATGCTAAGCCATCCCTTTGAAATTTGGATGTTCTTTGTATGTATGATTTCTCCTTATTATGAACCTATCTTGATCATGAGAAATCAAATGAATGTTATCTCCATGAATAGGAAATAATCTCACCAAAATGGCTTAATGGCCATGTTTGGATCTTCCTTTACTACTCACTTATGAGAAGAATGGATGTAAGGATGAATTCGATATTCCAATAGAAATGCCCTTATCATATTCCTATAATATCACTATAAAAAGTGTGGTGTAAATGGTGTAAGATTGGAAGGGGGATACTAGGTTCTATATATAGCTTTCCAATTTGGGAGAATCTAGAAACCTAGTGAATGTGGGACAAAGATAAAGTGGAATTAGATAAGGATAACTATGATTAAAAGAGATTAATTAGTAATTAGAAACTCATGTGAGTTGGAGATGATTTAATTAATCAACTAAGAATAATTAATAGGCCAAGATAAGCTTATAAAGCCATTCGAAGGTGATTTAGAAGGAAATAAGTAGAATTTGGAGGATTTAAAAGGGGAATTTAACTAATAAGAAGGTTTATTGATTAAATAAGATATTAAAAGGGTTATTTAACTAATAATAGCTAATTAATTGATTATAGGAGGATTATAACTAATGAAGTGTCGTTAATTGGCATTAGGAATGGGGGAAGGCTAGTTAATTAACAAAGTGTCGTTAATTGACCAAAATTGAGGGGAATATTAGCTAATAAATGGGAAACCAATAATCATAATGGAAATGATGGTAAAAATAATAATCAATGTAATTTAAGTAGTAAAATTGCGTAGATGGATTTAGGTGTCTACATTTCCCCCTCTTTGGTGTGGTGTAACACAAGCGATGCCACTTAAAAGATAGTAGACAATTACAAAAAATTAAATTTTGAAGGAGTAAAGGAAAATTAATAAAATGAAGGATGCCCCCTCAAGTGTTGATGGAGTGATTGAAGAAGTTGATCGATGATTGAAAAGAAGAAGGAAAAGAAGATGCAAAATGAGCCTAATAGGCTTGTGTGCAATTTAAATGACGGGGAAAGAAAATCTTGTGTTTCAACAGATAGAGGAAAAAAGGAGGGTAGGGGATAAATATAATCCCTATTGCCCCAAGTGTTGTGAAAAAAGTGTGGATAGTGATGAAATAGATTCAAACCGGGCTTGGTTGGTCATGGTTAGAATCGAGAAAATGTGGAGAATGATTGAGAAAGTTAGATAGAATGAAACCCGCACATGGAGATAACACACATAATAACAAGATTAGGAACATATTTTTATCATCATATTGCCACATGATTAATGAACCATCACCAGATTAAATTTTTAATTAATATGAGAATGTAACAAAAGTGTAGAATGACATGAAAAACCATAACACTGATATGTGTGCATTGCAAAGGAATGAATAAAAATAACATACATAATGTAATGCAAAGACAAGAAAGTAAAAAGCGGACCAATCAAAGATACAAGAAAAAATAAACATACTCAAACAAACAATGTTCAAGCCAATTGTACCAATGTGTTTTTATCTATCTTTAGTTCCCAAATGTTTGAGTTATATGAAAAGGATTAAAAATGGAACCCCATGAAAGGATACATGTGAGGTAAATAAACGAAGGATGTAAAAGTCCTAGGAAAAAGCAATCATGCACTACGAAACTACCCCAAGAAACTGCTTGTGCAAAGGATTATAGAAATATCAAGAAAAATAGCTTTATTAATAGAGGTAGATCAAAATGATCTGCATCTCATGCATAAGAATAAGAGATAACCAAAAAAATATGTTTTATAGGATAATTTTCGATGTTCGAGGATGTTGTGTCATGTGAAAGATTCGGTCGTTGAAATGTTGTATTTACCGCTTTTAGATTTTTGAAAAATTTACCAATTTTTGGATTTTTGGATTTTTACCACTATTTTTGTTTTCTTGGATTTTTACTAATTTTTTGATTTTTTTGGAATTTTCAGATTTTTACCAATTTTTTGGATTTTTGATTTTTTACCATTTTTTTTGGAATTTTTGGAATTTTACTATTTTTTTGGAATTTTTAGATATTTTGGTAGAATCTGATATAGAATAATGATGATGTGTTTGGCACACCAAAAAAAAATCGTCGAGAAGCAAAAATATGCCCCATGGAGAAGAAAAGGTCGTCGGAAGCAAAAATATGCCCCAACGAGGCAAAAACGTTAGTAAAAATGACCATTTAATTAAAATAATCATCACAACAGAACACCTGCACATGGTGGGAAGAAAAAAAGGAACAAATTAGTACTGCCCCGGGAGACAAAAAAAAAAAATGAAGAATTAGGGCTGGGAGGGTATAAATAGTAGGGTGGGAGGGGTAAAATCCATCACGACCCATTTGTGCTAGTATACTCTATTACCTTTTTGAGATATTTTTGCTCGATTTCTGAGAGATGGTGTGAATCAAGGACTTCACACATCGTCTTTGACAGAGTTTGAGAGTATGGGAGGCCTCCAATAGATGGTGCTCGATAAGTAACACATTTTTTTAATTTGAGTACATCTATTACTTGTTATAGCTAAGAGAAAGTCATGTTTTAACACTAGTGTACATCCTTGGTTATGATAGCATTACACCCTAGTGTGCTAGTGTAAAGGTCATGCACTAAAATTAAAATAGGGGCATAAGTGTTACACTATTTAGGCATTAGGTCATCTCACATGGTAACTTGAAATTAGGAGCATGAGTGTGAAAATAGGTGCGCTAACATGAGATGCGCTAGTGTGAAAATGAGGGCACAAGCGTGAAAAGATGCATGCTTGCATGAAATGCATTAGCATGTAAATATATGCACTAGTATAGCCTAAGGTGTGCTAATTGCGTTAGTTTATAATTACACTCTTCAACAACCTACTCATCATTTAGTCCACCTGCACGTGCAATACACAGGGATGGTAACATGAATTCAAATGGAAGCACTACTTCCATGCCAAAACCAATTGAAAATGTATAGCCTTATTTAATCTTTTATATATGGTCCAAGAAGCCCAAAGTATAACTCGAACTTTATCATCCCAATATTTTCTTCCAACATCACAAATATTTGTCAATGTTTGTCCCAAAATCTTGTTAAAAGCTTCGTAGTACCATTAGCTTGAGGGTGATAAGGGAGGTTTTATGGTGTGCTACCATAAATTATGCCAAATAAATTATGATTGTATTATTCAAGAAATGATTTCCTTTATCACTAATGAAGCTCAAGGTACAACCATACTTGCTAATTATATTTTCCCATAAGAACCTTACTACTTTGTTGTTGTATAATCCTTTGTAGAGTGCCTCCTTTGCCCACCTTGTTAGATAATCATGGAAGAAATAATGTAGTGTGTGCCTGTCCTATACACGGGTGGTGCAATATTCCCTAAAAAGTCAATATCCCACTTCTCAAAAGGTTTTGCACTTGAAATTGGTCTAAGTGAAATCTTATATCTATTTCTAGGCTTTCTATGCGCTGAAAATAATCACAAGATTTTACTTTCCCACCAAAGTCCAACCATAAGGATCTTGCATGCAGTCACATCACTTGTATAATGTCCTCATGATACACCATTATGAGATTCCTCCATAATAATTCCACGCTCATGATCAAGGACACAACAAAGCAGATCTCATCTCTACCCATTTTGTACAAATCCCTACCAATCAAATGATAAGACACAACTCTAATGGAAAGATACTTTTTCTCCATTGTCTTCATCCCCACTAGTGCCGAGTCTAGTGTGAAAAAAATATAGCTATATCTTCTAAATTTGAGGGTACATGATTTAACCTAAATAATTACACATCGGCATAGTGTCTTCAATACAACATACCAAAAATGTAGTATTCTATTTCCCTTAAATTGCTATGCACGATGGACCCTCATTCAGTGTACCTGAATGCTCACTTGAAGTGCACATAACTACTAGATCCCTCATTTGTATCTTCTTATCAAGATGTTAGTATACTTAACCGTAGTGATATTTAACCAATTAACCAATCAATAACCATTAACCATCATGCATACATTCACTTGGGAAACACATGTAACTAGGAAACAATGACTAAGGAAGATACACCATAATAAAGATCAATTGCATAAACACATATCCATACTTAGTTACATCAATGATCATTATCCACCCAAAATTATCCATTAATAATCAAAATAATTGCATCATAGAAATTGAATACATATAATTCATTAGACTAGGGTGTTAAACCATGCACGAACATCAAACCCTAGATCATGACTCTATTGCATAACATTAACTCTCAGAAATCAGATGTGGTACCAAAAAAATGGTGTTTAATAGATTTATATAGGGGTGGGGACTTTCCCTTCACCTCCCATTCACTTCCTAATAATAGGCATGCCCAGACAAATACTACATGTATGCTTTACATAACAACTATTAATATATTATCATATAAATGAAGCTTTCTTTAATCCTATTAATAGATTTCATGTATGTGCTTTATTCACATGTCTATTCTCCAAAAATATCCTTTTCTTGTCTGCCAATTCATCATACTTTATCTCTTTGCTTGGTTGGCACTTCATCCTCTTTTTCTATTTTTATCCCATAATCTACAAAATCAGTTAAGTCCTATATTCTATCTACCCGGCACGAACCTCCTACATGTTTTTTCCACATTTCTTGTGTGCACCTCCATGCTCCCCTTGCTCGCTCCAAACCCCCACACAATTTTCATTCTTAGGCATTTTTTTATCTAATAATATCTTGTTGTCATGATCAAATTTTCTTCTATCATCTTTTTCTTCTCTTCTTTTCGAGCATCAATCGACCTCTTCTATCACCTTGTTGACACATAAGGGGCATTGTCCATCCTAATAATTTTTCTTCTACCCTTGCAAAATAAAATTGTCTAAAATTGTCTACTATCTTTGAAATGATGTCGTTTGTGCTACACCACATCAAAGAGGGGAAAATGTAGACACCTAAATCTGACTACACAGTTTTAATACTAAAATTGCACTAATTATCCTCTTTCCCATAATTGTGTTATAGGAAATTAACGATACTATTTTAATTAAATAGCTTCATATAACATCGTTATCATTTTATTTACTTTACTATAATAAGGAAATTCATAATATGTAGACAACTGATCATCATATAACTAAGAGCCCATAGAACGCGTTGAATGTGTTCATCCTTTTGATATCCAAATCATTTCCAACAATCTATACCAATATTGTAAATGGGATTTTCTATAAGGTGAGAATAATTATGCCTACCATAACTACATTGAGATAAAGGTAATTTTACAATATGGAAATTATTTTTGGAAGTCATATTCACTAATAACTTTTTCAAGAATCTTAATCTCGGGGGAGAAGAGGATTTATAAATTTGAAGTTTTAAAAGGATTTGTGGATCAATATGATTTTCATATATTAAGGGAATGATGCAAGGAGTTGAAGATCTATCCACACAAGGGTAATAATTTCAGTCTTGTACATCACCTATAGGATATTACAATATTTTCATGGTTTAGTATCAACAAGTAAGGTAAACTCGTTACCTTCGCAAGGGAATTTAAAGCACTTTGTTGGATAGTTGAAGGTACATCTTGCATAACATGAATCCATAGACAACTAAGGATAATTTTATATGAGGTTTCAACATAAAAACATGATAAAATGTATCCAACATTTGAGGTCCAACCTTTATGGATAATGTGATTGTACCCGAGGATTGCCTTTCGCTATTATCAAAACCACGAATAATTATGATGTTAGTTCCTGACGTTCCTAATTATGACCAACACATATCTAAAATTTCATGGAGTAAATATTCAACGTGGCACCATTGTTGATAAGCACTCATTTAGTTTTATGATGGATTATGAATTCTTCAATGTATGACAAATTATTATTTTGAATATTTGGATTCAAAAGGTCATGAAGACCAAATGAAAGTGTAGATGACTAAATTTGACTACATAGTTTTAATACTAAAATTTTACTAATTATCATCTTTCACATCATTTTGTTAAAATTAGTGGTTTATCTCTAATTACATAATAGTCCCCTTCATGTATCAGTCAATTAACCTCACTTCATTTATTAACTAGTTTCATAAAGCATCCTGGATGCCAATTAATGTCGCTCGTTAGTTAAAATCCTATTTTAATTAATTAATTAATTGAATATTATTAATTAAATATACTTTCAATCTCTTATTTAATTAATAAACCTTCTTATTAGTTGCATCCACCTCACAAACCCTTAAAATTCTATTAATCTCCCTTAAATCATCTCCAAATGGATTCTATAAGCTTAATTTGGCCTATTAATTAATCATAGTTGATTAATTAAATCATCCCTAAATCCTATGAGTTGCTAATATCTAATTAATATCTTATAATCATACTTATCCCTTTCTAATTATACTTTACCTTTATCCCACATTCACTAGGCTGCAAGTTTCTCCAAAACTGGAAAGCTATATAAAGAACCTAGTATATCATGTTTTAACTTACACCATGTCCTTGTAAGACATTACACTTGAGAAGAGAATTTTCATATTATTGGAAAGCTTTTTCAATACCATTTTCTACCTAGAAAATAGTAGTAAAATAAGAAATAAAATGTAAATCAAGCTATATTTGGCGAGATCTCTTCCTGTTCATTTGAGAAATCCCATGATCGTGCATAATTGCATTCAACTCGAGGAAGAAGTATCTACACTATAAAGCCCATCCAAAGAATCAAAGGAGAGGTTTTCATTTTAATGTTGATTCATGTTTTTATGCATATTAGTCAGCTTTTCCTTTCATTAATTTATCATGATGTATTAAAATTTTATTAACTAGGCTATGAATCTACTTGGTGCTCAAATTGTTTCAATTAGCTTAGCCTTTGAATTCAAACATGTATATAGAAAGAATTTGAACACTATGTGATATATTTATAATTAAGGATTGGAACTGTTGAGTATTTTTATCCTTAGGAACAAGTGCATATTCAAGGGCACAAGTAAGGATGTATTGAAGCATAGGTGATGACTTAAGTAAATCCATGTGGGATATTTATGAAGTTGTTATCTCCAATTATTTAAGAAGATTATAAGAATCAAGAAAATTTAGTATTGGATATTTTTGGATCAGTAGTAGATGGGGGATTAGATGTTTGAGGTATAATTGATGTGGACCCAAAAAAAATTATATCACATTATCACCGCATAATTAGGAGTATTGATTTTTACAGTGGCCTCGTGGTTAGGTGTTTGTTTTACAAGTGAAATGATGGAATTAAGTTAAACATTGTTTGAGGATTGACACTTGTCATTGGATTTTTATTCATACCATGTTTCAGAAAGGTGTCCTTAAACACCTTTATTTTCTCATTTGGAATATTTGTATTAGATGTGTTTTTTTATCTTAATATCTATGTGGTCACTTAAATCCTAAATATAATATCTTAGTTTAATACTATGATCTGTATGGTGACTATTGATACAATGGTACTCACAATATTAATTTTATTTTAACCATGTTGGTTTTTGTTTCCCTTCATTGAAGGGTCTTGATATGTGATACATGATCCTAAACACAATTATTAAGTGACGAAACACACTAGTAATATTTTCTCTAAACAACGTTAATTATCTTTGTTTGACTTCACATGGACTAGTTTCTTTACTAGGGATTATGATTAGTTGATTGTTTGATTTTTTGGTTTTGATTGATTTATTACAAATTTTTTACATGACGAGTATCAGTGATCTCATAATTTACAATTTTGTGGTTATGATTGAAGAATTTTTATTTATCTTGATTTTGATGATTTTCCTTATTAGATTGATCTTTTGAAGGAGTTTTGATTAATCCCTTAACAAACTTGATACCTTTCTATTTTTTCTCCTTTTAAAATTAATTCCTAGAAGTTTTTAAAATGTGTTTGCATTTTGAATGATAACTCGGATTAACATTTGGAATGAAGATGCTTACTAGTCATTTTTCAGGTATGGAACAAAGGAATCAACTTACAATTACTCTCCATATTCAAATAAATGATGTGAATGTTTTGTTATTTCTCTACTTGGTGTTATAAAAGTCCACCATAGTGACTTTAAATCTAGGTTAAAGGAGACATGTTTAACAATTGTTTCTAATAAGTTGATGAAACTAGTGATTGAGAATTTTGGAAGGTGTAAAAACCAATCTAAGGCTTGTCCTCCTAAATATTTTGGGAAAAGACACAAGAAGTAAATTTGTTTTATAATACTTATTTTTATGACATGAATATTTTTGTAACATGTTATATTGAGTCATGTTTACATTTATAATTTTTAAATTTATGGGTTTTGAACGATTGAGGAAATGGTATGCACATAATTTATTTTCGAATGGATATGGAAATAGTTCTTCAAAATTAAATCTTTTTGTTCACTTTTGCATTCCCATTATCATTTCTTTCATGTTCTTCTATTATTTTGTGAATGAAGAGTTTATTTGAGAGATTCCCATTGTTGTTTCCATTTCATGATAAGGTTTTTATTTTTATTCATTGTTTTGGAAACTTTAGAAGGCATATGATAAAGTTATCTTGTCATCTCATGGATTTTTTTAGTAAGGATTCATTTGATATATTTTTGAATTGCTATATTTTCTAAATTTTTATTTAGATTCAAGTTTGTCTCGAAGATGTATCAATTTCTCCTCACCGAAATCTAAAGGTAGTTTAGCTCCCATTTCTAGGAGATGAAGAATATATTGATGTTTGTTTTTTCTTAGAAGTCCATCAACTTGATTTGTTTCTTTTACTGTGATATTAGGTTTTCCGACTTATCCCTCTTCATCATAAATATCTTTACCAAGAGGATTTTTATCAAAATGGTCAATAATATTATATATTTTGTTACAAGTAACTACTATTTTGTACTAAAGTGTAGGAACCTAAAGTGAGTAGTTATTTTTGATTTTAGACAATGTTAGATTTCATTTGATTGGATTATTTTGGTTTTTATTTTATTGATTTTCTTAAATTTGGATGTGCGTATCTAAATTATAATACTTAAATTTGATTGGAATTTATTAGGTTTGGATGTGGGTATCCAAAATATAAGACTTTGAATTGATTGGATTTTCTTAGTTTTGGATGTGGGTATCCAAAATAAAAGACTTACATTTAATTGTATTTGCTTAGTTTGATGCTGATTTTGACTTTGATTTGATTCTCATTTGGATTGGGTTCTAATTTAGATTGGATTAGTTTGTATTATTTTTCAAGAGATAAGGTTTTGATTCAAATTTTATATATTTGGATTTTGATTGGATTAATTATATGAAGGATAAGACTTTGTTTGATTTTGATTGTGTTGTGTAATAAAAATTATATTTTAGATTGGGTTTGAAACACAAAAGGATTTTTGTTTGATTTATATCAACATGTTTTTCAAAAAACAAACAAACAATGATTTTATTTTATTTGTTTTGGATTAATAGGAAAAATATTTTTGGGAAATGCAAATATTTTTATGAAAATGCAATAAGTAGAATACCATGAAATGGGTAGATGCAAGGCTCATATCACTAAAAAAATATGTGTATTTTGATATATCCTAGTCATGATATACCAAATCATCACCTAAAAAAATTGGTATGGGAAACCCTTACAATAATGAAAGAGACTCAAGTAATCATTACTATCCATCTTAAAGGATTTAATCACCACTATAATGATATATTTTGTGATTAGGTCATAGGGTAAAGAGGGAATTATTTGTGTATGGTGTACTTATTTCTCCCTAAATAATTTACATGGATGATTCCACACACTTTATTGTTATAGATATTTTAGGCATATATTCACAAAGTAACCCCAATCATAATATATTTACCTAAAAGTGGGGGATAAAGGTGAGGAAAGTGTTAAACATTGTTTTGAGATTAGGTCTCAAGTGTAATGCAATGTAGTATGAGTTGGTGCGTGGTGGTGAAATCCAAGTCATTGGTGTAGCTAAGTGGTGATGAAATCCACATTGATATGTGAAAATACAATGTCCGAATGGTTACATGAAAGTTCTTTCCAACTTTGGTGAAAAGAATTGTGAAAATGAAAATCAAAAGAAAGGTTTATACGTCACTCTTTTTAGAAAATTTTTAGTTTTCTTTTATCAAGGAAACATACATACAAACGAGTTAGAAGTTGTTTGCTTAATTTTTCAAGATGTTCCAAGTGGAGTCGTCATACAAAAAAGTGGTAAATAGTTTTCTTGCAAACACAAAGTAAGGAGAAACAAAAGATCTCAGTCATTTATGATTCTCAAGATCACCTAAAGGAAAAAGAGAAGACCATACGTGGACTTTGATTGTTGAAGAAAAAAGTGATTAGTAAAACAACCAATAAAGGAATCGAACCGCTTTTTATTCTCAATATCACCTGAAGGCGCAAGAGAAGAGCATACCCAACTTTTATTTTAATTGATAAACGATCAAAAGATTAGAAATGAAAGTAAAAATAAGATAAATGTTTCAAATTAGTTAGAAATAATGATGAAAAATAAGTGTTACATTCTATTATTTTGTGTATTCTACATAAAATAGTTAGGAAAATAGTACAAAAATAACAAACAAAGAGATATATAAAAACTAGAAAACTGTAGGAAAAAATAATTCTCGATACAAAATGCTAATGCATGTAGAATGAAAAGAAACACAGATAGAATTAATGACAACACACAAACATAGTTGAAATAAAACACAGAGGAACTCAATAACATGGCAACGCACTCATTAACACCTAAGCACAATTTTAGTGATGGAAACATAGTTTTGATGTTCTCAACAAAAAACACATTAAACACCAAATTAACATGCTAGAGTATCTATTTTAATGCTATCACAAACAATAAAACAAAAATGCGGATCTATAAAAAATAGATAAAACATAAACGCATGTGAAATTGATGAAGACACAAATAGATACGAGATAGTATATGTTGTGTGGCAAAAATGTAGATCTAGTGAAACTAGTGAAAATCACGTGCTACACTAGTACACATTATTTAATACAAGATTATATCACCCTTACCTACACAAATATGTTAGATAATAACCAAAATGACTATTTTTGTATAACTTCTCCCAATCTACTCCATTAAATGTCCTAAAATTTGGTCATTAGTCCTCAAACAAGGAAAATAATATGATAAAAAGTTAGATTAATAAAAATAGATAAGAAACATGTGGGTCCCACTGGGTTTGCCAAAAATATATACAAATAATAATACAAACTTTATCCTTCCTTCATACTTCCTTACAAACTCAGATGATATTGGATGAAGCTTGGAATGAATCACCAATCTTGTTGAATCTCTATAATCAATTGGATGTGGATGCTCTAAGAAGTATTACAAATGAAAGTATACTTTAGCTACAAGTAATGAAAATGATTGATGATTGAATTGATTAGTAGATTCGTGATCAAATGGACAACATAATGACATGTAAAATTGAATGTCAATTTGACACAATAACAATGCAAATTCTTAAGTTTCCAAAAATGATAAATGGAAAGGAATGAGTGTTTATTTATAGATGAGGGAAGAGAATCCCAAAGCCTTGATTTGTGTGATTGATTTTCTGATATGAGGCTGACTAAAGCATGATTGGAATGATTTTTCTGAGTTTCCAATTTGATTGGCAAGATAAGTTGTTGATTTGAGATTGATTGAGTGAGTTGTCATTGATATTTGGAAAATGTGGCATATCTAATGAATATTTCAAAATTTTATTTGAATACATATTTCATGTATTTTATTTTATTCACCCAAAAAAGTTACGTGAGTTTTAGTAATGGAAATATATTTTCTTTAGTTTGGAAAGCCATGATTTAAGGGATATGTTTAGTTAACTCAAATATATGATTTTATTTAATTAAAACTTGTCCTCATGATTTAATTAATGATTTTTATCCTTAAACATGATTATATTTTCTTTATTCAACTTGAGATGTCAACTAGTGAGGTGGAAATGGATAGGTGGAGAATTGATTAGTTATTGTTATATTAAATTAGCTAATACAATTAACTAATAAGGTAGGAGATGAATAATAAGGGTAATAGGATTGATTAATTAATCCTATGAATGGGATATGAGTTTAATAGGTTTTATAGTATGAATATTTAATAATTTGAGACCATGTGTGAGTGATAAAAGATAATTAGGGAAGTTATGGGGATAATAGATGTGTGATTCGAGACAATGTCATAGAATATTGCTAAGAGTCATAAAGTAGTGGAATGTGTCCAAAAGTGGTTGAAAGTAGTCATAATGTGTCGTGAAGTGATTATGGGGTGATCTATAATGTGTAATGTGATATTTAAATTGTCTAAAACTAGAAAAATTACGGGTTTGGGATAATACATGATCTCCATAGTCGATAAAGGAGTTGTGTGATCTAGGTCAAGGATTACAATACCTTAGACCAAAATAAAGTTTAATTTTAAAATTTAATGGGTGTTTCACTTGTCTAGAAATGATGCTAGCTATGTGTAGCTCTTATTTTTAAAACCTCGGGATGATTTATAATGATATGCAAAAAGTATAAAACCTAAGAACCTGAAATAACTCTCAAAGAAAGCATTATCAAACCAAAGGATGAACACGTGTGTTATTTGAGGCTACACCACTCTAGGTAGTCTAAATCCCAACTACTAAACCAATCCTAGTGCTACAATTCATATTTTTATGTAGTTACCTTAGGTTTTCTTGAAAGTTTGTAAATTTAATCAAACCCTTAAGGGTTCCCTTGTGTCTCTTACTGCATCAAGATAGGGAGATAATTATGTAGTATAAATTATACCCAACATGATAGTCATGAGATATAATCTAATTTAGCTATGTGACCTCACCCATGTGTTAGTTGAAAACCTTGTGTAATTCTTAGAGTTACTTTTCTCTTTCCTAGGACATGGATCTATTATATTTGCAAGCTTGTATATAAGTGAAGATAGACTCCTTGACCTATCCAAGTGCTTCACGGTTGTATTAGGGACTATCCTATATGTTTTACAATTAACTTGAGTATATTAAGGGACTCTTTGAGTACTTTTGGAATGATGTTTGAAATAAAATCTTATAGAAATGCCATCTAAGTTATAATATGATAATAATGTACTTATATAGTATTATATAGGTGAAATATTATGATAATACATACCCTAGGAAGATGAAATAACATAAATAATCATTTAAATTTGAAATAAGATTCAATTATTAAGAATGGGTAGGACCATATAGGTTTTCCAAGACTAGACCCCACATATTCCATATAGTTTTGGGTAGGATATAAACTCCTAAATTGAAAGTTATGTAATGAATGTCATATCTCTTATGCCTCTTTTATTGAATAATATTTAAATAATTATCAATAGGGGATGATGTAAACATAAGAAAGTTGTATAATGGATAGAGGGATGATGAAATTGAATTATGAATGTGAGAATTTGTCTTAAGTATTTAATGACAAAATTGGTATTGCAAAAGGATAATTTACCAAATTTTAGTGTCAACATTTTATCATCTTTAAGTGTGTAATTGAAAATTACATTCTTAAAGGAAAAATATACCAGAGTGTGCATAAACACTTTTCCTTCACTTTAAGGGACTTCATGATGTGTTGGTGTTGGCATGATCCATGATGAAACATGGAACATGGAGTGTAGTCAATTTATATGATAGATATTAAACTTTACCATAAAATAGATAGTGTAAATTATATATTTGAACATTAGAAAAATTAGGAAAAGGAGATGAAAAACATATAAAGAATACACTAGTATCTTTTGGAGGATAAATATCCCATTATCATCATGCCTAGAGAGTTTGGATGTACATAGGATATGTCATAGGATTGGGGAAACTAGTCCCTAATGATGTACCATAGGAGGTAGTAAAGCGGGAAGCTTTATACTATGAATAACCCGTGTGATTCAATTCCTTTCCCTTTGGATAATGTGAAGAGAGAGGAGGAAATATTAGTCTATAAAGTTCACAATTTTTATTTAACATTTTCCTTTTCTGATAATCTAGTGAGAGAAGGGGAAATATAAGTCTACAAATATTGTAATATTACTTTTACACTTTCCTCTAAACCCACATACCACACTGTTTGTAGACAAATCTAGAATCAATTTGTTCTAATATACTTAGAATAAATTCCCTATATGTCATGCCTCCATAAGGTACTCCTATGTTCAAATTTATTATTAGAACTCTAATAATTTTCTAGGGATATTGAGGATCATTCCCATAAACCCATATGGTAACTATATATGAAATACCATTTTAAATAAGGAAAGAAGTACTCTTGCCCCATGTAACCTAATTTGAATTGTGTAATCTATACCTATAACTACATAGAGATCATGTAAATTTTTGGTAGAATCTGTAGTAAACTTTGATTTTGATTAAAATTACTCTCTATCTAGGAACATATGGAGAGGTCAAGACTGTACCATAGTCATGATTGTTATGTATGGTTTTGACCATGTTTGAATTATTCCACATTCATTTTTGTGGCCCTTTATAAGGGTCTAACCCTATAGCAATTTATTCTTATATCTCATAGTTTATTGGTATTTATATAAATAATTCATTGAATATCCTCTTATTTGAGGTGTATGTGATAAAAATGTAAGCACATAGATCAAAATAAAATATGTGTGCCCTTATATGATATGTTTAATAATCTATGTAGGATCACATAGAGGGATAAAGAGATAGCCAAATTTGAGAAAATGTACCTATAAATGGGGTTTCCCATGGTGGGAAACATAACACAAAAAAATAAAAAACATGTAACAAGAAACAAGAAATAATACATGTGTAAAACAACTAGTAATTGTAGAGAATAATAACAATCATGTTCTACTCCATAGTAAATAAAGTTTGTATTTAGAATAATAATCATGTCATAAGCCATAGCAAAAAAACAAGATTTTAATTATTAGTGTAAGATAGAAATAGAAGTACACAACTATGTAAGTAAAATAATGTAAAAGAATAGTCAAATATAGGCATGCAACCACAAACATGGGACACCCACAGTTTCACAAGATAATCATATTGAAAGGAACAAAGTGCCACAATTAGAGAAGTAATTGTGAACATGTAAAGTAGGCATGAAGCAAAAACATGTGAAACCCATGGTGTCACAAGACAAGTAAGGCCCTTAGGATGTATAAAGTAAACAATCATATCATCATAATCAAAAAAATATATGTAGTAATAAATCAAGGAATGTATATTTATAATCAAGTGTAACAACTAGTAATTGAAATAATAGGATTAACAATGATATATTAGTATGGAACAAGAAACATGTGTTAGTTCCATGGATTAAATAGAAAAATGAACATTGTGTGTGTAAATGATCATGATGAAGAAGGTTTAAAATAACATGAAATGAAACAAAATCACATGTAAAGTGTGAAGGGATGTCCCCAAGAGAGTAGTGTAAGGAACCAAAATAAATCCTATCAATGTGTAATGATATGTGAGTGTCTTATATCAAGCTCAAAATTCATATTTAATGCATGTGTGTAAAGAATAGATATATTATGTACCAAATCAAGGTAACCAACATGATGTTCAATGAAACAAAGTAGTGAAAATAACTAGATTAGGTCATGATTTTGTATTCTTTCTCTTATGTGAATGGTTTTATTATGTTATTATTTGAAGGTTTTTACAGTGTTATTAAAATAGATATGTATAAGGATGGGGATATAAGAGCTTATAATTAATTGATAAGATCATTTTTCTTAGGGTAAAAATCAATTAGGTTTAAGGGGAATGGCCCCTAGGGGTAGTGATTTATATATTTTTATCCATTGTTTGGTAGTTTCAATGAATCAAATCATGACATGGTTGTTTGTTTGAATAGGTAGTGTTTAATGATCACGAATACTTCAATTTTAGAGGGGATTACAGAAATATTGTGGAAATTTTTTTAGGGGTTTTATAGGAATATGGTGATGGCACCATTAGTCTTGAGCATTATAATATTAACAATAATATATTTATAGTGATTATTGTAGTCTTGAGATATGTAATGATAATCATAAAATGGGTGGCCTGCATGTTTATATAGTTTGTGATTAGAATGATGTCAAAGAGATGGTAAGATTAGTAATTAAAGATATAATAGGATGGATAGGAAATATAGTCGAGTATATAACATGGTTGAAATGGTGATAGAGTGAAAAATCAATATAAGGGTGAGTTTGTTGATAACATGCTATAATGTATTAGTAGGAGATATAAGACATGTATCATTATTAGTAAATTTAATAGAAGGAGATATTTCTAACAAAGTATCTTTGATTTTATAATGGCTAGGAATAGTAGATGCGAAGAGAGAGTGAAACATAAAATCATCATTATTGATATGTTTGAAAATCAATTTTAAGAGGTTTTCATCATGTTGTCGAGAAAATTTGTCGGGTAGACAAATTGGTGGATATCTTGCCAATGCTCTAGGAATCTAGGTCCCTTTGCTTAGATGGTGCAGCTCCATTTATTGTGAGTGAACTAAAAGGGAAATATGTTGATGGCCAAGAGACCCGGGATTGAATAGGTACACTCCACTAAACCAACAGAAAATGCTTGAAATGAATTTCAAGGGAGGAATTTTCTAGATGGTGGGAAAGAGGGAGTGATAAATTAGGACAGGGAAGATTATATTTTCATGTAGAAAATTAGATTCTTGCCCAAGATAATTATAAGTATCACATACACAACTTATAGGAAAGAAACAACTATTCTTATAACATCAACAATGAGAGGAAACCATGCATACAAAGTTGAACACATTCATGCATCATGAAAATAGGATACCCCTTTCTTTATTGACATCTTCACAAGTTGTAAAATGCTAGATAATGGAAGAAAATAGATAGGAAAAGTGGAAGAATGTTATCTCTTTTGACTTTATCAAATAGATCTCTCTCTTGAGTGCACAAAATTGACAAACCTTAAGAATGAGGGTGTCATTACATTACATAGATCTCTCTCTTGAGTGCCTTTTCACTTGCCTTTTCCACTTGTGAATTTTGGAATTCCAAGGAAAGAACATTAACTCCCCTCTTATAAAATAAGGGTGAATTATTATATTTTTAGACTATAGTAACATTAATGAATAAGGAAAAAAGTGCAAGCCCTAAATGAAGAATTATAAAAATTAAGGAGGGGAGGGGATAAAAGAGATAAAAAAGGACGAAGAGAGAACTAATCTGATGAAGATCCTTCCACTTGATTGAATCTTGGAAAGTTCCATAGGTGAAATATCAATGCCCTTTAATTTTTTGTTGAATCTTGCCACCGCAGGTGATACTTTTTGTTAATGAGAAATGTGAATGTATAACACCTACTTTTAAAATATTCAAATTACAAGATTTTTTAAACTTCCCAAACTAAATTTTTCCTTCAATGATTTAAATGTATAACATTACATTTAAATCTAGCAACTATATAATTACAATTCATCAGATAACAAATCAATAAATCATGTGCATAACTATGGGTCAATTAGATCCACCCAATCCCCCATAGAATACTCTTTTGAGTCAATATACAAAGTATACAAGTGGTACCCTTCTCGAATTGATTTACAAGTGATGTTTTCTAAGTGTCTACCTAGAACTTAGTCAATCGAATCCCATCCGACATCTCACACTATTGTTTAGAACTTGGTGAACTTGACAGTGTAATGACTTACACTACTTCGGCCAAAGTTTAAGAGTCATGCATTGCATGCTCAGTTTTTAGACAACACATTCATCAATAGAAACATGTCCCATTACCATATAAATTTTTTCAGTTATCAATATTGAATCAATTAGTTGATTTAAATTAGTTTTAAGCTAAGCATAAGGTAAAAACCTATTCAACATGTGTGAAGAAGAACATTTGTGCCAAATTAGGTTTCCTATGGGAGAGAAAGTGCTTAAGTAATGTGTTTCTTCATTACGTAACCAATTCATTCCCTATAGCCAACTTAAGTTGGTACCGAGGTGAATTTTTTGTGTAGGATAAACAAATTTTGTAACTCAAGTGTAACACAATTCTTTAATGTATTTCGACAGACATAATAAGTGGACCTTGAAGGAAAAATTAGGATATCTTCTATATGGTAGTATTTAATCAATGACCTACATCATTCAATGGGTACTTCTTTATAGCAGCCACCCAAGTTGAACTACCTAGTTCCATTTATTAGGAATTTTGTAACACTTAATTTACTTGATTATAAAAGAATTAGTTTTACGACAAGTTTCCCTTCATATCACAGCGATACATTTATCGCATCTGAATACTTTCTAAGGTCCATAACTTAGTTCGATATAGTTCGTAATATTTTGTAGAATTTACTTACTTACATTAATTATGTGTATTAAATGTAATTTAAGACAACACTTTGCATTGTTGTCATAGCCCAAAATTTAATTATTTGCGACATTGTTGTACTATTTTGTAAGTACATGCTCAATCAAACTTATCAAACAAAATACTTTACAAAACATTCAATTTATATTTGTACCATATGTATATCTATATTATAAATAATACTTAATCATTTAATTTGATAGTTTATAACACATTAAATTCATATAGCATTAATTCATCATAATCCACATAATTCGAATTGAATTAGTACATCAATATAACATACAACCATTTTTTATTCACTCTATAAATAATAACTCGGTAATGAATACAAGTTTAACATTCCTTTTTAAGAATAATACAATAAAATTTAAGACTAAATTTCCTTTCATTGGGATAAGGCAACATAACATAAGCTCGCTTTTACAAACATGTCATATAATTAATACAAGTTAAATTCATAATCAAACATAATTGATTAAGACTTGGTCTTTATAAATCATCCGAGAATTGACTTACTTTCTACCATCTATAAAAATGTTAGAAAATGGTTAGTTTGAAAGAAATGGCATGAAAAGGTCATCCACCTTATCTTTACAATTTATAGCACAAAAATATCTTAATTATTAAAAATTTTCTATCCATATAATGTTCGAAAATAAAAGAGATTAATATTCCATTTCGCTTTATCCTCATTTTCCCTTCTTTCATATTACTAATATAAAAATGAAACATTACATTTTTAATATTTTCTATACAAATTGATCATATAATAATCATGAAAATATTTTAAATAAATCCTAATAATAAATCATCAGTTTCCACACCAAACAAAATGAATTATTCTTCCAACATCCCGATTTTACAGACATCAAACAAAGTAACGCTGAAATTTGTATATGTTGGCATGTAGTCTTATATGTGTTTTCATTGATGAAAAACCACATTAATGAAAAAGTGGATGATGGAGTAGGGTTATATGATGTTGTGTATGATGTTGACATGATGTTTCATGTGAGTTCATGAAGATATAGTGAGATTTAGTGAGGATCATTGCTATTGCAAGCCCATTCAAGTGCCTAGGTGACGTTGGATGGTTGTATGAGCTTCTTGGTGACTTGAGAAGAATTTTGGAATTATGGATACTAGGTTTGGAGAGTTTTTATAAATTCACTTCAGTTTCGGGGTGTAGATATAAGTGATTCACCATGATTCGGTGCTGCTCGTTTGCATAAGATATGGATCTTGGAGGCATGAGATTGAGTTTTGGAGCTAAATGAGATATTTGATGCATGTATTAAGGTGTATTATGGTGTAGCAGGTATTTTAGTTTCATTTTTAGATCTTTCATGTGGATTTATTATGTTTTTCTAGTTGACCTTAAAACCTACAATGTTAAACCCTAAGGGGTTACTATACAAGTCTTATTGTATAGAGAGTTTGAGAGGTGGTGATAAATTTATGATGATCTTAGAAGTTATTAAAATGTTTCATGGTGATTTTATCAAAATTTCATGATGTTAGGATGTGAATTTTCAAGATATGTCAGTTTTGGTGAGACAGGGTCAAGAACTAGTGCATTTCCAGCTTGAATTGGAACTTTTGATGCTCACCTTGAATTATGTGATTTGCATGGGACCTTGTATATTTTAGGGATGTTTATAAATTTATTATATAAGGTTTTAAAAATAATGAGGTCATTTCATCGTCACATTTTTATGAATGAATGTTAAGAAGGAAAATAACTTTTATGAGTTTGAAACCCTAGCTTGAAAGCGGTATGTAATATTTGATTCCTAAGTGCTAAGAATTGTTTAATAGTGCATGGATGATGATTGGAACATGTAGATGAATCCTTAAAATTTCCAGAAAGGTATGGTATAGGTCATGGTGATGAGTGGGCCCCACTCAAACATGTCGGTTTTGAAGAAGATTGTTTTGGGATAAGTTTGTCAAAAGGAGTTGCATGATAAATTGATATTGTGGGATGTATGTGAGTTTATATTGATTTAAAATATATTTTAGTACATTTTGATGAAATTTCATGGTCAAATGAGCTCCATTCGGGTTAGTCGAAGGGCGCTTTGAGGCCATAAAAAGTAGTGTTCAATAAAATGGGCATAACTAGAGCTACATGAGGAATTATGAGGTGATTAAAGTTTTGTTGGAAAAATGATACATATATATTTATAATTATATAATTTTTGTATTATGATGATTATTTTTATAAGGTTTATAGGTCAGTTCTTAGACAAATATTTTTGCTAGTGCAAGACATGACATGATCAGTTGGATGTTTTGAGATTTTTGGAGCATGATATGGATTAAGTGATGATCTCTATAACTGAGAGAGTGAATAGAGTTGAATTTGGAATATAATGAATTATTTTTTATGTCTTGAATGTTCTTATAAAGGTGTTAGCTAAATGATCTTTGAAAATAACTTTTTGGGTAGGTTAATTTGGTGAAGACAAAAGAGGATGTGTTTTGAGAAGGTGATTGATTAAAGACTTATATATTTATTAGAAGTTTTATAAAGGTATTGTAATTTCCATCAAGTTTCTACATGATTTAGTTTGGATGTTTCAAATTAATCTAGTTGCCTAAAGAAGTTTTCAAGGTCCCGAAGGGTGTAGGAAACATCTATTTTGACAAGTCTGAGAGAACATTGGGCCCATTAAATGAAATAAGTTGGTTGGTTGAGATAAATTGTGATAGTTTATGATGTACAAAACTTTTTTTTTTGTGATTTATGGGTCATGACTAATTATGGTTTTGATGTTAGGGAATTTTTCTCTTTGTGCCCATGAGGATTTGAGCATTTTTGGAGCATGAAATGATGTTTTTGGCTAGGTCGACCTACTTGAGTCACTTGTGACTATTATATTTTGAATTTGGGATTTTTTAAAGATGAATGGGTCTAGCCAAAGGAGGTAAAATTTTTGTATTTGAATTTGAAATGTAAAGGAGCTTATAAAAGCATTATTTTGGGTGTTTTTGAAGCTAGTTGTGTGTGTGCAAGAAGTGTAACCTAGGTTTGAGAGTTTTGTAGGTTTTGAGCATGAATCAAGGTCGATAAATTGTGTATAAGGTTAAGGAATATAATCAAGAATGTTTTTAAGGGTTTTAAGGATTAAGAAGTGAAGGAAGATCTAGTTTGTAAAGGATTAGACACCTAGGGTTTGTATGAGGGTTTGAAGAAGTGCGAGATGAGCTAATGGTATCCATCAGTTGTGGTAGAAAAAATTAGAGATAAGATCATCATAAGGTGGTTTAGTGGGTGCTTGATCATCTTAGGGGTTGTAGCCTCCTTTTGGAGTTGGTGCTTCACAAAATTAGGGGTTAGTGCTCCTTGTAGGGTTGTAGCTCTACTAAACTAGGGGTTGGTGCTCCTTGTGGGGTTTTTTCCTCACTAAATTTGAAACATATCAATATAAGGATTGTGTTTCAATGTTTTTTCTTCCCCTTAATGGTTTCCCACTTATATCTTGTGTCTTGTGTTGATATATTTCTTATGATTTCTTGCACATGTGATAATTGATTGCATGCACACATATATGAATGCTTGAATTTTTGTGAGAATTTGAATAATATAATTTGAAATATGAATTTAATAATTTTAACGATTTATTTACCCCCCTTCTCATTCCATTTTTCTTCTAACAATTGATATCAGATAAAGTCCTTTTGAATAAGTTTGAAAACTTGAAAGGAGATCCTTGAAGAATAATATGGTGAACAATATAGTCATTGGAAAGGCACCAATGTTTAATGGTGTGAATTATGCTTTTTGGAGCTTGAGGATGAAGTCCTTTATCATGGCTCAATGGTTTGATGTTTGGAATACTATGGAGTATGAATATAATCCTCGTGCCACCTCTCCAACAACTAAGGACAAAAATAGGGCATAAACCAATAATTTAAAAGATTTTATTGCCATTATAAGTGGCCTAGGAGAGTCGAGATGGGAAAATTCATGCATTTCAAATCGGCAAAGGAAACATGGGAAAAATATAAATTATATATAAAGGTGACAAAAAGGTAAAATTTGCAAAGCTCTAAACCTTTAGAAATCAATTTTAAGGTCTTAAGACGAGTGATAATGAATCCATTGTTGCATATATTATTAGAGTTAATAAAATTTTCAATAGCATGAAAGGGTTAGGAGATGATTTGAAAGAAGAAGTTGTTGTTAAAAATGTTTTGAGGTCACAAACTCCTAGATTTGATTCTAAAGTATCTCATTATTGAAGAAGCAAATGATCTAACTACCTTGAGATTAGATGAATTGCATGACACCTTGACAACCAATAAAATGAGGATAGGTGACTCTAAATCAACTAAGAAAGAGGTTACATTCAAATCAGAAATGAAATCTAAATGTAAGAAGGTAAAGGATGATGATGCCACTCTTGAAATATAATATGAAGAGCTATTTTCTATTGTGGATAGGAGATTGAAGCATGGATCTAGTAAGTATAGTGATAAACTTCCATTTAAGTTTTTTGATTGTGGCGAAGTAGGACATTTTTTCCAAGTATCCTCATAGGCATGAGAAGGAGGATGATGATGAGGATCATGAGGATGAACCTAAAAAGAAGGATCACAAGTTTGGTAAAGGTAAGAATTTTTTAAGAGGTTTAACTACAAGAAGGACAAGAAAAGTTTCCACACAAGTAAGGATGATTTCTTATCTGATGCTAGCAGTGGTGTTTCTGATTCTGAATTTGAATCTGATTAGGAGGATATTGGAAATGAGGCATTATTCATGAATAAAAATTTATGATGTCTTCTAGTGATGGCTCTTCTTTGTTAGGAGATTTTATTTCAGGTTATTGCAGTTATTCTGATGAAGATGATGAGGATAACAAAGATGATTTTGAGAGCATCAAAAGAGAACTAAAGCATGCTGAAAAAGAAAACCAAAAGATGAGTTTACAGATCAAGGAATATGAAAATCAGTTTCATAAGCTAGATGAACAATATGTGTCTAAATCACCAAAAAAAATGAGTCAATTAGATTGCTAGAAGAAAAGGTAAAGTATCTTGTTTCAAATTTGCAAGATAAAGAGAGTTTGTGTTCAAAATATGAATAAGATATAGAGTTATTAAGGGCTGAGTTACTAGAGGTTGGCAAGAAGACTACGTCCTTTCAAAAATTTGAGAAAAGTGTAAAATACCTAGATGATCTACTTGGAAAAAACAAAGCAACAAGTGATAAAAATGGTTTGGGATTCAAAGAGGAGTCTAAAGGAAAGGAAGTAAAGAAAGAATAAATTGTTTCAAGAAAAGAATCAGGTGAACCTATTATCAAGGAAGAGAAGAAGGTGAAACTCATCAAGGACAATGTAAAACCAAGATCTATTAGGAAACCCAATGCCTCAAGGTATGAGAGAAATTTTAATGGTCATTATTTTATTTGTAATGCATTTGGTGATAGGGCTAGAGAGTGTATAAGATCTCCTAGAGACTCTCAACCTTGGAAAGACAATAGAAGTGAATTTTCTAAGAATATGGTATGTTATAATTGCAATGAACAAGGTCATACTTCTAGGTTTTGCTTGTATGATTCACCTAGTCAAAATGGAGGTTTCAAGAGGAATAATTCAGTAGTATGCTACAACTATTATGAGGTTTTCATGTGGAAAGAGTTTTTTCATGCTTATTCAAGACAAAAATAGAATGATCAAGGACCTAGAGTGCATGGAAGAAACTTTAAAAGGGATGGAATGAATGATAATGGTCATATAAGGAATTGGAAATAAAAAATAGGTCATATAGTCATATTCCTCCAAGAGTAGTTGATGATGGAATAAAATTTCTAACATAGAGTTATGATCATAAGAGAGATGATGAAGTAGTTTTCTAGGTGCCCAAGAAGTCTTGAGACCTCTTCAAGACCTTCTTTTAGGTCTTCTTGGTGATCATATACCTTCACTATGCTTCTTGGAGGTATATTAGTGCAAATGAAGCATTCAACTGAGGGGGATATGATTTGGTTAGTATGTGTGACTCCTCCATGATCATAAGGTATGTCATTCAGTGTCTCTAAGTATGTTCTCATGGTGTTATTTGGCCATCCTTGTTTGTGATATGTTAAACTCTCAGTATATTGGTCATTTGATGTACTTGTATGAGTTCTTATGGTCTAAGTTTGTATCATCATGGTGTATGGTTGGTATGAGTTGGTTGTGTATGTTCATGAGTCTCATTTTCATGTCATAAGAAGTATGTAAGTGGTTTTGAACTCATGAAGTATGTTCCCATAGTCTCTGAAGTCTATGCTTATCAAGGTATTATAGGGTCTGTGACTGTGAGGTTCTTGGTGACAAGTCTGAATCTTGATGTTTTCGTAAGGAAATTCATGTGTTGTAAATGCTAGTGTCATGTTTCTATGAGTCCATAATGTGTATGAAGCTATGAAGGGGTCACAAAAGTTGTAAAAGGTCATCTAGAGTCTCAATGTACTCATTTCACTCAAAAGGTATAGTATTGACACTACTGGTGGTCCAGGGAATGAGTCTTATTCTATTTGTATCATTTTAGATTCATGCTCATGAGTTTAAAATTATGTATATGGATCCCTAAATGTGTTTAAATATTCTCTTATGACATAATATATATTGATTTGTTCAAATTAAGTATGAAGGTGAAACTCTGTGCAGAGTCATTAAGGGTTATGAGACAAAATTCAAGATGAACCCTAGTGAGTTGATAATATTTTCTATCTTCAAACCATGTCATTGGTGATCAGAATGATAAAAATGTGTGATTATAATGGTTTGGGTTAAGTTATAGTTCTTGGAAAATTAATTTGAGCATCTTGGTAGGCTCACCGCCTGATTGGGTTTTTACGGTGTACTCAAAGTGGTATCGATTAAAAGTAGGGTTTGAAGGTCATAATGATGGATTTTAGGTTTTTTTTTTGATAAATTAATCCAAACATGATTTTATATAGGATTATTATGGGTTTAGGCTCTAATAATTAATACATTCTTGGGAATCATGTGCCGAGTTTAGATTTTACAATGTGGTGCCTAAAAACCTAATCTGGGTCAGGCATTTTTACAAACTAGGTTTTTAGAGCTCAAGGATATGGTACAAAATCTTATGGTATAGATAATATAGCCTAATGGGTTTCTACATTAGGAAATAAATCATATTGAAAGTATCTTCATCAAAATCCTGAAGTGATTGTCGGTGGTACATGGGCTAGAAGATTGTGTATGTGTTTTTGATGGTATGAACAAGTTTTTGTAAGATCTTCATGAACTCTCTGAGGTTTTTGAGCATGAGTAATAATTTAAAGTCTATGAATGAGTCAAATGTGATGGTATAAGGTCAAAATAAATAAGGGTCTATGCCTTCATGCTTCATATGGTTTGTTTTTGCTTGGGACTAGCTGTAAGTCACTACTTGTACATCTTTTGGGTTTACCTAAATAACTTAGAGTATGTAAAGTTGATCTAAAGGATGTGTCATTAAATGAGTGGATCCGTTAGGTAATTAAAAACATTATGATTTCTTGTATATTGAATTTCATGTGTGCATCATGATATCATAGGGCTAGTGGATTGTGAATGAGAATTTTGATGGTGAAAGGAAAGCATAGTGATCTTCTTGTTGATTCTCAGAGTTCTTTTGACATAAAAAGTTCCTTGAAGTATGAATATATTGTGAAGAGTTCTTGATAATACATCTCATAAGTTATAGATAGTGGAGTGATTCCCAAAATTGGCATCCTATAGGTACAAAGTGCATAAGAGACAGGGTTCTAACATCTCTACAAGAATGGTCTGCTACAGGTGTAGTGTACTCTCGAGGAAGAGTATGTTTTTCACAAGGTGTGAGGTATGTTATAAGATTCATTTTGACTTCTCTTGATGTTCCATATGGTATATATCATCCATGGATTGAAAAGGGGTATCTAGTGACAGTGAAATGATAGGGTACTACTATGCTTTGCCTCAAAAGTTAACCTACAGGCCTGTAGGTGTCTAGTGAAGTATGGTAGAAGGGCATACTATGTTTAGATTTCTCTTAAAGGTTATGAAAAGAGATGTAGTTATAAATAAGGAAATGATTTGGTTCAAAAGACATGAATAAGTTAGAGTGATGGTTCTTGATCTCATGAGGAGTCCCACACTACTCTAGTTGTATGCCCGATCGATTGCATCTATAGGTGAGGAATTCTTGTTGTGCCTATCAAGACAAAGGGAGTGCATGATATTACTCTCTAATGATACTACAGAGATATACTATATTAGGAAGTATTACACCCTATAAAATCTAGTCATGATTCCAAAGCGAAAGGTCATAAACTAATAATTTCGGTGATTGTTATACATGTGAAATTAATGGTCATGGTATTATTTCAATTACATTTGAAATACACACACACACACACACACACACACACACACACACACACACACACACACACACACACACACACACACACACACACACACACACACACACACAATTATATCACATTATGAATGATTATTGAGGGATCTTACTATACATATGTTCTATTTCTAAGGTTTAGAAACAATAAGTTGAAAAGGGTCTTATATAGACCTCGTGACATATTAGTGAACGATTATGATACGATTATGACCATACTATTTATCCGATGCTATATATTTAAAATTGCATAAGACCTATAGGAAAGACATCGAAAATTTAATACCCTGTTACCAAATTTGTGCTTAAGACCATAATTAGGGGAAATGCAATAAAAGAGTAGCAAACAAATAAGATCTTTTAAAAGTTCCAATGAACCTTATACCCTATGTATGGGGCGGGTGAGTTTTATATTATGTTAAATGTTAAGGTATAATTGTTGATGTCGATTACATCGGCCCCAAATATTCAAATGGGAACTTAACCTTTTTATTTCTATAGTTTTGATCTTTGTATTATTTAACTATAGATAGGTCATTAACCAACCAAGTTTTGAAGGCATGCAAGTTTAAGGTATTGTTGAAATTTTAAGTTAAGCTACCCACTACTCCACTTGCCAAAGTTAGAGCTATAGTTGGAAGGTAGTGGTGATGGTAGTACTAGAAACTAATGCATTGATAACATCAATCAAATCATCACTTCCATGCTTTGGGAAAAGGAAAGGAGGCTAAGTTAGGAAACACTATTGTGTATTTGGAAGAGGTAGTTGAGGATTTAGTGGGATGTGCTAAGTTTAGGTGGAAAAAATTAATAACCATGTATTGAATGAATGTGTTGATCCTTGAGAAATGTGAATCCTTCGGGGGGCAGCAACCGAGTTGTTTGGTTGTTCATTATTTCATTAATGGTTTTATCTATGAAGCTCTTCATGATGGAACCATTTCTATTATTGTGTTATTATATTTTTGTGAACTCTGCATCCAAGGTAATATGGGATTTATTGTTTTGAGTTGCATGTTTTAAGAAACTATGAGTTGATAGGAAACGATTACTTCCAAATTCTATGAATGTTATAAATAATGTGAGGTTTTCTCGACGGTGAATCATCTCTAGATTTTGGACTTGCTTTGTGGGAATATTGGAAATAGAAGAGGGATAAAACAAACTTCCTTACAAAGGCATGATATACTCTATCTCTTCTTTAATAACTCTCTCTACTTATTGCATATATAAAATAATGTATTAAGCTTTTTGGTTTTTATGGTTTTGATTTTTCAACTGAAATCAAGGTCATGTTATTATTTCTCGAAAATGAATGTGTTCTTCTTATACGTATGTGGTAGAGTAAGAAAATGTGGTGGATTGATTTATTTCAAATTATGAATATTATGGTAGAATGAACTCCTTGTGCAAATAATGAATGTCTGGGTATATCGTTTCCTATTTGTGTAAGGATGTGGTGTAGTACAAATCCCTAGAATAATTATTACATAGATGTGATTTGGTTGTAGGTTTATTTCTCTTGCTCTACTAATGAACTTTTACAATTGATGCATGTGTTTATTTCCTATTTATATATGTATATTTGGTTTTGTGCTTACAAGAAAATACCCATACGATTTTGGGAAGCCTACTATGATATATGAAAAATCTAGATTCAAACCTTAGTTAGTATTTTGTGTGCATGTTTTTATGGTTCCTTGGGCTTGAGCATCGTAATTTAATAATAGGGTATTTTTGGGAATTGTGCTAGATATGAAGCATAGTTAGAGGGAAATCAACATCGATTTCATAAGTTAGACTTTATTCCTTGTTGCTTTACTTTGTCCTTGTATCCATTCTTTCGACAAAGGTGGTTGATCTTCCAAACAGATGTGACTAGATTTCCCGATCTGCTGAAATATGGGTTTTTCCAAAGCCCATGATACATGTAGGTTTGACAGGGTTATGTTAATAGGACTATGTTTTAGATGTAAACTAGATGTGAAATTCAACTCATTTTGAAAACTACTTAGTACTACATTCTTGCATAACTTTAAGGTTAACTAAGTACTACATCATGGATGATCATGATGACCCTTGTTTATTATAATCATTTGGGCATCTTGCACACTCAATATCCTTTGTTAGTCAATGAAAGAGGTGGTCCACTACATTTTTGGAGAATATAATGATGTCATCAAGATATATCAGAACTATTTTATTGATCAACCCTTTGAATGCCATATCCATTGCCCTTTGGAAAGTGGCTCCAGCATTTGATAGGCCAAATGGCATCTTCTTGTAGGCATATGTGCCCCATTTGGTGGTGAAAGCTGTCTTGAACTGGTCTTCCTCCTTCACCATAATCTGATTGTAGCCTGAGTAGCCATCAAGTAGTGAAAACCTCTCGGAGCCAGCCACAACTTGCAAGATTTGCTCCATGGAAGGGAGTGGGTAATGGTCCTTGAGAGAGGCTCTATTCAAGTCTCTGAAGTCAACACACAATCTGATCTCCCCACTCTTCTTTCTGACTGGAACTAAGTTGGCAACCCAACTAGAATGCTTGATTGGGAATATGATCCTTGACTCAATCAGCTTGTCCAATTCTTTTCTCATGAGAGGCTCCATGTGTGGGTTGACTGGTCTTTGTTTCTGCCTGACAAGCTTAGTATTCGAGATCCAATTCAATGGTATGCTAAGCTAAGTTGGGATTGAAACCTTTCAAGTCTTCATAGCTCCAAGCAAACACATCAGGGAACTCTTGGCATAGCTGTATGAACTCATACCTTTCTTGTTCAGTTGTCATCTTTCCAATTTGCAATGGTTTGTTCTCTTCTACCAAGATGGATACTGAATCCTCTCTCTTGACCTGAATGTTTGCTTTCTCCTTTCTAAACTGATCATTGGGATTAAAAATGGACTCCAAAGTGATAAGTCCCTTGGGAAGCTTGTTAGTTCTCAGCTGTACCACTTGGTCACCTTCTCTTTGTTCCAATTTTTCTTGATTCTTGGCTGAGAACTCAGCTTCTTCTTACAAGAAATGGATGATTTGTTGGTCATTCTCAAACACTTACCAACTGACATTGTTATCTGGCACCAAAGGCCTCACAATCACGTGGATGTTTTGTCTGTACCTTGTCTTGTTGAATACTTTCCACAATGTCAAAGGCTGCCCTAATGCTGCAAGCTTCGGTCAAAGAAGCTTGATTCTCTTTCCTAGGGATGGATTTGATGCCAAAACCCTCAAAATATTCCATGAGGTCCCACACCTTGTTCTTGTAGCACTTGAGTAGATCATTCTTGGTAGCATGCTGTCCCTTGACCTGATTCACAATCAATTCACTGTCCCCAAAGAATTGCAAGTTCTTTATTTTCTTCTTGATTGCCCAATGCATCCCTTGCACCAAGGCTTCATATTCAGCGTGTTATTGGAGCATGCAAACTGAAATCTAAAAGCTAAATAGTACTTTACTCCTTGAGTTGAAACAAGCACGGCTCCACCTCCTGCACCTTGTCTATTCCTTGATCCGTCAAAAAATAGCTGCCATACCTCATTGTCATCCTTGTGGTTTGGCTTGGTGATCTTAGGAATAGGTTGATTTTCTTTGTGTATACGATAGAATCCCGATTCGATTCTTCTATTTCTGATAAGGATCAAAAGCATGTATCTTGTTTGCCCATTCATCAAGAGTTAGATCCGGGATGCTTCCAACCTTAGTGTCGGCTTCATCGAGCTTGGGTGATCTTCTTGATCAAATCTTTGAGAAATTGGCATTAATCGACTTGGAGTGTAAGGCTCAATATGGAAGTTTGCAATAAGTTCGACTTTGATTGTATCTTTAGTTCCATACCTTGTCTTGAATAGCATGTGTGACCAATCGGTAGACAAATATCCTCCAATCACAGCTATGAAGTCTCTTGAAAAACATAGGGAAAAGAATGGTGGAAGGTCTATAACCGATACATCTTGTAAAACAACAACATTTGGACATGCATGCAAGGTAAGGTTCAAGTTTTTAATCACTCCAACTGTTGCTCTTGTTGTCCCATCTAGCTGCACTACCCCTTTGGATATTGTTTCATCTTTGAGCCCTAGCCGATCAACTATTTGTTTAGGCATTCTTGAGCTACTTGCCCCGAGTCTATCATGCGATTGTGTACTAGCTGATTTCCAATGATTAATGAAACATAGAAAGGAGGGGCTTCAACATTTTACCTTCTTGTGTCTCCATGATTTCCCTCAGTGGGCAGCATTTTTGAGAACTTTGTCTTGCATCTGAACTTGTTGATTCAAAGTTGGCTAGTCCTTCATGGCAGCTTAAAGCAGATCTCTTTGGCCTGGGACAGATAGGGATTCCCACATTAATATAGTGATGTTTGTCTTCTTCATCTGATCAATGATACTGAATGGTGATGAAGGATCTCTTTGTTGTCCCTTGGTTTGCACATTCACTCCTTGTACGTGGGCAACAACAACTGGTATTTGAGTTGGCCTAGGGGATGTTCTTGGCTGCCATTGTGCATTTGAAATTGGACTTTGCTTGCCAACCATTTGTGGAGTCATGGAAGGTTGTGGATTGGTTGGGGCTAATGGCTATTCTTCACCCAAATTCCTCCTTTTTGACCTTGTGTTGGCTGCAACACCTTGAGGAATTTCCTAGTTCATGCCACAAAAATCCTCTGCTTGCCAATTTACCAATGTGGTGTCATTTGGGGCTGATTGCTGTTGGAATGTTTCTTGTTGTTGGCTGCTTCCTTGACTGCCCTCACCCTCCACACCAGTAGTTGTCACCATTAATGCTTGATTCAAAGCACCATTGAAGCACATGGATTGGTTATGAGGCTCATTGCATGGAAAACACCAATCATACTCTGGGAAATGTTGTTTTGTCTTTGGCACCAATACCTTAGAGGTAGATATGACATTTTGATTATAGGGCTGAAATGGTCTATTGGCGGGGGCCTTGTTTGATTCATATTTGCAAATAGATTAGGTGGCCTTTGTGGTTGGTATGGCTGCTGTTAGGCTGAGTTTGGGGCTGATAAGAAGGTCTAAAACCTTGGGCTTGTTGCCTCTTGAGAGTAACAAGCTCATTGCCTAGGTTTTGCAATTGCTTCATGACTTCTTGAAGCTCATTTGGGGCACTTAGAGATGAAGTGGAAGCTTCATTTGAACTCTGATTTCTAGGAGTGGGAGAAGGAGCCAAATTAGGTGCTTGATTGGTGTTTGGACTTTTAAACTTGGAAACAGTAGCATGGGAGGTCTAGGGGAAAGTTTGCCGACTTGCTCAAACAATTTTCAGCCCTAATGGCAATGCTTTATAAGCCATAGGGATAGTTATGCCTCCCATGGACTGAATCAACATAGAAATATCAGAATTTAGAGCTTTGAGATAGTAGAGAAAAGAACCTTCTCTTGTTGGCTTGATTTGCCTCTAGAATTCTCTCCCAAGTCTTTTGAAATCGAAGTTGAAATCGGTCACCGCTCATTGGGAGCTCTCTTGATGGTTGTCACTGCTCCAAAAGAGACAAGTTGTCTCCCTTTCTCCAAATTGTTCATGAAGTGCTATACAAAACTAATTCCAATTTGTGATACAACCAGCTCCAAGGCTTCTAAACCACCGCAATGCCTTCCCCTTGAATGAAGATGCCAACTGAATCTTGTGACCACTTGCATCTCATTGATTTCATGGATTGCAAAAAGGTTAGCAATATCTTTAATGTGATCACCTGGAGTAGTCTGATTTTCTCCGATGAAGTATGGAATGTTCTTCAAGGCTGCAATAGGAATTGGATGTTGTGCATTGAGGGAAAGTGGGCTATTGCCTGTGAAGTTGACATAGGGGTTGTTTTGTGCCATTCTAATTGGTCTTAAAACCCTTGTTGACTGAATGAAAGGCCTACCAGGTGGAGGAGTTGAGAGAGTTCTGTTTGGTGGAGATGGAGACCTTTGAATCCTTCTTCCTCTTTGCCTTCTTCTTGGAGATAATTGCAGGTATTCAAACAACACTTCTTCTTCTCCAACTCTTGACCTTGTGGTGACTCTTCTCATGAGTTTTCAGGCCTGCACTGCTGAAACCAGTTGATTCTTCCCCTTGGAGTCACTAGATATGCAAATAATAGCTCTTTTTCAAGCAAGAAAATTACAGTAGATGCACATCAACTTTGCTGCAATAAAAATGAGACCTCTAGGCTCCCACCGGGCGTGCCAAAACTGTTGATGCAAAATCACAACACCCCTGGATGTTGATCAGATTTCTAGGTTGATCATACTAGCATCTAGTGTGATTGCATAACATTGAATCCTTTCTCCAAGTGTGGGACTTGCAAAAATGAGAAAGGATTCTCCAGAGAAGGCTGGTTCCTATTCCTCTGTTCAGATGCACACAAAAATGCGGGGTTTTACTCAAAACCTAATCTAATCTGCCAAGGAGATAGGGTAAGAAGATGCATAAAAATAAACCTAAGCTAACTTAGAGGTGATGCACTAAGGAATGAAGAACACATATCTTGCCAATAAACACAAACCATTCAAACGTGATGCAAGATCATGCACGAGATAACAAAAGTTGCGGTGAAAGATCGGGAGGATGTAAATGAACACGAGAGAGGGTTGAGAATCGTCCACAGACATGCATTACTTGCTTTAAAGGTCGATATAATACACTACTGAGAATGCCAAGAGGCACGATTGAATCACGATTTTAAATGGGAGGTTTGAGCTCAAAAATTTTCTGATAAGAGAAGAAGGGAGGGGCAAAACAAGAATGTTCGACCTTTAGAAAGAAGCCCCTCCTTACAATTTATAGGAAGAATGAGAGAGGGAAGAGAGAGGAAATCCAAATCTACCCCAACCACTTCTAGGTTGCATTTAACTCATCTCATTATGGTAGAAGTGGCGAATCCTAGAAAAATGGTGGACTGTCTAGCAGAAACGGTGAACTATCTGTTGTATTAAAGCTGGTTGTTGAAACGTCACTTCTGTCTATTATCACGCGCCAGAGGGTTTTCTTGATTTTCTCTCTCCAAAATGAACCAAAATGCAAGATTTACCTTGGAATCATGTAGAGAATTTCACCAGCTTTCCATTGATATGAAGAACGTGAAAATCGAGCTCTGGATCGAAAGTTATGGCGATCTGAAGATTTTAGGGCAAAAACAGGCAAAAAACGGATTTTGAATTTTTCCCACGCTCTGCCACCTGGATGACATGTGTCGGGCACTGATTGGCTGCGTAATTCTCTCTTCTTCCCCTTCGTGGGTTTTCCTTGAAAATTTTGACTTTTCTTACACTTTGGAAAAAATTTCATTTTTCCCCCGCACCCGCCACTTGGGACAAGTGGCATCGTTTGGTTCGTTGACAGGGGCGCGGGGAAAACCTTTACCTTTATTTTTGGGCCAAAACTTTGCTAAGTTTCCAAAACTCTCCCCGAGCTCCGAACTACCTTGCCACGTTGCATGATTTCATTGGACGCGAGCCCTCCTTGTCTCTGTTTGGGGCCTTTTCGCATCCTTCGCGTACTCACGGCCCGAGATGTCCCTTCATTGCCCTGGGACAAAATCTCCGAACCACCCGATTCAGGGCTTCCTTGCTCCTCTTTGTGGTGAAGACACGTGGTGAGATTCCATTGGCTCTTGGCTCTTTCGGCTTTTCATGTCCTTCCCGTACTTTTGTCTCGGGTGTCCCGCATAAAAAGTTCCCTGTTTCGGCCGATCTGGGCGGTTCGTGTCCTTCATGTACTTTTGTCCCAACTGTCCCAGGCTGTCTGCAGGACAAATTTCTCTGAACCACTTGAAATGGGCTGACTGTTTGCTCTCGGCCGCTTCACCTTTTCGCGTCCTTCGTGTACTCACGGCCCAGATGTCCCAGACTGCCTGCACAACAGTTAGTCAATTTTTTCACCTTCGGCCGGTTTGCCCTTTCACGTCCTTCGCCTCCCCATGGCCTAGATGTCCCTTTGCTGTATGGACCGTCTGGCGGTTTTTCAGCCGATTCAGGCCCCGACGTCCCAACTGTCCCTAGTGTTGCCTTAGTCGATTTTCTCTATATTTCGGCCTCAAGCCTGGCTCTTTGCAACTTTTTCACATACTTTTAAAATGTTGGGTTTTCTTCTTGGACAGGAGGGTTAGAAAGAAACGAGGGACCCTAGAAACACGATTTTTTTCCTTGAATCAATATGTTATCAAAATTACCTTGGGGGAATCTTGGATAACAGTCTACTAGGTGGAGGAGTTGATAGAGTTCTGTTTGGTGGAGATAAAGACCTTTGAATTCTTCTTCCCCTCTCTCTTCTTCCCCGGGGATAATTGTAGATATTTAGAAAATCCCTCTTCTCTCGGCCCTTGACCTTATTTGGATCCTTCTCATGAATCTTCGACTTGGACTACTGAAACCGATTAATTTTATCCCTTTGGAGTTGCTGGATGTGCAAATCAGGGCTCTTTTAAGCAACTTACAAAAATGCACATCAACTTGTTTTAATGAAGATGAAGACATCTAAGGTCCCACCGGAAGTGCCCAAACTGTTAGTGCAAATCAGCGATCCCCTAAATGACCTTCGATCTGCAAGTGAGAAATGGGTCATTTAGTGTGATTGCACAACATGGAATCTTTTCCCCAAGTGTGGGACTTGCAAAATGGGAAAAAAACTCTCAGTTGAAGGTTGATTCCTCTACTCCTCTCGATCAGATGTATGCATGAAATTTGTATATGTTTAACTCAAAATTCTACTCTAATTCCGCGAGGAGACAAGGATAGAAAGAAAAGAAGATAAAACTAAACTAACAAGGTGATACACCAAAGGAGTGGTGAACATCTATTTCTACAGATTGACACAGATTATAAAAATACAACACAAATCATGCACAAATTTCTAAAATTGTAATGAAGGATCAGGATAGAGCAAACAACACAAGAAAGGATTGAAAATTCATTCACAGAGCTTGCATTGTCATTTCCATTTTTAAATACAATGCATTACAATAGCAAGGAGGTAAAAAATATGTTGCAGTCCTAAAAAAGGTCTGATATTCCACAAATTCACTTGCCAGGGTGAAGGAGGGAGCCTACAGAACATAAAAAAGTCCAACCCTTTACAAATGAGCCAAATCTAGCTTTTAACAATGAAAAATTGAGTTTAGGAAGGAGAAACATGGGAAAATTGAAATGAATGATTCAACCACCAACCAAATCCATAAAAATAGCATGGGTACCCTTAAAAGTTCATTCCCTAATATTTTCAACCATGTTGGAGAAGAATGGAAGCCATACTGCATTAAAAATGGTGGTTGAATGTCGGTTCTACTCTTTTCCCATGCCAAAGGTGTTTTTCATTTTTCTCTCACTAAACTCCACCAAAAACAAAATTGAAGATTCCATCATGTAGAGGACTTCAATATCTTTCCAATGACACCAAAATCAAGAAAAATTGAGCTCTAGATCAAAAGATATGCCCCTTTGAAGATTTTGGGAAAATTGGGGTAAAAATCAGGTCAGCGGGTTGAAACCTAAATTTTTTTCCCCTTTTTTTTGAATTTGGGAAAAATTCCCCAAAAAGCTTTGTACCCACCACTCACTTTACCACGTGGTGATTCCTCATTCATCTCAAGGGTTCAAATGGCCATTTTACCCTTTTTTGAATTTTGGAAAAAAATCCAAAATTTTTCTATACCACCCGCTCCACTGCCACATGGCACACTTTGATTTGGTGCGGGCCTTAATCAAATTTCTTTCCTCTGTGGGCCCATAGGAAAAAATTTCCCTTTGTGCCATTTTGAACACTTTGGAAAATTTCACCAAATCCTTCCGTGCCTCCACCCCTCACCACGACTGGACACGTGTCATCCTCCGGTTGGTCCGCGGGCCTTTGCAAATTTCTTTTCCTCTGCCGCGGGCTCATGGGCCAAGATTTTCCTTTGCGCCATTTTGTAAATTTTTCCAACTTGCCCCCATCAGTCTGCTCTCCACCGCCACATGGTGCTTCCTCATTAGGTGCATGCCTCAAGCCATTTTCTTTTCCTTCTCTTTGGCAGGCCTGCGGGCCAGTTTTTTCCTTTTCACCCTTTGTAAATTTGGCAAAAAGCCAAAATTTACTCCACCCCTCCTACCTCCACCTCCGAATGGACATGTGTCATCCTCTGGTTGGTCCATGGGCCTTAAGCCATTTCCTTTCCTCTACGGGCCCGCTCGCAAAATTTTTCCTTTGCACCCCGTCCACTCTTTGGTGATTCTTCCAACTTACCTCCGCTGACCCGCCATTCCGTCTTGCCATGTGGTGCATTCCTATTGGTTGTGGGCCTTCCCAGGGAAAATTTTCCTCAAAAACTCTGCCGAGCCATAACTTGCAAACTAAAAGGAGTTATAAGGAAAAAATTACCTTTCTGGAAAGGTGAGAAAATTCTCTATCTGATGAAGCCATTCCCAGATAATTTTGAGTTCCTGAAAAGTGGAAAAATTTGACTGAGGCACAAAATAAGGAAGGAATGAAAGAAAGTTAGTCAAAAATAAGTAAGGGGCTTTATTTTGGATAACATTCAACTTGAAATCTCTCAAAATTACCCAAACATACAGTACACCATGATATACCCGAATTAATGCATTAATGAGCTCATGTATCTCCAAAATACAATCTCACACATACTAACATCCATACCTTCTCCAAATGAGCACCCGAATTGTGGTGAATCGCTTTGTACCTACACCTTGAAACTGATGTGAGTGCCTAAACACTCTCCAAAAATTTTATCCATCATGCCAACATACTTCTCAAGTCACCAAGAAGCTCATTCCACCATGAAACATCACCTAGGCACCTGAATGGGCTTGGAAGAGAAATCAATCCTCAATGAATCTAACTATATCATCATGAACTCACATGAACCATCATGTCAACATCATATGACCCTACTCCATCATCCAATTTGTCATTAATATAGTTTTTCATCAATGACAACACCTATATGACTACATGCCAACAATCTCCCCTATTTCATTGTTGGAAAAGTAGAACTTCTCCCCATTTTTACATTATTGAGAAAGGAATTCCTATAGCAACATGTTCGTCATCTTCCATAGCATCATAACACGATGCTTTTTTAGAAACATCAACCAAATATCTCAAACAAGCTCAGGACCTTGAAATTTGTGCTCAAAAACTAATTTTTCCTTCTTTACAAGCATGCACGATCGACATGCTACCCTTGGGCCAAGCATCTACAACATTTGAACATAATAATAAGCATGAAATAACATCATCTCTCCCGTATTTTCAGCTAAAACGTCATTCTCCACCTTATAGGCATGCTCAAACTAGTTATTTTCTCCTTAACCAATTTTTTATCCCTCATGTGAACATTGTAGCAAACCATAACCTGATCAATACACTCGATGATATGCCAAAATTTCATGAACTAGCATAAAAATATACCATATCTACTTCCATGAGCATATACCATCTTGTCTAGGCATGGGTCTAGCATTCCATTGCACTTTCTTTGTCTTCATACCACATATAGATTAGCATCACCTAAGTGACATTTCAGTAGCTTTTGCATCACTTTTGACAAGTCCTAGATCAACATACATACCTTGACCATGCAATATATGACTCCCCTTGGACTTAAGACCACCATATCTATCCCAAAATCACAAATTTGAGTAACTCACCTTATTATCATGGCTAGAAATCACATTGACCACATTTTCCTTTCCTAAACCATTTCTTGAGTCCTTAATAGTCATAATTGACTAAGATCATGCATCTGAGGAAAACACATTTCCATTTCATTATGTAGACACCTAGTACATACCTCTAATATCTTGAGAATATTCCCATCACCTTCTGGAGGTATACACCCAAGCTCCCCTTGTCATGAAGACACTTAACTCACCTAGGCAACATCCGGACTGTAGAAGCAAATTTTCTTATTACAAACACTAACACACTTCAAATCATAAATACACCACCAAGATAGGATTTAAATAGTCAAGAATATGACTTCCTATAACATCCTCAATTTAGACTTCAATACAAGGGGAAAAAATTATAACTTTATGCTTCACAATTTAAATACCCATGTATTTAAATCTAACATAAACCTTAATGTAATCCATTTCCAATAATTTTGATAAACCATGTGCATTTGCATGAAAATATACGAGATCCTACTCGATCCTCCTCAATTTTCTTTACAAGAAAATACATAAGGTGTATCCTTTGGTTTTTCTTTTATTAAGCATTGATAATTAATTGATGCTTTTTAAGTGTCTACTTGGGTTCCGCCAGGAAATTCCCATCTGACATAACACAACTTAGATCTTGGTGAAATCACAATAGTGTAATCAACATCTTACACTACTTTGTGTAAAGTATTAGAGACATGTATGCCATGCTCAATTTTGTGATGGTACACTCAACATTGAGAACTTGTCATCTCACTTATTCAGATTACATGGATTAATTTTCAACAATGGTGTTATAAACAACTATAAGTCTTGTCAAGGTTGAAATCCAAATTAACCTACAAAAATACGTGTCACTATGACAACTTAGAATAACTATGGTAAGGTGAGTGTCTCTGTAATGATTTTTATAATTACAAGACCACTTCCCTTTCCATATCCATCATGCGTTAGCATCGGAGTACGTATCATGTGAGGTACATATGATATTTTAACTTTAGAAAGCTTTACATCTTAGTGCGGTATGACCTTGTCATTTAAGGGAGCTTGACGAGATAACTCGACATATCAACTCGCCCAATTGTAACTAAATAATGACCTTATTCGTTAAGTGGTTATAACATGGTAGTGACCATATTGAGTAGGCTCTCCTAGTTCTACTAAATGGGAACATCATACCTTATGTATTTAAGAATACTTAATTAAGTTACGACATGACAATATCTAAGTTCAATGGTACTTGATTGAAGAATCCATGCCTACTATCTATATGAGTAATTTCATGTTTTCTATCATGCAATCAAAATCATTTATGTATAATAGATGTTGATTTAGATCCCTTTACTTAAATAATTCCATAGTTTCTATTATAGTTCATAAGTAAGTATTTGGTTTAGTATAACACTTTTGGGATTAATTTCATTTGTGAAATAATGAAATACATAGTACACTTCTCGCAAACTTATGTATTTTTAGTTACTCATACATAAGTAATGTAAACATTATTGAAACAATAGTATACTTATAATTCACTAACTCCCTTAACAATGCTTATAGCTAGAATAAATATTATAGTTGATCACTTAATAATAATATATTCATACTCCTTAAAGGGTTCCCATTCATATATAAGTTCAGTTTGGGAGAACTCTTAGTGAATCTTAAGGTGAACCATTACTTATTACAAATCAATCAATATAAATAACAGATTAATGTAATCCATATTATTCTTTGTTTGAACAATGATTATCCTTCTAACAAACAATAATACATCATATCATATAGCCATATAATACCCTCATAACTATAATATTATTGACTGAAATATCTTTTTCCATTAATAATAAGTGGTACCAGATCAAGTAGATTTCTTAGTAATCCATCGTATGCACCCATTAGGATCAAGACCTCCTATTAGTTGAGTGACCTATTACGGATCTTAACATCTATTTTTGGTGTAATGGTCATCAAGAATTCAAACATTTATAATAGAGTTAAGAATAAAATATCATTAATCCTTTGGTTAGAACAAAAGATCCATTCTTATCTTGAGTACTAATTTTCATGGTCAAACTTCATCATCTTGATTCACTTACCAATACATAGTACAATTTCCACATATGTTTTCAATCAAGTAATCAACCAAGACAAAAACCTTCTTAAAACTTTTCTTATGTAAATCAATCTTAAACAAATAAGGATTACATCTCATTCAATTCTTTTTCTAAAAAAGGTATAGAAAAAATATGCCGATCTAGCACTTCATTCATTTTAATAGTACATAATTAATAAGTTTGAACTCAATTTTCCCAATGCATGACAAATAAATTTTATCAAAAAACTAAACAATCAAATATTTTTAACTTCATTCACCTTTTGATCTTTAATATTCCATCTGCGCAAAATGTTAGCAATTGTCGGTTTATACAAACTATGCATGATAAAATCTATTTCTTTCTTAATGGATCTCTCCATCTAATATTGACATATATGAAAGGCTGCAATAAGTGAGAACCACACAACTCTCCTATTAGGACACAAATCATATTTGGGTCATTTCCAAAAACACTAAGCATTCATTTTTATGTTACTTCATTTACATGTGTCAACATAAATGCAGAAATTCAAGTGTAAAATACTTATCAATTCAATGTTAGTCCACTAATTATAGCTTTCCATATATAGGGTATTAACTATATCTTTATTTTATAACTTGAAAATATTGCAATACTTACATACTATACAATCATAGGTACCTTATGAAAGTTTCAAACATTTCATATTCCATTCCAATAGATACCAATATTGGAATGACACTAGATCATAATAGCATTATACATGCATCATTACTATTTTGTTATCATTCTAGAGTACTCAAATATATTTCACAACCCTTTTACGTGTCATTGTTCGTTTTTAACGATTATCAATAGAAATGTCAAGTATTTTACCTTAATTGAAGGTTTCAATAATATTTTGTACCCTTGACCTATCTCCCATGATATTTATAATAATTCTTTACTAAATCTAAACCACCATTATCACCGAGTATTTTAAGCTTAGAGATCATTTCGAGAACCCACAAGAAGTCATTTACTAACAAAGGATATAGGTATGCAAGATGCCCAAATGAGTATAATAAATAAGGGTCATCATGATCATCCATGATGTAGTACTTAATTAACCTTAAAGTTATGAAAGAATCCAGTACTAAGTAGTTTTCCAAACAAGTCGGCTTCCACATCTAGTCGAAATCTCAAACACACTCCTATTGACAAAAACCTTTCGAACATACGTTATCATGGGCTTTGGAACCAACCCGTATTTTAACGGACACTCAGGAAATCCAATCATAGTCCCTTTGGGAGATCAACCATTGTCAAAAGAATGGATATAAGGATAGAGTAAAAAAACAAGGAATAACGTATAACTTACGAAATCGATGATTATTTACCTCTAACTATGCTCTAGATCTAGAACAATTCCCAACGAGATACCTAATTATCAAATGATGATGTTAAATCCTGAGGAACCATAAAAATCACACACACAAGACTCATGAGGGTTCAAATCTATGTTTTGCATATATCACGGTTTGGCTTCCCCAGAATCATATGGGTATTTTCTTGTAAGCACAAAACCGAATATACATATATATAAATAGGAAATAAAACCATGCATCACCGTTAAAGTTCAATAGTAGAGAAAGAGAAATTGACCTATAGCCGAGATCACATCTATGTAATAATTATTCCAGAGGATTTGTACTACCCCATATCCTTACACAAATAACAGATGATATACCCAAATATTTGTTATTTGCACAAGGGGTTCATTGTACCATAATATTCAAAATTTGAAATAAATCAATCCACCTCATTTTATAATGCTACCACATACGTATAACAAGAAAACATTAATTTTTAGAGAAATAATAACATGACCTCGATTTTAGTTGACCAATCAAAACCCCAAAACCAGCAAAGCTTAATACAATATTTTATATATGCAACAACAGGTAGAGAGATTCATTAAAGTAGAGATAGAGTATATATTGCCTCTGAAAGGAATTTTTTTATCCCTCTTCCATTTCCAATATTCCCACAAAAAGTCCAAAATCTAAATTTGATTCACCATCAACAAAACCTCACATTCTTCATAAAATTTATAGAATCCGAGAAATCATCATTTCCTATCAACTCACAGTTTCTTAAAACATGCAACTCAAAACAACTAGTCCCATATTGCCTTGCATGAAGAGTTCAAAAATAGAAGAACACAACAATAAAAATGGCTCCATCATGAAGAGATTCATAGCACAAAACCATCAATGAAATAATGAACAACCAAACAACTCGGTTACCCCAAAAGGATTCACATTTCTCAAGGATCAGTACATGCATTGAATGCATGGTTATTAATTTTTCCTCCTAAACTTAGCAAATCCCACTAAATCCTCAACTACCACTACCAGATAAATGATAGTTTTTACTAATTTAGCCTCATTTCCTTTTTCCAAAGTATGGCGGTGATGATTTGATCAAGGTTATCAATACATTAGTTACCGATGTTGCCATCCCTTACGCCTTTTAACTATACCTCTAACTTTGGCATGCTAGTGTAATGGGTATATTAACTTAAAATTTCAACAATACCTTAAAATTAATGCCTTTGAAACTTGGTCGATTAATTACCTATCCATAATTAAATAATACATAGATAAAAACTATAACAATAATAAGTTTAAGTTATCATTTGAATATTTGGGGTTGATTTAATCGACATAAAAAATTATACCTTAACATTTAACATAAGATAAAACTCACCTGCCCCATACATAGGGTATAAGGTCCATTAGAACTTAAAAAGATTTTATTTCTTTGATACTCTTTTATTGAATTTCCCGTAAATATGGGATTAAACACATATTGGGTATCAAGGATTTAAATTTTTGATGTCTTTCCTATAGGTATTATGCAATTTTAAATATATAGGTCCATTTAAAGAGTATGGTCGTAATCGTTCACTAATATGTCACAAGGTCTATATAAAAACCTTTTCAACTTATTATTTTTAAACCTTAGAAATAGAACATATATACAGTAAGATCCCTCAATAATAATTCATAATGTGAATATAGATATGTCACAAATTAATTGAAATAGTATCAAGTACGAATTTTTTTGACAAACAACAAAATAATTTACTCAAAAACAATGTTTTTAGTATCCAAAATATCAAGAAAAATCCTTATTATTTCTTCAAAACTATTCTAGCAATCTAATTGGTATCACTATGATATTTTCGGGTCCGAGCCTTTATCTCTTTCATTTGTTTCTTCTTTTTCAATCTTTCGGTTTACAATTGTAGCTTTGAATCATTTTCTACAAATTGATTTCCTTATTTCTTAAGGGGAAATCCTTAGCATAGTGACCACTGTCACCACATTTGAAGCAACTAGTGAAAGGTATCTTCCTTTCAAACCTATCATTCCTACCAATAACATTTTATTTTCCATTCTTTTTAAATTTTCCAATAGTATTATTTCCACCATTATGAGTTTCATTCCCTTCCTTCATTTCCTATGCCTTCCCGGATGGCAATGGTGAAAGAGTATGATTCAGTTTATGCTTCTTATCTTTGTGAGAAGTAATAGCTTAGAGCTTCTAATCCTACGTAATGGCCTTCTCAAATATTGATTCCATTGTTGATGGCCCATGTACATCAACTTCACTACCTATTACAAGTTTCAAGCCCATAATAAATTTCCTTATTTAAAATTTCTCGTCAGTTTGGTACTACAAAACATACTTAAGGAGTTTGGTAAATTTCTCCTAGTACTCAATTGCATTCATATTACCCTATGCTAGGGTCTGAAATTCTTACATATTTTTTTCATAATATAATTGGGGTAACAAACACGACCTAAATTAGGCTTTGAATTGATCCCATGTTATGTTTACATCATTTACTCCCAATTCCACTTTCTAGTTGTCCCACCATGAGGATGCCTCATTGGAGAGTTGATATGCTCCCCATACTACCTTTTTCTCTTCCGAAAAGTTCCTTATTGAAAATTACTTTTCCATTTAGCTGAGCCAATTCTTATCCCCATCCCCCAGAGTTTTACCATTGAAATTAGTTGGGCTTATTATTTTTATGTCCTTAGACAACTCAGCCACTAACCGAGATCTTACATTCAATGGTTGATTCACAACGTTATTAATAGTTGTATTGTTATTTTCATTATTTAAGTTATTGTTTTCAGGTTGTTCTATACTGTCACTACCACTACTACTTTCATTATCCACCACCTGTTGTTCAAGTACATCTATACAATTTCATGTAACTTACGAACATCAAATTTCTCATCAAGATTTTGTGTTGTGGCTGCTTTGCCAACTAAAGGTGGGTTTTTAGTAGCACATCCCCTTGGTCTAACCATTTTATTTTAAACAAAAATTGGGTTTTATCATTGATGGACTCAATAGGTCTAAGAGTTGCAACCTTCAGCTCTGATACCAAAATGTAACATCCTCAATTTATACTTCAATACAAGGGAATTTTTTTATATAACTTTATGCTTCACAATTTAAATACCCATATATTTAAACCTAACATAAACCTTAATGTAATCCATTTCTAATAACTGTCATAAACCATGTGCACTGCATGAGAGTATATAGATCCTACTCGATCCCCTCAATGCTCTTTACGAGCCAATACATCAAGTGTATCCTTTGGTTTTTATTTTATCAAGAATTGATAATTAAGTGATGCTTTCTAAGTGTCTACCTAGGTTCTACCATGGAATTCCCATCTAGCATCTCACAACTTAGATCTTGGTGAAATCATGATAGTGTAATCAGCAATTTACACTACTTTGCGCAAAGTTTCAAAGACATGTATGCCATGCTTAGTTTCATGATGACACACTTGTCATTGGGAACTTATCATCTCACCTTAATCACTTATTCAATTCCATGGATTAGCATTCAATAATGGTGCTACAAATAGCTACAACTCTCATACAAGGTATAAATCTGAATTAAACTACAAGAGGATGTGCCACTATGACAACTTAGAATACCTAAGGAAAGGTAAGTGTCTCTATAATGATTTACATCATTACCATACCACTTCCCTTTCCATACCCATCATGATTTGGCATCAGGGTATATATCCGTGAGGTACATATGAGTTTGTAACTTTAACGAATCTTGCATCTTAGTGCATTATGACCTTGTCATTTAGGGGAGCTTGACGAGATAACTCGACATAACAGCTTGCCCCATTGTATCCAAATAATGACCTTATTCATTAAGTGGTTATAACGTGGCAACAACCATATCGAGTAGGACCACCTAATTTTACTAAATTTGAATGTCATACCTTATGTATTTAAGAATACTTAATTAAGTTATAACATGACAATATCTAAGTTTCAGCGATAATCGATTCGAAGAATCCACGCATACTATCTACATGAGTAATTTCATGTACATTAATTTCATGTTTTCTATCATGCAATCAAAATCATTTACATATAATAGATGTTGATTTAGATCCCTTTACTGAAATAATTCTACATTTTCTATTAAGTATCTGGTTTAGTATAACACTTTTTGGGATTAATTCCAATTGTGAAACAACAATACATAGTACACTTAGGAAAACTTATGTATTTTTAGTTACTCATACATAAGTACTATAATCAATTATTAAAACAATAGTGTACTTATAATTCACTAATTCCCTTAACAGTGCTTACAACTAGAATATATTATAGTTGATCACTTAATAATAATATATTCATACTCCTTATAAGGTTCCCATCCATATATCGAGTTCAGTTTGGGAGGACTCTTATTGACTCTTAAGGTAAACCATTACTTATTACAAATCAATCAATATATACATTAGATTAATGTAATCCATATTATTCTTTGTTTGAACAATGATTCTCCTTCTAACATATGATAATACATCGTATCATATAGCCATATAATACCCTCATAACTATAATATTATTGACTGAAATATCTATTTCCATTTATAATAAGTGGTACGATTCAAGTAGATTCTTTAGTAATCCATCGTATGCAACCATTAGGTTCAAGACCTCCTATTAGTCAAGTGACTTACTACGGTTTTCAAATTTTTGTTTAGTGCAATTGCCATCAATAATTCAAACATTTATAATAGAGTTGAGAATAAAATATTATTAATCCTTTGGTTACAACAGAAGATGCATTCTTATCTTGAGTACTCATTTTCATGGTCAAACATCATCATATTGATTCACTTATTAATACATAGTATAATTTATACATATGTTTTCAATCAAGTAATCAACCAAGACAAGAGACGTTCCTGCAAATTTTCTTATGTAAATCAATCTTAAACAAATAAGGATTACATCTCATTCAATTATTTTTCGAAACATGTATAAACAAAATATGCCAATCCGACCCTTCATTCATTTTAACAAGACAACATTAATAAGCTTAAACTCAATTTTCCCAATGCATGACAAGAAAATTTTATCAAACTAAATAATCAAATCCTTTCAACTTCATTCACCTTTCAATCTTTAATATTCCATCTGCAAAATTTTTGGCAACTGTCATTCCATATGAATTGAGCATGATAAACTCTATTTCTCCCTTAATGGTTTTCACCATTTAATATTTACATATATGAAAGGATACATTAAGTGATAACCACACAAATTTCCTATTAGGAAACTAATCATATTTGGATCATTTCTAATAACACTAAACATTAATTTTTATGTTACTTCATTTTCTTGTGTCAACATAAATGTAGAAATTAAAGTATAAAATACTTATCAACTCAATGTCACTAACTAGTTACAACTTTCCATATAGAGGGTATTAACTATATATTTATTTTATAACTTCACAATATTGCAATACTTACACACTATACAATCATAGGTACCTTATACAAGTTTCACACATTTCATATTCCATTCCAAATTGATACCAATATTGGAATGAGACTAGATCATAATAACATTCTACAGAATCATTACTACTTTATTATCATTCCAGTACCAAATATATTTCACAACCCTTTTGTGTATCATTGTTTGTTTAAATAGTGTCAATAGAAATATTAAGCATTTTAACTTAACTAAAGGTTTCACTAACTTTTCACCCCCTCAACCTAACTACCATGATATTTATAATAATTATTTGATCAATCTAAATCACCGTTATCACCGAGTATTTTAAGCTTAGAGATCATTACGAGAACCCACAAGAATTCATTGACTAACAAAGGATATTGAGTGTGCAAGATGCCCAAATGATTATAATAAACAAGGGTCATCATGATCATCCATGATGTAGTACTTAGTTAACCTTAAAGTTATGAAAGAATGTAGTACTAAGTAGTTTTCAAACGAGTTGAATTCCACATCTAGTTTACATCTCAAACATAGTCCTATTAACATAACCCTATCAAACCTACAATATCATGGGCTTTGGAAAAAACCCATATTTCAATGATCGGGAAATCTAGTCACACTCTGTTTGGAAGATCAACCACATCGAAAGAATGGATACAAGGACAAAGTAAAGCAACAAGGAATAAAGTCTAACTTATGAAATCGATGTTGATTTCCCTCTAACTATGCTTCATATCTAGCACAATTCCCAAAAATACCCTATTATTAAATTACGATGCTCAAGCCTAAGGAACCATAAAAACATGCACACAAAATACTAACTAAGGTTTGAATCTAGATTTTTCATATATCATAGTAGGCTTCCCAAAATCGTATGGGTATTTTCTTGTAAGCACAAAACCAAATATACATATATATAAATAGGAAATAAACACATGCATCAATTGTAAAAGTTCATTAGTAGAGCAAGAGAAATAAACCTAGAACCAAATCACATCTATGTAATAATTATTCTAGGGATTTGTACTACACCACATCCTTACACAAATAGGAAACGATATACCCAGGACATTCATTATTTGCACAAGGAGTTCATTCTACCATAATATTCATAATTTGAAATAAATCAATCCACCACATTTTCTTACTCTACCACATACGTATAAGAAGAAGAACACATTCATTTTCGGAGAAATAATAACATGACCTTGATTTCAGTTGAAAAATCAAAACCATAAAAACCAAAAAGCTTAATACATTATTTTATATATGCAATAAGTAGAGAGAGTTATTAAAGAAGAGATAGAGTATATCATGCCTTTGCAAGGAAGTTTGTTTTATCCCAACCAACCAAGTTATTCCTTGTCTCCTTGGAAGAATTAGAGTAGAATTTTGAGTTAAACATATACAAATTTCATGCATACATCGATCGATCGAGGAGTAGAGGAATCAACCTTCAACTGAGAGTTTTTTTCCCATTTTTGCAAGTCCCACACTTGGGGAAAAGATTCCATGTTGTGCAATCACACTAAATGACCCATTTCTCACTTGCAGATCTAAAGGTCATTTAGGGATGCTGCTGATTCGCACTAACAGATTTGGGCACTTCTAGTGGGACCTTAGATGTCTTCATCTTCATTACAACAAGTTGATGTGCATTTTTGTAAGTTGCTTAAAAGAGCCCTAATTTGCACATCCGCGACTCCAAAGGGATAAAATTAATCGGTTTCATGAGTCCAAGTCTCGAAGATTCATGAGAAGGATCCAAATAAGGTCAAGGGCCAGAGAAGAGGGATTGTCTAAATATCTGCAATTATCCCTAGGAAGAAGAGAGAGGGGAAGAAGAATTCAAAGGTCTTTATCTCCACCAAACAGAACTCTATCAACTCCTCCACCTAGTAGACTGTTATCCAAGATTCCCCCAAGGTAATTTTGATAACATATTGATTCAAGGCAAAAAATCATGTTTCTAGGGTCCCCTCGGTTTCTTTCTAACCCTCCTGTCCAAGAAGAAAACCCAACATTTTAAAAGTATGTGAAAAAGTTGCAAAGAGCCAGGCTTGAGGCCGAAATACAGAGAAAATCGACTAAGGCAACACTAGGGACAGTTGGGACGTCGGGGCCCGAATCAGCTGAAAAACCGCCAGACGGTCCATATAGCAAAGGGACATCCAGCCATGGGGATGTGAAGGACACGAAAGGGAAAACCGGTCGAAGGTGAAAAAATTGACTAACTGTTGTGCAGGTAGTCTGGGACATCTGGGCCATGAGTACATGAAGGACGCGAAAAGGCGAAGTGGCCGAGAGCAAACAGTCAGCCCATTTCGGGTGGTTCGGAGAAATTTGTCCCAGATAGTCCGGGACAGTTGGGACAAAGGTACACGAAGGACGCAAACCGCCCAGATCGGCCGAAACAGGGAACTTTTGTCTGGGACACCCGAGACAAAAGTACGTGAAGGATGCAAAAGCTGAAAGAGCCGAGAGCCAATGGAATCTCACCATGTGTATTCACCAAAAGAGGAGCAAGGAAGCCCGAATCTGGTGGTTCATAGATTTTGTGCCGGAGCAGGTAGGGGACATCTGGGCCGTGAGTACGCGAAGGATGCGAAAAGGCGAAAGGGCCGCAAACAGAGACAAGGAGGGCCCGCGTCCAATGAAATCATGCCACGTGGCAGGGGAGTTCAGAGCTTGGGGAGAGTTTTGGAAACTTAGCAAAGTTTTGGCCCAAAACTAAAAGGTAAAGGTTTTCCCCGCGCCCTGTCAATGAACCAAATGATGCCATGTGTCCCAAGTGGCGGGGCGCGGGGAAAAATGAATTTTTTTCCAAAGTGTAAGAAAAGTCAAAATTTTCAAGGAAAACCCATGGAAGGGGAAGAAGAGAGAATTACGTAGCCAATCAGTGCCCGACACGTGTCATCAAGGTGGAAGAGCGTGGGAAAAAATTCAAAATCCGTTTTTTTGCCGTTTTGCCCTAAAATCTTGATTGCCATAACTTTCGATCCAGAGCTCAGATTTTCACGTTCTTCATATCAATGGAAATCTGGTGAAATTCTCTACATGATTCCAGGGTCAATCTTGCATTTTGGTTCAGTTTGGAGAGAAAATCAAGAAAACATCTCTGGCGTGTGATAATAGACAGAAGTGACGTTTCAACAACCTGCTTTAATACAGAGGCATAGTTCACCGTTTCGCTAGCATCGACCATTTTTCCAGGATTCGCCGCTTCTGACATAATGAGATGAGTTAAATGCAACCTAGAAGTGGTTGGGGTAGATCTGGATTTCCTCTCTCTTCCCTCTCTCATTCTTCCTATAAATTGTAAGGAGGGGCTTCTTTCTAAAGGTCGAACATTCTTGTTTTGCCCCTCCCTTCTTCTCTTATTAGGAGAATTTTTGGAGTTCAAACCTCCCATTTAAAACTGTAATGTAATCGTGCCTCTTGGCATTCTGTAGTGTATTATATCGACCTTTGGAGCAAGTAATGCATGTCTGTGGATGATTCTCAACCCTCTCTGTGTTCATTTGCATCCTCCTGATCTTTCACTGCAACTTTTGTTATCTGTGCATGATCTTGCATCATGTTTGAATGGTTTGTGTTTATTGGCAAGATATGTGTTCTTCATTCCTCGGTGCATCACCTCTGTTAGCTTAGGTTTATTTTTATGCATCTTCTTACCCTGTCTCCTTGGCAAATTAGATTAGGTTTTGAGTAAAACCCCTACATTTTTTTGTGTGCATCTGAACAGAGGAATAGGAACTAGCCTTCTCTAGAGAATCCTTTCTCATTTTACAAGTCCCACACTTGGAGAAAGGATTCAATGTTATGCAATCACACTAGATGCTAGTATGATCAACCTAGAAATATGATCAACATCTAGGGTGCTTTGTGATTTTGCATCAACAGCTTTTGGCACGCCGGTGGGAGCCTAGAGGTCTCATTTTTATTACAGCAAAGTTGATGTGCATCTCATTGCAATTTTCTTGCTTGAAAAAGAGCTATTATTTGCATATCTGGCTACTCCAAGGGGAAGAATCAACTGGTTTCAGCAGTGCAGGCCTGAAATGTAACACCCTGAACTGTTGTTACTTTCTCCTAAGCATACAAGTGTTGATATGTGATTTCTTGTATAAGGATGTGTTCCTCGATTAAGAAATCATGCTTGATATGTACTGTAATTTCTTTGCAGATTGCAGATCTTGACTGAGTCAGAATATGATTAGACTCTTTTATCTATTTCATTTTGTATCTGAGTTTAATCTGATCTCGGAATAAATTATAGAGTTATCCATCTATAAGATCTAGTCTTGGATCAGTGGAATTGATCCAAGTATTGCTTTAAATTTGTTCGTGATGAATTAGATCACAGACCTTGAACAGGTTGCAAGGTATGGAAGCATTGATTAAGCTGGTCAGGAGTATGACTCAGGCTGATCTTGTGAAATAAATTGGTTCCCGATATGGAAGTATATCTGGAAGGTCTCGATCGTGGACCAGGTAATAATTCGTTTACATACGATTCTGCAGTAGAACAGGAGCTAACCCTGTTCAAGAAGGTATGATACAGGTCTTTTCAGAGTGTACAGAACGTAGACCTAACTGGAATTATTAATGGTTAGTAACCTAAGACTAAACCTAACCTAGGGGTTAGATTAGTGTTAATCTAACCTAGACCTAGGCTATGTGTTAATGTCCTAAGTTAGTATCTATGTGTAATATGGTTAGAATATGTGTTACCCTAAATTCTAACCTAAGATACTAACCTAACTAATGAGGAGAATGGAAAGGGGCCTATGGAAGGGGGTGCGAACCATGGGCGGCGTTTTCTATGACATTTAATGCATGGATAAGGATGAGGGACAGGTCATGGCGGAGGTTTAAGCAGCAGCTAACCTGTTCTGACGTGGCAGGTCGCTAAGTTTGGAAATGAACTTGAGTTTTCGTTGGACTGTCGCCAACTCTGGCGGTCGGTGGAAGTGGAGTCTTAGCGGGAAAGTTGGTTTAATGGCATTCAATATTCTCGGTAGACGAGCTCGGAACTCGCGAGAAGGCATGCAAACGGGAAGTTTGTGGGGTTGTTTGGCTTGTCGCAATTTTCAGATTTCTCTCTGCTTGTTTACTGGTTCTTCGCACCAGTCCTCTTTGTGTTGCATGGCAAGTATGAACTTATCCAGCTCTTTTCTCTGTCATGGAGGATATATATGTGATGGAGATAGCGAAATTTTGTTGGTCGCTTTAACTTGGAAGAAGAAAAGGAAGTTTGAGCTCTTCCAGTGGTCTGCTTCGGAAATTTGATTAAAAATCCAGGCATGTTAGGCCCTAACCTTTAAATATCTTGTTGTTTTTCAAGTGATTTCATTAGAACAACTCTGTTCAAATGTTATGAGTAAATAGATAATTTTCTATGGAGGTCTTGTTTGATTTTTGGTACTGTATCTCCTCTGGTTCGATTTTTCAATTTCCTCTTGATGGGTGTTTATTAAAAATCGAATTGTGGCTCTATTTCTTGAGTATTCATTCTGGCTTAAATATGTGAGATATTTATTTTTAAATGAGTATGAATGCTCGGCCTGTTCGGCGTGAGCCCATAGAATATACCTGTGTTGGATATAGACCACTGTTATGTTGTTGATTTGTGGTCGCCGTTCTTGTTGTGGGAACTGTATGAAGGGATACTGATGGATATCGTATGATGGATCAGTTTTATTGATCCTTTGGAAACTCTGTCGTGGTTTTTGGGTGACAGTGGCTAATGATGCTTTTTGGGTTTCGTCTTGTCTTTAATTTGTTTGGAAATAGGTAACTGTTGTGTTACCGTAGTCTATACGACCCAGTGGAAGTTGTTCTTTCTTGTTATTGTGGTAACGGGATTATTTGTTGACTGTATACATTATTGATATATCTATGATTTATTTGAACGACTCAGTGGAGTCCTTGATCGAGTCGTATATTACTATCCACTGCTGAGAATATAGATTCATCCTTGAGTTTTGTTATTTGTTTTCGTGGAAGCCTTGTAGAGGTAGCAGGTCTTTTGTTCACTGCTATTTGTAATGATTAATGGATATAGATTTCCTGGGTATGCATTTGCATTTCTTTGTGTAAGCTGTTCGAGAGTTTTGAAGAGGCTCAGTTGATTTCCTTGCCTTGAAATGGGTATTCGATTTGCTTACACTTGTTTTATTCTGAATGATTGCCATAGTTGGCATAGAAGGATTCATCAACTAATTTCATCTTACGCTGTTGTTGGGTTCAGCGGTTATGGGTATAAACCCGTTAACAGTATACAATGTGAATATATGGATTTATAATGGTTGTAATCTGCACGACTCTGAGGAGTCGATTGAATGATTTATATTTGTAATTGAGCCGTTGTTCAAGTTGAATATATTAAATAGTTGGTGATTGATGAACCTGGGACTTGAAGGAATAACACGTACTAAGGCCTCTGTTATTTTCTGGAATTACTTTTGTATTGCATGGATTTTGTTGTACAGATTCTTGGGTGTAATTTTATGTTCATTCCTTGCAATCTTGTGCGAAAAATTGGCAAGACTTAGTCGGGTTTCTTGATTTGAAATCGGTAAATTAAAAAGTTCTTCCTGAGTTTTATTATGTACACTATTTACTTGTCCAGAGGGAAACATTGGCAATCATTTGTCAATCCACTGTTGTTCGGGTTTAGAGAATTGTGGAAGTTAACTGTATCTTCTATTGTCTCAGTTGAAACTTGACTTGATATACTGTTGTTTGATATTGGACATTTTGTCTGAGTAATGGTCTGTATCAAGTAACGTGACTCTGTATAAGTGAATCGTGAGTACTTTTGACCAACTCCGATTTAGTACAGATGTATATACAGGATGATATGTTCCTTTCTGATTTCCTAATAGGATGCGGTAGTGTATATTACGGCATTTGTAAGGTAATCTCTGTATGGTCTTATAGAAGCATCAATTGCTTAATGTAAATAAGTCTGTTGTTGACAGCGATATGCTAGAGGTTCCTGATTTCGAACTTGGTTCGAAAGCCTTACTGTGTTTAAAAGGAACTAGTATTGGGCTTAAGGTTGATATATGGATTGTTGATGTGATAGTTGCTGTACAGGAGTTTTGCTGTGTTTCTATTTCTTGATTTAAAACAGCGATCTTTCTTGTGGCTTGTCTGTCTTGTTCATATACAAACTGGTTGAATGTTTTCATATGTGAAAGCAGTACAGTAATGAACTAATGTGAATGGAAGTATGAATGATTTGGTTCTTTCTCTTCTTTTGCTTAATTGAGGATATCTGTCTAATAGTGGGAATTGTTTTGTAACATATTGGAGGAATCCCGAATTGTTATGATATTTCCCTTTTTGGATGAATGAAACAATCTGACCAATGTTGTGTTTTTGGATTCAATGATTGTTTGTGTACATTCGTTCCTTGATTTCTTTTAATATTTGATGAAATATTAGAAAGTGATTAAGACTATTTTGTAACAATGTTAGAGTTACATATTTGTAATCATTTTGTATTACAAGGGCATAGTCTGAATATGTTTACTTATGTGGATATCTGATCTCATTTAAACAGGGTGTTTAATGAAAACAATTGATGGATTGCAATTGTTTTAAAAGTTAGTGCTTATCATGCTCAGTTCATTGAACTGACTCATGTTGACTATTTTTGCAGATGGTTGCCGTAAGAGGTAAAAGCAATGCAGATCTGACAGGCTGATCAGATTGTTTAATTGATTTATAATGAATTACAGCTTGATTTTATAAATGTACTATATGTGAAAAGATGTTTCTTTTCCGTTGAGCATTGTATCAAGTATGCTGTTGCATAAAATGTAATTGTATAGTTTTGAAAGGAATGAAAATAAGTGTTTGATACTTATGTGTTGTATTCTATTTCTGATAGTTGACCTTCTCCGGTCTATATACCAGAGTGGTAACGTTATCTTTGTGTAATATGGATGCTTTTGTGATTGTCAATGAAAGCTTGCAAGAAAATGAGATTGAATTCTTAAGAGTGTTTAGTAGTTCTAATTTGTTCTAGTGAAAGCAATATTGGATTTAAATAATTGTCTTTCTAGAAGATAGGTTAAAAATGAGCCTAAAGAGAACGCTAAACAAGCTGGATTAAATTACTAATCCCTAGTCCTAAGTATAACAGGACAATATTAAATTGGATTCTTAATCATTTATATCTTTATACTAATAAGTATGATATAAATTCAGTTAAGAGAACTGATATACAATCAAATGGAGTTCAGATGGCAATCTCAAGTAAAGGTTATGAGGTTTTTGTCCAATTCTGTTGCTTTAGAATCAGATGTATTCTAATGACTCCTTGATGAGAACTTGACCTTAATACCTCTACCATGTAATGGGTTTTATAGAGGAGGGTCGTCTTAAGACGAAGAATCCAGGGATCGGGAAAGGCTAACCTTAGGGAAAAGTCTTTAAAGTAATTTAAACTCTAGTGCGTAACGCATGTTATTAAGTAGATCTTTTCGAGGTGGATTTAAAGGTTGACGACACAAGACAACTGCAGGGTTGTACCTCCGAGAAGATTAGGATCTTCTCGAAGTTACAACAATGCAGATGACTTATGGCGACACCCTTTGCATTGATCGCTAAGATTTACACTTGATTTCGCACGAGTTACTCAGGGTCCGATTAAGAACGTGGTCATGTTATAAGGCTGCCTAGGAGATTCGGGGTATCATGACACACTGGTTGAACTGCAAGGTTGGACCAGTATGTCACCATATCCCTAATCCTCGTGGGCATCCATATAACATTATCACCTTGTTAATCTGCCTCCGAGTGAATCAGTTGTGAAAGGAAGGACTGGCAGTAGTCAGTGTAGGACATTCTATATAACATATGAATGGGGTGAAGGGCGTATTCCAGATTGACGAGTATGCCGTTAAGGAATACAAGACATAAACAGTATGTTTCAAATCTTTGGCCAAAGTATCGCAAGCTGCTGATTGCGTTGTCCTAATTCACCTAGTCTAAGGGATGAGATGCCGATGAATAATAGTAACAATTATTCAGTTAGATTCCTTGGACAGAGCATTCTGAATCCCAGATTAGGGAAGAGAACCGCAAGAGTAATGTGTTAAATAAAAACACCAACTCTTATTACTCATGAATAGATCGGTAGATTACCGAGTCATGGAATGAATAGATCGGAGGTGCTCCGAGTCATTACAGCTGCATATGGTTGTCTGTTATATGAATGGTTAATGATTTGTGAGTTCTAAATTATGTATTTAGAACCAGGATGCAATTATCAAAAAAATAAAAATAAAAATAAAAATTCACTTGTTCTAAAGTATAAAATGAGGATGTTACATGAAAACTCATGAGAAGAGTCACCACAAGGTCAAGAGTTGGAGAAGAAGAAGTGTTGTTTGAATACCTGCAATTATCTCCAAGAAGAAGGCAAAGAGGAAGAAGGATTCAAAGGTCTCCATCTCCACCAAACAGAACTCTCTCAACTCCTCCACCTGGTAGGCCTTTCATTCAGTCAACAAGGGTTTTAAGACCAATTAGAATGGCACAAAACAACCCCTATGTCAACTTCACAGGTAGCAGCCCACTTTCCCTCAATGCACAACATCCAATTCCTATTGCAGCCTTGAAGAACATTCCATACTTCACTGGAGAAAATCAGACTACTCCAGGTGATCATGTTAAAGATATTGCTAACCTTTGTGCAATCCATGAAATCAATGAGATGCAAGTGGCTATCAAGTTGCTAGCATCTTCATTCAAGGGGAAGGCATTGCGGTGGTTTAGAAGCCTTGAGTTGGTTCTATCACAAATTGGAATCAGTTTGTGTATAGCACTTCATGAACAATTTGGAGAAAAGGGAGACAACTTGTCTCTTTTGGAGCAGTGACAACCATCAAGAGAGCTCCCAATGAGAAGTCGACCGATTTCAACTTCGATTTCAAAAGAGTTGGGAGAGAATTCCAAAGGCAGCCAAAGCCAATGAGAAGGTGCTTTTCTCTACTATCTCAAAGCTCTAAATTCTAATATTTCTATGTTGATTCAGTCCATGGGAGGCATAACTATCCCTATGGCTTATAGCATTGCCATTAGGGCTGAAAATTGTTTGATCCAAGCTGGCAAACTTGCCCCTAGACCTCCCATGCCACTGTTTCCAAGTTTAGAAAGTCCAAACACCAATCAAGCACCTAATTTGGCTCCTTCTCCCACTCCTAGAAATCAGAGTTCAAATGAAGCTTCCACTTCATCTCCAAGTGCCCCAAATGAGCTTCAAGAAGTCATGAAGCAATTGCAAAACCTAGGCAATGAGCTGGTTACTCTCAAGAGGCAACAAGCCCAAGGTTTTAGACCTTCTTATCAGCCCCAAACTCAGCCTAACAGGCAGCCATACCAACCACAAAGGCCACCTAATCCTATTGCAAATATGAATCAAACAAGGCCTCCTGCCAATAGACCATTTCAGCCCTATAATCCAAATGCCATATCTGCCTCTAAGGCATTGGTGCCAACACAAAACAACATTGCCCAGGAGTATGATTGGTGTTTTCCATGCAATGAGCCTCATAACCAATCCATGTGCTTCAATGGTGCTTTGAATCAAGCATTAATGGTGACAACTACTGGTGTGGAGGGTGAGGGCAGTCAAGGAAACAACCAACAACAAGAAACATTCCAACAACAATCAGCCCCAAATGACACCACATTGGTAAATTGGCAAGAAAAAGATTTTTGTGGCATGAACCAGCAATTCCTCAAGGTGTTGCAGCCAACACAAGGTCAAAAAGAAGGAATTTGGGTGAAGAATAGCCATTAGCCCCAACCAATCCACAACCTTCCATGGCTCCACAAATGGTTGGCAAGCAAAGTCCAATTTCAAATGCACAAGGGCAGCCAAGAACAGCCCCTAGGCCAACTCAAATACCAGTTGTTGCTGCCCACGTACAAGGAGTGAACGTGCAAACCAAGGGACAACAAAGAGATCCTTCATCACCATTCAATATCATTGATCAGATGAAGAAGACAAACGTCAATATATTAATGTGGGAATCCCTATCCATCCCAGGCCAAAGAGATCTGCTGCAAGCTGCCATGAAGGACTGGCCAACTTTGAATCAACAAGTTCAGATGCAAGACAAAGTGCTCACAAATGCTGCCCAGCCTGAGGGAAATCATGGAGGACAGAAGGTAAAATGTTGAAGCCCCCTCCTTTCTATGTTTCATTAATCATTGGAAATCAGCTAGTACACAATTGCATGATAGACTCCGGGGCAAGTAGCTCAGTAATGCCTAAACAAATAGCTGATCAGCTAGGGATCTAGTATGAAACAATATCCAAAGGGGTAGTGCAGCTAGATGGGACAACAAGAATAACAACGGTTGGAGTGATTAAAAACTTGAGCCTTACCTTGCATGCATGTCCAAATGTTGTTGTTTTATAAGATGTATCGGTTATAGACCTTCCACCATTCTTTGCCCTATGTTTGTCAAGAGACTTCATAGCCAAGATTGGAGGATATTTGTCTCACCGATTGGTCACACATGCTGTTGAACAAGGTATGGAACTAAAGATACAATCGGGTTAGAACCTATTGCAAACTTCCATATTGAGCCTTACACTCCAAGTCGATTAATGCCAATTGCTCAAAGATTTGATCAAGAAGATCACCCAAGCTCGATGAAGCCGACACTAAGGTTGGAAGCATCCCGATCTAACTCTTGATGAATGGGCAAACAAGATACATGCTTTTGATCCTTATCAGGAAATAGAAGAATCTGAATCGGGATTCTATCGTATACACAAAGAAAATCAACCTATTCCTAGCATCACCAAGCCAAACCACAAGGATGACAATGAGGTATGGCAGCTATTTTTGACGGATCAAGGAATAGACAAGGTGCGCAGAGGTGGAGCCATGCTTGTTTCAACTCAAGGAGTAAAGTACTATTCAGCTTTTAGATTTCAGTTTGCATGCTCCAATAACACTGCTGAATATGAAGCCTTGGTGCAAGGGATGCATTGGGCAATCAAGAAGAAAATAAAGAACTTGCAAGTCTTTGGGGATAGTGAATTGATTGTGAATTAGGTCAAGGGACAACATGCTGCCAAGAATGATCTAATCAAGTGCTACAAGAACAGGGTGTGGGACCTCAAGGAAGATTTTGAGGGTTTTGGCATCAAATCCATCCCTAGGAAAGAGAATCAAGTGGCGGCAGGCTTGCGGCGATTGGGGCAGCCTTTGACATTGTGGAAAGTATTCAACAAGACAAGGTACAACCAAACATCCATGTGATTGTGAGGCCTTTGGTGCCAAATAACAATGTCAGTTAGGCAAGTGTTTGAGAATGACCAACAAATCATCCATTTCTTGTAAGAAGAAGTGAGTTCTCACCAAGAATCACGAAAAATTGGAATAGCAAAAGGTAACCAAGTGGTACAGCTAAGAACTAACAAGCTTCCCAAGGAATTATCACTTTGGAGTCCATTTTTAATCCCAATGATCAGTTTAGAAAGGAGAAAGCAAACTTTCAGTCAAGAGAGAGGATTCAAGATCCATCTTGGTAGAAGAGAACAAACCATTACAAATTGGAAAGATGACAATCGAACAAGAAAGGTATGAGTTCATACAAATTGTGCCAAGAGTTCCCCGATGTGTTTGCTTGAGCTATGAAGACTTGAAAGGTTTCAATCCCAACTTAGCTCAAAGATACCATTGAATTGGATTTGAATACTAAGCTTGTTAGGCGAAACAAAGACCACCAACCCACACATGGAGCCTCTCATGAGAAAAGAATTGGACAAGCTGATTGAGTCAAGGATCATATTCCCAATCAAGAATTCTAGTTGGGTTGCCAACTTAGTTCCGATTAGTCAAAAAGAAGAGTGGGGAGATCAGATTGTGTGTTGACTTCAGAGACTTGAATAGATCCTCTCTCAAGGACCATTACGCACTCCCTTCCATGGAGAAAATCTTACATGTTGTGGCTAGCTCCGAGAGGTTTTCACTACTTGATGGCTACTCAGGCTACAATCAGATTATGGTGAAGGAGGAATACCAGTTCAAGATGGCTTTCACCACCAAATGGGGCACATATGCCTACAAGAAGATGCCATTTGGCCTATCAAATGCTGGAGCCACTTTACAAAGGGCAATGGATATGGCATTCAAAGGGTTGATCAATAAAATAGTTTTGATATATCTTGATGACATCACTATATTCTCCAAAAATGCAGTGGACCACCTCTTTCATCTGAGGTAGGTATTTCAGAGGTGTAGAAGATTTGGGGTATCATTGAATCCCAAAAAATGCATATTCCTGGCTCATGAGGGGAAACTTCTAGGCCATATTGTTTCAAAGGAGGGATTGACGATTGACCCAGAAAGAGTTGAAGCAATTCGAGCGTTGCCATTGCCAAGTCACAAGAAGGCTCTTCAAAGCTTCTTGGGAAGGATCAATTTTGTCTCGTAGGTTTGTTCCAAACTTTGCAGCTCTCATAAAGCCAATAACGCTGATGTTAAAAAAGAGCATGGCATTTAAGTGGACATCTGAAGGCAAGGCAAGTTTTGAGGCAATAAAAGAGGCTATATCTCAAGCTCCCACTCTCGTCAATCCAGACTTCTCCAAGGGTTTCATGCTATACGCCTTTGGTGGTGGAGACACAATTTCTGCAATCCTGGCACAACAAAACAAAGAAGGATTAGAACAACCAGTTGCTTTCTTCAGTCAAGGCTTGGAGGAATACAAAACTAGGTACTCTTTCATTGAAAAGCATGTACTTGCAGTGATCAGGAGTTTAAAGAAATTCAAGCACCTAGTCTCAAACAACAAGATCCAATTATTGGTCTCTCATGCGGGAGTCAAGGACTTCCTTCTAAACAAGGATCTGAATGAGAAATGTGTAGGATGGATAACCCGTGTCATGGAATATGACATCGAGATTAAGGTCACCAAACTAGTACATGGGAAGGGACTATGCAAACAACTAGCCTTGAGTCAGCAAGTTGAAGCAGGTAATGGAAAAGAGGCTATCTTGGTACTACAGGATGGTCAAGAACAGGAAAATGATGATGTGCCCACTCCCTGTTGGACTCAGAATATGATACACTTCCTACAGACAGGCCTATGCCCTCCAGAAATGAGCAAAGCAAAGAGGAGATACTTTAGATTACAAGCCATCCCATATGTGTTTGTTGATGGTGTTTTGTTTAAGAAAGACATCAATGGAGTTCTACCGAGGTACATTGGGGATGATCAAATTGAGAGGGTGTTACGAGATTTTCATGATGGAGATTCCGGAGGACATTTCACTCCATGAGTAATCGCTCTCAAGACAATGAAAGCGAGGTATTATTGGCCCACAAAGTTCAAAGGACTATTATACATGGATAAGAAAGTGCAAGAAATGTGCACTCTTCACGAGAAAAGAAAGACTAGCAGTGCTTCCATTGCACCCAATTTTGGTTGACCAACCATTTATGCAATGGGGATTGGACTTTGTCGGGGTCATCAACCCAAACTCGAGCCAAAGCCACAAGTGGATTCTCACAATGACGGACTATTTCACCAAGTGGACCAAAGCAATAGCACTCAAAGAGGCAAGTGAGTCTAACATACTAGAGTTTTATGAAGAAATAGTGACAAGGTTTGGTGTGCCAGCCACCATCATATTAGATAATGCATTAGCATTCATAGGTTCCAAGATTATAGAATGGGCTGTCAAGAATGGAATCTATTTGAGCACCTCTTCAAATTATTACCCACAGGGTAATGGACAGGCAGAGTCCACGAACAAAAAGTTGCTAAGGATCATCAGAAGAACTCTGGATGAAAACCAAAGGACATGGCATACCAAGCTAAAATCAGCATTATGGGCTGACAGGATAACACCAAAGAGGTCTACAGGTAGTTCTCCCTACAAATTGGTCTATGGGAAAGAGGCGATGTGCCTATCATTAGAATTTCTAGCATTGGAGCTCATGAAGTAGTTGGAGTTTTCTGAGTTCAAACCAATGGAGGCCAGGTACGCAAAGTTGATGGAATTGGAAGAAATAAGAAAACATGCAGTTCTGATGATTGAAAAGGATAAGATCTTAGTAAAAAGATGGTTTGACAAGAAGGCAGGAGCAAGGACCTTCCAGGAGGGGGACCTAGTTCTGAAATGGGATGCAAATCGGGTGAAACCTGGAAGGCATTCCAAGTTTGATGCCATTTGGAGTGGCCCCTACATGGTCACGAGATGTAAAAGTGGTAATGCCTTCCAATTGTCTGCATTGGATGGAGAAGAACTCCCAATTCCAGTTAACGGAATCTATCTTAAACATTGCTACTAAAAAGGAAAAGGTTTACCCTTGTAAATATTAGCCTAGATTTCAGTTCCTCTAAGTGCGTATGCACATTGTCTTGTTGTAGTTAGGTTTCTTTTTCCTAAGTGCTTTGGCATAGGTTTTGTCACTCTCAGGTTGAATTTCTACAGTTCAGAGTGCTCTCGAAGAATGAGTTGCGGTATCAGGATTGGGATCAAAGATCAGGTTAGTTTCAGGTTATTACTCCATGCCCAATGGATTGTTAAAAGGCCACTGATCTTCTACCTAGCAGGCAGGTGACCCCGCTGAGTCGCCAAACTGTTATCCAAAATTCCCCCAAGGTAATTTTGATAACATATTGATTCAAGGCAAAAATCATGTTTCTGGGGTCCCCTCGGTTTCTTTCTAACCCTCCTGTCCAAGAAGAAAACCCAACGTTTTAAAAGTATGTGAAAAAGTTACATAGAGCCAGGCTTGAGGCCGAAATACAGAGAAAATTAACTAAGGTAGCACTAGGGACAGTTGGGATGTTGGGGCCTGAATCGGCCGAAAAACCGCTGCAGACGGTCCACAAGCGAAAGGGACATCCGGTCCATGAGGGACGCAAAGGATGCAAAAGGGTGAACCGGTTGAAGGTGAAAAAATTGACTAAGCTCACATGTAGGTAGTCTGGGACATCTGGGCCGTGAGTACGCGAAGGACGCGAAAAGGCGAAGCGGCCGAGAGCAAACAGTCAGCCCATTTCAGGTGGTTCGAGAAATTTGTCTCGCATGCCGGGACAGTTGGGACAAAAGTACGTGAAGGACGTGAACCGCCGGATCGGCTGAAACAGGAACTTTCGTCTGGGACACCCGGGACAAAAGTACGTGCAGGACGCGAAAAGCTGAAAGAGCCGAGAGCCAATGGAATCTCGCCATGTGTCTTCACCACAAAGAGGAGCAAGGAAGCCCGAATCGGGTGGTTTAGAGATTTTTGTCCCAGACAGTTTGGGACATCTGGGCCATGAGTACGTGAGGGACGCGAAGGACGCAAAAAGGTGAAAGGGCCACAAACAGAGACAAGGAGGGCCCGCGTCCAATGAAATCGTGCCATGTGGCAGGGGAGTTCGGAGCTCGGGAGAGTTTTGGAAACTTAGCAAAGTTTTGGCCCAAAACTAAAAGGTAAAGGTTTTCCCCGCGCCCCTGTCAACGAACCAAACGATGCCACGTGTCCCAAGTGGCGGGCGCGGGGGAAAAATGAATTTTTTTCCAAAGTGTAAGAAAAGTCAAAATTTTCAAGGAAAACCCATGGAAGGGGAAGAAGAGAGAATTGCATGGCCAATCAGCGCCCGACACATGTCATCCAGGTGGCAGAGCACGGGAAAAATTCAAAATCCGTGTTTTGCCTGTTTTTGCCCTAAAATCTTCAGATCGCCATAACTTTCGATCCAGAGCTCGATTTTCGCGTTCTTCATATCAATGGAAAGCTGGTGAAATAATCTACATGGTTCTAGGGTCAATATTGCATTTTGGTTTAGTTTGGAGAGAGAAAATCAAGAAAACGTCTCTGGTGTGTGATAATAGATAGAAGTGACGTTTCAACAACCAGCTTTAATACAACAGACAGTTCACCATTTCTGCTAGACAGTCCGCCATTTTGCCAGGATTCACCGCTTCTGCCATAATGAGATGAGTTAAATGCAACCTAGAAGTGGTTGGGGTAGATCTGGATTTCCTCTCTCTTCCCTCTCTCATTCTTCCTATAAATTGTAAGGAGGGGCTTCTTTCTAAAGGTCGAACATTCTTGTTTTGCCCCTCCCTTCTTCTCTTATCAGGTGAATTTGTGGAGTTCAAACCTCCCATTTAAAACTGTAATGCAATCGTGCCTCTTGGCATTCTGTAGTGTATTGTATCAACCTTTGGAGCAAGTAATGCATGTCTGTGGACGATTCTCAACCCTCTCTATGTTCATTTGCATCCTCCTGATCTTTCACTGCAAATTTTGTTATCTGTGCATGATCTTGCATCACATTTGAATGGTTTGTGTTTATTGGCAAGATAGGTGTTCTTCATTCCTCGGTGCATCACCTCTATTAGCTTAGGTTTATTTTTATGCATCTTCTTACCCTGTCTCCTTGGCAGATTAGATTAGGTTTTGAGTAAAACCTCGTGTGTTTTTGTGTGCATCTGAACAGAGGAATAGGAACCAGCCTTCTCTGGAGAATCCTTTCTCATTTTACAAGTCCCACACTTGGAGAAAGGATTCAATGTTATGCAATCACACTGGATGCTAGTATGATCAACCTAGAAATCTGATCAACATCCAGGGGTGCTGTGATTTTGCATCAACAAGACCTTTCACCCAATCAACAAGGGTTCTCAAGCTAATCGAATGGCACAACCCAAGCCTTATGTCAACTTCACCGGTAGCAGCCCACTTGCTCTCAATGCTCAAAACCCAGTTCAGTTGTAGCATTGAAGAACATCCCATACTTTACTGGGGAAAATCAGACCACTCCTGGTGATCATGTCAAAGACATTGCTAATGTTTGTGCAATCCATGAGATTGTTGAGATGCAAATTGCTGTCAAATTGTTGGCATCTTCATTCAAAGGGAAAGCCTTGCAATGGTTTAGGAGCCTTGGGGCAGGCTCTATCCAAAATTGGAACCAGTTGTGCATAGCTCTCCATGATCAGTTTGGAGAAAAGGGAGATAATTTATCTCTATTGGAACAATTGACAACTATCAAGAGAGCTCCCAATGAGCAGCTAACAGACTTCAATTTCAGATTTCAAAGGACATGGGATAGAATCCCAGTGGCAGTAAGGCCAACAGCTGAAGGTGATTTCTTATACTATCTCAAAGCTTTAAATTCTGATATTTCTATGTTAATCCAATCCATGGGAGGTGCAAATATACCTATAGCTTATAACATCGCCATTAGGGCTGAGAATTGTTTGATCCAAGCTAGTAAACTAGTGCCTAGGCCTCCTATGCCCTTATATCCAAACTTGGAAATCCCAAGCACTAGTCAAGCACCTACTTTAGCTCCTATTCCCACTCCTAGAAATTAGAATTCAAATGAAACTTCTACTTCATCCTCTAGTGCCTCAAATGAACTTCAAGAAGTCATGAAACAATTACAAAATTTAGGCAATGAGCTGGTTACACTCAAGAGGTAGCAAGCCCAAAGTTTTAGACCTTCTTATCAGTCTCAAACTCAGCCTAATAGGCCACCCAATCTAGCTACAAATCAAAACCAAGTAATGCTGAGCTTACAAACAAACCGTTTCTGCCCTATAACCCCAATGCTGCATCTACCTCTAAAGCCTTAGTGCCAGTGCAAAATAATATAGCTCAAGAGTATGATTGGTGTTTCCCATGTAATGAACCTCACAACCAGTCTATGTGCTTCAATGGTGCTTTGAACCAAGCTTTGATGGTGACAATAATTGGCATAGAGAGTGAGGTGAGTCATGAAACAAACCAACAAAAAGGAAAATCTAAGCAAAATACAACTCCAAATGAGACTACACTTGTGAATTGGTAGGCTGAAGATTTGTGTGGTATGAACCAAACAATTTCTCAGAATGTTGCAGCTAACACATGGTCAAAGAAGAGGAATATTGGTGAAGGGCAGTCATTAGCTCCAGGTGATCTTAAAATTTCCATCACTCCACAAAGTGTTGGTAAACAAAATGTAGTTCCAAATGTGCAAGGACAGCCCAGGCCACCTTCTACCAGCTCAAATGCCAACTGTTTCAGCCCATGTACAAGAAAAAATGTGTAGGATAAGGCAGCAAAGAGATGTTTCATCCCCATTTAACATCATTGAACAAATGAAGAAGACAAATGTGAATATATCTATGTGGGAATCACTATCCATCCCAAGCCAAAGGGATCTACTACAAGCTACCATGAAGAATTGGTCAACTTTAAATCAGCAAGCTCATATGCAAGAGAAGGTACTCATAAATGCTTCTTAGCCTAAGGGGAATCTTGGAGGACAGCAAGGTAAAGTTTTGAAGCCCCCTTCATTCTATGTTTCATTGATCATTGGGGATAAACTAGTACACAATTGTATGATTGATTCTAGGGCAAGTAGTTATGTGATGCCCAAGCAAATAGTTGATCAGCTGGGCCTCTAATATGAAGTCATATCCAAAGGGTGGTGCAACTAGATGGGATAGTAGTAACAACAAGTAGGGGTAATTAAATATTTGAGCCTCACTTTGCATGCATGCCCCAATGTCACTATTTTGCAAGATGTGTCAGTGATAGATTTACCACCACTTTTTTCCCTATGTTTGTCAAGGGATTTCACAGCTAGAATTGGAGGCTATTTATCTACTGATTGGTCACACATGTTGTTTCAGACCAGATATGGAACTAAGGCCACAATCAGGTCTGAACCTATTGCAAAATTTCACATTGAGCCTCATACTCCAAGCCCAATCAATGCCAACTGTTCAACATTTGATCAAGAGGATTATCCAGGCATAGATGAAGCTGACACCAAAGTTGGAAGCATCCCAAATTTGACTCTTGATGAATGGGAAAGCAAGGTACATGATTTTGATCCCTACAAGGAAATAGAGGAATATGAACTAGGAGTTTATTACATGCATGAATAAAATCAGCCTATTCCTAACATCACCAAGCCAAACCATAAAGATGAAAATGAGGTATGGTAGTTGTTCTTTGATGGATCAAGAAGTAGACAAGGTGCAGGGGGGAGCTATGCTTGTTTCACCTCAAGGCATTAAGTATTATTCAACTTTTAGATTTTAGTTTGCATGTTCTAACAACACTGCTGAATATTTAGTTTTGATACATGGATTGCATTAGTCAAGAAAGAGAGGTATCAAAACTTATAAGTCTTTGGTGACACAGTGAGTTGATTGTTAATCAAGTTAAAGGGAAGAAAACCGCTCGTAATGACCTGCTCAAGAGTTATAAGAATAGGGTGTGGGACCTGATTGAGGATTTTGAAGGCTTTGGCATCAACTTCATCCCTAGGAAATAAAACCAAGCTGCTGATAGGCTTGCAGTAGTTGGAGATTCCTTTGATGTTGTGGAGAGTATCAAGGAAGATAAAGTGTAGCCAAACATTCATGTGATTGTAAGGCCATCAGTGCTAGACAATAATGTAAGTTGACAAGTGTTTGAAAGTGACCAATAAATCATCAATTTCTTACAAGAAGAAGCTGAGTTCTCAGCCAAAAATCAGGAAAATTTAGAACAACAGTATGGTGATCAAGTGGTACAGCTGAGAACCGACAAACTACCAAATGGACTTGTCACTTTGGAGTCCATCTTTAATCCTAATGATCAATTTAGGAAGGAGAAAGTAAACATCCAAGTCAAGGGAGAAGATTTAGTGCCCATCTTGGTGGGAGAAGGAAAATCACTTCAAATTGGTAAAGTGGCAACCAAGCATGAAAGGTATGAGTTCATGTAACTTTTCCAAGAGTTCCTGGATATATTTTCTTGGAGCTATGAAGACTTGAGACATTTCAATCCCGTGCTAGCTCGAAACATAATTGAATTAGATCCAAGTGCTACACCCATCGGAAAAAACAAAGATTGGTCAATCCACACATGGAGCTTGTCATGAAGAAGGAATTGAATAAGTTAATAGAGGCAAGTATCATATTTACCATCAAGCATTCAAGTGGGTTTCAAACTTGGTTCCAGTTAGAAAGAAGAGTGGAGAAATAAGATTGTGTGTAGACTTTAGAGATTTGAATAGAGCATCCCTCAAGGATCATTACCCACTTCCTTTTATGGAGCAGATTTTGTAATTTGTTGCTAGCTCTAAGAGGTTTTCATTGCTAGATGGTTATTCAAGGTATAATCAAATCATTGTAAAGGAGGATGATCAGTTCAAAACAGCCTTCAACACCAAATGGGGAACCTATGCATATAGGAAAATGCTATTTGGGTTGTCTAACACTGGAGCTACCTTCCAAAGGGCAATGGATATGGCATTCAAGGGATTGATCAAAAAAATAGTGCTGATATACCTAGATGATATCACTGTGTTTTCTAAAAGTGTAGCAGATCATCTCTTTCATTTGAGACAAGTGTTCTAAAGATGTAGAAGATTTGGGGTATCCTTGAATCCCAAAAAATGTATTTTCCTAGCTCATGAAGGAAAGCTCCTAGGCCACATTGTTTCCAAAGAGGGATTAGTAATTGATCCAGAGAGGGTTGAAGAAATAAAAGCACTACCATTACCAAGTCACAAGAAGGCCCTTCAAAGTTTCTTGGGAAGAATCAATTTTGTTCAAAGGTTTGTTCTAGACTTTGCAGCCCTTGTCAAGCCAATAACTATGATGTTGAAGAAAAGTATGGATTTCAAATGGAAAGATGAAGTTAAGGGAAGTTTTAAGGCAATCAAAGAGGCTATATCACAAGCTCTAACTCTCATTAACCCATTTATCTAAATATTTTATCCTTTATGCATTTGGTGGTGATGATACAATTTTTGTAATTTTAGTACAATAGAAAAAGAAAATGTAGAGCAGCCAATTGATTTCTTTAGCCAAATCTTGGATGAATACGAGGTGAGGTATTCTTTCATTGAGAAGCATGTTCTTGTAGTGATTAAGAGCTTGAATAAATTTAATCATCTAGTTTCAAACAACAAGGTCCAACCGCTAGTTTCTCATGTGGGAGTTAAGGACTTCCTCCTCAACAAGGACCTAAATGAAAAACATGTAGGGTGGATTACTCATGTCATGGGGTATGACATTGAGATCAAAGTCACCAAGATGGTTTGAGGAAAGGGATTGTGTGAGCAGCTAGTCTTGAGAAAATAAATGGAAGAAAGCAATGTGAAGGATGTTGTTTTGGCGTTGCAAGACAACCAAGAACAAAGAGGTGTTTAAGAATAGAATGGTGGTATGCTCACTCCTTGCTGGACCCAAGACATAATGCACTTCTTACAAATAGGCCTATGCCCTCCAGAGATGAACAAAACCAAGAGAAGACACTTCAGATTGCAGGCTATTCCATATGCACTTGTTAATGGTGTCTTGTTCAAAAAGGATATCAATGGAGTGTTGTTAAGATGCATTGAGACAAATCAAATTAAGAGAATGTTAGAAGAGTTCCATAGTGGATCATCTGGGGGTCATTTTTCTCCAAGAGTGACAACCCTCAAGATTATGAAGGTTGGCTATTATTGGCCCAAAGTTTTTAGTGATTTTTATGCGTGGATCAAGAGGTCCAAAATTGTGCATTCTTCACAGTGCAAGGAAAGATTAGCAGCTCTTCCATTGCACCCAATTTCAATTGACCAGCCATTCATGTAATGGGGTTTGGACTTCATTGGAGTCATTAACCCAAAATCAAGCCAAGGACACAAGTGGATTCTAATAGTAATAGACTACTTCACCAAATGGATTGAGGCGGTGGCACTCAAAGAGGTAAATGAATCTAGCATTCTAGACTTATATGAGGGGATAGTAACCAGATTTGGTATACCTACCACTATAATATTAGATAATGTATTGGAATTCATAGGATCAAAGGTAATTGAATGGGTTGTTAAGAATGGGATCTATCTAAGCACTTCATCAAATTATTACCCTCAAGGTAATGGCCAAGCTGAGTCTACCAACAAGAACCTATTAAAGATCATCAAGAGGAATCTTGATGAAAATCAGAGGACTTGGCACACTAAACTTAAATCAGCCTTATGGGTTGATAGGAATACTCCCAAGAGATCCACTTGGTAACTCTCCATTCAGATTTGTTTATGGAAGAGAGGAAATCTTACCTATGTCACTTGAGTTGCCAACGTTAGAACTCATGAAGCAATTGGAATTGTTGGAGTTTGAACCCATGGAGGTTAGATATGCGGGAATTGATGGAACTCGAAGAAATCGAGAGCATGCAGCCCAAACAATGGAGAAGTACCAAGCCTTGATCAAGAGAACCTTCCAAGTTAAATATTTAGTGTTGAAATGGGATGCGACCGAGCAAAGCCTAGAAGGAATTCAAAGTTTGATGCCATTTGGAGTGGCCCCTACATGGTCACAAAATGTAAGAACAACAATGCCTTCTAATTTTCTACATTGGATGGTGAAGAACTACGATTCCAGTTAATGTAATCCATCTAAAGCATTGCTACTAGAGAGGGAAACTCCTCACCTTGTACATATTAGCTTAGATTTTATTTCCTCTAAGTGCTTATGCACATTGTTTTGTTGTAGCTTAGTTTTGCATTTCCTTAAGTTCTTTGGCATAAGCTTTGCTGTCCCAAGGATGCATCTTTGTGAGCCATTCTCCGATCAAGTCATGTTCTACTCTCACAATCTTATTTCTAGAATTTTTCTAATGAGTTGAGAGTGCCAAACAGTTAATTTAATGACTCCATGCCCAATGGATGCTTCAAAGGCCATTGATCATTCATCTAGCAGGCAGATGACCCCTCTGAGTTGCCAAAATTGTTATCCAAAATAAGCCCCTTGCTTATTTTTGACTAACTTTATTTCATTCCTTCCTTCTTTTGTGCCTCAGTCAAATTTTTATACTTTTCAAGCACTCAAAATTATCTGGGAATGGCTTCATCAGATAGAGAATTTTCTCACCTTTCTAGAAAGGTAAAATTTTCCTTCTAACTCCTTGTATTTTGCAAGTTATGGCTCAACGGAGTTTTTGAGGGAAATTTTCCTGGGAAGGCCCACAACCAATAGGAATGTGCCACGTGGCAGGTGGAATGGCAGGTCAACGGAGGTAAGTTGGAAAAATCACCAAAGAGTGGGTAGGGCATAAAGGAAAATTTTTCCCCGCAGCCCGCAGAGGAAAGGAAATGGCTTAAGGCATGTAGACCAACCGGAGGATGACACGTGTCCAGTCAAAGGCGGAGGTCAAAGGGGCGGAGTAAATTTTGGCTTTTTTCCAAAATAGCAAAGGGCGAAAAGGAAAAAACCAGCCTACGAGCCTGCAAAAGAAAAGGAAAAGGAAATGGCTTAAGGCCCGTGCCCAATGAGGAAGTGCCACATGGCGGCGAGAGCAGACGGAGGGGGCAAGTTGGAAAAATTTCCAAAATGGTGCAAAGGAAAATCTTGGCCCATGGGCCCGGGCGGAGGAAAAGAAATTTGTAAAGGCCCGCGGACCAACCGGAGGATGACATGTGTCAAGTCGTGGTGGGGGCAAAGGTACGAAAGGATTTGGTGAAATTTTTCAAAGTGTTCAAAATGGTACAAAGGAAAAAAATTTCCCACGGGCCTGCAGAGAGGAAAGAAAGTTGATTAAGGCCCGTGCCAAATCAAAGTGTGCCACGTGGTAGCGGAGTGGCGGGCGCGGAGAAATTTTGGATTTTTTTCCAAAATTCAAAAAAGATAAAATGGCCATTTGAACCCGTAGATGAATGAGAAAGCACCACGTGGTAGCGAACAGGTGGGGCAAGGAGATTTTTGGGAGTTTTTCCCAAATTCAAAAATAGGGGAAAAATTTTAGGTTTCGGCTCGCTGACCCAATTTTTGCCCCAATTTTTCCCTAAATCTTCAAAGGGGAATATATTTTGATCCAGAGCTTGGTTTTCTTGATTTTGGTGTCATTGGAAAGATATTGAAGTCCTCTACATGATGGAATCTTCAATTTTGTTTTTTTGGTGGAGTTTAGTGAGAGAAAATGAAAAATGCCTTTGGCATGGGAAAAAGAGCAGAACCGACATTCAACCACCATTTTTAATGTAGTATGGCTTCCATTCTTCTCCAGCATGGTCAAAAATCTTGGGGAATGAACTTTTAAGGGTACCCATGCTATTTTGATGGATCTGGTCAGTGGTTGAATCATTCATTTCAATTTTCCCGCATTTCTCCTTCTTGAACTCGGTTTTTCATTGTTAAAAGCCAGATTTGGCTCATTTGTAAAGGGTTGGACATTTTTTTATGTTTTGTAGGCTCCCTCCTTCACCCTAGCAAGTGAATTTGTGGAATATCGACCTTTTTTAGGACTGCAACATGTTTTTTACCTCCTTGCTATTGTAATGCACTGTATTTAAAAATGGAAATGACAATGCAAGCTCTGTGAATGAATTTTCAATCCTTTCTTGTGTTGTTTTCTCTATCTTGATCCTTCATTACAATTTTAGCAATTTGTGCATGATTTGTGTTGCATTTTTATAATTTGTGTCAATATGTAGAAATAGATGTTCACCAATCCTTTGGTGTATCACCTTGTTAGTTTAGTTTTATCTTCTTTTCTTTATATCCTTGCCTCCTTGGCAGAATTAGAGTAGAATTTTGAGTTAAACCTCTACAAATTTCATGTATACATCTGATCAGAGGAGTAGAGGAACCAACCTTCAATCTGAAGAGTTATTTCCCATTTTTGCAAGTCCCACACTTGGGGAAAAGATTCCATGTTGTCAAATCACACTAAATGACCCATTTCTCACTTGCAGATCTGAAGTTCATTTAGGGGGTGCTCCTGATTTGCACTAACATTGAATTATTGTGTTTTTCGAGTTGACCCTAGCTTCTACATTGCTAAACCCTGAGGGGTTGCTATGCGAGAGTCTTAGTGTATGGAGATTTTGAGACGTGGTGATGTTATAATGATTGGAGAAATTAGTATTATTTTTCATGGTTCTTTGGGAAAAAATTTAGTATGTTAGGATGTGAATTTTGCAAGATATGTCAGTTTTGGTGAGACAAGGTCAAGAACTATTACATTTCTACCTCGAATTGTAACTTTTGATGCTCACCCTAAATTGTGTGATTTGCATGGGACATTTTGGATTTCAGAGATGTTTCTAAATTGATTATATAAGGTTTCAAATAAATAATGAGGTCATTTCATCATCACATTTTTATGAACGAATGTTAAGAAGGTAAACAACTTCGTATCGACTTTAAAACCTTAGCCTGAAATTGGTATGTAAGATTTCATTTGTAAGTTGAAATAATTTATTCCTAGTACATGGATGATGATTTTAACATGTATATGAATCATTTATATTCATGGAAAGGTATGGTAGAGGTCATGGTGATGAGTGGGCCCCACTCAAACAGGTCATTTTCTGAAGAAGATTGTTTTGGGACAAGGTTGTCCAAAGGAGTTGCATGCTAAATTGATATTGTGGAATGTATGTGAGTTAATATTGATTTAAAAATAGGTTTTAATTTTTTTTTATGTAATTTAATGGTCAAATGAGCTCCATTCAGGTTGATTGGTCAAAGGGTAGTTTTGAGGCCATAAAAAGTAGTGTTCAGTAAAATGGGCATAACTAGAGCTACAAGAGGAATTATGAGGTGATTCAAGTTGTGTTATAAATATTATTCAAATATATTTCCAATGATATAATTTTTGTATCATGATGATTATTTTCTAAATTTTGTAGGTTAGTTCTTGGACAGGATTTTTTTCCAAAGCGAGGACAAGACAAGATCTAATGGATGTTTTGAGTTGTTTGGAGCATGAGATGGATTAGGTGATGCTTTATATCACCTGGAGAGTTAATAGGATGAATGTGGAATTCAATTAATCCATTTATATGTCTTTAATGTTCCTATAAATGTGTTAACTATTTGATATTTCAAAATAAATTTTTGGGCATGTTGATTTGGTGAAGACAAAAGTGGATGTGTTTTGAGCAGGTGAGTGATTCAAAACTTATTAATTTATTAGAAGTTTTATATAGGTATTGGAATTTCCATCAAGTTTTTACATTGCATATTTTGTATGTTTTGAAGTAATATATCAACCTAAAGAATTTTTCACGGTCTTGAAGAGTGTAAGAAACAACTATTTTGACAAGTACAAAGAACACTGAGACCATTAAATGAAATATGTTATTGGTTGAGATGAATTATGACCATGCATGATGTTTAAATGTTAATTTAAACATGTGTGGTGATTAATGGGTCATGATTAAGTACAATTTTGATGTTAGGGCATTTTTCTCTTTGTGCCCATGAAGATTTGAGCATTATTAGAGCATGAAATGATGTTTTGGATAGGAAAACCTAATTGGGTCACTTGTGATTGTTATATTTTGAATTTTAGATTTTTTTAATGCATGGGTTAAGCCAAAGGGGGGAAAAGGTTTGTGTTTTAATTTTAAATGTAAAGGAGCTTATAAAAGCATTGTTTTGGGCACTTTTTGAAGCTAGTTGTGTGTGTGCATGAAGTGTGGCATAGGTGTGAGAGTTATAGAGGTGTTTGAGAATAAATTGAGGTAAGAGAAAGTGAGTATAAAGTTGAGTAATATCAGCAAGCATGTGTTCAAGTATTTAAAGGGCTGAGAATGAAAGGTAGAGCTATTTTGTGAAGGATTGGACACTTAAAGTTTGTATGAGGGTTTAAAGAAGTGCAAGATGAACTAGTGGTCTACATCAGGTATGGTAGAAAAATAAAGAGATCTGATAATCATGAGGTGGTTGAGTGGGTACTTGATCATCTTGGGGTGTTGTATTCTCCTTGTGGAGTTAGTTTTTCACAAAATTAGTGGTTGGTGCTTCTTGTAGGAATGTAACTCTACTAAAATAGGGGTTGGTGCTACTTATGGGGTTGGTACCTCACTATATATGAAACATATACATATAGGGATCATGTTTCAAAGTGGGTTTTCTTTCCCTTGAGGGTTTCCCACTTATATCTTGTGTCTTGCATTGATAACTTTCTTATGGTTTCTTGACACATATATGAATGATTGTGAGCATTTGAATACGAAAATCTGAAATATGAATTTAATAGTTTGTAAGAATGATTCATCCCCCTCTTTCACTCTATTGTTATTCTAGAAGTATAATCAGTCCTTCCCATACATTATTTAACAACATAATGGTTTCTTTTACGAAGTCAATGAATGTTATTCTCATTGAAAATAAATCTCAAATAATATTTTAGAAATCGATTTTTCATAACGAATGAAATTGGATTATTAAAGTGAAATTATTAATAAAAAAGTCAAAACACTCATCCATAAGTATAGTACACTAATCAATATGTATTACCTTAAAATAATAGAACTTACCTTAACAAATTTGAACCAAATCAACCCTTCTTAATAAAACCAAATAGTGCATTCAAAGTACTACTTATAGGAATAATGAGTGATTCGACTAGACCAACATAGTTGACTTAGGGCCCTCAAGTTTTCAACCATGCCCATATAGTTTCACACAAAGTGGTTCCTAAGTGAAGGAAATGATTAAAAACTAGGTTCAACTAAAACATTAACTCGTAGCTTCCTTAGTCTATGAATCCCTTTCTCCATAACAAGTGTATATATTTACATATTTTAAATCTTATCAGAGGATGACACACTTTGAATAAATAAAACATGAAATCAAAACCATGGTTAATATATTAAGAAAAATCCCAACTAGGTATTATAACATAAGGAAATATTTAATCATTTAAATTAGATATGGATGTTCGACCTTCCTATCAATCCAAGGGAGTAACAGACCCGAAAGATAATGGATTTCAAATAGAAAATGGTGACTATACATAAGATTCAAAATAAATATACTCTTGTTTATACTGTAAACCCAAATGGGTTGGTTTTATTATACCAACATCTAACCAAATTTAACCGATCGATTTTCATATCGTGCCATGAAAACAATAAATATTATTTACAAATTTGTATATTATGCCTCGTATCAACTCTACCTTCTAAATGGTTATATGAGAGAGAAACCATACACCCTAGGTATGCAACCCATAAAAACCAAGGCTTTAAATGGGTATTTACCCAACTTATGCAGTGTAAAATCACAAGTGCACACAAATCACGATAATGCACAACACATAATCATTCATAGGGACCCATCTAAAAGGCCATAACCATATTACATAACAAAGCACAACCAAAAATTAAATCAATAACATGGCCTGTTATACGAACATAATCATATTACAATCATTATGAGAGCCAAGGTTTATTCCATATAACACAAAATCGATTTAACCTTTCTTAACCCAAATTCTCAACCACTGAGAAAACTTCTTGCAAGTTTATGAACATTAAAACATTTTAATTCTATACATAATAAAGATGGGGAGGAAAACAATTTCATGCCTGTATATTTTTTCACAAAATCTCCTCAAGTATTTCTCCAAGTTGGCCGAGTCCAAATGATACTTTCCAATAGAATTCGATAGGCACACAAGAAATTATCTCCAAACTTGACTATAAACTCCCATTCTTATTATAGAAGAGATTATAAATATCCTGAAGAAATCTATTAGTAACCTTAAAGAAACACATGAAAATTTTAATTGTTTAATACTAAAATAACCATCTCCATTTTTTCATGCAAAGCTTGAAAGAGTGAAAGATTATCCTTCAAATATTAAAACCAAATATAACTCTACCTTTGGCAGTAGCTTCCTCGAGAAGCTTCTTGCTTCTCCCCATGTCGTAGGATCGAGATCAATGCCCATTAATGCAATTGGTACATCTTCCCATTACCCCTCCCATTATCCAATTTACCAACCACCAAAAAAATTAAATTTCCCACTAAAATTTATAGTGAATCTTTACCCTACAGGTTGGTACGGTGGATCCATCAGACGGTCCAAGATGAAGTCCCAAAATAACTATATTTTTGCATAGTTTACCTTTGTCTATTTAAAATTTAGAAGAAAATTAAATAGACAAGACTTGGTGGCAAATTCCATTATTGGCTTACCTAACTCACCCATCTATGAACTTGGGTGGTGGCCATGTTGAATTTCTCTCCCAAGGGATTGGGTTGGTACTTCACCGAGTTATCACCCATTACAAATTAACATTGCTTTAAATAATAATAACATTGATTTTTAATATGGTTGAAGATCATCTAATGATCTAACTTAGGATATCGTCTTTAGACCATATAGAATATATATATTTTACCATAAATATTCCCTTCTTTTAACTCTTAATATTTTGATCATAGTAAAAAATAATAATATCAACACCTCCACATTATCGAAGGTCATTTCAGACATATGATCCTGGAGTGCGCTTCTTAAGTTGTATGAAATCATGACATGTATATATTGACCTGATTGTTTATTTATAATAAACTAGTCAAGCTATAAGTAATTGAAATAGTAATTTACCCTTACCAAAATTCGTTCTTACAAGCCCAATTTATTAAGGCTTCTTCCTTTTTGCATTAAAAATTGAAATGTTGTATTCACCATTAGAGCAACTTAGATTAACAAACATTTTTGTATAAATTACAATATATATTTTTCATGAACCAGAAATAAATAATGAAATATAAAAAGGTATATGCCATCAGCAATTTAATCATAACAAGCTAATTATCAACCTATTATCTTTATCAACTTTTTTGCAATATAAAAATCATAACTCGATATTACAATTCAAGCATCATGTAAAAGTAAGATGAGAAATCATATTATTATCCACAACAAGATAAATACATATATCCTTAATAAAGTATACTAGACGGGTTTTGGTATCCTAGAGTTTGGTGGAACACGATGGTAAGTGCTGATATGTTGCCATGCTCACAAACAACATAATGAAATTGTTCTTCATGTCCTATGAGCTGCTCGATCAGATCGAGCTCATTTATTAGATATTAAAATGAAAACTATGGGGGTGTGAAATTCTCCCCTTTTATGAATCATCATACCGATGATTAATTCCAATAATTTATAGATTGAAACCAAATCGGATAAAAATTTACTTATTAAAATATCAATTATTCAAATAAGTATAATTGAAACTTACGAAACATAAAGTTTTCGAGTTTTCAAAACATAATTATATCGACTATAAAAATTATTTACACCAAGTTTTTTCAAAAAAGTAAATATTATGATGTTTTTCAATCATTACAACAATAATGAATATCAAAATTATATCAAATTTTAAGTTTTATCACCGAAATAGACACGTAAAAGAAATTTTTGTTTCGTCTATATTCTCCCAAGTTTTACTTTCTTCTGAAAATTACTTCCATTGGACCTTGCACTAAATTATTTCTCTATTTTGTAAGTACAACCTATGAGTTTCCAAAGACCCTTACAAGTTTAATCACGATGACAATTAGATCTTAAACCTATAATGAGTTCTAGTTAAGTACATGTGATAAATCAGATACATACTTTTTAAGCAAATAAATATGAAAAAAATCATGCATCTTGGAAAATATGGGAGGCAATACTAGCTAGTATGCCACAGAGATGATTAATTCAATTATTTCAAAGGGGCCAACAAAGTGACGTGACAACTTGGTTGATTTTATAAACAATTTTTTTTTCTTAGGATTAACCCTTAAGAAAAATTTATCTCCCTGTTCAAAATTTATGTCAACTCTCTTTAAATTAACATAATTCTTCTGCCTATCAATAACTTCTTTCAATCACTCATGAATGAGCTTCACTTTTTATTCCATTTATGTCAACATTTCGGGTCCTATTACTTCTCTCTCTTCCACATCATCCCAAATGATAGGTGTTCTACACTTTTGTCCATACAATGCCTCAAAAGAAGCCATTTTCAATGAGAAGTGGTAATTTTTGTTGTACGAAAAATCAACAAATGAAAGATATTCTTCCCACTTTTACTATTGATCCATGCAATACATCATGAACATTTATTCCATTATCTTATTTACCCTTTTAGCCTGTTCATATGTTTCCAGATGGTATGTAGAATTGAAATTCCACTTTGTCCCTAACGCTAAATTAAAAGTTTTCCATAAACAATAAGTCATCCTATGATCCTAATATGAGATTATCAACTTAGGTACTCCATGAAATTTATAAGTCTCATGCATGAACATTTTTACAAGTATAGGTGAACTGTCTTTCAGATTCCCTGGTATAAAATGAGCTACTTTTGTTAGTTTGTCAACTACAACCAAGATTACATCATGTTTATTTTTAGACATTGGTAACCCTTGCACAAAATCCATGTTGATTACTTTCCATTTATACTATGGAATGTTGTGAGGGTACAATAGTCTTGCTGGGTGCATGTGTTCATCCTTTAAATGCTGACATTCCAAGTAATGAGATACATAGTTTACTATATCCTTCTTCATCCCTTTCAAAAATACTGATGTTTTACATCAATAAGCATCTTAGTCACTCCAGGGATGTCTAGAATAAGGAGCATCATGAAATTCCTTTATCAATTTTGTCCTTAGTTCATTTTCCAAAGGTACATAAACTTGATTTTCAAACCTTAGGACTCCTTCATTGTCGAATTTGAATCCTTTGTATCTCTTATCATTAGGATTTGCAACAAGCACTTCTTTAACCTACTGATAATAGGAATCAACCAACATTGCTTTCTTTACGTCATCTTTGAATTGGGTTCTCAAAGTGACAAGGGCAGAAATATTCTTCCTACAACTTAGCACATCTTCCACTCTATTTTCCTTACCTTTTATATAGTTTATGTCTAAGCCATATTGCAATAAGAACTCTAACCATCTTCACTACCTCGTATTCAATTTTGGCTACGTAAATATGTATTTTTATCTCGAGATGATATGTTTTTAGTTCAAATGGCTTTCCCAAAAGGTAATGTCTCCAAACTTGCAAAGCATGCACAATGGAAACAAGATCCAAGTCATGGGGAGCATAATTCAACTCATGAAATTTGATTTTTCTTCTCTCATATGTAATCACACGGTCATTTTTTGCAACAAGATACCTCTAAAAATTTCACTAGAGGTATTTGTCACTACAAATAAATTTTCCATTAGGATCCGAAACTTTCAACACAGGTGTTGTAGTTAATTTCTCTTTCAGAAAATTGAAAGTGTTTTCACACTTTTCAAACCAAATAAATTTCTTATCCTTTTTTTGTAGCAAGGTAATTGGAGCTGTGAATTTTGAGAAGTCTTTTACAAATTTCTTATATTATCTAGCCAACCCCATCAAGCTTCTAACTTCATGTACATTTTTAAGTGTTGGCCATTCAGTTATTACTGTAATTATTTATGGATCTACAGAAATTCCATCCTTGTTAATTATGTGTCCCAAATATTGTACTTTGTTTTGATAGAATGGAAACTTTGAAAGCTTACCATATAAATTTATCTTCCTTATAACATCTAAAACAATCCTAAGATGTTTATTATTCTCATGAATGCTTTTCGAATAAATGATAACATCATCCAACAATACTAGCACAAAGTTTTCCAAGTATTCTTGAAAGATATTGTTCATTAAATTCATAAAATCTAGTTGAGCATTGGTAAGCCCAAAAGGTAACACAGTGAATTCATAGTGTCCATACCTTATCCTAAAGGAAGTCTTGTGAATATATTCTTCTTTTATTCTCAATTGATGATAACCTGATCACAGATCAATCTTAGAGTAAACCGATGCACCATGCATCTAATCAAAGAGGTCATCAATTCTTGGAAGGGGGTATCTATTCTTGATTGTGGCTTTGTTAAGAATCTTATAATTGATGCATATCATAAGTGTTCCATCATTTTTTTACAAAATGATTAGTGTTCCCAAGGGGAGACACTTGGTCTAATCAACCCTTTTGATAAAAGTTGATGTAGTTGTGATTTAAGCTTAACAAGTTTAGTTGTTTTCATTTTATAGAGAGCCTTTAAAATTGGTTTGGTTCCCAATTTGATATCTATAGTAAAATCAAACTCTCTTTTCGGTGGAATACCAAGTAATTATTCCAAAAGACATCATTGTACTCACGTAACATCGATAATATTGCACCGAGGCCTTACCTTATTCACCTAAATCTATAATTTTTATTGTATAAAGAAAACAACCTTTATTTTTGGCCTTTTTTATGCTAAATGGGAGAGATTTGTCTAACTATAAACACTCTTTTTACCATTTGAATTTCTACTATTTTCTATAGGTCATCTAGGAATTTAATTTTCTTTTTAAGGTAGTCTACAATTGTCTTATGTTTGGGTAACCATTTTATGCCTACAAAAATGGCATATGAGCCTAAAGGAGCTAGGTAAAGGTCTACCTCGGTGGTAAAGCTTGGAGGTTCTAATTCTACGCCAAACAAACATTGTTTAATAGTGTGGACATCATTATTGCCATATTGAACAGACTAAGAATTTTTCATATAACCATATTTTCTCTTAATTTTATATGGTAATTTAGTGGAAACAAAACATACAGTTACACCAATATCAAATAAAATAGTTACAGGTAGTCCATATAACTTACCTGCAACTTCGACTAGCATAATCTAATTTTCAACTTGCTTATTAGTCATTGCACCATGAATGTGGTGTTGATTGTTGCTATCCTTCTTCCTCTAAGGGAAATTATTGGCATAGTGATCTATACCACATATATAACAGCCCCTAAAAGGTCCCTTTTATCAGCTTTTACTTTCCATATTGGTTGTATTATTTTGTCCATTTTTCTTATTTTTCACACCAATCTTAACTACTGTAATTTTCTTTCCATTGTCATTACCATTCTTGTTCTTGCTATGGAAATTATTATATGCCACCTTTATAGGTGCTAATGGTGATGGTGCATTGAAAATTTCCTTTTTCTTTTCATCTCTATGTACAAAAAAAGCCTATAGTTTTTGTTCTTATCTTATTACCTTTTAAAAAATAGCCTCCATAGTTGATGGTCCGTGGACATCAACTTCACCTCATATCACTGGGTTCAATCCCATGATGAAATTTTTGATGCAAAATTTCTCATCAATCTAGTATTGAGGTACGTATTTTAGAAGTTTCGTGAACTTCTCCTAGTATCTGGTCACTATCATCTTTCCTTGATTTAGTGTTTGAAATTTAGATATATTTTGATCATAGTATAGCTGAGGTAGCCAACATTGTCTAAAGTATGTTTTAAAATGATCTCAATTCAGATTTTCCTCATCCACATCTATCTCTCCCTTCTGGCTGTCTCACCATGAGGATGCCTCATTAGAGAGCTGATAAGCTCCCCAAACTACCTTAGTTTCCTCTGAGAAGTTTATAATGGAAAAATATTTATCCATTACACATAGCAAATTATCAACTCCATCACCTAAGGTTATACCATCAAACTTTGGTGGGATGATCCTCTTGTTGTAGTTTGATAGTTCAAATGCCAAATGTGACCTCTTATTCTCTCGGTTGATTTACCTCATTTACATTGAGATTTAGATTTGCAACGCATTATTTGTTGCATTGGGATATAAAAAGTTTACATTATTTCCCACGTTGGGGTCCACAAAATTGTTTACGAGTGTTAGGATGTTCCTAAGATGGTTCACTACCATCACTATCATTACCACTATCATTACCCATGACTTGTTATTCAAGAACAACCATACGCTTCACTTGTCCCGAATGACAACAAGTATTTCATCTAACTTTTGCATGGTGGCTACTTCGATAACTACAAAGTTGGTTGTTAGAAAAATTTCCCCTTTTTCTAACCATGTTATCTCATTAGACATGGATTAAAATTTGAGTTAGAGTAGGGACTCATTAAGTCTAAGAGATGCAACCTTTAGCTCTGATACCAAAATGTAACACCTACATTTAAAAGATTCAAATTATTGGATTTTTAATATAAAAACTTCCTAAACTAACTTTTTCCTTCAATGATTTAAATGTACAACATTACATTTAAATCCAACAACAATATAATTACAATTCATCATATAAAAATCAATAAATCATGTGCATAACTATGGGTCAATTAGATCCACCCGATCCCCCATAGAATACTCTTTCAAGTTAGTATACAAAGTATACTAGTGGTACCCTTCTCGACATTGATTTACAAGTGATTTTTTCTAAGTATCTACATGGAACTCAATTAATAGAATCCCATTTGACATCTCACACTATTGTTTAGAACTTGGTGAACTTGACAGTGTAATGACTTACACTACTTCGGCCAAAGTTTAAGAGTCATGCATTGCATGCTCAGTTTCTAGATGACACATTCATCAACAGAAACATGTCCCATCACCATATCACTTTGTTCAGTTATCATAATTGAATCAGTTAATTGAGTTAAATTAGTTTCAAGCTACACATAAGGTACAAAACTTATTCAACCCATGAAAATAAGCACGTCTATACAAACTTAGGTTTCCTATTGGAGATAAAGTGCTTATGTAATGAATTTCACCATTACACAACCAATTTATTCCTCGTATCCAAATTAAGTTGGTACCGAGTTGAGTTGTTTGTGTAGGATAAATAACTTTCGTAACTTAAGCGTAACACAATTATTTAATGGATTTCGACAAACGTAATAAGTGGAACTTGAAGGGACAACTTAGGATATATGCTATATGGAATTATTCAATTGATGAACCACGTCATTAAATGGATACTTATTTATAGCAGCCATCTGAAAGTTGTACTCCTATTTTTGTTTATTAGGAACATCATAACACTTAATTTATTTTATTATAAAATAATTATTTCTACAACAAGTTTCCTTCATATCACGTGATACATTTATCGCTTATGAATACATTCCTAAGGTCCATAAATTAGTTTGATATAGATCATAATCATTTTCATAAGTTATTTACTTACATCCATTATGCATATTAAATGTAATTTAAGACAACTTAATTTGCGTTGTTGTGTCGCAACCCAAAATTTAATTATTTACGACATTGTCGTACTATTATGTAAGTACATGTTTAATTGAACTTATCAAATGAAATAGTTTACAAAACATTCAAGTTATATTTGTACCATAGGTATATCTATATTATAAATAATCCTTAATCATTTAATATGATAGTTTATAACACATTAAATCCATATAACATTAATTCATCATAAGCCACATAATGTTGAATTCAATCAGTACATCAATATAACATACAACCAATTTTGATTCACTTTATAAATAATAAATTGGTAATGAATACAAGTTTAACATTCCTTTTTCAGAATAGTATAATATTATTTAAGGCTAAATTTCCTTTCATCGAATAAGACAATGTAACATAAGCTCTCTTTTACAAACATGTCATATAATTAATAAAACTTAAATCAGTATCAAACATAATTGATTAAGACTTAGTATTTATAAATCATCCACCATAATTGAATTACATTCCACCATATGTAAAAATGTTAGAAAATAGCAGCTTTGAAAAAAGCTGGCATGAAAAGGTCATCCACCTTATGTTTACAATTTATAGCACAAAAATATCTCAATGATTAAAATTCATCTATCCATATAATTTTCAAAAATAAAAGAGATTAATATGCCATTTCACTTTATCCTCATTTCCCATTCTTTCATATTACTAATATAAAAAGGAAACAATGCATTTTTAATATTTTTCTATACACTTGATTATATAATAATCATGACATAATTTTAAATAAATCCTAATAATAAATCATCGGTTTCCACACTAAAAAAATGACTTATTATTCAAACATCCCGATTTCACGACATCAAACAAAGTAACCCTTGAAATGTATAATCAATCCTTCCAATACATTATATAACAACATAATGATTTCTTTTACTAATTCAATGAATGTTATTCTCATTGAAAACAAATATCAAATAATATTTTAGACATCCATTTGTCCTAACGAATGAAATTGGACTATTCAAGTGATCTTACAAATAACAACAATTAACACATTATCCATAAGTATATTACACTAATCAATATGTATTAATTTAAAGTAATAAAACTTACCTTAACTAATACAAACCAAATCATCCCTTATCAATAAAACCAAATAGTCCGTTCATAATATAACTTATAGGAATAATGAGTGATTCGAGTACACCCACACAATTGACTTAGGGCCCTCAATGTTTCAACCATGCCCGTATACTTTCACATAGTGGTTTCTAAGTGAAGGAAATGATTAAAAACTAGGTTCAATCAAAAACATTAACTCGTAGCCTCCTTAGGATATGAATCCCTTACTCCATAACAAGTGTATATATATGTGTGTGTGTATATATATACAAATTTTAAAGCTTATAAGAGGATGGCACATTGAATAAGTAAAACATGAAATCAACACTGTGGTTAATATATTAATAAAAATCCCAATTGGATATTATACTAGAAGGTAATATTTAATAATTTAACACAAATATGGTCATTCGACCTTCATATCAATCCCAAGGAATAACGTACTCGAAGGCCAAGGGATTTCAAATAGAAAATGGCGACTGTATAAATGCCAAAAAAACATAATCTTACTTATTCTGTAAACCCAAATGGGTTGGTTTTATTATACTAACATCTAACCAAACTTAATTGATTGGTCTTCATATCAGGCCATGAAAATAATAAATCTTATTTACAGAGTTGTATATTGTACCTTATATCAAATCTACCTTCTAAATGGTTATACGAGGGAGAAACCATAGATATTGGGTATTCGAACCATAAAAACCAAGGCTTTAAATGGGTATTTACCCAACTTCCGCATGATGTAAAATCACAAGTGTACAAAGTCATGATAATGCACAACACAGCCATTTGTAAGGCCCATCTAAATGGACATAACTGAATTACATAACAAAGCACAACCAAGAAATAAAATCAATTAAAGGGCATATTATACGGCCGTAATCATATTACGCTCATTATAAGAGCCAAGATTTATTCCATATAACAAAAATCAATTCAACCTTTGTTGACCCAGTATTATCAATGAATGAGAAAACTTATTGCAAGTTTATAAACATTAAAAATAAATTAATGCTATAAATAATAAATATTGGGAAGAAAAAAATTTCATGCTTGTATATTTTTGCACAGAATCTCCTCAAGTGTTTCTCCAAGCTAGCCGAGTCCAAACAAAACTTTCCAGAAAAATTCCATAGGCACTCAAGAAATTCAAACAAGAAACAATCTCCAAACTTGAATGTACATCCCATTCTTATCATAGAAGAGATCATAAATATCTTGATGAAATATATTAAGAACTTTAAATAAATGCATGTAGATTTTAATCGTTTAACACTAAAGTAACTATCTCAATTTTTTCATGCGAGATCTCGAAAGAGTGAAATATTAGCCTTCAAATATTTAAACTAAAAATAAATCTACCTTTGGTGGTAGCTTCCTCGAGAAGCTTCTCGCTTCTCCCCATGTATGTAGGATCGAGATCAATGCCCATTAATGCAAAAGGTACATCTTCCTGTTTTCCCTCCCATTCTCCAATTTACCAACCACTACCCAAATTTAGGTTTTCCCACTAAAATTCATAATGAATCTTCACCCTACAGGTTGGTATGGTGGATCCATCGATAATGCAAGACCAAATCTAAAAATAACTATATTATTGTTTAGTTAGACTTTAGCTATTTAAAATTTCAAGAAAATTAAATAGACAATACTCGGTGCCCAATGCCATTATTGGCTTACACAACTCGCCCGTCTATGAGATCAGGTGGTGGTGGTGTCGACTCTCTCACTCAAGGGCTCGGGTTGGTGCTCTCCCGAGCTACCACTCATTACAAATTAACATTGTTTTAAATAGTAATAACATTGATCTTTAATATGGTCGAAGATCATCTAAAGATATAACTTAGGATATGGTCTTTAGACCATATAGAATATATATTTTCCCATAAATATTCACTTGTTTTAACTCACAATATTTCGATCATAATAACAAACAATACTATCAGCACCTCCACATTACCGAAGGCCAATTTGGCCATATGATCCTCGGGAGTGCGCTTCTTAATCAGACGCAACCATGACACGTATATATTGACCTAGTTGTTTATTTCTAATAAACTAGTCAAGCTATAAGGAAAAAAATAGTAATTTACCCTTACCATAATTCACTCTTACGAGCCCAATTTATTAAGGCTTCTTCCTTTTTCATTAACAACTTAAATGTTGTATTCACCATTAGAGCAACTTAGATTAGCAAGCATTTTTATAGAAATTACAATATAAGTCTGTCATGAACCAAAACAAAGTAATGAAATATCAACAGTATATGCCATCAACAATTTAATCATAAAAATATCATTGTCAACCTATTATCTTCATCAACTTTGTTTTCAATATCAAAAGTATAACTAATATTACAGATTCAAACATCATGCAAAAGTAAGATGACTAATCATATTATCATCCAAATATATATATATATATATATAATACTAGATGCGTTTCGATGTCAAGTAGCTTGTAGATAATGATGGTAAGTGCTGATATGCTACCATGTTCATAGAGAGAACACCAAAACTGGTCTTCGTGTCCTAGGATTTTCCCGACATCGAGCTTGTTTATCGCTCATCAAAATGAAAGCAACAGGGGTGTGACATTCTTCCCCCCTTAAGAATCATTTTCCTGATGATTAATTCCAATCATTTATAGATTTAAACCAAATCAGATAAAAATATAATTATTAAAATATTAATTATTTAGAAAATTATAACTGAAAATTGTAAACATCAAGTTTTTAGATATTTCAAAATAGAAATATACTGGCTGTAACAACCCATTTCAACCAAGTTTTTGCCAAAACAACAAATATTATGACATTTTTCAGTCATTCCAATAATAACGAATATCAAAAGTATATCAAATTTTAAGTTTTATCACTGAAACAGGTGCGGAAAAGTAATTTTTATTTCATCTAGATTCTCCCAGGTTGCACTTTCTTCGAAATTGGTCCCATTGGACATTGTACTAACTTATTTCTTTGTTTTGTAAGTGCAACCTATGAGTTTCCAACACCATTATGGGTTCAACCATGATGACACCCAAATCCTAAACCTATAATGAGTTCCAATTAAGTACATGTGATAAATTAGATACATACTTTTTAAGAAAATATATATGAAAAACATCATGCATCTTGGACAATGCGGTAGGAAACATTAGCCGATATGCCATAGGGTAATTACTTTAATTATTTCAAATGGTCTAACAAAGCGAGGTGACAACTTGGCTAATTTGCCAAACAAAATTGAAATTTTCTTAGGATTAACCATTAAAAAAACTTTATCTCCCTGTTCAAAATTTATGTCAACTTTCTTTAAATATCATAATTTGATTAATTAAGTAAAAGATAAATTATATTTATCATCGTAAGGTTTAGAATACATGTGTTGAATCTTAATCCTTCTTTCTCTTCTCTTACATCTTGATATTTTTATAATATGAAAATTTTCTATTTCTTAATTGCGTTTTTATAATTTTCTTTTCCACTAATTTTAAAATTATTAAAGTCACTTGAGTGACTAATGAAGTGGAAAAGTAAAGTTGTAAAAGTTAGACATGATTACTAAAGGGTAGTTACTAAGGTAGTTTCTCTCTCAACCATATTGAAGGTAAAATATTTCTCATTGTAATTTACTAGGCATGTTTGTGAGAAATAAAAAATAGTCAAGTGACTATATGTTTAATAACAATAGTAATATAAAAATTTGATTTCTTTTTTACTTTGAAATATCTATTGAAATTTGTGTCTTTATTTCTTTTATTCATATGTAAATTCTATAAAATAATACAATTTTTGGGAATTTACATTTATATAATATCATATGCATTTTTTCATTAATGTGTGACATGCATGAGTAATTTAAGATCTATTTTTATATTATCTCAAATCGTAGTCTTACTTCCCTTCTCTTACCTTTTCTTTCCCTTTTTCTCCATTCCATTTTAAAATTTTACCAAATGGGCTTCAAACCGCAACCTCCAAAATAATTAGTCTCGAATAATGCACATATTCCTTTTTTATTTCACTTTGGATATCAATAAAGGGAACAACCCCTCATAATAGATAATGGAAATTTTCCCTAGTCTATTTTGGAATCCTCATTACACTAAGCATAAAATATTATGCTAACACTACCATACCATCTACCCAACCATTACCCACTAGAAGATGTCTCCAATATTTTTGACCCTTACAAATTTGGAAAATACAAAAATATTTTCCATTTCTACACATGAGGAAATAAAAACCTGGTCTAATACCAAATGAAAAAATGGGGTAAAGGTACCCAATGAAGATCCATCTTACAACTTGCATCCTTCAAAATATGTGTGGGATAAAAACTCAAAAGAGAGGTAACATTCATTGACAAAAATATCAAATGAACATAAATATGACCAAAAAGAGCTTGCAAATATATTATTCAAAGAAATAGAATCATCATATCAATCTACAATGATACATAATATATTTACACTATTACTATGGTTATTTATCCATCATAATTAAATGAACATTAATCTTGCATTCACAGTCAACTTATGAGTGACCTTAGAGCTCCCAAATATAACTTTTCTATTGTACCAAGTTACTTCATTCTTGAGCTCAATATGCTACTTTTCAAATGAAATTGGCTCTACTTATATATCTAATTGTGCCACCTCATAAATGCCTAATTATATCAAATTAAAAAAAAAAAGATCAAAAGACAAGACAATAGGCCTAAAATCAACTAGTTAGACTTATCAAAAACTTGGGCATCTTAAAAATTAATTATTCCAAGATATTAGCTTGAAAAATATTGTGTAAACAATGTTGCACACTAGAAGATTGCACAACAAACCAGACATTGTTCTTAAGGAACTTTACACCACACAAATATTGAGAAAAGAAATTTTTAACTGAAAATAATAAAAAAATATACTCCATGGCTTTTCAACAACATAATTCATAAATGTATGACCCACAAAATACTCCACAAAATTTCAATAAATTTGAACATAGCTGATTCAAACTATTTAACTCTTTTTTATTGATATAATATTTCCTATGAACTCGAATACTCCTGCATGACAAAGGTAGCATGAAACTTTGAAAAATGACACAAAGTATTGGGTGGACTACGAGGTAAGTGAAATTTTTACAATAGGATACAAAGGGTTGCACCTATAATATGGCATGTTGCATGTTTGTATCACTATTACAAAGTGTCCAAAATCTCATAATTTTTTTTGAATTCCCATATATTTTTGTGTCATGAAATTTTTTTCATTTTCAACGTCATTTACGATGAAAAATTATGGCACCATTGTGCCACATTTTCATCACGATAATCCCTAACATAAAAAAATAAAAGTTCCTAGCCCATCTATGTCCTTTTCTTTATTAATTGGTCCATGTTCTCTACCAAAACATCCAAAAATATAATTCCATGGAAAATTTGTTAGGGGTTGAATCTAGAGGATGGAATATATGAATAGGAGGAAAGGAAAGAGGGGAAAAAAATTATAGAGATAGGAGAATATAACACATGTGTAATGAGGAGGTGGATGTTGGTAAGGTAAAATGGCTTAGTACTAGCTATGCACAAGATTTGGAAGCCACGCGTGAAAGTACACACAAGAATGAACAAAGAAGAAATGTACGAAGGTACGCACATCATAGGGGAATAGGTTAACACGTAAGTGGGTCTCAGCACATGTAGAATATTTGGAACTTTGCTGATTTTCGGGATATAAATAAAAATAAGAAAGAAAGAAAGGTGACTCAACACGTAAGAAATATTTATAAATAGGGAAGCACATATAGACAAAGACATAAATGAAGCATGGAGATAATCTATTTATAGGGATTAAATGTAGTCTATTTTTCTTACTCAAACACTAAATGCATCGGCTCATTACTCGATATAGATCGAGCACTCACCCGAAGCACAAAAATTACCTTTTCCATCTTTTTATAACTTTGCCAAGGTGTTAGCATGATCATACAAGTATTCCATATCCATAACAATTAATTAAAGGTAAAGCATAACAAGAATCGATCACAACCATAGTGCATAATGAATCAAACAAGGATCAAGATCATATTTACCATACAATAGTCATTAATAGAGACATGAACCATTAATATCCATCCACAAAGATCCATTATATTAAGTCACAAAAAATCTAGTAGCTTGAATACATCATAATTAACATAACAATGTGTGCAAAATCATACTAGCAAAGATAACTCTATTACAATCCATTGGGGATTTAAACCTTGTAAATCAATACGTAATATAGGTAGTGGGGACTTTCCCTTCCCTAACCATACACTCTCAAAATAGGTTACATGCTAATAATTTCCATATGCCACTACAAAAGTAACTACCAAAACATGCAAGCTTCACCTAATAATAGATTACCTATAATTAACCCTAGATCTAATCCTATTATTAGCTTGAACTTTGCATGATGTTTGATCTTCCACTTGCTCCAAAAATAGCCATGCATTCATCCATAAGTATTATTTTTATTATTTAATGCATGTTAATCAATATACATTCAACTCCAACCTAATCCATGAAAAAGGGTAAATTTCAAAATTTGTCTTTCTAGGCACGAATATTTAAGGAACAACTCTTTCAAACTTCAAAGCCTAACCATGTTCCATCTTCTTACACGACATTTCCTCATGTGCCTCTTATACTTAGTCAATATATCACCTAGAAAACATTACCCCATACTAATATTATTTCCACCATTGGAAATGAGGTTAACCAATCCACATCTTTAAGGAACAAAGAACGAAGTATAAAAACAAATTTATAGAAAGAATGAAAGAAACATAAACTATCTCAAAGAACTAATGCACTAATCTGTTGTAGGTATCAACAACTCAGGGTACTCATTCTTAATGTCCACTTCTAACTCTTTCTAATCACCGATTCCCTTCTATTCCTAAGTACGAATGTCACCAAGCACATCACCCATATCATCCTCTCTGTCATTTCCTCACCTTTTTGTTTCAGTACTTGGAGAAACTTTTCCAAACCTAAAACCATATTATCCATTACATCCATTCTTCATGTGATTTATTTCCAAGGTCCCTTTAACTTTTCCTTATGAGGATATTGGGCTCTTTGAGTGCATCACGCTTCTCTGCTAGCAAGGTCACCCTCTCCTCACATCCCAAATTCCCATTTTTCTTGGCGATCATGACCTCATTTTCTTCAACTTGAGTCCTTTTTCTAATGATTGGCTCAGGATATTTACATATTTTCAATGGAAAGTCAGCCTTCTTCAATTCCTTCTTAACTTTCATGTAGCAGCTTCATCATACTCAATTATCTTACGTGTTATTTATGCCTACATTTTTTCCCTTAAAACCATAACCACTTTCTCTTTCATCATTTTTACCTCTTACGTACTTGGGCCACACGTGCTTGTTCCTTCATTCAATAGTAAGTGCACCAAGGTCTGTAAATAATGTAAGGCTGAAGGAAAAGTACCATCTACATGCTCCTTATACTATGGTCGTGCCATCAGAATTTCATCTCCCATTTCCTCAGCCATCTCGAGGTAATTCTTTGCTCTCTTTTCTTCCCTTTACTTCTCCTCCTTCAAGAACTTAATTTCTTCGTCCTTATCCTTCGTATCCTTAAACAAATTTCTCAAGTTGGTGCCTTGTCAAAATTTTTGTGTGTGACCTCTATAGCAATATTTTTTAAGGTGTTTCTTTCTTGTTCATCAAAGAACACTATAGGCTTGATGGTCACACGCATAGAGTGAAAATCCTTCATCATTCTCCTCGAGGCATATGAATCTTCACACATTTAAAATTTAGGATCACCTACATGAGTTTTCATATGCCATTATAAATATTTCTTGGTGTGCGTGGTTGTTATCTTTGGGTCCATCACTTGTCGTCCATATAACTACCCCATGGAAAGAGTTCTTTAGAACCTTGCGTATATAATATTTTTTGGATCATCATGTACCCAAGGTTCGTGATCTACACCATCTCATATTCCTTGTGCTCACTAGTGTGCTCACCGTATGCTCCATTGTTCTAACTCCCACCTTATTCTCCTCTCCCCCTTCTTCAACAAGCCCACCGGTTGGCTTTCAAACACTACCTTCTATCTCCTTGTCTCCTCTAGCTTGAATTTCTTCATCACACTCATGTACACTTGCGTTGGGGATGTTTACATCAAACATTGGTTTTTTTGATGTTAATATCTTCATCTTTTCTAATGTGTTTGCTAGGAAATGAAACACTTTGGTGCATGGTCTCCCTCGAAGGCTCCTACTTATATTTGTATTAACAGTACATACTCGTGCCTTTTATTTTTCTTCATTAGTATTTTAATAGACGTTGCATGTAGTGATCTCTTCGTAGAGGTAGAGAAGTACTCATGCCCACTTCTCGCATATTCTTCCCCTCCGTAGTTTCCCTCTACTATGATCTAGCATAGTATTTTTCTCCTTTTCTAAGTCTTGTTCAAGAACATTCTTTAATCCCTTCTGTTCCTTCCTTGTTTTGGGGGTGTAATTTCAAGTGGCCTCCTCATTCCCACAGTCTATTTACCTTTCAAAGGGCATGGAAGTGATAATTCCTCACCTTCAATAATATTTCCTTCCTTAAACATTGGCCTTAAATATAAATATACACACGCAGGATCAATCTTCCCTATAGCCATGACCTCTGGAGTGATGTCAATATTTTTAGAATCCATTGTCTCTACATGTCTCCTTTTTGGGGTAGACATGTTTTGCGCGAAATGTGGATATCTACATTTACCTTATCAGCGTTGAAATTTAACTTCCATGTGCTATGTAACTTGTTCACTAAATCCTTGAAGTAATGAGAATTAAAGGCAAAAGGCAACTTACACCATGGGCTATTTTCGCTATTTTTCATGTTTTTCCCTTTCATGTACACCAAGAAATTACCATAGGATGTGTCATTCTTCTTCAAACGCATCGTGTAGCCTCTCATATCACTTCTCCATGTGTTTCTTATAAGTTCTTGTTATAGTGCCTTGACACGTGAAGCTCATAAAATTCCTTGCAGGTGACTTGTTTTCTCTGGGTATACCCACATCTTGTCTTTTGGCCCATCAAGCACACCAATTTCACTAAACACAATTAACAACAAAATGGCATCCCAAGTTATTTTCTCACCTTTTTCCACTTGGATGCACACCTCCTCCACTATACCCTCTAGCAACATAGCTTGCAATGTTATAATATGTTTTGTTTTCCATTTTTGTGCTATGTACAACCAACACTTGTTTACTTCCTTCAACCTCTCCGAGGCTTGCAACTAACAAGTCGTGTCACTATACTTCTAGCCAAATCCTTTTTATTTTTGACATTGAAATCTTGACCTTCCTTGTGATACTTAAAATCAACAACATTTGCTTCTACTCTATCATCATCTAATAGGTCTCATGTAATATCTATTCCAGAGTCACACAAGCCCATAACTTTTCTGATTAATTTTGTTGTTATTCAAATCCTTCTTCCTGTGAAATAAAAAAAGAAATATTCATGAACTCATGACATGAGCCACTGGTACAGCACTCAGGCTTCCCAAAGAATGACAACTCAAACAACTACATAACCCCCACACTTTCAAGTAGTTTGTAAATCGAGTTATCCATTACTTGTTTCCCATCTCGTAGTTTTCTTTTTTCCCCTCAAAATCATATATTACTTTATGTACTTCCATGTTCCTCTGTGTGATGATTAAAACTTCTTATTTTGAATTTTTTTAGGTGTGATGTCCATGATCTCCCTTCAATAACATCTTCTGGGTATTGCATTTCTGTAAACCACTCATATGGTGATCCTTGGTCTCCTTCTCAATGGTCTGAGCTCTAATTGGTGCCATTATTTATCTTAATATGCTATTGTACTATGAAAATTGTAATACTTACACTATCTTACCTTCACACATCTCAATCTCCTCTGCCTCTTCAAATATTAGATGCCCTAGCTGAAAATTTTTATCCATTTAAACCCTAACCATGTGAACCTTCCATTCTTACACACCCACCATTATAAAACACCCTTCTTCATGGAGCTCTTTCAATGTTGCATCTTCAATCCACCTAGTTTGTTGTTACAATAAATCACTCTTTACCCTACACAATTTATCTTTCTTCTCATCTTGAAAATACAAGGTAAGAATTATGTTCGCATGCTCCCCCTTTATAGCATTTGTGTTTTAAAAATTTATATTTTCCCACATTAATTTCTTCCAACTACCACCATACAAAACATTATCTCCTCCCTTTCACTCTTCCACATGTCACACCATGTTATTTTACACCCTTTGGCGTGCCCACTACTTCTCGACCACATACCTCCTTTTGCACACTTCCCTATGTCGAAGTACCTATCCACTGCACCTTATATCAAGTAGTTCTCCATGATACTTCCTACCTTTTATTACACTTTGCATATTGATTTATCTCAAGTGTGGTTTTTAATCGAGAAGTATTTTTAAACACCTTCAATCTGAGCACCTGTTTCCTTTTCTCTGCATGCACCAATATGTAACATAGCACTAATCACTTATTCTTTCCAATCCACCCCACACTAAAATTATGCATGGTCCTCTACACATGAATCTAATAGATAGTAATCAGCTATGGGTGCACAAGCATGCTTATTACAAAAAAATAGTGAAGTAAATCGAAAAATTAAAACAACGATGAAAGGAAAAACATATAAAGAAAATGCATTAAAGGGAAACCTAATCTAAATGGAACCACTTCCTTATTACAAACACTAAGAAGAATTATTTATAGTAGGGATTTAGTCTACTCCCATTGAAATAACTAGGAAACCATGTGCCATCCAATGCCATCGTAAATCAAAAAATTCTTGAATCAAGTATATATGTCACCACATACGTTCCCAACCAATACACCTTCAATTTCCCATGGAAGGTGCAAACTTGGATTCATAAAGTAGAACCATTTGTCCAACATCAAACTACTTATTCTTAATGTGTATAGCATGTCATGCCTTGTGCCTAGCCTTTTCTATCTTCTAGCTCCAACGAGTGATGGCATGCCACTCATAAACCTAAATTAATTTATCTATATGATCTTCAAGTGCTTTTTCATTGTCTAGAACTCCTGGGCACACAATACATATAAGGAGGGTAATATGAACTCTACTAGTAAAATAACCTCCATGTCAAACACCAATTGAAAGGGTGTGGATTTGTTCAATTTTTGTAAGTTTTCATGTATTCCCAAAGTACAACAGAGACTTTACATCCCATTATTTACTTTAAACATAACAAATATTCATCAATTTATGTCTCAATATCTTGTTGAAATCCTCTGCAATTCCATTATCATATGGGTGATAGGGCATTGTCTTATGATGTGCCACCATAAACTCAACCAACAATATTTTGATAGTATCATTCAAAAATTTTGTTCCCCTATAACTTGTCAAGCTTAATGGACATCCATACATGTTGATAATGTTTTCCTATAAGAACCTTGTTGCGGTAACTACCATGCAATCCTTTGTAGGAGTTGTTTCTACCCACCTGATTAGATAGTCTATACAAGTTATAATGTAGTGTGACCCATTCTTGCGTGTCGATGGGGAAATAGGACCCAAAAAGTTAATTTCCCATCTCTCAAAAGTATCTATACTTGCAATAGGCCTCAAAGGAATCTCATCTCTATACCTAGGCTTCCCAAGACACTAAAAATGATCACATGCCCTCACATAATATTTACAATCCTTATATAGTGTTTCCCACCAAAGGCCGCCATCAAAATCTTAATTGTGGTGGCATTACCTGCATATATCCTCTTGTAATTCCACCATGAGCTTCCTCCATTATAGCTTTGCACTCATGATCTAGCACACACCAATACGAAATCGCATCACAACATAACTTGTATAATTATCCGCCGATCAATATGTAAGGCACAACCCATATGGAATTTTGTTTATTCTCTAAGATCTTCATCTCTTCAATTGCCACACTAGTATGTAAGAATAAAACAATATCTTCTAAGTCGGAGGGAACATAGTTTAATCTGAACATTAGTGTATCTGTCATTGTGTTCTCAATGCTCGCACATCCTTGTCTCGAGTTAATTCTTGATAAATGGTCCAATCTGGAGTTTCACTTTCTTGGCTTTACTACAAATTTAAAGTCAAATTATTGAAACAAGAGAATCCACCGACATATGTGCCCTTACAAAATGGCTCATTAACCAAGTACATAAGTGCCATGTGATCTCGTATAGAATATAAAGGAGTTGTCAACATGTATTGTCTAAACTTTTGCAGCACGTAAATCATGGAAAATGCTTCACTCTTTGTAGTTATATAATTCTATTCAACTAGGGTCAACTTCTTTCTCAAGAAACAGATAAGATGATCAAAAATACCTTCACCAAGTTGTGCTAAAAATGCACCAATGGCCATACCAGAGGTATCAACATGTACATGAAACGGTTTGTCCTAAGAAGGAAAGTGTAGAATGGGAAAAAATTAAGTCTTTCCTATAATGTCTCAAATGCTAGCTGTTGCACCTCATTCCAATGAAACTTTCCTTTACTCTTCAACAATTATTCCAAGGGCATAGAAAACTTAACATATCCCTTGATGGAATTCCTGTAATACCCTATATATCCTAAGAACCCGTTATCCAAATAACTCTCCTAGTTATCTGGATAACTTATATTTTCATCCCGACTCTGGTGTTTCACATTTCAGGTTACATGAGCACTCAAGATTTTTCTTTTGACACCTTGAGTACATGCCAGTAGTTCCTCTGTGTGCCCTTGTGTGCCTTCTTGCTCCCTTTGCATTCTCCTATCTCCTTCTATTTCCCCTTACGTGCATTTCTCATGCATACCCACTTTCTCTTCCATCATTTCATGCACTCCTTGCATGCACCTTTACAAACCTACATTCCTCCTATGTGTGCTCCTCCCCTCTGTTTCCCTTTCACACACTTTCCTCTCTCTCTCTCTCTCTCTCTCTCGCGCCTTTTTCCTTCTTATGCACCAATCACTATGCCATGTCATCTTCTATCAGACTTGAGTGTTCTTCATACAACCTATCAAGTGTGCCAATAGGGTGCCGACTCTAGACAACCAACCAGTGCATGACATGTGGCAAAAAAGATGAAACATATGAACAGGTTGGTCATATGTTTCAGCCAACCCACGCGCGTCACATGTCTTGCATGCACCAAAGGCTCTAACATCTTCTCGACAACCGTATCTTTGCTACATGGCTCGGATCGATGCACGTCTAGACTTGTCAGAAAGTTGCTGACACAAGATACACATTGGAATATTTAAATTCAAATTTAGGTGGGTTTTAGTAGGCAAAAAATAGGGAAATGTCTTTCAGTTCATCAATACACATCCAATCAACCTCAACTACCATATTTCATCAGATCTTGCCTTCTTCCTTCTTCCACACACAAAACGGACATGGGAAAGTGCTTCTGATAGCCTTGCAGGTGGATTTGTAGGCATTTTTTGCTGGTTATGGGTGGTTGAAGATTTGAACTTGAGTTTCCCTCCCTTTCTCCTTCTCTTCTCTAATTCTTCTTCTATAAATAGCAGAGTTTTTCTTTGTAAAAAGGATCCCTCTTTTGTTGTAACGACACCATGCCAAAATGGTGGCCGACTTCCCATGGGTCTTAGACCTTGACATGGTCTCTACAATGTATTCTTGCCTCCTGTCGTGGATGTAAATGACTATGCATTCCTTGAGCAATAAAATCATGTTTTGTGGAACTTCTGTCTTCCCTCTCTCATTTTCATTGCATTCTCACCTCTCTGTTACATTTTTGGCATGTTGTGCATATTCCTCTTCTTTCAGTCCCCGTGTTCATGTGTTGTGTGCACCGGAAGGCTGAGCTCATGTGTTGATCTATGGCATGCGTTGTCTACCCTTTTCTATTGCACCCACTTTGTTTCCGTCACTCTCGTAGTGGAGAGATATCCACTCTTTCCTTATGGAATTATCACCTTTTAGTGTAGTTTCCTTTCATGTTGTCCTTCTATCCTTGGTCCCTTGGCATCATTATCTTAGTTCTCCCTTCCAACACTAGGAGTAGCAGTAGTAGTAGGAAAAGATAGAGGAACCGGCCTTCTCCAGAGAACCTTCCCAAGCTCACAAGGTCCCACAACTTGGGGACGGTTCCATTGTGGTCTCAAACACCTCAGCCCTTCTTCGAGATCTAAGATGCGGGTGCATGTTTGAGCAACCAATAGTTTTTGGCACACCCGGTGGGATGAGAGTGAAGAGCTTTACATCTTCATCTTAGCAAGTTTGATGTGTTATCACTGAGATCTAGCCTTTGGAGGCATTTTTCAACACATATGGCAACTCCACTGATTCAATGCACCCATTATCTTATGTGCAGACCAGTCTCCCCCATTCCTCCATTCATCTCTCCTTTTTTCCATGTTCCACATTTCTCTTTTGAAGTTGTGCAATCATGACTTCTTTCCCTTCATGGAATTCTCATTTGCAGCAGCAAAACTATTTTCCCCATCCCCATAGTTTTAAAACCCCCCTCCAAATCAGTTTTATAAACCCTATTATCCCGAAAATGCATATAACCCACTTTTTTCTAACCAAAATGTTTATAAAGAATAGTTTTATGCAGATGATGGTGGAAACTCTTTGGCCAAAGATGATTTTGAGAGGTAGGTGCAAAATATGGAGATGGACATGATGTAGCTCAGAGTCAAGTGCTCCATAAAGGTAGCTAAAGTTGGCTATAAGGTCCCTTGTCCATGGGTCAGCCCTATTCTAGTCTGGTTTAGCACCCAACAAAAGTTGCACTTTATCACTAAGATGCTCCCCAGATTACAGAGTGGGTGAAAAAAATGGAGGCTAAAAATCTAGTGCACGGTAAAACCCTATCAATGGGGCAACCCTGCACTACCATCTTACAGTCCTCCCACTCCTCCATGCCAACCTACATCATCTCATCCCACTGCACGTGTTCCTAGCTTCTTGCACCGCCCCCCACTAAGAATTCCATCCCTTCTCCCTCACTTTCATCTCACCTTCATTTCTCTTCCATTCCCCTTCCTATGCGCACCTCTAGTACCTTCAGCGCATGCACCCTTCATCCCCTCTACACCCATCCTCCCACCTCATTCCAAGTCCCCTCTATCTATTTGTACCATAGATGCACAGCCCCCTACCAACGTACCTTTCCTCGACCAACATCATCATGTTTGACGACTGTAGAAAAATTGAAGAATGGTGTGACTCATGTGAATTTGACTGGGAAGAGGAAATCATACGGGAACATGTTCCAAAGAAAATCAATTAGCTCTAAAAGGCATGGTTCTGGAGGAGACCAAATTGCTTATAGAGGCATAACCATGCACGCCCTAGCTTTACGTGCCCTAGCCTACAAGCACTCCCCCTCAGGAGGAAAGTATACAATAAAATCCCATATATGGGATTGAGCTTCAAAGTAACATGAAAAATACAAGGATCAGACCATGCCCAATCAAATATTTGGCTATCCTAGAGCCACAAAAGGAGTTACCACAATCATGCTCACTTTAGAGCATGAGGTAGAGCTTCAGCGCACCAAAGGTCAAGCAACAACGCCTCCCAGATCTAAGTACATAACAACTCTAGGAGGTGTATATTATGTTTTTTGATACTTTGAGGGAAAAACACCATCTGCAAGGTGGTTTTTCACTCTCATTTCTGACCATGTTCAAGCAAATCAACTACATGGTCGCAATTTGTGAGGAAGGAAGCTACTTCTCCCTACCTATTGTAGGTTTTACTTGATCACCCTTTCCTCTAGTTAGAGTAGGATAGTTTATGTTTTCTTTCAGTAACACAAGTGCTTACACACACTCTTCATGTTCCATTTGGGACATGTATGATTTTCAGATTTTGTACATAATGTTGTGCTTCTGTTTTGGCATGCTCCCTCTGGGACCTTTCCTTTCCTGTTGCACCTATGTGCCCCTTTTTGTTACTTCCTAGGATGACACTCCAATTATGGTAGAGGCATTTCCAATGGTCAGTGTATAAGCTTTCACTCTCATCAATCTAATTTAGAATATATTCATATGAGAGAAAAAATTTTCGGAATTAAGACAAGCTTCAAGTGACTTCAAGAATGTTCTTCAAGTTACAGATCAGATCTTCAAGTTTAGGGCTTGAATCCATGCCCAATGGACTTCTAAGGCTATTGGTCTCTTCATCTAGTAGGCATATGGCCCCTAAAAGTCACCAAAATTGTTATCCAAATAACTCTCCTAGTTATCTGGATAACTTATATTTTCATCATGACTCTGGTGTTTCACATTTCAGGTTGCGCATACTCAAGATTGTTCTTTTGACACCTTGGCACGATTATGAGCCTTTGCGTGACCTTGCGTGCCTTCTTTCTCCCTTTGCATTCTCCTATCTCCTTCTATTTCCCCTTGCGTACCTTTCTCCTATGTGCCCACTTTCTCTTCCATCATGTCATGCACTCCTTGCGTGCACCTTTACAAACCTACCTTCCTCCTACGCATGCTCCTCCCCTCTGTTTCCCTTTCGCGTGCTTTCCTCTCTCTCCCGTGCCTTTCACCTTCTTCTGCACTAGTCACTGTGCCATGTCATCTTCTGTCAGACTTGAGTGTGCTTCATATAACCTATCAAGCACACCAATAGGGTGCCAAATCTGGACAACCAACCAGTGCATGACACGTGGTAGAAAAGATGAAACATATGAATTGTTGGTCATATGTTTCAGCCAACCCATGCACACCATGTGTCTTGCATGCCCCGATGGCTCTAACATCTTTTGACAACCGTATCTTTTATTACAGGGCTCATATCGATGCACACTTAGACTTGTCAGAAAGCTACTAACAAAAGCCACACATTGGAATATTCAAATTCAAATTTAGGCAGGATTTAGTAGGTGGAAAATAGGGAAATGTATTTTAGTTCATCAATACACATCCAATTAACCTTAACTACTAGATTTCATCAAATCTTTCCTTCTTCCTTTTTTCACACACAAAACATGATGTGGAAAATTCTTCTAACAACATTGTAGGAAGATTTATAGGCATTTATCACTAGTTATTGGTGGTGAATATTTGAACCTAAGTTTCCCTCCTTTCTCCTTCTCTTCTCTACTTCTTCTTCTATAAATAAAGAGAGTTTTACTTTGTAAAAAGGATCCCTTTTTGTTATAACAACACCATGCCAAAATGGTGGTTGACTTCCCATGGGTCTTAGACCTTGACATGGCCTCTACAATTTATTCTCACCTCCTGTAGTGGATGTAAATGACTGAGCATTCCTTGAGCAATAAAGTCATGTTTTGTGGAAATCATGTCTTCCCTCTCTTGTTTTCATTACATTCTCACCACTCTATTACATTTTATGGCATGCTATGTGTATTGCTATGCTTGCAGTCCATTTGTTCATGTGTTGCATGTGGTAGAAGGCCAAGCTCATGTGTTGATCTCGTGGCATGCATCATCAGCCATTTTCTCCCATTCCCACTCTATTTCTGTTGCCACTCATGGTGGAGAGAGATCAACCATTTCCTTCTAGCATTATCACCTTTTATTATAGTTTCCTTTCATGTTGTCCTTCTATCCTTGGTTCCTTGGCATCATTAGCTTAGTTCTCCCTTCTAGCACTAGAAGTAGCAGCAGAGTAGGAAAAGATAGAGGAACCAACCTTCTCCAGAGAACCATACCAAGCTCACAAGGTCCCAAAACTTGGGTATGGTTCCATTATGGTTTCAAACACCTCATCCCTTTTGAGATCTAAGATGTGGGTTCACATTTGAGAAACCAACAAAACATATGCACCTCACTCGATTGGTAAGATCCTTTAAGCCTAAGATAATCGTGACCTTAGCAGGATCTACTAACAAACTTTATTTTTATATAGTATGTCCCAAAAAGTCCCAAAGGGTGTAGCAAAGATACACTTCTTAATGTTGTGAGAGATGTTCAACTAGCGGAACTCACAAACATCGGTCCTCAAATTGTCACAATGATTTTTACCAGCCCATATACAATCCAATCATCTAAATAAATTGGTAATTTTTTTGTATAAAGTCCTCAAATGCTTGCACAATAATGCACGAAGAGACTGTAAGCACATTTTTCAACCCAAAGAGCATAACAAGATGTGTAAAAATTCCCCACTCGGTGGTGAAAGAGGTATTTTCTTGATCTTCTTTAACAATCTGCACTGATGATAACTAGAGAATCCATCGCTTAAAAACTAAATTTCGTGCCTTGCTATACCTTCCAAGATCTCATTAGTAAAATGTGTGGAAAAGGGTCTTTGACACAAAAAAAAATTATTTGTAGTCCACACATATCCTTATTCTACCATCTTTATTTATGTTTATCACCATTGAGTTAACCCACTTTGACTACTCAATGGTCTCAATGATTCCATATTTCAACATTTTATCAATTTATTCCTTTACTTTAACGCGTAGATTAGGATTCATCCTGTAAGGCCTCTTCCTAACCAAGTGCACACCTTCCTTTAACTTTATTCTCATCTCACCCAAAGAGTGACGCACTCACTTCAAATCATGATAGCCTTACGGAAATAAGTCATGGAAGTCACGCAATAGCTCAATAATATTTGCCACCTCTTATTCAGACCAATAGTCACCAATAATGGGCTCTTTAGGCTCTGTATCTATCCCAATGTTGACCCTCTTAATTTTTATAGGCTCATGATACGTGTGTGCCTTCTCATTAGCACTATAAAATACCTCACATGTGCTAACAATGTGATCAACATCCAGATTCTCCACTTCATCATCATCATCAATCATATAAACTAGCTTACCCTTTTCTTTTTCCAACCAAGCTCACCCAAGTTGTTTCTCATCTATCTATTATTCTTCAAAGCACACTTCAAAATATATATCTATAAACATATCTAATAGGATTTCCTTATCCTTTGCACTATCCCCCATCGTAATGTGATTCATAATTTGTAATGCTTCATTCACTAGAGGTTTAGTATAAAAATAGTCCAAGGTATGAATCATACCTGAAGTCAACTCCTACCAATTAACAATTTCCCTTGTTAACTTTGCATGAACATACCATACGCGTGTTAAACCACTTAGAGTGGCATAGAACTTATGTACCCAGAGTGATGGTAGCAAGGCCTCCTACCCCTCCATCTAGAGTCTCTCACACTTTTGAATGAGGTGTGAAGAAAAATCCTTCCCATGGAATTCACATATGTGATAGGGTACATTTCTCCTAAGAAACCTAGAATAGAAGGTGACTCTCACTTCTCGCCACTGCAAATGGTTATCTCTATGTGTAGTACACCAGTGCGTAGTTGTCTTGCATAAGGCATATACCAACATATTTATTCTATCACCCTCATCCTTCCACTAGGATTCCATGGTGTGTAGAAATACATCGGGGTTTTCTTCACCAATGTATTGAGGTACCTGGTTATGACCAAAATGCCTAACCATGTGTGGCCTATTTACATGAGTAACTATGTTCTTGATCTCTCTCCCAACCATTTCATACAATCCATGCACCTAGTTATCACAAGAAACATTGGTTGTATCACTCATAGAATGAGAATCATCCCACTGTATAAAACCTTCCTTAGATGGCTCAAGCAATTCATGATCCCTAACTGTACGCACATATATCCTGTTCTAGATCCTCTTCACTCAAGGGTTCTACATATGTTTTAGCCTTCCCATCTATTAAAGCAATAATTATGAGCTCTTTTTTATTCTCAAAATTGATGTATCATTCATTAAAGAGTAAATAAAAATTATTATTATAACACTAATGGTGCCCAAGCAATGCTAGAAAACTATGTGATTCTGCAAGTACCAATACCTCAAATTCCCTAGTAAACTTGGCCCTTTGTATAGTAATAGTGGCATCCTTCAATACTCCAATGGGCATGGCTCTAGTCCTGTTCTCCATATACAACACATTTGAAGAAGGTTGTAATGGTGGTCTCCCCATATGATTCCACGTATCCAAAGTGAGTACATTCACTTCCGTAACTTTATCTATAAGAATGTTGCTCAGAACCACCCATCAACAACTACATTCAAAGTGATCTCTTTATCATACTCAAGACTATGAGGAGGTAGATTTGTATGTAATATATGTCTCTCACCCTCGATCTAATGTGCATATCTTCTCCTTAGTCATTCCCCTAACAAAGAAGTGATATTCTCCTAACACAACATCTTACAAGCCTCCTTCAAGTCATCAACATATTTCTGAGGAAGATCAACTATATTTTCCTACTCCATCTTCTATGAATGCTATTTTAAACACTATATTTCACCCCTCGCATGTTTCTCATAAACTCCATAGTTTCTTGATAAACTTACTTCGATGGGTAGTATCTAGATATTTTTCATTCATCACCTCTTGATTTTTAACCACACGATTAAGCTTCGTGATATCCTAAGTGCACGTAGCCTTAACATGTCTAGTCACTAACACAAGAAGCATATCAGAGTCGTATAATATTAGGCATCCACCGGTCTTCTACAAAACACTACACTTTAATAATACACGTACACTTACCATTCATCTTATAGTTCTTAATGATGTACTCATATAACTCAGGACATTCTTCAAACTTATGTTGCTTCCCGCACTATGAGAAGATTATATTCTCGGGGTATTCATGCCTATAATGATCAGGAGATCCTCATGTGTAATAGGTTCTTGAGGTGAAGTCACCTCTTCCACTACCATGAACATGGCCTCTCGTATCCACCTCGGTAACCTCTACCTATACCACATCTATTAGAGCACCCTTCATGATGTTTTCCTTCTTTCTCCTTGGAATTATTCATGATGTTGGTCCGACACACACCAGCTTCAATGGCATCATGAATCTAATCAATCACTCTAAAAATATTTGTATTATGAGTGTGTGACTTACAAATTCTATAATAATAGGACATGTTCTTCTCGATAACGTGTTACAACAAAGGGAATCTACTTGAATCATGATCCAAGTGACAGATCTCACAATCCAACAACATGGTGCACACTGATTTATGAGGGAAACTATCCTTAGTATGTATCTAAACCTTGTAATCTATACACCATATTCCACTACATGTCTCATGAGCCAAATTGACCGATAATTTCTCCAGCTTGTTTCCCCATAGATGTAATATGTGCCTCTAAGAATGGGTTAACTCCAGTGTCTACACTCCCAAATGCCTTAGTTCACGAGCTTCCTCTAAAGCCTCATGCGTATTTTTAATGTCTTATGAGAGAGTGCCCTTCCAAAGGCATTATTAAACTGCCAAAAACCAATGTGCATTCTAGCTAGGGTAAATATCATAGGACAACTTTGATAACAAGGTTTTAAAATGTGCATCATACTCCCTTACACTCTCAACCATGCCCTTCTTAATCTATTTTAGTGTGATGATGATTTTATGTTCAAAATCAAGTTTATGAAACTCACCAAGAAAGAATCACACAACACATTGTAATCTACATCATTATTCCTTGGATCATACTTCCTATACCAACTATGTATGCACCCTTGCAAAGTAGTAGCAAAATAACTTTCCTTCCACTCAAGAGTTGTGATTCCCTTAGCATGCCATAGTATCTCACACATGTGTACATGCTCTGTTGCATCCTTAATACCTCTATACTCTGGAAGGTGAAGATACATCTTGTAATAAACTTGTTGTGGCTGGTGTGTACCATGTCCACTATACCCATAACCTATATTACCTCCATTGTTTCCTCCACCTCCAAAACCACCATATCCACTAGATCCCGAACCTCTGACCCTCCCCCGATCCACCTCCTATATTAGGTATTGAACCATATGATGAGCTACCTTGTGTTCCAAATATTGTACTGAATTGAATGCCTACAATTTTCAAAGTTCTTCTACTTCCGCACGTATTACCAACATTCTATGTACCCAAGATCTGTCTTGATGACGCACTAGAAAATATACCCCAATCAGATCTCCAAACAAAGAAGATTTTTACACAACCATACATGAATGTTTTATCCGACGACTTTTTTACTCAATGGAAAATGAAATCTACCCATCGCTACTCTATCACCAATACTATCTTGTTTCTCAATAACTATTTCAGGAACTGGAACACCAAGCAAAAAGGTGAAGTCACTAGGTGGGATCAAATGCACACCTACGATCCTTCCTCTTTATTATTTTGACACACTCTCATCTGAAGTTGAAGTGGATTCTCTTCCATGATTACCTAAATGGAGTAGTATAGGCTGCTCAAGTTCCACATCCTTCACGACAACCTCAAATCCTTTGCACATCACCTATCTCCACAACTCCATAGACTCCTCAACACTGTACTTTTTGTTAAATACCTCTCTTGTGCTTTATTATACTTAATCCACCTTTCTTCTCTTTCCTTTTCTACCATCGTGTCCACCATCTTTCACCACACCTGCTCCTACCCTCGCGTGTGGTGGAGGTTTAGCTAGCCATAGGTCATTCTTCCAAATCCAGAGTCACCAACAAGATCTTAATTGCTAAAGGGATAACACATAAATAAGATCCTTTGGGTTTGCATAAGAATTGAAAATTAGAAACCTCTAGAAAAGAATAAGCAAAAAGTGGGTACTTTAGCTTGTAAATTTGTAAAACACCACTCCACTAATGGTCTACAATGAGTTTCCAAGTCACATCAAAATCATATAGATCCTAGTAAATTTATTGTGTCCAAATAATTGATATATATCTCCAATTTCACCTTGATGCATATGATACTAGCCACTCATAAAACTCTATAGGAAAAAAAGAACGTCTCATAGAGTTCATGATACATATGTTCTTCAACCCACGTGTGAGCATTAAAATTAGGTCCAATATTATATCTATGATAAAACTAGTCTTTTAAATCCACAACCCAACTCTCAATGTTGTCCAAAGTCAATTGATACGTCTTCATCATGAAAAATCCTTGCAATAGCTTGAAAATAGGTCCCGACAATGAAAGAGAAATGTAGTATGTTTTTCTTACTCAAACCATGGATGTACTTGGCCCATCACTTAGATAAATATGAGCACTCACCCAAAGCACAAAAAGGTACTAGCTCCCTCTTTTATATCATCTTTTTCAAGGTGTTAGCATGATCATATAATTATTCCATATCCATAACAAGTAAGTAAAGGTAAATCATAACAAGAATTAGATCACAACCATAGTGCATAATTAGTTAAACAAGGATCAAGTTCAAATTTACCATAAAGTAGTCATTAACAGAGACATCAACCATCAATATCCATCCACAAAGATCCATTATATTAATTCATAAAAATCTAGTAGCTGAATACATCATAATTACCATCACAAATTCATGCACGTAAAATCATACCAGAAACATACCTCTATTACAATCTATCGTGGCTCTAAAATGTGTAAATCAATACATATATAGGTAGTGGGGACTTTCCCTTCACCTCCCATGCACTCTTAAAATAGTTTGCATGCTAATAATATCCATGCACCACTACAAAATTAACTCCAAAATCATGGAAGCTTCGCCTAATATATATACCTAAAATTAACTCTAGATATAATATTATTATTAGCTTGAACTTTGCATGATGCTTGATCTTTCACTTACTCCAAAAATATCCATCGCTTTGTCCACGATTCTTCTTGTTCTTATCTAATACATACACATCACTCCATGTTCAACTCTAGCATAATCCATGCAAAAGGGGGTTAAGTGCCAAACTCGTCTTTCTAGGCACAAATATTCAAATGCACAACTTTTTCAAAATTTGATGCCTAATCATGCACCCTCTTCCTACGCATCATGTCCTATTGTGCCTCTTATACTTATTAAATATATCACCTAGACAAAATGAGATATGAATTTAATCCAAAGCTATAAAAACATTTGGGTTAAGAATAAAAAATATATTATTAGGAAAGGATCCATGTAAGTGGTGAAGGGAAATTCCCATTGTATATAAATATGTGTAGCACTATTGTATTTAGGGAACACCTTTTGTATACAAAATACCACATGTTCATGTGGCTTGAGAGTTTGAGAGTTATTTAATATGTGCACATGGTCCAACACATGACAATATGCATTTTTAATGTAATAAACATGCTTGTTATGTAATATATTGAGGTTTACAATGAATAATTATTTTTGGGTAGCAAATATCACCATGTATGAATATGGTATTTTGGGAGTACGAGCGTTGTTTATTATTCCGTATGTTGAATGAATCTCCATATTTTTATGTGTTGTTAATATGTCATGATATGTTCTATTTTCTTGCATGTATGTTATAAATGATGATGATGATTATGCATGTTATAACATATTTATGAGAGAACAAAGGAGGTACCTAGTTACTACATGCGCTTCGGGTGAGCATTCATACCTTGTCCGGATGAAGTGCCAACGTGCCTAGCTAACTTATCATTGGGTAAAATAAAGAATACATTTTGGTTCCATTGTTGGGACCTCATTTCAACCTGTTCATTAGGATGTTGCATGCATATGGCATTTTTACTGTCTTTGGAGAATGTTGAGATCGGTATACTAAATTCAATGAAAATGACATTGAATGGAAGATAAACAAAATGACTTGTAAAACTCCCTGTAGCCTTTGAATGCAACCTCAAATAAGGTTGTGTGAGCTTTGAGCTATTTAACCTTAGGAATAACTAATTTTTAGTGCTCTTGAATGGCCTCTAAAATGGGGATGTAATTGATACATACATACATACATACATACATACATACATACATACATACATACATACATACATATATACATACATATATATATACATATATATATATATATATATATATATATATACATATATATATATATATATATATATACATATATACATATATATATATATATATATATATATATGTATATATATATGTATATGTATATGTATGTATATATATATGTATGTATATATGTATGCCAACGTGCCTAGCTAACTTATCATTGGGTAAAATAAAGAATACATTTTGTTCCATTATTGGGACCTCATTTCAACCTGTTCATTAGGATGTTGCATGCATATGGCATTTTTACTGTCTTTGGAGAATGTTGAGATCGGTATACTAAATTCAATGAAAATGACATTGAATGGAAGATAAACAAAATGACTTGTAAAACTCCTGTAGCCTTTGAATGCAACCTCAAATAAGGTTGTGTGAGCTTTGAGCTATTTAACCTTAGGAATAACTAATTTTTAGTGCTCTTGAATGGCCTCTAAAATGGGGATGTAATTGATACATACATACATACATACATACATACATACATACATACATATATACATACATATATATATACATACATATACATATACATATATATATACATATATATATATATATATATATATATATATATATATATATATACATATATATATATATATATATATATATATATATATATATATACATATATACATATATATATATATATATATATATATATATATATATATATATATATATATATATATATATATATATATATATATATATATATATATATATATATATATATATATATATATATATAAGTCTTGGATAGAGCTTCCAATACAAAAATATTTGAACCATGTTGACAGATTTTTTCACAAAAAATAAAAGAGGATTTGTAAGAGGATGAGATTGCATTTTATAGAGGCTAAGTTGGTTGGAATTTGGTTGAATTCATATGTTATTTTTAGTGCTTGAAGAATTTACAACAATTACGAGAAGTTGAATGCCTTTTAGGGGTAATAAAGGGATTTAATTATAGAAGTTTCATCTGGAAAGATAGTTGTATGTGAAATTGAATTTCCCCCACCTTTCTATGATTCTATAACATAAGTTGATTGTACTAGTGAAGTGGAGTCCATGTGGAGTTGACTGGGAATCTAAGTGGCAGTTGACTAGGAAAATAAGTGTATTTTCCTAATTAGATAACTAATTTAATTAGCTAGGATGTGCACACTTAATTAATAAATGATAATTGAACTAACTCAAGGGGTAATAAGGATTAATTTAATTAATATAAGAGGTGCAATGCACTTGATTAATCAATTTAATTAATCAATCATGAAAGGGGTGAATAATAGGATGTACTAGGACAATATTGGGAATGTGTATGAGTGATTTAGGGTGTCTACATTTTACCATATTTAAAGTTCTATTGCAAATTAGTAGTGATTTAAAGACAAGAGACATATGAAGATCATGGAGTAAAAATAAATGAAGCATTTGGATGCCCCAACAAGTAGAATGGTAACGAAATTCCCCTTCAAGTGGGTGGGTGATGCGGTAAAGTTGTGGACAGTTGCTTGATAGGAAGAAGACAAGGGATTAGAACAAGGATGGGAAGGATTGTGCTCATAGCATGAGAATCATTTAGAGAATAATTTTAGAGAAACCTTATTTTTGATAGTGCACAATAGAGTTATCACCATGATTGTGAAGGAATCAATATTGTTAACATAGATGTGCATTTATAAACACACACAACAAAGAAGATATAAAAAGGAAATGAAATCAAGATATAAAGTAGGTGTATGCACTAGGGTTATAAAGGAACCAATATGTAATCAATCTACTTACAAGTGATCCAAAAAGAAAACATCAACAATGTAACAAAAATTGAAAAAAAGAAGACAATCAACTATGCTCTCACAGTGTGCCACAATGATGATTAAGTATATGTAAATGCTCTCAAGGTGGGAATAGGACCAGACTAGAAGATCGAGTAAAGTGAATCCTTATGAAACTCTAGTTGGATATGTTTTACAAATGATCAAAGTTAAAATTTCCCAGTGAAGTTATATGGTGAAGGAAAATAAATTTTGTGACTTTCCCCAAGTAGAAATCATGCAAAGGGAAGAAAATGATAGTTGTAATATTGGAATGATCATTAGGGTAGTAGATAAAAAGTATGAATTTAACAAAATTATGTGGAGATGTTGAAAATTTCACTTCAAGGGTTCTCTAATTGTAGGATTTTTTTGATAAGTGAATGTTTATTCAAAAAAATTATAATCCTTGATTTTTTTGGATTTTTATGAATTTTGAAATAAAAATGTAGAGAAATGAAAACAAATATGAATACACATAAAAAGGAATACATTATTTAGCTTATTTAGTAAACTAGGAGGAAAAACATAACACATGCACGTGACAAAAAGAAATAGAACAAGAATTGCAAACAAACCCAATATGAATAGGAATGTAGGAGACCAAATTTATATGTGAACTAAGATGCCAAGAATTTTCCTACAATTGGTCTACAACAAAGGTAAATAAAGTACAAAACATAGTCATAATGTTGACAAAACACAATAATACAACACAATTTGTAAAAAACGTCTAATGACACTCTAAATGTGTTCCACATTGAAAAAATGGAAAAATGTGAATGCCCCAAGAGATAGCTTATAATTCGAGGGGATTGGATCAGACCAAAGAGAAGAGTGATACTTAGATACTCTAAAATATACTCTTGTCGGATCCCATTAAAGTTTGATCTATATTGGATTAAAATGTAAATTCCAATTTTTCCCCAAGAAAATTTATATTGTGAAAGTGTAAATGATTGATTTCCATGAGCATAGATATACACCATGGGCAAGAAAAATGATTATGATCTGGAATGATCATGAGAAGCACCATTAAAAGGAAAAAAATTAAATTGTGTTATCCAATTATCAAGATTAGTCAAACATTATTTTAATGTTTTTATTTTGACATTTTTATATTGTTTTTGGTTTTGGAAAAATTATATTGTTTTTAATTTTACAAAACATATTTGATTATTTTTGGTATTTTGTAACTTTTTAAAACGGGTGTATTTCTTGAAAGTGTGTGAGAATAATTATAAGCATTCCATTTCATTGGTAGAAATGTAGATGATAAAATGATAGGGTGTTTCACTTTTCTCGTGGCTCCACACAACTATGAAGATGCGAGGGATTATCACTGAGAGAAAAGAAGGACGTGAAAATGAGGTGAATAGTTATATGAAAGTGAATATGATGGATGCAAAGACACAAGGTGTAACAATGATCCATATGAGAAAAATGTAACTCATCTCTAGTCAAGATTATCTAACCAATTCCAAGATGATTCCACTTTATAGAATTTAACAAGACTTAGATCTATTAATGGCCTATTGATTGGGAAAATCCAGTTGGAGGAATTATTGTCTCTCTTTAACATGAGCAACTAAATTACTTCTTGGGATGTTTTTGATTAAGCACTTTGATTAATATTTAATAAAGGCTTTATTGGTTAATTATTTTTGTTTATTTTTGAAAGGAACCCCTACATGTTTCCCCATGCCACCAAAGAAGGGGCAAGAGCTCAAAACCAAAGAAAAATGTAGGCGAGTAAGGACTTCATTCGTTCCCAATCTCATACTACTAGTGAGAATTATGAGCTTATCACCAAAAAATATGAAGGATGAAAGGTGTAATGATTTAATAGTTTTTTTAATGTATTTTCAAATTAATTTTTCCTTATTTATTGATAGTGTTCTTGTTGGGAAGGAACATTCTACCCCCAAGTCTCAACCTCATGTGACTAGTAAGATGCAAGGGTTCAACATTGTAGATTGAGATGGGTGGTCAAAACGATTTGGGTAAATAATTTTGACCTTTACATTAAAGAGCGATCTTATTTTGAAAGGATTTGGAATCGAAGCTTTGAGAAAAAACCGTAGGTAAAAAGATCTAAAATAGTAAGAACCATGTAATAGGAATGACACACATAATGCCTAATAGAACAAGGTTAACTCGTGTCATGATAGTTGAAGAATGCAAATATATTATAATTTCCTTACTAATATATCTTCCAACAAATGAAATTCTTAATATTATTTGTACTCAATTTTTCTCTTTCCAATTCACAAACAATACTTTAAGGATTGGTTTGATTTAGATTTTTATTTTCTTTTTATGCTTTTTAAGTTTTCTACATTTTGGAGGATGAAGATTTGAATTTGTCTCATAAATAAATAGATCCATGTTTATTAAAATTAGAGAGTCCTAAAATATGAGACTTGTGTGGAAGAAATCCAAGTCAAGAGAGGGAATCGAAAGATTCAATAAATCTTTATATATGAGTCTTGGGTGGAAAAGGTCCAAGTTAAAGGTTGAAATCCAAAGATTTGATAAGTCCTACAATATGAAACTTGGGCAGAAAAGGTCCAATTCAAAAGAGTGAATCAAATTATTTAATGAATCCTGAAGTATGGGACTTAATGATTTAATGATTTAAGGCATATATGCTCCAAGTCAAAGAATGTGTGATTAGATAATTCTTCGATGAGATCCAAAGACCTATGTGATATTAGGGGAACATTGTCAATGTGGGAAATATGTTGAGACTCATATTCATCTATGAATGAAAGAGTGCAAGGAGAGAAAGATTGATCTCTAGATGTACACCCGAGGCTCCTTATAGGTCGTAGAGAGGGTATAGTCAATGTTTCTCCTTTTAGGTTGTGAATTATTTTGTTTGATAAAATATTTTCAATTAAAGTGTAAAAAGGTTATATAAGGATATTCCTAGGTATGCACACCTCATAGAGTTCATAGGTGTATATTTCTTGACATGTAGGAATATTTGTTGATGAAATGTCTACAAGATTGATCATGTGAGCTGTAATGGACACATAACGCTACATTTTCGCAAGTATCCAAGTTTTTTCTGATTTTGATTCAAAAAAAAAATAGAGACATGAGGCATAGGGTCTAGAATGGAAATAATGGAATAAAGATCAATGGTTCTTAATGATGGACCCTCTTCTCTTATGTCAAGGATTGAAAGAGAGTCTTACGAAAGACCAAGATCTCATTAAGTGTTAGAAGATTGTTGTGTTATTCATTTTTACACCTTGGTGAAAATGGGAAACATGGGAAAATTAGATTGGGACATCAAAAAGGCCTCCATGAAATAATCTATGGTATTTTAGATAAAATTTAAGGTTCTAGGAACATTTGTAGTAATTCGGGGAAGATGGAACCATTTGAGACATTTTTTCCTCTTCTAGGTTTTGAGGAGACCTATGAGCTCAATCGGTGAGAATGTCACTCCAGTGCCCACATTCATGCCAAAATGGGTAAAAATGGCCAAGATGGGAAAAAATTAATTTTTAGTTCCCTATACCCCCTTGATTCTAGAAATCCCGAGAGAATTCAAAAATTGAAGGAATTTAACAAAAGAAAAAAAAATTTAGCTTGAGGCCTAAACACCTCAGTTGAGCCGATGGGAAAGCTCAAACTAGCTCACTAAGATAAACTAGCTCAGTGAGCTAGTTACAAGGTGATTAGGTCAAGCTTGAGGGAAATGGATGGATTACATGGGTAAAGTGGCTCATCAAGCTACTCACTCATCGATCCCAGAGAGAGGTATGAATGATGGCGAAGCTTGTAGGGAATGAGCCCGGTGTAAATCGACATGAAAAGTTGGCTAAGTGGGCCAAGTCAAAATTGGATCCCCGTGGAGGAGTTGGTTTCTGAGCCAAGTCGACGAGGTGGATGGGTGACGAGTGGCTTGGAGATTACGCGGGGAACAACTCAGTGGATAGTCACAACAAATCAAAGGCCAACCCCATTTTGGGGTCAACGTGTAGAATGTTTTAGGGTAAGAGATCGAAACTTACCAAATGAGTTGGAGAAAAGGTAAGATAGAGGTTCAAACACCAAATTAAGAAGGACATCATAGGTTAGAAACCTTTTGTGGGTCAATATATCGGGCAACAAGCCATTCTAGGGAGCATAATTTTGGGCTTTGGACTTGGGTTGAGCGAGTGAGGACTAATGACGAGCCGAGTTCTAAAATCCAAAGTTTGAAGTTCACACTTCAGGTTCCACAAATTTTGAAAATTTGGTGGTTCATGGAAAATTATAATTGTCCGTGAGTCGACTCAAGTCCGAGATACTTGAGAGTTTGGGGACCGTAGGGGCTGAGAAACATGGTGAGCTAAAGCAAAATGTATGTAGATTTTGGAGCCCACAAAATACAACCCTCTCATCCAAAGGATTAACCTACTATGCATTCTAAATCCTAAACCAACAACTAACTCACCGAGCCATTTCGAACTTGGTAAGCTACTTCCCACAGACAATACAAAGAGGTAGAATGGATAAAAGAACCCCACACCAAGACTTGCCTAACTTTCTCCAAATTCATCATATTTTCACAAAATTATAGTTAATGGATTCATAATTTAGAGGGATATAGGATGCAAACATAAGAAACTCTATTAGATCCAAATAGTGCCCAAGTAGGTGAAGGTGCAATTAATGAAGCATAGGTGCACATTCTTTTCCCACAAGGTAGGGTATATGAAGTATGGACATTAGGAAAGGATCCCATAATGTGATACAAGCAAGCATGGTGCCCTTGTGGGTGATTGAAGACCTAGAAATTTGAATTTCTCCCTCTCTCTCTAATTCTTCCTATAAAATGTAAAGGAAGGGAATTTTTACAAAGGTTGGACATTTTTCATCTGCCCTCTCCCTTCTTTCTCAGCTGTGGGATAATTGTGGAGTTTCAAACCTCCCCATATAAAAATTATAATAGAAATAATGCCTTTTCCCCTCAAATTATTTACTTTGCAAACATTTTGGAGTAATAAAATTAGTGTTTTATGATAATTTTTCTATCCTTACTTGATTTTTTTATTGTTCTATGTTGCCTCTATTCATGATACATGTATATTGTGCATTATCTTGTTTCATTATAGGGTTTAAATGATGTTGTGTTTTCTTGGGAATGTTGTGTGAATTCCATTATGGTCTATGGTGCTTGATCATCCTCCCCACATCTATTTTCTTTCATTTTCATGCAGTGGGGACTGTCCAACACCCCTTTTCTTGGTGTTATCACCCCCTAGTGTAGGATTTTCTTTCTTTCATGCAATCTACATTTTCCTTGTCTCCTTTTCTCCTTGGAATTTATAGGGTAGGATTAGTTAGGTTTTTTTTTACATGTAGGAATAGTGTAGTGCTTAGTTTAGGAAGAGGAAATCGTCCTTCTCTAGAGATTTATCCCCACTATAAGGTCCCATACTTTGGAATAACTCCATATTACCCAATCACAATTATTTCGTAAGTCACAAACACTAGAAAATAAGAGGATGATGTAATTTGGTGATAATATTTCTGCATGCCGGTGGGACCATCAAGTCATATTTTTACCAGTGTGTATTTTGATATTGTTTTATTTCATTAAGTTTTTGTGCTCTTGATGAAATACCAGCCTTTGGAGGTACACACAAGCACAAATAGTGATTCCAATAATCCAAAACAACCCATTATCTAAGTTTCAGACCATTTCTTCCATCCATGAAGTTGTGCAATAATGACTTCACTCCCCTCATGGAATTCACACTTACAGTAGTAAGAATCCCATTCAAAGCCACCTCCAAGGTGTTTCAGAACACCTCTGGATCAATTCTATGATCAGATTCAAAATCATTATGCATATCCACATGAGAAATATCAAAATTAATTTTGGTATGGAGTTGTTTAAGATAAAAGATATGCCTATTTTTGGAGTAATTCTATACCGGAGATGAATTAGAAGAAAAATTCAAAGAATGGAGCAAATATTGGAAGTCATCAAAGGGATAATCTAAATATTGCAAGCTAAATAGTCCAGCTTACATGCAACTCCATCCATGGGTAGGTCAAGTACCTAGTTGTTTTAGCCCATAGCAAAGGCTTGAGGTAATTGTAGTATGACGGAAAAGTGACATGCAAGCATGGGAATCTACAAGTGACTCTTCCTCGCACCCGACCTCCCGAGGTCATGCCGAGACAGCCGGTGGGTATGGAATATGTGTGAGATGCAGACAAACTAGTTAGGCAATCTAATGTCTTCAATACGCATTAGTGGAATTTGTGAGTCTAAGGCAAAGAAGGCCCTCCTAACTTGAATTGGTGTGATAGATCGGTCAACAAGGATGACTTCTTGAAGGCTCCAATCAATATCAAGCTCTGGTGTGATTCGATCTATAGGTTGTGGAATACGTGGAAAATGACCCGGGATAGTTTCGTGTATTTCTCCGGACAGGGTCATATGGTGGATGGTAAATATAGTCAATTCTATGGATGATTCTCTGGCCTAGTCCAGAATTCCCTAGCTTTGTTAGCTGCTGTGTCTAGCAAGGATAATTGTTCGATGATGATAGGTGGAAGTGGGGTAGACCGAATACTAGTGTGCATAGGCCAGTGTCTATGTCTAATTCTCCTATGGATTCGTTGGGCTGCGGGATTTGTGGGTCACAACCGTAGATTCTTAGTTGTTGTGGACCTGTTATGGTCATGTGTGAAATCAAGTCCTAATCCCTAATATCCAGTAATCATATGCTTTCTCAGCTTCTATATTTAGGATCAATAACTGTGTGATTTTCTCATAATATCTTACAGGTGTTCGTGCAACCTGGATTCTTAGGCTGGTATCTATATCTAGAAGAGTGTCTCCTGCATCTGGCTATGGGACCAAAGGATCACAACCAAAGGTTTGTTCTCTTTCGAACCCTTCTACAGTCATATGAATGTTACCTAGGGTAATCTGTAGTTCGGTTGATTCGACCAAAATGTGTGTGCTTGGTCGTCTTCTATGTTTAGTCCACTCAACTGGGAATTGATTTGTTGCAAGCTTACCATTGTTCGGAAGACTTGAATCCTAAGATTTTGATCTATATCAGTTATCACTATGATGAGATTGGGCTGAGGCACGATTGGCTCGAATACGTATTCCCTGGGCTCTCTAGGTCCCGTGATTGTCATACAAAAGCAACAAAGTAAAAAGAACTACAATAAAATAAAATTTAACTATGTGAAGTATATCTATAGTATGTATGACTTCTCTATTCTTTTTGTGTTTTCTGATGAGCTTTACAAATTTAAGAAAGCAGCTATTTAAAATATCTAGAAATGACAACTAAAATAATCAATTTAAAACAAACAAAATAACCGAGTGTAGCTATTTGTCTGTGTAATTTGTAGATCTATTCTAAACAATAAAATAGCTTATCTAATCTATTTGCAAGACTCTCGATCCTACCTCATAAGTGAGGAGTGAATCATAGTTTCTCAGAAACTATCAATCCCCACAGCTTCCCTGCAATATCGAGAGTAGAATTAACTGAAATAAAGCAATTAACTACTCTATTTGATATGATTCTAACTAGAACTTTGAAAGCTAGAACCCGGATTCTCAGAGAATAGTGGCGAAGCCGATGGTGTGTGTGATCTTGTCCCCTCGCAGTGATCTCCTCGCTCCTTCGTGTTCATGTGGATCCGTAAAAGTGTGTAATGCTAGCATTAATAGAAGTAGATATTGGGATAAAGGCAGCTCGTAACACCGATCGAATACAATGCGAGTAGGAGAGGGATAGTGCAAGAGTACGAGCTTGGCTTATGCAATTCCTAGTGGGATCTATCATGCAGTCATGCAACATAAAGCGTCCGTAACTCGAAACTATTTTGTTTGAGGAGAAAAACCTGCAACTTTAATGGCTTCCTAAGCTATTCTACTCCAATGGATTGGATGAAATAACAACAAAGTGCTTTGCACAAGATGGATATGTGGCTTACCAACAACAAAACAATGCTAACTAAGCATGCAATGAAAGAAACTAAGCATTCTAAGCAAAAGGAAAACTAAATCTATTGCAAAGAGAAATCAGAGGCAAATTTGAGGGGCCATTTGCTTGAGCACAAGCCATCTATTTATAGCATTTGCATTTACCCAAGGTAAAAACCAAATAGAACTCTTAAACTATAAACAATGGCAAAACACTATTCCAGGGAACCAGAATTATAAATGCAAGGTTATGGAGGTGAAAGAAATCTAGTAAAATGTTGAATTTACATGAGTCATGTTAAAAGAGCTTTATGGAAAAGACGTAAAGGACCGCCGCTCAGCAGTAGGGCGGCGGTTATAGGACCCGCCGCCGGGCAGGACCGCCAGCAGGTTTGGTTTCACATCAAGAGCGAAAGGCCAAGAAAAGAGGGGAAAAGGGAAAAACAAAGCACATGGTGGCTAAGCGGGGCATGCGGGATGTTAACACACACTTGGAGAGATTTTCCGATCCCGAACACCTTGCGAGGAGACTTGTATCATCATTGGGGCACGTGTCACGTTGTTCTGGTAGTACAATACCTTACAATTTTGGGTACGTACATATTGCCCCCTCGGAGAAGCGTTTTAGCCATGAAGAGGCGTAAAACGGTGGGTCCGAGTATGGCGGTCCCGAAATGGGAAGTTAGAAGTTATACCTGATACATCCATGTGTTGAAATGACGCCGTCCAAAATTCCCGCTACCTGCAAAATGAAAAGAGAACTCAAGTGCAGATAGACACAATAGTTTGAAAAATAAACACTAAAATAATAGGGAATGAGAATGTAGCATTTGAGCAGGGATAGGAACTTACCTCCATCGGTGGTCGAAACCTATGAAAAAGTCATTTAAAACGAATCAGGGTGCTATATATATGAAAGTGGGCCCATTTTCCTATTCATTTGCGTGAGTCGATTTGATTGATTTTGAGCTCTGGGACCCACGGTGACGGTTTCTTGCATGAGTAGAGTCGAAACGTCCGTGACGAGATAGCAATCATGCCTCCATGTGCGGAACACCGACCCGTGAGGTCACAGGTTAGTTTTCTTCAGTTTATCCCTTTTACCCCCTTAAATTTGAAATGCTAAATACTTTGTCATGGGGGGGTAATTTTTGAAAATGTTAGTGTTAAAAGGTCCACCTAGGGGGCGCCTACTGGGTAGGCTTTGTTTTTAGGTAAAATGGTCATTTTTTGCACTTTTTAGGCCTTTTAAATTTAAAAACCCACGTGGGTTTTGGACCATGACCGCCGCCCCGCCTGGGTGGCGGTTACATGACCATCACCTTGTTCGGGTGGTAGTTACACGACCATTGCCCTTAAGGCGGCGGTTACAAAAACCGCCTCCGCTGTGGCGGTGGTTTTGCATAGAATACAAAAGGAACATCTATTTGAGATTGTGTTTGTATTTTTAGCATTTCTACGTGCTTTCATGATTTTTCCAGTATTACTTGGATGCTAACTTGCTCTGTTTTGTGTGTTTTTGGGTGTATGCAAAGTAGAGAGAGAGTATACCGGGGATTTGAGAGAGGGAGTGTGACTAGCTCCCAAGAGTATTGGATGCCCTTTCATAGGATGAGGAGGACACTCTTCAGAGGGCCGAGATACTACGCATCTCACGCATGCCCCATGTTGCTCCTTCCAGTCACATTCTTTGTGACTTGTTCTCATATTGGGATGCAGATCGGAACACCTTCCGATTGCCAGGGGTCTGCGGTGAGTGGACTATTACATTGGAGGACGTCTATCATATTCTGGGGGTCCCGATCATCGGGAGATGACTCACCCTAGAGACGGTAGGTTCATGGGCACAGATTGCACAGTGGGCCACATATATGGGAGATGCAGTCATCTCTACGGGGTCAAAGAAGGGGGTTAGAGTTCGATCCATTCCTTCTTTGCCCATCCCCTACTTCACCAGGCCATCATGGGGATCCTTGCCTCGAGACTGATCGGGGACAAGGGAGGAGATACATTACTATACTGCTGGTCCCCCATTATTGCACAGATAGAGGGGCATGGTCAGATATATGCCTAGGGAGTAGACATTCTTGGGACCACCTACCATGACTTATATAGGGTGGTCCATTTACAGGGGCAGTCCTTGAGCCATCCGACCCTAGTCATGAGTTGGGTCTATGAGCATTTCATCCCTTATGGCAGGGGTGTGGAGGTGGCAGATCCTGGAGCTGTGAGGGCAGCCAAATGGAAAACATGTTGGTGCTTAGAGCCTCTCATCAGCCAGTTTCCTTCCTAACTACTGCCAACATGGAGGCCACACCATACCAGACTATGGCAAGCATATGGGGCGAGGAGGCTCTTACCTTGATCTCCTGCTCCACGACAGGCAGCTTATTGATAGAGTGGGGTGAGTGGAGATGCACCCCTTTGGCCATGTTCCTCAGCAGTTTGGCTTACCATACATGGGTATGCTTCCCCCAGTGGCACCAGTATACAGATCATTCCGAGAGGCCAGAGGGGGGCCTAGAGGCCGGGGTTGGATAGTGGTTACTCCTGGCGTTCCTATTGCAGCCAGGAGGATAGTACGTGCCAGAGGGAGAGCCGGTGCACCTCAGGCACCTTTGCTTCAGATTTCCGCGGGTCCTACCCATAGCAGCGATGACCCCATTGAGGTAGACTCTGAGTCTGAGGAGTTTACGGGGGAGAGACAGAGGAGGAGACCGAGGACAGTGATCCTAAGTGGCACGACACCCAGGATATCATGCAGGCGAGAGAGGGCCGAGCAAAGTGCAGAGAGGGTGACTCTGGTTTCAGAGGAGCCACTCTTCTAGGGCCATGGGGAGGATGAGTCCGTTGCGGAGCATTACATTGCTCTAGCCACAAGAGCAGCCCCTCAGTTGGCAACGGCATCCGTGGTGGGTGCTGATCCCATAGATCCATCTTGGAGGCCTGGTGATCCGAGTAAGTTACCCTCTCTCCCTTCTAGTGTTTGTTTAATTTAAGATCATTTTAGTTACTATCTCTCCTTGTGTTTTATCTTGGATTTCTAATCTCCTATTTGGTTTCTAATTTTTCTCCTTGGTTTGCAGAGACCGCCGATGAGTGGCGGGACTTGATTCGCAGGGTATGCACTGATACCCTGATGATCCCCATGGAGAGGACCCGCGCAGAGCTATCCATGGATGCTGGGGAGCCTTCAGAAGCCACTAGACTTATCGACATCTTCACTCCAGTTTGGTATGTGGCCAGGATGGTATCGACCCTTTGTACAGAGTTAGCAGGGTACAAGACAGTTGAGCGCTTGATGAGGAGTCATTCTCGTGGTGAGACTGTGGCTGCCCCTCGGGATCTTGAGCCCTCCGCGTATTTAGAGCGCCGGCGTAGCCGAGTCCTAGGCATGAGCATGCACCTTCGAGGGGTCTTGTAGGGATTGAGAAGCCACTTGGCTCTCGTAGATTTTGTACTATATTCTTTTGTATATCCCGGCTCTTTGAGCATTTTGACCATGCTTAGTGCATGATGGCATTGATATAAACGCTTATTATTTATATATATGTATTCATTCGGATCAAAATCTTGGTATTCATGGCTCACTTTCTATTTCCAGTTTCCTATACTATGATGTATGTTTATATGTTTCTTTTAGAATGTATGCAATGGTGAACAAATGATGTAAGTGTTTTACTTTCCTTTTTTGTGTTTCATGATGCTTTGATATATGATGATGTAGATATAATGTGATTTTGAACCTTAGTTTCTGTAAGCAATTTTGGATACTCCATGTTTGTTTTGGCAAAGTGATGAAAATAAACCGGTATGATGAACAGATAAACCTGCCCCTACCCCCAACTCCACACAACTAGTAAGATGCGAGGGCTTATCACCAAGAGTTGGGAAGGGCACAAGTTATGAGGTGTAGTTGAATGATAGTGATGGAAGATAGACAAATCTTTGGCAGAACCAAATTAGGACACTACAAGTCCACTCCACTCGAGTGACTTCATAGTTTTGTATGCAACTTGCTTTGTGGTTTATCCATACTTAGACCCGTAGATGGCCACATAGTAGACAAAATCTGGGTTTTTAGGATTTTAACTCTCTTGGGATTTTTGAACATCTGATTCATTTGTTTTTGACTCAAAGTTTCAAAGTTTGAATTGTTTGTGTATGACCTTTTGCATTTATTTGTCAAGAGGACCCCCTACACTTTGCCCCATGCTACTAGTAAGAAGCGTGGGTTTATCACCGTGGGCAAAGCATAGGTGAGTAAGGGCATTTCCATCCTTTCCCAACCCTACGTCACTAGTAAGAGATGCAAGCTCATCACCAAAGGTTGGTGGGGCAAGGAAATGTGTAAAATTAAAATTTTCTATTTGATCAATGTTTGACTTGTTTATTTGAGTAAAATGTCAGTATGTGTTTATTTCCAAAGAGATATACATATGGGATAGATGTGACACCATGAAGCTTCTAGAATAGACCATAGGCAAGACACCTACCCTAAGAAGAAACCAAAAGTGAGAATAAACTTGCAGATCTTGGTATGGTTACCGTTAAGACTTTGTCATGTCTAGCTTTATTTGATAAAATGATTCCGAGATAATTTGATGATATCATGAAAATGGAGAAGTATGATTAAAGTGTTTATGCCAACAACATCATGAGTTTGTAATGAATTGCTTTGAGAATAGATTCCTTGATCACCATTTGTGTATGAAATAAGCGGACAATATGATCCTAATCTATATGAAGATGCAATGCAGATATACATATAAGTAGTGCCAGCCACTCACGCGTAGAAATACTTGAGGTGTAGGGAATTGACCGTTTCACCAAATTCCTCACCTTCTAGCGTACATAAGAGGTATGCACCATTTCCATAGTCCTTCATGACTCGGTATGGGCCTAACCATTTAGGCCGGAATTTCCTTCCTTCGCCGGTCTTCTTGTCGATCCGGTTGTCTAGCCTTAGAACTAGATCTCCTTCATATATGTCGCATTCATAGACTTTCTTGTTATATTTCCGGCACATCCGGTTAGCATAGACTCTATGACGTTGCTCAGCATCTAACCTAGCTTCATCTAGGCTTTCTAATTGGGAGAGACGTGCTTCCTCTGTAAGCATCTTCATCCAGAATCCCTTGTAATGAAATGCGGAGACTAGGTATTTCAACCTCGAGTGGGAGAACTGACTCTGCCCCGAATACTAGGGAGAAAGGAGTTGATCCCGTTGGTGTTTTTATTGAGGTTCGGTGGGCCCATAAGGCTGGATATAACTCCAAGTGCCAATCTCATTTGTTTTCTTTCACCATTTTAAGCGAGAATGGATTTTAGTGTTTTATTCGTCACTTCACTGTCCGTTGGCTTTCGAGGGTAATACAATGAAGCCGTATGATGGCTTATTTTAAATTTATCGCATAGCTCGCGAACCTCTTCATTTTTAGAAGAAGTTCCATTATCGGAGATAATGATTTACGAGATATCGTACTGTAAATGATTTGGTTCAAAATGAACTTGGCGATTACAGAACTGTGCATGTAGAGTAAGAGGCATAGCCTCTACCCATTTGGTAAAATATTCGGTGGCCGTGATTATAAAATTATGGTCATTTGTGGACTAGGGAGAGAATTTCCCTATTAAATCTAGGCCCCATGTAGAAAAGGGTCATGGAGTAGCAATTGGTCAGAGAGCTTGTGCCGCATATGGATCTCATGGGAGAATTCTTAGCACTTATGACACTGCGCGCATACGAACTCTACATCGCATCGTGCTCTAGAGTGGGCCGAAATAGCCCATTCGATGTATTTTGCGAGCGGTGGCATGGCCACCGAAGTGGCCTCCACACATTCCGCTGTGAGATTCATGGAGAATCTTCTTGGATTCTTCTATGTCGACACATCTTAGGAGCATTCCATCGAACACTTTCTGATAGAGCACTTGCTCTATAATGATGTATTTAGCTACGATAATATGTAACGCCTTCTTTGTTGCAGTGTAGCTCCTTCTGGATACGTATGGTCCATGATATAATTAATGATATCAGTGTACGAGGGACACTCAAAGATATAAGTTCAGGTTTCGATGTAGTATACGCACTCATCTGGAAAATATAAATCTACTAGATCGCCTCCATCTAATGGGTTATCAGCGAACCAATCCGCAATGATTTTTCCCTTAACTGACTTCTGATTTACAAATGTTAATTTGAATTCTCCCATTAAGTTTATAAAACATCCAAATTTTCTTAGATAAGCACCCTTGTGTGAGGAAAGTTCGTAAATGGTCCGTTTTTACCATGACCCTTGTTTCTTGATTTAGCATATAATGTCTTAGGTGTTTGGTTGCAAAGACTATGGCGAGGCATTCTCGTTATGCTTGTGTGTAACGTGTTTCATAGTCGAGCAACATTCGGATAATGAAATAATTCGCGTGTTCTCTCTTGTCATCATCTTCTTGAGCCAACATGCAGGCTAGTGAGACATTGGTAGCTCGTGAGTATAAAATTAACGGGCGATCTAGCTTAGGTGGCATTAGCGTAGGTGGTGACAACAAGAAATGCTTAACCGTGTTGAAATATTTATTGCAATCTTCAGTCCAATCAATGCTATAGTCTTTCTTGAGTAAATTGTTGATTGGATGAATGGAGAAACTTAAATCTGGATGAATCTTCGGATTGCACCCAGCTTTCTGAGGAATGACCTGATTCCAGATTCATCCGAAGGTGGAACCATTTCGAGGACAACCCAAATTTTGGTTGTGTCAACATCTATACCTCGTGACGATATGATGTAACCTAGGAGCTTCCCTCCTGTTACACCAAAGACGCATTTTTCTAGATTTAGCATGACTCCGTATTCTATCAGACGTGAGAGAATGATGCGGAGTACTTCTAGATGGTCACAACGCTTCTTGGCCTTAGCCAACAAGTCATCTACGTAGGATTCCATGATTTTATGAATTAGATCATGGAATATATATGTCATAGCTCACTGATATGTAACACTAGCATTCTTGAGACCGAATGGCATAACAACATAGCAATAGGTATAAATGTTCAAAATATTTATACCTATTGCTATAAATATGGTTTTAGCTTGATCTTGTTCAGATATTTTAATTTGATTGTATCCCGAGAATCCATCCATGAGAGACAAAATTTCAAACCCAGCTGTTGCATCAACAATGACATCAATGGATGGAAATGAGAAGTCATCTTTAGGACATGCTTTGTTGATGTCTTGGAAATCTATGCAGATGCATATCTTTCCATTCTTCTTGAGAACGAGAACGATGTTAGATACCCATTGGGAGTAATCGACTGGCTTGATGAATCCTACTTGGAGGATTTTTATTACCTCCTCTTTTACCATGAGAGCTACCTTGGGTTTCATGGGTCTCGATTTTTGTTTAACTAGCTTTGCATCAGATTTAGTGATGAGGTTGTGCACCACGATGTGGGGTGCAACTCCTGTCATTTCCTTATAATTAAATGCAAATGCCTTCTGATGTTCTTTGAGGATTCGAGTGTGTATTTCTACTTCTTATGGGGTTAGCTAGGACCCTAGTTTCAATATCCTTGGTTCGTCTTCCGTTCTGATCTTAATATCAATTGTTTCTTCGATCAAATAGGCGTTACCCTCTTCAAACTCGTGGGCGCTGGAGGTAAATCCAAATCATCACCATTTTCTACTGTGCATATGCTAGGTTCCATTTGTGAGGGAAGATCCATCATGGGATTTCCAAAGTAGGAAGACGAACATGGGATTAAGGACAAATCTATCATATGATAGGAGAGATGTAGTGCCGCATAGGCATTTAAGTAATCCAAAGTGGCCATATCACTATCAACATGGTCTAGGATAGTAGATTTATTTCCGTTTAAAAGAGAATTTGTCATTGTTTTTATCAATGGTTCATCACAAAGGGATACCATGAAACGGGTATCCTCTAACTCATTGCTTGGAGTAAAACGTGATGCTGAAGTTGCTATTGAATTGGTGAGAATATTTTTCTCTCGTGGGATTGCTTCAATTGATATGAAGTCAAACTCCTTGCTTAAATCTAATACAACTTTTTTGTAAAGTTGTAAGTGCTCGGCTTTGGCTTCATATACCTCAGAGACTTGGTTTGCTACTGATTGCGAGTCTCCTAAGACTCTGATGTTATCAACACCAATTCTCTTAGCTAGGACTAGGCCAAGGAGGAGGGCTTCGTACTCAGCACCATTGTTTGCGCACTCAAAATTTAGTTTAAAGGCAAAAGGTAAGACTTTTCCTTCAGGGGAAGTAAAGATTATACCCGCCCCCACTCCGTAACGGCATCTAGCTCCATCATAATGGAGTGTCCAATATTTGACTGGGAATATGGACGCTGGGATATCTGTTGTGTTTGCATATTCCACTTCCACCATACAGAGATCCTCTGCTGGAAGAGAGCCAATGCCTAGGGAATACCCTATGCCTACTGAATCAAATGGTAAGAATATTGGTAGATCATTTTCTAGCAATTCAACGATTTTTGCAGTAGTTCCTAATGATACTACTTCTACAGTTTTAGCCTCATCTTTGGGGTTGGGGTTGCTTTGGCTAGGCTCATAGTTTCAAGATCTGTCATAGGTACCAACTTTTCTTTTGTTTTTGCATCGGTAGGCTTATTAAGTTGGTTTGTTGGAAGTTCAAACTCCGAGTGTACACCTGGTATTTTCTTTAAGTCAGCTAGGTGTACATCAAATGGTTTTGGATCACCTTTGGCCATGAATACCTTTCCTAAATGTAAAAACCTTACTTCTTGAAATAGTGTAGAAGGGATTGCCTTCATGCGGTGTATCCATGGTCACCGAGGATCATATTATAGTTAGTTTCCGATCTATAATATAAAACTCGACCAAGATGGTTTTGGCTCCTAAGGTGACCAAGGTAATATTATAGTTCCAATCGAGGTGGCTTTAAGACTATCATAGCCCCTTAGTGTATTTCGAGTCAGTGGAACAATTGGCTTCTCCATACCCTAGCTTTTGGAGGAAAGAGAAGGGGACTATGTTAACTTCTGCCCCATCACAACCATTACACACTTTACATAGTTGTTATAAACCCATACTTGCAAATGTAAGGATGGATCACCTCGGTGTGTGATCTCAGCATCTGTCGGCATTTTGTTTATCTCAAATATGAATTCGACATCCCTATCTGCCTACCCTGGAGGATGAACATCAAAGTCCACATGATTTACCTGTGTTTCAGGCGGTGGAGTGATGTTAATTAGATGACCTAAACCTAATGCTTCTAAAAGAGCAGCCCTGTGGGCAGGAGAGTTCTTTAGTAAGTCTAAGAATGAAATGTGTGAGAAGGTTTTTGTTAGGTCATTAATCAAATCATAGGCTCCCACAGGTTTTACTATGATTTGTTGGATGTCATCTACCTCTGGCAGGTGGCTTGGACTTGGCTGAGAGAAATACTCTCGCGTCCTTGTTATAGCTTCGATGGGTAGCTCAGATCTAACTCCACTAAACCGACTACCTTAGGTCGTGGCTGACTTCCTAATTGTGGCGCAACTAATGGATTTAGCGAGTTCGAGGCTTCATGATCATTGTTTCCTGTCATTACACCCTTGTTCATCCTAGTTATATTTAGCCTGTTGTTATCGTGATTTGGGATTCGATCATTAACGATCTTCAGGGGTGTGTTTTGAGGGGAAACTTCCCTTGAAAAGGTATTTGATGTTGGTGACATAGGATCTGCCAAGAACATATCCATGAAAAGTTGTTTTTGTTCATCTGGCAAGCGTTGCATGAATTTATTGTAGTCACGGCACGTTCTAGTGTCATGGCCCCGAATTTTGTGGAAACCACAATACGAATTAGGATTGTAATTCCTAGTTTTTTGGTTTGATGTGTATTGTGGCCCAAAATTTTGATCAAACCGTTGTCTATTAAAATTTTGCGTTTGTTGTTTTTGGTTTGAATTCTGGTTTTGGTACCTAGTTGAATTTTGGCTTGGACCCTGTATGGGATTTCACCGTTGTTGTTGTTGTTGTGGATGGTTAAAATCCACTGTATTGATTGTCGGGGTAAAGTTGTTATTTCGTTGGTTGTAAGTTTGTGATGGAGTATTGACAACATTTACCTTTTTAGGCTGGTTGGTTACTCCATCTGTTGTTACACCCTGATTTTTGTTAAGGATTTTAGGTCCTTGATTGACATTCGTGGTAGTAGGATAAGTTGTAGTGTTCTGGTTGGGGGTGATTAACCTCCCGTTTGCTCCATATGTTTTGCGACCACTATCAATTGCCACTTGATCTATTCGAAGAGCGCTCTCAAGTACTTCATCGTAAGTTCTTAATGGGAACTTCTGGACTTCTTCCTTCACTTCTCTGCTAAGAGAATGAAGGAATAAATCACATAGTTCCATTTGATCCATGTTGGGAGCACTTGCCAAAGAATAAAGAACTGTATGCCACCTTTGAATGAAATGGGTGACAGATTCGTTGTGTTCTTGTTTGATGTGTAAGAACTCCCTGATTCCTGTTCTTAATAATTTGTTCATGTCGAAGGCCTTGATGAACTCTGACACAAGTTGTTTGAATGAATGTATGGAAGCCTCAGGTATTCTATAATACCAATTGAGAGCGATGCCTTCCAAGGTTTTTGGGAATATTTTAGCAATAACCCCATCCCATGGGAGTAGTTCTCGAATGGCTGTAGTGTAAGCTTTGATATGCGCATTTGGATCTCCCTCACCTTTGTATTTGGGAAAATCGGGAGAGGTCTTGGAAGCATGATGCTTCATATGGTGAAATCCAAGGGCTCTTTCAAATATTCTGAGTAAGTCCCTATCGCATATGTTTCGACCATAGATGGTGCCTGTTGAGGGAGCGGCAGTGGAATGGGTTGTTGGTATGGCGCAGCGTATGCATTGGCAGGGGCATAAGGAAGCACCTGTGTTTGAGAAAACATGCCGGAGAGGAGAACATATCCCCTTGTGGTGATTTGGAGTACATGTTTAAGTATGACGGGGTACTGTCCATGAATGGATTGTTTTGTACTAGACCGGGAGGAATAGTGCTAGAGATGGTGGGTCTAGTTGGCGTTTGTTGCGAATACTGAGGAGTCATGCCTAACGTGCCTACTCCTATGAGGAGATCTACTTGGCTAGGATGGTGTGGAGGATTGGAACTTCCTGTTTGTATGAATTGAGAATGGTGATTTTCTTGAGCAAGTTCTAACCCTCTCACTTTTTCTACCAACGTTGAAATGACTTCATTTGGTGAAGTCACGATATTCTGCCTTGGTGGCATTTGTTGTATATCATGGTGTTGTATAGGTCTATGATACCCCACTATGAACTGATCACTGCCCTGCCAAGTTTCTCCGAGGGCATTTCCTATATGTAATGGGATGGAAGTGTTTTCTTGAAAAGAGACCTCGGGTTGTGTTTGTAGACCTCCTATGGGTGGGTACATACTTCGAGAGCGTTGTTCATTCCTGGCATAATATACCAAATTTTTATCATCTAAACTTTGGTATGGGTCTGATTGCCTACTAATTTGTGGTCTAAGTAGTACCTGAGGAGATGAACTGGATTCTCCGGTGAACGTCATATTATTCGAGCCTGAAGGCTCCGTTTGTTGCATTTGAGCGAGTTGTTCCAACTCCTCTGTTTGGAAGGACGAGCTATATCTGATCCTTGGAGTTTGTGTTGATAATTGGTTATCTGAATAGTTGTCACCCCATACTGAGAGTGAGGGTGATGATTGTCTATTTTGTTGGGCATAATATGCCTCAAGACCCAAGAGGGGTCTGCCATATGCATTGAATCCTGACATATTCGGGGGGTATATGAATACCCGCAGAATAATGGGAAGGAGTGAAGGTGATGGTGAAAGCCAATGAGGTGGAAAAGATGAAAAGTATACTAATCTTGGAAGAACATGTAATAATATGACTCCGAACTAGAAAATAGGAAGTTTCACGCGGGTTCACCAATTTTGTACGATGGAAAAGTGACATGTGAGCATGGGAATCTACAAGTGACTCTTCCTCGCACCCGACCTCCTGAGGTCATGCCGAGATAGCCGGTGGGTATGGAATATGTGTGAGATGCAGACAAACTAGTTAGGCAATCTAATGTCTTCAATATGCATTAGCGGAATTTCTGAGTCTAAGGCAAAGAAGGCCCTCCTAACTTGAACTGGTGTGATAGATCGGTCAATGAGGATGATCTGCTCAAAGGCTCCAATCAATATTGAGCTCTCGGTGTGATTTGATCTATAGGTTGTGGAATACATGGAAAATGACTCGGGATAGTTTCATGTATTTCTCGGGACAGTGGTCATATGGTGGATGGTAAATATAGTCAATTCTATGGACAATTCTCTGCCTAGTCCGAAATTCCCTAGCTCTAATAGGCTCTTTGTGTCTAGCAAGGATAATTGTTCGATGATGATAGGTGGAAGTGGGGTAGACCGGAATACTAGTGTGCGTAGGCCAAAGTGTCATGTCTAATTCTCCTATGGATTCATTGGGTCAGGTGGATTTGTGGGTCACAACCATAGATTCTTAGTTGTTGTGGACCCATTATGGTCATGCGTGAAATCAAGTCCCAATCCATAATATCTAGTAATCATATGCTTTCTCAGCTTCTATATTTAGGATCAATAACTGTGTGATTTTCTCAGAATATCTTACAGGCGTTCGTGTAACCTGGATTCTTAGGCTGGTATCTATATCTAGAAGAGTATCTCCTGCATCTATCTATGGGATCAAAGGATCACAACCAAAGGTTTGTTCTATTTCAAACCCTTCTATAGTCATATGAATGTTACCTAGGGTAATCTATAGTTCAGTCGATTCGACCAAAACGTGTGTGCTTGGTCGTCTTCTATGTTTAGTCCGCTCAATTGGGAATTGATTTCTTGTAAGCTTACCGTTGTTCGAAAGACTTGAATCCTAAGATTTTGATCTATATCAGTTATCGCTGTGATGAGATTGGGATGAGGCATGATTGGCTTGAATACGTATTCCCTGGGCTCTCTAGGTCCCATGATTGTCATACAAAAGCAACAAAGTAAAAAGAACTACAGTAAAGTACAATTTAACTATGTGAAGTATATCTATAGTATGTATAACTTCTCTATTTTTTTTGTGTTTTCTGATGAGCTTTACGAATTTAAGAAAGCAACTATTTAAAATATCTAGAAATGACAACTAAAATAATCAATTTAAAACAAACAAAATAACCGAGTGTAGCTATTTGTTTGTGCAATTTGTAGATCTATTCTAAACAATAAAATAGCTTATCTAATCTATTTGCAAGACTCTCGATCCTACCTCAGAAGTGAGGAGTGAATCATAGTTTCTCAAAAACTATCAATCCCCACAGCTTCCCTGGTAATATCAAGAGTAGAATTAACTGAAATAAAGAAATTAACTACTCTATTTGATATGATTCTAACTAGAACTTTGAAAGCTAGAACTTGGATTCTATAGAACAGTGGCGAATCCGATGGTGTGTGTGATCTTGTCCCCTCAGTGTGATCTCCTCATTCCTTTGTGTTCACGTGGATCCAGAAAAGTGTGTAATGCTAGCATCAATAGAAGTAGATATTGGGATAAAGGCAGCTCAAAACACTAACTGATTACAATGTGAGTAGGAGAGGGATAGCACAAGAGTATAGAGCTTGGCTTATGTAATTCCTAGCGGATCTATTGCAATTCATGCAACATAAAGCATCCGAACTCCAAACTATCATGTTTGAGGAGAAAAACTGTAACTTTAATGGATTCCTAAGCTATTCTACTCCAATGGATTGGTTGAAATAACAGCGAGTGCTTGCACAAGATGGATATGTGGCTTACCAACAACAGTAAAACAATGCTAACTTTAAGCATGCAATGAAAGAAACTAAGCATTCTAAGCAAAAGGAAAACTAAATCTATTGCAAAAAGAGAAATTAGAGGCAAATTTGAGGGGCCATTTGCTTGAGCACAAAGCCATCTATTTATAGCATTTGCATTTACCCAAGGTAAAAACCAAATAGAACTCTTAAACTATAAAAATGGCAAAACACTATGCTAGGGAACTAGAATCATAAATGCAAGCTTATGGCGGTGAAAGAAAGCTGGTAAAACGTTGAATTTATGTGAGTCATGTTAAAAGAGCTTTCTATAAAATGCGTAAAGGACCACCGCTCTAAGCGGGCAAGTGGTTTCATCATGAAGAGTGAAAGGCCAAGAAAAGAGGGGAAAAGGGAAAAACAAAGCATGCGGCGGCTAAGCGGGGCATGCGGGATGTTAACGCACTTGGAGAGATTTTCCAGATCCCGAACACCTTGCGAGGAGACCTGTATCATCATTGGGGCATGTGTCACATTGTTCTGGTAGTATAGTACCTTATAATTTTGGGTACGTATAGTAATGATTGAGTACTTTTCTCAAATGGTTGGTTTTATCTCTTCATTTCAAGCCTCGAAACTAACGGATCCATGGTCAAAGAAACATGTCAATGGGATGTTCCCACACCTTGTCAAAATTAGTTTCTAATGCTTATATCTTTCTCGACCACATAAGCCTTAGGGTGAAGCCCCTTGCTTCCGACCCGTTTCCCCATTATGAATTTGATTTGTTCATCTCCTAAATTCTCATCTCAACTTGAATTTCCTAATCCTTTCTCTTCTAAAATACCTTCCCCTCCACCCAAACAAGAATTTTCACCTCTTCCACCATAACAATAAACAAAAAGAATAGTTAAATCCTAACCCACCCTTACTCTTGCTTTCTAAAACCCATTTTGGGATGAAAAAATCAAAAAAATAGCCAAGGAGGGGAGAATATTAAGGATCTTAGAAAGTTAGATCTTACAAAAATTGAAAGAGTGGGTCAAAGATTTAATATCAATCAAATTCCACTAATGACTAAGCCTTGAAGTGGGGGTAAGATTCAAGAACAGGTGGTGCAAACTGATTTTGTAGCATAAGCGAGAACAAAAACAAGTAGATGATGATAAGGAGTCTGTTTTATCAAAGTGTAGTACTCACATTGGCACCATATTCTCAAGGATGGATGATTCATCACAGGTTTTAAATTCAATTAGAGAGAAATAAAATTATGTTCCAAACTTTCAAGAAAAATAGCATTCACAAGCAAATGAAGAAAAGCTCTCAAGTGTGCAAGGTGTTTTAAATGAATATGGTGACCCTTATTGTCCTACATGTCAAGATCTTGTAGCACTTTTGGAAGGATGCATTACCCCACCAAGAACATCATCAATTTCGCAACCAAATACAAAGAGCTTTGAGTCATATAGAGAACAAAATAAATTTAGAGGTCTCAAGTATAAAGCGAGACTAAGGAATAAATTTAAATTCATTCTCCCACCTCATCCTTTCAAAATTCTAATTTTGAGGAAAATTTTGAGCTTTCGGATTTTCTATTTGAGGACAAGGAAAATGGTGAACCGGTTACACAAGAAGAAGACACCATGGAGGATATTGAGTCCTTGACACATCCTGACAATGAGGAGGTAGATTTCTTATCGATTTAGAGGATTGTTCGATGGAGAGGAGCCCATTTAGTTTTCCAATTTTCTTATTCCATCACCTAACCTTCAACACATAATTCCCCTTTCCATAGAAGAAAACATTCAAGAACATCCTACCACCCAAAACAACCCTCTTGAATCAAGATTTGAAGAATTGAATCCTCCAAATTTCACTGTGGGCAAGGAAGAAGAAGAGAACAAGGATGAAATCATTTCCATAATAGTCATCAAGGTAGAATATCAGTTTTACGTAGATGATCAACAAGGAAAAAATTATCTCATAGATAGTCACCTTTTCTAGGAATGTCTCGAAGAAGACTCCTTATTAAAGTTGGAATTCAAAGAAATGGGCAATCTTCACATATCGACCATTCCTAATCAAATATATCACTATCTTAGAGCCATAATTAGAGTCAAAATTGGTCATGCTTACTTATGAGTAGGAGGATGAGTCTCTTAACACCAAGGATCAGCTTAAACACCTCCAGAGACCAACAAAAATCACCCCGAGGAGGTGTTTTTCTTGTTTGTTTTCAGTACCTTGGGTTCTAAAATGGAAATAAAACTCTAGGATATTTTTCCATGGTGGAAAAGAGTCATGTTCAAGTGCAAAATAATTTACATGGATGTAAATTTTGAGGAAGGAAGCTATTTCTCCGTACTAGCTTTCAAGATTCATTTGAATCTTTCCTTTCCTCTCTGGTTAGAGTAGGGTAGGAGTAGGTTTTCTTTTAACATAAGAAGTGCTTGTGCACACTCTTCATGTACCACATGGGGCATGTATGAATTTTCTCTTTGTACATATTTTTGGTGCTTTGTTGTTATTCAAGCATTTCACCATGTTTTTAGGAGGAAGAGTGTTGTAGGAAGGAACTCAAAGTTGGAAGAAACAGTTGCAATCCTCAAGAGGTTTCAAATGCAAAGAAACTAAAATTAAATTAGGGAAAAAATTTAATAGTTTTATCCTCTTGTCTCTATAGATCATTCATAACTTGATCTTCTCGGTTCCTTTTGCAAAATTAAGAAATCACTCTGGGAAGCCTTCACCAAATTCATTCAGTGGCCCTCTCAAAGTTTGGGCAAAAGATCAACCTCAAATCCTCCTTCGTCACTTGTTGAGTATGTTTTAGTTCAAAATATTATGGACTTGTGAGCAGCCGGGTCAAAGCATATAAGTGTGTCCCACTTGGTGGCCAAAAATATTTTAAAATATGACTAGTAAATAAATATTTAAAAATACTATAATTTTTTTTAAAAATCAGGTAAATTCTGGATTCCTGCACCTTGGTATTTATAAGATCTTAAAAATACATGTTTGGTCATTTTATATGTGTTTGGTCATGTTTTGGTTGTCAGACATATTTTTCTAAAGGTACAAAAATTGTAAAAAAGTGGGACACAATTATATACTTTTACCCAGCCCCAACCTTTAGCGAGTGTCCCAAGTAGCATACAAAAACAAGTTTTAACAAGAGTCCCATTTTCTTTGATCGATACTTTCTCACAAACTAGGCAATGTTTAATTTTTGCAAAGGAACCATCAATTATTTGTGCTCATACTTGGAAATAACAAAAATTCTGGGATAGGTTCAGTTTACATTTCAATTCCAATAAATCACACCTTTAGAGAAGATAAGAAAATAAATTTTAGATCAAAATAATTTTCCACTCATACAAATTTCAATATTTTCATATAAAATTGGAAAATGCAAGCAACAAGTCAACTCTTGATTCAACACTACTTCAAGTGGATTCTAGGATCAAATTTTAAAGGTTCAAGTCAATTTTGGGCTATTAGAGATGATTCCATGCCTAATAGATGCTATAGGCTACTAATCAACTCATCTAGTAGGTAGATGTCCTAGTGAGTCACCAAATTGTTATCCATTTTTACCCCTAGGTGAAAACAAGAAACAAGGGAAAATTGGAGTTGGACATCAAATAGGGCCTCCATGAAAGAATCTAGGGTATTTTAGATAAAATTTAAGGTTTTGGGAACATTTACAACAATTCAGGGAAGATTAGAACCATTTGAGACATTTTTTCCTCTTCTCGGGTTTGAGGAGACCCATGAGCTCAATCAATGATAAATTCAACTCGGGTTCCCACATTTGTGCCAAAATGGGAAAACATGGCCAGGATTGGAAAAATTTAATTTTTAGTACTTTATGCCCCCATTGGTTCTAGAAATCCCAAGAGAATTTGAAAAACCCAAGGAATTTGAAAAAGACAAGAAATTTAGCTTAGCGGACCTAATATCTCACCTAAGCCAAGTTGAGGGTGACCTCAAACTATCTCACCAAGATAAACTAGCTACGTGAGCTAGTTACAAGGTGATTATGTTGAGCTTGGGGGCCCATGGATGGATTACACAGGGTAGAGTGGCTCATCGAGCCTAAACATAATTTGGAAGGATGGTGAAGCATGCGGGAAGGAGCTTGATGGGAGTCGGTATAGAATGTCGGTTGAGTGGGTCGAGTCAAAATGGTAGCCCTAAGGTGGATTTGGTTACCAATCCAAGTTAACAAGGTGGTCGGGTGACATGTGGCTCGGAGATTACGCGAGGAGCAACTCGTGAGATGGTCACGGAGAATCGAGAGGTCAATCCTATTTTGGGGTCAATATGTAGAACATTTCGAGGGTGGAGATGGTAAACTCGGTGGCGAGTTGGATAAAAGGTAAGACGGAGGTCTAAACTATGAAGTCTAAAGGACATTAGAGGCCGATTAAGACGCGGTCAATACATCCGGTGGTGAGAATTTCAGGAGTGGAATTTCGGGCTTTGAACTTAGACGAAAGTTGAGGAAAATGATGAGCTAGAGTTCTAAACTTTGAAGTTTGAATTTTAGACTTCGGGTTCCAAAGATTTCATATATTTTGCAGTTCGTGGAGAATTATAAGCGCCGAGTGACTCGGACTCCAAATTATGAGCTACTCCGGACTTTGAGGAGTGTAAGTGGCTAGAAACACGTCAAGCTGAAGTACAATGCATGGGTATTTTAGAGCACAAAAAACATAGCCTGCCATGCACTCTAAAGCTGAACTAAGAACCAACTCACCAAGCCATTTCGAACTTGGTGAGCTATTTCCCGACAATGCAAAGAGGCATAATGGATAAAATAAGCCCAAACCAAAACTTGCATAAATTTCTTGAGATTCATCACATTTTCACAAAACTATAGTCGATGGATTCATAATTCAAAGGACTATAGGATGACAACATAAAAAGTGTAATTTGGATGGATTTGATGCCCCAAAAACACAAGAAACTATCTCAAATATAAACATTTCCTAGGTAGGTGAAGGTTTACTTAATGAAGCACAGGTGCACATTGTTTTCCCACAAGGAAAAATACAAGAGGTATGGGCATTAGTAAGGGCTCCCACAATGTGATACAAGTAAGCATGGTGCCCCTTGTGCGTGATTGAAGACCTAGAAATATGAATTTCTCCCTATCTCTCTAATTGTTCCTATAAAATGTAAAGGAGGGTAATTGTAACAGATGTTAGACATTTTTCATCTGTTCTCTCCCTTATTTTTCAGTTGTGGGATAATTATGGAGTTTCAAACCTCCCATTTTAAACATTAGAATGGAAATAATTCCTTTTTCCCTCAAATGATGTCTTGTGTAAACAATATGGACTAATAAAAGCAATGTTTTTGATGATTTATCTATCCTTTCTTGATATTTTATTGTTATGTATTTCCTCTATTCATGATAGAGGTATATTGTGCATTATATTGTTTTATTACATGGTTTAGATGACGTGTTTTCTTGGGAATGTTGTGTGAATCCCATTGTGGTCTGTGGTGCTTGATCATCTTCCCCACATCTATCTTCTTTCATTTTCATGAAGTGGGAACTATCCAACACTCCTTTTCTTGGTGTTATCAGCCCCCTAGTCTAGGATTTTCTTTCTTCAATGAAATATCCCTTTCTCTTTGTCTCCTTGGAATTTCTAGGGTATGATTAGTTAGGTATTTTTGTCATGTAGGACTAGTGTAGTTTTTATTTTAGCAAAAGGAATCCAGCCTTCTCCGGAAAGTTATCCCAATTGTAATGTCACACACTTTAGGATATCTCCATGCTACCTAATCACACCAATTGCCTCATCCAAAACACTAGAAAATTAGAGCGTGTTGTGATTTGGTGATAACATGTTATCCAAAATAGGTTCAACATCTGTTTGGGTGAACGGAAGAAAATTTGGAAAAGAAATATATTGGTTTGAAGGGAGAGATACTTGACCTTCATTTTGATCTTGTTGAATTTCCATATGGATAGAAGTGGGGACAATATTAAACTCTTCATTATAAGTTTTAGAATTTGATGTGTTTTCATTTGAGAACTTTGTCGTCGAGCTCTATAGAAGTGGTTCAGTCATTAATTAATTCTTGAACATAATGATGAAGAGGTGTGTAATTATGAGTAGATTGTCCTTCTCGGTGATGGTATTCACAATATTCACTACATTATATGACATAAGCTATGTTTTCTCATTAGAAAAGGAGGGTCACATATGTGCATATTTAATCATGTTAGCCTTTACAAATTGTTGAAAGGCACTAGATAAAATTTCTCCAAGAGGTGTAAATTTTTGGTCAAAGGTACATGAAGTCGTGTCTACGATACATGATATGGTCAATTTATAATCAACATTGTTTGAGGATTCACCATGTTCGTGATATTTTCCCTCTGTATCATGGTTAGGAAATGGATTACAAAATAAATTTAGATTATCATTGGGTGTTTTGGTAGATGGTAGTGTTAGAAGTGTGCGCCACTTGTGCTTTCATTGATGGCAAGTCCATTGATGTCATAGTGGTCTAGGTGATATAGGTATGTTGGCTAGGTGATCTAGGGGTCTCCAAAGGTGCATATGTGTCAATGAGTCTATAAAATTTCCACATGGTCCAGTCATGAAATGTATGGGTCAAGTCAAGTCATTCTAGGCATTTGGCCTAGTGCAAACACATGGTGTAAATCAATAAAACATGAGAATTCACTAAAAAAAAGGGAAATAAATATTGGATCACTATGATGTGACATGGGAGGTTTAGAAAGAGATACAAGAGATAAACCAAGTTCATGAGACTGAAACAAGTCAGTATGGAGCTTTCTTAAGCCAATCCATAAGCAAGCAAGGTGTGAAATGTTGACCCAAGGTATGATGATGTAAACCAAACATGGTGTGAGCATGTAATGGTGATATATACTATGTACAAGGTCTCACATGTAGTTATTTAAGTGTTTTAGGCACTTCTACAGTCAAAATAATGCAACTTTGAGAATTAGAGACCAAAGGGAACCTAAATGAGATGGGATAAAAATAAAAAAGATGAACTAGAGAAAAATATAAATTTTAAGTGTTATAGGGATGTGTCATTGAGGTGTGAGAAAATTTTCAAAATTTGAGGATGGATATTTTGCAAGTTATGTAAGTTTTCCCAAAACTAGGTTTCTCAAAGTATGCAAATTCAGCACCAAACTTATTAGCAGTCAAGAGAAAATTATGAAACCTCCTTAGAATAAATAATAACATACAAAAATACATTAAATTGGGTTAAAATTATAGTGGAAAAGGTATTTTGGTGATTGGTTGAGTATTTTAGAAGTTCTATCCATTTTTGTGAGCATGTTTGTAACCCTTCAAACCCTATTTTGGACCAGTTTTGGAAAATTGAGTTGGGTAGGTGTATTTAATAAATTTTTCTACTTGAAAATATATTTGAACATGGAAAAGACTCCTCGGGTAAATTTCCATGACGTTTGGTGGGCCCCACTCGAAAACAAGTGTTTTGTAAAGATTTCAGTCTATAACAAAACTTGTAAAGGAACCACTACTCAAACTTGATGTGGATGATGTTGGTAATGATTTATTCAAATTCATGAAGGAACTCTGGTTACTCATTTAAATAAAATTGAGTAACGGCTACATATTTGAGCTTCTTTTGGAAAAAGGAGCTTGGCTTGTGAGAAGCTAGTGAAGAAGAATGAAGGTAACCATGTTGAATTGCATTGAGTTGATGTTGTTTATTCCATTAATAAATTTTTTCATGTGTATTATGATGTGTGTAAGTGTATGGTTAAGTTTTGAAAAGTCATTTCTTACTTAAAGGTGATTGAGTCAAAACTGCTATTTTAGGCCTATTTGAGAAATATGTCTGAATGAGTATGAAGGTGAGACTTTCTCATTTCACCTATGGGTCTGAATGATTTTACAAAATATACATCCCAATTGACTTGTTAAATGTGATAGGTATCTTTGAAAATTTCTTTGGAGGTGTTTGACCACATTGTATGGAAGACTAGTTTTTGTGTCTTCAAGACCAACCAGACCAATTACAAAGATCCAAGTTTTTGGAAGCCTTATGCCATGAATTGGAGAAATATGAGAAGTGGATGAGATATTAGACTTCATGATATTTACATTTATATATTACTTGCCTCATGATGAATATATTTGAGTTATGTACCAGCTCAATTCTTGAAGATCAAATTTAGAGGTGTTGAAACTAGCCAGAAAATTTTGTAAAGTGGTGTTTCTTGAAGTGTTAAGTCTTGAGTTTAATATTGCTGGTAAATTTTAATGAAATTATAAATCCTTAGCTTCATTTTTATATACTACTTGGGTCATGAAGATGAGTAGAAGTGGTCTAGTTAGATGGTTTTTTAGGATTGTATTTTGTAGGTGCTGATTTAAGCACACATAGGAGCCTAAATTAATGTCTTGGGTAATGTGGAAAATTTCTAAGAATAAAAGAGATTATTTTTTTTGGGACCATATACCACATGAATAAAAATCTTTAATCCTTTTGGACAAGTTTGAGACCTAGAAGACAAAATATGAGCTTATTTGGAGATGAAGACAAAATATGATTTCATTCAAATCCCAATTCAAATTCAAGGCTAGGAAGTTGAAGAGTCAAGTGGAAAATGAAGTGTAAGAGTCATATTAATGAAAAAAATTATTTAAAAGGGTTTTTCATGTTTATTTGTATTGAATTTAAAAAAACCACTTTTCTCTTATATCGAAGAAAACATTTGTTGCAAAGTAAAACCCCTAGAGGTCTCTTCTTAGTAGCTGGTTGGAGTTTCACGAGGAGGATGTGAGTGAAGAAAAAATGGTGAAGTATTTATTGGCTATAACCTAATTTGAATACCAATAAAGAAGTTTTCTAAGTATATCTTGTGTTCTTGATCTGTATGCATTTCTTGATGAACTATATCAAATTGTGAACAAGCATTAGTGTATGTGATTTATGAGGATGTATGTTTGATGTTTGAAATAGAAAAGTGAAAGGTTTTATTACAAGATTGATTCACCCCCTCTTAGTCCTTTGTCATTTCTAAAAATTGGTATCGAGCAGCACCCTTGGAAGTAAATTTAACAAGCTAGAGGGAGATATTTGGTGACAAGGATGGGATATTTTTACTACATAAATGGGGGTAGAGAGTTATGTAAAGAGAAACTAGAAAAAATGGTCGAATTATATGAGGAAATAACCAAGTGTATACAAACTCAACTCAAGGAAGCCCTAGCTGAGAAAGAAGAACTAAATAAAGAGTTAAGCATCATGAAAAGTAAGGTATTATCTTTTCAAGAGATTTCAAAACTATGAATAAGATGTTAGAGAAAAAGGCATATGGTGATATAATATGCCTAGGTTTCATATAAAATTCATGGAGTATAGAGAAAAAATAAGGTGGATCAAGTCAAGGATCAAATGAAAAATTCAATCAAGAAAGAAAGATAGTATAAGGATTCCACCTCACGAAAGACCATCTATCGAATCCAAATGCATATAGTTATGTTTATTTTCATGGTAATTTATACAAGTGTGGTTCTTATGGTCATATGGCTAGTATGTCTAGTGTTGAATTTGAAAGGAAAGAAAATTGCAAAGAGAAGATTCAAGAACATCACTATGAGAGATAGAAAGAAGAGTAAAAATTAGGTCAAAGATATGGAGCTGAATGTTATCACTGTCATGAGAAAGCAATTCTAGAAAAGTATTGCAAATATGAGCCATCAAACCCAAGAAAGTATGTAAGCAGGTTCAATGGCTATTGTTATGCTTGCAATGAATATGGATATAGGAATTTTGAGTGCAAAGGGAGATAAGTGGAATGATTTAGGTGCCACACAGAGGGCACATTGCAAGGTTCTATGATGTAGTTCAACCGAAGAAAGAGGTTTAAAGACCCAAGGAACAAGTACAGAAATACAAGAAGAAGGGAGAAGCCACCAAAGTGCTCAAATTGATCCCAAGAAGGTGACTGATAAAAGGAGGGATCTCATGTGACAAAAGTGGAATCAAAAAAAGAATAATCAATTAAGGTGCAAAACGAAATCTCAAAACCTTCTTAGGTCTCTCATCAAGCTCCTCTATGGTATATAGGTGCAAATGAATCTTTTGAGGGGGAGTTGTATAAGTTAGTACAAGTCCTCTCCATGGTGTTGAGGTATGTTATGTTATGGTGTCAAGGTTCAAGTTTTTTAATCCTTAAATTTTATTTGAGTATACCGACATGTTGTTGTAGTCTTAGTTTGTAATATTCATGTTGATGAGTCATATAAGGAGATTGTTGTGTTTTTCCAATTATTCATAAGGTCTTCAATTGGGTCAATATTTGTGATTTGTGGTGTCTCAAGGAATTCATCTCTATGTTGAAGGTGTTTCATGGGTCTATATTAAACTCTAAAATATTGAATCAAGAGTTATCAAGTTTCTATGTTACATTCAATGTGTGAGTTAGTCCCTCAAAGTCTCCTTAGGATCATTCTCATTATATATTTATGATCTTTTTCCTTGAATGAGTAAATTGAAATTCTAAGCTCAAATTATATTCATGTTCTAAGTCTGCACATAGTTCTACATCATAAATCTATAATGTCTCAAGAAGGAGATCTAGCGTGTTTTGTGTTCAAAGTTTTCAAAAGGTATAAAAAGTGTAAAATCATCAAGAATGGATCCAATAAATCAAAAGGCAATAAAATTTAGAGTTTGCATAGGAAAATGAGAATGTACATCATTAAATAATTAATGTTACCTCAAGAAATCATGTCTTTGGGATGTCTAGTTCAATGATTGGTCAAAAGATAATGTGATACAAAGTGCTTCAAGAGTGTTGATGGTCGCAAAAGTGTCTCGTAACAAGTGAAAATAGTTAAACATCATGTTTAATATAGAATGAAAAAATAGAATACAAGGTATCATGCTCAAGGTGGTGTCCTCCTAACTATAAAGGCCGCTTTAAGGATCCATAGTATCTTTAGCCAAATAAATGCAAATTCTAAGACTGGTGAGATATGAGAATAGGATTGAAGTGCATTGAAGGTGTATATGCAAAATTTAAAAGTGTTTTTGTCTCCATTAACAAATATGGTTTGGGGTATAGGCTATGAGTTTATAAACTTGTTGTAAATTCTAAATGAGTCCAAACAGTGCCAAGTTGAACATTGAAGCTTAAATTTATTAATGGATATAATGTCCTTGACAAGAAGACAAACCCCTAATAATATTTCCAATATTTCTCCTCACAAGATATGCATTGTGTTAATATGCTAAAGAAAATAGAACTCTTAAAATACACTCTAGACATCTAGAACATCCGTCTTTGATGCAAACTAAATGTTTGTGACCTTTTTTAGAGCTGGACATTGTGTCTTATCAAAATCATCTCTAAAAATGGTTAGTCATGAAAATTATGATATTTAGGTGTAGAAACTCATGACCAAGGAGTTGAATGCCTATGAATAGGGTTTATGCTTTTGATAGGTCACAGGTGTAAGGCTAGGTTGATGAAGATCTCCAAATCAATCATGTCTATTGATACCTTGGAAATTAGTTACACGTTCCATATGATGCTTCAATTGCAAGTTTAATTTCTCTAACCTAATAGTTGTCTCAAGGTGTCACAAGAAGTAGTAATAATATATTTTTCTATGAATATCACCTCAAAAGGAAAATTCACTAATTTTCCTTAAGATACTCAAATCACATTTGAATAATATTCGTGAAAGACTAGAATACTATCCTATAGCATTGTAATGTAAACTAAAAATAGGTAAATGACTTTTGATACAATAGGCTATCCATATCTTTAATACTTCACAAAGCCAATACATATGTAAAGGAAAAAGTCTTCCACATTCAAAGTGTTTCATCATTTGAAGGATATACTTTTTCTTATATCCATCATGGAGTGTTGAAAAAGTACAAATTCTGAACCATATTCCTTTATATTGTGCAATTTGATGTATGAAAGGTGTAGTAGTTTCTTGTGGTAGAATACGCTTACTTGACAAGAAAATTGGCAAGGTTTGAATTAAGACAAGAGAGCCTACAAGTCAACCCATGACAGATAAATAGTGTTGTATAACTTTCATGGATAATAAACACTTCAAAAGTCTTGTAACATGTTACCCACAATTGAATTTGATCGGTAGAATATGAAGAATAGTTTCTTGAAGTTTTAATTTGAAAATATCATTAAAATTTTGATTAAAAATGTGTTTTTTTACTCTCTTGAGCATGCACAGCTTCTCAAACCTCGAATTAGGGTTTCTCAAAGTGAAAAGCCCAAAACACAAAATTAAACCAATGAAAATTCATGAAAATGTAAAATTTTATCTCTGTCTTAACTTCATGAAATGATTTCTTCAAGCTTTTCATGCTTTCATTAATGATTTGAGTTGTTATATTTGACATATTTTTCTAAGGGTTTGGTTCAAATATACACAAAACCGGTAATTCATGGTTTTGATGAAATATTCTCCATATAAAGTGTTAGAATGTGTTGTATATTTTGTACACTGTATACCCAAGAGTATTGTACACCTCTTCCACCCATATAATCGGGAGTATAGATATGTTATTGTTATCTATACGTACATATGGGTGGTGTCATAATCCATGAATTATGAGGAACCATTATGGCTATTTATTAGCCCATGGTTTTAGTACCCATTTTATTGTAAAAAAAGCTGTTTTGATAGTTTCTTACTTCTTTGCTTACAAATAGCTGGAGATGCAGTAGGGTAAAGTAGAAATTATAAGTACATTATTGTATTGTAAATGGTTAAGTTAATACAATAAAAGAGACAAGTTATTCTTGTGTTATTTTTTTTTCTTGAAAGGGTTTCCATGTTAAATCTTGTGTTTTGTCATTTGTTTTCTTTGATTATCTTGAATATTTTGTTTAGTATAGCTTCTTTTTTATTAGTTTATCATATTTATTCTCTTCATAAATAATCTAAAGTCTCATACATCTCTTCCAAACTCATTATATGTATTAATCATTCTTGGATTGGAGGTGAATCGATTTGGAAGCATAACAATTACATGAAAGTTTTGACAAAGGAAGAACCAAGTTAAGTTTTCATATTTCTTGTCTTAGGTAACTATGAAAAGAATATTTTCTTCATCAAAACCATTGAACATTGGTGTTGAATTATAGGTGAAGTTTTCAGAGGAATCGAGATGAATTATCAAGTATTTTTCTCATGGTTGAAGTTGATCTTGAAGATAGTGTCGAGACGAGACCCCGAGGATAAGTGTAAAGAATGATCTTAATCAAGTTGAATAAGAAGTTCAAAGGTTCAAATCAGTTGCAAGATAGTGTTCTTCTCATATAGCTTGAGCTAGAAGATGAAGAGTTCTTCTATGGTCTAAGATCAATGAGAAATATTATCTTCATTAAGAAATAAAAATAGGAAAGTCTCCTTTGAAGTCGCAAAGGGAAGGTGAATAAACAATCTTTTAAGGAGAACTCGAAGTATAGGTGAAAATTAAAAGAAAAGGGATTAGGTAGAGAAGAGTATGTAGGGGCCTCAAATAATTAAGTGGTTGTTTTATGATACACAAGGGTATACAAAAGTAAAAATCAATGAGTTGTGACAAGGATATACGAGAATGTGTTCTTTGTGTGTCAAGAATAGTTGTTGAAAGGAAGAACCTATAAAACTAAATTTGACTAAGAGGGATAAAGTTGGCCTAACTCGTGTCATGGAAATATACTAATCTCATTATTCAAGATTGAGTTGCAAGAATTCATCACATGTAAAGAGAGATACAATTAGTCACATTTAATAATAAGACAAGCGCACAATTTATCAAGAAAGAGAATATTGAAGTTAAAATTATTCAAGAAGACAACTCTCAGTGCTCAATGATGAAGAACTAAGGAGAATTTGTCAATTATCTAATACAAGACCTGAGATGTCACAATGTGGTATGATGTATCATGAATTCTTAATAAAATGTAGTTAACCTTTTCCCTAATGAATGTGCACACCAAGTATAAGGAGGTAAAATCTAGAAGAGAGTTTTGATTGAGAGATAAGACACAAATTGCTTTAACAATTTCGAGGTTGAGAAGTGAAAGACAAGCAACTAGAGATAAAAGGATGAAATGGAGAAAATAAAGACTTAGGTGCAAGTGCACAAATAGAAAAGGCTGAAACAGAGATAACATGCAAGATAAAAGTGTATGAAAAAGTTTACTTGTAAGAAGGTGTGCTAGATGAAGAGAGTTTTATGGCTCACTTGTGCAATTGAGAAAATTGTTATTGTAAGTAGATCTCTCGAATTGAGATAATAATGAAATAATTTCTTTGAAACCAAATATGGTGCATGAAAGTGATTGATGGAAGATCTTAAGAGACCTTGAAGACACGAGATATGAGAAAGAAAGTAAGGATAGGGTAGTGAATCAATTAGAGAAAATGAGAATTAGATGATATGGATACATGTGGAGAAGGCTCAGGTTTGAATAAAAAACAAAAATGGCTTGAAGACTTTGTAACTACCTAAACTGATATGAGTAGTAAATGAAAGACCAACATCATGATAAAGTTCCTTTTAATGAGTAGATATTCTAACATATGCCTGTAACAATGGAATAATGACAAGGATCAAAAAATTTTGTTGGTAAATATAACTGTAATGTTTAAATAAGACAACAATATGGAAATACCTTGATTCGAAGTTGAAGGGTCTCTTGAATTTGAAAAGAATTTTTTTTTCAGTAAAAATAATAGAGTGTGAAGAATTGTCTTCTTGGTCCAAAATAGAGAATAAGTTAATAGAATTCTTTATGACTGTAAGATATATATATGGTGTGTCTATACACACCCAAATTTGCACGTGTTACATTGAAAGAAGATGGTTATAAAGTACTTGATAATGATTCATGTATTTTCCAAAGGTGTTTGACTTCTTAAACCTCATTACAACTTATAATTATAGCCTAGCATACTTTAATTAGGATTTCCTTTCTTTTTTGTAGCTTCCCACTCTATTTTCCTAATGTTTTGGAAAACAATTACAAAACCGCCACCTGCCGCACGTGGGAATCGATCCTCATGAATCGCCACCCCAGTAGCATGGCGGCGGTCTTGTAACTACCACCCTACAAAGAAGGCGGCGGTCTTGTAACCACAAATCTATACAGGGAGGCGGTCATGTGTAAAATTTCTAGAATGTTCCAACATCAATTAAGACACGTGATGCCTCACTTAACTTCACTTTGCATGCACATTTCTTACCTGTTTTGGCTGATTTCAAGCCCTTGTCTATCTTGTGGAATCCTTCTTTAGTTCTAATTTGTGATTGATTATGATTGTTAGTTTGAAATCCCTCTTCATTATTGATGTATCACCCCTTTGCTTCCAATTAGCTTGAACTTTGTCACAACCAACCTTCTATAAATTGATCCCTTGTTTTCAAGAAAATGGCTAGAGAATTATTTTGTCCATTCTTGCAATTTCTAAGCTACCTTCCTTCTTGCTAGAAACTACATAAGCAATCTCGGTTCCATTGTGTTATATTTCTTCCACTTGCATTATTACCAAATTACCAATTGAAGCTTCTATTGCTCCACAACTTTCCCTCTACGATGTCACCGCATTCTCAAATTCTGGACTCACATGGACATGAGGAACTAAAAAGATAAAATGAGGGAAAAAATTATCACACAACTAGATTTATCTTTGTTTTGTGGATTCCAGGTTGGAGTTGTTGTTTTATTTCATTCATTTCTATAATTTATTGTTGTTACATCATATCAAATAGAATAGAAATCAATCTTGTTTCATTTACAAATAGTTAAGTAATTTCCAAGAGGATTACATATTTCATAGCATCTCCTAGTGATGGATGTTCTTCTCCCTATCCCCATGGATTTGAAGAGAAGAACATTTGTATGAATTTATATACATATAATAGGTTAATTGGAGAAGTTCTTGCTTTAAGTTAGCAATAATAAAAATACACTCAAAGACAGTGAATGACCATCTTGGGTTATTTTTATTATTTAGTTTTAGTCTATAAGTAGATTTTTTTTAGAATAAAAGTAATTTGATGTCTATGATTATAATATTTCAGTTTTTGTGATTTGTTTAGATTAGTTTCCCTTTTAGCATTAGTTTAGATTGTTAATTTCATCTTTGTTTAAATGGACACTTTAAACTAGTTTAGCATTTAGAATCAACTAGGTAATTGAGCCATAGGGAATTATGTTACCCATTCATAGCCACTAAATCTCCCCTTTTAGATTCGGATACTAGGAAATTACACTTCAATGTCTTAGTCATTGATTCTCCTATAGCCAACCATCCACACATTCCACATTGGTTGCCTCGGAACAACCTTGGGGTCCACGTAGGTAAAAATCACATGTTGATTTTCATCTCGTATAAATTGGTGAACCCAACATGAAGGATTACTTCCTTCCTGTTTCCTTTTCTTTAATGTCTATTATCTCATATTTCCATTTCTTCCCCTATATTGGTAGATATTTTACACTTTCTAAAATATGTTTGGAAGAGATCTTGGTGGGCCATTTCTCTCTAATAGATATTACACCAACGTTCAACCACAATGGTCCCCTTCCCTTTCCGGATGGGCTAACAATTACATAAGCAATGGACAGACCTCCCTAGTTACACTTCAACCCCCATTAGCTATGTAAGTATGGAGGAGGTTGATCAACCGTTAAACATGTAATATGGTAAACCTAATGCAAACCACATTGTTATCACAAACGGAACAAGTTATTACCATAAAGTATTGTCAAGACCTCACATTACCATGAAATAAATAGAAGGTAACATATTTGCATGAATAGCTAATATTCTTTGTCGGATAGAAAAGTTTTTGGATATAATTAGAGATACAACCTCTAAGATTTCAAATTCCTATCCTAAGATTTTTACTTATAAGGAAGATAAGAATTATAATATCGAACAATTCATGACAGGTATCATGAGCCTGCTCAATCAAACCCTACACCACATGCACCCCAAAAGGGACTCAATCCTCTCCCAACGATGTCATTTCTACTTTAGTAGGAAGGATTAGAGAACTAGAGAGTTCTCAACCATCGCAACCAACTAATACGGTAGGGGAAGAACATGGGATATCTAGTCGAAAATAAGGATACATCCCTACCAATGAACAACCAATGCAACATCATGTATAACAAGGTTATCTAGTTTAGACGAGTCCATTTTATCTTCTTATAGGATCTAACACACTAGGGATGGTTTCTCGTCATTCTAAAGCTTATCCTACACAAGGGTTGGCCAAGTGCGTTCTTGAATGTTGCTCCATCAGGAAATGTGACGTTCCCTAGTTTTACACCTACTAGTCCATATCCTAGTATCATCCCACCTTACTTGCATATGTATTCAAATCCCCCGGATGGAACCATATGATGTATTTACTCCTTATGCTCCATATCAAGGAGCTCCATACACTCTATTCAATGCTTATAATGTAGCTTATCCAACTCCTCCTCCTCTACCTCCACATTAAGGATATTCAATGGTGGAATCTTATGCAATGGGTACTTATGTTAAGTACTTAAAGGAGCCTCTTTACTTCACTATACGTGGTGTCATTATTCCATGCCCATTGCTTGATCTTCCTAAATTTAATGGAGAAGGATAACCAAATTCTCATATTAAGTCTTATGAAACCACTATCGGGTAATTGCTTCCTTGAGATGTTTTGGTAGCTAAAATATTCCCAAAAACTCTCAAGGTAATGAAACTGACCGTACTATCAGATTCTAGAATCTTCCATACATTCTTTTAAACAAATTATGTTATAATTCATCAGAGAATTTGATATGAACAAGTTGTTGTGTATAGGGATTAGGGATTTTTACATATTAGAAAAGAGAAAAACAAGTTTTATGCCCATTTCATTTAGAGGTGGTGTCAAGTTATTTACTCTTCTACAAGTGTACCGAATATGGACTTAATGGAACTTTGTGATCTTTTCATTCGCTCAATCGAGAGACGAGGAAGAAGTCTAGAAATTTCCTTTCCGTAGTGTCTTGAAAGGTGCACTCCAAATTGACCAAACAAAATTGATAGTGGTCAGAAGAATTATGGCTCAAATGGGAGACTGGTCAATCCTTTGTAGGGTAATTACCCCAATGGCTCCAAAAAAATTTAGGGCCTAATGTCTTTAACAAGAACCGTGTGGTGTTACAATTGATGGTGTCACTGACCAGGTCAGGAAGTTGAATGTTGGTAACACTAACTAGGAAAATAATGGTAATGCCAATGGTAACTTGGGAAATCATGTAATCCCTAACTTGATCAACATAGTTGATGTAAATTGTCCCCCTCAGAAGCAAATTCAAACCCAAGGCCCGAACCAACATCAACACTCGACCAATGGGCAAAGAAGCATGGTTATAACAACCAATTTTAAAACTACAATCGAGGTTATAATCGATAATGAGAAGTTACTTATCAAAGGCCAAGAAATTATGATCCTAACAAATATTGTGGTTTCCATAAGGTTCAAGGTCATGATGATATAAATTTCCGTGATTGAATTTTTTTTCTACAAATACTTCTCGAAAATCAAAGACAACACTTTGTAGACATGTTCTTAGAAAATCTGGAAACAAACCCATAGTATGACTATACAGACCTATAGCTCCTCAGAAAGCTAATGTGAGCATCTTTTTGGATACACTCCCTATGAATCCTAAAAATATTAAGGTGAATCCTAATAACTCTCGGTAGCTCCTAACATTGGTTTGAACAACAATACGAATATCATGGGATTAATTGAGCTAGAATTTGAACTAGAAATTAATACAACTTGGGAAAAGCAATACTTTCCATAAACACTACTTACTCTTTCCTCCTCATAGGATGACATTCCTACAATCACAAAACTAGTGGGAGAATATGATTTAATATCCTATTTGAACAAGACCTTTTCTCACATCTTGTTCCTATATTTTCTAAAGAAATCCTTTACGCATCATTCTGTGATTGATCGATGTACTAGGTCTTGGCCATATAATCAAAGTTACGCCTCCTCTCAGTGCTCAAATAAATCATATTGATTTTGACATACATCCTCCAAGACAAATTGATAGGGATACCAGGTTTGTTTTCGATACAGACAAGATGTCATCTAACACTTTGAAATAGTATAAAGAGGTGATCCTACCTTATATTTAAAGGTTTCTATTTATAAAAATTTCATTAAGAAATTCATGATTGATGACGGGGCTATAGTGAATGTGGTTCCTTTCTCTTTCTTACATAAGCTAGGATATGGAGAGACTAACGCTCCTCTACAAGAAACATGTTGCAAGGGTATGACAATATTAAGGCTAATTCAATTGGAACCATAGTTCTTCTTGTCACCCTTAGGCTAAAAACCATATTAAATGAAATTTACATTATCAAAAGGGAAAAAAATTCTAACATGTTCCTTGGGGATACCTTGGATTCATTGAATGAAGGCTATTCCTTCTACCTTATTCCAGGAAGTTAGATTCCTCCATTTCGGAAAGGTCTTCATTACTTAAGGGGATCCTAAGCCCTTTGATATATAGTTAGAGAACCTCAATAAGAAAAGAGGAGTCGATACGAAGTATGAGCTCCACTGCGTGCGATTAAACAAGTTGTCATAATCAAACCAATTGGTTATAAGCACCCCGAGTATTCCAAAGGTTGAATTTGTTGATCTAAAAACATTTTAGGTGGACAAAATTGATAAGGTAAAATGAATATCTGTGGAAATTGTTTCCATCAAAACAATGATGGATATCATAAAACTATTAGAGAGTGATGAAACAATCTTGCTACCATTTGAAATGTAAGCAATGGGTAGCCTTCTTGGCATGACCTCTCTTCCCAACAATGGTGTTGGCCTAGGTCTAAACATGGTAGAATTAACAAAAGAGGAAGAGAGGGATGAAATCAATACAATACCCATCAAGTCCATCCCTAGGGATTGTTCTATTCCAAACCTTGGTTTAGATATGAACATGTTAGAAATCAAGTATGTCATCTCCACGGGATGTGACCCTATAGCAAAAAAAGGGCCATGTAAAGTCATTATTCTTCACCAAATTGAGAAACATAGTCATGCTTACTTACACACAATGTGTTGAGAACATGACAGAGAGGTTCTCATATACCTCTATCAAATAGAAAAATTGAACAAACATATATACACAATCATGGGTAGGGGTTGTAAGTTTAAACCTTGGATAACAAGACCTTATCAAAAGAATAGAAACTTCAAAGGTTTTGTTTATTCACTATGTGCTCTTAGGGGTGAGGATTTTGACATCCTTCAACTCTCTTCACCTTATAAATTTGAGCATGTGATCCACCAACATTTCCATATGTATATTATTGCATTCTCATTGCATTACCATTTGTTAGCTCATTCTCGTATAATTTATAATCAAGGGACTTATTTTTAGGTAACTCTTAAAAAAATTCTACAAAGCATTAGAAATCTATTAAATCACATATCTTAAAACATTCATGAAATTATCATCAATAATTCTTATCACTTCATCATTTCAACAAGATAAGATGAAATTTTGACACAAATCCTACTAAGGCCTGCATACTTGGTTATGCATATAGATTTATTCTAGCATAGTTTTATTTTCCCATAGTCAGTTATAGAATCTTCATGATGTCATATCTTTCCCTAGAAAACCTCTTTGGTACAAAAACATTCTAAAAATTTTCACCCAGAACGCTTGTTCACCTATCTCAACCTTCGGTGTTGAGCCCTCACATCTTACTAGTTACATGGGGTTGAGGATAGGGGAAAGATTTCCTTCCCAAAATCACAAATTAAATATTAAAATAAAATAAAATAATATATATCTCAAATGAAAATCAATCAAAATTTTCATTTACACACTTATTTTCCTTACCAACCTTCGATATTGATCATGTGCCTCTTACAAGTTGTGTGAGGTTGGGAAAGGAGGGAAGTTACCTTACTCACATATGCCTTGTCCTTGGTGATGATCCCATGGTTTCTATTGGTAGTATGGGGCAAGGCGTAGGGGGTATCTGCAAATAAACTAATAAATTAAAAGTAATTTCAATCAAATAAAGTTATTTGAAAATCTTAAAATCACAAGAAAAATGAATTTAGATGTGCATGTTCCAAAAGAGAGTCAAAACCTTAAAACCATATCATTTCAATCAAGAGGCCATATTCAGATCTAATTCTAGATAAAATTGCAAGAAATCACAATTTAGGTTGTGTAGTGAGTTGTATGTAGGGTTAAGTTGTGGGTTCCCAATTGGGTTTATGTCAAAATATTGTCTTTCTCTCACCATTTCCATCTCTATCAAAAACAAACAATTTGCGTCCCTCCCGGATCTCGGTGTTGATCCCTCACATCTTCCTGGTTGTATGGGGTTAGGAGTGGAGTAGATTCATTTTATCATTATACCATTATTCATCACACGTTTCCAAAAACAAAAAGAATAACTAAACATTACTTGAAAAGATAAATTTCAACATTACATTGTGTCTGTATAATCATCATATATCAGCATTACAAAATAACAAAAAGAGTTCATTCTGTTAATCATACATCATCCATTGCATACATTCTAAAAATCATACAAAATTAGAGATTCTAAACATCTAGAGTACACATGTGAAGTAAACCATGAAATAATTCAACTCTGATGCAAAGGAATAATCGAATCAAAAAGAGATATCTGTATATATCATGGTGAATCAAGTCTGTATACAATGCCATCACATGCCAGGTGTGGTCAAAACGATCAGTCATGAGCCCAAAATAAAAAAATAAAATCAATAAAATACACAAAAATGAGACTAAGCAATAAAGGTGTTATGCCCATCTATCTCTTTGAGGCCCCTTACAACCGCTCTAGTTATGAATTTCCTAGAAGCTCCTCTCAAATGCATTCAAACAACAAAGGCCAAAGCCTAACGCAAAATACCAAGTCTCTCGCATCTAAACCCTTTTTGAGCCTCTTTCACTTTCATAGGGTCCGATGTTGCCATTTCTAAATCCTTTCCAATTCAACCGTACTCACAAATGAAACATTCACAGGTAATCCAGAGCTCTAAAAATCACCAATAGGATATGTGCAAGTGAATTGAAAAATGAGTTTGTTTTAATATATATATGTTGTTCTAACCTCATTTTGAGTGTATGTGTCCATAGGGCTAGAGTGTTGGTGCAGGTATATTCCTATCCCGCACAAATGGTAAGTCCTCTTGTCATTTTAATTTAGAATTTATCTTTCGATATCATATCTATCTATACTTGAGTCTTGTTTTCATTTCACAGGTAGTGAGAGCTTGGATGGTGACATTTTGGCACATAGACGTGTTAGGTATAGCTTATAACTCCCAGTTTAGGAACACCATACTTAGACTCTATGTTTTATGCCTCTTCATAGCTAAAACACTTCTCTGAGGGTGCGGTATGTACGCACCCAAATTTGTAAGTGCTACATTGTGAGAAGATGGTTATAAAGTACTTGATGATGATTCATGTATTTTCTGAAGGTGTTCAATTTCCTAAACCTCATTTCATGTTATATTTGTATCCTAATATACTTTACTTAGCTTTTCCTTTATTTTTTGTAGCTTTCCACATTGTTTTCCTTATGTTTTGGCCAACAGTTACAAAACTGCCACCCTAAAATATGGCAATGGTCCTGTAACCACTGCTCTTGCAGTAGGGTGGCAGATCCCCTATAACCACCACTCTAAATAAGTCAAGGTCATGTGTATAATTTCTATAATTTTCCAACATCAATTAATATTTGTGATGCCTCACCTAACTTCACTTTGCATGCACATTTCTCACCCGTTTCGGCTGATTTCAAGCCTAGTTTCCTTGTGGCATCCCCTTCTTTAGTTTTAATTTGTGATTGATTGTGATTTTTAGTTTGAACTCCCTCTTCACTTTGTTGATGTGGTACCCCTTTGTTTCTAGTTGTCTTGAACCTTTGCACAACTAACCTTATATAAATTGATCGCTTGTTTTCAAGAGAATGATTGGAGAATTATTTTGTGCATTATTGTAATTTCTAAGTTACCTTATTTCTTGCTGGAAACTACATAGCCAATCTCAGTTCCATTGTGCTATCTTTCTTCCACTTGTATTGTTCCTAGATTGTCAATTCAAGCTTCCATTTCTCCAATGCATTCCCTCTACTTATGGACTCACTTGGACACAAGGAACTGAAAAGATAAACTAAGGGTACAAATTGTCACACAGCTTGGATTTACCTTTGTTTTGTGAATTCCAGGTTGGAGTTGTTTGATTTCCTTCATTTCTGTAATTTATTATTGTTACATCATATCAAATAGAGTAGAAATCAATGTTCTTTCATTTACAAATAGTTAAGTAATTTCCAAGAGGGTTACATCTTTCATAGCATCTCCCGGTGATGTATTTTCTTCTTCTTATCCCTGTGGATTTGAAGAGAAGAACATCTGTAGGAAGTTGTATACATATCATAGATTAATTGGAAAATTTATTTCTTTATGTTAGCATTAATTAGAATACACTCAGCACAAGTGAATGACCATACCAGGTTATTTTTCTTGTTTAGTTTTAGTGTAGAAGTAGTTTAATTGTTTAGAATAAAAGTAATTTTTTGTCTGTGATTATAATATTTCAGTTTTTGTGATTTGTTTAGATTAGTTTCCCTTTCGTAGTAGTTTAGATTCTTAATTTCATCTTTGTTTAAATGGACGCTTCAAACTATTTTAGCATTTAAAATCAACTAGGTAATTGAGCCATAAGGAATTTATGCTACCCGTTCATAGCCACTAAATCTCCCCTTTACCGATTCAACTACAATGAAATCACACTACCTGATCTTAATCATTGATTCTCCTATATCCATCCATCCAAACATTCCGCATCAGCTACCTCAGCACAACCTTGGGGATTCGAGTGTAGGTGAAGGTCATGTGTCAATTTTCATCATGTACAGTGTCCTTGGGGAAGTAGATATGGATGTGTTACAAAATAGAGATATCGAGTATGCCAAAAAGAGATTGTGTGGACAAATGGTGGAATATTTGGAAGAATAAGTGTAGGAGATTTTGTCAAACCTACAATAGGTTTATCATGAGAAAATAATAATAAGAACACCGAGAATTCACTAATAATTCACGATAGTTTGAACATGCACAAGGCTAGTAAACAAGGTATGTAGTCAAAAATTTACGTTTTCTACTACAATAGGATGGTACAATTTAAAGGGGAGTAGTTGATTATTTTTGTACATAATTGAGCGGAGATTATGGCTTGGAGAAAATTCACATTTTTGCACTAAAAACGTTTTTGAGGGATCTCTTCCTAAAAAAGGAAAATGATGGTTTGGAGGAAAATTGGTGCTTTTCGGCTTGGAACAAACTCTAGTAAGAGAGGTATTGCATGATTGAAGAAAAATAGGAGAATTATTAGCTGAGGTGGATATTTTTTTGTCTAAAGGATATTCACATGTTTTTTGGAGTCGAGAGAAGGAAGAGTAAAGTTCCAGGAGATCTTGTTAGTCATGTAATTTATCTTTCTCTTGTTTTGATGAAATTGGTTTCTATGATGATTCATTGTTTTCCATGTCAATTCCATGCATACCTTTTTCATAGATGTCAAAGGGGAGAAGTGTGCCAAGAAACATGCAAATGAGGTCATCTAAGTGTGTGTGCATTCATGATTTCCATCAATGTTTCTAGGATGGTTTCCATTAATGAAAAAGGGGGAGTTTGTTGGAAGTGTGTGTCACTTGTGTTGTCATTGATGTCAAGTCCATTGATGTTACAGTGGTCTAGGTGATCTAGGTATTTTAGCTAGGTGATCTATGGATCTTTAAAGGTGCATATGTGTCAAAAATTCTATAACATGTCCACATGGTATAGTCATGGATTGTATGGGTGAATTAAAGTCATTCTAGGCCTTGGACTAGTGAAAATAAATGGTGTAAATCAAGAAAACATGATAATTCACTCAAATGAAAGTAGGGAAAGAAATATTGGATCACTATGAGGTGGCACAAGAGGTGCAGAAAGAGATACAAGAGATTTAAAAGTTCATGAGACTGAAACAAGTCAATATGGAGCTTTTTTAAGTCAATCCACAAGCAAGCAAGGTGTGAAATGTTGACCCAAGGTCTGATGATGAAAAATAACATTATGATAGCATGTAATGATGATATATTGTGTGTAAAACTCCTCATAGGTATTTATTTAAGTGTTTTAGGAACTTCTACAACTCAACATAGTTCAACTGCAAAGAATTAGAGAACAAAGGGCACCAAAATGAGATGGGATGGAAAGATAAAGGATGAACCAGAGAAAATTATCACTTGGAAGTATTATAGGGTTGTGTCATTGAGGTATGAGAAAAAATTTAGAAGATGAGGATGGATATTTTGAAATTTGTGAAAGTTTTCCCAAAACTAGGTTTCTCAAAGTATGAAAATTGAGCACCAAACTTCTTAGCAATCAAGATAAATTGTGAATATTCCTTTGGATAAATCATAAGAGATAAAAATATATAATGTTTTTATAAAATTATGGTGAAAAGTGTATTTCGGTGATTGGTTGAGTATTTTAGAAGTTCTATTCATTTTTGTGAGCATGTTTTTAACCCTCCAAACCCTAGTTTGGACCAGTTTTGGAAAATTGAGCTAGGTAGGTGTCTAAAATAATTTTTTCTAATTGGAAAAATATTTTAAAATGTAGAGGAATCATTAGGTACATTTCCATGATGTTTTTAGTTCATGATGCTTGGTGGGACCCACTGGAAAACATGTGTTTTGTGAAGATTTCAGTGTACTGAGAAACTTGCAAAGGAACCCTTGCTCAAATTTTAGGTGGATGATTTTGATAATGTGTTATTAAACTTCATGAAATCTCTTTGGTTACTCATTTGGAGAAAATTTGAGTAATGATTACATATTTGAGCTTACCAAAAAGGAGCTTGTTTTGAGAAGCTAGTGAAGAAGAATGAAGGTAACCATGTTGAATTGCATTGAATTGATGATTTCTATTGAATTAATAACTATTTTCATGTGTCTTATTATGTGTGGAAGTGCATGGTTCAGTTTGGAAATTCATTTTGTTCTTAAAGGTAATTGAGTCAAAACTACTCTTTTAGGCTTACTTAAGAACCATGATTGAATGAGTATGAAGGTAAGACTTTCTCCATTTCACATATGGGTATTAATGCTTTAAAATTTTATGTACATACAATTTTAAGTTTTATAGGTGATAAGGATCTCTAAAAATTTCTTTGGAGGTGTTTGACCACATTGTATGGAAGACTAGGTTTTGTGTCTTCAAGACCAGCCAGACGAGTTGCAGATATCAAAGCTTTTGAAAGCCTTATGAGATTAATTTGAGTAGTATTAGAAGTGGATGATATATTATACTTCATGATATTTCCATTTATAGGTTACTTTCCTCATGATGAAGAGATTTGAGGTATGTATCAACTCAATTTTTGAAGACCAAATTCAGAGATGCTGAAAACATCCAGAAAGTTTTGCAAAGTGGTGTTTATTGATGTGTTAAGACTTGAGTTGACTATTTATGGTAAATTTTAATGAAATTAGACATATTAATCTTCATTTTATATATTAATTTTTTCATGAAGATGAGTGGAAGTGGTCTAGTTAGATGGTTTTTTAGGATTGTATTTTGTAGGTACTAATTTAAGCACACTTAGGAGCTTGAATGAGTTTCTTGGGTAATGTGGTGAGTCTCTCAACATACAATAGAGATATTTGGTTTTTTGGGAATATTTACCTTGTGAATAAAATCTATAATCCTTTTGGACAATTTTGAGAGCTAGAATACAAACGATGATCTCATTTGGAGAAGAATACAAAGATGATGTCATTCAAATCCCAATTTGAATTCAAGGCTAGGAATTTTAAAATTCAAGTGTAAAATGAAGTGTAAGATTCATATTCAAGAAGTTTTTTAATTTAAAATGGTTTTCCACATTTAGGTGTATTGAATTTTGAAAACCCTATTTTCTCTTATATTAAAGAAAACATTTACTACAAAGCAAAACCCCCGGAAGTCTCTTATAAGTTAGTAGCTGGTTGGAGTTTCATGAGAAGGATGTGAGTGAATAAAAATGGTGAAGTATATATTGTCTATAATCTTATTTGAAGAGTTGTAATATGATTTTAGTACCAATAGATAAGGTTTCTGAGTATATCTTGTTTTCTTCATTCAGTATGCATTTCTTGTTGAACTATATCAAATTGTTAACAAGAATTAGTGTAGGTGATTTATGAGGATGTATGTTTGATGTTTGAAATATTAAAGTGAAAGGTTTTATTACATGACTGATTCACCTCCACTTTTAGTTCTTTGTCATTTCCAATAGGTAGGTCTTTAGCCACTATGCGTCCACTTGTCAATGAGGTCTTAGATGTAATTGTGATTTTTTTTAATTTTTCGTTTCAATACCATCAATACAATGAAAATCAAAATATGTGTTAGGTCTATACCAACCTGGCTTAGGTTCACCTTTAGGGAATGGTTGAGTAATAGGATAAGTGACCATATTGGCACTTGTTAGTTGTTTTAAGAAATTTTAAAGTTATTCACACAAAGACGTATATTGTCTTCATTCTAATCACAAGGAGGAGGAAAATTTTCTCTTTGGAATGGTGATGGATGGTTTAGACTTAATATTTTTAATTGGTTGTTCTCGTAAGCTATGTAAGTTGCAATTATACATGACACCATCATTAACAATGTTACAATTGTATTTAATGTACCTTGGTATATCATGAGAAGTACTAGGGTTTTTGTTATGGTGATTGTTATGATTGTTCCCATTGTCTTTATAATGAGGCTTGATCAAGCCTTTAGAAATGAGGTATTTTTCAATTTGAGTTCCCTTTTTGATAAATTCCTCACACATGTTGAGGCATTACATTTATATGTGAAAGGTCAAATTTTCATTAAGGTTAGGGATGAAGATACTAACAATTATTTTCTTAGCGATTGAACATTGGAATCGGCTTGTGATTCCTCTCCGTCATTGTAAAAACTATACAAAGATCTCATTTTTTTGTTGTTTAACATTGTGCATGTCCATCAAGTGATCTCAAATTCATGATTGAAAGATAATTGTTTAACAAACTTCTCTAAGAGGTCCTGAAGGTAAAGATAGATCCTTTGGAAGGTGTAGGAAACATTCCAAATATTTTCCTCCTAGACTCTTAGAAAAGAGGCATAAGAGAAATATATTGTTATAAGCCACCTCTTGGTATGCAATGAATAATTCCTTAACGTGCTCCCTAGGATCACTTTTTACCTTATATTTATCAAATTTAGGCATCTTGAAAGAGCATGGAAATCGTATGCATAATATGTCCATATTGAAAGGATATGGACACAATTCATCAAAATTGAATTATTTGTCATGTTTTTGCATGCATGAAATGGTGTCCTTCATTATTTTCCACTCTTGAGAAAATAGGGGATTGGTTTGTGGGATAAATAGTGATTTATCATTGTTAAGATTCTTTTTCTCATTATTAGTCTTAGAATAATTTTTGTAGGTTTCGTCACTTTTCTTCATGTGATCAATACCTTTTGTATCTTTGTTACTGATCGTAGAGGATAAGAGAGCCAATTATTTTGTCATTGCATTGATTTGATCAAGTCATGCTTGATTGGGATTAAAGGATGAAGCATTAGATTTACCTTTATCATCAAAATTTATTTTATTTTTCCTTCATCATCATGTTTTTTTACTAAAGTGGTGGACCCTTGGGGGATTTAGGTTGTCCTTTTAAGGATTTAAATTCATCCTTATCAAAGTTTGAGGGAAATATTGCTCCCATTCCAAGGAGATGTAGAAGGAATTGTTATTTTTTTTAGTAAAGTGACATCTATGGAAAGGTTTTTATGTAGGTCTTTTCCCTCTTCATCGTAGAGATGATATGGAAAGTATATTTTCCTCCCATCGAAAGGGACTATAATTAGGATGTTGTGTTCACACCATTTTTAAAAAGGGTAGGAACAAGAAGAGGTGTGATAGAAAACTCAAGCCTTAGAAAAGTGAATGCTAAGATGGAAGAGGGGAAGAGATGATAATGCTTGACCCTAGAAAAATGAGTGCTAAGAGGGAGGAGAAAAAAAAGGATTAACTGATTTCCTAACTCCTAAAAATGAGAATTAAGAGAAAATGGACTAAAAGGGGTTATATGTGCTCTACTCGTTAACAAAAATGGATGTTAAGGGAGAAGAGGCCTGACAAGGTGAATGTGATCAACTATTCATAAAATTAATGATAAGAGTGACGAAAAGACATGAAAAGGTTAACATTTAACAAGATGAGTGTTAAGAGAAATGAATAAGAGGTGAAAATTTAAACGTGATTATCACTCAAAAAAATGAGTGTGAGTTGAGACAATACTTAACAAAATGAATGATAAGAGTGATTAAAAGAGGGTTTGAACAATTACCTCTTAACTAGATGAGTGTTAAGAGCAATTGAAAGGGAACTTCACAACACTTAATAAAATGAGTGATGTTAAGGTGGAATAGGGATTGAAATGTTAGTTTAAAGGACTCTTAGCAAAATGAGTGCTAAGAAAGATGAAGAGATTTGAAATAGCTTCGTGACCCTTTACAAATTGAATGCAAAGAGGGAAGAGGTGAAAGAAATTAGTTTTCTCAACTTGCGAAAAAAATGAGTGCGAGAAGAGGAGACTTAAAACACGATGAAAGATGCTCAAATATTTTTTAAAAAGAGTGTCAAGGAGAGAGACTTAGGAAGTGTGATGAGTTTTATCAACTTTTAACAAGGTGGGTATTAAAAGGAGACTTAATAAGATGATGAAAATGTTATATTATTAACCAAATGTTTGTTTTAGTCAATTTTTATACCCCTTAAAAATAAGGACAATCCCATGAGTGTTGGCCTATCACCCAATGGGCATTGAATGCTCACCCGAGGCACGCACGGGCACCGATCCCCTCTTTTATGTGAGTTGTGCAAGAATATAGCATAGATGCATAATAGAAAGACCACAGAAAATCCTTATTCAACTGAGAACTTTGAGTAAAATGCTACAATAATATAATCATTCAGACAAGAAGCGTATTGACAAAAGATAGATCTAAACCATGAGGGAAAGAGGATGCATAATGATTATAATCATTCATATGAAACACACTGAACATAACAAAAAGAGATATGTATGATTTTTGAACCACATATATTCATAATTGAACATGTCTAGTAATCACATTACATCTTTTAGGGTCATTATGGACCAAAATGATAGTGTATATTAGAACCATGTAGCAAGACTAGACTTATGTCCCTTACAATGCAAAAGAAAAACATGTACCCATCCCTTGATACATCATTATTCCTACAGATCTCCTAGTCTAACCCATAAAGTTCTCCATGTATTTATTCAGATCTTCACCTCTCATCTGCTCTCTCTAATCTCCTTCTTTCCCTTTACTTGGGCACTTGTATTTATATCCTTTATAAATTTCTTCAAGCCTTTGCGGTAGTTGCGAGATCCATTTCCAAGTGTTCAAGGTAGTCCTCCAAGGTAGCATGCTTCTTCACGCTTGAGCTCTCCACTCTTTATAATGATGGCCTTCTATAATATTCCATCGCAAGTTATATTCCTTTCTAGGCCACCCTATTGCCAGGCTGGAACCTTATCCACTCCGCATACACAGCCAAGTCATGCTTTTCTCTTGTTCTGTCTATTATACCAAATATGGCTAAGTCCCAAAACCTTTGCTCTACCTTGCGTGTGTGCCACTTGTTCTACTAAACCCTCCTAGAACCCTTTCCTGTGCACTTTCTTCTTGCGCACCCTTCTCTAAATAGGCCTTACGCACCCATACGCCTCTCTATACTTGGCCAATAAATTAGGGGCCCAACATCACCCCACACTACGCCTATTCTCCATCCGCGGGAACATTTTCTCAAAGAATAAAGAATGACTATCCCAAAATAGTTTTAAGAAAGAATAAAGGAATGAATTTTTTTGGGAAGAATGAAAAAAATGGGGAACTATAATTATTTCTATAAGAGGAGGGGGAAATCTTTCGTCAAGTCTTCCTCCAACTTATTCCAGTGTATCAATTTTTCTCTATGCTTATTGAAAAGGTCACCAAATAGGAGCTCACCTCCTTAAAGCTTATCCCTTCTCCCTTGCACTCATGGTTTCCATAACCTCTTCTAATTACTTTCCCATATCCTCGAGCGTGTCCATCCTATGAGTGAACTGGGATATAATTCCTTAAGTCGGTTCTTAATTGAGCCTTGTAAGGTCTCAATAGCCTCTAATTTCTTCTCAACCTCGGCTAGAATTTTGTCACATTCCACCCTATTCCCCTTGTTATTCTCTTGGAATTCCTTGAGCTCATCTTCATGGGTGGCAACTAGAATGCTCGCCACTCTGTCTCTCTATCGGTGCAATTGTTATAGGCGCCTTTCTTGCTCATCGCCGAGGCAACCTTTAGATCTACGAGGAATTTCTTGTACTGGGCCACAACCTTCATCTTGTCCTCTTTTTCTTTGCATGTTGATGCCTCCTCTATAGACTCCAAGGCTAGTGGTTTTCTTTCCATTATTAGACGCAAGTTAAGTCTTCTAGGCATTGTAGGCTTGATTCATATTTCTACGCAGTTGGTGTCAAGTCTGGGTGCTTCAAGATAATGGAGCTTCTGATCATCTACACCTTCTTGGAGACTTTGTGTACCCTTTCCTTCTCTTCCTTTAATTCATGTCTTAGCTGAGCGCTGACTAGTTCCTCATGTTTTAATTCCTTACTTCTTTTCTCCAATTCCTCTTCCTTCTTTTCCAGCTCTGCCTCTAGAAAATTTACTCTGTCATTCCTCCCAAAGAGTCTGGCCTCTACTTCCACTAAAACTTTATTCATCACATTACAAATTTGTTCATCTCATAGTCACTGAGTGTTTACCAAGGGGTTGTCACCTTCTGATTATGGAACCTTCAAAGATTTCCCTTGGTTCACTTTGAATTCTAGTTCAAATCAATGTGGGACTCAAATGCCAAAGAAATAATTTTCCTTGTCCAAGGGTATGCACCTTCCTCATCAAATGATGTCATAGCCAAGAGTTTCTCCATTGGTATGGTGCTTTAAAATTTTGTGTGCAACACCTTGTTTGGGTCATCAATATAGCCCATCCTCTAAACCTAGGATGCCTCTACGTGTTTTCTCCCGTGCACGTGGCCTTATGAAAGCTCACAACCAAACTAGGATCCCCTCTCATGATATCATATTCCTTTTCTATGGTTCCCTCCTCTACTTCATTATTAGGTCTTCAATGATCTTGGTGAATTCCTTTTTTACAGCCTTGTCTATTTGTTCCTTAGTGAGGCTTGGGGTCCTTTATTCTTTGGTGACTTCCTCACTTACCCCCCTTTTCTGAGTATCTTCTTCTTCCTTATTATTCTCTCTCTTGGAAAATATGTATTCATTTTATTCTTCCTCTCCTTCCTCCTCAAAGTCATGGACCTCATATATAGGATGATCCTCATCTCCTGGTTAATCTTCATCATCATCATCTCTCTCGCCTATATAGGCCTCCAACCTTTATGTATCCTCCGGATCATTTTCTTCTGTCACATTTTGCCTCTTCTTGGTAGGGGATTCTACCTCATTCTCTCCCTCTTCCTTTGGTGACCTTTCCTGGGTGATGGGTTCCTCGTGCTTCAAAGTGCTTCTTCCTCTAGAGTCCTTGTTTTCACTTTGGGACTTCTTTCTCTATGTATAAGTATTAGGCTTAGCACTTGTCCCCAACACGCTTACCACTTGTGTATCCTGAACACTTGGTGCTTTCTGCACCTCTTCCCTTTCCCTCTTATTTTGTGCGGGATTCTTTCTACTTGTGGGGTCCTCAAGGAAGGATACATTATTTTCCAAGTATGTGTCCTTTTCAAATTTTGGCTAGAGGCGAAGGTATATCCTGGTTTCATCCCTTCTAGCGATTGGTAAAGCCACTGGTTTCATCATTTGTATCTCGTGGGAGACATATCTTTCCACGTAGGCACATTTCTTGGGGTAAACCTACTTCATGTGTAATTCCATGTGGTCTTGATCCACCTTGCTAAGGTTGAACCTTAGTCTCTTTGCCTCTTTGAATATGTTTATCCCCACTTATATTTATAGCACGGTGAAGGAGAAGGGAAGCTTGCACCATGGGCTCATTGTTTCATCTGTCAACCTAAATATGCCAATGCATAAGTGTTGATATATTGTGAATTATGCTTCTCCTTGCAAGAGTGTAGGTAACTTCTCCTGGAATTATCGATTCTTCCCCGAACGCATCCTCATGCACTTGTACCATTTTTCTAAACGTGCCTTGTGAGTGGTTGTCATTGTCTCACAAGTATATTTTGTGAATCGCTTCACGGTGAGGGATCCTCTTCTAGGTACTCCTAAACAAATATTTCTGGCCCATTGGGCACTCCGATTTCTGAGAAGACAATTGTGATGTAGAAATTACCAAATAGTATCTTCTCACCTTCTTGTGCGCTACTAATGATTTCATCCGCGATGAAAGTGGACAAGTTGTAGATGGTCCCCTCATATATTTTTTGGCACATGTTCAGCCATGCCTTGTTCACTTGATTCCATCACTCTTAATCATTGAGCTTGGTTACCAAGCATGCGGCCATCCTCATCAGAGATTTTGGGATCTCTATGATGTCAAAGTATCATGATCCTTTCTTATAGTCATATGCAACAACTGTTTCCTTGATGCCCTCTTTATCACTTAGGTCATCATCAATGCTATCCCCTTCGTAGATAAGGCATGTGAACTTGGAAATTAGCTTGGGAGTTATGCGCATCTTACGCCCCACAAAATAAAAGTGGTCTTCATGAATGCACACCATTATCCATTGGTAGAGGTGCTTAGGTTTTCCAAAGTATGGTAGTTCATAAAGTTATAGCAAACCTTGCCTTCTCCAACTTAACCTTTACCTCGTCACTGTAAATGGGCATGCCTTCTGGCATTCTCTTGTTGGTTGGGCACACCAATTCCAAGGCCATATCCTTCTCTATTATATTTTTGCAATGGTTATAATCAATCACCGTCATCTTCCTTAGGTGTGATTCCCATTATTTTCCCAAAGAACACCCCATCCGGGTATTACATCTTTGCATACCATTATTTATTTGTGATCTCGATAGTTATTGTCTGCTTTTCCCTTTGCCTTTTGTTTTTGCTTCTTTGATGAGTTGGTTGGTTTCATGGGTGCCATCTTTCTGACTAGTTTTAGTACTTAGAACTTCTCCTCTTTCTCTACTTTACCCCTCTATCTAGCCCTAAGCTCAATCTTCATGGAAAAATCCTTCTAACTCCATGCCCTAGTCATAAAACCCTAACTGGAAAAACCCTTCCACAACACGGCACTTTCCTACTTAACTTCTCCACACCCATGTACTCCTTTCCTACTAGTTTGTGAATTTACTCTAGATATGCACTTTAGATCTCTCAAATGCTTCCTTTGTCGTAAAGATCTTGCTTTGGATGCCCTAGTTTGCAAGATTTTTCTTCCCTTTGTAATCGCAATGTAAATAATGAAGTGCTCAAACTTTTATTTATAGTTTTTCTATTTTCCCAGCAATTAACGCTCTCTCACCTAGCACCATACTTTGACCTTAAATGTGACTTTTTCTACTAAGCTAGTCTTAAGTGCCTTATCCCACGTGCCACATCTTGTGCACAAACCCCTTTACAACCTTCTGGCGTGTAAAAATCCAACCCGATTGAAGACTCTTACGTGCACGTTTATAGCGCCGAAGGCACTTCTTCCATCCTTTTCCCTATTTTTTCAATTACCTACCTCATGTCATTCTTGCACTCTTCCTTTTCCCGTACATGGTTTCTTCAAGGATTTCTTGATACCAACCATTTATGTCCATCTCTTCTCTACATTCCTATTAACTTTATGCACCTTTAGTCCTTTAACTAAGTCATTCACCACAACTTCTACTACCAACACACACTTGTCTTACAGGCCCATACTTTTCATCACTCCACCCCAAATTAAAAAAATGTGCTGTCCTCTGTGCATGCACAAGTTTCAAAAATTATTGTGGTTACCGGTGTATACAGACAAAACAAAAACAACAGAAAAGAACAAATAACGAGAAAGGGAAACATAAGAAAATAAAATGAAGGGAAAGTCTATTCTAACTGGCATCATTACCTTATTTGCAAACACCAAGAAGACTTATTTATAGTAGGGCTTTAACCTACTCCCATTGAAGTGTCCTAGTAATCTTATCCCATCCAAAGGTTTCGCAACTCACATGTGCTTGAATCGAGGATGTACAAGATGACATACAGGCCCAAACAATGGACTTTTAGCTTCCCTAGATGGCATAGAAACTTGGAATAATATAGCAAAACCATCTAGCCTACCTCAAACTTCTTTTTCTTGATGTGATGATCATGTCATGCCTTTGGTTTTTCTTTTTTTGTCTTATGGCTCCACCTAGTAAGTCACTGTCTTTCATCCAACTACATTAATTTTTCAATCCTTTCTTCCAGCGTTTGCTCATCGGCTAATCCTCCTATGCGTGCTATACATAGCAAAGGTAACATGAATTCAAATGGTAGGACTACCTCCGTGATAAACACCAATTGAAACAAAGTGTGGCCTTATTTAACCTCTTGTAGGTTTTCATGTATTTCTAAAGAATGGCCGATACTTTATCATACCAATCTTGTCTACAAACAACATAGATCTTAGTCAACGTGTGACTAAGTATTTTGTTAAATGCCTCGAGTTCCATTTTCTTGAGGGTGATAGGGGTAGTATTGTGATGGGCTGCCATAAATTTTGATAATAGAATCCTGACCGTCTCATTGAGAAAGTGTGTATCCATATCACTTATCAAACTCAATGGGCATCCATACCTGCTGATTATATTCTCCCATAAAATATATGGTGGTTTGTAGCCATTGTCAGACAACTTTGTAGGCATTTCCTCAAATTTCACCATTTCAAAAAAATCGGCAAGTGATGATATACTCGTGAACTAGTCCTTTGTGTCATTGGCGAGATTGGCCCTACAAATTTGATAGCCCATTTCTCAAATGGTTCCGCACTGGCTATTGGTCATAAGGTAATTTCATCCCTCTTTCTAGGTTTTCCAAGGCACTGCAAAGGTCACGAGCCTTAATACAATCTTGGTAAATGTTTTCCCAAAATCCCTATGAATAGAATTGTTTGTGCGATACATTTCCCACATAGTTTCCTCCCGGGATCCCATTACACGCTTCTTCCATAATTTCATTGCACTCATGTTATAGCATGCATCGACACATAACCTCATCATGACCCAATTTGTATAGATCTCCACTAATCAAGATGTATGACATGGCATGTATGGCTAATTATTTCCTCCTCAAGGCCTTCATTCCTTCTGGTGCCACACCCATGTTAAGGAATACTGCAATGTCCTCCAAATTTGAGGGCACGCGCTGCAACCTAAATAGTTGTGTATCTAGCATAGTCTTCTCAATTCTCTACACATCCTCCCCTAAATCAATCATAGACAGATGATCGGGTCTAGAGTTACTCTTTACTGGCTTCACAACCATGGTGAACTCGAATTATTGAAATAACAGGACCCACCGACATATGCACCCTTAAAGAATAGGCTTATTGACTAAGTGTTTTAGTGTTATGTGGTCCATGTAGAATATAAAGGGTGTTGCTAGCAAATACTACCTAAACTTATACAATGCGTAGATCATGGATAAATCTTTGCACTCAGTAGTTGTGTAATTTTGTTTTTCTGGTGTTAACTTTTTGCTAGAAAAATATAAGGGATGATCAACAATCCCTTCACCTGGTTGTGCTAGAACTACTCCAATGGTTGTGCTTGAGGCATCAACATGAACATGGAAAGGCTTATCCCAAGAAGGGAATCATAGTATGGGTGCGGTGACAAGCTTATTCTTTAAACTATTAAATTCCTTCTACTGCACCTCTCCCCAAAGGAAGGTACTCTTGTGTCTAAGAAAATATTCCAAGGGCGTGGCTATCCCGACATATCCCTTGATGAAATTCCTATAATACCCCGTATACCCAAGGAATCCGTGCACCGCGCTTTGGCCAACAGCTCCCTAACCCCACGATGACAACAAATTTGCTGGGATCTACTAGTAAGCCCTCCTACATATGATGTGCCCCAATAATGTTCCAAATGAGGTAGAAAGACACATTTCTTAATGTTGAGGGATATTCTCAACTCGTTGACATCTCTCAAACATTAATCTTAAGTTATCACAAAGTGGTCCTTCACTAGCCCATACATTGTCCAATCATGTAAATAGACTTGAATAAATTAATGGATGAAGTCTTGAAAGGCTTGCACCATAATGCGCGAAAACATTGCAGTTGCATTCTTCAACCCAAAGGGCATGACCGTATAGGAAAAATTACCCACTCGGTGGTGAAATTTGTCTTCTCTTGGTCCTCCTTTGTGATCCAAACTCGGTGGTACCTTGAAAATCCATCCGTAAAGGAATAGAATTCACATCCACCACTCCTAAATTTTCTTCATGAAGAAGGGGATTGGAAAATAATCGATGACACAAACCGCATTCAATTCCCTCTAGTCTACACGTATCCTTATCCTTTTATCCTTTTAATACTAATGAACATTGGACTTACCCACTCGACTCTTCAATAACTTTAATGATTCCTGATGCTATCATCTTATCTATTTATTCCTTGACCTTCACGCATAGGTTAGGATTCATTTAGTATGGCCTCTTCTGAACCGGGAGCACACCCTCCTTCAATTTGATCCTCATTTCTCCCAAGGAATGGTGAGCACCTTTAAGTTCATGATACCCATGAGGGAGTAAATCCTGGAACTCACATAATAGATCAAAGACCTTAGAGACCTCCTTCTCTCGACCCGTAATCCCTGATGATGGCCTCTTTAGGTTCCTCTTCTGTACCAATGTTAACCTTTTTTTGTCTTTAGTGGTTCATGGTATGCATGCGTCCGTTCATTAGCACCATCTATCATTTCGCATGTCCCTATAGAATGGTTAACATCCAAGATTTCTGCTTCCTCCCCATCAATTACATACACCATCTTCCCTTTTTCTTTTTCCATGCATGTGCACTCAAGTTGTATCTCTTCTGATTCTTCTTCCTCAAAGTGCACCTCAAGCCGTGTTCTCCTAAAGCAACTCTTATATTCTATCCTCTCGCCATAATACTATCCCCTATTCTAAGGTGCTTGACAACCTATAATGCCTTATCCACTGATGGATTTGTACTCCAATACTCAAACATTTGAATGAGATCAGCCATTAATTCTTTCCAATTACCATTTTGGTGATGAGTTTTTGAATGGATATACCACACCCACACACAACCTTGTAGTGTGGAATATAACTTATGTACCCATAATGGTGGTGGCAAGGCTTCATGTGCCTCCTATCCAGCCTTCTCACATGCTTGGATATAGAATGAAGTGGTATTTTTACCATGGTAGTCTTGAATGACCGTGGGCATGTTGTTTCTGGAAAACCTTACAGAGAATGTGATTCTTATCTCGCACCACTCTAGGAGGCTCTCCCAATGTGTATCCCACTAGCATGTTGTAGTCTATAGTAGGTCAGTAAGTAGGTATCCCTCTTATTTTTCCTCATTTTTCCATTGAGCTTCCATGTCCCATAAGAAAACTTTAGGGTATGCCCCTCTAGAGTAACTTGGTAACTTCTTTCCTCCTAGACACCTGAGTGAGCATGCCTTGGTCACTTTTATTACAGACTCCCCTAGCTATGGCCTAATTTAACTCATCGGGCCTCATGTTCCCAATCGTCACATGCCATGCTTGTGGTATCACTCACAGACCGGGCATCCTCAAATTGGATAAATCCTTCTATAGGGTGAATTATCTCTGGGTCTCTAATGGAGCGCACATAAATTCTATCAAGGACCTCTTCTCCCAAAGGTTCAATATAAGGTGTCAACTTCCCATCCATTAGAGGGATGATGACCCATTCTTCCTTGTTTTCAAACTGATATATCCTTTGTTGAACCTTAGGTCAGCGTTGTTCTTATAGCACCATGGGCACAAAAAAATGCTCGAAAATTGTCTACCTAGATGAGCACCAAGACTTCAAGTCTCTAGTAAACATGGCCCCTAAATGGTAATTACTACATCGCTTAATACCCCAATGGGCATTATCTTAGTTTTTTTCCATATACATCACATTCAAAGATAAATGCAATGTGGGCTTCCCATTTGATGTCGGGCATCTAGTGTAAGAACATTAACTTCTTCTCCCGTGTTAATCAATATGTTTCTTAGAATCCAACCATCCAAAAATGAATTTAGTGTGATTTATTTTTCATAATCAAGGCTATGGGGAGGGAGGTTTGCATGTAACACCTACCTTTCATGCTCCGCTTTGGTGCATGGCATATTTTCTTGTAGCCATTCTCCTAGCAAGGGAATAATATTCTCTTGCCTTAACATTTTGCATACTTCCTTGACCTCATCTAGGTCCTTCTGTGGAGCCTCAACATTCCTTCTTTTCTCCTACTACCTGGACTTCTCCTTTAGACACTTTGGATTTCTCTCTAAAAACTCTGAATGACATCCACTGTCTGTTGCTACACCTCCTTCTGATGAGCAGGGTCTGGCTATTTCCCATGTACCACTTCTTCCCTTGAAACCAAGGTCCTTTGCCTTGGTATTTATTTGGTGTGTGCTGCTTTTGCTTGTGTTATCACCAAAATAGGTTCCAATCCTGACTCACATGTCACTTGTGGCATCCACTATGTGTCAGCCTTCTTTATGTTCACCATCGTGGAACCCTTATCTTTCCAATTTTGTTGGCTCATGTGCTCAAACAACTCAAAGAACTCCTCATACTTGTGCTTCTTTCTGCACCACGATCACTACAATATCTCTAATCACTCATGCCTGTAATGTTCTGTAGATCCACATTTATAGAATGTCCCTCATGAGAACTCACTTCTTCCTCCTCTACGGTCACTATGACCATGGAATCATCTGTGATAACCTCTCCCACGCACCCTTCCATCCATACATCCTTCATAACGGTGATCATCTTCCTTGGATACAATGGAAAGGCTGGTCTAGCGCACACCATGATAATTGGCCTCATGGATCTGGTCAATAATCCTACAATCCTTAGTATCATGGGTCATAGAGGTGTAGATCTTACAATAGCAAGACACATTCATTTGAATTATGTGTTGTAACAAGGGGAATCTACTCGCCTCATGGTCCCCGTGAAAATTTCACAATCTACCACAATGGCGTGTACTATTTTCTAGGGGAAACTATCCTTGACATGCCCCTCTACTTCACAATCCATGCACCAAAGACCACTAAAAGTCTCATGTGTAGAATTTGCAGAAAACTTCTCCAACCGTTTGACCATGGAGGTGATTTAAGCTTCTAGAAATGGACTAACACCAAGTATCAACACTCCCAACAGCTTCAGCGCATAGAGCATCTTCAAATGCCTCACACGGGTCTGTGAAAGTCTTATATGATAGTGACATTCTAAATTGTGTTATTAACCCTCTAAAAACCCATTGAGCATGGTGTAAGGGGTGGATTTCATATGAAAAATTTGATAGGAGAGTTTTAAATCATGGATCATACTCCCGCACACTCTCTACCATTCCCTATTGAATCTCCTTTAGAGCGATGATGCTCTTATGCTCAAACTCAGGGATGTGGAATTCTGCTAGGAAGGAATTTTTCAATGCAGCTTTAATCTACTAACTTCAAATGAGGGTAATACTTCCTATATCAGCTATGTGCTTGCCCTTGCAATGTTATTACAAATTGACTGGCCTTTCGTTCTAGGGTTGTGATCCCTTTCACGCATCATAACAGCTCACACTTGTGGACATGCTCTGCAACATCCTCTATACCCTGGTAGTCTGGAAAGTGTAAAGACATTTCAAAGATTACCTGAGGAGGTGGCTGAGGTCCCTGTCCTCTTGACCCAAATCTTTGGTTTCCTTCGATGTTCCCTCCACCAAATCCACTAGATCTGCCAAGTCTTGTGCCTCCCGATCCACAAGTTCCACCTCCAGATCCTCCCACGGCTAGTAATGGGCCTGAAGTGGTTATGCCTAATTTCCCTAACATCCCACTAAACTATGCGCCAATGGTCTGTGAGATTGTTCCACTACTAGATGTGTGTTTGGCACCACTCCCTACCGTGTTTCCCATTTCCCAAACCTTGTGTATTTTCCCTTGCCCAAATATTCCTCTCGAACACCGGAATGGTATGTGCAGCAATAGAATTCCCAAATGAGAAATTATATCTCCTGGGTGTAGATCAGTCACTTCCACCGATACAAACTGGGTTGAAAATACTTTTCTCTTGATTTGGAAAACCAAGCACCAAGCTCTGGTCACTAGGTGGGTTCAGATGCATGCCGATGACTCTTATTTATCCATGCAACAAAATCTCATCAAAATATGAAGGGGTCTCTCTCCCACACTTTCCAAGATGGGGTAGCACATATTGCTCAGTTCCATGTCCTCTGTGTGAACCTCAACTCCTTCCCACAATGTCTACCTCCATATATCCATCACACTTGTAACCTCACATTGTCTAGTAATCTCCCTTTCATGTGCTTCACTATACTTGAGTCACCTCTCCTCCCTTTCTTTCTCAGTCACAATGTATTACATCCTCCTCCACCCTAGCTTCCTCACCTAGTATAGATCAAGAATTTCTGCACTTACTTACTGTCCAAGTGAATGTACCAAACTAAACACAAAAACCCTAAAAACTCAAATGAAATAAATACCTGATAGATAAGACAAGATCTAAAGATGTAGATGGAAAAGAAAGCTGATGTAGACAAGACGGGTGCACATGAGTGATCCTATAAAGTAGATCCAAGAAACCTACGAGACACAGATGCTTGATAGAAAAAGACCATGTTAAAAGATATTTGGGTGGACTTCCCAAAAGCGGGTCCGAGAAGTGATAAGCTCCCTCGACGGATGTCAGTCCACATTTTCAATTAAGGAAAGAAGCATACATGATAAAATATGTAAGTAAATGTCTATATTTTGATTAAAAATGATAGACAGAAAAGTAAACAGCAGACAAAAACCAATAAAAATGGGAAAGTGTGAAAATAATGCTGGATTTGTGTTCCTTGAATTATTTTATCTGGCCCACAAAGTGCATCGGTGTCGATTAGGAAAATTGGCTTTGACCGAGAAAAATTAGCGCCGACTAGAAAGAATCGATGTCGATCGGATATGGTTGGCATCGACTCGAGGAAAATTGGAGGAAGATTGAGAAATAGACAATGGAAGCTAGATCGTCGATCTTCGCTGGATCTACAAGAGCCGTAGGGATACTGACAAGGCTCCACCTGAGGCTTTGGATGCAGGAACAGAGTCACCAAGAGATCGATGGAGGCTCACGATGTCGATGTGGTAAGGTAGTAATGGTACTCCTCTCAGGGATTGATTTGGATAGGATTCACTCTCACTTGATAGATAATGCTTAAACCAAATATTAAATAATACCCTAAGGAAGAAGTGGTGATATAAACATGCCCTGTGTTACCCGAGAAGGAAAATGTGCACGGGGACACTAAATTGGGTAACCAATTTTAGGTGTCTACATTTTTGCCCATTTTTGTCAAGTAACTTGCGATAAGCAAAGTTGCAAGACAAAAACAAGGAGTTGGAAGAAAGGAAGAAAAAGTGATGATGTGATCCCCCTCAAACTAGGGATGGGATGGGCCCTAAAAGAGCAACCGATCCCAAGTTTGAAAAAGGTAGATGAAAATGCAGGATGCCCTAGCTAGATGCCTAGAGTAGATATGATCATTAATGATGCACAAAAATAAATAAAAAGGTAGCAACCTAAGGAACTCACATTGGTAGGGCAGACTAGATGGTCTCTCGCATGAGACGATGTTAGTACCTACAGACCCATGAGTGTAAGGAGGGCTGAAAAATAGTAGCACCTAAAGAGAGACACATTGGTAGGGACAACCGTGCATGCCTACGAAGGCATTTACGTTAGTGCCTACAAACCCGTTAACTTTAGGCTGCCAAAATGCGAGTGCCCCATGTATAGGGAACAAGCTCAAAATGAATGATAATATAGAAAGTATGTGCCAAAAAGGAACACCTAGGGCACAATAATGACCAGATAAATAAGCCAAGCATCAACACTATGGCAAGAAGATCAGGAGATGGAAGAAAGTGACGTGGAGAAGCCAAACTGCAACTCATCGGCAACAATGGGCCTAAATCAGCGTCGATCAAACAAATTGGTGCCAACCATACCAATTGGCACCGACCGTACCTCGAGCACATATAAATATGCGAACGGAAAATGTGAACGATTTATTTACACCACGACGATTGATTTAGAGAGAGTTAAAAACTGATTTTGAACAACATGGAAGCCTCTGGGAGCAGTCAGAAGTGGAAGAGGACACGACCTGGGGTAAGTGGTTCTACCCAAACTTGTCATATAGTATAATAATTTTATTATTATTTTTTTTTTTGAAAAAATGGAATCGGTGGGAGGCCAGAGTGTTTTTGACCCGCTGCCTCCCAATCGGCGTCGATTGGAAAAATCGACGCCGATTAGATTAAATCGGTGCCGATTCACTTCAATCGACATCGACTATATGTTGATCGATGCCAACTGAAATAAATCGATGCCGATTGGACCGAATGAACTGATAAGATGATAAAATGTGTTTTGGATGTTCTGATTTGGATAAATAGGAAGCTAACATTGCTCTTGATGTTATGGATGTAGGCACAAGAGGCGTTACACATGCAGGATGTTATTCTGAGCTACTAGAGACCATTCTCCCTGATGTCACTGACGTAGATTGGCACCACTTAGAGCTAGCCGGGCTCGGGGCTTCCGGTACTACCGACGAGTGCCTCGAGATGTAGAGTTGATGCGAGCACTAGTGTGATGATGGGATAGCCGGACTTGCACTTTTTGGTTCAGGACGGGTGAGATGACCATCACCCATGAGGATATATTCGTGATCCCGAGATCGCCGATCATCGGGACCCGATAGAGATTACTCCACGAGAGAAGTAGCAGAGGGCCCTAGGATGATTACATGGAGACAGGCGGATGATTCGTAGATAGTGTAACTGGGGGCGGTGAGGATAGCCTCACATTATAGATAGAATGATGTCGAGGATGCAGATATAGTGTTGATTCAGATGGTGATCTCCTATTTTTCTCTACCATATTCAGGAGGTGGGAGATTCCCATTGCTATTACTAGATTGTGTTTGTGACATCCTACAATTTAGACAGGTGTTCATGTTTTCTGATGCCCTGATAGCTCAAATATATTATGAGTTATGGATGTACACCACCGGTAGGAGGATAGGCATCGATGTTAGCTTTGTGCTCCATTGTTGGGCATATGAGCACATAGCAGTGATCAGGCCATCCGGGCTTCCATGGATGCCAATAGCAGAGGGGGCCATTGATTATGGATTCTAGCGATGGCGGGCTGACATGGCCTTGGGAGATACAGGAGATCTTAGAGATTGGTATGCCGAGCACTTCAGGATGCTGACACTAGAGCAGGTCATTTGGAGACCATATCAGGTCTACCCGACATGGGCCGGTTAGGAGGCTCACCTGGTGGGGTTGAGATGGAGCAGGGTGGTTAGGGGCCGTAGGCTCGGATATGTGGGAGCACATCCCATTTATACGGGTATTGAGGTAGTTCGGCTTAGTGCAGATAGTTTTGACCACCTACAGGCCATATAGGTGAGATAACAGAGAGATTGATCTACCAATTTTGATCCCGGCAGATCCATTGAGGGAGGCCCCACCTTCCACAGACAGTGATGATGATGTCGAGTGGATGACGGCTATGTGGCATGGTATTCAATAGAGCTACCATGACACCTGCCAGCATCTATAGACGCCAACGAGGAGGACATAGCCACAAAGTCTTTGGAAAGGTTGGAGGGAGAGCATTCTACCTTGATACAGACACACCAGTGTCCCTCGAGGATATCGAGCTCGGCGAGAGGAGAGGGATGAGCTGATACTAGAGAGAGACACGGCTCGTCAAGAGAGAGATACAACGATCCAACGCAGAGGGATTGCTACCATCGGCATAGAGAGGCCCTCAGGGCCAAATATGGTGATACAGCACTATGTTAGAGTCCAGGTCATAGGGTGCAACCGTAGGAGGGCCACCACTAGCCGCACTTGAGTCAGTAGCACCATTATGAGCACCTGGTATGGTGAGCTCCGAGTACTTATCGCATCTTCTCGCTAAGGTGAGATACTATAAGGACACCCTAGCATAACATGCCCCTGAGGTGCCTTGTTATGGTGCAAGGAGGAGATCAGCGACAACCGTAGCTAGTGGTGCATCAGAGGGAGGGAGCACTAGGAGAGAGTGAGGTTGTGATAGGCCCCCAATAGTAGGTGCTTATAGTTTGATAGGAGGTGGCCAGGAGAGACAGCCTGGTCTAGAGGAGGGTGGAGGAGATAGTGTCTTCCACTTATCGGATTTTACGATATAGAGATTGGTGTATTTTGATATTGATATATTGATGTAGCCTCGATTTGAAGGCATTTTTGATGTATGATATAGATGGCTTGATTGAAATCCATCCATTCTTTGTTGTACAGATACTCATGTATATATATAGATTCATCATTTTCTTTGTCATATGATTGTACTCATGCTTTTAATTTCGATATACATGGATAGATGTAGCGTAATTGTGATGGATATAGACATATGCTGATAGATGATAAATAGATGTGATTTGATGGACATAGACATAGAGGATAGATAGATGTGATGTGATTTGATGTGATTGATATGTGGATTTAATTTTGATGAAAAATAGATATAGATAGATATAGTGTAACTTGGATGGTCATGTTTTTTAGATGATAGATGGATAAATGGATAGATGTGATTGATAGATTTGATATGTTTAAGATGTTAATTTAATTTTGATGAAAAATAGATATAGATGGATGTATATGTGTTTGCAATACATGTTTTGATATGTTTTTTTGGAAAAAGTAGATAAGAAGAATATAGATAGATGATAAATTTTGACTAAATTAACATGTTAAATGTCAATTTAATTAGATGAATAATAAATAATAATGGGAAATACTCTCTATGAGAGCCAAGGATGTAATGAAATAACCTTGATTAGAAATAAAGGAAATACACCTAGATAAGAAAAAGAATGATAAGCTAGGCCCCTAACTGACCATAAATAGAGACTTTGATAGGAAACCAAAAGACCATGCATACAAGGCCATATATGAGGTTAAAATAAACCTGACACTAGCTAGTCACAAACTAGATCTAGAAGGTAAATGGAAGGAGAAGTAAGTATTTATATTTACAAAGGACAATGCGGGAAGTTTTCTCACGTTGGGAAAATAGGGTCCTCTATATGATCGACAAAAAGGTCTTATGTCTCAGCTTCATGATTTTTGTTTTGACAGAAGAGCAAACTGATCAATGCGGGAAGTTTGCTAGATATAGAAAGACTGATCGATATGGGAAGTCTTTCAATGATGCTAAGAAACAAACAAACAGTTGTCCTTCAAGGGAACGGTCTGTATTTTGAATGTAGCCATCCTTCAAGGGCATGGTCTATATCTTTTGATTCATTTTGAAAATGCATAGATAGCTGTCCTTCGAGGGATCAGTCTATCTTTTGGGAATTTTTAGGATAGCATCTTTCTTTTTTTTTTTTTTTAGATTTTGGAGCTTTTTTGAAGAATCTAAGTTTAGACCAGATAGAGGGGAAAAAAACGTATAAAAACACGTACTCATGCCCCGAGTAGATTTGATTAAGATAGATACTTGGGATAGATGAAGAAGTGATTAAGGTGTCCCTACTAGGAGGAGGAACATATCCATAAGAAAAATTCCATGAGTAGAGCTGCGATACTCATATTTAAGGTAGAAAAGACATAACGTGGAGAACCACATAGTTCCGAATCACCATGAAAATATATGACTGGTTGTTAGATGGATGAAAGATCTGTTTTGTGACTAAAATCATGTAAGATAGATTTTAATAGTAGAAGGGCCTTAGATGCAAGGCATTAAGAGGTTCCATTTTAGGTACACCATCCATGGAGGATAGACGATAAGCCCTAGACCCATATTTATGAGTGACTACGTATGGACCCATCCAGTTAGGAGAAAACTTACCACGCTGACTCGTTCTAGTGTAGTGACATTTTGGTTTTCTTTAAGAACAAGATCACCAACTTTGAAGTCACGGTGTTGCAAGTGCTTGTTATAAGCACGTTTGACATGCTCAAGATAGACTTGATGATGCTCAAGAGCATTGAGATGCCGCTCATCTAGCAACTCAAGCTGCGCTAGATGATTTTGACGATAGTCCTCATCGAGAAAAATTCTCTGAGAGAAACACAAAGAGATGGGATCTGGACTTCCAAAGGAAGAACAACCTCTGACCCATAGACTAGAGAGAAGGGAGTAGCACCCGTAGGAGTATGAATGCTAGTCCGATAAGCCCAGAGAGAAAAAGGGATATGTAAATGCCAATCCCTACCAGCTCGACTAGTTACCTTTGCGAGGATATTACGCAAAGTTTTATTGGAAGCCTCGACCTGGCCATTAGCTTGGGGATAGTATGGAGAATAAAAGCTGAGTTTGATATTGAAAGTGTCACAGAGGTTCTAAATTGATGTTTTTGAAAGATTTACCATTGTCTGTGATGAGTTTGTGTGGAACACCAAAGCGAAAAATGATGTGTTGATAGATAAAATCAACAATCGGTTTAGCTTTTGTTGATGAAAGAGGAATAGCTTCCACCCACTTAGTAAAGTATTATGTGGTAGTAATGATAGAATGATGACACTGTGAAGAGCGGAGATTGATAAGACCGATGAGATCAAGACCCCATTTCAAAAAAGGCCACAAATTTTTTGCAGGTTACAAAGCCTGACTAGGGATATGCGTAAGATTGGAATGTTATTGACATTTAACACATTTCTTAGTGTATTCGCAACAATCTTGATTAAGAGAAGGCCAATAATAGCCTAAGCATAAGATGTGTTTAGCTATGGTCAAGCCACTAAAATTTCCACCATAGATACCATCCTGGACCTCCCGGATAGCTTTAGATGATTCGGGGTTTTGAGGCATCTACAAGCAAAATACCATCAAAACCACATTTGTAGAGGATCCCGCCTAGAATAATATAGTGATTAGCACATAGGATAAAAGATCTTCTACCATTAGAAGTTAGATCTGGAGGAAGTACTGAATGGGATAGATAATCAACAAGGTGTTGATACCACTCATCTTGAGTATTGGTTGTGACGACATTGATTGAAGTTAGTTTCTGAGATGATGAGATGGTTGATCTAATTGCTGCACAGCCACATAAAGTTGTGAGTCCTCGGTAAAAGGCAGAATAAGTGAGGCTAACAAAGCCATTGTATCTACAAATCGATTCGTAGTGCGAGGAATAGCTTGGATGGTGAATTTATCAAAAGATTGGAGTTGAAAGAGAACAATATCACGATATTTTTAGAGGATATCATTCTTGCATTGATAGAAACCCGTGACTTGATTAACGATGATTTTAGAGTCACCAAAGATGTCGATATAGGGGCACCAAGATTAATGGCATTTTTAAGACCTAAAACAAGAGCTTCATATTCAGCCATATTATTGGTACACTCAAATTTAAGTTTGTTTGCAACTGGGATAGGCACACCCCAAGGAGGAATCATAACAAAACCTACACCTCCCCCTTGCTGGCATTTGGATCCATCAAAGAAGAGTTTTACTTTAAATGGAGAAAGACCAAAATCAATTTGTTGGATATATTCATCGGGGAATTGAGCAAGGGGGATTTGAGTGTCTGGAAGAGGAGCATCAGCTAATTGATCTACAATGACCTGACCCTTGATAGATTTTTGTAGAATAAACTCGAGATCAAATTATGTCATGAGCATGAGCCAATGAGTGATACGATCATTGTGATAAGGCTTTGCATGCATTGTCTTGAGTGGATTGACACTTGTGACAATGTAAGTTTTGTGATTGAGGAGGTAGTGACGAAGCTTAGAAGTTGTAAAGAAGAGAGCACAACATAGCTTTTCAGCTTTGGAATAACATGTTTCATACTCATGGAGAGTGCGACTGATGTAATAGATGGCCTGTTCTTTACTGTTAGCGTCCCGATGTGAGATCATGGCTCCCAAAGCATGGTCAGTCACAGAAATATAAAGATAGAATGGCTCCCCTCACGTGGAGGTGTAAGCATAAGTGGGGAAAGAAGATAAGCTTTGAGATCATCAAAGGCCTTTTGGCAACGCTCATCCCATTCAAAATGAACATTCTTACAGAGGAGATGATGAAAAGGTTGACAATGGTCCTGACTTGCGAGATAAAATGACATACTGATTGAAGGCATCCTTGAAGAATGTGGAGTTGCTTTAAGTTATAAGGGGGAGGCATCCAAGGATAGATTTTATTTTTGTGGGGTCCACTTCAATACCCCTAATAGAAATGATAAATCCTAAGAGTTTACCAGTGAGAATGCCAAACACGCACTTGTATGGATTTAGGTGAAGAAAAAGCAAATGAGCCTCTCAAAGAGAGGTGCAAGAGTGAAAATATGATCCTAACGGTGTTTGGATTTACTGAGGAGATCATCGATGTAATCTTCCATGGTTTTGTGTAAGAGATCATGGAAGATGTAGGTCATTGCTCGTTGATAGGTTGCTCCTGCATTCTTAAGACCAAAAGGCATGACATGATAACAAAAATTCCCCCAAGGAGTTATGAAGGAAGTCTTATGTTGGTCCTCTGGTGCAATGAGAATTTGATTATACCCAGAGAAACCATCCATAAGAGAAAGCATCTCGTGACCTGCCGTTAAATCCACGAGTTGGTCGATATTAGGTAGAGGAAAATCATCTTTTAGACAAGCAAGATTAAGATCCCGGAAGTCGGTACAAATTCAAATATTCCTAGTAGCTTTGGTTACTGGTACTACATTTGAAACCCATTGTGGATAATTGATGGGTTGGATGAATTTATCAGAAAGCAAATGTTGTAACTCTTCTTTAACAAAAAGGGCTACTCGAGGGTGCATTTTACACAATTATTGCTTAACCGGTTTGATGTCTGAAAGAGTAACAATATTGTGGACCACGATATCGAGATCGAGTCCTAGCATATCCTCATATGACCAAGTGAAGGCTTGACAATGGTTGGAAAGAAAAGTGGTAAAGTCTCCTAACTCCTGTGGATTAAGAGATTGGCCGACCTTAATGATGCGAGGGTCTTTAGAAGTCCCTATATTAAGATCGATAGTGGCTTCATTAAGAAGTGTAGATGTGTAAGAAGGAATGGTTTCAGGGAAGACAAGAATCCTCTTCCCCGATAAGTGAGGACAGAATCATCATCCGCATAGTGGATAGTATTGATAGTAGGAGAGTCGTCTCCAACTATTTCAGGGAAGACTAATGGTATAAAAGTGGATTTTTTATTAGTTTTATAGGTCAACAGCCCTAAGGAAATGGTATTGAATAAATTTTTTTTTATATGGGATGGAAATGGCATCATCCACATCAAATGATGCTTTTGACCTAACGGGAGAAGATGGTTCCTTAATGGGAAGAGGCTCATCGAGAATAGTGTTGGTGGCTTTTGAAAGAGATTTAAATCCTAAACCAAATTTTTGATGTGGTTTGAGAGTTGGAATGGATGTGAGGTCATGCAAACCCTTTTCATACTTTCCCAGGCCAAAAACCTTCCACGCACATTGATATAAGTAAGTTTTTGCAAATGTGGGATTCTGTAGACAATCAAACCCTGTTGAATAGGGTTTGGCCCTAGGAGGAGAATCCGGGTGATAGTGAGGTGTATCAAGACCATCGTAAATGAAGTTAGTTTGTTGATTAGGTAGACCAATGGTGATGACGTGACCGAGACCTGGCTGATATTTAGGTTGTTTGTTTGGTCTACCATACTCATTAGGTTTGAGATGGGTGTCAAAAGAGAGAAGAGGAAGCTCTCCTAGTGAGAAATGTTGTAATGTCTCTTATAGATTTTGTAAATCTAGTAGTTTTTTTGTAGGTAAGGAAGAGGATGAAGCCTCATTAGGAGAAGGATCATATTATAGTGGAATTTCCCTTCAACAATGTAAAAGAGTTCGTGAAGTAGGTAAGAGGGGAGCCTCCAAATCCTCGGAAGAAAGGGAAGGAATTTCTGAATCTTCAAAAGAAATGGTAGTTGACGGTTTATTCAATCCAAAAATCATCTCAAAAGGCTAGGGCTCATTTGAATTCACTGTGATATGGTGCAGATTATCAATCAAAGCCTGGTGATGTTGTGGAGATGATTGAATGAGGTCAAAAAGAGACATTTTGACCGGAGCATGGGTAAGTTGTTTCATAACACTCTCCTCTACTGACATGGGAATCTGAGCCCGAGGTGAAGCATGAATAGAGACCCTAGGTCTCGAGGCTGATGTGGAAGGAGGAATGCCTTCAGGGGCTGCAGAAATGATAACCCATGGCCAAGATGTAGATGATGATAGATTATCATATTGTTGTGTTCTAGTGGTGATATGAATCATGTCGATTTGAGAAGGTGGAAGACCATCCGGCATGGAATTAATAGAACTAGAGGCCTGAGTAGATCATTGAGGCTTAGATGTGGTTGAGATGATAGGAGATACTTGTTCCTCCTCTTCTTCCAGCAGAAGATCACTTTCTTCCAAAAGACTGTTAATGACAGATTGAAGGGCTTTACATCCCTTTGTGTCATGTCCTGAGTACGATGGTAAGCAAAAATCAAATCAAAGTTAAACCAGGAAGGTTTTACTCCTTTAGGATTATAGGGTTTGATCGGAGGAAGAGATATAGATGAAGACTGGATAAGTTAGCGAAGAATCTCAGTATAGAATCCGGTAGACAAAGATGAGGACAAAGATGATGGAGGTGCCTATTTTACCGCCACAGACTACCGAGATAAAAGAACCTGCATATCTAGTTTGACGGTATTTTTAGGGATCATTTTACTTTTTTAGACATCAAGAGAAGCAGCCTTAGACACTTGAGATGGAAGCAAGTGAGGCATGATTGATTTCTATGGAGGAGGAGCTCCTAAGATAGATTTTGAAGAAGATGAAGATGTGACAAGTGTTGTGGTCTTCAGAGATAGGGAAGGCTACTTGATCAAAACAGATGACGATTTAGATAATGCTGATTTAGATGAGGGAGGAGCTCCCAAAATAGGTCTGATCGAGGAACAGAGGGTGCCTTGGCTTTTGGTGATGAAGATGATGGTCCTGATAAAAGAGGTGATGCCTCTCTAGTCTGTGAATTCACTTTACAAGGCACCAATGAAGAAGGTGTTGTAGAAGAAGAGGATGATGGTTCTGATGGTATTATAGAAGAAGACACCTTCCCAGTTGATAAATCCAATATTTTATGAGGTGCAAAAAGAGATTTTTGAGGGAAGGCACCAAGAGTCTTAATAGTCCGAAATATGGGTTTTCCTTTTTCAGGGATGGTGACAACTTCAACCGCATAAGGTGATTATAGCCTTTTTGGGGGAAGGAGATGAGGAGGTACTGATGATGTAATGTTAGACTTTAGTTGTCTCGGTTTAAGTTTAGGAACCGAGAGTGTAGGTGCGGTGCTATTTCTTTAGATTTTCCCTTAATAGGAAAAATAGTATCGGTGATGGAAGAAGTGGATGATGAAGAAGCAGTTCCTTGTGAGGGAGGTACTTCTGGTATAGTAATTATGGGTGTAACTACTATGGGAAAGGAAACGGGAAGAGTCAAAATCGAAGATGCTTCCGTTGAAGTTGGTACAACTATAGGTATGTTTACCAATGGCATAGTCGCAGCAAAAATGGGAGAAACAAAAGTAGATGTATTCATGGTGGAAACTCGAAGAGATGTAATTGCCTCGAGCATCGAAAGAATATCTGATGATGAGATAGATGAGGATGACACTATCTCAGGAATAGACAAGATCAGATAAAGAGGTAGAGGGAGATGAATCCATCTCTAACAATGTGGGAATATTCAAAGATGGGGTGTCTGAAGATGGTGGAATCCCAACGATTAGCAGAGCGGCAGGAGGTTCGATCCAGTCGATGTGTTCGTAGATGGCTTAGTTTTAGAAGAAGATTCTTCAGTAGAAATGAAGCTGATGTAGATTGAGAAACAGGGACGGAAGCCTGTGATATTTTATTAATCTCAATCAGTAAACAATTACAGAGAATGGGCTGCAATATTTATAGATATTGCACAGCCAAATACATCCGGGAAAATGAGTTGCACAGGTGCAACCAAAAACCAGATTTCACAAGCTTCCAATAACATCCGGGAAGCAAAATTACATAAAGACAAATATATTGTTTATAACAATATAACAATGTGCAAACAGACAAATATGGTTGTTTAACCATATAACAATTTAATCATTAATTATTTAATTAATAAAATTAATTAAATAATCCTACTATGCATAATTAATAATAGGATAATAAAATTTATCCTAACATTCCCCCCCTTAATTGTGCATTGTCTGAAGAGATGAGGAGAGAAATGCTCTGAACAACTCGAACTTGTCACGTGCAAGTGACTTTGTGAAAATATCTGCTCGTTGTTCACCGTTGGACAAAATTGAAGCTGGATGTTGTGCTTCAATACATGTTCGCGTATGAAATGAACCTGAACTTCAATGTGCTTTGTTCTCTCGTGAAAAACTGGATTGCGAACAAGTTTGAGAACACCTTCGTTGTCAACATACATGGTGGTCGGTTTGTCCTGTGGTATTCCAAGTCCTTCCAGTATGCGACGTAGCCAAATCACTTCACAGACAGCTTCTCCTGCAGAACGATACTCAGCTTCTGTGGAAGAGCGAGAAACAAAGTGTTGTTTCTTACTTCCCCATGATATTGGTCCAGATCCCATAAAGAATACAAATCCGTATGGATTTTCTATCATCAATGTTACCTGCATGATCTGAATCCGAATATCCAGTCAAGAAGAAGTTTTCGTTCTTCTTGTATTCTAGACCAAGATCCACTGATCCTTTGAGATATCTTAAAATGCGCTTTGCTGCTTTCCAATGACAAACTTTGGGTTCTTGCATGAACCTGGATAGATAGCTTACTGCAAAGCTGATATCTGGTCTAGTGTAGGTCAAGTAAATGAGACTCCCAATCAGCTTCCGATAGAGAGTGGCACTTACCTTAGGAGATGGATCTGAATGAGATAACTGTAATCTGTTCTCTATAGGTGTAGCAATTGGTGTGCAATCCATCATCCTAAACTTCTCGAGCGTTGTCTTGGTATATTTCATCTGAGAAACAAATATGTGATTCTCTTTCTGCCATACTTCCAGTCCAAGACAATAATGCATAAGCCCGAGATCTGTCATGTCGAATGATCGCTTAAGATCTTTCTTTGTTTCATCAATCATCTTCACTGAACTGCCAGTGATGACTAGATCATCGACATAAACTACAATAATCACCATCTCCCCCCCTTGCTTTTTGAGGTAGAGATTGGGATCGTATGGATTTCTGACAAATCCATGTTGTACGAGATGCTCATCAATCTTGATGTACCATGCCCGGGGTGCCTGTTTGAGGCCATACAGAGATTTCCCGAGTCTCGCATACCTTTTCTTCTTGACCAGTGTACTACATATCCCTCAAAGTTGAGTCATGTAGACTTCTTCTTGCAAATCTCCATTCAGAAGGAACTTTTACGTCCATCCGGTGAACTTTCCATCCAAATCGAAAGAGCCTAGAGCAAAGATCATCCCGATCGCTTTTGATCTTAGCCGTGGGAGCAAATGTCTCCTCATAGTCAATGCCTTCTTTCTCGTATGCGTACCCCTTTCTACAAGTCTTGCTTTACACTTGTCTACCGTCCCATCTCGCTTTGTACTTAGTTTTGAATATCCATCTCGTAACCAATGGGTTTCTTCCCGGTGGAAGATCGACAAGTTCGCCAAGTGTTATTCTTCATCACCGATTGATATTCAGAATCCATGGCATCTTTCCAAGCTTTTGACTGTAGGGCTTCCTGGACTGTAGAGGGCTCGTCTGATTCAATAACTCTACTCATCAAAGCAAAGTTAACTTCTTCTCTTGCTTTACTGCGAGTTCGTGGTCCAGGGTGGATGTATCCGGTGGAGCATCTAGTCTTGCATCTCGTAATGTGCTTGTACACCATTTAGGCATACGTTGAGCTGTTCCCATGGGTTGTGGTCCTATCTGATCAACACCATCATCCCCATCATCACTTTCATCTTCTCGAGGGAACATTTGCTTCGCTTTTACAACCGTGAAAAATCTACATCTTGCGAGTCCGAGGAGGAGTCTCGCTTCCTTCTTCTCGAAAAACTCAACATCTCTACTTGTGTAGACTTTTCTCGGTCTTAGGATCCATCATCAGTACCCAAGTGTCTCTTCACCGTATCCAATGAAGATGAGATTTTGTGACTTCATGTCCAATTTTTTTCTCGTTACGTTTGGGTATGTGCATGCTTTGGCTTTGCACCCGAATACTCGAGGTGTGCAATGGATGGTTTCCTTTTGACCATGCTTCTTGTGGTGTAATTCCATCAAGAGCGATTGTGGTGCTTTGTTTAACAAATACACTGCTGTTTTGCTTTTTGCGCTTCGCCCAAAATGTCTTTGCAAGTCCGAATCATCGATCATGCATCGCACCATTTCCATGATAGTACGATTTCTTCTCTCAACAACACCATTTTGTTGCGGTGTGTGTGGAGGAGGCATTTGTCGACAAATCCCGTGAGTTTGTAGATAGTCTCTGAACTCATCACTGGTGAATTCCCCCCCTCGATCTGAGCGGAGAGTTCTGATGTGACGACCAGTTTCTTTCTCAACTGCCACTTTGAACTTTTTGAATGTTTCAAAGGCTTCACTTTTCTTGCGAAGACAAAAAATCCACATTTTTCGTGAATAGTCGTCAACACAGAGCAAGAAGTACTGGAATCCAGAATGACTTGGTTGCATCGACCGCAAAGATCGGTATGAACCAGGTCAAGTTTACCATGAGCTGGAAAAGTACTCTTTTGGAATGAAACTCTGTGTTGTTTCCCTGCTAAGCAGTGAGGACACTTGTCTGTATCCTTTTGAAGAGATGGTAGCCCATGTACCATATTACCCCGGCGAAGTGTTTCGAGATATTTGAAACTTACATGACCAAATCTCCGATGCCACAACTGAGCTGAGGTGGAGTTTTTAGCCACGAGTGCTTGATCATTTTTGTGAATGAAATCAAGTTGAAACATTCGTCCCACATTTGAGGCTTTTGCAATTATTTTCGAGCCTCTGGATTTATCTCGAATCAAACACATTTTCTTGCCGGATTGACTATCAAAGTCAATTTTCAGGTTGTGATCTAGGAGTTGACTGACCGAAAGAAGGTTCTTTGTCAACCCAGGGACATATAGAACATCTGATAGTCTGCAGTTACGTGAACCAAGGGGTAGAGAAATGTTTCCAATCCCCTGAACTGTATATGAAGAATCATCTCCCAACGAAACATGATTTTTCGATGGCGTGTCCCTCATTGAAACAAACCAGTCTCGTGGGCTCGGTCATGTGTCGAGTGGCTCCCGAATCAACATACCGGATCGCACTAGATGACGTGGATGGTTCACTTGATCGAGCAAAGAACAAGAAGTCTTCATTTTCCGATCGATCTTGTTGCTCAAAGCAATATTACTCACTTCTTTGGTGGGGTCTTCTTTTCCAGCTCCCCTTTTTCTCGCCCGTGATAGTTGTTTGACCGTCCCTTGTAAGTTTGTTGTTGTTGTGGTCCGAATCGCTTGATGAACCTTTCTTATATGTGTTAAACCAACAATCTTGTAAGTCATGTGCTCTTTTGCAAATTGGACATTGCTTCTTCTGTTGATTGTCCCCATGATACTGATTCTCGATGTGGGACTTCAAAGGATTTAGGTTTTCCTTTACCTTTTCCTTTCCATTTTTGATGTGAAGACAGTGCCTGCTCCTCTTCATCATCCTTGTTGTGCATTGCTTCCTCTTGTTGCAGTAGGTTTACTAGCTTGTCAAAACTAATTGTTGTATCTGACAAGTTTAGAGTTGTGACAAAAATTCGATAAGAAGAAGGGAGAGCTCTCAAAACAATGGGAACGAGAGACTCATCTTTGACCTCTTCTCCTAGGGCTAGAAGTGAAGCCCTCAACTCTGCAACTCTTCTTAGGAAGGCTTCAATTTTCTCATTCTGTTTGAATTTCAACGTATGTAATCGACTCTCAAATTGAGTATGACATTCTTGTTCTTGGCCTCATATATTGTGCTCAGTTTATCCCAAGCTTCTTTTGCTGATGTAGCATCTCGAATGTGGACTTGCACATCGTCGGATACTCCAAACAAGATGATGAGCTTTGCTTTCGATCCGCTTCTATCAAATTGTCATTGTTGTGTTGCATCCGTTGGTGATCTGGTTAGAGTACCCACCACAACAGCCAGATTTCTTCAAACTCAAGTCATGTCTTGATTTTTGTCTTCCAAGCAAAGATAGTTCTTCCTCTAAGCAATTGTGAATCCTAAGAAAAATTTGGGGCATTGGTGCCCATTTTGCAGAGATCACTAACGGGTTTGCTCTTATCACCTGGTATATAGGTCTCCCAATCTATATACCGTCAGTCCGATATACCGAACCTTTCTATATACGTGCCCTTCCGATATACCCGTCGGTACGTGGAAGAAGCTCGCCCTTTCTATATACCCGGCAGTACGTGAAAGAGGCGTTAACGTACGTGAAAGAATTCGATACGTGGTACCAAGACAATATTGATGGGGTCTATGCGATTATTGACACCGGCTCAAAGAAATATCCTCATACGCGCGCGTAACTTCGCTATATACTCGGATAATTTCTCAGTCCGGATTTATGTCTTGCAATCGTTCACAGACGGATGGGATGGTTCATAGTGTGTGCACTGTGACCTTATTACTCCCCGTCGATTTATAGGGACGATGCCTAGACGACGTTGTTGCAGCTATATTAGGCGTTAAGTGTAGTAGTAGTCGCGACGGCTTTACCCGTAAGCGCTTCCCAGAGGCACTGTATATACCGAACGCTGCGAATGAGATCTAGGATCTCGTGAGTGTTACAGAACCAATTTTACTTTTTTTTATTACAATTCTGCCAGTTTCTTAGCAGTTACAAAGTTTTGCAGTTGACTATGGCAACCTACAAATTAGTACAATATATAATACAATTTGAATGACAGGCAAAAAATTTTCAGTTTCGGGGTCCTGGTGACCTCCTGAGCCCTAAATGCTAAAAATTGCAAAAAAATAGCTGAAAATGCAATTTTTAGGTGGGTCTCCTTTTGCAAAAAATGTCTGGAATGAGAAAACAGACCAAATGGGAGAAATTTTTTTTTTTACCCTAATTTAGGGATTCTCCGCTAAATTTAGTTAGTGATAACTAAATTCAAAAAAGCCGCTAAATTTAGCAGTTCCGCCAAAATTTCCGCCAGATGCAAAAGGAGAGTTTTTGAGTGTTTTTTGTGGGATTTGATCCTCAAACCTCTCACTCCTAAGGCACATGCAATAACCAACTTGGCCACTTGGGGCGCTTGGACTATGAAAGGAAGAAATTTGTATTTATTGTCAAATAAATTGACTTACCTCTTGAAAAATGAATGCCACGTGGCGCATGCTGGTGAAGGGGCGTTTTTAGGGTTCTATTTGCCCAAAAAACGGATCTGAGACTTTATTTCTTTGCTCAGGCCGCAATTTCTCCTTCCCAGGCCGCGTTTTTTGTGTTGGGGCGCGTTTTTCTCCTTTGGCCGCACTGTACAGAGCCGTTTTTTGCTGTATTTTTCTCCTTGGGGCATTTTTTTACTTGCTTGGCCGCATATTTTAGTTGCTGGGCGCGTTTTTTTGCTGTATTCTTTGCCTGGGACTGCGTTTTTGATCACTGGCCGCGTTTTTTCAATGCCTGGGCCGCGTTTTTTGTTGAATGTGCTCACAAAAACGTTGTTTCTCCTTTGTGCAGGCGCTGGGGGCAGAAAATGGCACGTTTTTCCTGTTGTTTGCTCCAAAAAATGTTTTTTCTTATGCTGGCCGCGCATGGGACAGCAAAGGGCGCATATGCTCTCAAAAAAACGCTTTTTTTCTCCTTGTACAGGTGCTAGATCAAGAAAAACGCCTCTTCTCTTTTTTTTTTTTTTCTTTGCTCTGTGTATTCACTGCAGGTGCATATACACAGCAAAGCAATCCTCCAAAACAAAATATATCTCTAAATGCAGTAAAATCAAAACCCGATTGGGAATTTTTTTTTTTTTTTAAAAAAATTCAATACTGTAGCAATTTTTGCACTCGGTGTTGAGCGCACTGAAAGGCAAAAATTTGCCTTCCAAGTACCTGGAAGGAACAGGCGGATGTGGGGGAGGCAGGGATGGGGCTGGGAGTTTGCACGAGGCTGCACAGGCTCTCGAATGCTGCAAATACGTCTCCAATCTCCTCTCTCTCTGCTGCTCTCTCTTCCACACCTTCACAGGGCCAGAATTTCGCTCTGGTACCAAATGTAGATTGAGAAACAGGGACGGAAGCCTGTGATATTTTATTAATCTCAATCAGTAAACAATTACAGAGAATGGGCTGCAATATTTATAGATATTGCACAGCCAAATACATCCGGGAAAATGAGTTGCACAGGTGCAACCAAAAACCAGATTTCACAAGCTTCCAATAACATCCGGGAAGCAAAATTACATAAAGACAAATATATTGTTTATAACAATATAACAATATGTAAACAGACAAATATGGTTGTTTAACCATATAACAATTTAATCATTAATTATTTAATTAATAAAATTAATTAAATAATCCTACTATGCATAATTAATAATAGGATAATAAAATTTATCCTAACAGCTGATAGTAAGATGAGTGTTTGGTTTTGAGATTCAAGCATCATGGTTTGGGGAATGATTGGGAAAAGGTTGTTTAAAAACATCAAGCACCTGATTTGGGGGAGCATTTGGGTTATCCAGAATGAGCTCGCCTTTATCAATGAATTTATGGACAAGATTTTTGAAGGTCTGACATCGTTCAATGTCATGGCCTTTGGTTATATGATAATAATAGAAGTTATTTTCCCTATACCGAGAATGGGCGTTCTTCGTTTTATCAAAATTTCTAATAGGAGGAAGTTCGCTAATGTGAACTTCCAACATTTTTTCCAAGATAGAAGCATATGATTCCCCCAACAAAGTAAAATATCGAGATGACAAGGGTCCTTTTCGAGAAGAAGAGGAGTCTCTTCATGGTGTTTGATTAGAAGTGTTATCGGCACGTGGTGTTTTTAATATGATAGTGTTAGTGGATCCCTATTTTTGTCTTTAGAAGTGGAAGGGTTTGATTTTGTAAACTAAGAAAAATCTGGTTTAGATTTAGAGTGAAGTTTTAACTTCCCTTGTTCAATGGCATGGGACTCGAGTTTACGTGCCATCGTAAAGGCTTCTTCAAATGTATGAAAAGTTTGGATCCTTAAAGTGGAAGAAATATGATTAGCACAAGATCGAGTAAACAACTCGATCTGTTGAGATTGAGGAAGGGAGAAAGACAATTGGTTTATTATCCCTCTCCAACGAGTGACAAAGTCTGCAATAGACTCATCATCGAATTGATGAATGTTATAAAGATCTGTAATCAAGATCTTATGTGCGATGTTTATTGAAAAGTTTTCAACAAACATCTGGGCCAATTGAGAGAAAGAAAACAAGGAATGTTGAGGAATGTTATTGTACCAGTCTAAAGCAGGCCCTGCTAGAGACATAGGAAAAGTACAGAGCATAAGCTCTTGATCCTGGACTATCAGGTAGCAAGCGTGTTTGAATGCTCACAAGGTCTGTTGAGATCCTCCCAACTATGAAATTTTGAGAACTTAGGAAGTTCCCATTGGGAGGATAAGGCTTAAAAGCCACTGATGGATGAATGGGTTCATTACACACTTCTTCAAAAGAGTATGAAGGACGAGCCCCTTTGGTGGAGGCTTCTAAGTCTATGATTTTCTTGAAAAGAATTTAGACCATGTCAAATTGAGGAGGCATACTGGTATGTCCTACATAAGAAGCAAATGGTGGATTTTGTTGAGGCATCAACGGGGGATTCATCTGTTGATTAACAAGATGATAAGAGGAATAACTAGGTGTTCTGGGTGACACCTGGTGAGGTATTTGTTGTGAAGGAGCATGTGTATAAACAGGTTGTGAGATGACAAGTGGTTGAGAAAAAGGTGGTTGAATGAAAGCCGGAGCCTGTGATTGGTGGGCTCCTACACTTTTCAACTGAATTGGAATGGATTGAGGAACATGGGTATTGATTTGATTGGACATGGTGGGGAACAAGGTCTGAATGAGGCTTTTGACTGCCGGATTGGTTATTAAGGGTGCCGACACTAGAGGATGGGTGAAGGTCACTATCACTGGAACATTGGAAGAAAGACCAACTAGAGGATGAGAAGCAGGAACCAACTGACTCATAGAAGGGGGTTGATTCATAAAGAGGTACTGACCCTGGGACGCAATGGATGGCATAGAAGAATTAACAACAATCTGTGGGTGTGTAGGTGTGCCCATTATAGCCAGAGAAGAGGACTTCTTAGAAGTAGGTTGTGGAATAGTTGATGTAACTATGGCATTAGGAATATGCAAGACTATTTGAGAACTAGTCGACATGGTCGTGGAAGAGAAAAAGGAGGCACAGGTGTGCCACCCTCTTCTCGTGGTTCGAGGTGAGAAAAAGGATGCTAACTATTCTACAAAATCTTGGGATGGTTCATGAGGATAATCATAAACTTGTTGAATTGGTGGTCCCTGATCAGATATTCGAATGGACTTATGTACTAGATAGTCCATAAGGGCTACTGGATTGCGATCAAGGAGCACCTTGAATTCAGGATCCCCATGAGGAACATACTCTATGTTAGAAGTAGATGATATTTCTGAAGGACTAGGGGAAGTTGGACGTGATGGGATTTCTTTAGGCTGATAGAAAGGATTATATGACCAAGATGGGGAACCAACTAATAGCGAGTCCCGGAGGGATGCCGAAACATCCACACTAGTGGTGATCTCGGAGGAAGAAGGGGCCAGTTGAGCCATTTTTCTAGATTGAATCGAGTGATGACCATCATAAACAAGCGAAAATATAAATATATATATATATATATATATAATATTGACCTAACTAATGGACAGAAAAATTCAAGCAACGTAGGTGATTATCTCTTTTAAGTTTTCCTACTTTTAAGAAAGAAAATATTAGGGCGTGATTTTAGAACAACTACTCGAGATAGGCAAACTAAGGATGGTTTGGGGAATGTTTTGGTGAGGAGTCCCGAAGGAACTTCAGTAAAAGACTAGTACGTGGCTTGATATAGGGGCCTACCCCACACTTCACACACCACTGCGATAAGGGAGTCGGGTGCTTTGCCAATATATACCAGAACTTCCATGAATTTATAGCGCGGCCCGAGTACCGCATAGGCTCTTCCTTTTGGATGTCACTTCCAAGTAGGCGAGGCTAGAGGAGGAGTTTTTGTTTTGATGCTTTATACCTAGTGATTTTGGCTTTGTGTGTAAGGGTGAAAAATAAAAATCAAACAAAGGTCACTACCGATTTTGGTTAATTTTTCTAGCCTATTTAGAAAACTAGATGAATAGCATACAAATGTAAATGACAAAGGAAAAGTTCTTTTTAAGCACCAAAAATGAAGTGTTTGATTTCGATGAAAACAAGTCAAACAAATTCTTTCCCAAATGTGATTAGATTCTTTTTAAGCACGAAAATCGAAATGTTTGAATGTGATAGAAAGTAAACAAACAAATTCTTTTTAAGTTCCTAAAAAGGAGAAAACACCATAAAAGAGAAATACCTATAGATTTAGCTCTCAAGGTGTGTGGAATTTAACAAGTGCGTTGTTGAGATCTTCCCCTCAACCAATCCCACGAACAAGCAATTTGCCACGTAAGAAAAGATTAAGAAAACACCCAACAAATCCAAAAAGATATATCCAGATGATAATAGAATGAAAATTTCTATTTAAAGAACTAGAAAACTTTCAATAAAATAACAATTTTGCAAAAAGAAGACGGATCAAGAATGTAATTTTGAAATCAAATGAAAGATTTATTGATCTTTGGAATAGGAATTGGAATTTAGTTTTGCAAGAAAGAAGAAACTTTAACTTTCCAAATTATAAGTGAAAGAAGCAAGACCAAAATGAAGGAAGGAAATGCTACGGAGAACTGACGAAAAGCAGTGAAGAAACAGAACAAAAGCTCAAAACTGGAAAAGAAATGAACTTACCAATAAGGGACTTTGGTTGGGTCCCACCGGCATGCCAAAATGTAGATCAAGAATTTCCGTGCTTGTTACCTGTCCAAGTTAATGTACCAAACTAAACACAAAAACCTTGAAAAACTCAAATGAAATCAATACCTGATAGATAAGACAAGATCTGAAGATGTAGATGGAAAAGAAAGATGATGTAGACAAGACAGTGCACACGAGTGATCCTATAAATTAGATCCAAGAAACCTGTGAGATAAAGATGCTTGACAAAAAAATACCATGTTAAAAGATATTTGGGTGGATGCCCTGAAAAGTGGGTCCAGAAGCGATAAGCTCCCTCGGCGGATGTCAGTCCATGTTTTCAATTAAGGAAAGAAGCATACATGATAAAAGATGTAAGTAAATGTCTATATTTTGATTAAAAATGACAGACAGAAAAGTAAACAGCAGACAAAAACCAATAAAAATAGGAAAGTGTGAAAACAATGTTGGATTTGTGTTCCCTAAATTATTTTACCTGTCCGCAGGCAGATCGGCGTCGATTAGGAAAATCGGCATCGACTGAGAAAAATCGGCGTCGACTAAGATAGGTTGGCATCGACTGAAATAGGTCGGCGTTGACTAGATAGAATCAGCATCGACTGGCTATGGTCGGCGTCAAACTCGGGAAAATTGGAGGAATATTGAGAAATAGATAGTGGAAGCTAGATCGTCGATCTCTGCTAGATCTGCAAGAGCCGTAGGGATACTGACAAGGCTCCACCTGTGCTGGATGCAGGAACAGAGTCACCAAGAGATTGATGGAGGCTCATGATGTCGATGTGGTAGGAGAAGAGTAACGGTACTCCTCTCAGGGATTGATTTGGACAGATTCACTCTCACTTGATAGATAATGCTCAAACTTGATGCTCAAAACTCTCTGTCATTCTTTCTGTCTCTCTATCTAACCAAAACTGAATTCTAGCCTTCTATTTGTAATTGGTGCTGACCGAGATGTAATCGGTGCCGCTCTGAAAAATTGGCGTCAACCGAGTACCGGTCGGCGCTGATCAGGGAACAGATTCCTGAAATGGCCAAAAAGGATGATTTCTGGAAAGATGAAAGTGATCCTTCCACCTCAAATATGGGAAATATCCCGCTGCTTGGTTTGGGAGGAGGAGAAATAGGGGGGATAGATGGATAGAATAGATATGGGAGGTTAGAAATTGATATGGGGTAGATAAGTGGTTAGGATATATGTAAAAAGGTATAATTAAATAGTTAATATTTAATTATCTATGGGTAAAACATAATGGGGTGAAATAAACTTAGGATAGATGTTTAAACCAAATATTGAATAATACCTTAAGGAAGAAGTGATGATATAAACATGCCCTGTGTTACCCGAGAAGGAAAACATGCATGGGGGACACTAAATTAGGTAACCAATTTTAGGTGTCTACACCCGCAGTGTATAAGGGTTTAGCCAACCATTGAAATGACTCTAAACTCAAAGTAATGATCAAGATCTTCATTGCCAAAAGAATAACATGTAGAAATGATCCTCCTGGGATCCCTCAAAACTAAAACTCAAGAACTTCCAGACAAGAGTACGTATAAATGGCGTATTCCAGAGTGTAGCTATCCAAAGACTCCCTTCCACCAATAATCCATAGCACGAGTCCATGTTAGATATGCATCTTGCAACCTCTAGTAATCATCTTGGGTCTATACATGTGATATATAAGACCGGCTTAATCTGGATGCATATGCTGAGAGCCATTTGTACAACTCTACTTGGGAAGCAACAAAAGAAATTTTCATATAACTCATGGTAGAGGTTATCTTCTACCCATCTACATGCATCAAACTCAGGTCCAATGTTGAATCTTTGAGAAAATTATCCTCCATGCTCTTGAACCATGTTTCAACATTTTCCAAGGTTAAACGCTTTGTCATCACACATTACAGATACAAAGATGCATACCATTTCTTACAAAAACTTCAAAAAGAGGTCCCGACAATGGAACCAAGATGTAGTCAATTTTTATACCCCTTAACAAATAAGGACAATCCCATGCGTGTCATCCTATCACCCAAAGAGTGTTAGGTGCTCACCGAGGCATGTGTGGGTCTTGAGCCCCTATTTTATGTGAGTTATGTAGGAATATAACATAGATGCATAATATAAATACCAAAGAAAATCCTTAGTCAACTAAGAACTTTGAGTAAAATGGTACACTAATATACTCATTCAGACAAGAAGAATATTGAAAAAAGATAAATCTGAACCATGAGGGAAAGAGGATGCATAATGATTATACTCATTCATATGAAACACACTGAACATAACAAAAAGAGATATGTATGAGCTATGAACCACATAAATTCATAATTGAACATGTCCAATAATCACATTACATTGATTAGGGTCATTACTGAGACCAAAATGATAGTGTATATTAGAACCATGCGCAAAGACCCATTTACGTCCCTTACAATGCAAAAGAAGAACATGTACCCATCCTCGATACATCATTCTTCCTACAGATCTCCTATTCCAACCCATAAATTTCTCCATGTATTTTTGTAGAGCTTCACCTCTCATCCTCTCTCTCTAATCTCCTTCTTTCCCTTTACACGGGAACTTGTATTTATAGTATTTCTCAATTTATTCAAGCCTTCACGGGAGTTACGAGATCCATTGCCAAGTGTCCAAGGTAGTCCTCCAAGGTAGCATGCTTCTTCAAACTTGAGCTCTCCACTCTTTATAATGATGGACTTCAAGAATCTTCCATCATAAGGTATATTCCTTTCTAGGCCACCCTGTTGCCGGGATGGCACCTTATCCACTCCATATGCGCGGTCAGTCATGATTTTCTCTTATTCTATCTATTACGCCAAATATGGCTAAGTCCCAAAACCTTTTCTCTTCCTTACATGCGTGCCACTTGTTCTAGTTAACCCTCCTAGAACCTTGTCTTGCGCATTTTCTTCTTGCATGCCCTTCTCCAAATAGGCCTTGTACACCCACATGCCTCTCTGTACTTGGCCAAAAAAATTAGGGCCCCAAAATTTTTAAGAGGGAAGAGACTTAACGATGAAGGATGTCAATTCTTAGCAAAAGTGTGTTAAAGAGGAGATGAAAAATTAAATGGGAGTACTTACAAAAAAAAAAAGTTAATTTCATCACAATAAGTGAACTAATGATGATTGTAAGGTCTAAATCGACAAAAGTGGAGACAAGAGATAAGGGGGAAATGATTTATCAATGATCTCAAATTAAACCAAAGTGAATGCTTTAAATATAGAAGTAAAGAAATGATGAGGATGTCGATGATGTAACAAAGTGATTGCAAAATGCAGCGACATAAGATGATGAGGTAGAGATATGAAAGATGTCATCAATTTAACAAAGTGAGTGTGAAGTGTGACAACATAAGATGATGGGAAAGATATAGAAGATGATGCAACAAAGTGATTTCAAAATGCAAAGTGATGTAAGATGATGAGGAAGATATGTAGAAGATGTCGTTAATTCAACAAAGTGAATGTGAATTACGATGATGTATGAGAATAAAATGATCAAAGTTCAACAAGATAATGTTAAACTTAATACTTACGAAAATGAAAGATCAAGGTGATCAAGAGGGTGTTTGACCATGATAAAGCGAGTATCATGACGTCAAGACTTAGATGAAAAGGATGAAAGTACTCAAGTTTGGATATGGATGTCCATAACCCAAGACTTAGACAATTTTTATAAAGTGAAAAAGTGGATGAGAGATAAAATGTGAACGATAAGAGTGAAACACAAGTGTGTAACAAACAAGAATCATGATAAATGATGAAGTGAAAGTTGGCCTTTACCTTAGATTAGATTGACAAGGCATGGCTTCCTAGGTGGTTCACTAAAATAGGTGTCAAAATTATACCCGAGTGATCACAAAGTGCTATTGATAGTTGTCGATTTACTCTACCCCTTTGAAATAAGGAGAAAAGATCTTGCTCAAATGAATGAAACCGGGTTACCACTAAGGATATATGTGACTCTAATCTCACAAGGTGCACTAGTCAGTTGGGATGGGGGTACCCATTCCATAAACTAGTTCCCTCAATGTGATTACTACTTTGGGATTCCTATAATACTCCTCATGTGATTTTTATAGCTAAAACCAAATCACTTCCCATTGTTAGGATGGTTGGGAAATAACCTTGCCAACGCAACTATAAATCTAGTGTATAGTGTTCATTTTTATCTTGATTAAAAATATTCCTTGCACACAATTTGTTAGTATTTTGATTGAGCTCATGACCAAGGTAGCCTACGCTTAGTATTTTTGAGTGGTCTTCATAAGACCGTCATGTAAACAATTGTTAGTAGTTTATGAGGTAGACAAAGAGAAAATATCAAAAAAACAACACAATTGTGTTTTTGATTCTCAAGATAAATTGAATCAAACATGAGAGAAGATCATACACATGATGTGTGTTGTAAATAAACTCACAAAAATGAAAAAATCACAATAGAAATGCATGCAAAAATGTTACATAGTGTTAGTGACGTTGCAATAAATGAGAAAAAATGACAAAAAGTGGACCGAAACATCCAATAGCCCTATATTAACAAGTGCGACAGCTTAGTCTATTTAGATAAAAGGTGAAAAAGTAATTAGAAGGGTCATAATTTGAGTGAAAAGGCCTAATTGATTACTAAAACTAAGGAATGAATCACACTAGCTAAGTAATTAAACTAATTAAATAATGAAACTAATTAAATGACAAGTTAATGTGAAGAAGTAAATCTAAGATAAGTAAAGGAAAACATGTAAGTAATTAAAATAAAGGTGGAAAGACAATTAAGATAATATAAATTCTAAGCTAAGTACATAACACAATGATATTAACTAAAAATTTAAACTCACTTCAGTGTAACCAAATGTTTAAAAATAGAATGCAAAACCTAAATAAACCAAGCATATAGACCAAAATAACCTAATTGTTATATAGGCATGGTTTGGTTTTATGAGTTTGGTTTATATTGTCATGTGCCTTGAGGATATGATGGCGGTGTGTATTACAAGGTGTAAGTTTGGTAGAAGGGTTCATGAAATGGGATTAGATCCACATTTAGCATGGTGATAGGGAGAGAGAGATCATGGAGGTTGGGACGAGGTAGTACAGGATTGGGAATCAATTTTTTTCTTGCTAGGGCAGACATGGGGGATCGAATTTTAGTAGTCATGATAAGGAAAATCCCAGTTCTTGTGAGGGGATGGGAGGGGTCCCATTCGGTTGGGAAACTCAAAGTGAGTCAAGGTTGATAGGGGAGTTTGGTTAGGAGCTCACATCGCCGGAATATGAGATGATTTGATGCAAGAGCATCACTCTTAGGGGTGGTATAGTTATATCTAGTCAAATTTTTGGTTGTGTAGGTCTTAGAAGTGTCATTAGAGGGTTATAGTTGTCATTAGATGGTCCTTTTAGGCTTTGGAGGTTCAAAATTTGAATTTGGAGCTTTTCCCTCCATTTGTCCTATTTGAAAATTTGAATCTTCTTGGAGCCAATTTTGTCTCTCTAGGTGGTGTAATAGATTTCTAGCATGTCATAGGTTGTTTTTAGTTAAGTTATGTTAGTTGAGCCTCCTTTTGGGTTGCAATTGGTGAAGTAATCTCTCAAAAGATTTATAAAAGCTTCTATGTGCAAGCTAAGTCTCTATATGACCTCTTCATGATGTAACTAGTATATAAAATAGAGTATAGTTGTGATTATGAGGTTACAACTCTAACATGAGAACATATAAATTTTTTTATAACTAATTTCATTTTATTGATCAATTAACCTTCCGAGAATTTGGAGCTCCGAGAAATGTATGGCAAAGTGAAATTGTTTGCAAACTAATTTTGGGTGAGACATCTTTATGCATGAATCTAGTAATCTTTGAAATCCATAATCTTTGAACAAGGAATGATTTCATAGTTAGATGAGATAGTAAATCTATGGAATCATTGTTTTTCTCAAAATTATTTAGTTTTTCTAAACTCGTGTGACTCTGTGAAAGAAAAGGATCACCGTAGTTCACCGTGTTAAAAATATAAGTGGAACATTTAATCTTGATAGAAGGTATGATTGAGGAAAGAGTGGATATCATAATGTAGAGATGATTTGAGGGGTTATTTGAATTTTGAAGTAGTTTATAATATCTAGAATGAGCATTCCATAAGAGCAACCTCGGTATATATAGTAATGAAGCACATTGTTTTCCTATTGATTAGGAGGTAATTGTCACTAAATTATTAAAATAGAAGTATATTAGAGATCATTGGTAAATTAAAATTATTCTAGTGACTAACACAGAGCCAAAGAAGATATTTAGGGATTTAATTCATCCATTGAACAAAGATGAGACAAAAACAAGCCTCTCAAAGCTCATACCCTACACAATTACGGTTCCGAGAAAGAAATGGTGTCGAAATTCCTATTTAGTGAAGTTAGCCCTAGAAATGTGAAGAAAACATATTTGATGAGTCCTCTAAGCATTGCAAAAATAATTTTCAAATTCCATTGAGCAATCTTTCTATTTCCTTACTAGTATTCTAGAAGGATTGAGTGCACAATGGAAAAACTCAGTGTTAAGGGTCAATTTGTGAAGAAATTAAGGGTTTTACTTAGAGACACCTCCTAAAAATTGAAACATGGTAATATTGCCACATTGGGTGCCTAGAAAACTTAGGATCCTACCTTGAAAACATAGATCTAAATATATATTCATAACAATATTCTATAGAAGACCTAGTTGAGGTTTTTGTAACAAGAATACAAAAAGTAGAATATCAAGAGTTGGGTGTTGATTCAAAGTCTGATATTTTAGGAGAAAGTTTGATTAGAAAAATATAAAATAATGAAGTCTACAAGACCTCTGTGTAACATCCTCAATTTAGACAATAGAACAAGTCAATTTTTTTTTTTGATAATTGCATCGGTTCTAAATACATAATTTAGAACTCACAATTCAAATAACCATTTATATAACAGACAACCATATGCAGTCATGTAATGACTCGTGAGTACCTCCGATCTATTCATTCCATGACTCGGTAATCTACCGATCTATTCATGAGTAATAAGAGTCGGTGTTTTTATTTAACACATTACTCTTGCGGTTCTCTTCCCTAATCTGGGATTCGAGAATGCTCGTCCAAGGAATCTAATCAATAATTGTTACCATTATTCATTGGCATCTCATCCCTTAGACTAGGTGAATTAGGACAACGCAATCAGCAGCTTCTTGCGATACTTTGGCCAAAGATTTGAAACATATCGTTCATGTCTCGTATTCCTTAACGGCATACTCATCAATCTAGAATACGTCCTTCACCCCATTCATATGTTATATAGAATGTCTTATACTGACTACTGTCAGTCCTTCCTTTCACAACTGAATCACTCGGAGGCAGATTAACAAGGTGATAATGTTATATGGATGACCACGAGGATTAGGGATATGATGACATACTGGTTCAACCTTGCAGTTCAACCAGTGTGTCATGATACCCCGAATCTCCTAGGCAGCCTTATAACATGACCACGTTCTTAATCGGTCCCAGGGTAACTCGTGCGAAATCAAGTGTAAATCTTAGCGATCAATGCAAAGGGTGTCGCCATAAGTCATCTGCATTATTGTAACTTCGAGAAGATCCTAATCTTCTCGGAGGTACAACTCTGCAGTTGACTTATGTCGTCAACCTTTAAATCCGCCTCGAAAAGATCTACTCAAGAATGGCGTTACGCACTTGAGTTTAAATTACTTTTAAAGACTTTTCCCTAAGGTTAGCCTTTCCAAATCCCTGGATTCTTTGTCTTAAGACGACCCTCCTCTATTAAAACCCATTACATGGTAGAGGTATTACGGTCAAGTTCCCATCAAGGAGTCATTAGAATACACCTGATTCTAAAGCAACAGAATCGGACAATATCTCATAACCTTTGCTTGAGATTGCCATCTGAACTCCATTTGATTGCATATCAGTTCTCTTAACTGAATTTATATCATACTTTTTAGTTTAAAGATATAAATGATTAAGAATCCAATTTACTATTGTCCTTTCATACTTAGGACTAGGGATTAGTAATTTAATCCAGTTTGTTTAGCGTTCTCTTTAGGCTCACTTTTAACCTATCTTCTAGAAAGACAAATATTTAATTCCAATATTGCTTTCGCTGAGAACAGATTAGAACTTCTAAATACTCATAAGAATTCAATCTTGTTTTCATGCAAGCTTTCATTGTCAATCACAAAGCATCCATATTATACAATGATAACAATGCCCCTTCGTTACATAAACCGAAGAAGGTCAACTTTCAGAAATAGAATACAACACATAAGTATCAAACACTTATTTCCATTCCTTTCAAAACTATACAATTACATTTTATGCAACAGCATACTTGATACAATGCTAACGGAAAAGAAACATCTTTTCTCATATAGTCCATCTATAAAATCAAGCTGTAATTCATTATAAATCAAATAAACAATCTGATCACCGTCGGATCTGCATTGCTTTTACCTCTTACGGTAACCATCTGCAAAAATAGTCAACATGAGTCAGTTCAATGAACTGAGCATGATAAGCACTAACTTTTAAAACAATTGCAATCCATCAATTGTTTTCATTAAACACCCTGTTTAAATGAGATCAAATATCCAAATAAGTAAACATATTCGGACTATGTCCTTGTAATGCGTAATGATTACAAATATGTAACTCTATCATTGTTACAAAATAGTCTTAATCACTTTCTAATATTTCATCAAATATTAAAAATCAAGGAACAAATGTATACAAACAATCATTGAATCCAAATCACAACATTGGTCAGATTGTTTCATTCTTCCAAAAGGGAAATAACATAACAATTCGGAATTCCACCAATATGTTACAAAACAATTTCCCACTGTTAGATAAATATCAACAAGTATTAAATAAAGGAAGAGAAAGAACCTATCCATTCATACTTCCTTTCACATAAGTTCATCACTGTACCGTCCTTAGATATAAAAACATTCAACCAGCATATAAATGAACAGGTTAAACAAGCCACAAGCAAGATCGCTGTTCTAAATCAAGAAATAGAAACACAGCAAAACTCCTGTACAGCAACTAACACATCAACAATTCATGTATCAACCCTAAGCCCAATGCTAGTTCCTTTTACACAGTAAGGCTTTGACACAAGTTGAAAACAAGAAACTACAAGCGTATCGCTGAAAACAACAACCTTATTGCATCAAGCAATTTAAGGTTTCCTAGGGACTATGCTATGTTGACCACACAGTATTTCCAAATCATGCTCAGTCAAATCGGATGAATAAATGGAAATGAATATAAAGCATACTTATTCATGCTCGCTTAAAATCGGATGAAGTAAAAGAAATGAATACAACCAATCGATCCTTACCTTGGCGCATGCAAGTCTTAGTGTGGTATTCGCGACTTACCCAAACAAGGTCAGAACACGAAACAGTCATCCATACCCAAGGATCTCAAACAGTGACAAAGACAGTGTCCAATGTCAAGTTCAGAAAGAGATAGAAGTACCAGCTACCTTTCCAGAATTCCAAATGATTCAAACGGAGGTAACAATTCAAGCAAATGCATATGAATTCATACTGATATTCATCAACGAAGCATAATAAGAATCAGACAAACAAATTAATCTCTGATTTCACACCAAGAACCCGATCGAACTCGCCAATATTTCTTACACAAATTTGAACAGTTGAAGACGTACATGTCCACCTAAGAATCAGACCTCAAAATCCCTCAAACACGAAGGAATTCCAATCGCAATAACAAGATCGAAATACATGATTTTCCATTAAGTCACCGCACATAAAATACCAACAACTTAACTTTATTCAGCTCAAAAATAAAATGAGTCATTCAATCGACTCCTCGAGTTGTCCAATTCACAACAGTATAAATCTATATATTCAAACCGTAAAACGTTAATGGTTTTGTACTCATAACCACCGAACCCTACAAAGAACGTCTTTATGAAATTGGTTGATAAATCCATCTATGCCATTCATGGCAAACATTCGAATGAAACCAAGAAGCAAATCGAATACCAATTTCAAGCAAGGAAATCAACTGAGCCGCTTCGAAACTTTCAAACAGCTTTCACAAAGAAAAGCAATACATACCCAGGAAATCTATACTCATTATTTATTACAAATAACCATGGTCAGAAGGCTTGTTCCTTTCTCTATAAGGCTTCCACAAAATCAAATAACAAAACACAAGGATGAATCTACATCCACAACAAAAGAGATAGCTATATATGATTCAATCAAGGACTCCACTGAGTCGTTATAATAAAGTATAGATGTAACAATATTATACACAGTCAACAATAATCTCGTTTCCACAATAACAAGGAAAACACTTCCGCTGGGTCGTAAAGATTACGGTAACACAATAGTTGCCTGTTCCAAGCCAAAATTTGAAAACAAATGAAACCCGAAAATATCATTAGTCGCTGTCAACAAATCCCATGACAGAGTTCCCAAACAAGCAATAATACTGATCAATCTTACAGTATTCATCGAATCATTCCATACTGCTTTCCATAACAAGAAACAACGACCACAAATCAAAAACATACAGTGGTCTTATACTACACACAGGTATATTCAAAGGGCTCATGCCAAACAGGCCGAACACTCAAACTTTTATATATAAATACCTCACATGTATAAGCCAGAATGAATACTCAAAGCAAATAGAGCCGAAATTCGATTTCAATAAACACCCATCAAGAGGAAATTGAAAAATCGAACTGTAAGAGATACAAATTACAAAAATCAAACAAGATCTCCATAGAAAATTCATCTAATTTTCACAAAACATTTGAACAGAGTTGTTCTAATGAAAGCACTTGAAAGACAGCAAGATATTTAAAGGTTAGGGCCTAACATGCCTGTATTTTGATCAAATTTCCGAAGCAGACCACAGGAAGAGCTCAAACTTCCTTTTCTTTTTCCACGATAAAGCGACCAACAAAATTTCGCTGTCTCCATCACATATATATCTTCCAAGACAGAGAAAAGAGCCAGAGAAATTCATTCTTGCCATGCAACTCAAGGAGAACTGGTGCGAAGAACCAGTAAACAAGCAGAGAGAGAGAGAGAAGACCGAAAATCGCGACAAACCAAACAAACCTTCAACTTCCCGTTTGCATGCCTTCTCGCGAGTTCCGAGCTTGTCTCCCTAGAACATTGAATGTCATTAAACCAACTTTCCCGCTTAAACTCAACTTCCACCGACCGCCAGATTTGGCGACAGCCAACTACAACTCATGCTCATTTCCAAACTTAGCGACTTGCCACGTCCTCGCACAAAGTTAGCCATCGCCTAAACCTCCGCCATGACCTATCCTCATCCTTATCCCCAAGCATTGATTGCCATAGAAAACGCCGCCCATGGTTCGCACTCCCTTCCATAGGCCCCTTTTCATTCTCCTTATTAGTTAGGTTAGTATCTTAGGTTAGAATTTAGGGTCATACCCATACTAACCAATTTACACATAGATACTAACTTAGGATATTAACACATAGCCTAGGTCTAGGTTAGATTAACAGTAATCTAACCCCTAGGTTAGGTTTTAGTTTAAGGTTACTAACCATTAATAATTCCTGTTAGGTATAACATTTTATATGCCAAGAAAAGACCTAAAATCATGCATCTCCGAACAGATTTACTCTACAGCCGTTAGGCTACAGAAATATACATGACAGAATTATTACTTGGTCCACGACCGAGACCTTCCAGATATACCTCCATATCGGGAACCAATTCATTTCTCAAGATCAGCCTGAGTCATACTCCTGACCAGCTTAATCAATGCTTCCATACCTTGCAACCTGTTCAAGGTCTGTGATCTAATTTATCACAAACAGATTTAAAGCATTACTTGGATCAATTCCACTGATCCAAGTCTAGATATTATAGATGAATATCTCTATAATTCATTCCGTGATCAGATTAATATTCAGACACAAAATGAAATAAATAAAAGAGTCTATTCATATTCTCGACTCGGGTCCAAGATCTCGCAACTGCAAGAAATTCAAGACATATCAAGCATGATTTCGAATTGAGGAACACATCCTTTTAAAAGAAATCACATATCAACACTTGTATGTTTAGGAGAAAGTAACAATAGTTAAGGGTGTTACATGCTTCCCTCCTAAAAAGATTCATCGTCCCGATGAATTACATATTAAATTAACCTTCAGGTCAATCAATTTATTAGTACACAAACAATGTGACTACTTCCATATTAAATAGTTTCAGAAATCAATGTCACAACACATTTATTCAACCTGAATAAAGTTTGCCTTAATCTGGCTTTCATAAATACTTAAAACAATCAGCTCATAAAAGTATATCTTTGTCAACAGCTATTCTGTTGCAAAAAGAGAAGGAAAAGCAATTTTCATCTCTTCCAGGTTTTCCCAAGTTGCACTTTCTTCGTTAAACTGGTCCCACTGGACCTTACATTGCTGAATATCACGATTTCTCAAGTGCAATTGGCGAGTTTCCAGTACTCGTGTGGGTTTAACCACGATTATTCCTGGGTCTTGGACCTGCAAGGAATTCCAATTTAAAACATGTGACAGATCTGAAACGTACTTCTTAAGCAAAGAAATATGGAAAACATCATGCATACGAGATAAAGCAGGTGGCAATGCTAAACGATAAGCTACAGGATTGATTATTTCGACAATTTCGAAAGGTCCCACAAATCGTGGTGACAACTTGGCAGCCTTGCCAAAAGTTATAGAACTCTTTCTGGGTTTAACACGCAGGAAAACCTTATCCCCAAGCTCAAACTTTCTATCAACCCACTTAAGGTCAGCATAGCTCTTCTGTCTATCCGCTGCTTCCTTTAATCGTTCACGAATCATCTTAACTTGCTGTCCATTTCTCGTGAGAATCTCTGGTCCAATTACCACTCTATCCTCAACACTGTCCCAACTTACAGGGGTTCTGCACTTTCTTCCATAAAGTGCTTCAAATGGTGCCATCTTTAGAGATGAGTGATAAGTGTTGTTGTATGCGAACTCAACTAATGGAAGATATTCTTCCCATTTATACTGTTGATCCATGCAATACATTCGCAACATGTCCTCCAACACTTGATTTACCCTCTCAGTTTGTCCATCCGTTTCTGGATGATATGCAGAACTGAAGTTCAGTTTTGTTCCTAGGGCTGCGTTAAGCGTTTGCCAAAACCTTGACGTCATTCTAGGATCCCTGTCAGATATAATCAATTCTGGTACACCATGCAATCTGAAAATTTCGTGTACGAACCTCTTGGCCAGCACTGGTGAATCATCCTTTAGATTTCCAGCGATGAAATGAGCTACCTTAGTCAGTTTATCTACAACTACCAGGATAACATCATGCTTATTCCTGGACATAGGTAGTCCTTGTACAAAATCCATGGTTATTACTTGCCATTTGTACTGCGGTATGCTATGAGGATATAATCCAGTTAGGTGCATATGCTCTGCCTTCACCCGCTGACATTCCAGGCAATGAGTCACAAAATTTATCACATCCTTTTTCATACCTTTCCAGAAGTATTGCTGTTTCAAATCAGCTAGCATTTTTGTGATACCTGGGTGTCCAGAGAAAGGTGAATTATGAAATTCAACTAACAACTTCTTTCTCAAATCATTCAGCACAGGTACATATACCCTATTTTCATAACGCAAGATTCCTTCATTATCAAAATGAAAACCTTCATACCTTTTATCCTTAGGTGGCTATGAATGTGTTAAATCATGATTGGAGCAAGGAGATTGGTCTTAAGGGGATATAAGGAATTCATAGAGGAATGAGAAAGAAGAACCAATTTATTAGATGAGTTAGCATGAATAGAGACTCTTGAAACTGTTGATAAGGTGCTAACATCTCATTTGGTCCTTATAGACTAAAACTACAATATTTTGAGTAATTTTGAGTTGACAAGAACAAACACTACTAGTGCATAGTGATTGAATTGAGAAGGTTGAACAAATTGAGCCTATTTAATAGTTTTTTTAGCATAGTGAGAGGCTAGTAGAAGTGTCAAAAAGGATTTCATTAATCCATTACTCATTTGAAAGATAGAAAGTGCTAAGTTACATGATATTGTGTGTGTTAAAAATATTTTCTTGGGATTGATGCACATTATAGAGAAACTTTACAATTTGATGATTCCTAAATTACTCCAAAGGTGATATTAGAATGGGTGTAGAATAAAACCATGTTGTAGAGGTTGGTGAAGTGAAATAATGATGAAAAAAAGATTTTGAATGATCAGGGAAGAGCTAATGAGCTTGAGTAAACAACTAGTATTGAATACCATGAAAGGTAAAATTGAGTTTTTGTATCATTCTAATATGGTGAATTGAGATAGATCAGTTAGTGACTACATCATGAGTGCTTTAATGGTTAGAGTGAATTTAGGGGGTCATGTTAGTCTCCCAGGGCATTGTCTGCAGGGGGTGTTGGGTTACCAATGAGGGGGATCTTGAGTTAGGTTAGGGCTCGGTTGGCCAGGGTAAGTGAGCTAGGGACATGGGGATTTAGGGAGTTGGGGGAATGGGTAGGGGTAGACTAGCTTGGTGAGGAAGATCAATGAGATGCGGGGTGGGGGGGGTAGGATAGGGTTTGAAAATTATTTAATTTATTATTTAGATTTTTTTGTTTACTATTTTCTTATATTATTAGCTTCTCTAAACCTAATTTTATTTGTTATTTTAAAACTTGATTTTTATTTTTGGAATCTAATCTAGCTTCCTAGTTGTTTTTTCTGTAATTTTAGAATAGGAAACACAAATAAATTAGATGTATAAAATAGACCGTGCTATTGGAAAACCATAAAATAACCAACAAACCAACCCAAAGCTCACTAAATGTAGCAAGAAAAGTTCTAAAAAGGAATTTTTATTTAGTGAATTAGAATGTTTTAGAAAACTGAAAAACACTACAAAAATAAACTTGAAAATCTATAAAAGGATCACAAAAGATAACATAAAGGAAAAAATGTTATTTTTGGGTTTTAAAGTTGATTTCATTGTCTGAATAACATATCAAATACAAATACCCGTAAAAGCTGCACAAATAAGAGATTTAGTATGAGACAAACTAAATAAAACAACTAAATAATAAATGAAGCACA